>JARKIP010000022.1:34072500-35322500 GCA_029990175.1 Petunia secreta
TATTTAACTTTCGACATTTTAGCGGAAACTAGCCGAACAACATCAAAATTTACATTCAAAAGTTCACAAAAGTCACAAATAATCATACGAACCTAACGGCGCTTTCGGATTTTGAATCGGAGCTCATTCGCCAAAATCGAGATCGAAAATCTCTTTTTAATATTTATCGACAATAAAAACTGAAACCTTCTTCCAATACCTACCAAACGAGGTCTGATTTAGGTCAAATTTTACAAACAGGTCATAATGGATATTACGAATATTTTAAAATTATCAGCACGCCAATCGGAGTCCTAACTTCTGAAACGACTAACCGAGGTCGTTTCATACTTGCATGAGTAGAATTTGATACACAACTTATCCCTTATTAGGTGATTCAGATGCTTGATTTTGTTGGTGGTGACATGGATAAATTAGCCTTAAATAGTCAAGTGAATGTGTTAATATCTAATTTATTTATGGTGTTTTGACTTGCCAATGTCTGCCTTTTATTTTTCAAGTCCTTGTTGGAAGTGATTTATGGTTGTGTTGTTGTGAATTGAGATTTCATGTTATGTCGAGGCGTCATCTTCATCATAGGTATAATTGCTTGAAAGTTGCTTTTGCTCATCTAAAGATTCTGTATAAGTGATGTTGTGCTTATCTATCTTTGTATCGCCAATGATAGAAATGAAATGTTTGGCTTTATTGATTTTGCTGGTGTCCTTATCTTTTCAAGTAACATTGTATCCCTCAAGTTCATCAAGGTGAGCAGATAAACAAATGGTTACTGGAATATTACAAAAAGATAGAGTAAATTTTAATAGCAGCTTGGTCCTATTTTACACTAAAGACATGAATGATTATCATCACTCAGAAGCCAATTAACTGGTCCATGGATATGTTTATCTCACTTTTTGATGGTTTTCCATTATTATATGAAATAAAAAAGTGTGTAAAACTTCTATATATAGTGAAATTGATTTAGCAACACGCAATTATAGTGAATGGTATTATAGGAGTGTTTAATATAAATTGCACTTTAATATAAATAGATAACTTGGATCTAGTCAGATTAAGTGGTTCTCAATTTTACTTCCTCTCAATTTCTTCTTAATTACTGAGTGCTACCATCCCTTGTAGTACTATATTTTTCAAAAAGGAAAAGCTTTGGCTAGAGATTATGTCTTCCATTAATATTTTAAACTAATGTCTTATTTTAGTTTTTTCTTTGTGGGGTTTTGTATTTAAGGGTCAAATAGTTCTAGTTTGGTTCGTGATGAATCAGGGACTTATTATTTTCCAGCAATAATCAACTTTGGAGATTTGAAATTCGGATACCGGAAATGTATCAGCGATGTTTCATCAACTTTATCCTCTTTTGGGTTGGTTTATGTCTTTGGTTGGTTTTTTTTGGCTTTTTTGTTTGTTTATAATGAGTTAAGCATCATGAAATCTTTTGTTCATAGTAGTAGTTAATAAATTGACCATTTGATATCCTTAGTCTTGGTAAAGTAAGCATATACTCCCTCCGTCCTATTTTTAGTTGTCGCTTTAGCAAGTTTTATTTGTCCCAAATTAGTTGTCGCTTTAGCATTTCAAGACATTTTTTACCAATTCTTTCCAACTATGCCCATATCTAATAAAGGAGTATTTCCTAGAAAAGTCAATTCAGTTTTATTTATTAGGGGTAAAATAGTAAAAGACATACCCTATTTATTGATTTCTTAATGGGCGTGCATAAGCCTAAAGCGACAACTAAAATGAGACGGAGGGAGTATATCCAAATTTCATCTAAAGTTCTTTTGTTTTGTGTGATCTTCAATGAGCTGTTTTGTTTTGTAGTTGTTTTTTTTTTTTTTTAAAAAAAAAATCAAGTATAAAATGGTGTCATTGTCTTGTCTTATGATGAATTTCTACTAGATCCATTATCTCTAAAAAATTGTGTAGCTTGATTTGGAATCACTTGAGGCTGAATAACTAGCTTGAACTAAGAAATGTTGTCTGAAAGTGGCTTTGTCATGTGATCGAACCTTCTTCACATTTTTAATGCGAATTGGCTGAATGTAAATGTTTAATTGGAGTACGATATATGCTTAAATCTCCCTCTGTTCATGTAGAGTCTTTGGTAATAGTCTGTATTAGCTTTTATTCTTGAATCAAATCTTGAGCCTAATAAAATTTGTTTTTGGTTTGCAGCTTATATATTGCATCTCTACTTGAGATAAGTGTCATATTTTTCGGTAGATATTGCATTAAAATAGCTTGTAATAATACATCACTGCTTAGCGCCTCTCTTATAATTAGTTTTAGTCATGGATTAGAAAAATTATTCTTGCTTCAGTTCGTAAACATGAAAAATGAGTTTTGCACCTATAAGCTTAATAATCCTTCTTCCATTTTGTGTTGTTTACTTCCATAATTGAACTTAACTCTAATCTTCCTATTTTCTTGGCATGAATATACACCCTTGGGACGAGTTGACTAAAACTCGCAAACTGGGATTGGCTAATTGGCATTGGAGTCATTCGGGTCAAGTGCGAAGAAATGAAGATTTTTTTTATCGCTGTATATCTTTAGAGTATAATGTATACTTTTACAGTATATAGTGTTATTTTTCCTTTGAAGAATCCTATATTTTGAAATAGTATACTTCAATTTTTTAATATAATTGTGTACCCTTGGAATTGTGTACCCTTAGAGGATACTACTTTTATATTATACAATGCTATTTTTACCTTTGAAGATTGATGTGAGTTAAAATAGTGTACTGCAATTTTTGAGTACATCGAATACTTTTATAGTAGAATTTTATGTTTTCAAATAGTATGTCCCAATTTTTAATAATTATTGTATACCCTTGGAGTATATCGTAGACCCTTTTGCTGTGCTGTATACTTTTCCGGTATACCTTTTTGTGTTTGGATCAAAGTCTGCGATGCTACCGAACGAATAAATATTTCAGTTTTTGTTGTTTTGAACAAAATATACCCTTTTGGTATACTGTATACTTTTCCGGTATACTCTTTTGCGTTTGGATTAAAGTGTGCGATGCTACTGAGCGAATAAATATTTTAGTTTTTGTTGTTTTGAACAAAGTATACCCTTTTAGTATAGTGTATACTCTTCCGGTACCCTTTTATTTTTGGATCAAAGTGTGCGATGTAAAGATTTCAGTTTTTGTTGTTTTGAATAAAGTATACCCTTTTGGTATACTCTATACTCTTCCGGTGTACCTTTTGTGTTTGGATCAAAGTGTGCGATGCTACCGAGCAAATAAATATTTCAGTTTTTATTATTTTCAACAAAGTATACCCTTTTGGTATCCTTTATAAAACTCTTGGTATACCCTTTTGTGTTTGAACAAATAAACATTTCAGTTTTTGTTATTTTAGATAAAGTATACCCTTTTGGTATATTGTATACTCTTGTAGTATACCATTTTGAATCAAAGTGTGCAATGCTACCGAGCGAATAAATATTTTAGTTTTTATTGTTTTGAACAGAGTATACCCTTTTGGTATAATGTATACTCTTCCGATATACTATTTTATGTTTGGATTAATGTGTGCGATGCTACCGAGCTAAATATTTCAGTTGTTATTATTTTGAACAAAGTATACCCTTTTGGTATCCTGTATAAATCTTGGTATATCTTTTTGTGTTTGAACAAATAAACATTTCAGTTTTTGTTATTTTAGATAAAGTATACCCTTTTGGTATATTGTATACTCTTGTAGTATACCATTTCAAGTTTGGATCAAAGTGTGCGATGCTACCGAGCGAATAAATATTTCAGTTTTTATTGTTTTGAACAAAGTATACCCTTTTGATATACTGTATACTATTCCGGTATACCCTTTTATGTTTGAATCAAAGTATGCGATACTACCGAGCAAAATTAATATTTCAGTTTTTGTTGTTTTGAACAAAGTATACCCTTTTGGTATAGTGTATACTCTTCTGGTATACCCTTTTGTATTTGGATCAAAGTGCACGATGCTACCGAGTAAATAAATATTTCAATTTTTATTGTTTTGAACAAAGTATACCCTTTTGGTATAGTGTATCCGGTATACCCTTTTGTGTTTGGATCCAAGTGTGCGATGCTACCGAGCGAATAAATATTTTAGTTTTTGTTGTTTTGAACAAAGTATACCCTTTTGGTATAGTGTATACTCTTCTGATATACCCTTTTATGTTTGGATCAAAGCGTGCGATGTTACCGAGCAAATAAATATTTTTGTTTTTATTGTTTTGAACAAAGTATACCATTTTGGTATACTGTATACTCTTCTGGTATACCCTTTTATATTCGAATCGAAGTGCAAAATATTTCAAAAGACATATATATTTTAATTTTTATTATTTTTAAAGAAGTATACCTTTTTGGTATATTGTATTCTCTTTTGGTATACCCTTTTGTGTTTGGATGAAAGTGTGCTATGCTATCGAGCAAATGAATATTTCAATTATTGTTATTTTGAAAAAAATATACTTTTTTGGTATACATACTTTTTGGGTATACCTTGTTATATTTGGATCGAAGTGCGAGATGTTTCAGAGCACATAAATATTTTAATTTTTATTATTTTTAAAGAAGTATAACTTTTTTTTATATCATATACTCTTTTGGTCTACCGTTTTATGTTTGGATAAATGTGTGAGATACTATCGAACAAATAAAATATTTTAATTTTTTTATTTGTGAACAAAGTATTCCTTTTTGGAGAAAGATAAAAAGAGTATAATAAGATTACGGAGAAAAAAATAAATAAAAATAAAAAATAGGGAGACATGAATAGTGCTAGAAACAAGAGGAAAAAAAAAGAAAATAGAAAGAAAAAAGAATAAAAAATGGAAAAAAAGAATAGTAAAAACGGAGAAGGAGAAAAGAATAATAAAAGAATGACAAAAAAAAAAGAAAAATAATAATAATACAAGATATGAGGAGAGAGAGGAACTTGAGTTCTTTGTTTTATGCCTTAAAATAAGAAGGTAATTAGCTCATGGGTATAGAGTGTAAATAAGTTATGGGTATAAATATAATGGGTAGAGTCATGTAAATAAAATATGATGTATGTGTATTTTTGTAAATCCCCCAAGAATATTCTGGTGGTTGGCTGATTAAATTGGGCTAGAGGCCCATTAAAAACAGTTGGCCTGTTAGTAAATGCACTATTAATTTTTAAGAATTTGCTCACTTTTTTTGGTTCTGCTATATTTAAAATAACAAAAAAAAAAAAAAAAAGAGTTAGGCCATCTATAAACATGCTAGTAGGCAGAAACTCTAAGGATTACAACTTAACGTTTTTTTTAACGTGGCAGTTCAGATTTGCCTAGTGGGTCATTAAGAAGTATTTCTTTTGTAATAGGAAACGACCGTTTTAAATATGTAATAATGTTCTTAAATGGATTTAATTTTAAGAAATTTAGAATTAATACTTTTTTTCTTGGAAATAATTAACTTTATTATCCCAAATGTTCGAAATATTAATTAGTTTATTACTACATGTATTTGTTAATTAGTTTACAAATATGAAATGTTAATTAGTTTAACATTGGTCTTATTAAATTAAATACTTTATTGATTACATAAATGTTAATTAGTTTAATATTTAACTTATTTTATTTAATATACTAAATAAAATTTAAAAATAATTAAGTTAATTTGTTTAACTTAGATCCATACAGGATTATAAAACCATGAGAACAAAATGTTGTTTAAAAACGTGATTACGACTTTAAGCTAGGTAGTTGGCTAGGTTAATTTTCATGTATTTATTTTTTGGACGATGACTGGGAACATAGTGAACTTTCGACTCCATGATTAATATATATGTTTATTAACTTAATCAACTTAGTTTTTATTGTCAGAATATGTATGTATGTAGAACATGGAAACTTGCGTTTAGAAATTCCTTCTTTAGATCCTTACTATATTTTTTTTATTTTGTTAAAAGAATGTGTACTGGTTCTAAGAACATTATTGCTGAGCTCAACAAAGGGTTGAAACTCAATGGTGACAACTACGAGACTTGGAGCTTAAAAGTTCAATATGTGCTTGAAGAGCAAGAGGCTCTGTAGGCAATTAACATCGTCATGGATGAGCCTGAGGAAGGCACCACGACTCAGCATAGACGTGACCCTGCGGCTTATGACGCTTGGAAAAAGAAAGACTCCTTGTCTCGGGTTACGTTGTTGAGCACCTTAGATTATGATATCTTAAGGGAATTTAAGGATTACCAAAGAGCTATGGGTCTTTGGGTTGCTTTGAAGAATAGGTTTAGTACTTGTTCTATTGAAAGGCTACGATCCTTAACAATCAAGTTTGACTCATACAAGAAGCGGCCAGAACATTCAGTGAGAACTCATTTGAGGCTTATGACAAACATGATTGGGGAGTTAAAAGATGCTGGTTATGTGTTGACCGATGAGCAACAAGTTCAAGCTGTCATACGGTCCTTACCTAATTTTTGGGATCGTATGAAGATGCATTTGACCCACAATCAGCTAATCAAGACTCTGGAAGATGTCCGGAGATCTCTTGAGCTTGAAGAGGATTGTCTTGAGGCTGCTAAGACAATAGCAGAGTTACATATGGCAACATCAAAGAAAAAGAATTGGGTTAAGAAAAGAGGACCAACTCAGTCTCAGCCTGCTCAAAGAGCAAGGGCAGAACAACAAGGCAATAACAAACGTCCCAAACTTGTCAATGTTGCAAAGGTGAAATGCTTTAACTGTGAGAAAAAGGGTCACTATGCTAAGGATTGCTCTGAGCCTCCTAGAAAGGTATTTCACAAAAATCAAACTAGTGAACTTTGTATTTCTAGTTTAGTGTTTGTAACTGAATGTAATCCTATATGGATTGTAGACTCGGGAGCAACGGACCACATAACGAGGGAACGCAATTCTTTTGTGGAGTTTCGGCGTATTTCGTGTGGAACAAAGTGGATTTATGTGGGCAATAACAATAAGGTTGCTTTTGAAGGGATCGGTACATGCAAGTTAGTCTTGCGTGGTGGTTGACACCTACTACTACATGATGTCCTCTATCCTCCAGGAATTCGCCTGAATATTATTTCTGTTATAGTTTTGCTTAGGCTTGGCTTTAGCTTGTTTTTCCATGACAACTCAACTTTAGGTTAAACTTTCTTTGGTTTTGGTCATGTGACCGGAGGTTTTATTATTATGGATTTGAATTATGATTCTTTAATAATAATGCTAGTTTTTTAATGTTTGCTTCCTCAGATAAATATGATAGTGATGCAAACATATGGCATGCTCGACATGGTCATATTGGCCAACAAAGAATGCAAAGGTTGGCAAAACAAGGTTTGCTTACTGGCATGAACATGTGGAACTGTCCACTTGTGAAAGTTGTCTAGCAGGAAAATCTGCGAGAAATCCCTTCGGTAAAGCGACTAGAGCTGAATATCCCTTGCAATTAGTCCATTCGGACATCTGTGGGCCTATGAATGTTAGGGCTAGGTATGGAGCATACTACTTCATCACGTTTATAGATGAATACACTCATTTCGGTTATGTCTATTTAATTTCCCACAAATCCGAAGCAATATTTGTTTCAAACGCTATATGAGCTTAGTGGAAAATCAGTTAGACAAGAAGATAAAAGTTCTTCGAACTGACCGAGGCCGTGAGTACTTTTGAACTCAATTTAACCAGTTATGTGATGAAAAGGGAATTGTTCATTAGTTGACTATCCCAAATACTCCACAACAAAATGGTGTTGTGGAGAGAAGAAACAGGACGCTTCTAGAAATGGTTCGGTCAATGATGGCACAAGCTAACCTCCCAATTAGTTATTGGGGTAATGCATTGCTTACATCTACCTATGTACTTAACCGAGTGCCTACAAAGTCAGTTGCAACCACTCCATATGTGTTATGGACTGGAAGAGCACCCAAGCTAAGTGTATTAAGACCTTGGGGTTGCACTGCCTATACACATGATTCTTCTCACAAACATGGCAAATTAGGCCCGAGAGGAAAGAAAAGTATTTTCATAAGATACTCAGAAACCTCTAAGGGTTATGTGTTTATAGGTCAGCAAGACAGTGGGAGCGTAACTGAATTTGAATCACGAGATGTCACATTCTTAGAGCATGAGTTTCCTAATAAGGGAGAGGTAGGTCAAGACGTGACCTTTTTTGAGATAGAGAATCAAGATCAACAAAGATCACTTCATTCGAGTGGGAGAAATTTAACAGATGATTAATTAGTTTCACATCAACAACCTCCTTCATCAGCGGATGCGAATGTAAGTAATCATTTGACAAACAGTGACCAAATGGATCTTGTTCTAAGTGGGAGCGAGATGGTCACTGATCTTGTTCCAAGTTGGAGCATGATAGACGTTCTTGATCCAAGTGGGAGCAACATTGATCCAAATGGGAACAACGAAGAAGAATCACAAAAAGGACGTGGTTTACGTAAAAAGATTCCCCGTCAACAATTTGATGCCGAAGGTGCTGAACTTTTTATGTTGTTCTTACAAGTAGAAAACGAGCCTAAAAATGCAAAAGAGGTCCTCTCATGCTCTTCTAAAAAATGGATAAAAGCAATGGAAGATGAAACGGAGTCAATGAGAGTCAACAAAGTTTGGGAACTAGTTGATATCCCGAAAGACGCAGAGCTATTGGGAGCATATGGGTTCTCAAGATTAAGCTCAAGGCTGATGGCACAGTTGAGAGATATAAGGCTCAACTGGTGGCGAAAGGTTATACAGAACAGGAAGGATTAGACTACGAAGAGACTTTCTCACCTGTTGTGCGATTTAACTCAATTCGCCGGATTCTAGCTATAGTAGCAAGTTTAGATCTTGAATTACATCAGATGGATGTAAAGATTTCTTTTGTCAATGGAGAATTTGATGAAGAAATTTATATGGAACAACCCGAATGTTTCATTAAAAAAGGCCACGAACAAAAGTTTTGTAGACTTTTGAAGTCTATTTATGGCT
Organism: Petunia secreta; assembly: GCA_029990175.1. Classification (NCBI taxonomy): domain Eukaryota; kingdom Viridiplantae; phylum Streptophyta; class Magnoliopsida; order Solanales; family Solanaceae; genus Petunia; species Petunia secreta. Next base: position 34,081,462 of record JARKIP010000022.1, read on the forward strand.
CAAACAATCTTCAAGGCAGTGATATATACGCTTTCAAAATGTGATCATATCCAATGGTTTTACTATGGTCGATGAAGACCATTGTGTTTATACCAAGAGATCAAGAAATAAGCTTGTAATTCTGACATTGTATGTCGATGATATACTTATAGCTGGAAATGATAAGGAGTTATTAAACGAGGTAAAGGCCTGGTTGTCGTCTCAGTTTGAGATGAAAGATATGGGTGAAGCTGCATATATTCTTGGAATTAAGATTTCAAGAGATTGTCCTAAGAAAATATTGTATCTCTCTCAGGAGAATTACATTAAGAAAATTCTTGAACAATTTAACATGCAAAATAGCAACCCAATTGACACTCCTATCAGCAAAGGCCATAACTTGGGAAATTATTTGTGTCCTCAGACTCCTGAAGAGACAGAAAAGATGAAGCGGGTGCCTTATAGAAGCGTAGTTGGATGTCTAATGTATGCTATGGTGTGTACTACGCCTGATATTTGTCAAGCAGTTGGCTTGGTAAGTAGAAATCAATCCGATCCAGGTCCAGCACATCGGCAAGCAGTAAAGATGATCATGAGATATCTGAGAGGAACAACTAACTACACACTTTGTTATCAAGGCAACAAAGATTTGCGATTAGTTGGATACACTGATGCTGATCATGGAGGAGATTTAGACGAGAGAAAGTCTACCTCAGGATATGTCTTCTTACTTAGTAATGGTGCCATATCATGGAAGAGTAAGAAGCAATCATGTGTAGCACTATCCACGATGGAATCCGAATATGTGGCTCTGTCAAAAGCAACACAAGAAGCTGTTTGGTTGAATATGCTCTTGAAAAGCTTGTTGGGTAACACTAATGATGAACCAGTGTTGGTCTACTGTGATAGTAAGGCTGCAGTTGATGTAACCAAAAATCCTAAGCATCATTGTGATACTAAGCACATAGATATCAAGTATAACTATGCAAGGGACATGTATAAATGCAAGAGATTGAACCTGGTGAAAATATCTACAGAAGATATGGTAGCAGACCTACTTACCAAGCCTTTAGCTAGAGATGCATTTGTGCGACACACTAGGTCTCAAGGCTTTCGTAGACTTTGAGTTATTTTGTATTATTCTTTTTTTTTTATCCAGTTGTTCACAAAACTATGTTCTTTGATAATCAATAAAGTTGATTTACTTACATACATATTCATGATTTATTGAGTGTTTAGTACATTCTTCAATTATATTTTAGTATATCGAGTAGAAAAGAGGTTGGCCTTCTCACACAGGCAACCGCCTCCTTATCTTAGTGATAAGTGGAGATGAGACTTGATTTTAAGAAAAAAATTATCAAATGGATAATTTGAGAGCTATATGCTTTAAATCAGTAGAGTCGCTTAAATAATGACATAAGGTTATTAAGGTGAAATGATGTTCACCTAGTCTACTTTGTGAGCTAGATATGAGTTTAAGGAACTTGAATTTAGATACCTATGGTGTCTGAATTTCATCTATACAACATTATTTATAAAGACATACGTTCCTTAAGGAAAGGAGAAAAATATTGTAGCAGGTGTTTCATACCATGTGTGCTAATGTCGACCATGGGTTAACATAAATTTAATCTCAATTTACTGTTCCGTGAGACCCAGAGCATTATGATGGCTCAAATTATGTACCCTCAGTGACTCCGATCAGAGACTTGAGACTTAGTCTAATGTTAGCTATTTTAGTGTGTTTCCAAAAGGCCATGAAAATGGATGAGGTCTGGCGGGACATATCTAGAAAAATAGTTGAGCAAGGTTAAAATAATCGTGAGAAGAGGACGATCATTAATGGAATTTCATTAATTTGTGTTCACAGGTGCACCAGTTATAACTTATGAGTTATAATTGTGAATACAAAGAATAATGATATTTGAGATTTTGGGAGAGTATCAAAATGTGATTCATATAATCTAGGGTATTGCATACTTTATAATCTACTTGCAGGTTTGCACTCGCCGAGAGGCTATATACTCCTAACATATGTATAGCACGCAACTCTCACAGTATGCCGGTCGTACGGTTTATTTCACTGTATGAATATTTGTAGAGATGAGACGAGATAAGAATATATTTCTCATATTGTAAGAGCACTCCCATTATGTGTGATTGGGAGATGTGGATTTATCTGAATAAAAGAGTCTACCCATAAAGGGGTGCTCTTAAAGTCTATCATGTAAAAAGATAAATTACCTGATAGAGTCCTATAAGAGGACAACTACTGTTTTATACATTTATAAATACAGTAAAAGGCACAGATAAATAAAGTACTTTTTGCTACTTCCCTCTCAAATAAACTAGTGTTTAGACTGTGGATAAAGGGGTTGCTCCGTTACTGTGACAACCACCGACGACCAGTGATTCCAGCCGTGGTAAAAATCCTACTGCTTCTGCTTATAAGGAGAACAAGTAAGTTCTATGATTTATATATGAATAATCTAATTAGTATAGATTTATGATAATATGCATATTTAAATTCTACACTTATTAACCATAATATAAATTACAATGATACATACCGAATCAATATAAGCACTAAACACTCACCTCTTTAAGTTGTATCAACCTTGTAATCAGTGAACCATGAGTATTAGGGATTGAGAAAAGCACTAGAAAATGATGTTCTTTCCTAAGAAATTGTTGCTATTTCCCTTTCTTCTTCTGGTACTATTTTTGGTTCTTCATGACCTAATTGTGGTGTTTACTTATTTGAACATAGGAGCTCTTTTGCTTAATCGTGGTATGATTTGAAAATTTATAACTATGAATTTAAGTTCTAATACTAAAACATAACCAAAATCATTTAACTAGCTAGGTGTGTAGTAAGCTCTACTCTTTAGATATAATGATGTCTGTTATCATCTATGGGCAAAATATGATGGTTGAAATTAGATGACAATCCTATTTTGATTAAAGATTATTTGGTTGAACATTAGACATTATATTGCCAGACAAGTTCAAGACAGATATACATGTTTTTTTTAAGATTATCTTACTTATGCAGCATAATTCAATACTATAGATTTTCGAAAGTATAGTTGATGGTTAACTTCACTTTAGCGATACACATTAGCTACACAATTTTGTACTATACTAGTGTAAAATAATTTAATCTTCTTTTATTGTTCTAAATATCTCGCTTTGTAATATTTGTCTGGATGGAACGTGAAAATCGTAACTGAATGTATAATAGGATTAATCTCGGACGTCAAGGGCTGAGGAAAAAATTTGTAGATGGGGTTGCAATATTTCTTGCTAAGGCTAGAACTTTAGATGAATATATAGGATATGAGAACATTAAATGTTCTTTTGTGAAGTGAAACTGTATAGACGTGTGAATAGATGAGAATATTAAATGTTCTTATATGAAGCGCAAGTGTATAGACATGTGTAGCTCAGAAAAATTGAACTCCATCTTTATAGGGAATGATTTATGCCAAATTATTTTGTGTGGACTGCACATGGAGAGTTCAATCCTAGTACCGGTGATGTCAATTTTCAAAATGCTTATGTCGATGGGAGTAGTTAGTATGTCGAGTGTGACTCTCATAATTATCGGATGCATAAAATGATTTATGATTCTTTTGAGATATACCCCGAGGAACCATCCCAACCAAATATTGAGCACTCACCTAATGATGAGGCGAAGCTCTTCTATGAAAAATTGGAAGAAGTTAATCACCCACTGTAGGAGGGCTCAATGCATTCTAAGTTGTCAGCTGCAGTTCAATTGCTAAGTATTAAATTAGATTATAGTATGTCTCAAGCAGACATGGACTCCATCATTGGGCTTATGAATGAACTTAATTCAAATAATTTGGAGTATCTAGTACGTACTATGATACAAATAAATTAGTTAGTAAGCTAGGACTTCCTTCAGAAAGAATTGACTGTTGTGGCAATGATTGCATGTTATTCCATAAGGATAATGCAAAATTTCAGAATTGTAAATTTTGTGGCTAGGCTCATTTTAAGCCAGTCACAAATGATAAAGAGAAGAAGATTGTAGTTAAGGGGATGCATTACTTACCCCTTATACGTAGGTTAAAGAGATTGTATGCATCCATGAGCTCTACTCCTCAGATTACATGGGACTATGAACGTACAAAAAGTTGGTGCTCTTTCGATGTAAGTGCTCTGATCCAACACCTAAAAAAGGTACAAGGTGGACCTGTTTGTGCCTAAAAATTGTTAAATAGGTTAAACAAATAAAATTGATAAAGGGTCACAAAAAATACGGAAAATACTAAAGAAAAGTACATAGAGCAGAAAATAAAGAGATCTTGTTCCCTGAGAATATTCGAATTCTTGGAGAATTGCTTGATGAATAGTACAATAGGGGGGAGGGTATTTGACACGACCAAGAATCCGGTTAGGCCGTGCGGACACCCGACATCCTCCCCTAGACCCGTCGGGCGAACCCTTACCAACAAAATTAGGAAAATAAATATAATAATTCATAAATAAGGACAAGACTAAAAAAATACAGACATACTGATACCTCTGTACAAAAGAAATTACAGCTGACTACCCAATATACTAGGTTTAGGGCTATCCAGACAAGACATCTAAGAGTACAAAAGAAGACAGATACCTCCTGAAGGGAGCAAAATGCAACTGAAATAATAACCAATAAACTGGTGGTCATCCGGAATAAAAGCTGGCTCACCCTGACAGCTGACGTCATCTTCGCTCCTTCACAATGTGGCGAACTCCATCCTGGAGCAAACCTGCCGAAACGAAATAGATAGACAAGAAACAAAGAACAAACAAGGGTGAGTCAAAAGGACTCTATAAGTGGGGCATACTAGCCACCTCAAAGAATAGGATAGCTAGCCAGGGAGAAGAAATAGATAAACCAAATTCCTTTTATTTAAATGATAAAAAGGCAGAGCCAAATAACAACCGGAAACACGTAAGAAACTTCTAAACTCAACCAAGGGTGCGTGCCAGAAACATATCAACAAATAAGCAATGCACATATAAGCAGGACAGTAGTCATGTATCGTAAGTCTACACAATGGTATGAAATGAGATGAAATGATATAAAATGAAATGCACAGGGTCACATGTGCCCATAATCCCATCCCGAAGCGGAATACTCCTACATTCGGGGGGAATCCAATCTGATAACCAACTGGAGCGGAATACTACTGTTCCTGGGGCGGAATACTCCTGCACCCGATATAATATAAACCAGAGGCGGAATACTCCTGCACTCTCTTGAGGCGTAATACTCCTGCACCCGATATAATGTAAAGCTGAGGCGGAATACTCCTGCACTCTCCTGGGGCGGACTTCTCCTACCCTCAATATGATACAATGGAGCGGAATACTCCTACTCCTGGGGCGGAATACTCCTACCCTCAATATGGTACAATAGAGCGGAATACTCCTGCTCCTGGGGCGGAATACTCCTGCACCCAATATGATATGCCATGTAATGCATATGAATGACATATAATGCATATGAATGCAATGTGATGCAATAATAACCCTTTACCGGCGCGGGACTCTCATCGACAGCCGGGAAGTAGATGCCAACTCACAGCCAGAGTACAATGCTCAGATCCTCAATGCAATACCAACAACAGGACATAATATATAATATACAAGGTAAATCCAAAGCTAAGGCGTAAGGAGTACGCCTATCGGCAGCTACACACGTAAGGAACACGTGGTAAAAAATCCACGAGGCCAGGTGCCTCCAAAGAAATGGATATAAACACTTACCTCGTTCCGATGTTAACACTACTACCCAACAACCACTTTATTCTCTGAATTAATTTCCAAACGATCCTACTGTGTTCAATAAGCAGAAAAATATATCACATTAGGCTAAAGTCTTCATTCCTCACATCTTAGGGCAATCCAGGTAGGAACCTGATACCCTATTCGCATATGCAATACGCAGGCCAGGCCTATATACAGGGTTTAAGGTCACATAACCAAACCCCAAATAATTTACATTTATATGTTGCCCATAACTCACTGAGTACGAATATATAATCAATTTTGTTATCGGGGTCCATTTGACCCTTTAACTATTAATTGAACTTATTAAAACGGTGTCTGATATTCCAAATTTTACCATTAGAACAGATTCAAACACACGTAATAAACTCAAATAATATATTAGGATCATTACCTGAATGTTTCAGGATGAAAATTCTACTTTTCTCCGGCCCCTTTTCTTATTTTCTGGCATTTTTCCACTGCGTGTTTTCCATTTTCTCTATTTCTCGTTCCTTGCTCAAAGTTTCTGTTCAATTTTTTGTATGCTGCTTAAGTTTGCTTAGGGATTATATAATTCCAACACCCACCGCCTGCCTAATTTGTTTTATGCTCTTTCTCTTTTTTTTTTTTTAAATCTTTTCCTTTTATTTCTTTTACTTTTCTTTTCGCGACAAAAATTAAATTAGTACCCTACGGTATTCGAAATAATTCCAACTTTTGCATACAAGTTATATAAAATATATGTAACATACTCGTGAAGGCAGAACTCAAATCTGGTTCCCGAAACTCAAGATGCAAATTTACATAGAAAAAAAGTCAAATTATTTAACTTTCGGCATTTTAGCGGAAACTAGCCGAACAACATCGAAATTTACTTTCAAAAGTTTATAAAAATTGCAAATAATCATACGAGCCTAACGGTGCTTTCAGATTTCGAATCGGAGCTCATTCGGCAAAACCGAGCTCGAAAATCTCTTTTTAATATTTATCGCCAATAAAAATTGAAACCTTCTTCCGATGCCTACCAAACGAGGTCTGATTTAGCTCAAATTTTACAGACAGGTTCTAATGGACAATACGAATATTTTAAAATTATCGGCATGCCAATCGGAGTCCTAACTTTCGAAACGACTGACCGAGGTCGTTTCATTCTCCTCCACTTAAACTCTCGTTCGTCCTCGAACGAGCCTAAATCTAAATCAAGATTTACGCAGATAACAAGAGAACTTGCACAACCTTCATAACCTACTCCTCAGATATTATCTCATAACTACAGAATCAGAGTTATAACACGGACCTCAAACTCTTGGATAAAAATATAGCTGGATAATATGATAACGTCATTGCCCAGCTTGTTCTGACTAAGCTGATCCTTCCTCGATCACTTGAGGAGAGTTCTACATGTTCGAAACAAAGATACACGAAACTTTGAATGGGTTAACATGATTCAGCCGATAATTACCTCTTCGATATACCTTTCGATATAGAGCAGGTCGATGGAATTAAGAATTAGCTCACGCTTGATACAATAGGGGAAGCTTTTGAAGTACCTTGTCACTACTCACTATAGACGATTTGATGCAAGCTATATTATTTTTACGAATGCACTATGCAACATCTCAATTGATTTTAGTGTTGTTCCGTAAGCTCCTTGTGGGAATGTAGATACTCATATCCTAATGTAAGTCAAAGGTTCATCTGAACAGGGTCTATCGTATAAGGATAAGGATCATGCAACTACTAATGGATAGTATGATGTAGACCAAGAATGATCTTCAGACTGAACATCTCCCTCAGGGTATTGTCTTTGAATTGGAATTATTATGACTTGAAAAAGTAAATATAAAAGAGACATGTACTTGGATCTTCAGCTGAGGCAGAATACCAGCAACAAAGTTTATTACATGCGCACTTATAACGCTAAAGTAACTTCTCAAAGAGTTGAGGTGTGAGGAGATATGCCAATGATGGATGGACGCTAGAGTTGAGGTGTGAAGGAGATATGCCAATGATGGATGGACGACAAGCTGCACTAGACCTTTAACTCTAAATTTTCTAAAGTAAAACAGTATCAGTATGAGGATCCAGTTCTACTTGAACAAGGACAGATAGCCAAAAGAAAGCCGGAGTCACCATACAGGGTTACTACTGACGGTGTTCTCATGCATAAAGATAGACTTTGTGTTCCTGATGTTGTAGATTTATATGGATAGATTATGATAGAGGCACATTATTCCAAATATACTGTTCATCCAAGTTCGACTAAGATGTACCATGATCTTAAGCAGATTTATTGGTAGGACGGAATGAAGTGTGACATAGCAGAATTTGTGGCTCAGTGTTCTAATTTCCAGCAAGTTAAAGTCGTGTCATCTTTCCAGACTTTATGCTTTTAGCAGATAGGTACATATATATGATCAGGTTGCCAGCTTATCTCTATCATTGATAGATTAATAGTGGGTTTAGCAATAATCGACACTCATTGTAGGTTTCAGCCGTGGCCTTAGGTTGGGTCGTGACAAAAGTGGTAGCAACGCTTTAAAGATTTAGTATTACCATTCAATATTTGGAGGAAGACTCCTCCACTTAAAGCACAAACTCAGGCAGCTATTTGAAAAGGAATAACTATCCCCGCACAGTCTGCTGGACTAAAGAAGATTTAGCTAAAAGCTGAACGTAGGAAGACCTAAGATACCAACTACTTTTTTTGAGTTTCCAAACAGCTGCAACTCTCGAGTCACAACTCCATACGTTTTCTATAAGCACCACCGCCTGATGGATCAACTCAGGGTTCAAATGACGCCTCTCATTACCCTCAGTAGCCTTGAAAAACGACAATGTGCTTACCCGTCTACCTTTGCACGCACTCTGGCTCAACGCAAGGAACATCACAATAGGTTATTGACTGCCTAAGCTCACCAGTGCCGAACAAAGAAGAGATGGCAACGGACTGAGGATAGAAATAATTAGAGCTTCAGGAAGCTCATCTTTTTATTTGCTTGGCTCCCAGAGCTACACTACTTCCAAGTCAGGCTAACCAAAGAATTGCAATTGAAGAGATAGACATTAAATAAGCTTTATGGAACAACATCTATGTCAATTTAACCTTCCTATAAGAAGGAAACTCTGACAATTTGCCAGAAATCCTTTTATAATCCAGATGAGCCCAGGGGATAACGTGACTTTACTAATATCTCGAACCATAAGGAGACACGTAGATCGAATATTACTTACTAACCACTTTACGCCGGAAGAAACAATGACACTTTCTGATGGTGACGAATAAGAATCCCATCATCTTACCAACACGAAATTCCGAGAAGAGAGGTAGACAGACTTGATATAATAAGAGAAAGTGGTACAACAGGATGCCAAGCAGACAATACCGATACTCACTCACAAATCTCTCACATTTAAATTAGATAAACTAGTAGGGTCATCATAAATACCAAGAATAAATCATATCAGAAGCTCACCCCTCTACCGCAACCGATTCTTAATAGAAATGACATCCAAAGAAACCACCGAAACATGAGAAGACACACTATTTCCAGATCGATCGAAAGAATCAAATCTTATTCACATTTAAGAGAAGAAAAAATCTCAGGGTCTACTATATCGGACACCTCAGCATCCCGCCAGACAGGCAGTTCATAAAACTGCCTCTGCGGCTGAACTAAGAAACTACTCTGATAATCACCTTCCGAAGAACCACTGCCACAACACTCTCAACCTCTACCGGATGGTGGCATTTCTTTTGCTGATTGAGGTCTAAATAAAATCCCATGCGACTGCGCAGATACCTGATCACGAGAGAAAAGACGACTGCTAACTTGTCGGAGTAAGGGAAAACTCCTCAAAGGATAGCCAGACTCACAACAATGATAACAGAAAAACTCTTCAAAAGATAATCAGACTCACGACAATGATAACACCCTTTCGCTAAATATAGGAACTGGGCAGATTGTTGATAGTTGTAAAGAAAAGACTGAATCTGATCTTGACGAGCTACTGGCGCACTCTAAGAATTACGTGACACAAGCTGAGATAACTTGGAAGGTGACCTCCCAAAATACTCAAGAGTTTTACCTCCAAATGAGGTACCATGGTTGCCCACCAGGGCCACGAGATCTCATACTTTCCCGCTCTAACTTATGGTATGCCTCGAACCTTCGGGCAATATTCACAACAACATCAAATAAAATCCAGACCTCAATTTTTCGAGCCATCTGGGATTTCAGGGAAAAATAAAGGTCATCAATAAATCTCTGAATCTCTCGAAAGGCTAAAGGACTCGTTCTAATTCATATTCAGCCATTCTATAGAATTCAATCTCATATTTTGAAACACCAACAGGCTAACCGACAGGCTACCCTGTCCATTCCACTCAAACTGGCAACACTCTCCATTTCGCTCGCTACTCGAAAGGATTTTTTTTCCCATAAATCTAGAAGAAAATCGAACCAAGTTAGCTAATAAGAGAGCGGTCCAACAATTCAAGGCTGGACCCTGAAACTGGAAAGAAGAATAATCAACACCATACCGCTCGATATAATCAAGAGCCTGCAGGATATGCTGACATCAAAAAAAATTTACACAGGGATTATTTGATGCATGGCCTGGGAATATCGGGATGTTCAACCGCGTAAAATAATATACCCTCTTTGGCCACTCAGACCGAACTGTTACCTCGGCTAGCTAACCCTCCAAAACAATTGGTGGCGCAACACATGCTGCATTTGGAACATATTTTATTGTGGCAATATTAAGAACTAGAATAGGAGCTCCCTGAGACCGAACATATGCATCTGCGGCAACCTGATAAGCTGCCTAGCGAATAATAGGTTTTTGCGGTATCTGTGTCACCAAGATTCTCGTAAAGCATCGCAGAGAGCCAAGGGAATTACAAGGCCCTGCTCCCTTGCCCATCGCGAGCTCGTATAGCTGGGACCTCCATAACTAGATCGTCAGCACGATAAGAAAAACTCTCGGGGCTTCGTCAGTGCTAGCCTCTGGCTAGACTGCTTCGTCTTGAACTCATATCGTTTTCTGATTTGTCGCACGAGGGTTTCACAATTACCACGAAGGAATTAAATAATTAACAAAAATACTTTTGAATCCTTGACCGATGCACGATCAGAAAAGAAGGAAGTGAAACTTCCTAAATGCCATCATAGCCTCTCGTAGATAAGTACGGACGTCTACGTACCCATCAGCGAGACTCTACTAGACACTGTCTTAGTCTGGATAGACTCTAAACCGGGCTCTGATACCAACTGACACGACCCAGAATCCGGTTAGGCCGTGCGGGTACCCGACATCCTCCCCTAGACCCGTCGGGCGAACCCTTACCAATAAAATTAGGAAAATAAATTTAATAATTCATAAATAAAGACAAGACTAAAAAAATACAGACATACTGATACCTCTGTACAAAAGAAATTACAGCTGACTACCCAACATACTAGGTTTAGGGCTATCCAGATAAGACATCTAAAAGTACAAAAGAAGACAGATACCTCCTGAAGGGAGCAAAATGCAACTGAAATAATAACCAATAAACTGGTGGCCATCCGGAATAAAAGCTGGCTCACCCTGACAGCTGACGTCGTCTTCGCTCCTTCACAACGTGGCGAACTCCATCCTGGAGCGAACCTGCCGAAACGAAAAAGATAGACAAGAAACAAAGAACAAACAAGGGTGAGTCAAAAGGACTCAATAAGTGGGGCAGACTAGCCACCTCAAAGAATAGGATAGCTAGCCAGGGAGAAGAAATGGATAAACCAAATTCTTTTTATTTACATTATAAAAAGGCAGAGCTAAATAACAACCGGAAATACGTAAGAAACTTCTAAACTCAACCAAGGGTGCGTGCCAGAAACATATCAACAAATAAGCAATGCACATATAAGCAGGACAGTAGTCATGTATCGTAAGTCTACACAATGGTATGAAATGAGATGAAATGATATAAAATGAAATGCACAGGGTCACATGTGTCCATAATCCCATCCCGAAGCGGAATACTCCTGCATTCGGGGGGAATCCAATCTGATAACCAAATGGAGCGGAATACTCCTCCTCCTGGGGCGGAATACTCCTGCACCTGATATAATATACACCAGAGGCGGAATACTCCTGCACTCTCTTGGGGCGGAATATTCCTGCACCTGATATAATGTCAAGCTGAGGCGGAATACTTCTGCACTCTCCTGGGGCGGAATCCTCCTACCCTCAATATGATTCAATGGAGCGGAATACTCCTGCTCCTGGGGCGGAATACTCTTATCCTCAATATGATACAATGGGGGCGGAATACTCCTGCTCCTAGGGCGGAATACTCCTACCCTCAATATGATACAATGGAGCAGAATACTCATGTTCCTGGGGCGGAATACTCCTGCACCCAATATGATATGCCATGTAATGCATATGAATGACATATAATGCATATGAATACAATGTGATGCAATAATAACCCTTCACCGGCGCGGGACTCTCATCGACAGCCGGGAAGTAGATGCCATCTCACAGCCAGAGTACAATGCTCAGATCCTCAATGCAATACCAACAACAGGACATAATATATAATATACAAGGTAAATCCAAAGCTAAAGCGTAAGGAGTACGCCTATCGGCAGCTACACAAGTATGGAACACGTGGTAGAAAATCCACGAGGCCAGGTGCCTCCAAAGAAATGGATATAAATACTTACCTCGTTCCGAAGTTAACACTGCTACCCAACAACCGCTTTATTCTCTGAATTCATTGCCAAACGATCCTACTGTGTTCAATAAGCAGAAAAATATATCACATTAGGCTAAAGGCTTCATTCCTCACATCTTAGGGCAATCCAGGTAGGAACCCGATACCCTATTCGCATACGCAATACGCAGGCCAGGCCTATGTACAGGGTTTAAGGTCACATAACCAAACCCCAGATAATTTACATTTATATGTTGCCCATAACTCACTGAGTACGAATATATAATCAATTTCGTCATCGGGGTCTATTTGACCCTTTAACTATTAATTGAACTTATTAAAACGGTGTCTAATATTCCAAATTTTACCGTTAGAACAGATTCAAACACACGTAATAAACTCAAATAATATATTAGGATCATTACCTGAATTTTTCAGGGTGAAAATTCTACTTTTCTCCGTCCCCTTTTCTTATTTTCTTGCATTTTCCACTGCGTGTTTTCCATTTTCTCTGTTTCTCGTTCCTTGCTCAAAGTTTCTTTTCAAATTTTTGTATGCTGCTTAAGCTTGCTTAGGGATTATATAATCCCAACACCCACCGCCTGCCTAATTTTTTTTTATTCTCTTTCTCTTTTTTTATAATCTTTTCCTTTTATTTCTTTTACTTTTCTTTTCGCGACAAAAATTAAATTAGTACCCTACATTATTTGAAATAATTCCAACTTTTGCATACAAGTTATACAAAATATATGTAACATACTCGCGAAGGCGGATCTCAAATCGGGTTCTCGAAACTCAAGATGCGAATTTACATAGAAAAAAAGTCAAATTATTTAACTTTCGGCATTTTAGCGGAAACTAGCCGAACAACATCAAAATTCACTTTCGAAAATTTACAAAAATTACAAATAATCATACGAACCTAACGGCGCTTTTGGATTTCGAATCGGAGCTCATTCGGCAAAACCGAGCTCGAAAATCTCTTTTTAATATTTATCGCCAATAAAAACTGAAACCTTCTTCCGATGCCTACCAAACGAGGTCTGATTTAGCTCAAATTTTACAGACAGGTTCTAATGGACATTATGAATATTTTAAAATTATCGGCACTCCAATCGGAGTCCTAACTTCCGAAATGACTGACCGAGGTCGTTTCAGTATTTATAGCTAGGATTTACCCAGTCCTAATTATGGTAACATACAAAGACTATAGGCCGTGGGCTTGTTCACTCAAGGTGATGATACAAATTAACTCTAACTAGGAGACTGTTAACCCTAAGGCGGCAAGATGTATACCTTGTGTCCCAAGGCCCATGCCTACTAAGCGGTCGTGGCTTATCAAGCAAGCGTGAATCCTCAGCGCCGGATGACTTATAGAGTAAGTCTACTGTTCTCCAGCTGGACTCGTATCCCCATAATCATAGGTGACGTAGTTTTATCCACACAGTCAGTCCCCCCCACTTACTAAGATCTGACATAAGTGGTTGTGAAAGAGGCATGCAAAAGAGATGTGTGAAAGGATATCTCACTGACTCCTCCAAAGCTCGCAGTCACTTTGATCAAAGTAGATGCCTGATTCCTTCTAGATTTCCACGTGTCTTTACTTGATTAGTTTCTACCGATTCCATGTACCTTTCCCACAATTTCCTTTTACTGTGCCAAATCATTACAATCTCTTGCCATAATTGTTTTTACCATTTCATGCTTCTTCCTTACTCTTTTCCGCCTATAAAAGGGGGCTCTTAGTAGATGTTGATCACAAGCTTTCCCAAAGATATATCGTCTCCTTTAAAGACCTCCGGTTGTAAGAAAATAAATCAACCTTCACTTCTGAAATGTTTCTTTTTGATCCTGGCTCCATAATATTAGGACATCTTCTTTATTTAGAGTGGATGGTGCATGAGAAAACAGAAAGCAAGAAACCTCCGCTCTTTTTCCTTCTCTGTCCTTCCATTCATATTGAGATGGGTGGAGTTACCCGAGTCATGGAACTTTATCGAGATCCTAACAATATTCTTCAGAATGTCTTCTTTATAGCATGTGCACTGATTACAGTGCGCTCATTTTCTAACGCAGCGGTTGCTATGATGTTACACTTGTCACGCAGGGGTCGTGTTATGCTTCTGCATCTGCCCACTCTCCAGTTCTCTTGGGGATGTGTCGATGCAATAGGGCATAACGACTCCTCTCTCTCTCTCTTCAATTGGTCAATCTGCAACCTTTCTCCAAAACCCTTGTATTCTCAGACGGTCGCGTACCTCTAGCCATATCTGCAGTATAGAGGTTGCATCAGCCCAATTTTTAGGAGAGGGGGTTTATCTTACACCCCCGCGGTAGCTGGTCACTTAATAAAGGTTTCTCTCCATTTGACACCAACTGAAATTGCCGGGATGTGTTCATGCTCCTCCCCCTTTCTACTGAGGGATTCCTCAGTTGGGCTGATTTTATGGTGCCCGTATGACAGCGACATGCTGATGTTGCTGCTCGGGGTGTTATGTTGGTAATGTTTCCTTCTGTACGCCAAGGGAGTCCTCTGACTGACGCACCTGCTAGGTAGGAATTTCTATTCCAGATGAAATAGCTATCCGAAGTCCAAAAGATTTTTAAGATATAGTCCCCTGGGACCTCTTAATTTCTTAAAAATATCTTTTTTGAGCAGTACTGTACTCAAAAGAAATCAATCATATATCGTAGCCTATGGGCCTTTGATACTAATAAAAACAGACGTTCATCAATATATTTTTTGTGCGTACTTGCATATTTCTTTATAATGTAGTCAAGTAGCGTTTTATTCCTTTTTCGGCGTTTGTCTATTTGAAGACGTATGTGCATCAACGGATGATCGCTCAGGTTGTGTCCACGATAGACGTCTTTTCGATAGGGCAAGGCCCCGTGCCTTCAAGGGGACGACTTTAGCCCGTTGCGATTAACAATGAATTTTTGCATTCAGCTAGAACGACTGTGCTGGGCTACTTGAGTGCTTAAGTCTTTAACGGCACTATGTGGGCGGCGTCCCCACTAATATGTTGGTGCAATAATTGGATTGATGATTTCAACGTACGATAATGCCTGGTTGCTTAGCTAGAATTGATCTAGTAGTTTATTCGAATCTTGTAATGAGGAATGAGTGTTTTACTTCAACTTAACATGGCCGAGGGCTATGAATAATTGGATCTTTGAAGGATATTAACATAAAAATTGACTAAAACTCAGTAGTAGTTTTATTAAATAGGAAAGAACGCCGGGTGAGACAAATAAAAGTTCTAATAAATTTAAATAATATTGGTTGGGGCTAGATACCCTTTGAAAAATAAGAAGAGAAAGAAAGAGAATACATGTGTTGAGTATGAGAACCTGCGAGTCTTTCAAGTATAGTACTTCTTAGGCCAAGTGATATTCCAGTTGTTTGAAATGGATGTTCCTTCCATGTCTTTGAGGGTGTACACTCCTTTAGTACTCTGAGAAACGTTGCGGAGGACCAGGTCACCTACGTCGACAAACTGGTCTGTGCGTTATAGTACTGCTGCACTCGTTGTTTCTAGACTGCTAGGCGTATTGCTGCTAATTCCTGTCATTCGTCCGATGTATCAAGTGAAAGTATTAAAGCGTCGTTATTTTGCCCCTCCTCAGCAAATTACTGGTGCATGCTGGATTCGCCTATCTCTACGGGGATCATAGCATCTGTTCCGTATGTTAACGAAAATGGAGTTTCCCAAGTTCTTGCTTTTGCAGTGGTGTGGTAGGCCCACAAGACTCATAGTAACTCCTTCGGCCACTTACTTTTACCTTTCTTGAGCCGCTTCTTTAGGATTTCTATGATAATATTGTTAGAAGACTCATCCTGGCCGTTGGCTGAGCAGTGATAAGGTGTTGATGTTATCCTTTTGATCTCCTATTGTAACAGCCCAACCCCGCTAGTGATATTTTCTGCTTTGCGCCTACGCCCGCACGACTTTAAAATGCATCACTAGGGTCTAAGGCATGTATACTTATATACCTAGCATCTCTCCTGTGTTATGCTGATGTGGGATACTTAACCTTTAGCTGGGGTGTCACATACACCCCCTCTTAAAATAGTCCAATCTTGTACTATTTGGAAGCTTCAACCAATAATCTTGTAATTGGAAAGGACCCTAAGAGATCTGGGCTTCGCTGGAAAAAGAGTGTACACCCTCAAAGACATGGAAGGAATATCCATTTCAAACAACTGGAATATCACTTGGACTAAGAAGTAAACACTTGCTCACACTTCATAAAGACAGTTTCGGCATAACCTTTTTGGCTGAATAGGATAAGTAAACATGCACGCACCAAACTTTCCTAGTTCTGTATGGATTTGCATTCCACAATCTTTTTGATTAGTCATGCCTTCTCTACTGGACGTCCTTTGTTTGTTAATATTCAAAACTAACACCTTAACAAATTTCTTCTTTTTGATGATGACAAACAAATGTTGCCAAGGAACCTGTACATACAATCACCAATGCAAAAGAACAGAAAAATAGTTCAAAGAAAATTAAAACAGATGAATTGGGTCCCTAACATCTCAACATCCTTCTTCCCCTTTTTGGAACCATCGAAAAGATTCTAAAGTCCCGCAAGAATAAGTTGATACAGTCCATTCTAGAGCACACGATAAGAAGTTAGCTAAGCAAGAACACTCATATAATATATCCAAGGGCCTAACAGGACAATAGCAGAAAAAGGAAAACCATAAAACAAGACGAGCAATTCTAAACCTGGTGGCTTAACTAGAATTGATCTAGTAGTTTATTCTAATCTTGTAATGAGGAATGAGTGTTTTACTTCAACTTAACATGGCCGAGGGCTATGAATAATTGGATGTTTGAAGGATATTAACATAAAAATTGACTAAAACTCAGTAGTAGTTTTACTAAATAGGAAAGAACGCCGCGTGAGACAAATAAAAGTTCTAATAAATTTAAATAATATTGGTTGGGGCTAGATACCCTTTGAAAAATAAGAAGAGAAAGAAAGAGAATACATGTGTTGAGTATGAGAACCTGCGAGTCTTTCAAGTATAGTACTTCTTAGGCCAAGTGATATTCCAGTTGTTTGAAATGGATGTTCCTTCCATGTCTTTGAGGGTGTACACTACTTTTCCAGCGAAGCCCAGATCTCTTAGGGTCCTTTCCAATTACAAGATTATTGGTTGAAGCTTCCAAATAGTACCAAGCTCATGTTTTTGATTTTCAAAGAAAAATTTCAAGAAGGCAATTCCATCAACTCAAACTTATTTCTCGTGTGTATTTGAGAAAGAGTTATAGTATTTAATTCAAGTTGTTTTGATTGGAAGTGTGAATTATGAAATCCTAGTTTATGGGATTAGTAGTGTCCTTGAGAAATTGAAGATGATGAATATTTTTGATTGGTGATTTTGTACTTTAACTTAAAAGACCATAATTTGGAGATTTGGGAATATTATGAGAGTCCGATTGACTCAAGTTTTGCATGTATGAACTCGTTGATGAATAGGTCATCAGAATTTTGACTCGGATTCGGATTCCAATGAGTTGACCTATTTGGTTGACTTTTGTTGACTTTTATTGACTTTGTTCAAAAGTCATGAGCTTTGGTCCCCTAGAGTATGTTGACGCATAGATTCATATTTTGAATAGTTTGGAGCGAATGGAGGTTGTTTTATGGACTTTGGATTTGGATTGACTGTCGATGTTTCGCTGGATGGGAGGTAAGAGAGACTTGAACTTCTACTTGTTTTGTTTTCTATGTAAGCATAATATGTATCTTATTAAAACTATTTTTTAATGGTATCCAAAAGCTTAACGCTATTGCATATGAGCTCACTAGTTGAAGTAAGGTTGGGCTGTTGAGATGCATTATCTACGTAATAATAATGAAATATTCTCGAGGTCTAATTTGAGATACTTAGAATATCGAAAGTATGATTGGGACTTAATTTGATAAAGAGGGCATACTACATAATCTATTATGAATATTGTGAGTTTAACCATATTGGGACAGTGATTCTTTTATGAAAGTAGTACTATTACTTTGCAAAGCTTAGAATTTATTTAGTTGAAATATCTTATCATGATCTAGAATATTCTGATTAATGTTGTGTATGGTATCATAATATGCATATTTAACATGTGTTACCCAAGTTATATTATTATTCATTTGACGTGGTTTTGGGCTATATTTCTTTTATGTTAGCACTATTATTACCTTATTGGTATCTAGATCATTAGGCCACTAGTCTAGCCTTTTATGGTGAGGACCTATGCCATTTAGTTGATATAGCCACTGCTCTAGCCTATTATGGTGACAGTCTATGCTACTGAGTTGATATAACCACTGGTCTAGCTTATTATGGCGAGGGCCTATGCTAAAGAGTTGACATAGCCACTGGTCTCGCCTATTATGGTGAGGGATTATGCTACTGAGTTGATATAGCCAGTGGTCTAGCCTATTATGATGAGGGCCTATGCTACAGACTTGACATAGCCACTGGTCGCTATATCTAGCTATTTTAGGACTATTGCCCAAACTTATCTATATACTATTGGCTTTCAAAAAAGGTAAGGGCAGGAGGGCTCATCGAGGATCTTAGTATGGCAGGGTGTCTCAGTCCCTTATAGTTTATGTATGCAGTTTCATTAATTGAGGCACGACTGGCGTTCTTAGTCCTGTTCGTAATTATTTTCCAGTGTTGTACATGGATGTTGCCGCACAATTCGTAGTAGTGTCTAGTCCTTCCTAATGATATTTTAGTTTGGTTTTGAATCAAGTATTACATATCTTACTATGTCTATGCACTTACTAATGACACTAGAAGGGGGAGAGGTTGAATAGTGTCCTCTGATTTTTGCCAAAGAACCTTGTTCGTGACTCGAAGAACCCCGTTCTGAGTTACCTTAACCAATCAACAATACATGAATCAATCTAAAACTGAATTTAAAAAAATAATTTTTTACGTGGAAAACTCATTGAGATAGAAAAATCACGACCCAACTCTGGGATTTGAGAAATCTTCCACTAACACAAATGAGCAAGTTTTAGATTGCAAACTCTGTAACCAAGGGGCTACATTCTAGATCTTAATCACTTTGAAAGCTAAACTCTAGCTTCACAAAATGTTCTTAATTGAATCACCTATTACAGCGCTTCTCTGACTAAGCATATAGGTAATAGAGTTTAACTTCAGAAAACATATGACAACAATAATGAAGAACCTATGCTAAATACTGAATAAGCGCTGAGTTCTTTACTAGTTGTCCTCTGCTGTTCAATCACACAAGAATTATAACTGGATCGCCTTTTTGTTTTGCTCTCAACTATCATTGTGAATGAATGAATGAATGAATGAATATGACTGCCTCAATTACTTGCTTTTATATGGGTTATGCAAACCTTAGTAGTTTCTCGCTAAGAATATTCTCAATTATGGTAAGAGAAGATCTTCTGTGATATACTCCTTGTATAGCCCAACACTTGCTCACACATCATAAAGACAGTTTCGGCATAACCTTTTTGGCTGACTAGGATAAGTAAACATGCACGCACCAAACTTTCCTAGTTCTGTATGGATTTGCATTCCACAATCCTTTTGATTAGTCATGCCTTCTCTACTGGACGTCCTTTGTTTGTTAATATTCAAAACTAACACCTTAACAAATTTCTTCTTTTTGATGATGCCAAACAAATGTTGCCAAGGAACCTGTACATACAATCACCAATGCAAAAGAATAGAAAAATAGTTGAAAGAAAATTAAAACAGATGAATTGGGTCCCTAACATCTCAACATCCTTCTTCCCCTTTTTGGAACCATCGAAAAGATTCTAAAGTCCCGCAAGAATAAGTTGATACAGTCCATTCTAGAGCACACGATAAGAAGTTAGCTAAGCAAGAACACTCATATAATATATCCAAGGGCCTAACAGGACAATAGCAGAAAAAGGAAAACCATAAAACAAGACGAGCAATTCTAAACCTGGTGGCTTAACTAGAATTGATCTAGTAGTTTATTCTAATCTTGTAATGAGGAATGAGTGTTTTACTTCAACTTAACATGGCCGAGGGCTATGAATAATTGGATCTTTGAAGGATATTAACATAAAAATTGACTAAAACTCAGTAGTAGTTTTACTAAATAGGAAAGAACGCCGCGTGAGACAAATAAAAGTTCTAATAAATTTAAATAATATTGGTTGGGGCTAGATACCCTTTGAAAAATAAGAAGAGAAAGAAAGAGAATACATGTGTTGAGTATGAGAACCTGCGAGTCTTTCAAGTATAGTACTTCTTAGGCCAAGTGATATTCCAGTTGTTTGAAATGGATGTTCCTTCCATGTCTTTGAGGCTGTACACTCCTTTAGTACTCTGAGAAACTTTGCGGAGGACCAGGTCACCTACGTCGACAAACTGGTCTGTGCGTTATAGTACTGCTCCACTCGTTGTTTCTAGACCGCTAGGCGTATTGCTGCTAATTCCTGTCATTCGTCCGATGTATCAAGTGAAAGTATTAAAGCGTCGTTATTTGGCCCCTCCTCAGCAAATTACTGGTGCATGCTGGATTCGCCTATCTCTACGAGGATCATAGCATCTGTTCCGTATGTTAACGAGAATGGAGTTTCCCAAGTTCTTGCTTTTGCAGTGGTGTGGTAGGCCCACAAGACTCATAGTAACTCCTTCGGCCACTTACTTTTAGCTTTCTTGAGCCGCTTCTTTAGGATTTCTATGATAATCTTGTTAGAAGACTCATCCTGGCCGTTGGCTGAGCAGTGATAAGGTGTTGATGTTATCCTTTTGATCTCCTATTGTAACAGCCCAACCCTGCTAGTGATATTTTCTGCTTTGGGCCTACGCCCGCACGACTTTAAAATGCGTCACTAGGGTCTAAGGCATGTATACTTATATACCTAGCATCTCTCCTGTGTTATGCTGATGTGGTATACTTAACCTTTAGCTGGGGTGTCACATACACCCCCTCTTATGGACGCAGGATTCTCGCTGAGGTTTGCCCCGCTTACCCGGGATTTTCCTAGACTCAGCACTGAGGTTTGCCCTGCGTATCCGGGATTCGCCTAAACTCAGCTCAACTCTGACCCACATCGATAAGGCTAACATGGGGTGGCTCTGATACCATCTGTAACAGCCCAACCCACTTAGTGATATTATCCGATTTGGGCCTAGGCCCGCATGGCTTTAAAACACGTCACTAGGGTCTAAGGCATGTATACTTATATACCCAGTATCTCTTCTGTGTTATACCGATGTGTGATACTTAACCTTTAGCTGGGGTGTCAATCCTATTCCTTAAAGAAAGACGTGACTCTGACTCCAAGGAACTGAGGTCCACTGTCATGGTGGTCTCAATAGGATTTCTGAATCGGCACATGATAATCTTCTAGATGAATTATATCACCTCATGTTCTCAGATTCGGGTAAAGGGGGCTGCTTCAACCAACTTGGTGAAGTAATTAGTCATTATAAGCATAAACTTGAGGACTCCGGGTGTCTTGGGCATAGGTCCCACGATGTCCATCCTCCATTTCATGAAATGCCATGGCGTGACTATTACATGTAATCGATCTACCAGCTGATGAAGTGCATGGGAGAATCACTGGCAACTGTCACATGATCTGACAAATTTGCTCGCATCGCTCTCCATTCAAGGCCAAAAATAGCCTGCTCTGATTAGCTTCCTGGCAAAGGCCCTTCCTCCGGAATGGTTCCCGAATTGTCCTTCATAAACATCTCTTAGAACGTATTTGGCTTGTGTCGGACCTAGGCACTTGGCTAATGGGCTGCTGAACATTGTCGATACAATTTTCCATTGATCAGAAAGTAACGAGCCGCTTGCACCCTTAGCCGCTTACTCTCCTTCTTGTCTTTGGATAGTGTCCCTTTGTCCAAGTATTCGATCAGTGGATGCCGCCAATCTCAGACAAGTTCTGTGGTGTTAACTTCAAGGTGCTTTAGGTCCGAGTAAGTTAGTTCGACCACTGCTCCCGGACTGTCTGTATCCATATCTACGGCGACTGCTAGGCTGGCTAGAGCGTTGGCCTTTGTGTTCTCCCCTTTTGGTATTTCAGCAAACTTCCACTTTAAAAATTTTTTCGGACAGGCCTCTGTTTTAGCTAGGTATTCTTGTATGCGAGCATCCTTGGCTGCAAATATGCCATTCACTTAATTGATGACTAGTTTGGAGTCGCTGTAGAGGTGTAATGACCCGAGCTTCTAACTTCAAGATTTAGAGCTATGTCAAAAGTTCAAGTAGCTTCGCTACTGTAATTATAACTTGCATGCAAAATTTGAGGTTATTCGGAGGTCGTTTGGTTGGGTTTGAATCAAAGGTTCGGTAAGATTTGTTATCGACTAGAAAATAAACTTTTGTACCATGTTGAGTAAAAAAGCTCACTTTAGATCCATTGGCTTTACATGATTATTTGTGGGCGGTAGAAACTTTTGGAAGCGATACATAGTCCCCGTTGCCACCTTAGAGCCGATGCAAGTAGGAAGCTTCGTGAGAGACTAAAGTTTCTAATGAGCGCGCACAACACCTGATTTCAAATGATAATAGAGTTCAATCTATATGTATTTCGAAAAAGATCAAAAGGCAAAGTTTAGCCCCTTAAATCCAGTTTTCAGGATATTAAACCATTTGTCAATCGGAGTGCTATACAAAAAGTTATGAGCATATTACTGAATGATGTCCAGTAAAGTATAAACTAAATAGAGTATGGTACAACCCACTGATACAGCTGGGCTGCTATAAATACAAAAATGGGGCTGCCTCTATTTTGAAATTTTTTGAGTTGGGGTTTTGTTATAGAGTTGAAAATAAAGCTTGAGACTTTAGATCTACTGATAAGGTGAGTTTTATATGGTATTTTGAGTTTATTTTACTCATTAAATATGAATTATAACATCGCTGCATCTTTCCAATTACAAGATTATTGGTTGAAGCTTCCAAATAGTACCAAGCTCATGTTTTTTATTTTCAAAGAAAAATTTCAAGAAGGCAATTCCATCAACTCAAACTTATTTCTCGTGAGTATTTGAGAAAGAGTTATAGTATTTAATTCAAGTTGTTTTGGTTGGAAGTGTGAATTATGAAATCCTAGTTTATGGGATTAGTAGTGTCCTTGAGAAATTGAAGATGATGAATATTTTTGATTGGTGATTTTGTACTTGAACTTAAAAGACCATAATTTGGAGATTTGGGAATATTATGAGAGTCCGATTGACTCAAGTTTTGCATGTATGAACTCGTTGATGAATAGGTCATCAGAATTTTGACTCGGATTCGGATTCCAATGAGTTGACCTATTTGGTTGACTTTTGTTGACTTTTATTGACTTTGTTCAAAAGTCATGAGCTTTGGTCCCCTAGAGTATTTTGACGCATAGATTCATATTTTGAATAGTTTGGAGTGAATGGAGGTTGTTTTATGGACTTTCGATTTGGATTGACTGTCGATGTTTCGCTGGATGGTAGGTAAGGGAGACTTGAACTTCTACCTGTTTGGTTTTCTATATAAGCATAATATGTATCTTATTAAAACTACTTTTTAATGGTATCCAAAAGCTTAACGCTATTGCATATGAGCTCACTAGTTGAAGTAAGGTTGGGCTGTTGAGATGCATTATCTACGTAATAATTATGAAATATTCTCGAGGTCTAATTTGAGATACTTAGAATATCGAAAGTATGATTTGGACTTAATTTGATAAAGAGGGCATACTACATAATCTATTATGAATATTGTGAGTTTAACCATATTGGGACAGTGATTCTTTTATGAAAGTAGTACTATTACTTTGCAAAGCTTAGAATTTATTTAGTTGAAATATCTTATCATGATCTAGAATATTCTGATTAATGTTGTGTATGGTATCATAATATGCATATTTAGCATGTGTTACCCAAGTTATATTATTATTCATTTGGCGTGGTTTTGGGCTATATTTCTTTTATGTTAGCACTATTATTACCTTATTGGTATCTAGATCATTAGGCCACTAGTCTAGCCTTTTATGGTGAGGACCTATGCCATTTAGTTGATATAGCCACTGGTCTAGCCTATTATGGTGAGAGTCTATGCTACTGAGTTGATATAACCACTGGTCTAGCTTATTATGGCGAGGGCCTATGCGAAAGAGTTGACATAGCCATTGGTCTCGCCTATTATGGTGAGGGATTATGCTACTGAGTTGATATAGCCAGTGGTCTAGCCTATTATGATGAGGGCCTATGCTACAGACTTGACATAGCCACTGGTCGTTATATCTAGCGATTTTAGGACTATTGCCCAAACTTATCTATATACTATTGGCTTTCAAAAAAGGTAAGGGCAGGAGGGCTCATTGAGGATCTTAGTATGGCAGGGTGTCTCAGTCCCTAATAGTTTATGTGTGCAGTTTCATTAATTGAGGCACGACTGGCATTCTTAGTCTTGTTCGTAATTATTTTCCAGTGTTGTACATGGATGTTGCCGCACAATTTGTAGTAGTGTCTAGTCCTTCCTTATAATATTTTAGTTTGGTTTTGAATCAAGTATTACATATCTTACTATGTCTATGCACTTACTAATGACACTAGAAGGGGGAGAGGTTGAATAGTGTCCTCTAATTTTTGCCAAAGAACCTTGTTCGTGACTCGAAGAACCCCGTTCTTAGTTACCTTAACCAATCAACAACACATGAATCAATCTAAAACTGAATTTAAAAAAAATAAGTTTTTACGTGGAAAACTCATTGCGAGAGAAAAATCACGACCCAACTCTGGGATTTAAGAAATCTTCCACTAACACAAATGAGCAAGTTTTAAATTTTAAACTCTGTAACCAAGGGGCTACATTCTAGATCTTAATCACTTTGAAAGCTAAACTCTAGCTTCACAAAATGTTCTCAATTGAATCACCTATTACAGCGCTTCTCTGACTAAGCATATAGGTAATAGAGTTTCACTTCACAAAACATATGACAACAATAATGAAGAACCTATGCTAAATACTGAATAAGCGCTGAGTTCTTTACTAGTTGTCCTCTGCTGTTCAATCACACAAGAATTATAACTGGATCGCCTTTTTGTTTTGCTCTCAACTATCATTGTGAATGAATGAATGAATGAATGAATATGACTGCCTCAATTAGTTGCTTTTATATGGGTTATGCAAACCTTACTAGTTTCTCACTAAGAATATTCTCAATTATGGTAAGAGAAGATCTTCAGTGATATACTCCTTGTATAGCCCAACACTTGCTCACACTTCATAAATACAGTGTCGGCATAACCTTTTTGGCTGACTAGGATAAGTAAACATGCATGCACCAAACTTTTCTAGTTCTGTATGGATTTGCATTCCACAATCTTTTTGATTAGTCATGCCTTTTCTACCGGACTATGTTCTTCACCAGGTCCTTTGTTTGTCAATATTCAAAACTAACACCTTAACAAATTTCTTCTTTTTGATGATGACAAACAAATGTTGCCAAGGAACCTGTACATACAATCACCAATGCAAAAGAACAGAAAAATAGTTGAAAGAAAATTAAAACAGATGAATTGGGTCCCTAACATCTCAACATCCTTCTTCCCCTTTTTGGAACCATCGAAAAGATTCTAAAGTCCTGCAAGAACAAGTTGATACAGTCCATTCTAGAACACACGATAAGAAGTTAGCTAAGCAAGAACACTCATATAATATATCCAAGGGCCTAACAGGACAATAGCAGAAAAAGGAAAACAATAAAACAAGACGAGCAATTCTAAACCAATTATCCAGGGCACAACCCATTAAGTACAATTCAACAAAATAGTAATTGTCTTAAGCATACATCACAAGTAGTGCAAAATGACTAAGGAGATAGGGAAGGAATGAAGAGAGGATCAGGAGAGAAGCTTGAAATGCTTGACCAATGCTTCTAGGTGCTTTGAATTATTTGTTCTTTCAACTACCAGCTCAGCCTGATATTTATTGTATTCAATGGTCAGGCGATCAATTTCTCGATCCTTCAACTTTAAATCCCTTTTCAGTTCAGCATTTTATTCCTGTAACTCCAGCAGGGTCTTATCCAATTCCTTCACAACATACACAACTTCATCTGTCTCAAAACACTCATTCTTATCAGCTTTTTCAATCTTGGGCTGCATATAACGTTTTGATGTCCTCTTTTCCTTAAAGAAATCGCATATCTTCAGGACATTCATTCCAAACATTTGATGATACATGGTTTTCTTCCCATTCTTAAGAGAAACACCAAGTGTTTGAAAACCTGCTGTAATATGTAGGAGTGCACTAAGGAGTGTCCCTTCTTCCTCGTGTCAGCAATCCTCTTAAAGTGTTTTATAATAAGACCAGACAGATTTATCAGAACACATCTGTCCATCAAATCCATATATATCAGATCCAATGCACAAGCTTCACTATTTCTTTCACCTCTTAGTAACAAGAATCTGTGCACAAACTCGAAAAGCAGCTGATGATCTGGTTTCATCTCCTTCTTGTCAACTTTTCTTTCTTTCCTGAATCTAGGATTACCAATGAACCTCTTAGTCACCTCAATAGGAGTAAGACCATCAGTCCTCTTAGGCCATTTCAGCTTTAAATATCTGTAGTATCCTTCAGTAAGCACTCCCAAGATTTCACCCAGCTCAGTTCTTCCAAACTCTATCTTAACACCCCTCACCATTGAGTACACTCTTCTACCAGCCACATTACAATTTGTATAGGTCTCTCTGACTTCTTCCACAAAAAGACACCTGTTACCTATTGAGAAGAGCTTCATCCAACCCTGAACATTTAATTTTGCAATCAAAGGCTTCATATTGTCAAAAGAGTTCAACCCTGTCAACCTTTTCTCTACCCTTCTTAGAATCTTCAGAGCTTTCCTCAGAGTCTGAATCATCTGGATTCACATCATCCCCATTATCATAATTGCTTTCTTCATCAAGGACATGTTTCTCCACTATCACCTTCTTGCCTTCGGCTTTCTTAGTAATTTTTGCATCTTTTGCAGGTTGTTGCTTCAGCGCAGATCTAGTAGACACTCTTCTAGGAACCATAATTTCCTCTATTTTCTTAGAAACATAGCTTGCTTCCTCAGTATGACTCTCATCTAAAGGTATCCTTTTTTCTACAGCTTTCCCACCTTTCATTAGCTTCCTTCTCTTCCCCTTCTCTGTATTTTCATCCACAACGTTTGTCTCACTTACAAACAGTACTTCATCCTTCTCGTCATCTATCTTCTCAACCTCTTCATCAAATTTTCTTTTTACTGTTTTCCTTCTCAGTCTCCTCTGTCTTTTATTTTTCACATCCTCCTTGTTTCTTCCTCACTCTTCTCCTTGTTAGAGTCAATCCAGTCAATTTCTACTTCCTCAGTTGGTTCAGGGACTGAGAAGGGACCAGGTCGTTTATCAGTTCCCTTAGCAACTTCAATAGAACTTTTGTCAGCAACAACTGGACCACTGACTTCCGCAACCTCTTTTACAGTCTCATTAGGAACAGTCTCCAAACTAGGTTTGTCGACTCTGCCCTCTTGAGAACATGGAGATTCCACAACCATTACAGGTTCTAGTGCAGTTTCAAGAATATCTACCCTAGTTATTCCCCCTACTCACTAGTAATAACAATTTCAACCCTAGGCCCATCAAGTTCTACTTTTGAAGCATCACCTTTTTCTATCTCCGCATTCCCACTATTAGTCTCACAAGCAGACCCCACTACTTCTACAGATTCAACCAAATAATCCATCCTAGTACTAGTAATTCTGTGGCTACTTTCTCAAGGCTTACAACATGCTCATGCAAAGTTGAACTAATCTCAGTAGAATCAAATCTTACCTCTGTTAATTTTTTCTCATAAGCCACAAGTGTAGTAGAGATGCTTGTTGAGTTTGGTTCTGACTTCTTTCATTCCCCTTTTGATAGCTTCTTTTGCAACCTCTCTCTTGCCTTAAGAATTCTATTTGCATCCGTAGAAGCACTAGCCATATGTTTCTTTAAGGATTTTTGTGTTTTGGAGAATTTAGCGGGTGACGCGGACGTGGATTGAGATTGAGAGATGGTTGATTTTGTGTTTAGCCTGAAGATGGTGGTTATGGTGTTTTAGGGTTTGAATCAGAGAGAATTTTTCGGAGAGAAAAGGTTACTCCCTCTGTCCCAATTTATGTGGCACTTTTCGCTTTTCGAGATTCAAACTGCATGAACTTTGACCAACATTTCAAGACGTATTTTTTCACCAAAATAATATGAGAAAAGTTGTAACTTAAAGTACGTTTCAAGTAATTTTCAAAAATATAAATTTTAATGTTAAAATATTGAGTTAATCTAATCCAATTTAGCTTCAAAATTTAGTCAAATTGACTCTCGAAAAGCGAAAAGTGCCACATAAATTGGGACGGAGGGAGTATTTTCTTCTTGAAAAAGAAAACTTCAATAATGAGAAAAAGAAAGGAGACTACCTTTTAGGTACTTGGAAATAAAAAAAGTGGCTGATGTGGCAGTTTTGATTGACAAGTCATTAAGACTATTTATTTGAGTGGGAATGTGTTTAAAATTTGAAAACCCAATTAGTGAAAAATATTTGCTAGGCGGTTATTTATTTAAGGAATGATCATGATGCATATTCAAGACAACATACATATTTACTACGAACTTAATGAGTACAAACACATAATATACTAGGACATGGTTCGTCATCTTGACATTTAGTTCCTTCTTGATACCTATCAAATCCTTTACTGGTAAAACATTTGACAATATTACAAGTATGTGTTAAATAAACAAGTATATTATTTCTAGTACAATTTTTAGAATGGACTGTAATATTAGAATATTTGAAAAAACAACAAAATACTTAACTAGCCAACTCTATGGAGAATTAGTTTCTGGGTCATCCATATACTTCGGTCATCCCCAACTCCAACCTGTTCCTCTAAAACTGAACCCTGCTTAAAACTTTAGTGAAAATGTCAGCAATTTGATCTTCAGTCCTGCACGAATTCATAGTATATAGACCTTTTTCAACATTATCTCTCGAGAAATGATGTCTAATATCGATGTATTTAGTTCTCTTATGCTGGACTGGGTTCTTGGAAATATTGACTGCACTTGTGTTGTCACAGAAAATGGGCACTGGTCCACTCTTGATTCTGAAGTCCTCCAATTATTGTTTGATCCATAGCAATTAAGAACAACAAGAGACAGCTGCAACATACTCAGCCTCAGCTGTGGAAAGAGCCATAACGTTTTATTTCTTAGTAACCCAAGAAACTAAGCAAGGATCTAGTAAGTGTGTCATTCATGAAGTGCTCTTCCTATCCACCAAATGGCCTGCATAATAAGCATCAGCAAATCCAATCAATTCAAATGTACCACCCCTGGGGTACCATAGACATAAGTCTTGTGTTCCTTTAAAGATATCTCAATATTCACTTAACAACAGTCAAGTGAGATTCCTAGGGTTTGGACTGAAATCTTGCATAGAGTCCTATACTGTAGACAATGTCTGGATGACTAGCAGTGAGATACAGGAGCAAACTAATAATTTCTCTACACTTGGTTTCATTTGTAGAAGGACCAAGTTCGTCCAGATCTAACTTTGTTCCAGGAGCAATATGAGTAGCCATTTTCTTAGCTCATTCCAGGTCAAACTTCTTCAACAATTCCTTGATATACTTCTGTTGAAGAGTCATAGTTCATTCAGGAGTTTGTTTGATCTGCAAGCTCAAAAAGAAATTCAGTTCTCCCGTTATGCTCATCTCGAACTCGCTTCCCATCAATTCAACAAATCCTTTACATAAGCTCTCATGTGTTGCACCAAAGATGATATCATCAACATAAACTTGAACTACAAGCAAGTCCTTCCCTTTCTTCTTCAAGAATAGAGTGTTGTCAATCTTTCCTCTAGTAAAGCTATTCTTGAGTAAGAACCCTGACAACCTTTCATACCAAGCTCTGGGTGCTTGCTTCAAACTATAAAGTGCCTTTTCAAGCTTCAATACATGATCAGAAAAATCACTATTCACAAAGCCAGGTGGCTGGATTACATACCTCTTCATTTAGATACCCATTCAAGAATGTATTTTTCGCATCCATTTGATACAATGTGAATTCCATGTAAGTTGCAAAGACAATCAACATTCTTATAGCTTCCATCCTTGCCACAGGTGCAAAGGTTTCATCATAGTCAGTTCTCTATTCTTGGTTTTATCCTTGAACTACCAATCTAGCTTTGTTCTTTGTAACAATTCCATGTTCATCTAGCTTATTTCTGTACATCCACTTAGGTCTAATGATTGATTTGTCCTTTGGCTTAAGAACTAAGTTCCACACCTTGCTTCGTTCATATTGATGTAGTTCTTCCTGCATGGGTATCACCCAATCTGGATCGCTCAAGGCTTCCTTAACATTCTTTGGTTCCATGGCTGAAAAAAATGCAAAGAATGCACAGAAATTCTTCAAGGCAGACCTGGTCATGATGCCAGTGCCTAATTCAGATAATACATTCTCCAAATAATATGAACTCTGATGCTTCCAGGGTCTTGGCTGTATCTGATGTGAAGGACCTGCAGCTGTATTCTGAGTAGGTTCTTGTTCCTCATCATTATTCTCATCACGATCAGTTGTTCCCCCTGCCATGTTGACACCTTATTCCTCCTGAGTCAGTGCACCGTCAGTTTCTTACATTTTTTCATTTTTTTTGGATTTTCTGTGACTTCAGCAGGTTCTTCTCGAGCAACACTTATGGCCTGGTCCTCACCATCAGCAACAACTTTGTCAGATTTGTCAAACACAACGTGCATGCTTTCCTCAACAGTTTGTGTTCTCTTATTGAATACTTTGTAGGCTTTCTTTTGAATGGAATAACCCAGAAATATTGCTTCTTCACTCCTTGCATCAAATTTACCTAGAGGTTCCTTTCCATTGTTATGAACAAAACACTTATATTTAAAAGGTCTCAGATATGAAATGTGGGTTTTTTCTATCTCTAAGTAACTCATATGGAGTCTTGTCAAGAATAGCTCTGATTGAGCACCTGTTTAGCAAGTAGCAAGCTGTGTCAACTGCTTCAGCCCAGAAATTTGTTGCTAAACTACTTGGCAATAGCATAGTTCTTGCCATGTCCTCCAAGGACCTGTTCTTCCTCTCAACTACCCCATTTTGTTATGGGGTTCTTGGTGCTGAGAAGTTGTGATCAATGCTATGCTTAAGGCAATATTCTGTGAATTTTGCATTCTTAAACTCTATGCCATGATCAGATCTAATGCTTACTAGTTCTAAGCTCTGCCTTTTCTGCACAATACCAGCCAATTCTTTGAAGTTGTCAAATGCCTCATCCTTTGAGGTAAGAAACAAAGTCCATGTATACCTTGAGTAATCATCAACTATCACAAATACGAACCTCTTTCCTCCTCTGCTTCTAAGTCTCATTGGGCCACATAGATCCATGTGCACTAACTCCAGTGGTTTGGAAGTTCTTACCATTCTCTTTTACTTTAAATATGATCTGACATGTTTCCCCCTAACAGAAGCATCACACATTTTGATCTCCTCGAATTTCTTGATAGGCAATCCACGAACAAGTTCCTTTAACGCCAACTTGTTTAGCTGTGATAAACTTGCATGTCCCAATCTCTTGTGCCATAGTTGTGAATCACTTTCCTGAACATTCAAATAAGTCAAATTGTTTTCTGGAAGAGAACATAGTGAGGCTTTATACACATTGTTCACTCTTTTCCCTTCCATGACTACCTTTCCACTCTGTAGGTTCTTCGCAATGCAGCCTACAGATGATAAGCTAACTTCATTTTCTCTGTGACATAGTTGGGAAATACTCAACATATTGTGTCTCAATCCATCCACACAATATACATTCTCAATTGCATGATCTAGTGATCTTCCAAACTTTCCAATACCAACTATCTGACAACTTTTACCACCACCAAAAGCCACACCCCCTCTTGAAATGCTGCGAGTGAGAAAAAGTTCTCATATCTCCTGTCATGTTCCTTGAACAACCACTATCAAGAATCCAGCTGATAAGAATCAAACGCGGAAAAGGTAAAAGGATAAAGAAAGAGACGTAACTCGATCAATAATCTCAAGTAGCAACGGAGAACTCGTTCCGTTAAACCCCGAGAGAATGTCAAGAACACCTACGCTAGGCAACTACTCTCGAGCTAACTAGGACTCGCAAGTAGAATGGTCGGGCCGGGGTTGTTGTCCAACTAGAATCCACTAGAAGCACACAAATCCCAATCAAAGGTTGGTTTTCCATAAACCCAAAGATATCCCTCTTTACAATGTTAATTCATCATTCAAAATAGACTAGACTTGACTAAGGAATAAAATAAGCTATCTAGCTATTTATAGAGGTTTCTAGGCATTAAGTAAAAGGTCTATAATGCCCACAAGTTAGGCTTTAAGCTAAAAGACCATGCAAGGTCAAAATAGTCACTTCTCACTTAAAATCCCGTGCTTCAGCAAATCGGGCGGAGCGCCCACAAAGTTGATCAGTGGATGGGGCTGGGCGGACCGCCTGGGGGCTGGGCAGAGCGCCTGAGCCAAGTGTCTCTCAGGTGGAGCGCCTGGTTTGCCTAGGCGGAGCGCCTGGCTGCCTGTGGGGTGGAGCACCAGTGCTCCATCGCCTAAACATGCTTGAATCATCTCCGAAGCTCAAGCCCTTGCATCCTTTGCCTCTTCCAAGCTTGATACATGTTGGCAAGGTGTCTTGGCTCGATTTGGGGCTTATCATCCTCCCCTTCTTGAGAAGATTTCGTCCTCGAAATCAATGCATTCACGTACGTGGCATCATCTCTTCGGGGTGCCCAATGCTCTCCTCCCTTGTAACCCTTGATCGTCACTTTGACATAGGTTTCTTCCAAGGTCTCCTTTGCGTTAACATGGAGCTTAGAACCTACAAGCAACGACAAGCAAACACAAGATTTCCTACTTTGAAAGTAGATTAGTGCAAGAAGTGTGGAAAACACACTCTTGTGATATAACCAAGCATCAATGTTAAGAACAAATACCAAATCTCCAATGAGATCATCAAGTGCTTTGTTCAATGAGAATGTGCATGCAACACAATAAGGAGCAAATAGGTCATGGGGACATGGAAAATGCAAGATCAAGCTATCAAAATCCCGTTGAACCTTAAGCTCAAGATCAACTAGCCAATCCCTCCTCAAAGTGTGATCAACATGTGGAGTGGAGTGAGTCAAATAACCCATCACGCAACTAACATCAAGTACTCTACTCCCCTTCTTTAGAGCACACTTACTCACACCAAGTGATTCCCTCTCACCTCCCATTTCATCACTTAAGCAACCCGTCTCAAAAGACAAACTATCAAGAAAGGTATTGATAATGGCCTCTTCTTCATCATAACCCAAATAAGCAATAGTAGGGTCACTCAAAGAGTCATTTACCTCATTCAAATTCTCACACAAGGGGTTGCCTAAGGGGTCAAACCCTTCACACCATGGAGGTTCCATTTTACTACTCACCCTAGTCCGATGCAAGTCTTTACCACTAATGAGAATGCCTTCAAACAATGGATTAATATAAGTATGCATCTCACTATCATGATCAAGCATAGACAAGTTATCAAGACTAGGTTCATTATACTTACTTGAGGAGTCATCATAGACAACCTTGTCCAATTCATGCAAGTTGGACTCCTCAAGGGCACTATCATTCTCACCACAACACATGGACCCACCAAATAGAAGCATATCAACAAGGGTATGATCAACTATCTCATCTTCCCCTTCATCAAAGATTGGCGGTGTGTCATAGCAAATGTCACAATCATTGTTAACTATCATATCTACACTAGTGAGAGATTCATTGAACAATGAGCTCACATCATGATGTGGCTTAGCAAGGCTCTCAACTAATGTCACACAAGCACAGACAAGTTGATTTTTAGACTCTTCACTAGTGGCATATTCTCTAGATGCAACACAAGCACCAACTAGTGTTGAGTCATCACAAGACAAGAAGCTAGTAGGCTCATGAAAAGGTGGAGCAACACTTACATTTGTAGTTCTCCCTTGATCACTCACAAGGCTTGAAGTGTCATGTGTGACTCCTTCTTCATGAAGCTCACATTGAGAATTTTCCTCCTCTTGTCTTTCCTTCAAAGCACATGGTTGAGGCTCCAATGGCTTGTCTTCATTTGTACCTACACAAGAACTAACACAAGAAAGAGTAGAAGATGCAGAATTGTTAGAACAATGGGTGCTCTCACTCTCAATTTTTCTTTCCTCACCTCTCTTCTCTCTCAATTTTACCTCATGGTCAAGTGTAGTTGGTGGTGACAATCCACTCACATCACTCCTCAAATCCTCTCCTTTTTCCTCTCTTAGATTGTTACCGGTCACTCCCTCACTTCTCTCTATCTTTTTTCTCTCATTTGAAGTGGAGCGATTCTCATTTTCAACTTGTAATGGGAAGGCAACAAGATTGTTGGCTTCGGGCTCAAGTACCATGGATGGTCTAGCCTTAGCCACTTCCCTCAATTCCCTCATCCGCTTGTAGTCTTCACTAGCTTGTTCAAGAGGTAGAACGTTTCGAATGGGCCTTGGAAGTTGAATATTTCTTTGGGGATTGCCTAAATTGTGGGGAATGCCCACTCGTTGGGGATTGCCCAACACTTGTTCATTTCTATCAAGTTCATCCCTCAACCTTTGTTGCTTAAGAAGCGCGGCAACTTGTTTTGGGGTAAAGGTTGAACCACTCGTGCCTTCTCTGGGTTTCCCTTGGACACTCGGGGTCCCTTCCTCAACTTGGACACTCGGGGTCCCTTGTTTTACTTGGACACTCGGGGTCCCTTCCTTTACTTGGACACTCGGGGTCCCTTGCTTAACTTGGACACTCGGGGTCCCTTCCTTTACTTGGACACTCGGGGTCCCTTGCTTAACTTGGACACGTGAGGTCACTCTTTCAAGAGTTTCAATCCTTAGGCTCATACTATCTAGTTTGGACAACAAAATCATCTCCCTCACTTGCCATTGTGCCTACAAAATCAACAAAAATTAGTAAAACACCTCACACACACCCTCACGTGTATAGCACTCGGTTCACTCATTTAGTGGTGGTGGATATTTCACTCGGACTTGAATACTAATAGCTTCAAGTAGTTGGACAACAATCCTCAACTCAATCAATCATCTCACAAGTCAAGTGTACTCCGGGGTGAGTGGAGTTGATATGACTCGATGTACGATAAGCAATTTAGAGTAAGGACTTGAGTCAAAGGATTCTACGGGTCTTCTTGGAGCTCTACTCTCCAACTAAGGCACGAATTCACCTAAAAGCAATGAAAGATTAGTGCTAATTAAGTAGAAATATTACTTAGATAGGCACTAATTAGAGGTTAGGCAACAAAGAAATAGGAAAACCTAGGAAAAAACTACCCAAACAACACCTTCAGAGGTCAGGCGGAGCGCCCAAAGGGTGGGGCGGAGCGCCTGAAGAAAAATGGTGCAGTGGGGGTTGGGCAAGCGGAGTGCCCAGGGGTTGGGCGGAGCGCCTGGACTGAGAGTAAGTCAGGCGGGGCGCCCAAAGTCTGGGCGGGGCGCCCGGGGGTCAGGCCCCTGCTTTTCCAACTCTGATTTTGCTTATTTCAAGCCAAAATTTGGTCCGATTTCAACGTTTTTTTGCACAAATTCAAGGTACCCAAAGTTGTTCCTTGATACAACCTTCAAACCCCAATCAATTTTACACCCAAACAACCAACAAACAAGGTTCAATCGAGATTCAAAGTTTTCAAGTTGGGGGTTTCAACATGGGTTTCAAGGTTCAAAGGTGGGTTTCGATTCTTCAAAAACAATGTTACCGAACTCCGAATCACACGAAACTTGTTGCAATTGATTCATTTTTCCAAGGAGATCAAACCCCGGTAATCAATTCCAAAACCCCACAATCACACAACCCAAAATCAATCAAATTCATCAAGAACAAGGGTTTGGGAGGGTTTTAACAATATTTGGGGTTTCAATTTTTCAATCCAATCCAATCCAAACAATTTTGGTACCCAAACATCGGGTTTTCAACAAGGATTAAGAATCTATAACACCCACTTCAAGAATCGAACACACCAAAAAGTTACACCAAATTTTTGAATTTTTGAGTTTTTCAAATTTTTTTGTATTTTTCTTCTTCCCAATAACTTCAACAACAAGAAAACTAAAAGAAGATACTAGGCACGAAGAATCAAGGGTCGGGGGTTTGTAGAAACAAAACCCGAGCCTTGCTCTGATACCAAACTGATAAGAATCAAACGTGGAAAAGGTAAAAGGATAAAGAATGAGACGTAACTCGATCAATAATCTCAAGTAGCAACGGAGAACTCGTTCCGTTACACCCCGAGAGAATGTCAAGAACACCTACGCTAGGCAACTACCCTCGAGCCAACTAGGACTCGCAAGTAGAATGGTCGGGGCGGGGTTTTTGTCCAACTAGAATCCACTAGAAGCACACAAATCCCAATCAAAGGTTGGTTTT
The DNA here is from genome assembly GCA_029990175.1 of Petunia secreta. Lineage (NCBI taxonomy): Eukaryota > Viridiplantae > Streptophyta > Magnoliopsida > Solanales > Solanaceae > Petunia > Petunia secreta. The sequence continues at coordinate 34,118,442 of JARKIP010000022.1, forward strand.
CCATAAACCCAAAGAGATCCCTCTTTACAATGTTAATTCATCATTCAAAATAGACTAGACTTGACTAAGGAATAAAATAAGCTATCTAGCAATTTATAGAGGTTTCTAGGCATTATGTAAAAGGTCTATAATGCCCACAAGTTAGGCTTTAAGCTAAAAGACCATGTAAGGTCAAAATAGTCACTTCTCACTTAAAATCCAGTGCTTCAGCAAATCGGGCGGAGCGCCCGTTTCTTGGGCGGAGCACCCACAAAGTTGATCAGTGGAGGGGGCTGGGCGGACCGCCTGGGGGCTGGGCGGAGCGCCTGAGCCAAGTGCATCTCAGGCGGAGCACCTGGTTTGCCTGGGCGGAGCGCCTGGCTGCCTGTGGGGTGGAGCACCGGTGCTCCATCGCCTAAACATGCTTGAATCATCTCCGAGGCTCAAGCCCTTGCATCCTTTGCCTCTTCCAAGCTTGATACATGTTGGCAAGGTGTCATGGCTCGATTTGGGGCTTATCACCAGCTTAGGTTGTTCGCTCCCACTCCAGCCTTCAAAACAGATTAGGGGTTAGCTTTCGGAACCCAGACAAGCTTGGCTCCCTTCTTATGAGAAAAAAGATGAATTAAATCCTTCCTAGCCCAACTAGGAAGATTTAGCCTTTTGTTCTTAGTTTTAGCCCTTTTAAAAGTCATGCAATTTTCCTTGTAATGACTAGTGTTTCCACAAAAGATTCACAAGATATTATTAGGGAGTCCTACATATTTGCTTTTAGGATTGTAAGGTGGCAGAGGTTTCCTAAAGCCTAAGCCCTTCTTGATTATGTTCTGGTTTTTAAGAACCAGTTAATAGCTTTTAAGGACTTATTCAACATGGTAAGCCTAGTGAGTTCATAATCAGTCTTTTCAAGCTTTTCTTTTGGATTTCTGTTCTTCTCAGTTTCCTTATAAAGAATTTCATTTGTTTGCTTTAGTTCACTCTCAAGAATAGTTTGAACTTCACTAATTATTTGCATCCTACTAACCTCTTTCATTTTACCAATTTCAAGCTCTAGATCTGAGAATTTATTTTTAGTGGCAAGAATCTGACCATTACATGATGCATTGGTTTCCTCAAGGTCAACATTAGTTTCTTTCAGGTTCTTGCACTTGATTTTTAATTTAGACACAATTATACACAGTTGGTCTTTCTCAGTCTTCAATTTTTCTTATCCCTCAAATAAAGTGGCAGTTATTAAAGTAAGGCTTTCATGTGAGTACTTATGAAGCTTCTCTTTGAGATCAGAAAGACTTACCTCAGCTGCATGAGCAGATTCCTCGTCGTCAGTTGCCATGAGGGCTAATTCCTTCTTCTAGGGATCTTTCTTGTACAGTTCATTCAATTTATTCCATATTTCCTTAGCAGTAGAACATCCTGATACTTTCTCTAGCACATTAAAAGTCATCCCATATTCTAACGCAAGTATGGCCTTAGCATTAGCTTGAAGCCAATCCAATTCTTCCACTAGTTTGGGTACCAAAGATCTATTTTGAGCTCTCTTCACAGGAACTTGTAGTCCTCTTTTCATAATAACCTGAAGACTGTAGTCCATTGCCTAAAGAAACATCTTCATCTCCCTTTTCTATTCTTTATATTGAATTCCTTCAAACAGAGGAGGTTTGGTTGGATCCCTTCCTTCAACTATTTCCTACATATCATCCTTCTGAGGATTTTATTTGTCAATCCCATCAGTGCTAGTGGCGATTCATCATCTGATTCTTCCCATCAGTGCTAGTGGCGATTCATCATATGATTCTTTCTCTCCATCCGACTCACTGTCAGTTGGTCCCCAAGTGGCATAAAAAGCTTCCCTCTTCTTTCTTCTTTCAGCTCTGAGATTATGTGGACGCCTAGTTTTCTTTTTTATCCTTGTCTTTGTTCTTGTCCTTATCCTTGTCTTTCTCCTTTTGAGCCCTATTCTTCACCCACTCAGCTTCCCATATGGGGCAATCCATGACGACGTGGTCCTTCTTGAAATATTTGAAGAAACCTGAGTAATCTAGACTATCAACAATGTTTTTCCTACCAGTCGTGTCCCTAGCTTTCTTCCTGAAACCGTTGAACTTGCCTAGGTTGAGATGTTGTCTGAGAGCACCAACCATGGCAATCTCAACTTCATGCATATCAAGTTCACCTTCATATCTTGCTTCCAGTGCTAGAGTCTTTTCCTTCGTGGGTGCAGACTTGTTTCTAGACTCCTTCATCATCTCATGAGTCTTCAGAAAACCATCTTCAGAATACCAATCAGTTCTTCCAGCTTTATGGACTTCAGAGGCTTAGACTCAATGATAGCAGTCACCTTTGATTCCCATGAGTCAGGAAATGTTCTGAGAACCTTGTCCTCCATCTCTATCTCTGGAAAATCCATATCCAAAGATCTCATCTCATTCGTGATGATGGCCAGTCTAGTCATCATATCTTGAATTCTTTCCTTTTTTTCCCATTGCGAACAATTCAAAATGTCGTTTGAGCATACTCCATTTAGAATCTTTGACTTGACTAGTTCCTTCATGTGTGACTCCCAGAGCTTCCCAGATTTTCTTTGCAGTTTTGTATGAGGAAACTCTATTGAATTCCTCAGGGCCAAGTGCACATATAACCTATCTTTTTGTTCCATCATGTTCTTCCACCACACATAGTATTGGCCGTTGAACTGTAGTGGCCTAAGAACAAACTGTCCTTCAATGATAATCGGTGGTGCACTCATGACTAGATCCTTCTGTAGGTGTAAACCTAAGTTGTGAGAGGACCTGCTCTGATACCACTTGTTATAATCTATGCGCCTACTAAAGACACAAGAAGGGGGGGGGGGGGGGGTTGAATAGTGTCTGCCGATTTTTGACAAAGAACCGTGTTCGTTACTTGAGGAACCCCGTTCTTAGCTACCTTAACCAATCAACAATACATGAATCAATTTAAAACTGAATGTAAAAAACGAAGAGTTTTTACATGGAAAACTCCTTGCTCAAGGGAGAAAAACCACGACCGAACTCTGGGATTTTGAAGACTCTTCCACTAACATAAATGAGCAAGCTTTATATTACAAACTCGGTAACCAAGGGTCTACACTCTAGAACCTAATCACTCTGAAAGCTAAACTCTAGCTTCACAAATTGTTCTTAAAAGATTCACCTATTACAACGCTTCTCAGACTAAGCATATAGGTAATAGAGTTTAGCTTCACAAAATATATGACAACAATAATGAAGAAACTATGCTAAATACTGAATAAGCTCTGAGTTCTTGAATGGTTGTCCTCTGTTGTTCAATCACACAAGAGTTATAACTAGCTCAGCTTTTCGTTTTGCTCACAACTCTCGTTGTGAATGAATTAATACGGCTGCCTTAATTACTTGCTTTTATATGGGTTATGCAAACCCTAGTAGTTTCTCACTAGGAATCTTCTCAATTATGGTAAGAGAAGATATTTAGTGATAAACTCCTTGTATAGCACCAACTCTTGTTCACACTTCATAGAAAGAACCTTGGTATAACCTCTTTTGCTAAATAGGATAAGTAAACATGCACGTGACAAAATTTCCTAGTTCTGCATGAATTTGCATTCCACAATCTTTTTGATCAGTGATGCCTTATCTGAAAGACTAGGTTCTTCACCAAGTCCTTTATTTTTCAATCTTCAAAACTAACACCTCAACACTGACACTCATGGATGCTCCATGATTAGCTGTTGGGTATTAGGTTGGTTTAAAATATTATAATATTTATTCAAATTACCAAATTTATGACATCACTAATTACTTTATTTTGTCTTCCGCTTTATCTTTCATTGTTCGGTTTCTTTTGAAACCTTAATCTCTTCGAAATAAGTCAAATTGAGAAGGTTTTTAAGAATTGGTTCACTTAAGGGTACAAGCTTTTAAGTGCCATCACGTACTCGATTTTGGGGTAGTGACAAGAGGTTGACCTCTCTGGCCCCTAATATGTAAGCTAATTCAAGAGCTTGATTACAGCTTTATATTCAGCTTCATTGTTTGTGATCGATAGACAACTGACGGCTTTGTAAAATGCTTTTCCGGATGGAGACTTGATCACCAGACCGAGACCTGCTCCTTTGACGTTTGACGCCCCGTCAATATAGATCTCCCTTCTTTAGTAGTGACTTCCTCTATTATCTCCAATTTAACTTCAGTTTTTGGCATTATGTTGCTACTAAAATCGGCCACGAAGTGTGCAAGGACTTGTGACTTGGTGGCTGTGTACGACTGGTAAATAATGTCATATTTCCCTAACTCCATGGCCCATTTTGCTAGCCTTCTCGAAAGTTCGGGTTTGTGCAGGATGGTTCGTAATGGAAAGGACGAGACCACAACGATCGTACGACTTTGAAAATATGACCGTAACTCCCTTGCAGCAACTACCAGCGTTAATGCGAGCTTGTCCAAGTCCTGGTAGCGTGTCTCTGTGTCCATGAGGGATTTGCTGACATTGTATATAGGAGTTTGTACTCCTTTCTCCTCTCGTACGAGAACTACACTTACTGCTACCTCTGATACCGCCACAGATAAAAGCAGTTGTTCTCCCTCGCGTGGCTTAGTCAGCAGCGGAGGGTTGGAGAGATACTTCTTTAAATCTTGGAGCACCTAGGTTCATTGCTCGGTCCATTCGAAGCTTTTATTCTTCTTTAGTATGTTGAAGAACTGGTGTCATTTCTTTTAAAATCTGACTATTTATTAAAAAGTTTGTAGTTCTTGGCTACTTCTCTTTAAATGGTGCGAAAACTGGTTGGTCATCAAAATTAGGCAATTTACAAAACTATGACACCTTAGACAATAGTTTGCCTTATTGAGCTCACTTAAAGTGGTTTTACAAGAATGGCTTCACTAATTTTAAGTAAGTGCTCCCTCGGGGGCAACGCTTCAAGTTTTAAACATGACAAGTGCACCCATGGGGACAACACTTCAAGTAGAAAATGACAAGTGCGGCAAATGTTGCTTCCATGGTAGTCCTTGACTTTTTATCTCTGTCAATATTCTCTCCAGATAACTTAAAGTGCTGCCTTGCAAGCAGCACTTGCAATTTATACTTGAAGTGTTTCCCCCGAGGGAACACGCCAACATTCTCCCCAGATAACTTGAAGTGCTGCCTTGCAGGCAACACTTGCAATTTATACTTGAAGTTTTTCCCCCGAAGGAACACTCGTAAATTTCTAACGTGAAGTGTTGCTTATCGAGGCCATTTCGCTAAACCATTCTTAAGTGGGGACAAAAAATCATAACCAAGAGTAAGGGGTGCATATAGTGAAATTTTTTGATCAAAATTACCGGCTGAATTGAAAAACTGTGATACGGGAAGCAATGGTTTGCCAAAATGCCCTCAATAACAGTGGTTTAGCGAAAATGCCCTCCATTAATTTAATGAAACTTATTCCGCACAAAAATGCCCCCTCTCCTTATAAAAAGACTCACACTATGCTCCTCTTCCTTTTCTCCCTTCAAACAATCTCTAAACCTTAAAAAACTACAACTTTTACAGATTCCTCCATTGAAACGAAGATTCAAGGTTAGGTTCCTTCAAATTCCTACTCTCTTACATTTATTTGGATAACCTTGTAGAAAATCTATGAAAATAGGTATCTTACACAGACTTCTTGGCAATGGACACCTTTCACTGACTTCTTGGCAATTGTGAAAACTTTAAGCCTTGTTGCAATGGGCAACTTGTCTCTACAAGTCTTGGATATGCAAAGAGTTTAAGCTTTGGTGCAATGGCACCTTACACAGACGTTCCTGGCAATTTCCAAGAGTTCAAGCTTTATTGTAGATGCCAACTTGCAAAACAAAGTTTCTACAAATCTTGGCTATTGCCAGGAGTTTTAGCTCTGGTGCAATGGGCACCTTACAAAGGCTTCCTGGCAATTGCCAAGATTTCAAGCCCTGTTGTAGTGGCCAATTTGCGGAGAAAGTCTCTGCCAGTCTTGGCTATTGCCAAGAGTTCAAGCTCTTGTGCAATGGCACCTTGCACAGATTTCTTGACAATTGCCAAGACTTCAAGCCCTATTGCAGTGGGTAATTTGTAGAGAAAGTTTCTTCATGTCTTGGCTATTGCCAAGAGTTCAAGCTCTGGTGCAATGGGCACCTTGCATAGACTTCTTGGCAAGCCTTGTCGCATTGGGTAATTTGCGAGAAAGTCTCTGCAAAACTTGGTTATTGCCAAGAGTTCAAGCTCTGGTGCAATGGGTGCCTTAACTAGGAAATCAATGTGGAATCTAACACAAGAAAAATAAAAACAAGATTGAATGAAAGTTACGAACATCGTTATTAAGGGTTAACTTATCACTGGAGAAATCAAGAAACCGACTTCTTTTATCAATGGTAACACCACCCAAGTGATGTTACCATATTCTCTGCAACTTTTGGCAATAGCCAACACTTTAAGGTCGGGTGGAAGGAGACAACTTGTAGGGGAAGTCTCAGAAAGTATTGACACTTGCCAATACTTTACGATCTGGTGCAATAGGCAACCCGCAGACAAAGTCTCTGCAAGTATTGGCAATAGCCAAGACTTTAAATCTATTCAATAGGCAACTTGCAGACAAAGTCTCTTCAAGTATTGGCAATAGCCAAGACTTTACACTTTCTGCAATAGAGGCTACTTGCAGAGAAAGTCTCTGCATTAATGGCAATAGCAAAGACTTTAAGCTCGGTGCAATGAGAAACAACAATATCTAATTGGTATTGTCAATAAGAACTTTAAAATCATCTTAATCAAGCATAAAAAGCAAAAAAAAATTCACAGGAACGTCAATTTTAACTTAACGATCATCAATCAAAATGGAAAAAACTTACAGATAAGTGTATAGATAATAATTACCAAAAAGAAATACAGAAAAAAATAAATACAAATAAAGGATTAGGCAAAATAAAAATTAAATTATAACACAAATTAAAGAAAAATAACATAATAAATAAAACTTTTATAGATTTTCTATATTTCTCCAGGACACAAAGAAGAAAGAAGGAAATGAAGGAGGTAGGAGAGAAGGAAATGAAGGAGGAAAGAGAGAAAGAGACTGGGGGGATTGGCATGGCAGTACCCTCCAAGTTTTTTTTGAATGGAAAAAGACTCAAGTTTTAATTGTGTAGTATAGGGTCCTCTAATCATTAATGGGATTGAAAGATTCTAACTATCTAACCTACTCACCCCCAAAGTTTTTTATGTTACGCAATGGTCCAAGTATAAAATCCACTTTTTTGCTAAATTTGGCCATAAACCTAGATCTACAACAGCCCTTCCCTCTCTCTTCTCCCCCATTTTTCCCTCTCAAATCCTTATTTGTATCATTCTTCTTGTTTCTTCAATCTACGCTTCATCTAGTGATTATTTGTTCGATATAAGCAATCCTAAACGAATTTAACATATATCTATTTCTTACTCTTCATTAAGAAGATTTATGAATGTTCATCATTATTAAATATTGATATTTTTGAAATGCATTTTAAAAAATCAACTAAATTTTTATACTATTTTCAAGTAGGTGTTATTTAGAATTGTTGGGAATAGTAGTGAGAGGTTGAATATAAAATTTGAGATCATTTGGAGTTAATTTGGACTTGATTTGGTTAATTTTAGACTAAAACCGATGCTGAAATTTTTTCTCAGCGTGACAGAGAGACGCTTGAAACATCCTGACAGATGTTCCAAACATCTTGAACATCAATACAAATGTTCCGAACGTCCTGAACATCTTGATAGGCAAGATGCTTCGAATATCTAGAGAGACATCGTGAACATCGAGAGATATGTTACTATTAACATCATGCCAGATGTTTTGGTTATCTCTCATGATGTTTAGCGAATATATATTTTACCCGTCGAACTATTGTACAAATTATTTGCCACATTTTCATTTATTGTTTGTCCAAAATTGATTGTAGCTGGTATTGACAAATGGGAAACACAATTATTTATGTTGAATTCAAGAATTCAAGGAAAGTCTACCTTGTCGGAGCTAGGTGCATTGTGGGAGTAGGAGTTTCTGTATTCATGTTTCCAATGGTTTTACTAATCATATACTTATAGATTAGTATAAATATCTTAGTTCCTATTGTCTTGTTCTATTAGAGCCAAGACAAGGTCTAAAAAATAATTTATGATTTATCAAGACTTAAAGCATTTTCTTTTGTCATCCCAAGTTGAGGTTAAGTTGTTGGCTAAGCATGAGTTTAGTCTCCTCATATGATAATCGTCGCCTATGCAGTCCCTGTCAATCTAGCTCTTCTAAAAGAATTATGAGTGGTCCCTCTTGAGGAGGTAATTTTTCCAATGCCTGCATCTCCAAGGGATGAAGGAGAAGAACTAAGCTAACCCGTCAGTTGAGGAAGTACTTCAGAGGAAAAATAAATATGGCATCTGCAAAGCATATGTTCACAAAAGGACTATATTCCCCATGTAACGTAGAGGATATGAAGATATAAGTCAACTTGTAAATTCTTCAATTTGTATATTGGATGTTCGTCATATTTGTAAACCTGACCAAATTCATTTATGTATATTTATTTGTTGTTACTATCGTTAATTTGCAAATTTATTACCCTCGTTGAAACATGGTTATGTCGTTTAAGTCATGTGCATAAGTTGTTCCGAATGCTGGCTCAATTTTAGACGTGCATACTTTCTTGAGTCTTTAGAAACATCTACAAAGTCGTTCAGAAAAATTTTACCCCAAACCCCAACCCTACCCTAAACCCCAAAAACCCCAAACCCGCTCTTTTCTCTCTAGGCGATAGGCGATTTGGAGAAGAATTACACGCGAACCTCGCTTGGCCTCTTCCATGGCCACTTTGGCCACTGGGGTTGTCCAGCTTCCTACAAACAACAAACAACCTTCTTTACCACTTCCACCATCGGAATCCTATGTTTCAAAACTGAAACCTAATGCAGAACCCTATACATCACCTTTACCACCACCAACAGTCGATTTTCATCATGGGGAACCACAGTTTGTATGGGAGGATATGGATGTTGATACCATGGTTACTCGTCAAGAGCTCCAATATGCAGTAGTTGGGAAGTTCTCTTATGGGATGCCAGATTTTCAAGAGCTTCGAAAACAATTGCCCTTAAAATGTGAGATTAAAGGAGAGTGCTCAGTTGGGTTTTTAGAATCAAGACACGTTTTAATTAGGCTTTCTTTGCTTGAAGATTATATTCACTTGTTATCCAGGTCTGCTTTTTACCTCAATATTGGGCATGCATGTCATCAGATGAGAGGTTAAAAATATGATGTTTGGTTTGATCCCAGGGAAGAAACATCTACTGCAGTTCCCTAGATTTCTTTTCTAGGGTTACCTTCAGTATTTTTTGTTCAAGAGGCAATGTTTGCACTCTCTACTGCAGTTGGGAAGCCTCTCCAGCTTGATGCAGCTACTAGAGCTAAAAATAGGCCTAGTTGTGCTAAAGTTATGGTTGAAGTTGATCTCCTGGCACCTCGTCCTCAATGTGTTCGAATTGGGATTAAACATTCTAATACGGGTGAAACTAGGTTTAAATGGGTGAAAATTAATTATGATTTCATTCCTTCTTATTGTAAAGAATGTAGATTGCAAGGGCATTGTGAGAAGGTATGCTTTGTCTTACATCCAGAGCTTGATGAGAGGGACATTGGTAAAAACAATCAGGAGGAAGACGTGAAGGAAAATCCTACGAGGGTTTGCAAAGTGGGAAAGTGGTTGGCATTTTGAAAAAAAAGAAGAGGCAGTGCAAGCAAAGAAGAATGTTGTTGCTAAGGTTGACACTGGTAAAATAGTTTAAGCTCAAAAATTTCAAAGAAATAATGGTAAGAATTTTGTCCATCACAACAAAAACCCTAATGCCTGGACTAGGGTTGAGCACAAGAAAAAATAAGCTAAGGAAGTTGGAAAGATCACTGGTGAAATTGTTAAAACGACCAATTACTTTGCATTGTTAAATGATGATGATGTTGAGGAAATTCAAGCAGGAAAGGAGAAGGAATCAAGTTTAGATAGGGTTAGGAATCCTACAACTACTAAGGGTTGGGTTACTGATGTTTTTCAGGATCATCCCAAAACTAAAAAGTAGATGAAGTGATTGTGTTGCGGAATGATGCATTAATTGCCAAGGTTTCAAGTTTGCCTAGGGAAAATATGCAAGCTGAAGGTGAGGGTGACAAAGAAGAGTTGGCAATTCTTGATAAAAGCGTGCATTCAGACAAAAATCATGCTTTAATTATTATTCCTCAAAGTGCGAATTCATTTAATAGTGCATATTTTGTTAATAAGTCCCACATTATTAATGATGATGTATTAACTGAGCTGAAGGTTGTTAATCTTGATGCCTGTGCATTGGTGAAGAAGGCATTAAGGTTGATCAATAATCGATCAAACTTCTGAAGGGAAAGAATTGGCTAATATACTACCCTTGGCCCTAGAGGTTCCAGCAGTCGATGTGGGAGACAAGGAATTACATATCAACCCAAAATGCGAGTTACATACCACGGTATTGTCAGTTCCAAGTCAATCTTAAAGAGATGATAATGCTCGTGGTTCTTCGTTGATTCCTGAAGATGCTATGCATAAGAACAATAAAACTGATGATGAGCTTATTGCTAGAATGCCACTACAACCATTGGTATAGGAGATACAAAAACAAGATAGAATTAAAATGGTTGATGGCCCTTTGAGTCCTGGAAGATTAAGCATGGAGGAGCATTATGAGGACTCGACTGCACACAACTTTGACAATGTGCCTCGTGAAGGTGATTTATCCCCCAGAAGTGTCAAGTCCCAGAAACAATTGCTTTCACCTGCTCCTTTAGGAAAACCTAAGCAACAAAGACAACAACAAAAGAGAAGCAAGAAGAATTATGGCCAAGATCCTTCTAAAATCCAGTCATTGAGATCAACTTCAACAAAGAGAAATTAGATGGATAAGCTGCTTATTTGGAATATTAGGTCATTGAATACACAAGAAGCTTTTGATAGGCTAATCATTACATCAAAGGAAGCATTTTCAAGTAATAGGGTTGATGGAGCATTTCAGGAGGTGCATACAATAGATAGCTATAGGATAAGACTTGGGATGGAACATTGCTTTCATAATGATAATGGGAAGGTATAGGTGTTTGCTACAGCTGGTTCTGAAGTCAATGAGGTGATGAATGATGAGCAACAACTTACACTTTCCTTCCTGAACCAACAGTTTGATGAAGAGGTAGTAATTATATTTGTTTATGCTAAGAAAAATCCTGGAGATAGATTCTTTTTGTGGGAGGCTATGCAATACTTTGCTACTGATAATGAGAGGCCTTGGCTTGTTGCTGGGGACTACAATGTGATCATTTCAGAGAATGAGAAGTTTGCGGGAAGGCCAGTATTCATGCCTGAGTATGAGGAATTTGAATTTCTGAGTATGAGGAATTTGCTTCAGCATTTGCTAATTGCCCGCTGATAGATCTAGGCTTCAATTCAGGGAGTATCTTTACTTGGTAGAATGGGAGAGTTGAGGAGGACTTCATTCTCAAGAGGTTAGATAGATGCAATCAGTAGCTCCTGGACATGTGCACTAAGATTGAAGTTGATCATCTTGCTAGAGTGGGGTCAGACAACTCTCCTTTGCTAGTCAGCTTCTCACAAGACCCTACCCCTACTGTGAAGCCATTTAAGTTCCTCAACTTCTGGACTTCACATGATGATTTTCTCAACTTAGTTGGGGAGCACTGGGATTCACATGTTACTGGAGATCTTTTTGTGGTTTTGAACATAAAACTGAAGACATCGAAAAAGAAATTATTAGCTTGGAGCAAAGCAACCTATGGGAATATTTTTCAGCAGGTTTCCACATTGGAGGACATCATCTTGGTACTTGAGTTTCAGCTTGAAACTACACCTACACTTGAGAATAGGGAGGCTCTTAAAAAAGCTGAAACTGACTTGAAAAGATACTTATTTGGAAGCTGAATTTTGGAAGCAAACGGCAGGCATGCAATGGTTTAAAGAGGGTGATGCTAACTCTAAATTCTTTCATTATCATGTCAATGGTAAAAGGAAGAAACTACATGTCAGCAGGATACAAAATGGTGAAGGCAATTGGATCAACTCTCAAGAAGCTATGGAAAATGAGGCTCTATGGTTCTTTCAGAGGCAGTTTGCTGCTGAAGAAGTGTCCACCAACTATGATTTGTTGATGAATGTTCCAGTTATGATCTTTGAAGAGCAGAATGAGGAATTTACTAAGGTTCCTTGGGAAAATGAAGTGAAGCAGGCAGTCTTTGCGCTTAATGGGGACAGTGCTAGTGGTCCTGATGGTTATACTGGCAGGTTCTTTCATGTTGCTTGGGACATTATCAAGGATGACATTGTGAGAGTGGTGTAGGCTTTATTCAGTGGTAGGGAAATTCCTAGATATGTCATACATAATAATCTGGTTCTTATCCAAAGAAGCAAACTGTGTCAACTTTTTCTGACCTCAGGCCAATCAGTCTTAGCAATTTCATCAACAAAGTTCTTTCAAAGGTGGTGCATATTAGGTTGGTTGATGTTCTTCCTTCTCTCATATCTCAGAATCAAGCAGGCTTTGTTAAAGGAAGGAGTATTGTGGAGAATGTATTGCTTGTTCAGGAGATTATTCATGACATAAATGAAAGAAGAGAAGATTCCGATGTAGTTATTAAATTAGACATGATGAAGGCTTATGATAGGGTGTCTATGCGCTTCTTGACTATGGTGCTAAGAAAAATAGGATTTTGTCATGAATTCATTGATGTGATCTTTCAGTTAGCGTCTTTAAAGTGGTTTTCAATTCTCTTTAATGGTCAGAGCTATGGTTTCTTTCATTCAGGCAGGGGGTTGAAGCAAGGTGATCCATTGTCACCAACCTTATTCATCCTCACAGCTGAATTACTCTCTAGAAGTTTGAATTCATTAAATACCCACAGTTTCTATAGGGGCTATGCAATGCCTAAGTGGAGCCCCTATCTCAATCACTTAACATATGCTGATGATACAATTTTGTTCACTTCATCTCATGAAGATTCCTTTCATTTGATCACTGGTGTTTTGCATGCTTTTGAGGCAGTTTCTGGAAAAAATATTAACAAAGACAAGAGTGCCATTTACTTGCATGGTTCAGTAAGTAATGAGGTGGTGCAAAAGGTTTAATTGATCACTGGAATTCATAGAAAGGAGTTTCCTTTCACTTATTTTGGATGTCCTATCTTTTATGGTAGGAGAAAGAAGGTGCACTATGAAGAATTGATAGGGAAGGTGACTTCCAGGCTGCATAGTTGGAGTGCAAAGATGTTATCTTTTGGAGGGAGAACTATACTTATCGAGCATGCGCTTCAAAGCATGCCAATTGACCTCCTTTATGCAGTTAATCCCTTGGATAGTGTTATCAATCAATTACATAGGCTGTTTGCAAAATTCTTTTGGCGTAATTCACAAGAAGGAACAAGCAGATGCTGGTTATCTTGGAAAAGTTTATGTTTTCCAGTTGATTAGGGTGGCATGGGATTCAGATCACTCTTTGATATGTCAAATGCACTATTTGCTAAGCTTTGGTGGAATTTCAGAACTAGTGATTCATTATGAGTAACCTATATGGCTAACAAGTATTGCAAGAAGCTGCACAAAGTCATTGTGCCATATAAAGAAGGCTCCTATGTCTGGAGGAAGATGATACAAGCAAGAGAGGCTATTGATCATGAGATATACTGGCAGGTTAGGCAAGGGTCAACTCACTTATGGTATGATAACTGGACAGGCCTAGGTCTATTGTACTTTATAGTGCCATACACATTTGAGTGTGACTTATGGTACAACAGTGTGAAGGAGCTTATAGAAGAGGGGCAATGGAATGTTGAGTTTCTTACTCAGTTGTTACCTGCTGATATTGTTGATCACATTATTCAAAATGTTACCTTGTTAGGTGCTGATTAGAGAAGAGATAAGGCTAGGGTGGTGTTTAACTTCAAATGGTAAGTTTTCAGTGAGCAGTGCATGGAACTACATGAGGGTGATGCTGCATAAGGTCCCAATTGCTAGGTTTATGTGGGTTAAAGGGATGCCTATTAAGGTATCATTCATGATGTGGAGAATGTGAAAGTTCAAGCTTCCTCTTGATGAAGAAATGAAGAGGATGGGATATCATTTCCCTTCCAGGTGCTGGTGTTGTACTATGCCTAATGTAGAAACCAGGGAGCATCTTTTTTGGACAAGCCCAGTGGCAACTAGTTTGTTGAAGTTCTTTGCTCAACCTACTGGGATCCAACTAGATATTTGCAATCTTCAACATGTTTGTTTTATGTTGTGGTATCAGTGGCCCAAGCCATGGTTACAAGCTGTTTTTCACATTGTCCCTTCTTTTATTTTTTTGTCTGTGTGGAAAAAAATAATGCTCTTAGACATGATAAAACTGCTTCATATTCTAGGATGATATATGAGATCACTAGCAATATTTTCTACTTTGTTAAACTGAGGTTTCCATACATTTCAGTAGGGAACCAGACATGGCCTGACATAGTAAGTGCATTAGACAATTATTTGTCTAAGTTTAGGTACATTAACGTGGGGTGGAAGGTACCTAATCCTGGAGTGTTGAAAGTGAACACTGATGGTGCTTCTAAGGGCAACCCTGGTCCTAGTTTACTGGCATTCTGTGTGAGGAATAGTGAGGATGATCTTCTTTATGCTTTTGCTAAATTGATTGGTGAACATAATAACATGATTGCTGAAGCAATGGCCATCAAGGAGGCAATGAAATACTGTGTGGAGAAGTCATTAGGGGATGTTGTTATAAAAACTGATTCACTGGTGGTAAAACAAGTGATATAGGGGGGTGTGGCCACCCCTATGGTCCATAGCTTCTATTGTTGATGATATCTTGAGGTTGAAGCAGCTTGAGAATTTTCAGTTTCAGCATACATTGAGAGAGGGTAACAAACTAGCTGACTGTGTTGCCAATCTTGCCTATCAGTTGGCTATACTCAGTTGCCTGCCAAAGCTAAGTTGATTGTTAATTTTGACAAACATCACTTTGTGGAGTATAGAGCTAAGGGGGGTAGTGTAGGGAGCTGGAGATGAAAGGAAGTTGGCGAATATCCCCTATGGTCAAGGCTGTATAGTGGAGATCATAGAGATTTATTTCACTAACTATTTCTTCCTTTTTGCAGGTACAATTTCAAGAGAATTAAACATGAAATGCTGTAATTTTATGATGCAAAATGCAGTTATACAAGAGGAGAGTATTCTTGATTTGATGCCAATTTTTAGTCAGTTTGAAACTGGTTCATTGTTTGATTCAATATACATGAAGATGGTGCTTTTTCTTGAGTATAGAATTGAGAAAAAGACATTGAGAGGCTTGGCCTTCGTGTTCGGAACGTGACGCTCATGTATCCACTACAACTTAGGAACCTGAGGATTGCATCCTAGTATGAAGCGGGGATTTAGTTCAAGCTTCTCTTCTCCCATTTGAATTCAATCCACGTATGTGAGTTTGATTCGTTCATTCTTCTCATTTCTTGCCTCCCCAATCCTTATTTCTTGTTATCCCTTTAATTGCTTCCGCTCGAATTATCGTTTAGTTTGCTTCCGCTAGTTTAGATTGCATCAGTTTGGTATCAGAGTGCGGATAGGTTTTTTTTCTTACAAACCCTCGATCGTGACACTTTATCTTGTTAGTTGTTCTTATTGTTCTTGAAAAGAAAACAAAAAAAAATTGAAAACTATAAAAAATATTGGTGAAACTTGTTGGCTATGAACATCCAAATATTGAAAATGATTGGGGTTTGTTCTATGTTTGATTCCTGTTCTTTTGGTACCAAAATTTTGTGGATTGGTGTTGTGATTCAAAAATTCGAAGAAGAGAATCCCAAAAATTTTAAAACCCTAAAAAATTTTACTTCAAAATCGAAATCAACTTGTTGTTGTTTATTTGGGGTTAAAACCTATTGTGGATTGTTTAGAATCATCATAAACATCTTTGGGTACCTTTAAATTGGAAAAAAACTTGAAATCGTTGGAAAATTGGGTCCAAAACGACCAAAAATCCATTGTTGAAAGTTGTTGTACACCCATAGGAGGGGCGCTCAAATTTCGGGGAGGACTTCCTCCGCTGGACAGCCTCACTAGTCATTTTTTACTTGTCTGGGCGGAGCGCCCAAAATTGAGGGAGGGGCGCCTCCACTCTTTCAGCTTCGGGGTAGTTTTGTTTCCTTGGCTTTCACTTGTTCTTTGCCTCCGGGCTTCTTAGTTAGTGTTTCTAGGGTAATTGGCCTACACAAGAGACACTAACTTTCTAGCATATTAGGACCTTCGTGCGTAGAGGAGATTAGAATTCAAAGAAGATTCGTAGTACTTTCTTTGGCCTCAAGTGCGGACTTTAATAGTCGTCCGTACATCGAGTCTCATTAACTCCATTCCGAACTAATACTTTGGCATACTAGTTGTGATCACCGTGGTTTCTAAGTTATTAAGGCCTCGCCCTTGAGTGTTCATATATTAAGTGATAAACATGAGGGAGTGATTTTTGTGAGGTTTTTCTCTAGGTGTTGCAACTATGTCGGATGATGATTGTGGAGGTTATGAATAATGTGGAGACGAGGGAGACTATGGTTCCTATTATGATGATGATGATGGGTATTGCTATGATAATTCGGGGAACTATGGCTCGTATGATAATGAAGAGGGTTACTATGATGATCATGACACGCGAGGAGACTATGAAGCTTGTGAAGATGAATTTGATGACTCTTATGCTTCAAGTCAAGAAGTTGAAGATGGTTACGCTTCAAGGTACAATGTTCCTACTTACTCTACTTGTGTTGAATATGAAAATGTTATAGTGACATAGAGAGAATTGATGATGAAGTTGATTATATGAATTATTCATTTGCATCTTCTCTTGGTGTTTCTAATGGTGAACAATGGAGTAGTAGAGGACCTTCCATTAGTATGGGAGGAGGTGGTGGTTGTTCCATGGGAAAGAAGAAGCTTGCATCTTCTAGGTACGCTAAGCGGCCTAATGCTTCTAATTCCCATGTGGAGGGTGGTTTGAGAGATGGTGTTGCTTTTGCTACAAAGGGGTTATATTGTTCTATCAATGTCGTGGGGGCTTGAATAGTTGTGGTAGGAGTAGTACTATAGGCTATGGAACCAAGGCAAGAGGCACTTATGGGTTTCATGGCAAGAGTCCTTCCTCGACTTCCAACAACATCCCTCATGTTGGAAGAGTGACAGGAAGTGCAAGTTACTCTAGCAATCTTGCTAGTAGAGGAGGGATAAGGAAGATCCAAGTTGATGGTGATGCTACTCTTCAGCATTCAAGTCCTTACTTGGATGTAGATCTACAATACCTGGGTAGGCGTAGGTTCGTTGTTGAGGTGAATGGACATGGAGGAAACTTGCTCAAAATTGGTGCGACCGGTGGCAATTGTACTAGCATTTCTTTGGTTGATAGACTAGGGATACCATGCCAAGCTCTAGAGAATCCTTATGAGTTTAATGGAATTTGGGTTTCTAAGGAAGCTCGGGTGCTCATATCTCATAGTAGTTATAAGGGTTATGTTTGGTGTGACATGTATCCCATGCGGGATATTGATGTACGTGATAAGACCCAAACCCCCACAAGACCCTTCACACGGAGCCAAGCTAAGGACATCCAAGGAGTACACCTACACTTGATGAGGAAGGGCCTAGAAGAAGGAAGCGATTGGAAGCCGTTCTGAGTGCTTAAAGTGCAAGGGGAGCAGCCCAGTCATCCAGGCGCTCCGCCTGAAGAACCAGGCGCTTCGCCTGAAGAGGCTTAGACCTGGGCGCCCCGCCTGAAGGAGCCAGGCGCTCCGCCTTAGCAAGCCTAGGCCTGGGCGCTCTGCCCAAACTCTGGGCGCCCCGCCTAGGCCACCCCACTGCTTGTTTTTGCGGGCGCTCCGCCCCAATCTTGGGCGCTCCGCCCGGAATGCTGAAGGACGAGATTCCTAGTTATGTTAAGACTATTTTGACCCTACGTGGTCCTATGTTCCTAAGCCTAAGTGTGGGCATATTAGACCTTTCATATAGTGTCTAAAACACCTACAAATAGCTAGTTGTCTTTTTTTTTTATTAGCTTACCTTTGATGAAAAACAAACACTTGTGTTGAAGAGTTGAACTCTTATTGAATGAAAAACCTTGAATTGGGACTTGTTCTTCCTCTAGCAGATCTAGATGAATTCCAATCCCCCCGACCATTCTACTTGCGTGCTCACATTAGCTCGAGGGTAGTTGCCTAGCGTAGGTGTTCTTGACCTCCTCTCGGGGTGTAACGGAACAAGTTCTCCATTGCTACTTGAGATTTGTGATCGAGATACGTCTCGTTCTTATCCTTTTTATTTTCCGCGTTTGATTCTTATCAGTTTGGTATCAGAGCAAGGTTCGGGTATCGTTCCTACGAACCCCGACCCTTGATTCTTAGTGCCTAGTATCTTCTTTTAGTTTTCTTGTTGTTGAAGTTATTGGGAAAAAAGAAAATTACAAAAAATTGAAAAATTCAAAAATTCAAAAATTGGTGTAACATTTTGGTGTTTGTGATTCTTGAAGTGGGTGTTATAGATTATCGATCCTTGTTGAAAACTTGACGATTGGGTACCAAATTTGTTGGGATTGGATTGAATTGAAAATTGAAAACCCCAATTGTTGTTAAACCCTACCAAACCCTTGTTCTTGAGGAAATTGGTTGATTTTGGGTTGTATGTTAATGGGGTTTTTGGAATTGATTATTGGGGATTGATCTCTATTGAAAACCGAACAATTTGCAACAAGAATCGTGTGATTCGGAGTTCGGTAACATAGTTTTTGAAGAATCGAAACCCACTTTTGAACCTTGAAACCCATGTTGAAACCCCAAACTTGAAAACTTTGAATCTTGTTTGAGCCTTATTTGTTGGTTGTTTGGGGGTGAAATTGAATGGGGATTGTAGGTTGTATCAAGGAGCAACTTTGGGTACCTTGGATTTGGCCAAAACACCTTGGAATCGGCCTAGAAATTGGATTGAAAACGAAGAACATGGAGTAGAAAAACCCAGGTGTTCTTCGTCCAGGCGCTCCGCCTAAAGTTTGGGCGCCCCGCCTGACTTGTGCTTGTCCCAGGCGCTCCGCCTAAACCCCAGGCGCTCCGCCTGCCCGACCTCACTACACCAAAAACTCAGGCGCTCCGCCTAACATCCTGAAGGGTTGTTTTTGGGTAGTTTCTTCTAGGTTTGCTTGTTCTTTGTTGCCTAATCTCTTATTAGTGCCTATCTAAGTAATCTTTCTACTTAATTAGCACTAATCTTTCATTGCTTTTAGGTGGATTCGTGCATTAGTTGGAGAGTAGAATTTCAAGAAGAATCCTAGACCCTTTTTGATTCAAGTCCTCACTTCAAAGTGCCTAGCTTTCATTGAGTCCTATTAACTCCACTCACCCCGGAGTGTGCGTGACTTGTGAATAGCTTGGTTGAGTTGAGGAATTGCTACTCATCTACGTGAAGCTTTGGAACCACAAGTCGAGTGAAATACCAACCGTCACTAAACGAGAGAGCCGAGTGATCTCAAGTGAGGGAGTGTGTGAGGTTGTTTACTAACGTTTGCTACTTGTGTAGGTACAATGTCTTCCGAAGGAGATGATTTTGCAAAGAGTGCCCTTGCTACTATCCTCGCCAAATTGGATAGTATGCACTTGAGGATTGAAAGCCTCGAGAGGGTGAACTCTAGTGCTCTAGTTGAGCAAGGGACTTCTAATGTCCCATCAGAGAAAGGGACCCCGAGTGTCCAAGTCGAGAAAGGGACCTCGAGTGTCCAAGTTGAAGTCTCAAGTACTCCTAACTTTACCCCGGAGCAAGTTAGCATTGTCATTGAACTGCTCAATCAACAATGGGCAAAGGAGGAGCGAGAGAGACTTGATCAAGTGTTGGGCAATACCCAACGAACGGGCATTCCCCGTATCTTGGATAACCCCCCAAGAAACATTCCACTACCGAGACCCGTCCGAAATGTGCAACCTCTTGAGCAAGTAGATGAAGCTCAAGAAGGGGAGGAAGCCGATTATGGTGATGATATGTATGGGTTTGATGATCACTTTCAACCAAGGAGAGGTATGAATTGGGGTCGAAATGTGGATAGAGGTAGGGGCCGAGGTCGAGGGCCACCTATGGGTTATGTTGGAGGGGATGCTAGAAGGGAGTATGGTGTGAATGAAGATCACTATGGGGGCTAATCGGAGCCTTTCCGTGGGGGTCGTGACAACACCAACATCAATAGTGTGAAGCTTAATCTCCCAACCTTTAAAGGGAATTGTGATCCGGCGGCTTACATTGAATGGGTGCTACACATGGAAATATTGTTTGACACAAATGAGATGACCGATGAGAAGAAAGGTACCTATGCTATTTCATCCTTTGAATCCTATGCATCTACTTGGTGGGAATCCGTCAAGAGATCAAGGAGGAGAGCGGGGGTTCCCGTGAATGTGGGTTGGAATGACTTGAAGGGTATCATGAGTATCAAGTACATCACTCCAAGATATCGGCAAGAGCAACTCAAAAAACTTTATGAGTTGAAGCAAGGTGTCAAGATGGTGCATGAATACTTTGATGAGTTTGAAAGAACTCGAATGGCCTTAGATATGGACACCAAAGATGAAGAGCAAGCCGTGATCCGTTTCATGAATGGTTTAATCTATGGTATAGCTTCACAATTGAGATTGCATGCTTATCTTTCACTTCAAGAAGTCCTTGATGCCGCTATTCATGCCGAGCAATGGCTTGAGAAAGAGAAGTCCAACCGTTACAAGAGCAACACTTCTACTTCCATGAACAAGTCAAAGGATTGGAAAAATCCTACTCCCAATGCAAAATTCACAAATGCAAGTGGCCCTAGTGGAGCAAGTACTAGCAAAGATGTGAAGAAACCGTTTGAGAAGTACACACCCAATGTGGGAGGTAATTCTAAAACCCAATTGAATACTCCTACTTCTTCTTCCATTCAATGTCACAAATGCAAGGGGTATGGACACTTTGCTAAGGAGTGTCCTACGAAGAGGACCATGGTTCTTGTTGGTGAAAATGCATATGAACAAGAGAGTGAACCGGAGGATGATGAGGGAGTAGAGGGAGATGAGGGAGTAGAGGAGGATGATCTAGATGACACGGTGGAGGATGAGGAGCCTCATACTTTTCTAGTTGTGAGGAGGAGCTTAGGAGCTATGATTGTGGAGGATGGTGAAACCTTGCAAAGGGAAAACCTTTTTCATGCTAGGTGTTGTGTTAAGGGTGTTGTATGCTCTATGATCATTGACTCCGGGAGTTGTGCTAATGTTGTGAGTCAATCTTTTATAACCCAATTGAAGTTGCCTACCGTGAAGCATCCCAAGCCATATCGATTGCAATGGCTTAGTGAATGTGGGGAGCTAAAGGTAGTGAAGCAAGCAATGATCAAGTTCAAAATGGGTAGTTATTTTGATGAACACTTGTTCGACATTGTGCCCATGCAAGCTTGCCACCTTCTCTTTGGAAGGCCTTGGCAATTTGATCGACAAGCGGTCCATGATGGGCGTGTCAACACTTACACGCTCCAACATGAAGGAAGGAAATTTGTGTTGAAGCCCCTAACTCCCAAACAAGTGAGTGATGACTACAATAGAATGAGGGAGTTGAGGGAGGTGTCAAAGGCCAAGTCAATCATTGAGACTAGCCCTTTGTCCAAAAGCATGGTGGCAATCCCACCTTCTTCTTCTACCGGTGGCATTTGTGCCATGATGCAACCGGGAGAGATCCTAAAAGGAAATGATGGCACCAAGTTTCTCCTATGCCTAGTGCACAAAGGTATGATCCTAAACTCTAATTGTGATTTTTCTTCTAACCCTTTGCCTAGTGTGTTTGAGAATGTCTTGAAGGATTTTGGGGACCTGTTCCCGGATGAGATGCCGGATGGATTACCTCCTTTGAGGGGTATTGAACATCAAATAGACTTTGTCCCGGGATCTCAAATCCCAAACAAGCCGGCCTATAGGAGCAATCCGGAGGATACAAGAGAATTGCAAAAGCAAGTTGATGAATTGCTCACTAAAGGCTTGGTGAGGGAGAGCTTGAGTCCTTGTGCCGTACCCATGATCCTTGTTCCCAAAAAGGATGGCACTTGGAGAATGTGCGTTGATTGTCGGGCCGTGAAAAAAATAACGGTAAAGTACCGTCATCCTATTCCCCGACTTGATGATATGTTAGATGAATTGAGTGGTTCATGTGTGTTTAGCAAAATTGACCTTAGGTCCGGCTACCATCAAATCCGGATGAAACCCGGGGATGAATGGAAAACCTCATTCAAGACCAAATTTGGTCTCTATGAATGGTTGGTGATGCCCTTTGGGCTCTCCAATGCACCTAGCACCTTTATGAGGCTAATGAACCATGTTCTAAAGCCATTCATCAACAAGTTTGTGGTCGTCTACTTTGACGATATATTGATCTATAGCAAATCAATAGACGACCATGTTGATCACCTTAGGCAAGTGCTTGAAAAGTTGAGAGCCGAAAAGCTCTATGCTAATTTTAAAAAGTGTGCCTTTGGTGTTGAGAAGGTAGTCTTCCTTGGGTTTGTTGTGAGTGCCCAAGGAGTGGAGGTGGATGAGTCTAAGGTAGAGGCCATACGTGATTGGCCTACTCCTACTACCGTGACTCAAGTAAGGAGCTTTCATGGTCTTGCTAGCTTTTATCGGCGATTTGTGAAAGACTTTAGCTCCATTGCCGCTCCACTCACCGAATTGGTGAAGAAGGACCAACCATTTGTGTGGGGAGAGCCTCAAGAGAAGGCCTTCCATGAGTTGAAAAGTAGGTTGAGTACCGCCCCTCTATTGCAATTGCCCGACTTTGGAAAGGCATTTGAGGTTGAATGTGATGCCTCGGGGGTGGGAATTGGTGGTGTTTTAATGCAAGATAGCAAACCCATCGCCTACTTTAGTGAGAAGTTGAAAGGGGCCTCCTTGAATTACTCGACGTACGACAAGGAGTTGTATGCCCTTGTGAGAGCCCTTGCCCATTGGCAACACTACCTTTGGCCTCGTGAGTTTGTAATCAAGAGTGACCATGAGTCACTCAAGCATTTGAGAGGCCAAGAGAAGCTCAATAAGAGACATGCCAAGTGGGTTGAATTCATTGAGTCCTTTCCCTATGTGATCCAATACAAGAAAGGGAAGAAAAATGTTGTGGCGGATGCGCTTTCGAGAAAGTTTGCTCTAGCCACCACTCTCACCTCTAAGCTCATGGGTTTTGAGAGCATTAAATTGATGTATGCTCATGACCCAAAGCTAAAGAGTGTCCATGACACTCTAGAGAAGGGGGAGAGAGTTGAAAAATACCAATGGGTTAATGGATATATCTTCAAAAATGGTAGGGTGTGCATACCGGAGTCCTCTTGGAGGGAGTTGCTTGCGCATGAGGCACATTGCGGGGGACTCATGGGACATTTTGGCACAAGAAAGACTTTGGCTATTCTTAAAGAACAATTTCATTGGCCAAAGATGGGGGTGCAAGTGGAAAAGTTTTGCAACAATTGCCTTGAGTGCAAGCGTGCTAAATCCAAAGCCCACCCCCATAGGTTGTATACCCCTCTCCCCGTACCTACTAGTCCATGGTTGGATATCTCAATGGATTTTGTGATGGGATTACCAAGGACTAGGGGGGGGGGGCATGATAGCATTTATGTTGTTGTGGATAGGTTCTCCAAAATGGCTTATTTCATTCCATGTAAGAAATGTGATGATGCACAACATGTTGCAACTTTGTTTATTGAAAATGTTTTGAAGTTGCATGGTGTGCCTCAAACCATAGTGAGTGATAGGGACACTAAGTTCCTAAGTCATTTTTGGAGGTGTTTATGGGGTGCTTTAGGCACCAAGCTCTTGTTCTCCACGTCCCACCACCTACAAACCGATGGGCAAACTAAAGTGGTAAACCGAACCTTGGGTGCTCTTCTTAGAGCCATGACCCGATGTAAGGCCAGGACTTGGATTGATCGTCTACCTCTTATGGAGTTTGCCTACAATCGCACATTGCATAGCATGATAGGCATGACTCCATTCGAGTGTGTCTATGGATTTAACCCCTTGATTCCCCTTGATCTAACCCCTTTGCCAAGGGAAATGGTTGTTAATTTTGAAGGTAAAGCTAGAGCCAAGGCTTTGAGGGAGGTTCATGCTAATGCGAAGAAGAACTTGGAGGAAGCCTATGCAAAGGTAGCCTCTAAGAAAAACAAGGGACACAAGAAGGTGGAACTCAAGAAGGGTGACTATGTGTGGGTGCATTTCCGGAAAGAAAAGTTTCCCAACCTTAGAAAAGGGAAGTTGGCACCCCGTGGAGATGGCCCATTCCAAGTGCTTTCAAAGATAAACAACAATGCCTATGTGGTCGACTTGCCAAGTGAGTATCAAGTTTCTAATACTTTCAATGTTTGTGACTTGGTTCCTTTGGATGTAGGTAATGAAG
Source organism: Petunia secreta (assembly GCA_029990175.1). Taxonomy (NCBI): domain Eukaryota; kingdom Viridiplantae; phylum Streptophyta; class Magnoliopsida; order Solanales; family Solanaceae; genus Petunia; species Petunia secreta. Next base: position 34,142,927 of record JARKIP010000022.1, read on the forward strand.
AGGTCGTGAATGATGATGAAGAGGTCGTGAATGATGCTCCAATTTCGAGGACGAAATCCTCTCAAGAAGGGGAGGATGATAAGACCCAAACCCCCACAAGACCCTTCACTCAGAGCCAAGCTAAGGACATCCAAGGAGTACACCTACACTTGATGAGGAAGGGCCTAGAAGAAGGAAGCGATTGGAAGCCGTTCCGAGTGCTTAAAGTGCAAGGGGAGCAGCCCAGTCATCCAGGTGCTCCGCCTGAAGAACCAGGCGCTCCGCCTGAAGAGGCTTAGACCTGGGCGCCCCGCCTGAAGGAGCCAGGCGCTCCGCCTGAGCAAGCCTAGGCCTGGGCGCTCCGCCCAAACTCTGGGCGCCCCGCCTAGGCCACCCCACTGCTTGTTTTTGCGGGCGCTCCGCCCGGAATGTTGAAGGACGAGATTCCTAGTTATGTTAAGACTATTTTCACCCTACGTGGTCCTATGTTCCTAAGCCTAAGTGTGGGCATATTAGACCTTTCATATGGTGTCTAAAACACCTATAAATAGCTAGTTGTCTTATTTTTTTTTTATTAGCTTACCTTTGATGAAAAACAAACACTTGTGTTGACGAGTTGAACTCTTATTGAATGAAAAACCTTGAATTGGGACTTGTTCTTCCTCTAGCGGATCTAGATGAATTCCAATCCCCCCCGACCATTCTACTTGCGTGCTCACGTTAGCTCGAGGGTAGTTGCCTAGCGTAGGTGTTCTTGACCTCCTCTCGGGGTGTAACGGAACAAGTTCTCCGTTGCTACTTGAGATTTATGATCGAGATACGTCTCGTTCTTATCCTTTTTATTTTCCGCGTTTGATTCTTATCAGTACGCTTAGGTGAGCTAAGGTGGCAAAATAAGAGTGTGCAATATAGTATTGGGAAGAATATGTATCTTGTGCGCATGGGTCGAAGGACTTATGAATTTGAACCTTGTCGGGTAAGGGACCAATTGCTTGCTAGTGCACTTTCCTTGGCTAATCAAGCAAGAAAGGAGCGAGAACTTCATTCCAGGGTTGAAAATATGCAATCGAGGAGTCCTACAATTACAAGAAGTGGTAGGACTAGTGCAAGAAAAGAGTTGGAAAGTGTCAACAAGGTGAACCCGAAACTACAAGTTTCAAAGCCAAGTGGTTCACCAACAAAGAACAAGGAGATATCAAGTGATGGGTCTCCAAGTCCTAGATTCCGGGTTGATGTAAAGAGTCCACCTACTCCGGCTATAGGCATTCTTGGGCCTCGTCCCAACTCGCCCAAATATGAGAGACAAAAGAGAGAGAGGAGTAAGGGAGCAACCAGTGACATTCCTCGAGTGGAAAAAGGAGAGGATGTGATGAGTGATGTGAGCGGGATGTCACCACCCGAATCTACACCCGACCTTGAAAAGAAAATGAGGGAAAAGGGAGAGGGAAAAAGAATCATTGAGAGTGAGGCACCCCTTATTCGAACCTTAACCCTTTATCGTTTTCTTCTACATGTGTGAATACTTGTGTAGGTATTCTTGGAAAAAAAACCGATGGAGCCTCAATGATGTTTCAAGATGGAAAGACAAGGTAAAGGTGATTCTAAATGCGAGCTACAAGGTAGAGAAGCTATCCATGATACTCAAATGCATTGAGTGAGCAAGATGGCAACTCAAAGGTGTTAGCTTGGATAAGCTTGGAGTTTTGACTGATGACTGAGGAACGGATTCAAAGGACCTGTTCTTTTGAATCACTGCAGCAGAATAGATAATTCATGCAAAATTGTTTAATTGAGATATTATTTTTTATCCTAATACTGACGTGTATCTTGGTAAATATGCAGGCCTAATCAGATACAAAAAGATTGCATAACTAAGGGATAAAGGATTCGGATTCTAGAAGGTAGAATCCAACTAGGATTCAAAGTCAAGGGAGCTTTGGAGTTCTAATTCATCGAGACTTCTTGGCTACTAGAAGCTATAAAACGTGGAGACTATCAACCATAGAAGTGTACACAAATACAGAGAGCATCGAGCAAAAGCTGAGAAGAATTATTAGCTTATTTGTGTAATCAGTTAGCTACAGTAGAACTAAGTGAGAACCTGTTCCTTAGATTGAATCTTGTAAAAGTTCGAGTCTTAGTTCAACTGTAGTAAGCAAAATCGAGTTGTAAAATTTCTGGTTCAAGTCGTTGACTTGACACAACTTCACTGATCGTGAGAAAGATCACTAAAGGATTAGAGTTAGTCCTAGGTTAGTAAGAGTGAGTCTTGTAACCAAGTGGGTCTTTTTACATAGTGAAGTTGAAATCCTACTTGAGAAGTAGGTCGTGGTTTTTTGATCCCGTGTCTAGGGGTTTTTCCACGCTAATATCTGGTGTTCAATTACTTACAGTTTTAATTCCGCACATCGTAGAGTAAAGGAACACATTTTAAGGAACTGGTCCTTAAAACAGTAAAGTGGTGTAATCGTGGGAAATAACAATTGGTTTCAGAGCAAGTTATCCTTAAAAAGGCTAACACCCAGGATTAGATGAGTACATCACGAGAGAACAGTGAGGGCCAGTCAATGGTTAGAGCACCTTACTTCAATGGGAAATACTATTCATGGTGGAAAGAGAGGATGCGCGATCACCTTCAAGCAGAAGACTACGAATTGTGGGACATAGTAACTGAAGGTCCCATGATCCCAATGAAGAAGGATGCTGATGGAAAGGATGTTCCCAAAATCAGGAAGGAGTGCAATGCTGAAGATATAAAGCAATGGGAAAAGAATGCAAAGGCAAGGAAGTGGCTGGTTGGTGGACTTAGTCCTGACGAATGCACTAGGATCAGAGGGTATGCCACTGCAAAGGAGATTTGGGATGCTCTACAAGTTGCACACGAAGGAACAAGTCAGGTAAAAAGGTCCAGAGGTACACTTCTTTATGCTGAATATGAAAGCTTTAAAATGAAAGAAGAAGAATCAATCTCTGAAATGTATACTAGATTTAATGCCATTGCTTCTGAACTTATCTCTTTGGGAAGGGTTTTAACTGTGGAAGATAGAGTAGAAAAGATTTTAACTAGGGTTGTTCCAGATTTTTGGGAGATCAAAGCTTGTGCTATCATTGAAAGTAAAGATTTAACCACTTTATCCCTACATGAGCTTATAGGCAATCTAAAGACTTATGAACTGAGGAAAAAGGTTAAAAACATAGGAGCACCAGTTAAAACTGAACCTAACCTAGCCTTGACTGCTGGTGATAAAATCATTGATGATAAGGAACTGGTCCTTATCGCTAAAAGTGTTCAGAAATATTTGAATAAGAAAAGGGAAATTAGTGGACAGGGTAGGTCTACTAACATGAAACAGGCTGGAGAATGCCACAAATGTGGAAGCTCGGAGCACTACATCAGCAAATGTCCAATTATGGAAGGAGAATGGAGAAAGAAATTCATTGCCGAAAGGAAGAAGGCTAGGGAACAGGTCCATAAGAGAAGTGGAAATCCCAAAGCGCTGGTTGCAGGATGGCAAGACAGTGAAGACGAAATAACTGATGACAATCTGGATGAGGATCTTGCTCTAATGACACTTGGAGATTCAGAAAATGAAGAGGATCCTGAGGTATTTGTTTCTAAACTTAAAGAAGATGTAAAAAGCATGTCTAGAGAAAAGTTGGTTAAAGTATTCCATATTGTGCTAAATGAATTCAAAACTCTGAGGGATGATAATCACCAACTGCATGATAAAGTTGACTGTTTAGAAACAGAATGCAAAGAGGAAATAATTAAAAATGATTTTCTGGAAAGGAAGATTAGCATGCTTGAGGAACAGGTCTTCACACTTAAAACAACTGCTCAGGAATTAGAAAATGTTAAAACAGTTGTAAAAGGTAAAGGTATTGCTAATTCTCATCAGATCATTGCTGAAGAGAAACTGAAAGACACAGTTGATGAACTGTGTAAGAAAGATGAAAAGATAAGATCTTTAGAAGAAGACTTGGTTAAAACAAAAATGGAATTAAGAAAAACTGTAGAATGGAACAAGTCTTCTGAAGCACTAGAATGGTTACAGGAAAATTATAGTAGTAACAGGAAAGGTATTGGATTCATGAAAGCACAGAGTTCATCCAAATGGAATCCAAAGAGTAAGTACTTATCATTTCCTGAAAACTGGCTATGCACTCACTGTGGGAACACTGGTCACCGGAAAGAAAATTGTCAATCTTTAAAAAGGGCTGCCCAGAGGAACAGGTCCTATAAACCTGTTCAAAATCCTGTGAAACAGAAGAATAGGTCCTACAAACCTGTTCAACATTCTGAAAAAAAGGGAAATGTTCACACAAAGAAACCATTACCATTCTGGGCTAGGAGAGATCTGATTCATCCTTTTTCAAAAGGAAAGGAACCCAAACTAGTTTGGGTTCTTAAAATTAACCCCTAGTTTTCTTTTGCAGGCTAGAGTGAAGGAGATAAACCACAAATGGTATATGGACAGTGGTTTCTCAAGACATATGACAGGGTATAAGGAACTGTTCCTTTCACTCTCAGCCTTCCAAGGAGGAAATGTTTCCTTCGGTAATGGTAAGAAAGGGGAAATTATTGGAATTGGAAAGGTAGGTAGGTCTGATTCACACTGTATAGATAATGTATTTCTAGTAGATGGGCTGAAGCATTGCTTATTGAGCATATCTCAATTGTGTGACAAAGGTAATAATGTTAATTTCTCATCTACTGGATGCACTGTGACTAATCAAGCTTCTGGAGAGGTTATTTTGCAGGGAAATAGACATGGAAACATCTACAAAGTAGACTTGCTGACATTATCTGATGGAAGCTTGAGCTGCTTAAGTGTGGTGCAAAATGATCCTCTTCTATGCCACAAAAGACTAGGACATGCTAGTCTTTCACAATTGAACAAACTTGTGTCAAAGGACTTGGTGATAGGTCTTCCTAACATCAGGTTTAATGAAGAAAATGTATGTGAAGCATGTGCCAGGGGGAAGCAGGTAAAATCCTCCTTCAAATCGAAGAAACAGGTACAGGAGGATGAAGAAATTGGAATGCTGAAAGAGTTTGAACTTAATCCACAAATGCAGATTCTGTATATGAGAAGTGAACTGCAAGGAACTGTTCCTCAGGACAGAACTGAGAAGAGTAGCACTGAAACAAGGGGAACAAGTGTTGGTTCCACCTCACAAACTGGAAACGCTACTCTATCAGGAACTGTTCCTCAGCAGAGGACTTCTGACAATGGATTGACACCCAAGCCTTTCAAGTATCAAAGGTCACATCCTGTGGATCAAATAATCTCAGATAAGGCTGCCGGAGTTCAAACTAGATCAGCAGTCAAGAATCACAATCTGTGTGCCTTTAGTGCCTTCTTATCTCTTGTTGAACCTAAAAATGTGAAAGAAGCACTGAAGGATGCAGATTGGATTAATGCTATGCAGGAAGAACTGAATCAATTCCAAAGGAGTCAAGTTTGGCATCTGGAACCCAAGCCAAGGAACAGGTCCATAATTGGAACAAAATGGGTTTTCAGAAACAAACTTGATGAGGATGGCATGGTAACAAGAAACAAGGCCAGGCTAGTTGTTCAGGGATATAGTCAAGAGGAGGGCATCGACTATGATGAGACTTTTGCTGCAGTTGCAAGACTGGAAGCAATAAGACTTCTTATAGCCTTTGCTACATACATGGAATTTACTCTACATCAAATGGATGTTAAGAGTGCGTTTCTGAATGGTTACTTGAAAGAAGAAGTGTATGTCAAGCAACCTCCAGGTTTTGAAAGTGAACAGTTCCCTGACCATGTGTACAAGTTGGACAAGGCCTTGTATGGGCTCAAGCAGGCACCAAGAGCATGGTATGAGAGGCTATCAAAATTTCTACTCCACCATGGATACAATTGAGGTAAAATTGATAGTACTTTGTTCTTAAAAGAAAAAGGTAAGGATCTCTTAATTGTTTAAATCTATGTAGATGATATAATTTTTGGTAGCACTTGTGAAAATTTAAGTAAGGAATTTGCAAACTTGATGGGGAGTGAATTTGAGATGAGCATGATGGGTGAACTCAATTTCTTTTTGGGTTTACAAATTAAGAAAACCTCAAATGGAACTATGATCCATCAACAAAAGTATGTTAAGGAATTACTTAAAAGGTTTGATATGGATAATGCTAAGGAAATTGACACACCTATTGCCACTGCCACAAAATTGGATCTTGATGAACATGGAATATCAGTTGATCAAAAATTGTACAGGGGTATGATAGGTTCTTTACTTTATCTAACTGCTAGTAGACCTGATATTGTGTTCAGTGTTGGTTTGTGTGCTAGGTTCCAATCAGATCCTAAGGAATCTCATTTGAAAGCTGTTAAAAGAATATTGAGGTATCTAAAAGGAACAGGTCCCTTGGGACTTTGGTATCCAAAAGATGGTAGTTTTAATCTTGTTGGATATACTGATGCTGACTATGCAGGTTTCCTTGTTGATAGAAAAAGTACCTCAGGTATGGCACATTTTCTTGGTGTGTGTTTGGTTTCTTGGGGAACTAAGAAACAGAATTCAGTGGCACTTTCCACTGCTGAGGCTGAATATGTTGCAGCTGCTTCATGTTGTTCACAGTTGTTATGGATCAAACAACAATTACAGGATTTTGGTGTTGATGTAGGAACTGTTCCTATATATTGTGATAACAGTAGTGCTATTAATATGACAAAGAATCCAGTGCATCACAAAAGGACTAAACACATTGATATAAGACATCATTTCCTAAGAGACAATTATGAAAAAGGTTTGATCACCATAGCATTTTGTCCTACAGAAAAGCAAATAGCTGACATTTTTACTAAAGCTCTAGGTAGAGATGATTTTGAAAGAAATAGATTGGAGTTAGGGATGATTAAATTCACATAAAATCATCAATGTTTTACTTCATAATTGGCTAGAAAATTGCTCTGAAAATGAATTTTATTCAAGTCATTATGAATTATTCAGTCCAGTTTCAATACTTAAAAGTATACTCTTATGCCATACTTCTTATTTAGAGTTGCTAAAATTGAATGATGTTACCCTTATGCTCTTAGAATTTCAGATGATCAAAAATTGCAAATTAGAAGGACACTGAATTTTTGTGTTAAAAACAGGTATGTACTCGTTATTATTCAGTTAATTTAGAAGTATAAAGGCTATAGGTAAGTTGTGATAAGGATAAATCCCACTAAGTTTCCTACCCATATCCAAATTGTAAAAGAGTCCCATCGGAGGAACAGTTCCTATTCTGAAAAGGTAATCTGCAGCCTAACGGCTCTTTTTCTCCGGGAGACTCCCAAGAGTCCTCAACCGTTGCATGTATGTTGCTGAGGTAAGTTGATCGTTTTTCAATCAAACTCCACTACCTATTTCACTCTATAAATACATTTCTTCTTCTTCCTTATTCTTTTACATTGTTCATCAATTAAAACTTTCAAAATTTTAGAAAGAGTAGTAAATTATTTGTTAACTCGAATTGAAAAGATGTCTCTTGCTTCTGATAATTCTTCAACTTCACCTATTGATGACCAACCACAAAATCTTAATCCTCCTCACCCATGGAAACCACTGACCTAAACCTTGAAATTCCTGAACCAATTCCAGAAATACCTGAACCTGAAATTCAGGAGGAAGGACCAGTTCCCACGGCTGAATCAATTGCTGAACAGGCCGAAGATTGGTTACGTGCTATGGTGTTGTATCAGTATGAGGTAAACTTCACCTATCCTTTGAATGTGGTTATAGACAAGGAAGAAAAGGGAGAGGGGTCTAGGGTTGCTCTTGAGGGGGAACCTATTAGGAGTTTGGACGCACCCATGCATGGGTCGTCGGGATCTCCAGAGGCTGCTCCTAGAGTACCCATGGAGGATGTGATCGATGTTGATGAGGCTATCAGTGATAGTGATAGGCCCTTGGTAGATTTGATCAAAATTAGGAGTATGCAAAGAAAGTTGGCTAGAAAGGGACCTGTTGATGCTCATGTAACTACTGAAATTGCTGCTAGGTTGAAGAAAATATGTGATAGTTATAAGCCTGGAAATAAGAAGAAATTTGAAAGTTCCTCCAAGGCAAAAGGACCTGTTCCTTCTGCCTTAACCCCTGCTTCTGGGAGCAGGAGGACAAGAAGTGTTGCTAAAGCTGCTGATGAACAACTAGCTGCTGCCTTGGAAAGGAGCAGAAAAGGAAAAGGAAAACAGGTGGTTTAAGAGGAAGAAGTGGATGATATTGATCTTGCTGATTTTTCTGAGGATGATGAGATGGTAGAGGCTGAGGAGGTGGTGCCTCAGTCAAAGAAAAGAAAATTTCCTGAGAGAAGAGTAACAAAAAGCTCAGTTAAAGCTGCACAGAAAACTGCTAAGAGGAACAGGTCCTCCAAAAGAGTGGTTGTTTCTGAAAGTTCTGCTAGTGACAGTGATGAGTCTGTTGCTGAAGATGAGAGTGATAGTGATGCTGAAGGTGGTGAGTCTGTGCACTGTGTTCATGATGACATGTTGACCAGGAAGGTTTTGAAAGGTCGGGTTATGTCTGATGTGCAAGAAGAAGGAATGTTGTGGCTGCTGCAAAAACTGCATGCTCAGGGTTGGAGGGACATGGTCCTTAAGATCTCTGGGAGGTGTGCAAAGGGGATGGTGCAAGAGTTCTACAAGAACTGCTCCATCAGAGAAGATAGACTTACTACCTCTGTCGCTGATAATGTAATTATGTTTGACACAAGGGAACTTGGTGAGCTGCTGGGGATTCCTGCTACTGGGTATGCTAGCTATGTCAAGAAGGTTTGGCCTGACTTGACAAACTTGCCTACTGATCTGGAGATCACTAGGAAGTTTGCTGAGAATGATGGTGAAGAGAAACCCAGGGCTGTGCAGAAGAGTGAGATGCACCCACAGCACCAAGTGTTATTTGAGTTTGTGAACAAATTAGTGATGCCAAGGCAGGAGAAAAGAGGAGTTGCCAGTTTCATGGACCTGGTCCTTATGGAACTGTTGGACACTGAAAAGCAGATCAATTGGCCCAGCTTTATGATCCACCTGATCAAAAGGGTGATTGCTGGGAAGAGAAAGCACTCCCTGCCGTTTGGTTTCATCTTGACTGATATATTTGCAAAGTTGAAGATTCCCTTGGAAGGGGTTGTGAATGCTACAAAGAAGGAAAAGTTTGGTTGTGCCACTTTGATAAGCTGTGATTTGCCAGTTCAAGCTGATCCTCCAAAGGCTGGTGTTGGGAGGCAGCCACTGAACAACAAAGTGAGGGCACTTAGGCAACAGGTTGCTATTCAGGCTGCTGAGATAGCAAGGTTGGAAGAGGAGAAGAATTTCTGGAAGGCAGAGGCCTCAAAGGCAAAGGAGACCAATGAGGGAATGCTCAAGCAGATGTTTGAGTTGCTTAACAAGTCTCAAGGACCTGGTCCTTCCACATCCTGACCACCTTAGCCTTAGCTTTTAGCCATCTTTTGTCTAGTGGGATCTAGCCAAGCCTAGTGCCTTAGCCTTTTTCTTCTTTAGTCGTTGGATAATCATGTAGTACTTGCTTGTATCCCCTGACTTTAATATTTGATTAAATGAATTTTCTTCGATGGCTAATATCATTGTTTTGCAGTTGCTTCAATTTGATTTATGTTTGCATTTTGAGTTGCCTCAATGGCCATGTGCTGATTAATTCTAACACTTGAATTATATTTTTATGCAACCTTTTCAATGATGCCAAAAGGGGGAAGAGTAAGTCTGATTTTGCATGAAGTTATACCTAATTGAAAATCTGTTCCTTAGTGATAAATTAATTCTCCACTGATTGATTGTCTTTTTGAGCTTAAATTGTACTTCAGGACATTAAGGAGATGAGGCTATGAGTATGAATTTGTCATCATCAAAAAGGGGGAAATTGTTAGCTTGGATAAGCTTGGAGTTTTGAATGATGACTGAGGAACGGATTCAAAGGACCTGTTCCTTTGAATCACTGCAGCAGAATAGATAATTCATGCAAAATTGTTTAATTGAGATATTATTATTTATCCTAATACTGACGTGTATCTTGGTAATTATGCAGGCCTAATCAGATACGAAAAGATTGCATAACTAAGGGATAAAGGATTCGGATTCTAGAAGGTAGAATCCAATTAGGATTCAGAGTCAAGGGAGCTTTGGAGTTCTAATTCATCGAGACTTCTTGGCTGCTGGAAGCTATAAAACGTGGAGACTATCAGCCATAGAAGTATACACAAATACAGAGAGCATCGAGCAAAAGCTGAGAAGAATTATTAGCTTATTTGTGTAATCAGTTAGCTACAGTAGAACTAAGTGAGAACCTGTTCCTTAGATTGAATCTTGTAAAAGTTCGAGTCTTAGTTCAACTGTAGTAAGCAAAATCGAGTTGTAAACTTTCTGGTTCAAGTCGTGGACTTGACACAACTTCACTGATCGTGAGAAAGATCACTAAAGGATTAGAGTTAGTCCTAGGTTAGTAAGAGTGAGTCTTGTAACCAAGTGGGTCTTTTTACATAGTGAAGTTGAAATCCTACTTGAGAAGTAGGTCGTGGTTTTTTGATCCCGTGTCTAGGGGTTTTTCCACGCTAATATCTGGTGTTCAATTACTTACAGTTTTAATTCCGCACATCGTAGAGTAAAGGAACACATTTTAAGGAACTAGTCCTTAAAACAGTAAAGTGGTGTAATCGTGGGAAATAACAAAAGGTATGTGTTAGTTCTTTTTCCCTTGAGCATGTTACTTCCTTGCCTTGTGATATTGTTTTTGAAATCTCTATGCTAGTTGATGATATGTATGATTATAATGTGTTTGCAACTAGTGTAGAGCCATTGGGTCAACTTGTGTGTACAAATAAACCACTAGTTGAGAGAGTTGAAAAGCCACATCATGATATGAGATGGGTATTCATTGAACCTCTCTTTAGTGAAAATATTGTGGTTGACCTTGATTGTGAACCTTGTTATGAAACCACACCCATATTTGAAAAAGGAGAAAATGAATTGCATGAATATCCCTGTTACACCCCGTACGTCTAAATTGACGTATATCATTATAATATCATGTTAAGAATGATTTAAGTGAGTTTAAAGTAATAATATGACCATATATGATGTTTATATGTTGAATATAAAGTTTGGGAAAAATCAGATTTAAGTTGCGGAAAAACCGACTAAGGAATTGCCTTGTAACGGAGCTTTTTCAGCAATTAATTTCATGTGTTATATGAAGTCTTTTGGGGACATATCATATACCAAATTGAAGGTCTTGGAGTGTAGTTTCCAACACTTTTAACGGTTTGCTCATATAACTTATAGATAAAAAGATATGAGCGTCAGAAGTCAGACCAGAAAAAGGGACATAAGCGCAAAAGAGGGCTAGAAATGAAATGTTTTTATTATAAAAGAGAAATTTCTCTCTCTCTCTCGACATTTCCAGTAAACCCACGGTATAAACAGAGGTTTCCTCAGTTTGAATCCATTTTTTTTGATTTTGAAGAAAGAACATCAATTTTGACACGAAACGGAAGACGGATTGCGTCAAAACGCTCTACGCGATTAGGGTAACATTATGCTACCTTCAATTTCGTCTACAGTTTGAGTTTTAGAATTACTTCATAGCTAAGTAAAGTATCTAAATTCTATATTATAGCTTGTTTAAGCTTTAGAAGGTGTGGAATTCAAAGGAATGAAGTTTAGAAGCTAGAAACATCAAAGGTATGTAAGGCTAAACCTTTCTTTTGGCAAGGCATGTATCTTTTAGATTTTGAAGCTTTTATTAGTTTCAAACTTCGTTTTTCTTGTGAGAAACTTGTATGGTACCAAGTAAACCTTGTATATACTTAATTTGGTACTAAAATCCAAGGTGAAAGACGTCCAAATCAGAAAGGCAAAACGTTTCAAAATCTGGAAAATTGTTTTGAACTTTGGACAGTTGTTAGTATATTGATCATAACTCCTTATACAAAATTGATATTAAGATGATTTAAGAATCTCCAGAATCCTAATACATATATCTACAACTTTCATGAAGACCATGAGGTCTATAAATTTTATCTGCACCCTCAAAACTATGATGCAATACAGGACGCTGGTACTGTCTAGAAATTCTGTACATCCGTGGAATTGTTACGCCACTCTCATCTTGTTATCCAGTTAATTTGTTTATGTTATCAGTTTATCCGGGTATCCATTCCCGTGTATAGTATAGTGTTGGTTCTGTTTTGCGGATCATCCAGTTTTAGAGGAAACTCTGCCGAAATTTCTATAAAAATCAAAGAGTTAGACAGATTCTAAGTTTCAGGTTGTGTCTACAATTCCATCCAGAGTTTTCTTATCATTCCTTTGAGTCCATATATATTGTTGCCACATGTGTTATGCCTCATACATGCTTATGCTTATATTGTGGTCATGTTATGTGTGATTTGGAGTCCCCCATAGAGGCTGGACATTGGACACACAGTCCGGTCGCGTGTGATACTACCCGTCTGGGGGATACAGCCCCTCTGGTTCAGGCGGGAGTTGAAACACCTAGTGTGACCGGGTGTCATTCACACACTCTGACCAGAGAGACTAGATATTACTGGCTGGGGGGGATATAGCCCATAACACCCACCAGGTTTGTTATATATGCGTATATAGCCACAGTATGCACTGCATGATTATACATGAGGCTAGTTCCAGTTTTCAGTTACCTGATTTGGGGGGATACAGCCCATAACGCCAGACAGGTACTAGTTCAGATGTTCAGTTACCTGATTTGGGGGGATATAGCCCATAACACCAGACAGGTACCAGTTCAGATAACAGTTCAGCTTTAGCTCGGTACCAGTTATCAGTTCTCAGTTATCAGCCACCAGTTCTTAGCGTCAGTATCAGTTGACAGTTATCAGTTCTCAGTTATCAGCCACCAGTTCTTAGCGCCAGTATCAGTTGACAGTTATCAGTCCTCAATTATCAGCCACCAGTTCTTAGCGTCAGTATTAGTTGACAGTTATCAGTTCCAGTTTCTAGTAACCAGCTATCAGTCATATTACAGTTATTTATCAGTATAGTTCAGCTCAGTCTTCAGGTTCAGATTCAGCTAGACTTCAGCTTATATTCATATCATGTTTAGTACGTTCTTCAGATTTCCAGCTATATTGCTATGCTCCAGCTCATGTTTACATATTTATATTCCAGCCTACAGTTTCATTCAGCTATGACATATTATATGCTCATGCCTTACATACTTGGTACATATCGTACTCACGCCCTTTTCTGGGGCGCTGCGTTTCATGCCGCGCAGGTGCAGATAGATCAATGCTTGGACCACGTTAGTAGGCCATCGATCAGCTATTGGAGTCACTCCGCTTACTCCCGGAGTTACTTATCTTTTGGTATGTATACAGTCAGCCAGTTTGGGTATGGCGGGGTCTTGTCCCGTCCTTTGTATATTCAGTTCAGCACTCTTAGAGGCCTGTAGATATGTCCCTGTGCGGTGCAGTCAGTATGTTATGTATGTCAGCTTATGTTAGCCTTGTCAGCTATTTGCATCGCATACTCCTTATCAGCTAGGTTTATGCTTATTCTGTTTATCAGTTATAATGGTTAGCATATTATCAGTAGGATTAGTGATGATCGACACTTAGTGTTGGTCATCCGTCGCGGCCCTAAGTTGGGTCGTGACAAAAGTGGTATCAGAGCAGTTCAGTCCTAGGGTGTCTACAGGCCGTGTCTACTAGAGTCTTGTTTAGGAGTATGTTGCGCGCCATACTTTTGAACAGGAGGCTACAAGGCACTTCAGGACAGTTGTCTTTCTTTCTTCTCTAGATCGTGCGATACAGCCATGATTATAGAATTCAGCCCTCTAACAATAGTAATTTCAGCAAAGCGATGCCGCCAAAGAAACTAACAGCTGCCCAGAAGGGCAAGGTTATTGCCAGCCAGGGTATTAGTAGAGTGCCACCTAAGGTGGATGAGAGTGAGGAGTCCAGACCTGAGGCTCCATCCGAGGCCTCACAGATCCTATCAATTCAGGGTAATATTAGAGGTACTGTAGCTACTATACCTCCACCTTCTCAGCCTTATAGTCAGGGGCAAGAAATGAGGGATGCCATCAGATTATCGACCAGTGTTGTAGTTGCTCAGACTAGACAACACAGTGCAGATGCCCAGGGAGATGTTGGATCCAAGATCAATGATTTTATCAGGCTAGAGCCTACAGTCTTTACTGGATCCCGTACAGGAGAAGACCCTCAGGATTTTCTATTGAGGATAGCCAGAGTGTTGAGGGTTATGCACGTGTCAGACACGGAGTCAGTAGAGTTGGCTGCATTCAGATTGCATGACCTAGCAGCAGGGTGGTATCAGACATGGGAGCTATCTAGAGGGTCAGATGTTACTCCGGCGACTTGGAAGGAATTCTCAGATGCCTTCCTTTATCAGTATATGCCTATAGAGACATAGGGAGCCCGTGCTAATCAGTTCCTGACCTTGAGACAGGGAAGTTTGAGTGTAGAAGAGTATAATTATTGCTTTAATTCTTTAGCATGGTTTGCCCCTACGGTTGTAGTGAGTATGGAGGATAGAATTCACAGGTATATAGTGGGACTAGCTCCACACCTAGTGAACGAGCGTATGACAGTTGCTATGCAGTCATGTATGAACATAACATTCAGGCATTTGCTTTGTTACTTGAGGAGAGGAAGCAGAAATAGAGAGCCGACAGGGATAAAGTGCTAGACAAGAGGGGCAGATTTTCTGGTTCGTTTGGAGAGACGTCTGGAGCGAGTAGATAGCAGTGTGTTAGACAACCACCAGCTAGTATACCTACACAGTCTCGTGGCCTGAGATCTGATAGAACTCCTCAGTCCAGAGCTAGTCAGGCATCACAGATTTCAGGATTTCAGCGCCGTGGTACTTCTATACCGGCCAATCAGACATATCCCAGATGTTCGGATTGTGGTAGACACCACTTGGGTCCATGTCAGTTAGGAGTTGATACTTGTTATATTTGTCGCGAGGCAGGCCATTTCATGAGAGATTGCCCGACTAGGGGTGGTAGTTGTACAGCCCAGCCAGCTAGATCAGCAGTTGCTTGCTCAGCATCAGCACGCCATCAGGGGCATGTTCTTCAGGATGGCACCTGTATAACAGAAAGAATTTAAGGAGCAATTGAAGGATTTGTTAGATAAAGGCCTCATCAGACCCAGCATTTCCCCGTGGGGAGCCTCGATGCTATTTGTAAAATAAAAAAAAAAAAAAAGAAAGATGGCTCTCTACGCATGTGCATAGATTACAGACAGCTGAATAAAGTCATTATTAAGAATAAATACTCTCTGCCCAGGATTGATGTCTAGTTTGACAAGCTCCAGGGTGCCAAGTGCTTCTCGAATATAGATTTGCGATCAGGCTACCATCAGGTTAGAGTTAGAAAATCTGATATACCTAAGACTGCATTCAGGACTAGGAATGGCCATTATGAGTTTTTAGTAATGTTGTTTGGACTCACTAATGCCTTTGCAGTATTTATGGATCTAATGGACAGCGTATTCAGGCCTTATTTAGATTTATTTGTGATTATATTTATTGATGATATTCTCATCTATTCAAAGTCTGAATCAGAGCATGCAGAGCACCTACGCACAGTATTGGGTACTCATCGGGACCAACAATTATATGCTAAGTTCTCAAAGTGTAAATTCTAGATAGATTCAGTGGCATTTCTTGGCCACATAGTTTCAGCAGAAAGAATTAAAATAGATGACCAGAAGATCTAGGCTGTGAAGAATTGGCCCATGCCTACGACGCCAACTGAAGTACGTAGTTTTCTGGGTTTGGCAGGTTGTTACAGAAAGTTTATAGAGGGTTTTTCCTCCATTGCAGCTCCACTGACCAAATTGACAAAGAAATCAGCTAAATTTGAGTGGTCTGATTCTTGCGAGCACAGCTTCCAAGAACTAAAGAACAGGTTGATAACAGCTCCAGTACTTACACTTCCAGAGGGATCTGAGGGCTATGTCATTTACTGTGATGCTTCTCGAATTGGTCTTCGTTGTGTTTGATGCAGCATGGAAGAGTAATTGCTTATGCTTCTAGGCAGCTGAAAAAGCACGATCAGAACTACCTCATCCATGATCTTGAGTTTTCAGCAGTCATTCATGCATTGAAGATTTGAAGACATTATTTTTACGGTGTTCATGTTGATATTTATACGGATCACAAGAGCCTCCAGTACATATTTAAGCAAAAGGAGCTAACCCTATGATAGAGGCGGTGGCTAGAGTTGCTGAAGGACTATGACATGGATATTCTTTATCATCCGGGTAAAGCGAACGTTGTTGCTGATTCCCTTAGTCGCAAGCCTATGGGTAGTCTATCTTATTTACAACCAGAGAAAATAAAGTTAGCTCATACACTCTACCAGTTGGCCAGCATGGATGTCAGATTAATAGATTCAGAGGACGCAAGAGTTACAGTTCAGAACGCAATCACTACTTGCCTAGTGACATAAGTAAAGCAGCGCCAGTATGAGGATCCAGTTCTAGTTCAATACAGGCAGATAGCCAGAAGAAAACCAAAATTATTATATAGGTTACTAGTGACGGGGTTCTTATATATAAAGATAGACTTTGTGTTCCTGATGTTGCAGATTTATGTGGACAGATTATGACAGATGCACATTATTCCAGATACATTGTTCATCCTAATTCGACTAAGATTTACCATGATCTTAAGCAGATTTATTGTTGAGACGAAATGAAGTGTGACATAGCAGAATTTGTGGCTCAGTGTGCTAACTGCCAGCAGGTTAAGGTCGAGCATCAAAAACCTAGTGGCTTGTTACAGAAAGTCGAGATTCCATCATAGAAATGGGAAGCAGTGAATATGGACTTCATTACAGGCTTTCCCGTATGCGGAGCAGATATGACTCTATTTGGGTTATAGTTGACAGGCTTACTAAATGAGCTCATTTCTTTCCTGTTAGAACTACATATACAGCAGAGGATTATGCCAGACTTTATATCAGAGAGATAGTGCACCTACATGGTATTCCAGAATTTATTATATCAGACGGGGGCACACCAGTTTACAGCTAATTTCTATAGATCGTTCCAGACAGGTTTAGGGACACAGGTGTATCTGAGTACAGTATTTCATCCATAGACAGACAGACAGGCTGAGCGGACCATTCAGACATTAGAAAATATGCTTAGAGCTTACGTGTTAGATTTTAGATGCAGCTGGAATGGTCACCTACTGTTGATAGAGTTTGCATATAATAATAGCTATCATTCTAACATACAGATGGTGCCATATGAAGCTTTGCATGGGCACAAATGCAGGTTTTCTATATGATGGTTCAAGGTTGGCGAGTCTCAATTGATAGGTCCAGATTTAATCCAACAATTAATTGATAAAGTCAAGTTGATCAGGGAAATATTATTAGCAGTGCAGAGCAGACAGAAGTCCTATGCAGATAATCGACATTGAGATTTAGAATTTCATATTGGCGATTAGGTATTCCTGAAAGTATCACCTATGAAAGGCGTTATGAGATTTGGAAAGAAGGGAAAGCTTAGCCCTAGATTTATTAGTCCATATCAGATTATCAGGCAAGTTGGGCGGGTAGTCTACGAGTTAGACCTTCAAGCAGACCTTCAGGAGGTACATCCAGTATTCCATGTTTCCATGCTCAAAAAAATGTGTCAGAGATCCTTCTAGAGTTGTACCAGTAGAGGATGTACAGATTACAGAACAGTTAACTAATAAGGAGGTGCCAGTTGCAATTTAAAGAGGCAGATTCGTCGAGTAAAGACAAAAGACATTCCTTTAGTTAAGATGCTATATCAAAGCAATAATATAGAAGAAATAACTTGGGAAGCTGAAAATGACATGAGGGCCAAATATACACATCTCTTCATTACTTTGAGTATGTAACAGATCGTTGCTTAATGCTTCTACATACTTCATTTAACATTCGAGGACGAATGTTCCTAACGGGGGAATATTGTTACACCCCGTACGTCTAAATTGACGTATATCATTATAATATCATGTTAAGAATGATTTAAGTGAGTTTAAAGTAATAATATGACCATATATGATGTTTATATGTTGAATATAAAGTTTGGGAAAAATCAGATTTAAGTTGCGGAAAAACCGACTAAGGAATTGCCTTGTAACGGAGCTTTTTCAGCAATTAATTTCATGTGTTATATGAAGTCTTTTGGGGACATATCATATACCAAATTGAAGGTCTTGGAGTGTAGTTTCCAACACTTTTAACGGTTTGCTCATATAACTTATAGATAAAAAGATATGAGCGTCAGAAGTCAGACCAGAAAAAGGGACATAAGCGCAAAAGAGGGCTAGAAATGAAATGTTTTTATTATAAAAGAGAAATTTCTCTCTCTCTCTCGACATTTCCAGTAAACCCACGGTATAAACAGAGGTTTCCTCAGTTTGAATCCATTTTTTTTTATTTTGAAGAAAGAACATCAATTTTGACACGAAACGGAAGACGGATTGCGTCAAAACGCTCTACGCGATTAGGGTAACATTATGCTACCTTCAATTTCGTCTATAGTTTGAGTTTTAGAATTACTTCATAGCTAAGTAAAGTATCTAAATTCTATATTATAGCTTGTTTAAGCTTTAGAAGGTGTGGAATTCAAAGGAATGAAGTTTAGAAGCTAGAAACATCAAAGGTATGTAAGGCTAAACCTTTCTTTTGGCAAGGCATGTAGCTTTTAGATTTTGAAGCTTTTATTAGTTTCAAACTTCGTTTTTCTTGTGAGAAACTTGTATGGTACCAAGTAAACCTTGTATATACTTAATTTGGTACTAAAATCCAAGGTGAAAGACGTCCAAATCAGAAAGGCAAAACGTTTCAAAATCTGGAAAATTGTTTTGAACTTTGGACAGTTGTTAGTATATTGATCATAACTCCTTATACAAAATTGATATTAAGATGATTTAAGAATCTCCAGAATCCTAATACATATATCTACAACTTTCATGAAGACCATGAGGTCTATAAATTTTATCTGTACCCTCAAAACTATGATGCAATACAGGACGCTGGTACTGTCTAGAAATTCTGTACATCCGTGGAATTGTTACGCCACTCTCATCTTGTTATCCAGTTAATTTGTTTATGTTATCAGTTTATCCGGGTATCCATTCCCGTGTATAGTATAGTGTTGGTTCTGTTTTGCGGATCATCCAGTTTTAGAGGAAACTCTGCCGAAATTTCTATAAAAATCAAAGAGTTAGACAGATTCTAAGTTTCAGGTTGTGTCTACAATTCCATCCAGAGTTTTCTTATCATTCCTTTGAGTCCATATATATTGTTGCCACATGTGTTATGCCTCATACATGCTTATGCTTATATTGTGGTCATGTTATGTGTGATTTGGAGTCCCCCATAGAGGCTGGACATTGGACACACAGTCCGGTCGCGTGTGATACTAACCGTCTGGGGGATACAGCCCCTCTGGTTCAGGCGGGAGTTGAAACACCTAGTGTGATCGGGTGTCATTCACACACTCTGACCAGAGAGACTAGATATTACTGGCTGGGGGGGATATAGCCCATAACACCCACCAGGTTTGTTATATATGCGTATATAGCCACAGTATGCACTGCATGATTATACATGAGGCTAGTTCCAGTTTTCAGTTACCTGATTTGGGGGGATACAGCCCATAACGCCAGACAGGTACTAGTTCAGATGTTCAGTTACCTGATTTGGGGGGATATAGCCCATAACACCAGACAGGTACCAGTTCAGATAACAGTTCAGCTTTAGCTCGGTACCAGTTATCAGTTCTCAGTTATCAGCCACCAGTTCTTAGCGTCAGTATCAGTTGACAGTTATCAGTTCTCAGTTATCAGCCACCAGTTCTTAGCGCCAGTATCAGTTGACAGTTATCAGTCCTCAATTATCAGCCACCAGTTCTTAGCGTCAGTATTAGTTGACAGTTATCAGTTCCAGTTTCTAGTAACCAGCTATCAGTCATATTACAGTTATTTATCAGTATAGTTCAGCTCAGTCTTCAGGTTCAGATTCAGCTAGACTTCAGCTTATATTCATATCATGTTTAGTACGTTCTTCAGATTTCCAGCTATATTGCTATGCTCCAGCTCATGTTTACATATTTATATTCCAGCCTACAGTTTCATTCAGCTATGACATATTATATGCTCATGCCTTACATACTTGGTACATATCGTACTCACGCCCTTTTCTGGGGCGCTGCGTTTCATGCCGCGCAGGTGCAGATAGATCAATGCTTGGACCACGTTAGTAGGCCATCGATCAGCTATTGGAGTCACTCCGCTTACTCCCGGAGTTACTTATCTTTTGGTATGTATACAGTCAGCCAGTTTGGGTATGGCGGGGTCTTGTCCCGTCCTTTGTATATTCAGTTCAGCACTCTTAGAGGCCTGTAGATATGTCCCTGTGCGGTGCAGTCAGTATGTTATGTATGTCAGCTTATGTTAGCCTTGTCAGCTATTTGCATCGCATACTCCTTATCAGCTAGGTTTATGCTTATTCTGTTTATCAGTTATAATGGTTAGCATATTATCAGTAGGATTAGTGATGATCGACACTTAGTGTTGGTCATCCGTCGCGGCCCTAAGTTGGGTCGTGACAATCCCATTCTTCCCTTTGATTTCTTAATTGATAGTGGTGGTCTCGTGTGTCATAGTAAGGATGGTCGTGACGTTGAGAAGTCTTTAGTGTTTGAGATGGATCGAATAGTTTTCGATGACTCCTCAAGCGTAGATGTTGTCTCTAGTTTGAGGACTTCACCTTTGCTTGCTAATGAACTTGAGAAGTGTGCCTATACTAATCCTTTGTATGAGGGCAACTTCAATGGAAATGGTGAAGTGTATCAAACTAGAGTGGAGTGTGAGTTTGAACCTCCATGGATTGGAATGCTTAACTCTATAGATAATCCAGTTTTGAGGCCGCCCTTGGAGCTTGTCTAGCGAGGAGGATTGTCTTGGAGGTAAATGTGGAGGTGAGGAGGTACCTCTTGGTGTGTGTAAGAGTGCTCTTAAGAATGGGAGTGCAGAATTTGATGTTAGTTTACGATTGAACTATATTGCCTACTCCATCCCATATGTTGATCACATCTTGAGCGTTGAACATGCCAAAGCCGAAGCGTCATATTGTTATGAAATTGATTTGAAGGCTTGGTGTGTTGGTCATAAGCTTAGGGGTCATAGGGAATTTGATTGCTATATCTTGCATGTTCCATGTCCTATTGATCTCTTTACTTGTTCTTGTATTAAGTGCACATCCGTGTCGAGTCAAGTACTTATTGTTTCCTTTGGAGACACAAGCTTTTTAATTGGTATTGATGCTTGGCTCTATCATAGGAGTGTGTTTTCCACACAATTTGGACTTATTCTTGTTAAGCTAACCTACTTGTGAAGTAAGAAACTTTGGTTGTGCTTGTCTTTGATTTTAGGTCTTGATGGTTTGATTTCGAGGATGAAATTCTTTCAAGAAGGGAGGATAATGCAATATAAATTGGGCCAAAACGACAACCATAAAGAGCCAAGCTTGAAGGGTGCAAAGGACGGGAGGTCAAGAGCTTCGGAGAAGAGTTGAAGACTCGTAGCTACTGCTACAGGGAAGGCGGACCTCCCAAGATTTGAGAAGGGATGCCTTAAGCCATCCCATGCATGAAGGGAGCAAGGCTTCAGCGTGGGAGGACCTCCCAGGTTTGAGGAAGGGGCGCCCAGGCAGACCTCCCAAGTTTGAGGGAGGGGCGCCCAGAATCAAGCAGGATGAAGAACAGGCAAGGCGGGGCAGAGGATATCCTAAAGTGGGCATTCAGGCTCATCCCTCCCTTCACGATCGCAGCGTCCATTCTTAGGAGGGGCGCCTCCACCTGTGACAAGCATGACGGGATTTTTGGTAAAATACCTATTTAGGCCCTACGTGGCTTGTATTATTATAACCCACTTTGGGAATGTTTTAGACATTTCATTATATGTAAAGAAAGACTATAAAAGCCAGCCTTAGTCATTTTATTCGAGGAGTGTAGTTTGAGTATAGAATTGAGAGAAAGACATTGAGAGGCTTGGCCTTCATGTTTGGAGCGTGACACTCATGTATCCCCTACAACTTAGGAACCCGAGGACTGCATCCTAGTATGAATCCAGGATTTGGTTCAAGTTTCTCTTCTCCCATTTGAATTCAATCCACGTATGTGAGTTTGATTCGTTCTTTCTTCTCCTTTCTTGCCTCTCTAATCCTCATTTCTTGTTATCCCTTTAATTGCTTCCG
Source organism: Petunia secreta (assembly GCA_029990175.1). NCBI lineage: Eukaryota > Viridiplantae > Streptophyta > Magnoliopsida > Solanales > Solanaceae > Petunia > Petunia secreta. Next base: position 34,165,193 of record JARKIP010000022.1, read on the forward strand.
CTCGAATTATCGTTTAGTGTGCTTCCTCTAATTTAGACTGCATCAATTCACAAGAAGGAACAAGCAGACATTGGTCATCTTGGAAAAACTTGTGCCTACCAGTTGGTGAAGGTGGCATGGGATTTAGGTCCTTTTTTGATGTTTCAAATGCATTATTTGCTAAGCTTTGATGGAACTTTAGAACTAGTGATTCAGTGTGGGTAACTTACATGTCCAACAAGTATTGCAAGAAACTACACAAAGCCATTGTGCCTTACAAACAAGGATCCTATGTATGGAGGGAAATGGTACAAGCAAGAGAGGCTATTGATCATGAGCTTTACTGGCAGGTTAGGCAAGGATCAGCTCATTTGTGGTATGAAAGTCAGTAAAATACCAAGAAAAACTTCGTATCAAAGTCAGTAAAATGCCAAGAAAAAGCGTAAAATGCGAGAAAGTAACTTGATTTCAATATATTGCAACGAGTACAAAATTTGGCAGAGTTTCTGTATATAATCGTCAATGAATACAATGTAAAATGAAGTGCTATTTATAGGCTAACGGGTCCTTGCCCACGTTCTCCATGACTCATCATGCTTTGACCCATGTTCTGAACATTTAATAGGAGAGTTAGTGGGCTGAAGTAGTAGGCCGCTGAGCCGCTTGAACCGAGGTATTCCACCGAAGTTCAAGTGTGTGACCTCGGTGGCATGACCTTGCAGTGCGGTTGAAAAAGATGTCACCGAAGCTCAGCTCGCGGCTCGCCTTCGGTAATTTGATCGCCTACTTCGATCATTCTCCTTCAGAGCATCAGCTCGTTTTCTCTTTGGTTTGTCATGCCGAGGTGCTAACCGAGCACGTCAATTTTTGCCCAATACAGATAGTCCTCCACTCCTCGGATGAACGCCGAGGTCATCGAGAAGTGGAATGAATTTAAGCGGGAAGCCGACGTGGCTCAACCCTATCCAAGAATTTCAAAAAGTTGCACGTCTTTCGGATTATTGTTCCACATTACGTGGCGACCGTAGGTTGGCCACCGAACGGTCGCGCCGACTTTTTGCTTTCTCCAACGTTACAGTCATCTTTCCTTCTTCAACTTGCACGTGTACATCCCCTATAAATACCTCACTTAGCAATCTTCTTCTTCACTTGAAGACTCTTGACACACAGTGAAATCAAAGAGAAGAAAACTTCTAATCTTCAAACAATTTTCTTAACCTTAACCTCCCTTCAAATCTGACCACCATGTCAGCTACAAATTCTGGCCATGGCTCTAGCGACTCTGGCGAGAGGGCGGAGCGCTTTGCCGCTGCGGCTATGAGCGGAGATTTTATAGCAACCGTACCTCCGCTGTAGATGATCGAGGCGGAGGGTGGTGGCGAGGGCTGATCGTGACGCAGCAGAGGTTAGCTGCGACGTTAATATTGATGTTGGTGGTGACGACCACGGCGATGATGTAGATGACGTTGGGTTAGATATGTCACCAATCCCAAAGGTGTAGGTGGCCCGGAGGGTGAGACCGCAGTCAGTAGAGGGGCAAGTGGCCAAAGAGGCGAGCCCGAAGCCAGCAAGGAGGGGTCTCTGACCGAAGCTGGCACTTCAAAGAAATTGAGGAAGAAGATACCCATTGAAGTGGAGATAGACCCTTGGCTGGTCATCCCTTCGAGCTTTAGTAATGATAAAGACTTAGAGGTTCATGCCCAGTCTGATGCCCAAAAGGGAAAGAAGAGAAACATACCGGTTCATATTACCCCAAGTATTATAACCGAAAACATGATTGAGGTGGTTCGAGCTGACTGCCGTTGGGGGCCTGAAGTAGAGATTAGATTCCCGGCCCCGGACACAGCTGTTTCTACTCACGTTGGAGGGTATTCTTCGGTCTTCACATACCCATTCACCATAGCGTTCAACCTGTCGGTCCATCCTATAATCGACACATTTTATAGATCTTACAACTTGTGCTTGGCTCAATTAGGGCCCGGGGTCTGGAGAGTTGTTCAAGCCCTTGAATATTTAAGCGATATATCTGGGTTGCCCTTCACCTTTCAACACTTGATTTCCTTCTACTACCCCTATTTTCATAAAGCCGGGGTGGTGGCCCTCTTACCTCGGGGGGTCTTACGCTATCTTGAGTAAAAGCGAAGACCATGGGACTGAGGTTGGAACGTCCGGTATGTGCTCATCCCTACAAGGCTACTGTCAACCAAACTCAGCTTCCCCGAAGTGTGGAATGCTCAGCGTAAGTGCTTGCTTTTGTTTCCCCTTCGGCTATCGACTACCGTAGCTGGTGCTTATTTTCTTATTTATGATTAGCAGCTGAAAAGGTTCCAGTTAACCCACCGAGGAATTTGCTTGAGTGAGTTACCGAGGTCATGCAGTCAGAGACGCGTCCGCATCGGCAATGGATGATTTTAGCCGCCCTGGAGGGAAACCGATGGATATGCAAGAGGCATGGTAAGTTGCACATCTATGCCTGCAATTCCTTAAACTCGCTTTGAATTACTAGGCTCTGATGCTCTCTCCCCCCTCATTTAGATTTCCCCAACAAGGCTGTGAAGGATGCCGAAGAGGAGGAGGAGACCGAGGTGAAGGGAGATGGGGAAGGAGAGGAGAAAAAGGACAAGAAAGAGAAGAAAAAGAAGGAGAAGAAAGTACTTGACATCACCGAGGGTGTCGCTAAGTTGGCGAGTTTGGCGAAGCAGCTCGCCGAAGACAAGAAAGCAAAAAGCTCGTTGGGCCAAGGGACATCGCAAGGTGATGAAATTTTCCTAGGTCGGTTTTTTATGCGTTTCCACTCTTACTTCATCTTATGTTCATCATATTGCTCCCCTTCCTTCCCCAGGCTCCAAAAGGAAAAGAGCTGAGTCAAAGCGGGCCGTGAAGGCGAAAGGACCTCGGGTTGAAGAAGCTACTGCCCCCGCTGCCAAAGCGACGACCGTAAGGCGTCGAGGCCTTATTGATGAGCCCAGGATGAGGATATTCATCCCATGGCTCCCGAAGTGGTGCTAGAGCCAGCCTCTGAGACGATTCCAGAGCTAAGTACCGAGGTCGCTAGAGTGACTGAGGTAATAAACGTAGAGGAATCTGATGAAGAGGCTGCAAAGCGAAAGGGCAAGGCTAGGGTAGGCGAGGGCTTGATCAAGAGCACGGTTAAGGCCTCTCGAGCCTTGCCAAAACCTTTTGGTACCGCACCTCGGTCGTTTGAGATTGTTCACGAAGCCAACTTGCTAGATCCTACCAAGGAAGATGTTGTCGCCCTTGATGCCATGCTCGGTCCTACCGAGGCTCACGCCCTTCAGAGTCTCAGCCCTATGAGTTTGATGGGCGTTTTAGCTGCTTCTGCTCTTCAGGTAAGTTTTCGTGCACTTCATTCGTATAATTTGCCCTCTTTTTCTTCTGATACTAACGCTTTGTTTTTACGCAGAGCTTGGTTCTCGCGCTGCAGGCTATTCACCTCGAGCGCGAGTAGGCAGAGCAAATTCAGGCAGTGACCGCTGCTTGGGGCGAGTAGAAAAGAGGACTTAGAGGAAGAATTGCCGGATTGGAAGCACAATTTGCCACTTTAAACGAAGAGCTGGAGCGTGCTAATGAGGCTTCAGCTAAAGCTGAGGCTGATCTGCGTAGGGTTGTAGAGTCTGCCGAAGCTAGGGTTCAGGCTGCAACGAATGAGTTTACCGCTGAGCGTTCTAGGCTAAGCCTCGAAAATGCTCGTCTTGAAGCTGAACTCTTCAAAGCCAGGACCGAAGTGCTTGAGGCGGGCTAAAAATACCGCGGTAAGCTTGATGAATACAACGCCAAACTCGTTGGGCTGCAGAGGCAAGTAGATCAAGTGCCATCTCTTCGAGGCAAGATCTCAGAGCTTGAAGGCAAAATTGCTTACCTCAATGAGTGGGCCGAAGTCAAGGCGACGAGGGCAAAGTTTGAGAAAGCATGGGCTGTCGTTAAGACTAGGCTTAGCACGCTTGAGCAAGTCCAAGCTGGGCAGATCGTACTCGAAGAGGAGATTGCTAAGGTAAGGGATGCTGCTTCCGAGGCTCAGAAGATTGTGGATGATATTCCCTCGAGCGAGGGTTCCAATAATGGTGAACCCGAAGGCGATGAGGAGGGCGAAAGCACCGAGGAGGGCAGTGAAGATGCCGATGGGGAGAACCCTTAGAAGCAGAATAGCTTGCTTTTTGTGTACTGCTTTTTTTTTTTTTTTTTGTTTAGGCCTTGGTGCCTTTTTTATGCGAGCCTTCGGGCTTTTAGATGTATATATGACCTTGACCTTCGGGTCATTTTGTTCTCAATGAATGTAATTAGCCTTCGGGCCTTTTGATGATGTGATTTTGCGTTTCACTATTACTGCTAATTCTCGCATGAACCGAACACTTTAAGACGAGAAATTTGCCCACAAGACTTAATAAAAATAAGATCGATGCAAACATAGAACGACGTCTCGTTCTCGAGTCGGTGCATTTAAAGTGCAACTTCGGGGTGCAAGATAAAAAGAGATAGAGTCGAATTTATTTTATTGATAATATCAATGAGCCAGAATCGGCTATTTACACAAAGCCAAGTCGAAGCAGACTTTGGGCATAAAAACGAATTCACTATGCTAATATCGGGCGTAATTACAATGTACTAATCTATCCTTCGGGTGTCAGTCCCCGGTTGTCGAATAGACAAGCTTCGGTTGGGAGGCTAAGTGTCGACCTCGGTTGCAAACCGCCTCTCATTCCCCTCCCCCCCAGTGTTCGGGTGTGAATCTTGATGAAGATCCGAACACTGAAAGTCATTTTATCGGCTTCCTGAAAAGGTCAAGAAAAATAAAACGAGGAGCGAGTTAGTACATTTCGACCGAAGCCGTACGAGCGTTGTTCGGCTCGAGGCTGTAGGTAAATTTAAAAAGACTGAGGAGTATTTAGCTCGATTAGAAATAGTACCGCTTTAAATTGGAAATTTTCCAAAGGTTCGGGTGTGCCCTGCAGATCTTTAATTTGATAAGATCCTTTCCCAGCAATTGTTTTGACTCTGTAAGGTCCTTCCTAATTCGCGACAAGCTTTCTCCCATTTTCTTCCTTCGTTGATTGGTTCGTAGCCTTCAGCACATAATCGCGAACCTTGAAATCTCTGAGCTTGGCTTTCCTACTGAGATATGCTTCGATCTGCCTCTTTTGAGCAACTAACTGAATCAAAGCCAGCTCTCTTTTCTCCTCGAGTAAGTCCAATTTTATGCGCATGGCTTGCTGGTTCACATCTTCGGTGGTGTGATCATACCGGAGACTTGGTTCGCCCACCTCCACGGGGATAAGGGAGTCCATACCATAAGCAAGTGAAAAGGGAGTCTCACCGGTGCTGTTCTTTTTAGTTGTCTGCATGGCCCACAACACTCCTAGCAACTCCTCGGGCCAAGGACCTTTTTTCTCATCGAGCCTTTTCTTGAGATTCTCGTTTATAATCCTATTCGAAGACTCAGCTTGGCCATTAGCACTTGGTTGATAGGGAGTCGAAGCAATTCTTTTGATCCCCATTGTTTGAAGAAATCAGTGATGGCTGCTCCCATGAACTGTTTACCATTGTCGCAAGCAATTTCCCTTAGGACACCGAACCTGCAGATGATGCTCTTCTTGATGAAATCGATTACTTGTTTTTGTTTAACTTGGGTGAGAGCTCCTAATTCCACCCATTTAGTAAAGTAATCGGTTAACACGAATATGAACCGAACACCACCCTTTCCCTTCGGTAAGGGTCCAACAATATCCATCCCCCACTTTATGAAGGGCCATGGTGATACAACCGAATGCAGAGGTTCAGCCTGTTAATGGATCATTCGTGCGTGGCGTTGGCACTTATCATATTTTTGCACGAAGGCCATTGCATCTGCGCTGATGGTGGGACATTAATACCCTGTTCTAAGTAATTTGCGCACCAAAGACTTTCCCCCTGAGTGATTGCGCCACTCGCCTTCGTGCACCTTGGCCATCACATATCTTGCCTCGTCGGGACCCAAACACTTGGCCATCGGGCCGCAATATAACCTCTTGTACAAATTTCCCTCGATCATATGGTATGAAGCCGCTTGGGTCCTCAACTTTTTGGCCTCTTTTTTATCTTAGTGGACAGTCCTCGAGTCAAAGTAGGAGATAAACTTACTCCGCCAATCCCACTTGTGATCCACCGAGTTGACCTGCAATTTCATCTCTCTCATTTCTGCGGACAACACCAAACCACTGAATCAGTCCCCGAGTGGGCTTCATCAACCGCCGAACCCAAGTTCGCCAGGGCGTCGGCCTTGGTATTTTCCTCCCGAGTTACTTGTTTAATTTTCCATTCTTGAAATTGTGCCAAAATCCTTTGTGCTCTGTCTAGGAATAGCTGCATTCTGGGCTCTCAAGCTGTATATTCGCTGAGCACTTGATTCACCACCAGCTGGGAGTCACTCCTTAGCTCAATTCTCTCCACCCCCATTTCTTTAGCCAACTCCAAGCCTGCTAGAGCCGCTTCATATTCAGCCTCATTGTTGGTCACTTGTTTTAACCGAACCGAGTGCCTGATTTTCTCCCCGGTGGGTACTTTCAACACTATGCCCAATCCCGAACCCTTGGAATTAGTCGCCCCATCGGTGTGAAGTATCCATAGCCCCGAAGTTGTTTCTTTTGATATTGAGTTCTTCTTTTCGGCTTCGGGCAGAATCCCAACACTAAAATCAGCTACGAAGTTGGCCAAGACTTGGGATTTGATAGCCGTTCAGGGTTGATAAGTGATGTCATATTCGCTTAATTCTATCGCCCATTTTGATAACCTCCCCGATAACTCACGTTTGTGCAATATACCTCTCAAGGGGAAGGTTGAAACTACCGCTATTGGATGACATTAGAAATAAGGACGTAGTTTTCGGGTAGTAACAATTAAAGCAAGTGCTAGTTTTTCCAGGTGTGAGTACCTGGTCTCAGCATCGAGGAGTGTCTTGCTCACACAGTAGATGCACTGCTGCTTGCCATCTTCCTCCCGAACCAGCACCGCGCTGACTGACACCTCAGACACAGCCAAGTAAACTAGCAACGTTTCACCATCTTTAGGCTTGGCAAGCAGCAGCGCATTAGCCAAGTAGCGTTTCAAATATTTCAGTGCTTCTTTACACTCCGGTGTCAATTCGAAGTGATTGTTCTTCCTCAAAACAGAGAAGAATTTGTTGCATCGCTCCGAGGACCTTGAGATGAATCGACCGAAGGCTGCGATTCGGCCAGTCAAATGTTGAACTTCTTTCACCCCGGTCAACTCTTCGGGGATTTCCTCGATGGCTTTGATCTTATCTGGGTTTGTTTCGATCCCTTGTTCTGAGACAATGAATCCTAATAATTTGCCCGACCCTATGCCAAAGGCATACTTCTCAGGGTTTAATTTCATGCCATATTATCTTAGAACAGCAAAAGCTTCCCTCAGGTGATTCAAATAATCCTCCATTCGAATTGAGTTGATGAGCATATCATCTATGTAGACTTCCATAGATCTTCCAATATTCTCCTTGATCATGCGACACACCAACCTCTGGTACGTCGCTCCCGTATTTTTCTAACCAAAAGGCATCACCTTATAGCAGAAGGTACCTCGGTCAGTGATGAACGAGGTTTTTCTTCGTCCTTCGGATCCATGAGGATCTGGTTGTAGCCCGCATAAGCATCCAAGAAGGTTAATAGTTTGTGTCCAGCCGTGGAGTCTATTAACCTATCTATTTGTGGCAATGGGTAGGAGTCTTTTGGAAAAGCCTTGTTCAAATCAGTGTAATCGACGCACATCCTCAACTTTCCATTTTTCTTTGGTACGATGACCACATTAGCCAGCCATTCGGGGTACTTTACCTCCCTTATGAAACCATTTTCTTGCAACTTTGTGGTTTCATCTTCGATCGCTTTCTTTTTAACCCCGGCGTGAGGTCTTTTCTTCTGCTTTACCGGGGTGAACTTTGGGTCTACGTTCAGCTTGTGGGTCATGATTTTCGGATCGATACCTATCATGTCTGAATGAGACCAAGCGAAGCAATCGTTGTTGGACTTTAAAACTTTAATGATTGCTTTCTTCGACTCCGGGTCCAACTCCGAGCCGACAAATAAATTTCTTTCCGGAAAGTCCTTATAATGAAAGACTCCAGTTCCTCGATAGTCGAGTCCTCAGCTTTTTATTTCCGAGGCTCTTGAATGCACACCGGGATCTTTTCAACTTCTCCTCGGAGGTCCTCTTCGCTTGACCCCGGTTGCATTAGTTGCTATTGTTTTGGCCCGATCGAAGCGACTCCACTTCTCAAAGCAACCGAGTAGCATTCTCTTGCTACTCGTTGCTCTCCCTTTATTAATCGAACCCCCCAAGGCATAGAGAATTTGATCACTTGATGCATCGTGGAGGGAACAGCCTCCATGGAATGGATCCATGGTCTGCCGAGGATCACATTATATGCAATGTCCTCGGGCAACACTTGAAACAGTGTCTCTTTGCTAACTCCTTCAGCTAACGTCTTGAGTGTAATTTTACCCAGTTTTCTCCATGGAGTTGTTAAAACCAGTCAACACTGTTGCTTTGGGGACGACATCCCCTTTGAGCCGCATCTTCTTAAAGGCCACGTAGTTTATTATATTGACCGAGCTACCGGTGTCAATCAAGACTCGCTTGATATCTGAGTCATTGATTCTCAACATGAAAACCAAGGCGTCGTGATGGGGGAACATCATCCCATCACAATTGTCATCGTCAAATACATTCTCTTTACCCGAGCCCCCAACTCGAGTTCTATTTTCCATTGTGATTGACAACTTGGCGAATTCCTTTGCGGCCCCGTTCACCTCCGACCCCCCGGTGATAACATTTACAACCCTCTCTGGGGGTGGAGCCCGAGTGGCTATCCATCACCTCGGTTCTTAGAGTAGTTGTCCTTTCCCTTGTCAGTAAGGAATTCAACCAACACTTCTTTCTTCAACAAATGAGCCACCTCGAGGCGCAATGCCTTGCATTCCTTGGTTCGATGCCCATAATCTGCGTGGAACTCACAGTGCAAGTTCTGGTCTCTATTGTCCGCTGGAATTCTCATATCTTTGGGTACTCTTACCCCGGCAGTCCCCTTGACTACGTTGACCAGCTCCGAGGTCGATATATTAGTCAGGTATTCGATGTAGTTCTTTCTTCGAAGCCAAAGCTGGGCCTGAGGAATTTCTTTGGTTCGTGTTGGAGTGAACCTTTCCTCCAAGTCGTTGGCTTATATGTGAGCTTGTGAATGAGTTTCCGAAGGAATTCCAAGCCTTTGGCTGACAGGCTTCCTTGTGGAGGTGTATGGTTCATACCTCCCCTTCGGATTTCCTCGCGACACCTCGGCGCAATGTGAGGATTCGCCTTGATTTTTACAATTATAACATCGGGTTTTAAACTCAGCCTCCTCTAGCCTGATCTTGGAGTAGGCTTGTTTGTGTAGATCTTCCCATGTCAAAACTTGGTATTGTTGAGCTCTTTTCGCAATTCAGCAGCGGCGTCAGAATTGCGAACATTGATACCCTTTTCAAATTCCATGATGGCTACAGTATTATCCATCCGAGGTAGCTCCATGCGCTCCGCATGAAAGCGCTCAAGGAACTCCTTAAGTGGCTCACCGGGCTGTTTCTTGACTTCACATATATCCTTCTTCCTCTGGAGAATTTTTTGAGCTCCGGTGTGGGCCTTAAAGAAAGCATTGGTCATTTCCTTGAAGGTGGAATTTGACCCCGCTGGTAGACACATGTACCAGCGCAGCGCTCCTTTCTCCAAGGATTCATCGAACTTCTTTAAGAACATTGACTCGAGCTTTATTTCCGTTAAGTCATTGCTCTTTACCATCGCCATGTATTCCCTTACATGCTCTTTGGGATCAGTGGTCCCATCATACTTTTTTAAGAACATGAGCTTGATGTTTTTAGGAGTTGGAGCTGGAGCCGTTTCGGACTTAAATGGCAACTCCCTGTATTGATTTATGTCAAGCTTATCTTCGGTCTTTGTTAACCCCGGTACGCTCTAGAGACTCTTTTCTACGCGTGCCTCGATGCGGGCTTCGACGTGCACCTCGATGTGTGCCTCAATTTCCCTGGTCAACCTCTCAACGTAAACCGAGGATGTTGTTTCTGCCACGGAGGGAATCGTCCCGAAGTGTGGCGTTGCGCTTGGTACATTTCCCGAACCCCCAGACGTGGCCCCATTGGGAGGTCCCCTGTTATCGCACCCGTAGGAACGAAGATTGGGGAGCCTCTATTTGGAACCGAAGGCTGGGTTCCTTTCGGTGCTGAGCTGTTCCTCGCCTCTAACGAGGCGCGGAATTCGGCGTTGATGTGCACTTGCTCATCCTGCCGTTCTTGAAGAGCTTTGAGCGAAACAACAACAAAAGCTTGGAAGGCTTCAGTTGTCATTGGAGATGAGGACTGCTGGTTCGACGTAACGTCAGTCTGATCATCAAGATCTCTACTGTTGTCAGCCATATCGTTGTCGAAAAAATTATGGGCTTGAACGAAAAAAATAAGAACATTGAACTTTGGAACAAAGCATTTCTGCTTATATCCACACAGACGGCGCCAATTTGTATGGGCCTAAATCGGTTTAGGATCATAAAATCAAATTTGGGTTGGAATACAAGCAAAACTTCGTATCAAAGTCAGTAAAATGCCAAGAATAAGCGTAAAATGTGAGAAAGTAACTTCCATTCAATATATTGCAATGAGTATAAAATTTGGCAGAGTTTCTGTATGTAATCGTGAATGAATACAATGTAAAATGAAGTCCTATTTATAGGCTAAAGGGCCCTTGCCAACGTTCTCCAGGACTCATCATGCTTCAACCCACGTTCTGAACATTTAATAGGAGAGTTAGCGGGCTGCTGAGCCGCTTGAACTGAGGTATTCCACCGAAGTTCAAGTGTGTGACCTCGGTAGCATGACCTTGCAGTTCTGTTGAAAAAGATGTCACCGAAGCTCAGCTCGCGGCTCGCCTTCGGTAGTGACATTGAAGCTTGCCTTCGGTAATTTGATTGCCTGCTTTGATCATTCTCCTTCGGATCATCAGCTCGTTTTCTCTTCGATTTGTCATGCCGAGGTGCTAACCGAGCATGTAAATTTTTGCCCAATACATCAACTACGACTTCTTATGTACCTTCTCTACAGTTTGTTCGACAAATCTTTTGGTTTGTCACGTTCTGGTATGCAACAAACAGCGCTTGGGACACTCCATTTAGATATAGCCTCTATAGTCTACAGTTGTAGCCATCCTTCTCGCTCTTCAACTTTTTTTTCTTGATGATTTTCTGATGATCACTTTTTTGCCTTTATCAGGCTCTAGAGTACAAAACTATGCAATTTCTGATCGAAGGGGGAGGGTCGACAATATGTCTCATAAAGTTGTAGTGAAAAAAACATAGCTGCGTTATCTCTGAAAAACTTCAACCAGTCACACAACCTAAATTTTAGGAATTATTTTGTTAGTTATTATTATAATCGTTTGTGGCTTTAAATTAGGAGTTTTTCATTTTTGTAATCTTCAGCATATTGTCAACGGTTTATTAAGTCTTTTGGGTAAAAATCAGCTTGCCTACGTGGCACCTCGGTGGCATGACGAAATGATGACCGAGCAAGTGTTAGCAAGCTGCAAGCCGAGGAGAGTCACAAACGGCCGAAGTCAGGGACCGAAGCTCATAACCGAGGGAGAAAGTAAGGTGTTTGCCTCAGTGAAATGAAACCTCGGTCGATTGTTCAGTCAAACGCCCGAAGTCAACAGTCAATGCTTCGGTGAATGAGGTCATGTGCAGTCAACTGGTTGCCTTCAGTTTCGGCCCACTAACTCCACTATTAAATATGCTGAACATGGTTTTAGGCATGATCAATCATGGGAAACGTGGCCAAGACCCCCTTGTATCTATAAATAAATCCTCATTTTATATTGTGTTCTTTCAGAAATACATACAGAAACTCTGGCAAAATTTGTACTCATATCCATATATTGATATCACTGTTATTTCTTGCATTTTCGCTTATTCTTAGCACTGTTTCGACTTTGATACTAAGATTTGCTTGTGTTCTTAATCCAAATTTGATTTGTGATCCTAAATCAGTTTAGGCCCATACAAATTGGCGCCGTCTGTGGGAATACATGCATAAATGCTTTGTTCCAAATTTGAACGTCTTCTTCAGTAGATTTCACGTTTTTCACTCGACGTACTCGACGACATGGCTGACAATAGCAGGAATCCCGCTGATTTGCAGTTAACTCCCGATGGACAGACTAGCGAACAGTCGAATCCGAATTCTTCAGCTCCAATGACGACTGAAGCCTTTCAGGCCTGCGTTGTCGCTTCACTAAGAGCTCTTCAAGAGCAGCAGGCCGAACAGGCCAACATTAATGCTGGGTTTCGCGCCTCGTTAGAGGCAAGGAATAGCTCAACCCCGAATAGAACCCAGCCTGTGGACCCAAGTGGTGGCATCCTGCTCTTCGTTCATACGAGCGCGATAACAGGGAGACCTCAAAATGGGACCACATCTGGGGGTTCAGGTACATTGTCGAACACAACACCACACTTCGGGACGCTTCCCACCGTAGCAGAAACTACTTCTTTGGTTGACGTTGAAAGATTAACCAAAGAGATAGAAGCCGAGTCGAGGCGCATGTGGAAAAGAGCCTCGAGAGCATTCCCGGGGTGACTAAGGTCCAAGATGACCTCGATATCGACCAATATAGGGAGTTGCCATTCAGGCCCGAAGCTGTCCCAGCCCTAACTCCCAAAAATTTCAAGCTCTTCTTCTTGAAGAAATATGATGGGACCACGGACCCCCAAGAGCATGTCACCGAATTCATGGTAATGGTAAAGATCAATGACTTAACAGAAATAGAGAAGGAATCAATGTTTCTGAAAAAATTCGGTGAATCTCTTGAGAAGGGAGCACTTCGGTGGTGCATGTGCCTACCATCGGTGTCGATTTCCTTATTTAAAGAGCTAGTTAACGCATTTGTTAAAGCGCACACCAGGGCGCAGAAAATCCTCCGGAGGAAGGAGGATATATTTGAAGTCAAGCAACGGCCCGGTGAGCCACTAAAGGACTTCCTCGAGCGCTTTCATGCTGAGCGCATGGAACTGCCTCCTATGGGTGATGCTTTAGCCATCATGGCGTTTGAGAAATACATCAATGTTCGCAACTCCGATGCCGTTGCTGAGTTGCGAAAGGAGCTTCACCAATATCAGACCCTGAAGTGAGATGATTTGCATAATAGAGCTTATACCAAGATAAGGCTGGAGGAAGCCGAATGGAAAAATAATGGCCAAAGCCACAACTATACGAATCGAAGCGAGTCCTCTTACCGCACCGAAGCGCCGCGAGGAAACTCGAAGGGGAGGTTTGAGCCATACATCTCGTCGTCGAGGCAGCCTGTCAGTCAGAGGCTGGGAAATTTGCTTGAAAACTCGTTTGGAAATGCTCATGTGAGTCAACGGCTCGGCGAAAAGGTTTTCCCAAATACGAACCAGAGGAACTCTTCGGGACCAACTCTGGTCGCAAAGAATAAAGAGCTACCTCGCATTCCCGACAACAACTTTAGCATATCGACCTCGGAGATGGTCAATATTGTGAAGGGGACATCCGGGGTAAGAATACCCAGAGACATGAGAACCCCTGTTGATAAAAGGGACCAAAATCTACACTGCGAGTTTCATGCGGATTATGGCCACCGCACCGAGGATTACAAAGCATTACGCCTCGAGGTGGCACACTTGTTAAAGAAGGGAGTGTTAGCTGAATTCCTCATAAATAAGAGAAAGGAGAACTACACCAAGAACCCAGGTGATGGACAACCACCTCAGACGCCACCCCCTGAGAGAGTCGTGAATGCCATCACCGGGGGGTCAGAGGTAAATGGGGTGAATTTTGCAGCGGCAAAGAAGTTTGCAAAGCTATCAATCACCATGGAGAAGAGAACTCGAGGTGGAGGCTCGGGTAAAGAAATTGTGTTCGATGATGACGATTGTGATGGGATGATGTTCCCTCATCACGACGCCGTGGTCATCATGTTGAGAATAAATGACTCGGATATCACACGAGTCATGATTGACCCTGGTAGCTCGGTTAACATAATCAGCTACAGGGCCATTAAAAAGATGTGGATAAAGGGAGAAGTTATCCCTAAGGCAATAGTGTTGACTGGCTTCAACAACTTCACAGAGAAGACATTGGGTGAAATCACACTCAAGACATTTGCTGAAGGAGTTAGGAAGGAAACATTGTTTCATGTCTTGCCCGAGGACATGGCTTACAATGTGATCCTCGGTAGACCATGGATCTACTCCGTGGAAGCTGTTCCATCCACTCTTCATCAAGTGATCAAGTTCCCTACCCTGTGGGGAGTTCGGTCAATAAATGGAGAGCAACGAGTAGCAAGAGAATGATATTCGGTAGCATTGAAGAGTGGAGTCGTCCCGATCGGGCCAAAACAATAGCAACCAATGCAACCGGGGTTAGACGAGGAAGATCCCCGAGAAGAAGTGGAGAAGATCCCGGTTTGTATTCAAGAACCTTTGAAGCAGAAAGCCAAGGATTCCACCATAGAAGAGCTGGAATCTTTGCTGGAATCTTTCATGCTATCGAAACATTTTCCAGAGAGGAAAGTGTTTGTCGGCTTGGAGTTGGAGCCGGAGTCGAAAAAAGCCATCATCGAAGTCTTAAAGTCCAACAACGATTTCTTTGCTTGGTTCCATTTGGACATGGTTGGTATTGATCCGGAGATCATGACCCACAAATTGAATGTGGATCCCCAATTCACCCCGGTGAAGCAGAAGAAAAGACCTCACGCCGGGGTCAAAAAGAAAGGAATCGAAGATGAAACCATGAAGCTGCAAGAGAATGGCTTCATAAGAGAGGTGAAATACCCGGAATGGCTGGCTAATGTGGTCGTTGTGCCCAAGAAAAACGACAAGTGGAGAATGTGTGTAGATCACACTGATCTAATCAAGGCTTGCCCCAAAGACTCCTATCCATTGCCAAAAATTGACAAATTAATAGACTCCACGGCTGGACACAAACTATTAACCTTCTCAGATGCTTATTCCGGGTACAACCAAATCCTCATGGACCCGAAGGACGAATAAAAGACCTCGTTCATTACTGAGCGAGGTACCTTCTGCTTCAAACTGATGCCATTCGATTTGAAGAATGCTGGGGCGACACACCAAAGACTAGTATGTCGCATGTTCAAAGAATACATTGGAAAATCTATGGAGGTCTACATAGATGATATGTTGATCAAGTCTATTCGAACGGAGGATCATTTAAACCATTTGAGAGAAGCTTTCGATGTTCTAAGGCAATATGGCATGAAATTGAATCCTGATAAGTGTGCCTTCGGTAGGGTCGGGCAAGTTTTTGGGATTCATAGTCTCTGAACTAGGGATCAAAGCTAATCCAGATAAGATCAAGGCCATCGAAGAAATCCCCGAGGAGGTTACCGGGATGAAGGAAGTTCAGCACTTGACTGGCCGAGTCACTACCTTGAGTCTATTTATCTCAAGGTCTTCGGAGCGATGCCACAAATTCTTCTCGGTCTCAAGGAAGAATAATCACTTTGAGTGGACACTGTAGCGTAAAGAAGCGCTAAGGGAGTTGAAACGTTATCTGGCTAACGCGTCGTTGCTCCCCAAGCCAAAAGATAGTGAAACTTTGCTAGTTTATCTGGTTGTATCCGAGGTGTCAGTCAATGATGTGTTGGTTCGAAAAGAAGATGGCAAGCAACAGCCCATCTACTATGTGAGTAAGACACTCGTCGATGCTGAAACCAGGTATCCCCATTTTGAAAAACTAGCACTTGCTTTAATTGGTACTGCTCGGAAGCTACGACCCTATTTTCAATGTCATCCAATAGCAGTAGTTTCCACCTTTCCCTTGAGAAGTATATTGCATAAGCCTGAGTTGTCGGGGAGGTTATCCAAATGGTAGGTAGAATTAAGTGAGTATGACATCACCTATCAACCCCAAACGACCATAAAATCCCAAGTCTTGGCCGACTTAAGCTGATTTTAGTATTGGGATCCTACCCGAAGCCGAAAAAGAGAATTCAATGTCGAAGGGGTCTGCTTCGGGACTATGGGTACTTTACACCGATGGGGCGACTAATTCCAAGGGTTTGGGGTTAGGCATAGTGTTGAAAGCGCCCATCGTGGAGAAAATCAGGCACTCAGTTCGGTTTAAAAAGGTGACCAACAACGAAGCCGAATACGAAGCAGCCTTAGCAGGCTTGGAGTTAGCCAAAGAAATGGGGATAGAGAGAATTGAGTTAAGGTGTGATTCACAACTGGTGGTAAACCAAGTGCTCGGTAAATATACGCCTCGTGAGCCCAGAATGCAACAGTTCTTGACCCAAGCACAAAGAATCTTAGCTCAATTCCAAGAGTGGCAAAGTAAACAAGTACCTCGAGAGAAGAATACCGAGGCTAATGCCCTGGCAAACTTGGGTTCAGCGGTCGACAAAGTGCACCCGGGGACTTATTCAGTGGTTCGGTTGCTTTCGGCGCAAATGAGAGAGATAAAATTGGAAGTCAACTCGGTGGACCACAAATGGGATTGGTGAAGTAAGTTTATCTCTTACTTCGACTCAAGGATTCTCCCCCAAGATAAGAAAGAGGCCAAAAAGATAAGAACCCAAGCATCCTCGTACTCAATGATTAAGGGGAATTTATATAGAAGGTTGTATTGCGGCCCGATGGCCAACTGTTTGGGTCCAGATGAAGCTAGATACGTGATGGCTGAAATACATGAAGGCGAGTGTGGCAATCACTGGGGGGGTGGGGAAGTCCTTGGTGCGCAAGTTACTTAGAGCTGGGTACTATTAGCCCACTATCAGTGTAGATGCAAAGTCCTTCGTGAAAAAATGTGATAAGTGTCAACGCCACGCCCAAATGATTCATCAACAAGTTGAACCATCGCACTCGGTCGTGCCACCGTGGCCCTTCATGAAATGGGGGATGGATATAGTTGGCCCTTTACCAAAGGGAAAAGGTGGTGTTCGGTTCATTCTGGTCCTTACCGATTACTTCACAAAGTGGTTGGAAGCAGGAGCTCTCACCGAGGTTAAACAAAAGGAAGTAATCGATTTTATTAGGAAGAACATCATCTACAGGTTTGGTGTCCCGAGGGAAATCACATGCGGCAACGGTAAGCAGTTCATTGGAGTAGCCATCACTGATTTCTTCAAACAGTGGGGAATCAAGAGAATAGCCTCGACCCCCCTTACCATCCAAGTGCCAATAGTCAAGTCGAATCTTCAAATAGAGTAATAATTGAAAATCTCAAGAAGAGGCTCGGTGAGAAAAAAGGCCCTTGGCCTAAAGATTTGCCAGGTGTGTTGTGAGCTATGCAAACAACAGAGAAGAACAACACCGGTGAAACCCTATTTTCCCTCGCCTATGGCATGGGTTCACTTATCCCCGTGGAGGTGGGCGAACCAAGTCTTTGGTACGCTCACACCACCGAGGACGCCAACTAGCAAGCCATGCGCATAGAGTTGGACTTGCTCGAGGACAAAAGAGAGTTGGCTTTGGTTCGATTAGCATCACAAAAGAGGCAGATCGAGGCATATCTCAACAGGAAGGCCAAGCTTAGAGATTTTAAAGTTGGCGATTATGTGCCAAAGGCTACGAACCAATCAACCAAAGAAAATAATGGGGGAAAACTCATTGCAAACTGGGAAGGACCTTACAGAGTCAAGGAGATCATTGGAAAGGGGTCTTATCAAATCGAAGATCTACAAGGCAAGCCCGAACTCTTGAATTGGAACATTTCCAATTTGAAGCGATACTACTTTTAATCGAAGTAAAATTTCCTTGATCATTCAAAATTTACCCAGAGCCTCGAGCCGAAAAATGCTCCTACGGCTTCTGTCAAAATGTACAAACAAGCTCCTCATTTCATTTTGCTTGACCTTATCAGGAAGCGGATAAAATGATTTCCAGTGCTCGGATCTTCATCAAGATTCATACCTGAACACTGGGGGGAGTAAGAGGGTTTCAACTGAGGTCGATACTGAGCCTCCCAACCGAAGTCTATCTATTAAGCAACCGGGGACTGACACCCAGGAGATAGATTAGCACTTTTGTAACTACGCCTGATAGTGGCATGTTGTCGATTTGTTTTCTGCGCCTAAGTTTTACTTCGACTAGGCCTTATGTAAAAAGCCGATTGTGGCTCGTTGATATCATCAATGAAATAAAATTGATTCAATATCTCTTTGTTTCTATGATCTTGCACATCGAAGTTGCACAGAAAAATGCATTGACTCGAGAATGAGACGCCGTTCTATGTTTGCATCGGTTTCATTTGATTAAGTCTTGCAAGCAACTTACTTTAAGTGTTCGGTTCATACAAAAGCTAACACTTAAAACAAGAAATGCAAAACCATTTCATTGAAAAGCCCGAAGGCTGCAAATTGTTTATATCAAAAACAAAAGGGCCCGAAGGTCCAAGTCATATACATCAAAAAGCCTGAAGGCTTACATCAAAAAGTAAAGAAGAAGTGAAAGCAGGGAACCTAGGCCTCGGGCCCATCATTTCCCTCCTCGGAGACCCCCTCCTCAACATCCTCATCACCTTCATCTTCATCCTCTTCTTCATCATCTTCGGCATCCTCTTTGCCCAAACCTTCACTTGAAGGAAGATCATCAATAATGGCTTGAGCTTTAGCTGCTTTGTCTTCAGCCTTGGCTATTTCTTCCTCCAAGTTGAGCTCCTCGGTACGACATTGCTTGAGTAGCCTTAACTGAGATTTGATAACTGACCAGCATTTATCCAATTCCGCCCTCTTGGCCCTGATCTTGGCTCTAGCTTCGCGGTCAGTAACCTCCTCCCGAAGCGATCTAACCTCGGCTTCAAGCCCTCCAGCCTCTGAATCTGAAGCACATGGTCCCTCAACAGCTCATGGTACTTCTTGGCCATTTCTTCATATTTGCCTCTAGCTTGGGCTAACTCTACATTGACCCTTGCGGCTTCGGCTTCTAGCCTCATGCGCTCAATTTGGAAGCCGTCACCGAGGGCTTGAATTTTTTCTTTGGAGGCAGCCTTAGCTTCGCGCAATTCGGAGCAAGACTTGGACAATTTGGCTTTTAACTCAGCTATTTGTGCGTTAAAGATATCCCTTTGCTTGTCCCAAGCGCGGGCAACACGCTGGACCTCTTCGTTCCTTGAGGTTTCAAGTTCGATGGCTCTCAATGACAGAACGAAGCCCTGAGCAGAAATCATCAAAGAATCACTGTAAACAAATGACCGAGGACAGAGGTAAAATTAAAGATGACAAGAATTACCCTGAGAGCATTAGAATCAAGGGTGCTAACTAGCTGAGTTGGAGGAAACTGCTGCACGACGTTGTCTTCTGTTGGACCGAGCAAAGGCATAAGGCTCAGAATGTCACCTTGGGAGCTCGCCAACAGGTTCGAAGAGGTCGGATACTCGAGCTTTCGAAAAGACCCCACCGAGGACGAAAGCCTCGCGGGCTCAGATTGTACCCTGATTGCGCCGACATCTGCACATTTTCAATGGCAGCAGCCCCAGCTTCCCCAACTTTGGCCTTGCCTTTTTCCTTAGCAACTGCCGCTTCAGAGTCATGCTCTTGATCTTCAAGATCCACGACCTCAATTTCTCTTCGATCCTCCAAGCTCTCGGTAGCCTCATCCCTGGGCTAGTCAATCAGCCTTCGGCATGTTTCCGCCACCGCTTCAGGCCGAGGCGAAGTTTCCACCTCGGTGCGAGGATTTACAGAATGGGAGGGTTTCTTAGAAACCGCCCTCTTCCTCTTCACACCTACAAAGAAAAAAGTGAAAGAATCTTAAGCGAAAGAGCGAAGAGAAGTAAAAACCAGTGTGTTAGCTAAAGGAAATGTTTACCTTTTGAGGATCCCTGACCCGAGGACCCCTTTGAAACCTTCAAAGGCTTTGAAGCCATAAATTCTTTCAGCTCACCAGCCAGACCTGCTACCGAACCCAGATCATCATCCGACTCGGTATCTTTCTCATCCTTTTTCTTTCCCTTCCCTTTACTTTTCTTATTTTTCTTTGTGTTGATGACACGATTTAGAAAAACCGGCGCCGAGGAAAAAGGATTAATAACCAAATCAAGAGCTTCGGACAACACACCAAGTAAAAAACCGTAAAAGCTTACCATGCCTCTTACACTGCCAGCTGAATTCAGCAGCCATTTCCATCCATGACCAAATGGGGAGTTTACGGGCCCCGGTCACATCTTTGACCCATTCGGTCAAACCCTCAGGGTGGGACGATAGCAACCTTGTTAGCTGAAGAACAAAAAATGGGTTAAGATTAGCAAACAAGAATGGTAACCGAAGAAGAAATTAGGAACGAATGAGCACTTACGTGTACTATTCCACCTCTCTGGGAAATCAGGTTCGGTAGATAAAACGCTAGTCTCCAAAAGAATGTAGCGATCACACCATCCTCGGTCTCCATGATCCTCGCTTTTGTGGAGAAGTGCATACTTGCCTCGGTTGTTTAAAGCCACAACCCCGGCCTTGTGAATGTAAGGGTAATAAAAATAAATGAGATGCTGCAAAGTAAAATCCACCTTGGCATCCTTACTCAACCAAGCCAAGCACTGCACGACCCTCCAAACACCGGGGCCTGATGAGCCAAGCACAAGTTGTATGCTCGGCAGAAGTCGTCGATAACCTTGTGAACGGGGAGAGTGAACCCAATGGTGAACGGATAAGTGTATGCAAACGATAGCCTCTCCACGTGATGGCAACCCCTGCTAGTTGGATCGGGGATTATCACTTTCACCTCGGGTTCAAAACCAAAATCTTTTCGGACTCGTTCTATGTGAGCTTGCGTTATGCGAGTCGGAGTCTTTTTCACTGGCACATTCCTATTCAATTCTTCGTGATCGGCAGCTGCTTTTGTAGCTTCAGATCTTTACCATTATCGAAGTGCGATGGAATGATCTGATGGGGCTCAAGCTCCTGCTCGAGGGGAATTTTTGGGAGTTTCTTTTCAGGACCTGAAAGTCCAGCCTCGGCATCGTGGCCCCCCTTGGTGGCGGGAAATTCGCCCCCGGTTTCTGTAGTGGCCTCAGCATCGTCTTTTCCCTCGCCCTCGGCATCATCGCCCTACCATCGTCATCCCTGTTGATGACCCCGTCAGCGTCAGCATCAACTGCCACCATGGCGTCACCACCAATGACGTCACCTTCCTCCTCTATGCTGACGTCCTCACCCACTTCAGCTCTATCATGCCAGGCTCTCGCCTTGCGCCGCCTAGAGCCACTAACACTTGACGTTACTTCTCCACCGCCCCCACCTCGATAACTTGTAGCGCCGGCACGGTGGCGATGACGTCGCCACTAGCAATTGCAGCGGCGAAGCGGGAAGCCCTCGCCCTCTCACCTGAGTCACTTGAATCTTGTCTGGAGTATGTTGCAGACAAGATTATGGCTTTAAATGCTAAAGATTTCTTGAAAACAGGAATTGATCAAGACGAAAAAGGAAGTTCTTTCTCTTCTTGCTACTGTTGCTTACAGATGATTAAAACAACAAAAGAAATCAGAGTGGAAGTATTTATAAGCGTGGGGAAGACAAGTGGCGTAGAAGCCATCATTGTAACGTTGGAAAAAGTGAGGAAAACGACGCGTTCGAACAACCAACGAGCAGTTGACACGTTTCAAGGAATAGTGATTTGAAATGACGCAGACCGTTGACAAAAATTTGAAACGCTTGGATAAGTTTGAGCCACGTCATTCTCCCACGGAATATCATTACACTCCTCAGTAACTTCGGTAACTGACCGAGGAGTGGGTGGACTATCTGTATTGGGTAAAAATCAGCTTGCCTACGTGGCACCTCGGTGCCATGACGAGATGATGACCGAGCAAGTGTTAGCAAGCTGCAAGCCGAGGAGAGTCACAAACGGCCGAAGTCGGGGACCGAAGCTCATAACCAAGGATAGAAAGTAAGGTGTTTGCCTCGGTGAAATGTCACCTCGGTCGATTGTTCAGTCAAGCGCCCGAAGTCAACAGTCAATGCTTCGGTGAATGAGGTCATGTGCAGTCAACTGGTTGCCTTCAGTTTCGGCCCACTAACTCAACTACTAAATATGCTAAACATGGTTTTAGGCATGATCAATCATGGGAAACGTGGGCAAGATCTCCTTGTATCTATAAATAGCTCCTCATTTTATATTGTATTCATTCAGAAATACATACATAAACTCTGGCAAAATTTGTACTCATATCCATATATTGAAATCACAGTTATTTCTTGCATTTTTGCTTATTCTTAGCACTGTTTCGACTTTGATACTATGATTTGCTTGTGTTCTTAACCCAATTCGATTTGTGATCCTATATCAATTTAGGCCCATACATTAAGTCTTTTGGCTAATTTTTTTTAATGTATTTAAGTGTTGCGTTTAATCAATAAGAAAACCACTTATTATAATTTTAATTCTTATTCTTTTTTTTTTTTTTTTTTTGCTTTATCGTTTGTATTCACTTCTCTTTCTTTTATTTTTGTTTGTTATTTACCAACCAACTCCCTACTCTTAAAAACCTACACAACACGAAATTAGTATTCATCTCCCTCAAGGATACTAAATAGGATATTTTGAGGTACACATAACGACCATTTCTTTAGAAGTCCCAGGAGGAGTTCTGGAAAATAGTAGAACATTAAATTTCAAGAACACAATCAACAGCTCTTCCTCATTCAATGGCAACAATTGATACAGTTGCTCCAGTAACCCCCTGTTCTGCCTATATCAAGCGGCATGTTGACAATTTAATGTGAAACGAAAGTGGTTAAACTATATTCTACCGGCTCTTCTTCACCTCTCTCATCGATTATAGGTAAATAGAACTTTCCCTGTTCTCCAAATACTAGCAACATCCAATATTCATTATGACGAGTGGGACCACAAAGAAACATGGAATTTTTAGGAAAAAAAGAGTTCATAATCTGGAAGGGGCATTGTCCTGATCCAATTATTACTTCACAGGTCTATCAAATTATATCCACACCAACTTTTGGTCGGGAACTTGATTTCTGCCCATTCATACCCTTTTAAATTTTATCTCGTCCTTTATTGTTTTCATTTCAAATGAAAATTATTTAGATACCACAACTCTATTTTAAAAATATAACTCTCTTCTAACCTTGAAAAATAAACATGTTCCCCCTCATATCAATCAGTTTCCTGAATGATTCTTCCGTTCTTTGTTATTCTTTAAGTGATTTTAAAGTATAATATAGTAGCTATTCCATTAGCATAATTAAAATTAAAAAATTTATATATACAAAGGAGAAGAAGAGAAAAGAGTTTAACTTAAATATATACTTAATGCATATAATGAAGGAATACATGCACATCGGAAGCAATTTCAGGATCAACATTTACATGTAATATAGACAACCAAAAGCAAGCAGATTTTAATCAAACATAAACTCAATACTTATCTCTTGAAGTGTGACCGCAACAAAGAAAACAAGCCTCCAAGCACGAGCCAAGATCATCCAACGAGATCGTCCTCCAATTCCATGATCTTCTGTTCTGTTCCCTAATAATCACCGGACTAACAATATTTGGGTCGACCAAATATTTCAGAGAGAGAGAAAATGAGTAGTTTTTCTTGTTTACTTTTTCCTTTGGCCAAAATCCCCTTTACATAGTTTTGAGGGTTAAAACCATTTTTCCGAAATTGCCTAGGATTTCTTTTCTACCAAGAAACCTCTCTCCTTGTCCTTATTGGTTTCGGTCAATAACAGGGACCACATAATCAATTAACAAAGCTTTCAATTATGGAATTAATTCTTTTTCTCTTGAATTAACCTCTCCATAATAAATCACAAATTATTTCCACTAGAAATTCGCAATTGCACTCCTTAGTTGAATTTCAAATTCTTCCAACAAAACCTTATTGAACTCTCCACATTAAGATTACAAACACCAATCAATAAACTTAAATTACTGACAATTTTATTTATTGATTAATGAATATCCTTTAGACTTCCGTTTAACTTATTTCATGTGACAAATACAAAATCCACTGGCCGAGTTTACATATGAAAACTTATAAGCTTTCATAAAGGGGTTTCATCAATCTCTATACCGAGACGTGGATTCTATCAACTAGCTATTACTTTACAAATGCATATTATCATTATTCCACTTATCAGGAATTATCTGACCCAAATATCCTGGACCTCACCTATTAATAAATCAAGACAATGAATAATATACACCACTAATAATAGCTATATCAAGATTAAGAGTATAAGTACATATGATGAGCTAGAGAATTTATTTTATATAGTCAGTGTAAAAACACTTATCTCTACTTGGTCCGTTCAATACACACAAAGCGCACTAGCACAAGAGGTTGGAACTATACCGTTCCCATAATCAAGATAAATTATATATAATCTTGTACTATAAACATACGGATGGTTGTGTCAAATTTTCATCTTAGATTGTGACCCTTACTTTATTATTTATGATAACCGATGATCTAATGTTTCGTGTATAAGCTTGGTTCTACGCACTAAATTAACTAGTATATAAATAATAGGACATACATGACACAATTGATCTATATAAATAATAATTCATCATATATAATAAATAAATATCAATTGTTCAACAAGAAATAATCTAACTAAAACTGTATGGTTATTAATATATCCCAACATATAATATTAAGATAACAATAATAAAATGGTGAAAGATTTGTAACTACAACTTTAATAACTTAAAGTACTATTTTAAATAGATATGGTACAATAAATCATAAATATAATACCTAGGCGAACAAATCTTATGTAATATAAAAAGTATTACGTAGGAGGAGGGTTAAAAATTTGGAAGGCAAAATAGATCTTGACTTACATAAGATGGGGAGAGTGTCTATTGTTCATGCTTGAGGGAGAATGTGATTTTTAAAGCAAAATTATAGGTTTAAATGATTTGTATGATTTTTAATATTTAATGCGTTCAACACCTATATATGGCTAAAACTCCACTTCGGTGCCACATTAAACTGAGTATACCAACACATGAAGAAGCTGCTTGCACAACAAACTCAATATATATCAAACAGTACTTGTCAAGAAAGTGCTTTTCTATTTTGCTTCTTAGCTAATTTGAAGTTTTCCTAAAGAGGACAAATAATACTAGTTTTTAGCAACAAGTTAATTAGTAAAAGATTTTAGACGGATATATGAATGTGTGTGCATTTATTTCGGAATAGAACCAATAAGTGTATTCATTAAACCAGATGGTAGATGCTTAAAGGCTACGTCAAAAGACTATTTAGACAAAATAACATAGAATTATGGAAAATATCGCATCATCTATAAAAAAATTTGTAAGTATTGGTTATACTTCTACATTAGGAAACCTTTTCTAATTGGAGTGGGTCCTACATGATGAAAACTTAACAAATTGAGCTAACAACATGTATAATACTATCAAGGCAGAATAGGCAAATTGATACTTGTACTTGCACATTTTTGTATTCCCGGCCTTCAAACTCTGCGAGTTTTCATCTGAGCACCTCAACTCAACCAAAATATATATTATAAATACCTCTGGTTTTGAGTGATTCTCACTTGTCGTGACATGGACGACACATCAGCTCCATGTCAAATAAATTACTCCACATCATCATCATCTTCCTCCTTTTTATTTTATCTTCTTTTTTTAACACAGCATCTTCTTTTTCTTAATTAACAAAAAAAGAAAAAAAATTAAAAAAGGCACATCTTCCCTCTAACAAAAAAGAAGACTCACCTCTTTCAAACACCATTATTGTCTAGTAACACGTTAAATGAGTTTTTTTTTTAATTCGTAGAATGGCAAGAATACAACACAAATTATAGTTCGATTAGGTTAGAATTAATCCCATATCTTCAAGATTAGAAAACTATTGGAGGAATATCTCCGTATCCACAATCCAAAATCACATAAAAAATTAAAGAAGTGAGGCATATCTGATCACCAGAGAAGCCGAAAATAATTTTTTTCTTCAATTACAATGCCGATGAATTCTGAATCTCCTCAGTCCTCCCAATTTTTTGGTGACTGTGGTGGTGTTATTGAACTAAACGTGGAGAGGTGAAAGAATTTGAGATGGACTTTCAAGTGGTGTTTATGGATAGAGGTTGAAGCGAAGAGAAAATAAGGTTCAGAAGAGGTTTTCATGAAGCAATTATCAAATTAAACTGATTTTTGTAGTCCTAAGATCTTTAGTTATGGAAGCGTGGGTTAGGGTTGAAGATTGTAAGGAGAAATACTGTGTTTTTTCATTTTCTTCAAATTGTTTGTCTTTTTCTTTTAATTTTAATTAAATCTACAATTTTAATTTTTTTCTTTACTAAGTCAAAATCAGGAGTCACGCTCCATACACGCGTGGTATGTACAGCTTTTTTGCCGTTCAATCACATTAATGCCACTAAGACTGGTCAACGGTCAAAGAGATTTAAAGTAGGGGTTTTGCGCATGTTTGAATGTTTATATGAAAACTCGTATAGTTTGGGACCGAGAATAGAAAAGTGTGCAACTATAAGTGTTAATTTTCCTATTCTGCCTATTGATTAGTGTTTTCTAGTCCATTTATTGGGGCTGGCTTTGCTGCTGATGGTCAGGGTCCCTACCTATAGGTTGTGTATAGACTAGATTTCAGAAACATACCTTAACCTAAATCATTGGGCAGAAATAGAGAAGCCTTAACCTAAATCTTTGGGAAGTAAGAGAGAATTCTTAACATAAACCTTTGAGACAGTTCCTACGAAATTTTTTCTATTCTTTTTTTTTTTGAAATAATTTCCGACAGCTCCATCAAGATTTGGTTTCATAACAGTGACTTCCTTTTTTGTTTATGATACTCTGGTTACCTCAATTATTTTAATTTTTTGTAATCTTTTTATTTATGCCTAAACATGTACGTGTAGGTTAAACCATTAATTATCGTTGGAGGTCACAAGAAACACAATATTCACAATGGAAAAGTATGTAAATATTATGAAAGTAGTAATAAATAAACAAAACGAAATAATTAATAGAAAGGTAAAGTAATTATTATTCTTTGGGAATAGCCGAATATTGTGGTGAACCGCATGATGTACAATAGAATGTAAGGAGGGGTATTTTAGTAATGATACTCAATCCTAAATAAGGTAAAATACAAAGACTAATAAGGTTATGGGCCTATAACTCAAGCCGCTGGTATACACTAAACCCTAGCTAGCAAACTGTAAACTCAGACGGCGGGATGTATAGCCTGCGTCCTATGGCCATGCCGCCTAAACTAGTGTTTGGAAAGGCGCTCGCCTCAGCGCCTTAGATGAGAGGCGAGGTGAAGGCTATTCGCCATTGATCAGTGATGCGAGCAGGGTTTGAAAAGGCGACCAAGGCGTGTCATAGGCGATTCGAGAAAAGGAACAAAAGGCGCTGCCTTTTTATTTTAATTTTTTTAAAGGGCTGCTATGTTATAACATAAAAACCAAAAATTTGGGCTTCTTAAAACCCAAAATAAGCTGCGCTGACTACTTTTCTTTCCTTCTCCAGAACAAGGTATGTTCTTTCTTTCTTCCTCCTCTTAGCCTATTTGTTTTTCGCATGATTTAATCGATTATGATCACATCATATGGTTATTATTATTTGTTTAGTATGTTGATATGCCTAAATGGTCACTCAGTACTTTGAATCTGTTTCTGGTAAATTGTTTATGTCCAAGCATGATCCTAGTAGTCATTGTACCCGTTCTTGCTTGTGGTTCTGTGTCCGAATGGGATGAGGAAGGGCTAATAGGTTAAGATTGAAATTTTAGAAGGAATTTGATTGGTGTTTTGATTGAAAACAGAAAAGGAAATTGGCATGGTTATTGATATGTTGGTTTTTGAAATCTATCAATGTTCAAACCTATTTAGGATTGGATTTGTGAACCTAGACTATGTTAGGTTGAGGGGATGGGATCCAAATCAATTTACGATTGATTTGCGTTAGGTTTGGGGATTGATTGCTCTATTTTTTTAAGGGTACTCAAATTTGTCTCCCTGTTATTCTTGGAAGACTGTATTTCTTGCCTTATGAGAGCTTACCCGT
Organism: Petunia secreta; assembly: GCA_029990175.1. Taxonomy (NCBI): domain Eukaryota; kingdom Viridiplantae; phylum Streptophyta; class Magnoliopsida; order Solanales; family Solanaceae; genus Petunia; species Petunia secreta. The sequence goes on from JARKIP010000022.1 coordinate 34,193,283, forward strand.
TGCTTTTCAAATCCCACCCCTCACCTATATAAACTCCTCTCTTTTCAACTAGAAGGACAAGTTTTCTGAACATCAAAAATTCAGAGAGACACACACTGATACACTTAGAAAATTCTACATAGCTTGCTCTCCTGAAGGACTACTACTTACTGCTTGTGTGTGTGCTGATTTTGCTTCTCTTCTCTCCTGTCTGCATTCTATTAACTTCGTAGTGCTTAAAGGTATTTTCACCTACAGTCACTTATTACATCTATGTGTTTTCCCAGCATATGCTTATCCTGCTCCTGTTTCATTTGAACTGCTTGTATCCTTTTGTTTTGCCTTGGTTCTGAGTATTTTGCTAAACCCAAGTGATCTCTGCACATTTAAAATCATGCCTATATTTACTAAGGCGGTGTAGTTAGGATTGTAATGCTGCTCCTCCCTCTTTGTTCACCTGTGACATCTATATGTGTGTGTGTCTGCCTAGCATGCTTTTATCCTATCTCTGTTTTGCTTAAACTGTTGGCACTTTGTTTTGCTTTATTTTTGGATTCTCTGTTTAAGCCTGAGAGGGCCTCTGCATTCCTATGATCCATAAAAGATCATGTCAGTACATATAAAAGGTTGTAGTCTTCTTCATAGCTCAAACTGCTGCTGTTTAAATTCATTTTGGCATAACCTCTGCCTATTACTTCATGTTTGGGTTCAGTTTATGGCCCTGCCCACCCCTTTCCTACAGCATATGTAAAGGTAACTTCAGGGGCTAAACTAAGTCGTATTTTCACCCTTTTTAATGTGTTTGAGGAGCTGCGGAGAAGCCTTTCCTTCTCTGAATGAAGCTATGCCTAAATAAACTGCTAGTGCAGGGTATTACTTGACCTTTGCCTTGTCTTTATACTTTTCGCCTAGAAACTGTCCCAGCTTATGTATATTCTAGGACTCCCTGCTTGTATACTTTAAAAACAGGGGCATACAGTATGTGTGTAGCCATCCAGGGGCTCTTCTCTTAATCCTTTACTCCTATGTGTTGCAAAACATGACATTGAGGACCTTGCATAAGCATTCTTTGTTTTTGAAACTGACAGTCGCATGCTATCTTCTTTAAACTACATGTTCTGCGAGCAATAACACTGTATTAGATTTGGAATGTCGTGAGAACTCACTTTTCTAAATGTTTGAATTTTAAATCCACTTGATAGGGGCTATTTGTGCTTTTTGTGTTTAAATGGAACCATTTATGAAAACTAAACGCGCCTCTCTTTTGCATAAATAATCTGGGCCCAAAAAATATTTTCAAAAAGAGTCCTTTACGTGCATAAACTGATTTTTGACCATTACTAACGATTCTATACACTAATCTAATAGTGTATTGGGGTGTATAAAAGTACTTGGGGTGCTTTATACACTTTCGAATATTTTTTAAAGGTACAACTATCACTTAGTCATGTATTTGCATGTTTATACTTATAAGTATCTATACTTTATATGCGACAGCCTTTATTTGCATTTATGTGCTTCCGTGACACCCGTTTTCAAAAACAGCCATTCGCCTATACATTTCTCAAAAATCCGACCCCTACATAAAAAAGGCCATTAAGGTTAGGGCTCGACAATTAATGACGAGTCACACCGACCCTAAATGGCCAATATTTCATTTTAAAACAACACTCCTTTTGGTTTTTTTTGATAATACTGAACTTCACTTACAAAGTGGACTATTTATGCAAAAATATGTTTTAAACGTTAGCATTGCATAACTACACTGAAATTCGGTGCCCTATGCATGTTAAAGCTTCATTACGATTAGGCGTTTGATGTTAGAGGCCGTAAATATGATTAGGCTTAAGTATAGGCCGAACGTGAAAACTATTTGTGTGTATGTGTTCTAAATTTCATAGATATGTTACATCTTTGAGCTAAAGTGTTAAATTAATTCTCAAGTTAGTATTTATGATAACCTATACTCTTTTATCCCAAAACATAGACTCGGACGGGAACCACCTTTAGTGGGACTCGGGGGAGAAGGTAGGGAGTGCCTAACACCTTCTCCCCTGAGTCATTTGGACTTCTTACCCATATAGAATCTCTGGAATAGACTAGTTGGCTTATTAAACTTGACCGTAGATACTTAGGTGACCTAATACGCTTTAGAAATTATATTAGGTGGCGACTCCAACATCTAAACTCAAACAAGTTAACCTAGTCAAATCTGAAACTCGACTCGCCTCGAGTTTAGTCCAAAATCCGGTATGACAGAATGACGACTCCGCTGGGGATATTCAAAATCCTAACCACAATGAGTCTTTACTTTTGGGATTCATTTATTTGTTATCTTGCTATTCATATTATTATTGTCGTACTAACTTGGTTTCCTCTTTTGTTTTTCTTTTTACTTTATTTATTCTATTGAACTTGAATCTTGATGTGACATTTTGCATATTTCACTCATACTCCCCCACTCCTGGGAAACGACACTTTATACACACACGGCGATTACGTGGATCCCACGGTCGCTTCACCACTAAAACACCTTTTAAGAGGGATATTTTGGAATAAAGTTGGTCCGTGGTACAACCAACAATTTCAAATGATCCCACTCCTTGGCCATCCACCTTGGGAAACCGTGTCTAGAATTACACCACTCTTCTAATGTAATGAGCATACATCATGCCATAGGAGGGGCTCCCCGTGAGCCGACTAGTCTTCAACTCGTCCAAACTACCTAAACGGGTTTTCGATCCCAAAAGGATGTTTTGACATGATTATGTGCATTTGAGGGGAAAAAAAAGAAAAGAGAGAAAAAAAGTGAAACGAGAATGAAAACCCATATTGAATTGTCCAATTATTCTCAAAGGGGACAGGGTTTTTAATCTTTTATTTTTCTTTATTCTTTTTAGGTCACAATGAGTCAAAAATTTCATCGTTTTGGAATGACTATGGGCGCGCCTCCTTTGTTAACTAGTTGGTGGAGTAACTTGTCACTAGGAGAACAAACCGAAGTACATAAACACTTGAGACATTTGGTCTCACTATTAGAAATGAAACCATGTAGGGAGATGATTGAAGCATCAGTGTCATTTTGGGATGAAGAATTTATTGTGTTTAGGTTTGGGGATGTCAAATTAACATCTTTGTTGGAAGAAATAGGGGCGTTCGTGTCACATTCGGGGTTGGACAAACATCGTTGGCAAGGATTCCGCATACTAACACCTAGCGTCCCCACGGCTGAAGAGTTTTGCAAAAGGTTAGGGATGGTAGAGAGTGTAAATGTGGAATTTTTACAACAAAAGAAGATACCATTTTCCTATTTCTACAATCGGTTTGGGTATTTGAGTGCGTTCGACAACCATAAGAAAGAGTTTGAATCCTATGGTGACTGGAGGAGAACTAGACCACTTGCATTTGCTATTTGTTTCTTAGGAGTGATGGTTTTCCCCGAGAGTCCAAGTCACGACATATGTTCAAGACTTTTCATGATTGCCGATACAGTGTTCAAGGGGATTGATGGTTATCGTTATACCATAGTTCCTATGATAGTAGATGACATTTATCGGGCTCTGGGTTGTTGCAAAAAAGGATCAAAATACTTCCAAGGGTGCAATCTTTTACTACAAGCATAGTTCAAGGAATATTTAAGGAAAGCAAGAGGTGTGAAAGCATTGTCCAAGCTGGCTGGTTACAACTACCTGATTGGGGAACGGTACATGATTTCAAAACTCAAGCAGCCAAGCAACACAGAGAAATGGATAAAATTGTTTGAAAACATAACGGAGGACTCAATTCAGTGGATGTTCACTTGGCTTCCTTCATCAGATTTCATCATTAGTTCTGAGACGGCATCCTTTGTGATACTTATGGGGTTAAGAGGCCTCCAACATTACCAACCATTAAGTGTAATGAGGCAAGCAGAGAGGAAGCAAATCATACCGTTGATACCAGACACGAAAGACTATCAGTTTGACTACGCTGAAGATGTTGTTCCAAGGGTCAAGAGCATTAGGAAGTCATGGGTAGGAAGAAAAATCATGGGAGAAGCATCACTAGCGCCCGATAAATACAACGCTGGATACGAACCAAACTACAAAAGCTGGTTACGCTCTAGTTGACACGACCCGAATTTCGACTAGGCCGTGCGGGCACCCGACATCCTCCCCTAGACCGGTCGGGCAAACCCTTACCAATTAAATTAGGAAAATGAATATAACAATTCATAAATAAGGACAAGACTTAAAACAAAAACACAGACATACTGATATCTCTAAGCTGTACAAAAGAAATTACAGCTGACTACTCATCATACTAGGTTTAGGGCTATCCAGACTAGACATCTAAGGGTACAAAAAAAGACAGATACCTCCTGAAGGGAGCAAATTGCAACTGAAATAATACACATAAAACTGGTGGCCATCCTGAATAAAAGCTGGCTCACCCGGACAGCTGAAGTCGTCTTCGCTCCTGAACAACGTGGCGAACTCAATCCTGGAGTGAACCTGCCGAAACGAAATAGATAGACAAGAAACAAACAACAAACAAGGGTGAGTTAGAAGGACTCAATAAGTGGGGCAGACTACCCACCTCAAAGAATAGGATAGCTAGCCAGGGAGAAGAAACAGATAAACCAAATTCTTTCTCATTTAAATTATAAAAAGGCAAAGCCATATAATAATCGGAAACACGTGTGAAACCATAAAATCAACCAGGAATATGAACCAGAAACATATCAACAAATAAGCAATGCACGTATAAGCCGAACAGTAGTTATGTACCACAAGTCTACACAATGGTATGAAATGAAATGAGATGAAATGAAATATGATGCAAAGGGTCACATGTGCCAAATGAATGGAGCGGAATCCTCCTACTCCACGGCGGAATCCTCCTACTCCAGGGCGGAATCCTCCTATCCTCAATATGATGCAATGGAGCGGAATCCTCCTACCCTCAATATGGTAAATGGAGCAGAATCCTCCTGCTCCTGGGGCGGAATCCTCCTACCACTCAATATGTGCAATGGAGCAGAATCCTCCTGCTCCTGGGGCGGAATCCTCCTACCACTCAATATGTGCAATGGAGCAGAATTCTCCTGCTGCTGGGGCAGAATCCTCCTACCCCTCAATATGTGCAATGGAGTGGAATCCTCCTGCTCCTGGGGCAGAATCCTCCTACCCCTCAATATGTGCAATGGAGTGGAATCCTCCTACTCTTGGGGCGGAGTACTCCTACACTCAATGATATGCAATGTAATGCATATGAATGACATATAATGCATATGAATGCAATGTGATGCAATAATAACCCTTCACCGGCGCGGGTCTCACATTGACAACCGCTTTATCCTTTGGTTTCCTTGCCAAACGATCCCCCTCTATTCAATAAGCAAAAAAAAATATCAATTTAGGCTAAAGATTTCATTTCTCACATCTTAGGGCAATCCGGTTAGGAACCTGATACCCTATTCGCATACGCAATACGCAGGCCAGGCCTATGTACAGGGTTTAAGGCCACATAACCAAACCCTTAATAAATTACATTTATATGTTGTCCATAACTCATTTAGTACGAATATATAATCAATTCTAATATCGGGGTCCATTTGACCCTTTAAACAATTAATTGAACTTATTAAAACGATGGCTAATATCCCAATTTTTACCGTAAAAATATATTCAAACACACGTAATAAATTCAAATAATATATTAGGATCATTACCTGAATATTTAAGGGTAAAAAGTCTACTTTTCTCCGGCCCCTTTTCTCATTTTCTGGCATTTTTTTTCATTCTGCGCAATTTCTCCTTGCCTGCTTCTGAATCGTTTTTTTAGTTTCTGTTTTTGCTAAGAACTTAGCATATTTTCTTTCTTATTTTTTCTTTTTGTCTTTTGTCTATTCTCTTCTTTTTTTTTTCTTTTTCCTTTAAAATTTACTGCTACGGTAAAAATTAAAACTATACTCTACGATATTCGAAATAATTCCAACTTTTGCATACAAGTTATACAAAATATATATAGCATACTCGCTAAGGCGGATCTCAAATTGAGTTCCCAAAACTCAAGATGCGAATTTAAATGAAAAAAGGTCAAATTATTTAACTTTCGACAATTTAGCGGAAACTAGCCGAAGAACCTCAAAATTCACTTTCGAAAAATCACAAAAGTCAAAATTAATCATTCGAACCCAACGGCGCTTTCGGATTTCGAATCGGAGCTCCTTCGCCAAAACCGAGCTCGAAAATCTCTTTCTAATATTTATCGATAATAAAAACTAAAACCTTCTTTCGATCCCTACCAAACGAGGTCTGATTTAGCTCAAATTTTACGGACAAGTCCTAGTGGACATTACAAAATTTTTAAAATTATCGGTACGCCAATCGGAGTCCTAACTTCCGAAACGACTACTTAAGGTCGTTTCACTAGTATAAAGGGAAATATGGTAGTGGGGCCAAGTCGAGGGAATAACATAAGAGATCGTGAGGCGGTAGCCCAAATTCGATACCGAGAATTCATGTTGAAAGCTGTCAAAATGGATAAGGAAAACAAAGAAAAGAACAAAGTATGGAAGAAGCGTACATTAGAACTACAGGAAAAGATAGAGGTGTTGCAGATAAAACTTGAGCAATGGAATTCGGAGTGTGCAGAGATAGACATCCTACACTTGGCTGCTAAGGGATACTTAACCAAAGCTATGGAAGAAGTCAAGGAGATTACACGAGAAGCAAAGAGTTCCAAGATAGAGGAGGAGCGTGTTGCCTAGTCAAAGTGTCATTTTCTCTTCTTTTTTTCTTACTTTTCCCAAAATTATCATGTACTGATTTTCAAATGTTGGAGAATTTATGAGAATAATTGGCTACAAAATGCGTATCCATTTTCTTTACATAATGACAAAGCTAGGAAGGCTACACGTCCTTGGCACGTAATAGTCCATTAGTAAACCTACGCCAAATGTCAAAAGGGTTTTTAACCCGAAAAGTGACAAAACACATCTCTGCATTGATTCGAAAAAATTTTTGCACAAAACATTGATTTTCTGTTTAAACATGATCAAAACTATATGGATATTTTGGTCTTTACCTTTTCTTGTTTTGTTTTCAGACTATGGCTGGAAAGGGTACTCTCCAATTTGAGGTAGTTTCCCGACCTCCTCACTTGATCAGACTTTGGTGGGAAGATCTGGCCATTGTCAGCAAAGCACATGTTCAAAAGATGGTGGGAAGATCTGGCCATTGTCAGCAAAGCACATGTTCAAAAGATGTTGGGAGATTTGGTAGCTCTCAAAAACTACGTCGCCATGACTGGTTTGGTTGAAGCTGCTACACATTTTTGGGACTACAAAATGGCAGTGTTTCATTTTAATGATTTCGAGTTGGCACCAATGTTAGAAGAATTTGGAGGGCTAGCAGGGTTAGAGCCTGGACCCGAGACTATGATTTATCCTCGAGACGTGGAACCTAAGGAGTTCATTGAATTGTTGGGAGCCCCTTATGATCCATACGTCGAGGGAGTGCATGATGGGAAAGTCACGTTGGAATACTTGCATTCTAGGTTTTGAGATCCAACACTTAGACACGAATGGTTTGGGGCGTGGGAGATTCAAGATTGAGGGTGGACCAAATCCAATGCTTTCATCATTGCTTTTCTGGGAAGCATGGTTTTCCCTAAGAAAGGAGGCAAGATAGACATAAGGCAAGGAAGAGTAGTAGGGGGCTGCGCAAAGGTGCTTTCAAACATTAAGTAAGCTTGGTTTCAATGATTTTGGGAGAAGTTTATAGGGCCTTAACCAAATGTAGGAGGGGAGGAGATTTATTTGAGGGATATAACCTGTTGCTGCAAATATGGTTGATAGAACACTTGCACAATTTCCCCGTCAGTCCGGTAGCACCAGAACCCTCTTGGCAAGGAGGGATCCATTCACATAACACCCGTATGGCTGGAACAGTGGCCTGGGAATAACCGCAAACTGGAGGGTTGGTACACCAAGCTCGAGGAATTACAAGAGGTGCAATGGGTGATTGAAAATTGTGTTGGCTTCATTGTCTCCATACAGGGTCAAGACATCACTTTCTTGACATTGATTGGATTCTGAGGAACTCATCACTATGTTACTCTAAGAATCATTCGATAAGTGGGAATGACACAACAAACCCCGCAGTTGACTGAGGGAAGAAGATTCAATGTATATATAAAGGACATCGAGCATCCGATGGTTCTCACCATATTGACAATGTGGAAGAAGAGGCTTACTATGCATTTTTTTGTGGTCGAGACAGTAGGGTGAACCCCACAGCTACCCTGGCCTACCCTTAATGGCTCGGTGAAGAAAAGGCTGTCATACTCGATTTTGGACTCAATTCGAGGCGAGTCGGGTTTCGGATTTGACTGGGTGAACTCATTTGAGTTTAGATGTTGGAGTCGCCACCTAACATATTTCTTAACTAGACGTATTATGGCACCTATTTTTTTCTAGCTAATTTTATAATTAACTCCAAAACTTGGTCTACGAACCAGATATTCTAGGTAAAAGGTTCAAGTTAACTCGAGAGGAAGGGGTTAGGCACCTCTCGAGCTCCACCAAATGTGACGTATAATTGGAATTTTAATACGAAGTAGACATACAATTCGAGTCTATTAGTGTAAATAAGCAATTTATACTATGTTAGGGCTAAAAGTTGAAGTATGAGCAATATTAGAGGTCAAGAGTGCGATTTTACCCTAAGTACATGTACTCCCTTGAAATAGAGCTAAGAGATCAACTTCCACTCGAGTTTTTCTCACGTCTCTAATTCAATCCTAAAACATCAACCAAACTGCTAAAAATACTTAACTTAAACTGCTCATAAAACATACCATCAGTCACACAAATGACAATTAAATAAGTAATTAAGCAAGGAAGTGAGTTGCGCGAGATCCTTTGAATCCTTCAGAAAAGCATCCTATATTACTTCACAAAAAATAAAAAAAAATACTAGTAGAAGCACGTACCACCTTATTTTTTGGTGGCAAATTTAATATGAGCGAAATATTTGAACGACTTAAATAAATGAACAAGAATTAAGAGTTGAGAAAAATACGGGTTCAGGTATAGACGAGGCGAAAGAAGGGCCCAGTCCGATGTTACTTCCCTCTATTTGACTTTGTATGATCAACAATCTGAAACGTTTTTAGACAAGACAAAAGAAGTGTTAAAATATTGAAATTTGAAAATAGTGTTCAACTTAAAATGGTTTAGCTTTTCTAGTATGAGTGAAGGTCATTTTCTATTTTAAAGCGTTGCTGTTTGAAAATAATGTAAAGCTTTAACTAGTCCATATTTTATAGTTAATCTTGAGAAAATGTTAAATGGTGAAAAGAAAAATTATAGTTGAAAAAAAAGTAAAAGTGTTGAATCTTTAAAACTCTTAAGAGAGTGACATATCAAATCAAAATGAGGGAGTAACGAGTCGCTTTAATTTTATAAAGCTATATATGTGTTCTTCATTCAAGAAGTCATAGCCTACTGTTGTCATCATATCCCAAAACATACCTGACTCCGCTTGGGGTGATGCTTCCACTAAATCTTCATATGTGTTGATGCCGTTGTATGCCGTGTTGAACTTCAAGTACAGTCTCTCCATCATAGTGTACATGTAAAGGAATATTCAAAACAAGAGTGATAGCATGTTTATTTTTAGTGTTTAATTTATCCAAAAATAACCAATGGTTCCTGAGATAAGATAATCTCTATCGTGCAATTTCTTTACAAAATAATGACCAAATATCCTAGATTAACGCAACTATAGATGGCCTTCACCTGGATAAGTTCTGGACTAAAACCATTAGACGAAATATACATTATTTTTAATGAAAGAAATCCCTAAGTATGATATCTAGGATAATGAAAAACTTCTAGCACTACTTTTAACAAGCTGAATGAAATCTATGTCTCATACTTATTCCTACAGGATTCAATGTACTAAAATATCTCCAACAAGACTTCCTAAACAAGATTTATAACATGAAACTTCACAAGTAATATGAGTCTTTTAAATTATTTCATGAGAACCACCAAGATTCTCGGAATAACTGCATATTACTCGATATATAAAAAATTAATTCCTGCATATTACTCGATATGTCGCATTTAACAATTAAAGCATCAGACATAATTTACATTGTTGGAATGGAGAAGAAGTTCTAAATTGATCCTACATTATAACTTTGCAAGGATGAATACCATAACCAGTTGAAGAAATGTTATAACACTTAAAATTCAAAAAAAAAATCATTAAGAAAATAGGCAAACTTGAGCAGCAGAGTTTAAACGGGTCTTATTATAAAAAACAAACACTAAAGTGTTGAAAGGGTTAGAGAAAACCTATTTAAATCAAACGATGATAATGGTGGATTCTCAGTTTGAGTCATCACGACTCCATCGCTAGAACACTTTCCGGATAAAGCTATGAGAATGAGGGATGATCTTAAAGCTTGAAAACAACTAGTATTTATAGTTGAAAGTTCAGCTAAGTTTTGCCTTTCAAAAATTGAAAAGATTCTGCATATAAAGAAAAGCAAGAGTCTTAGCTGTTAGAGCTTGATTTTGGGAAATTTTATATAAAGTTCGAATGTAGACAAGTGGTGTATGGTAAAAAAATTCCATAATTAAGGGAGAGGAATTGAAGGGAACAAATTACTAGAGAGAGGAAACAAAAATATTATGGAGAGGAAATAAGACAAGCAATATCAAGATGAAATAAAATTACAATACATAGAAGTTCTTGAAACAAATAAATGGGAAATAATATAAAGCAAAAGTTTTGATAAAAATAAAAGAAGGCTGAAGAAAGAATCATGACATAATGAAAAAATCAGAAAAAATTAACAAAGATAATGAGATTACAGATGACATTCTCGGTAATTAGCTTAGGCAAAGGAGGGGTTGGATAAGCATGTAAAACAAAAAATGGAGAAGGTTATGGAAAGATTTGGTGTAATTACTTTTCAAATATAAGGATGTATCCATTTGAGCACCTCGCCTACATTCGGAGGAATATATAGGGTAAATAAAATAATTATTAAGCTAAGATCCTTAAATCAAATAATATCCATAACTAATTGAATAATTAATGTATAAGGCAAATAAAAATAGCTATGAATAAATACAATAAAGATAAAAAAATATAACATAATTAAGTATAGATGACCTCATATATTTAAGTAGATGTATGCTACTATCGCAATTTATTAGACCACTAGCCATAAAAATACATGTCCTTAAGAAATGACCTAAATATGATGCACTTACGTATTATAAACACAATTAAAAAATATATATTTTAAAGGAGGCTAATGAATAGGAACTAAGTCAATAATGCATAATAAATAGTAATAAAGGCTAGAAAAGCAAGGCCATCTTCTACTGCACTTTTCAATTTGATATAAACGATCGAAAGGTAGCTAGTGTATGCAGGGACAAAATTGGGTGTCAACAAAGGCAAAGTTTCGATCTAAAACTACACTAAAATGGAAAGCCAAAACTCCAAATGCTGCTGAAAAATACAAGAAGCCGAAACACAAGTTTGACCAAAGAAAGAAGGAGTCAAGGGTGACACAAGAGAGGGAGATGAGGAGACAATACAAGGATAAGATCAAAGGGGACGAACTCAAGTATTAGACCAGCAAGGTCATGACTGCAAGGCAAGCTGCTGGAAATTTACAAGATCTGCTCAAATGATGGGGAGAGTATTTTAAGTCAGTACTGCTGGAAGAGAAGGAAGCAAAGGGGATGGAAATCTGTGAGTTCTTCATAAAAACTCTGGGTGACATGGAGGCTGGGAAAGACCTGGTGGAGACATTTGCCGATCCTCCACTCATTAGTTTGGTTCACAAACCCAAGGAAGAAGCCAAAGAGGAGAAGGAAAAGGAAGACGCTGGAGCTGATATTTGAATCTGGAGTCTCTTTGCTTGGCACCTAGTCTAGTCGTATCGAGTCAAGTCAAGTCAAGTCGTCCTGTCCCCTTTTTTTTATTGTTTTCGTCTTAATCGAGTCATCGTCTTTAAATTATTGGTTGTAATAAAGCCATAAAAATTAAATAAAATTTTGTTGTTTTTGGGTTTTAGACTGGTGATGATTATGCTTATTCAAATGAAATGATGTGTTTGGTGCAAACGTTACTTCGAATCTGCGATAGGCCCACCTCTGGCACAAAAGAGGTCCCATGCATGATAAGACGCGATTTTATTTAAACTAACATATACTCACATTTTCTCTTCTTGTTTTTGATGTATCAGTCTCCAAGTCTCTGATAGTTTGGTTTGTGCATTCTGGCCGCGCCGCCGGTTGAGGTCCAAAGGATCAATCCCAACACGTCCCCCTTTAGCTACTAGGACAAGGACGAGACAAAATATCATGGCTGAGTTTGACAGGGTTGGAAATGGAACTCCTGAGAAACAAGGCATGGTCGCCTACAAAAGTTATGTTAAGATGGAGCAGAGGATGCTCGAGCTGGAGAATAGGATCCCTCTTACCCGTACCGATGAGGTTCTTGAACCAAACCAAACTACCCGCCCTCACGGCAAAGATTCACTCTACCCTGAAAAAGACCTTCCTTATCCTACCTACACTGCACCACCAAAGGCACCACAAAACAACTTACCCTCATTAACCGTTGAAATCAAAACCATCGCATCGCCCACCAAAGATCATGAAATGTACGCATAGACCAAGAAAGACCCAAACAACACCAAAGAGCAAGTCCAATGGCTCGTAGAGAAGTTTAAGCAACTCCAAGACACTAAGGGAACCCGAGGGCTAGCTTATGAGGACCTCTGCTAGTATCTTGATTTTAAGCTGCCCGAAGGTTACAAGACACCCAAGTTCAACATGTTCGACGACAGTGGAGACCCAATGGCCCATTTAAGGTCTTACTGTGACAAGCTGATTGGAGTTGGACACGACGAAAAGATCCGCATGCAGCTGTTCAATCGCAGTCTGACTGGAGATGCGCTAGTATGGTACTCTAAGCAACAAACAAAGAAGTGGACGAGCTGGGAAGCGATGGCTGGAGACTTCGTCGACCGTTTTGGGCACAACACTGATGCTATACCTGACCGGTTCTATCTAGAGAAATTGAAAAAGAATCCCACTGAGACTTTTAAGGAGTTCGCAACTAGATGGAGGGCTGAGGCCGCCAAAGTCCAACCTCCCATGGAAGATGCTGAGATAGTGACAAGTTTCATCCGCATACAAGAAGATGTCTATTTGGACAAAATGCCGAATCTGCAAGACAAGAAGTTTGGAGAGTTGATCAAGATTGGTGATATGGACGAAGATGGACTAAAGACTGAAAGGATTGTTAGCCTGGCCGCACTACAAGCCGCTAATAAAGCCCTACAAGCTGGCAGCACTACCACCTCAAGAAAGAAGAAGGACGATGCCTTCTTCGTGGCCGCATCACTTGACCACTCCCCTACTCATAACCACTACTACGAAACACCTCCTCCATCCTATCCATACATACCACCCACATCTACCTACCCAGTCTTTAACACCCAGCCCATGTACTAAAACCCACCACCACAAAGACCAACATACCCACAAAGTCTCAACTACCGAAATACCAATACCTATTCACCAAGGCCTTACACCAATAACAACCCAAGACCCAAAAGAAACTACACCCCGTTGGCTGAATCTCGCACTCAGTTGTTCGAGAGACTCAAAGCAGCTGGCCATATACAACTCGTGCCATTCAAAATGCCTAATAGGATGACACCCTAATTTGATCAAACCAAAACCTGTGCCTATCATTCTGGAGGACCTGATCATGATACTGAAAAGTGCTACGCCTTGAGGGACAAGATACAAGATTTGATAGACCAAAAGGTGATACACTTGAAGACTCCAAGCGTGCACAACAACCCCTGCCTAATCATGGAGACAATAGGGTGAACCTGATCGAATTGGAGGAGGAATGTAACTTTGAAGGGACTATTGTTAAGGCAAAAGAAAAGGTACCAGCAACCGGTTCAATTGCTCAAGCCACTACAGCACCAGAGCCCATCGAGGTAGAAGTGGCTCCCAAATTCTATATTGATGTGGTTCCCCCATACAGCGACGAGGCGGTACCTTGGGATTATGAAATGGAGAAGAAGAATAAGTCCGTAGTTGAGACTATTGCCGCACAAGAGATGACTAGGAGTGGGAAGATTTACACTCCTGAACATCTTGTTCAAGATAGATAAGGCATCAGCGAGGAGGAGTCCAAAGGGTTGTGGAAGAAGTTGCAAGCAAAGGAGTACTCCGTAGTTGAGCACTTGGGCAAAACTCCAGCACAAATCTCTGTTTTGGCTTTGCTCCTTAAATTGGAGAGCCGCCGAAGTGCTTTGATGAAAGTGTTGGACGAAACACATGTTATGGTGGACACTTCAGTTGAAAACCTGGCTAGCATGGTTGGACAAGTCATGGAGGTCAACCGAATTGCTTTTCACGGTGATGAGCTACCACCTGAACCGTTGAATCACAACAAAGCATTTCACATCAATGTCAAATACAAATACTAGTTTCTACGAACAGTTTTGATCGACGAAGGTTCCGGTCTGAACATATGCCCGTTCATCACTCTGAAAAGAATGGGAATTGACTAAAGTAAGATAAGAGAGAGCGACATGAAGGTGAAGGCGTTCGATGGGTCGCAAAGAAGCACCATTGGGGAGATTGACCTAACTATCATGGTCGGTCCCGTGGAGTTCACTGCTAAGTTCCATGTCATGGACATCCCCGCTTCCTACAATATGCTAATGGGGAGGCCTTGGATCCATATGGCTGGTGTGATGCCTTCCACATTGCACCAAACCATGAAGTTTGAATGGGATCACAAAGAGATGGTAGTGTCCGGTGAGGGGAACAACTCTATCTACAACGAGCAAACCATACCAGCAATCGAAGGGAATGCTCCTGATGGGCAGACATTCTATACTGTAGAACTCATGGGAGCAATGCAAGGCACTCGGGGAGGACGCCGCAAGAGCTAAAATTCAAGTTGGAATCCCACAGACACGGTCCAAGGAATCCCACTTTGCTCCCAAGTTGGTCAACACACCACCTGGGGTTGAAGAAAGGAAGAGGAACTTTTACAGCGCCTATTGGGATAGCCGAGGTAAAGGCTATGAAAGGAAAAATTTAGTCTGGGAACCAGTCATGTCTGATTGGGGAGTGCCCTCACGCGAATTTCGTGAGACCCTACAGCTAAGATCGAGAAGCGACCAATGTACTCACCCAATGCCCATCCCAATTGGAAACGCATCTCTGAAGAAACAAAGGGAAAGCAAGTGTGGATACCCAAAGCACCTGAACCTATGGAGGTAGTGATCGAAGAGCCATATGTACTCCCACAACCTGCAAAGTGGGCCGGAGATTGGGTTATAGGCATTATGATCAAGCAAGGCTATGAACTTGTCAAAGGTTTGGGCAAGAACTATGATGGTATGGTCGAGCTAATCAGAATTATGATGAGGCCCGACAACGAGAAGGCTTGCATAGGATACATTGTGACATACGAAAAGAGCATGGAAGAAGCGTCACTGGATTTCAAGTTCTATAAGAAAAGCACCAATACTCTTTTGCATATCTCTATCTCGTCTGGATACTTGGATGGCCAAAAAGGGGAGGTGTCCGCAGCACAAGGATTGGAGCCGAGGATAGCTGATGCCGAAGAGGATCTGCTGGTAGGAATGCAAAATCTATTCATATATGATGAAGACTGCTGTGTAATCCTGGAAGAACATGTTGAGCCTCCTGGACTGACAAAGGCTGGATCTGGAGCAGCACTGAACAACTGGATTAGCAACTGGGCCCGAGCTTACCATGGACCTTAGTAGAGCTGAGGGGATAAAATTTATTTTTATGTTTTCTAAAGTAAATCCTGACTCTGAGTCGTGGAGTTTGCGTTTTCCCTTTTTATTGCACATGTCTCCCTGCAAACTTTGTTTTGCAAGGATTCATAAATAAATTATTGCACTACTTCCCATTTAAATTTTTCTTTAATCTTTTAATTTTGCAATATGTTACTTTTTCAGCATTCAAACTAATAATCCCGTTGAGTCCACAATCGCGACGTGTAATGAAACAATGGAGCTTGGGGAAACTGGAGCTGATTATGATGATTTTGATGAAAGTACACAAGAAGAAATTGAAAGATTCGAAAACAAACCTAAGCCACACCTTGAGGTAATTGAGGTGATAAACTTAGGAGATGGGGAAGTTGTAAAAGAGACAAGGATCAGTGTGCATCTCACCACCGAGGATAAAAAGTTGTATACTGAATTTCTTAAGGAGTATGAGGACGTATTCGCCTGTTCGTACGTTGACATGACTGGCATAAGCACGGACGTGGTAGCTCACAAATTACCTATCAATCCAGGCTTTCCGCCAGTCAAACAAAAGGCCCAAACTTTCAAGTCATCGGTTCTATTGAATAATGGGGAAGAAGTGACCAAGCAGCTTAACGCAGGAATCTTGAAAACAATCAAATATCCAACTTGGCTGGCTAACATTGTTCCAGTGCCGAAGAATGACGGGAAACTCCAAGTTTGCATGGATTATAGAGATTTGAATAGAGCAAGCCCGAAAGATGATTTTCCTCTGCCAAACATACACATCCTGATTGATAATTGCGCGAAACACGAGCTGCAATCCTTCGTGGACTGTTTCGCTGGTTATCATCAAGTTCTCATGGATGAAGAGGACACCGAGAAGACATCCTTCACTACATCTTGGAGAACTTATTTCTACAAGGTTATGCCATTTGGTTTGAAGAATGCTGGGGCAACTTACATGAGGGCTATGACAACTATGTTCCATGACCCTGATGCACAAAGAGATTGAAGTCTTTGTAGACGACGTGATCATCAAATCAAAGAAGAGTTCGGAGCATCTTGATAACTTGCGCAAGTTTTTCAACCGCTTGCGAAAGTACAATCTGAAGCTAAATCCGGCAAAGTGTGCTTTTGGTGTTCCTGCAGGAAAGCTCTTGGTTTTCATCACCAGTAGAAGGGGTATCGAGCTGGATCCGTCCAAGATCAAAGCCATCAAAGAATTGCCACTGCCAAAAAGCAAGAAAGAGGTCATGAGTTTCTTGGGAAGGCTCAATTACATCAGTCGTTTCATAGCACAATCCACCGTCATCTGTGAGCCAATCATCAAGTTGCTGAAGAAAGACGCAGTGATCGAATGGACAGAGGATTGTCAAAAAGAATTTGATCGGATAAAGGATCGACTTATCTTGCTCGCCTGTGCTGGTCCCACCTGAGCCTTGGCGACCTTTGAGCTTGTACTAGTCCGTAGTAGATTCGGCCTTTTGTTGTGCATTGGGACAGCATGATTCAACTGGGAGGAAGGAGCAAGCAATATACTATCTAAGCAAGAAGTTCACTCCTTATGAAGCCAAATACACATTATTGGAGTGCACTTGCTGCGCGCTGACTTGGATAGCACACAAGTTGAGACATTACCTGACATCCTACTTAACACTGCTGATATCAAGGATGGATCCTCTCAAGTACATCTTTCAAAAACCAATGCCTACCGAAAAGCTGGCTAAATGGAAAATGCTGCTCAGCAAGTTTGACATCACTTTCGTCACCCAAAAGGCGGTGAAAGCTCAAGCCTTGGCTGGCCACATGGCCGAGAATCCAGTGGGAGATGACTATGAGCCTTTGCACACCTATTTCCCTGACGAGGAAGTTATGTTCGTAGGGGAAGATATAACCGAAGAGTATGATGGTTGGAGGCTATTCTTCGATGGAGCGGTTAATTTCAAAGGAGTCGACATTGGAGCAGTATTAGTTTCCGAGACTGGACAACACTATCCTGTCATGGCCAAACTAAGGTTTCCTTGCACCAACAACATGGCGGAGTATGAAGCTTGTATTTTGGGTCTTAGATCGGCAGTGGACATGAACATACAAGAGCTATTAGCAATCGAGGATTCTGACTTATTGATTCACCAAGTTTGAGGAGAATGGACAGTAAAGAATTTGAAGATATTGCCATACCTGGAGTGCATAAAGGAGTTGACGCAAAGATTCACCAAGATAGATTTCCGACATGTACTTAGACTGTAAAATAAGTTCGCGGACGCTTTGGCTACCATATCTGCTATGATTAAGCATCCCGACAAGAACTACATTGACCCAATACCCGTGACAGTGAGGAAACAGCCAGCCTACTGCTATCACGTGGAAGAAGAATCAGACGGACAGCCTTAGTTCTACGACATCAAAGGGTTTCTCAAAGACAACAGTTATCCAAAGAATGCAACAAGTCTCCAAAAGAAGACATTGAGGAGGTTAGCAGATGGCTTCTTTCTGAACGGAGAGGTTTTGTACAAGAAGACACTTGATCTAGGTTTAGTGAGATGTGTGGACGCAAAAGAAGCTGCTAAATTGTTAGAAGAAATACATTCTGGGACGTGTGGTCCACACATGAATGGTTTTGTGTTTGCAAAGTAGATTTTGAGAGCTGGCTATTTCTGGATGACACTAAAGCGTGACTGCATAAAGCAAGCGAAGAAATGCCATCAATGCCAAGTCCACGGAGATATGATTCGAGTGCCTCCCAATGAACTGAACATTTTGGGATCGCCTTGGCCTTTTGCTGCCTGGGGAATGGATGTCATAGGACCTATCGAGCCAGTCGCTTCCAATGGGCATCATTTCATATTAATAGCCATTAATTATTTTACCAAATAGGTAGAAGCTGCATCATACAAATCAATAACGAAGAAGGTGGTGTCAAACTTTGTCTGTGATAAGATGATCTGCTTCGGCATCCCCGTATCCATCATCACCGACAATGGGTCCAATCTCAAAAGTGACCTTATGCAAGCAACCTGTGAGGTTTTCAAGATCAAGCATCGTAACACCACTGCATACAGACCTCAAATGAATGGCGCGGTCGAGGCGGCCAATAAGAACATCAAGAGGATATTGCGCAAGATGACAAACAATTCAAAGCAATGGTATGAGAACCTACCCTATGCCCTGTTAGGGTATCGTACTACAATGAGGACATCAACAGAGGCTACTCCTTATTTGTTGGTGTATGGCATCGAAGCAGTGATACCCACAGAGTTCGAGATACCGTCTTTGAGAATCATCCAAGAGACACAATTAAAAGATGCTGAACGGATCAAAGGGAGAATAGAGCAATTGGCCCTCATCGATGGGAAGAGATTGAAAGCAATATGTCATGGGCAATTATATCAGAAGAGGATGGCTAAGGCATTCAGCAAGAAAGTTCGAGAGAGATTCTTTGAACCTGGGCAATTAGTACTGAAAAAGATATTTCCAAATCAAGAAGAAGCGAAAGGCAAGTTCGGGCGGAATTGGCAAGGGTCATACATGGTTCACCGAGTTCTGAATGGAGGAGCATTAATATTGGCAGAGATGGATGGAGAAGTCTGGCCAAAACCGATCAACTCAGATGATGTCAAGAGATACTATGTATAGGAATTTGTGCTGATTAGTGATTTCCCCGTTCTATAATACATTATGTAATCTGAACTACGTTACGACCTGATTCCCCAAGTGGGATACGTAGGCAACCTACTCAAGGTTCGGTCGCACAAATACAAAAATTTTATTTTTCCACAAAGCAAATACTAGGGTAGAATTTTTGAGGAACTCTAAATAATTCCCAAAGGACGAACATAATTGACGCTAGGGCAGAATTTTTTGAGGACCTCTCAAAAATTTCAAATACAAACTGGGGCAGAATTTTGAGAGGCCACTCTCAAAATTCACTTAATAGGGTTTGGAACAGCACGAATAATGATGACTTTGGCCTTACACAACGCGACTTGTGACTCAATGGGATAAAACATTTCATTGCATCTCTTTCTCATAAAAGTTTCAAAAACCTTTGTATTATTTACTACTTTTTGAATATCCCTATCAGCTCGGCCAAGCTCCCGACACTCATGGACAGAGAACGCGAAGTAAGCCGAGAATGCACAAACCAAACCACCCCATACAACTCACCAATCTTTCTTTGGGTGCATGCATGAAAGATACCTAATTCAGCAATGCACGACGGATATGCTTCAACGAAAAGGTTTGTCATTTAAAATAGCTGAAGGTACACAGCACGAAGCGTCGAATGAGGGTACACAGCCCGATATCGATTTGTCATTTAAATTAGCTGAGGGTACACAGCCAAAAGCATCAATTCAGGGTACACAGCCCGGTATCGATTTGTCATTTAAATTAGCTGCACAACCCAAGGTGTCGCTTGAGGGTACACAGCACGATATCGATTTGTATTTTTAAATTAGCTGAGAGTACACAGCCCGAAGCGTCGACGCAGAGTACACCGCCCGATATCGATTTGTCATTTAAATTAGCTGAGGGTACACAGCCCGAAGCGTCGATTCACGGTACACAATCCGATATCGATTTCTCATTTAAATTAGATGAGGGTACACAGCCCGAAGCGTCGGTTGAGGGTACACAGCCCGATATCGATTTGTTATTTAAATTAGCTGAGGGTACACAGCCCGAAGCGTCGATTGAGGGTACACAGTCCGATATCGATTTGTCATTTAAATTAGCTGAGGGTACACAGCCCAAGGCGTCGGTTGAGGGTACACAACCTGATATCAATTTGCGTTTTAAATTAGCTGAGGGTACAGAGCCTGAAGCGTCGATTGAGGGTACACAACCCGATATCAATTTATCATTTAAATTAGCTGAGGGTACACAGCCCGATATCGATTTGTCATTTACATTAGCTGAGGGTACACAACCCAAGGCGTCGGTTGAGGGTACACAACCCGATATCGATTTGCATTTTAAATTAGCTGAGGGTACACAGCCCAAGGCATCAGTCTAGAGTACACAGCCTGATATCGATTTTTCATTTTATTTCTTTGCAGAGGGTACACAACCCAATGCACCGACGGAGGGCATACAACCCGATGTCGGATCTAACACTTGAAAGCAAAGCACACACAATCATGGCATAACAGACACAATCACATAGGGCAAGAATCCTGGAAAAACAATCTAGCCCGGCGGGAATGTACGTTTTATATTATGTTGCAAACACATCTTCATTGCAGGATACACCCCGAGCAAAGCAAATATTTCAGCCTGACACCCCGCATTCTCTTAAGTCATAGGCTCCTCTAATGTCATGACAAAATTGGCCGCATTGTCAACGTCTTTGCCGGAAGACTCTTTCATCATCCCCGGGCAAAGAGGGGCAGCTGTTGACACCCAATTTTGTCCCTCCTATTTTCAAAATCAATAGTCTTCAAATTTTACACACGATTGTGTATTCACACTTGCCTCGTCCATTCTTTTCAAGTTATCTTCTCATAATATTCCGACAATCGAGGCTGTTTTCAAAATCATCGTCTCAAACCATAGCTATTTTACAATCTCCGCAATTACCTCTATTTTTGACAAAAATTATCCAAATTATTTAAATCCCAAAATTACAATTTTTATACGTGTCCTAGCCATTCTAACCTTTTAAAATTAAGATCTCATGTTCCTTTTATACAATTTTATACATATTTTATGCCTAATATACACTATGTATGCGTTATATATACATATATACATATTACACCTCATAATCTATACATCACCCATATTTTTATTCCTAAGCACTGACGTGGCTCAATCCTAACCCTCCGTTTGATTTAATCCAACGGCTGAAGACCAAAATCCCTAATCTACCTACACGACCCCTCCATTTCCCCCCTGTTTAATTCTGGAGTCACCCTCTCTCTTCTCTCTCTTGGTGAAATGAATTGCCACCACTGTCGATCGATTTCCGGCCAATTTAGCCGGTGGAAACTGGGGAAAACAGCACCATGGCACTTTTCTCTTCAAGCGCTACAAAACCATACATTTTTTATGACATTTGGACAAGGGCAAGGTTTGACCTTTTGATAACTGAGCCACCACCGTCGGGAGACGCCTCCGGCGGGGTTCAGGCCATCGATTTAAAGGTATTATCGCCTAAAGGTGGTCAGAACCCCATGCGAAGTTAAAACTGTGACGGGTCGATTTGACCCGACTTCAGTGTGAACGGGTAAACCTTTATTTGTTCTTTGGTGTTCTGATTTTGCCTAATCACATACCTAAAATATTTTTTTAGTTCAAGTTGTTAGCCTATTTGTTTTTCGCATGATTAAATCGATTATGATCACATCACATGGTTAAATTATTTGTTTAGTATGTTGATATGCCTTGATAGTCACTCAGTACTTTGAATCTGTTTCTGGTAAATTGTTTGTGTGCAAGCATGATCCTAGTAGTCATTGTACCTGTTCTTGCTTGTGGTTATGTGTCCGAATGGGATGTGGAAGGGCTAATCATGCCTATGTTTACTAAGGAGGTGTAGTTAGGATGGTAATGCTGCTCCTCACTCTTTGATCACCTGTGACATCTATAAGTGTGTGTGTATGCCTAGTATGCTTTTATCCTATATTTGTTTTTCTTAAACTATTGGCACTTTGTTTTGCTTTGTTTCTGGATACTCTGTTTAAGTCTGAGAGGGCCTCTGCATTCCTATGATCCATAAAAGATCATGTCAGTACAGATAAAAGGTTGTAGTCTTCTTCATGGCTCAAACTGCTGCTTTTTAAATTCATTTGGGCATAACCTCTGCTTGCCTATTATTTCCTGTTTGGGTTCAGTTTATGGCCCTGCCCACCCCTTTCCTACAACATATGTAAAAGTAACTTTAGGGGCTAAACTGGGTCGTATTTGCACCCATTTTAATGTGTTTGAGGAGCTGGGGAGAAGCCTTTCCTTCTCCGAATGAAGCTATGCCTAAATAAACTGCTAGTGCAGGGTGTTACTTGACCTTTGCCTTGTCTTTATACTTTTCCCCTAAAAACTGTCCCAGCTTATGTATATTCTAGGACTCCCTGCATGTATACTTTAAAAACAGGGGCATACAGTATGTGTGCAGCCATCTAAGGGCTCTTCTCATTACCCTTTGACATGACCCGGAATCCGGTTAGGCCGTGCGGGCACCCGGCATCCTCCCCTAGACCCGTCGGCCGAATCCTTATCAATTAATTTAGGAAAATAAATATAACAATTCATAAATAAGGAATAGACTTTAAAAAAAATACAGACATACTGATACCTCTAAGATGAAAAAAAAAAATTACAGCTGACTACCCAACATACTAGGTTTAGGGCTATCCAGACTAGACATCTAAGAGAGTAAAAAAAGACAAATACCTCCTGAAGGAAGCAAAACGCAACTGAAATAATAAACATAAAATTGGCGGCCATCCGGAATAAAAGCTGGCTCACCCTGACAGCTGAAGTCGTCTTCGCTCATGAACAAAGTGGCGAACTCAATCCTTGAGCGAACCTGCCGAAACAAAATAAATAGACAAGAAAAAAACAACAAACAAGGGTGAGTCAAAAGGACTCAATAAGTGGGGCAGACTAGTCACCTCAAAGAATAGGATTGCTAGCCAGGGAGAAAAGAAACAGATAGACCAAATTCTTCTTATTTAAATTATAAAAAGGCAGAGCCAGATAATAACCGGAAACACGTAAGAAACTATAAACTCAACCAGGGATGAGAACCAGAAACATATCAACAAATAAGCAATGCACATATAAGCAGAACAATAGTCATGTACCGCAAGTCTACACAATGGTATGAATTGAGATGAAATGAAATGAAATGTGATGCAAAGGGTCACATGTGCCCGTCATCCCATCCCGAAGTGAAATACTCCTGCATTCGAGGGGAATCCAATCTGATAACCAACTGGAGCGGAATACTCTTGCTACTGGGGCGGAATACTCCTGCACCCAATATGATATAAACCAGAGGCGGAATACTCCTACACTCACGTGGAGCGGAATACTCCTGCACCCGATATAATGTAGAGCTGAGGCGGAATACTCCTGCACTCAGTATCTGACATAAGAGCGGAATACTCCCGCTCCTGGGGCGGAATACTCCTGCACCCAATATGATAATGCAATGTAATGCATATGAATGACATATAATGCATATGAATGCAATATAATGCAATAATAACCCTTCACCTGTGCGGGACTCTCATCGACAGCCGGGAAGTAGATGCCAACTCACAGCCAAAGTACAATGCTCAGATCCTCAATGCAATACCAACAACAGGACATAACATATAATATACAATGTATATCCAAAGCTAAGGCGTAATGAGTACGCCTATCGGCAGCTACACACGTAAGGAACACGTGGTAGAAAATCCACGAGTCCAGGTGCCTCTAAAGAAATGGATATAAGCACTAACCTTGTAACAAAGTTAGCACAGTTACGCAACAACCACTTTGTCCTTTGAATTCACTACCAAACGATCCCACTGTGTTCAATAAGCAGAAAAATATATTACATTAGGCTAAAGGCTTCATTCCCAACATCTTAGGGCAATCCGGTTTGGAACCTGATGCCCTATTTGCATACGCAATATGCAGGCCAGCCCTATGTATAGGGTTTAAGGTAACATAACCAAACCCTAAATGAATTACATTTATATGTTTCCCATAACTCACTGAGTACGAATATATAATCAATTCCATTATCGGGGTCCAATTGACCCTTTAAACTATTAATTGAACTTATTAAAACGATGTGTAATATCCCAATTTTTTACCGTCAAACTATATTTAAACACACGTAATAAACTAAAATAATGCATTAAGATCATTACCTGAATGTTTCAGGGTAAAAATTCTACTTTTCTCCGGCTCTTTTCTCATTTTCCGGCATTTTTTTCTTTTCCTTTCTTCTCTGATGTCGTCAGTAACGTCACTGGTCCATTTCATTAAAGGTTCTAAATGAAGCTGTTAAGGGATAATATCCCTGCTGCCCACTGCCATTAACTTTTGTCTTTTCCTAATTCATTTTTTTTAAATTTTTTTATAATTTCTTTTCTTTTCGAAAATTAAAACGGTACCCTATGATACTCGAAATAATTCCAACTTTTGCATACAAGTTATACAAAATATATGAAACACACTTGCTAAGGCAGATCTCAAATCGGACTCCCGAAGTCAATGTGCAAATTAAATGAAAAAAAAAAGTCAAATTATTTAACTTTCTGTATTTTAGCAGAAATTAGCCGAACAACCTCGAAATTCACTTTCGAAAGTTAAAAAAAGTCACAAATAATCATACGAACCTAACGACGCTTTCGGATTTAGAATCGGAGCTCATTCGCCAAAACCAAGCTCGAAAATCTCTTTTTAATATTTATCGAAAATAAAAACTGAAACCTTCTTCCAATGCCTACCAAACGAGGTCTGATTTAGCTCAAATTTTACAAATAAGTCTCAATGGACCTTATGAATATTTTAAAATAATCAGCACACCAATCGGAGTCCTAACTTTCGAAAAGACTAACCGAGGTCGTTTCATTCTCCTCCACTGAAACTCTTGTTCGTCCTCGGTCGAACGAGCCTAAGTCTAAAGAAAAATTCGCACAGATAACAAAAGAACTTGCACGACTTTCATAAGCTACTCCACGGACATTATCTCATGATTGCAGAATCAGAATTATAACACGAATACCGAACTCTTGGAATAAAACATATCTGGATAATATGATAACACCATTGCCCGGATTATTCTGACTAAGATGATCATTCCTCGATCATGAGAGGAGAGTTCTACATTTTCGAAGTAAAGAATCACGGAACATTGAATGGGTTAACATGATTTAGCTGATAATCACCTCTTCGATATACCTTTCGATATAGAACAGGTCGATGGAACTAAGAATTAGCTCACACTTGATGCAATAGAGAAGCTTTTGAAGTACCTTGTCACTACACACTATAGAAGATTTGATGCAAGCTATATTATTTTTACGAACGCACTATGCAACATATCAGTTGATGTTAGTGTTGTTCCGCAAGCTCCTTGTGGGAATGTAGTTACTCATATTCTAATGTATGTCAAAGGTTCATCTGAACAGGGTCTATCATATAAGGATAAGAATCATGTGAATACTACTGGATAGTATAATGCAGACCAAGAATGATCTTCAGGCTGAACATCTATTTCAAGGTATTATCCTTGAATTGGAAATATTATTACTTGAAAAAGTTAAAATAAAAGAGACACGTAGTTGGAGCATGAACTGAGGCAGAATACCACCAACAAAGTTGGTTACATGTGCATTTATGACGTTAAAGTAACTTCTCAAAGAGTTGAGGTGTGAAGGAGATATGCCAATGATGGATGGACGATAAGCTGCAATAGACCTTTAACTCTGAATTTCCATGAAGTAAAACAATGTCAATATGAGGATCCAGTTCTAGTTGAATACAGACATATAGCCAGAAAAAAACCAAAGTCACCGTACAAGGTTACTACTGACGGTATTCTCATGTATAAAGATAGACTTTGTGTTCCTGATGTTGCAGATTTACGTGGACAGATTATGATAGAGGCACATTATTCCAAATACACTGTTCATCCAGGTCCGACTAAGATGTACAATGATCTTAAGCAGATTTATTGGCGGGACGGAATAAAGTGTGACATAGCAGAATTTGTGGCTCAGTGTTCTAATTTCCAGCAAGTTAAAGTCGTGTTCTTCTTTCCAGACTTTATGCTTTCAGCAGATAGGTACGTATATATGATCAGGTTGCCAGCTTATCTCTAGCATTAATAGATTATTAGCAGGTTTAGCAATGGTCGATACTCATTGTAGGTTTCTGTCGAGGCCCTAAGTTGGGTCATGATAAAAGTGGTATCAATACCTTAGAGATTTAGTATTACCATTCAGTATTTGGAGGAAGACTCATCCACTTAAAGAATAAACCCACGCAGTTATTTGAATAGGAATAACCATCCCCGCACAGTCTGCTGGACTAAAGAAGATTTAGCTAAAGGCTGAACGTAGCCAGACCTAAGCTACCAACTACCCTTTCGAGTTGCCAAACAGCTGCAGCTATCGAGTCAAAATCCATACATTTTCTATAAGCACCACCGCCTGATGGATCAAATAAAAGGTCAAATGATGCATCTCATTACCCTTAGTAACCTTGAAAAAAAACAATGTGCTTACTCGTCTACCTTAATGCATACTCTGGCTCAACATAGGGAACATCACAAGCGGCTACTAACTGCCCAAGCTTACTATTTTTGGACGAGGAAGAAATGGTATAGACCAACGATAGAAATAATTAGAACTTCAGGAAGCTCATCTTCTTATTTATTTGGCTACCCTAGCTAGACTACTTACGAGTCAGGCTAACCGAAGAACCGCAATTGAAGAAATAGACATTAAATGAGCTTTATGGAACAACATCCATGCCAATTTGACCTCCCAATAAGAAGGAAACTCTAACAATTTACCAAACACCCTTTTATGACCCAGGCAAGCTCATAGGATAAGATGACTTTACTTGCGTTTTGAACCAATAGGAGATACGTAGATCGAATATTACTTACTAATCACTTTGCACCGGAAAAAAACAATAACACTTTCTGATGGTGACGAATTAGGATCCCATTATCCTACCAACATTGAATTTTGAGGAGAGAGGTAAACTGAATTGACATAATGATAGAAGGTGGCGTAACAAGATGCCAAGCAGACAATACAGACACTCACTCCCAAATCTCTCACATTTAAATCAGATAAACTAGTAGGGTCTCACAAATTCCCTGAATAAAACATACTAGAAGCTCACCCCTCTACCACAATCGATTCTTAATAGAAACAATATCCAAGGAAGGCATGGAAACATGGCAAGATAAACGAAGTTCAGACCGATCGGAAGAATCAAATCTTACTCACATATAATGGAAGAAGAATTACATGGGTGTACTACATCGGATATTCCTACCAGACTGGCAGTTCATAGAACTGCCTCTGCAACTGAGCTGAGCTACTACCCTGATAATCACCTTCTGAAGAACCACTGCCACTACGCTCTACCTCTACTGGATGGTGGCATTTTGCTGGCTGATTGAGATCTAAAGGAAATCCCCTGCGACTGTGTAGGTGCCTGACGACAGGAGAAAGGACGACTGCCAACTTTTTGGAGTAAAGGAAAACTCCTCAAAGGATAACTAGACTCACGACAATGATAACACCTTTTCGACTAAAAATGGAAGTTGGAAAGATTGTTGATAGCTACAAAGAGAAAAACTGGGTCTGATATTGACAAACTACTAGCACACTCTAAGAATCGCGTGACACAAGCTGAGATAACCTAGAAGGTGACCTCCCAAAATAATCAGAACTCTTACCTCCAAATGAGGTACCATGGTTACCCACTGGGGCCACAGGATCTCTTGCTCTCCCACTCTAACTCTTCCCCGTCTAACTTATGGTATGCCTAATACCTTTGAGCAATATCAACAACGACATCAAATGAAGTCTTAACCTCAATTTTGCGAGCCCTCTGGGATCTCAAGGAAGGAGAAAGTTCACAAATAAATCTTTGAACATTCTCGAAAGGTTCATGGACTAGTTCTAATGCATATCCAGCCATTCTATTGAATTTAGTCTCATATTCTAAAGCATCAACAGGCTAACCGACAGCCTACCCTGTCCAATCCACTCAAACTGGCAACACTTTTCATCTCACTCGCTACTCGAAAGGAACTTTTCCACGAATCTAAAAGAAAAACCGAACCAAGTTAGCTAATACGAGAGCGGCCCTCCAATTCAAGGCTGGACCCTAAAACTGGAAAAAAGAATAATCAACACCATACTGCTCGATATAATCAAGAGCCTAAAGGATACGCTGACATCATTTTATTTTATAAAAATCACGAGGTTTATCTAATGAATTGCTTAAGAATATCGGAAGGTTCAACCGCGTGAAATAATGCAACCACTTTGGGCACTCGGACCCAATAATTACCTCAGTTACCTAACCAACCAGAAAAATGGAAGGCCCAACACATGCTGCCTCTGGAACATAATTTACTGGGGCAACATTAAGAACTGGAATAGGAGCTCCCTGAGACCGAACATCTGCATCTGCGGCAACCTGATAAGCTCCTAGTGAATAATAGGTTTTTGCGGTATCTGCGTCGCCAAGATTCTCCTAAAAGCATTGTAGAGAGCCAAGGGAAGCCCATCGCGAGCTCGTACAGCTGGGGCCTGCGCGATTGGATCGTCAGCACGACAACTCTCGGGGCTTGAGCAGTGCTAGCCCCAGACTAGACTACTTCATCCTGAACTCATATCGTTTACTGATTTGTCGCACGAGAGTTCACAATTAGCACGAAAGGATTAACGAAAAATACTTTTGCATCCTAGACCGATGCATGATCAGAAAAGAAGGAAGTGAAACTTCCTAAATGCCATCATAGCCTGTCGTAGATAAGTACGGACGTCTACATACCCATCAGCGAGACTCTACTAGACACTGTCTTAGTCTGGATAGACTATAAATTAGGCTCTGATACCAACTGACACGACCCGGAATCCGGTTAGGCCGTGCGGGCACCCAACATCCTCCCCTAGACCCGTCGGGCAAACCCTTACCAATTAAATTAGGAAAATAAATGTAACAATTCTTAAATAAGGACAAGAATTTAAAAAAAAAATACAGACATACTGATACCTCTAAGATGTATAAAAGAAATTACAGCTGACCACCCAACATACTAGGTTTAGGGCTATACTAGACATCTAAGAGAATAAAAGAAGACAAATACCTCTTGAAGGGAGCAAAATGCAACTGAAATAATAAACATAAAACTGGTGGCCATCCGGAATAAAAGCTGGCTCACCCTGACAGCTGAAGTTGTCTTCGCTCATAAACAACGTGGTGAACTCAATCCTGGAGCGAACCTGCCGAAACGAAATAAATAAACAAGAAACAAACAACAAACAAGGGTGAGTCAAAAGGACTCAATAAGTGGGCAGACTAGTCACCTCAAGGAATAGCATAGCTAGCCAGGGAGAAAAGAAACAGATAGACCAAATTCATCTTATTTAAATTATAAAAAGGCAGAGCCAAATAATAATCGGAAACACGTAAGAAACTATAAACTCAACCAGGAATGCGAGCCAAAAACATATCAACAAATAAGAAATGCACATATAAGCAGAACAGTAGTCATGTACCGCAAGTCTAAACAATGCTATGAATTTAGATGAAATGAAATGATATGTGATGCAAAGGTCACATGTGCCCCGTCATCGCATCCCGAAGTGGAATACTCCTGCATTCGAGGGGAATCCAATCTGATTACCAACTGGAGCGGAATACTCCTGCTCATGGGGCGGAATACTTCTGCACCCGATATGACATAAACCAGAGGCGGAATATTCCTGTACCCGATATAATGTAAAGCTGAGCCGGAATACTCCTCCACTTAATATCTGACATAAGAGTGAAATACTCCTGCACCCAATATGCTATGGAATGTAATGCATATGAATGACATATAATGCATATGAATGCAATATAATGCAATAATAACCCTTCATCGGCACGGGACTCTCATCGACAGCCGAGAAGTAGATGCCAACTCACAGCCAAAGTGCAATGCTCAGATCCTCAATGCAATACCAACAATAGGACATAACATATAATATACAATGTAAATCCAATGCTAAGGTGTAATGAGTACGCCTATCGGCAGCTACACACGTTAGGAACACGTGGTAGAAATCTACGAGGCCGGGTGCCTCCAAAGAAATGGATATAAACACTTACCTTGTTATAAAATTAGCACAATTACAAAAAAACCGCTTTGCCCTTTGAGTTCACTGCCAAACGATTCCACGATGTTCAATAAGCAGAAAAATATATCACATTAGGCTAAAGGCTTCATTCCCAACATCTTAGGGCAATCTGGTTAGGAACCTGATACCCTATTTGCATATGCAATACGCACGCCAGGCCTATGTACAGAGTTTAAGGTCACATAACCAAACCCTAAATAAATTATATTTATATGTTTCCAATAACTCATTGAGTACGAATATATAATCAATTCGATTATCGGGGTCCAATTGACCCTTTAAACTATTAATTGAACTTATTAAAACGATGTCTAATATTCCAATTTTTTTATTGTCAAAACATATTTAAACACGCGTAATAAGCTAAAATAATGCATTAAGATCGTTACCTGAATGTTTCAGGGTAAAAATCTTACTTTCTCCGGTTCTTTTCTCATTTTCCGGCATTTTTTTTCTGTTGCTTTCTTCTCAGATGTCGTTAGTAACGTCTCTGATCCATTTCATTTTAAAGCTTCTAAATGAAGCTGTTAAGGGATAATATCCCTGCTGCCCACTGCCATTAACTTTTGTCCTTTCTTTTTTCATTTTTTTTAATTTTCTTTTATAATTTCTTTTCTTTTCGAAAATTAAAACGGTACCCTATGATACTCGAAATAATTCCAAATTTTTAATACAAGTTATACAAAATATATGTAAAAAACTTGCTAAGGCAGATCTCAAATCGGACTCCCGAAACTTGATATGCAAATTAAATGGAAAAAAAGTCAAATTATTTAACTTTTGGTATTTTAGCGGAAACTAGCCGAACAACCTCGAAATTCACTTTCGAAAGTTCACAAAAGTCACAAATAATCATACGAACCTAACATCGCTTTCGAATTTCGAATCAGAGCTCATTCGCCAATACCGAGCTCGAAAATTTCTTTTTAATACTTATCAACAATAAAAACTGAAACCTTCTTCCGATACCTACCAAACGAGATTTGATTTAGCTCCAATTGTACAGGTAAGTCTCAATGGACCTTACGAATATTTTAAAATTATTGTCACACCAATTGGAGTCCTAACTTTCGAAACGACTAACCGAGGTCGTTTTACCCTTTACTCCCATGTGTTGCAAAACATGACATTTAGGACCTTGCATAAGCATTCTTTGTGTTTGAAACTGACAGTCGCATGCTATCTTCTTTAAACTATATGTTCTGCAAGTGATAACAGTGTATTTGATTTGGAATGTCGTGAGAACTCACTTTTCTAAATGTTTGAATTTTAAATCCACTTGACTGGGGCTAGTTGTGCTATTTTTGTCTAAATGGGACCATTTCTGAAAACTAAACTCGCCTCTCTTTTGCATAAATAATCTGGGCCAAAAAATATTTTCAAAAAGGATCCTTTACGTGCATAAAATGATTTTTGATCATTACCAACGCTCCTGAACACTAATCTAATAGTGTATAGGGGGTGTATAAAAGTACTTGGGGTCCTTTATACACTTTAAAATATTTTTTAAAGGTAAACTATCACTTAGTCATGTATTTGCATGTTTTATACTTATAAGTACCTATACTTTATATGCGACAGCCTTTATTTGCATTTATGTGCTTTTGTGACACTCGTTTTCAAAATCAGCCTTTCGTCTATATATTTCTCAAAAATCCGACCCCTACATAATAAATGCCATTAAGGTTAGGGCTCGACAATTAATGACGAGTCACACTGACCCCACCCCTTTTGTTGTTTTTTTTGATAAAATTGTACTTCACTTACGAAGTGGACTATTTATGCAAAAAATTTGTTTTCAACGTTAGCATTGCATAAATAGACTGAAATTTGGCTCCCTATGCATGTTAAAGCTTCATTATGATTAGGCGCTTGATGTTAGAGGCCGTAAATATGATTAGGCTTAAATATAGGCCGAACGTGAAAACTATTTGTGTGTATGTGTTCTAAATTGCATAGATATGTTACATCTTTGAGCTAAAGTGTTAAATTAATTCCCAAGTTAGTATTTATGATAATATATACTCTTTTATCCCAAAACATAGACTCGGACGGAAATCACTTTTAGTGGGACTCGAGATAGTGCCTAACACCTTCTTCCCTGAGTCATTTGGACTTCTTGCCCATATAGAATCTCTGGAATGGACTAGTTGGCTTATTAAACTTGACCGTAGATACTTAAGTGACCTAATACGCCTTAGAAATTATATTAGGTGGCGACTCCAACATCTAAACTCAAATGAGTTCACCCAGTCAAATTCGAAATCCGACTTGCCTCGAGTTGAGTCCAAAATCGGGTATGACAACACACATTCGAATGGAGTCATTCCAAGCATTCGATGCATTGTTCGATTGTCTGCAAATTCCATCATGGACAAATGATCAGCCCAATTTCTGACCTTGCCTTTGGTCATTGCTCGAAGCAAAGATCCCAAGGTTCGGCTGACTACCTCGATCTGTCCATCAGTCTGTGGACGGTGAGACATCGAGAATAGTGATTTGGTGCCGAGAGCACCCCACAAATAGTTCCAAAAATGACTCAAGAATTTTGAGTCTCGATCAGTCACAATAGTACGAGGCATACCATGAAATTTCAATACATTAGAAATAAACAAGGTAGCTACATGTTGCGCATCATCACACTTCTTGCAAGGAATAAAGTGAGCAATTTTGGAAACACGGTCGACTATCAAAGATGCTATCATGTCCACCCCCCGACCTCGGTAATCCCATAACAAATTCCATGGATATATCAACCCACAGTCGATTAGGAATAGGCAGCGCAGTGTACAAACCATGAGGGTTGGACCTCGATTTAGCTTTCTTGCAATCTATACAAGCATTGTAAAGCTTTTCCATATCTCTTCGCCTTGGCCAATGGTACTGCTCAGTCAAGATACCAAGAGTTTTGTCGACACTGAAGGGTCCCATCAAGCCTCTGGAGTGAGCTTCGCGAACCAAAAGCTCTCTCCACGACGAAACTGACACACAAACCCTCCTATTCTTGAAGAGGTAGCCATCCTGCCACTGATATTTCTCAACCATTCGGCTACTCAAGATCGTGTCACGAACGCATTTTAGCTTGGGATCATCTTCATACATCGACTTGATGCTTTCGAATCCCATGAGCCTCGAGGCGAGAGTGGTCGCTAAGGTAAATTTCCTTGATAGAGCATCGGCCACAACATTAACTTTTCCCTTTTTGTAATGAATTACATAGGGAAAGCTCTCAATAAATTCCACCCACTTGGCATGTCTTCGATTTAATTTCTCCTGACCTCAGAGATGTTTCAAAGACTCGTGATCAGTTTTAATCACAAACTCTCTCGGCCACAAATAATGCTGCCAATGGGCGAGTGCTCGAACGAGGGCATACAACTCCTTGTCATACGTCAAGTAATTCAAGGTTGCACCCTTAAGCTTTTGGCCAAAGTAAGCGATCTGCTTTGATTCTTGCATAAGTACTCCTCCAATCCCAACTCCGGATGCATCACACTCGTCCTCGAATGGTTTGCCGAAGTCAGGGAGTTGTAACAATGGGGCAGAGCAAAGCCTCCGTTTTAACTGTTGGAAAGCCCTCTCTTGGGACTCTCCCCACACAAACAGATGGTCTTTCTTTACCAACTAGGTCAAAGGAGTTTCCATGGTGCTAAAGTCATGAACAAACCTTTAGTAAAAGCTAGCTAATCCATGAAGCTACGAACTTGAGATACCGAGGTTGGAGTTGGCCAATCTTTGATGGCTTCGACTTTCGACTCATCGAATTCAACACCATTAGGAGTCACAACGAATCCTAGAAAGACTACATGCTCGACACAAAAGTCACATTTTTTGAAGTTAGCATATAACTTCTCTTTTCTAAGCTTATCAAGCACTAGCCTTAGGTGTTTGACATGTTCATCCACAGATATCCTATAAATAAAGATGACATCAAAGTAAACGACAACAAACTTATTTATGAACGGTTTGAGCACATGGTTCATCAGTCGCTTGAATGTGCTCAGTGCGTTGAATAGGCCAAAAGGCATCACCAACCATTCATAGAGACCGAATTTGGTCTTGAATGCGGTTTTCCACTCGTCTCCGAGTTTCATTCGGATTTGATGGTAACCGGACCTGAGTTTTATCTTCGAAAAGCATGAAGAACCACTTAACTCATCTGCCATGTCATCTAATCAAGGGATAGGATGACGATACTTTACCGTAATTTTTTTGACTTCTCGGCAATCAACCCACATTCGCCAAGTTCCCTCTTTCTTCGGGACAAGGATAACAGGAACGACGTAAGGACTCAAGCTTTCTCGAACCGGGCCCTTGTTCATTAATTCATCAACCTGCCTTTGGAGCTCTTTGGTGTCTTCGGGATTACACTGCAGGCTTGTTGGGGATTTGAGACCCTGGTATGAAGTCAATCTGGTGCTCGATTCCTCTCAACGGAGGCAATCCACCTGTCATTTCTTCAGGAAACATGTCTCCAAAGTCCTGGAAAATACTTTGTACAACACTAAGCAAAGGGTTATCGTTATAAAAATCATCATTAGAGTTTAGAAAGATACCCTTGTGCACGAGGCAAATCATCATTTGACCGTTGTCATTGCCTCGTAGATACTCACCCGGTTGCATGATTGCACAGATATTTCTTACCTCGGGCGGTGAGTTGTTGTCTTCGGCCACAATTTGTGTTCCCATCGGAAGCTTAGCTTTGGCCACTTCTTTCAATTGTTTCATCCTTTTATAGTCCTCGCTGACTTGTTTCAGAGACAAAGGTTTGAGTATGAAACTCTCCCCTTCGAGCTTAGCAGCGTAATTATTGTCATCCGTTATGAATATCCGACCGATCATACTTCCATGGTCGACCCAATAAGAAATGACAAGCTTGCATCAGTATCACATCGAACATCATCTCATCTTGATATTCTCCAACTTTGAATTTGATCAATACCTGCTTGAAAACCTTCAACTCTCCACACTCATTCAACCATTGCAATCTGTAAGGATGAGGATGCTTTGAGGGAGGTAGTCCCAATTGGGAAACCAAGGTTTGGCTCACCACATTCACACAACTACCCGAATCACTTATCATTGAACAAACTTTCCTCCTTACTCGACATCTGGCATGGAAGAGATTTTCTCTTTGGTTGTCCTCTTCTTCGAGAGTCATGCAGCTCAAATTCCTTCGAACCACAAGAAATATTTCTGGATGATCAGCTTTGGCAGCTTCACGATCATCATCATTTTCAGCTTGATCAATCTCTTCGAAATTTTCCTACTCGGTGTCACTCGCTTGCTCTTGTATTGTTCCATCATCGAGCATTAGCATAACTTTGCGAGTTGGACACTCTTTTGCAATGTTACCATAACCTCTACATTTGTGACACTGAATACTTGCAGCACTGGGAGAATTAAGTTGAACTTTACCTCCCACTTCCCTAGGTTAGTTAACGGCCACTCTCCTCTCGAAGGGTTTCTTCGGATTTCGAACAGTGTTTGCACTTGTTGGGTTCGGACTCTTCCATTCTTTACTTCGGTTCAAAGGAGTTGAAGCATTGACTCCTCGATACCGGTTTGCTTTATCGTCCTTCACCCATTCCTCAGTTTTGATGGTAGCATGAAACACATCTTCCAAAGTTTGATACACATGCAGCCTCAATTAAGATGACACATCTCGAGCCAAGCCATTTTTTAATCGAATTATGGCTTGCTCATCATCTTCTTCCATATCAAGAGCTAATCGAATTCTTTCGAACTCATCATGATACTCATCAACCGATTTGGGCCCTTGTTTCAATTCGAAGTTGCTCCTGCCGATATTTGGCATTCACATACTTAGCATCCATTGCTCTCTTCAATTGCACCCATGTGGTGACCTCGGGATAAACATTCCTTCGCCTCAACCTTTTGTCAGCCTCCCACCATGTCGATGCATAGGCCTCCAACAAAGCAATAGCATGTACAACTTTTCTCTGTTCGGTCATCTCATTGGTTTGAAAGATTAGCTAAAATTTAAGCTTCCAATCAAGAAATTGGTCAGGATCACTAGTTCCTCTGAATGGTGGAATAGTGATCTTGACACTGTTCAAATTTGAGTCGCGAGCTACTCATATCGGCTCTAGATACTCTTCTGATACGACCCGTATTTTCAGCTAGGCCGTGCGGGCACCCGAACACCTACCCTAGACCTGTCGGGCGGACCCTATTGACTGAATCAATATAAATGGCGGAAAATTACCATAAAAAAATTAAACATGACCTTAACAATATTAAATAACTCTCAAGGATAGACATAATACAAACTGTCTGGATAATACAACCAACAACCCAGAATACACAGATTTAAAGGTTTCCAGATCAGACATCTAAGAAGGCCAAAAGATATACACACCTCCCAAAGGGAGCAAAATTAAGGAGAACTATAATATCTAAAGTTGGTGGCCGCAATGAACAAGATGGCTCACCGTAGACAGCTGAAAACGTACTACTCCTCAATCACGACGCGGCTGGCTTGGTCCTGGAGCAGAATCTGCCGAACGAAAAGAAAACACAAGAATAAGTAGGGGGTGAGTCATAAGGACTCAATAAGTCAGGACAAACTAGCAACCTCAAAAAATAGATACGCTAGTCAGGGAAACAGAAGCCATAGCAGTCAACCAGATAAGTCATCACATATAATTAATGCAATAAATCTATACAGCTAAAAAAATGCATATAAAGATATACAATGATGTATCATGATGCAATGGGGTCATATGCGCCCGAAACCTATCTCCAGCGCGGGACTCTCATCGTCTACAGGAGATGTATACAATAATGACCTTTCACCGGCGCGGGACTTTCATCGACTACCGAAAAGTATATGCGATAATGATCCTTCACCGGCTCGGGACTCTCATCGATTACCGGGAAGTATATGCAATAATGACAGCCAGAATACAATGCTCAGATACTCAATGCAATACCAGCAACAGGACATAACATATAATATACAACGTAAATTCAAAACTAAGGCGTAATGAGTACGCCTATCGGCAGCTACACACATAAAGAACACGTGGTAGAAAATCTACGAGGCCAAATGCCTCCAAAGAAATGGATATAATCACTTACCGTATTCCAAAGCTAGCCCTGCTACTCAACAACTGCCTTTTTCCCTTGGATTAACTGCCAAACGATCCCGCTCTATTCAATAAGCAGAAAAATTATATCAAATAAGATTAAAGGCTTCATTCCTTATGTCTTAGGGCAATCCAGTTAGGAACCTGATACCCTATTCGCATACGCAACACACAGGCCAGGCCTATGTAAAGGGTTCAAAGTCCCATAGCCAAATCCTAAATAAATTACATTTATATGTTGCCCATAACTTACTGAGTACGAATATATAATTATTTCCATCTTCGGGGGCCAATTGACCCTTTAAACTATCAATTTATGTCATTTGGGCGATGTCTAATATCCCTATTTTTACCGTAAAAATATATTCAAACACACGTAATAAGCTAAGATAATGAGTTAACATCATTACCTGGAGATTTGGGGTAGAAATTCCACTATTTTCCACCTCTTTTTCCCTTTTTTCCTCTTTCTTTTCTAACCTTTCTTTTCTCTGTTTTGTTCGTATGTTTCTGTTTGCATATCTTAGCTACTGCTGCTAAGGGATTAAATTCGTTAGCTAACCGACTTTGAATTTTTTTTAATAAATTCGCTACGACGATTAAAATTAAAATGGAACCCTAGAGAAGTTCAAATGATCCCATATTTTTCAAGTAAGTTATACAAAATATATGTAACATACTCGCCAAGGCAAAGCTCAAATTGGACTCCCGAAACTCCAGATACGAATAAAAAGGAAAAAGGACCAAATTATTAATTCTTTCAGAACTTTAGCCGAAATCAACCGAACAACCTCGAAACTCACTTCAAAAATTTACATATGTCATAAATGACCATACGAACCTAGCGACGCTTTCAGATTTTGAATCAGAGCTCATTCGCCAAAATTGTGCTCGAAAACCTCTTTTTTACGATTTATTGTTAACGAAAACTGAAACCTTCTTCCGATGCCTACAAAACGATGTCTAATTTAGCTCAAATATTACAGACAAATCGAAATGGTCCTTACAAAGCTTTTAAGATTGACGGCACGTCAATCGGGGTCCTAATTCTCGAAACGACTGCTTAAGGTCGTTTCATTCTCCTCCACTTAGACACTCGTACGTCCTCGAACGAGAAAGAGTCTAAAATAGATTTCACACCTCTAATGAGAATGCTTACACCAATTTTCAATGACTTTTACTACGAAACCAAAAATCATATACAATTATAAGAACTTTTAGGCTTTAAAGACCAAGATCGAACCTGAATCGTCGAAGAGGTAAGGATACCTCTCACGCATACTGGACTCAAGCTCCCAAGTGTCCTCCTCACGAGGACGATTATTCCATCGCACTCGAACCATTGAAATCTGCTTCGAACAAAGCTTCCGGATATCACGCGCAACTATAGCAACTGGGAATTCCTCGTAAGCCAGATTCACATCTAGCTGAGCAGGAGCTAATTCGATCACTTCGGAATGATCTCGGATACACTTCCGGAGCATCGATATATTGAAAACGGGGTGAACTGGCATATAATCTGGCAAGTCGAGCCAATAAGCTACCTTACCAATACACTTCTCGATACGGAAAGGGCCAATGAACCCGGGACTAAGCTTTCCGTTCCTACCAAATCTCTTTACTCCTCACATCGGCGACACTTTCAGAATTACCATGTCGCCGACCTCAAACTCTAACTCTCGGCTCCTCCGGTTCGAGTATGAAATCTGCCTACTCTGAGCGGTCCGTAAACGATCCTGAATAACACGAACCATATCAAGAGTTTGACGAACCATATCCGAACTCATCACCTCGACATCTCGAGGCTCAAACCAGCCAATAGGATAACGACATCGACGACCATATAAGGCTTCAAATGGAGCCATCTGAATGGAAGACTGATAGCTATTATTATAAGAGAAATCTGCTAGCGCCAAATGATCATCCCAGAAACCCCCGAAGTCAAGTGCACAAGCTCTCAACATGTCCTCCAGAATTTGAATAACCCGCTTGGACTGACCATCAGTCTGAGGATGGAATGTCGTACTAAGCTGCACCTGGGTCCCCAACTCTCTCTGAAAAGACTGCCAGAACTGAGAAGTAAACCGGGAACCACGATCTGAGATAATAGATACAGGAGTACCATGCAATCTAACCAGCTGCTCAATGAAAATCCGAGCCAGTCTCTGAGCTGAATCAGTAGTCTTTACAGGGATAAAAATGAGCTGATTTGGTCAGTCTGTCGACAATGACCTAGACTGAATCATGGCGCCGCAGGGTCTTTGGCAGACCAACTATAAAATCCATCGTGATGTGCTCCCACTTCCACTCGGGAATGGGTAGTGCCTGAGCTAGCCCTGCTGGTCTCTAGTGTTCGAACTTAACCTGCTGACAGTTCAAGCAACGAGATACAAAATCAAATACATCTCTCTTCATCCCCTTCCACCAGTATAGCTCTCGGAGGTCCTGATGCATTTTAGTAATAACAGGATCAATGGAATAACGCGAGCTATGAGCCTCACGGAGCACTGACTGCAAAATTCCCAATATCAGGAACACAAAGTCGACTATTAAACCGAAGAATTACATCCGAATCAAGCTCGAGGGAGGGAACTCCTCCACTTAGGATGCGACCACGCAACTCCTGCAGATGAGGATCCCCGAACTGTCTTCGCTTCATCTGACTGACTAAGGAAGACTGAGCTGCAATACACGCTAAGAGTGGACCGTTGTCTGGGAGAAGAAATCTCACGCCAAAGTCGCCAAGGGGCTGCAATTCTCGGGCCAATGGTCTCATTTCATCATAAAGAAAAGCCATGCTGCCCATGGACTTCCTGCTCAAAGCATCTGCTACCACGTTCGCCTTCCCAGGATGATAGTGGATAGTGAGATCATAATCTTTAATCAATTCAAGCCATCTCCGCTGCCGGCCATTAAGATCTTTCTGAGAGAGAAGATACTGCAGGCTCTTATGATCCGTATACACCTCACAAGGCTCGCCATAAATATAATGCCTCCATATCTTCAAAGCAAAGACCACATCTGCCAATTCTAAATCGTGAGTCGGATAATTCTTCTCATTCGGCTTCAAATATCTGGAAGCATAAGCAATTACCTTCCCGTGCTGGTGAGAACACAACCCAAGTCCACACGAGATGCATCATAATAGACTACAAATCCACGGTACCAGAAGGAAGGGAAAGCACTGGAGCTGAAGGCCTTAAGCTTCTGGAAGCTTGCCTCACACTCATCTGACCATCAAAACTGAACCGCCTTCTCTGTCAGGCGAGTCAGGGGAGCTGCAATAGTAGAGAACTTCTCCACAAACCTCCGATAATAACCTGTCAATCCAAGGAAGCTGCGAATCTCCGTCGGAGTGGTAGGACGAGGTCATTTCTGCACTGCTTCAATCTATTTCGGATCAACCTTGATACCCTCACTAGATACCACGTGATCCAAAAATGCCACAGAATCAAGCCAAAACTCACATTTCGAGAACTTAGCATACAACTTACGATCACGGCGGTTCTGAAGAACCACCCTCAGATGATAATCATGCTCCTCGTTGCTACGAGAATAAATAAGAATATCATCAATGAAGACAATGCCAAAGGAATCAAGGAATGGCTTAAACACCTGGTTCATGAGATCCATAAAGGCTGCAGGGGCATTAGTCAGCCCAAAAGACATAACTAGGAACTCATAATGGCCGTAACGAGTCCTAAAAGCAATCTTCGAGATATCTGACTCACGAATCTTTAGTTGATGATAACCAGATCGCAGATTGAGCTTAGAAAATAATTTGGCACCCTGCAGCTGATCAAACAAATCATCAATGCGAGGCAAAGGGTACTTGTTCTTGATGGTGACCTTAGTTAGCTGACGATAATCAATACACATCCGCATAGTCCCACCTTTCTTTTTCACGAATAGAACAAGAGCACCCCACGGAGAAATACTCGGCCTAATGAACCCCTTATCAAGCAAATCCTGCAACTTCTCCTTCAGCTCCTTTAACTCTGATGGAGCCATGCAATAAGGAGGAATAGAAATAGGCTCAGTATCTGGTGTTATATCAATGCCAAACTCAATCTCTCGGTCAGGAGGAAGTCCTAGAAAATCGTCTGGAAAGACACCAGGGAACTCCCTAACGACAGGAACGGAATCGAGAGATGGAATCTCCACAGTGGTATCTCGAACCATGGCAAGATATGTTGAACACCCTTTATCCATCATCCGCTTTGCCTTCAGGAAAGAAATAAAATGCCCCATGGGTGGCATATAAGAGCCCTACCACACCACCGGTGCTGAACAAGGAAGAGACAACTGAAGAGACTTGGCATTACAATCTAATGTGCCATGACATGACGCCAACCAATCCATGCCAATAATAACATCAAAATTAACCATATCTAGGATTAGATGATCTACCAGTGTCTCACGACCACCAAAAGATATGGTACAAGCTGGATAAAATCGATCCACAATGATAATGTCTCCAATAGGAGTAGAAACAAAGAATGGATCACGAAGACACATATAATCAACATGAAAACCCAAAGCAAAATAAGGAGATACATATGAATATGTAGATCCTGGATCCATCAAAGAATATGCATCTCGACCACAAACATATAAAATACCTATAACAACAGCTGGGGATGCCTCGGCATCCTGCCTGGCCGGCAGTGCATATATCTGTCGCTGTGGCTGATTGAATCTACCACCTTGAGATCAACCTCTGAAGGGACCACCTGAACCACGACCCAGACCTCTGCCAGATGGTAGTGCACCTCTAGCTGGCTGTGACCCTGAAGGGGCACCCTTATGCTGCTGCTGCATAGGTGCTGGAAGGCGAGAAAAAAAACTGCTACTACCCTACTGATAAAGATAAGGAAAATCTTTTTTATGATGCCCTGGCTCACGACAGAGGAAACACCCTGGGCCGTACTGGCGTTGCACAAACTGCTGATGACTACTAGGAGGAAGCTAGGGATGACCCCGACGAGGTCCTGGCGTGTCCTGAAAACCACGCGCTGGAAACTGAGCTGGTCTGACAGGAGGCCTACTCTGCTGCTGATAAGTCCTACCTCCATACGAGGTACTAGAATGCCCTGGACTACGAGATCTCTTATTCTCCCACTCTAACTCCTCCATCTTCAATCTATGATAGGCTTCATACCTCCTGGAAATATCAACAGCAACATCAAATAGAGTAGAAAGCCCATCAATAAAACCTCTGACCCTCTCGGACGGCTCCTGCACGAGATATGGAGCATAGCTGGACATCTTTGAACACAACAACTCATACATTGAGACTGACAGGTTACTCTGTCCAATCCTCTCAAACTGTCTCCTCTTCTCATCCTGCTGACTGCGAGGGAGAAACTTCTCCATGAATCGGTGGGAGAACTCAGTCCAGGTAAACTTAGGCAAGCCCTGCCTAGCTGATCGAAGTGCAGTCCACCAAGCTAAAGTCGGACCCTAAAACTGGAAGGCAGTATACTCAACTCCATACTTCTGAAGATACCCAAAGGCCTCTAAGATACGCTGACAACGATTAAGAAACTCATGAGGCTTAAGCTTATCTGATGTACGACCAGAGAATTTTTTAGGATCAAGTCGGGTAAAATAATGCAACCTTATCGGATCATCAACCTGACCTGCTACCTGGACTGGCTGACCAGCCTGAACAACCAGAGGTACAACACCCGCTACCTCTGGAACATGACCACCTGGGACATGAACTGTTGGGGCTACATGTGGAGCTAGAATGGGGGCTCCCTGAACCTGAGAACCAATAACTACCGCAGCCTGAGGAGCTGCCTGAAGGATAGGAGCATCTAAGACAACCTGAGGAATAGGAGCATCTACAGCAGCCTAAGCAATAGCAGCATCTACAGCAGCCTGAGTAATATGAGCATCTACGGCAGCCTAAGAAATAGGAGGTCCCTGGGGCATCAGCGTCACTAAGAATCTCATAAAAGCGTCATGAAGTGCGGGGGGAACGAATAAGCCCTGCTCCCCCTGCCCAGGAAAAGCTGGCACTACCGGAACCTCTCCAACATGATCAACATGATCCACCGTCCTCGCGGCCCGGGCAACTCTACCTCTGCCTCGACCACGGTCTCTACTGCGGCCAACAACCCCACCTTGCGGAGCAGCAGACATAGGGGTGACCGCTGGCTCCTCCGCCTCTCGTTGAACATTCGCGCGCGTTCTCACCATTTACTGCGAAAAATTAAAAATATTTAACTTCAGATAAGAAGACTCACGCACGACGGGGAAAGAAAGAAAAGAAACTGCCTAAATGCTACCATAGCCTCTCGTAGATAGGTACGGACGTCTCCGCCCGATTAGCGAGACTCTATTAGACACTGTCACGATCTGGAATGATTCTAAACTGGGCTCTGATACCAACTGACATGACCCGCATTTTTACCTAGGCCGTGCGGGCATCCGACCACATACCCTAGACTTTTCGGGCGGACCCTATCGACTGAATAAATATAAACGGCGCAAAATTACCCTGAAAAAAAAAATAAAACATGACCTTAACAACATAAAATAACTCTCAAGGATATAAATATATACAAACTATATACATATATACAAACTGTCTGGACAATACAACCAACAACCCAGAATACACAGGTTTAAAGATTTCCAGATCAGACATCTAAGAAGGCCAAAAGATATACACACCTCCCAAAGGGAGCAAAATTAAGGAGAACTATAATATCTAAAGTTGGTGGCCGCAATGAACAAGATGGCTCACCGTAGATAGCTGAAAATGTACTAC
Organism: Petunia secreta; assembly: GCA_029990175.1. Taxonomy (NCBI): domain Eukaryota; kingdom Viridiplantae; phylum Streptophyta; class Magnoliopsida; order Solanales; family Solanaceae; genus Petunia; species Petunia secreta. Next base: position 34,237,880 of record JARKIP010000022.1, read on the forward strand.
TCCTCAATCATGACGCGGCTGGCTTGGTCCTGAAGCAGAATCTTCCGAACGAAAAGAAAACACAAGAACAAGTAGGGGGTGAGTCATAAGGACTCAATAAGTGAGGACAAACTAGCAACCTCAAAAAATAGATACGCTAGTCAGGGAAACAGAAGCCATAGCAGTCAATCAGATAAGTCATCACATATAATTAATGCAATAAATCTATACAGCTAAAAAAATGCATATAAAGATATGCAATGATGTATCATGATGCAGTGGGGTCATATGTGCCCGAAACCTATCTCCAGCGCGGGACTCTCATCGTCTACCTGGAGATATATACAATAATGACACTTCACCGGCGCGGGACTCTCATCGACTACCGGGAAGTATATGCGAATAATTATCCTTCACCAGCTCGGGACTCTCATCGATTACCGGGAAATATATGCAATAATGACAGCCAGAATACAATGCTCAGATACTCAATGCAATACCAGTAACAGGACATAACATATAATATACAACGTAAATTCAAAGCTAAGGCGTAATGAGTACGCCTATCGTCAACTACATACGTAAAGAACACGTGGTAGAAAATCTACGAGGCCAAATGCCTCCAAAGAAATGGATATAGTCACTTACCGTATTCCAAAGCTAGCCCTGCTACTCAACAACTGCCTTTTTCCCTTGGATTAACTGCCAAACGATCCCGCTCTATTCAATAAGCAGAAAAATTATATCAAATAAAGCTAAATGATTCATTCCTTATGTCTTAGGGCAATCCAGTTAGGAACCTGATACCTTATTCGCATACGCAACAAGCAGACCAGGCCTATGTATAGGGTTCAAAGTCCTATAGCAAAACCCTAAATAAATTACATTTATATGTTGCCCATAACTCACTGAGCACGAAATGTAATCATTTCCATCATCAGGGGCGAATTGAACCTTTAAACTATCAATTTAAGTCATTAGGGCGATGTCTAATATCCTTAATTTTACCGTAAAAATATATTCAAACACACGTAATAAGCTAAGATACTGAGTTAACATAATTACCTGGAGATTTGGGGTAGAAATTCCACTATTTTCCACCTCTTTTTCCCTTTTTTCCTCTTTCTTTTCTAACCTTTCTTTTCTCTGTTTTGTTCGTATGTTTTTGCATATCTTAGCTACTGCTGCAAAGGATTAAATCCCTTAGCTAACCGACTTTGCTTTTTTTTTTTAATAAATTCGCTACGACGACTAAAATTAAAATGGAACCCTAGAGAAGTTGAAATGATCCCAAATTTTTCAAGTAAGTTATACAAAATATATGTGACATGCTCGCCAGGGCAAATCTCAAATTGGACTCCCGAAACTCCAGATACGAATTAAAAGGAAAAAGGACCAAATTATTTATTTTTTCGAAACTTTAGCCGAAATCAACCGAACAACCTTGAAACTCACTTCAAAAATACACATATGTCATAAATGACCATGCAAACCTTGCGACGCTTTCAGATTTCGAATCGGAGCTCATTCGCCAAAATTGTTCTCGAAAACCTCTTTTTTACGATTTATTGTTAACGAAAACTGAAACCTTCTTTCGATGCCTACCAAACGAGGTTTAATTTAGCTCAAATTTTACAGACAAGTCGAGATGATCCTTACGAAGCTTTTAAAATTGACGGCACGTCAATTGGGGTCCTAATTCCCGAAACGACTACTTAAGGTCGTTTCATCTTCATAGTAGTCATCAGCCTCACGCTCAATATTTCGATCAACATTTGTGCCTCGGCCTCGACCTCGGAAATTTCCACTACCTCGCTGAGCCTGTCTTCATTGAATAAACGGTGGCTCATACTCATGTTCGCCTTCGGGAAATTCTCCATCATCAACCCTTTCATCAACGACCCCAACTTGTCTTCGGGCCATTGGAAGTGGTATTCTATCACCTCGGAGAATGCCCAAGTATTGATAACCAGCTTCGGGATTGCCCAAGTTTTGTTGTTTCGCTTGGGGATTGCCCATAGCTTCATTTCGAACTGCCTCGTCCTTCAACCGTTGTTGTTGAACGAGCTCAGCAAATTGCTCAGGTTTCATCGGAGTGGAGTTGCTAGTTCCTGCGCCGGACCCAGGTAAGGCCACGGACGCACTCCCTTGCTCGAGATTAGCTACTCGAGCACTCACTCCTCTTACCTCAGTACTGATGCCTTGTATCACAGCCATGGGATTGGCTAACGACACCTCGGACTTCTCAATGCCCTTTCCTTCGCCTCCATTCCCATCCATGGTTCCTGCACATACTAAAGACCAATAAAATGTTAAGGTTAGAAATTACCTCACCCACTCTCTCACTTTTATTGGGTGGCACTCGGGCCCACTCAATTTATGGGTTCGGTTTTGGTCACTCAAGAACTTCTAGCCAATGGCTTCCTCAGTTGATAAACTTCTCTAAGTTCCTTTGCGTTTCAAAAGTTAAGTTGTCTCCTTCGGGATGAGTGAATTGATACGACTCGATGGAACGGACGCTATTTAACTGCGCTCGGGAAGTCAAGGAATTTTCTACAAAATTTGGACTTCGGTCACCCTTCGCACGAGTTCCTATATGCTCATATAATTTTGTACAAACATCGAGTAGAAAGATTTACTCCAGAGATCTACAAACTAGATTTATCGAACACAAGAAAAGTGAAAACCTAAGAGATTCTACCCTTCGATTCCTTCTTCGGAATCCTTCGATCACACCAACTCTTGTTCGGAAAAAAGTGGTCCCTCCTTGGTACGGATAGTGTTTTACCTTATCAAATTTCCCTTTTCAAACCGACAAAATTTTTACGTGGGGTTTTAGATTTTGAAACTTTACTCCTTTCTTCTTCAATGGAACTGTGAACTTCTTACTCCGGCGTACGGACATAATTAAACTTCGTTCACAGTCCACGATTTTAACAAATTTTGGGTTGCTTTTCACTTCGGTGACTTTCAACGTCGGAGGAAATCAATTCCAGAAGTTCGAGCTAAGAAAACTTCACTTCGTCCGTACACTGTTACAATGTAACAAGTTTCCAGCGTACGGACGGTAGCTCAACCAATGGAACTTCGATTTTTATGCTCAAAATTCAACCCAAATCAAGTAACAACCACCAGTGCTCGATAACAACCACCAAAACACGACTGGGGTTTAGTAACAGCAACCACCGCGACAACCAGTCCGAAAAAATTCGATAAACCCTAGTCGTCAACCATGTATGACAGGTGCTCCTTGGAATCGTTGGAGGATGGTGAACAAGAATCAATGGCTGTTTGATTCAAATAACCAACAAATTAACCAAAATTTTTGAATTTTTCTTTTCTACTTTTTTTTTTTTTGGGAATAGCAACACAACAGTAACAACAATCAACAACACAGAAGAAGCTGAAACTGAAAGACAACAAGCACGAGATAAATCGAACAGGATTTGAGGTTGTAAGAACAAGCTCAAACCTCGCTCTGATACCAAGATGGTACACCGAAGTCAAGAGCTCGAGCTGAAGTGTTCGAATTTTAAGTGTTCGGTTGAAGGAGTGACCGAACACTCGGTTATCCAGCCCTGCGTGGCTTACTCCTATAGGTCGCCTGTGACCATTCATTGTTTTGTCCCTACAGTAATCTATAAATACTCCTTTATATTTCATTGTAAGTTAGTTAGTTTTGTTGAATGATCAAACATAGTTGTAGCTATTGTGAGCCTCCGATGGAGCCGAACCCCATTGTGGGATTTTAAAGAACTTGTGTGAATCGGCGTGTGTCATTTGAATATTTTATTCTTTGGTCATTAAATTTGCAAGAAGCATCGTTCTTCTTGAGGATTGTTGCTTAGTATAGGTGATTTTTGCCTCCGACTCGATCGAGCTTGAGACCAGTTCCTCAAAGTTTCTTTGAATCGAAGCAAGATTTGTCTTGCTTCTTATCTTTATTTCTTGTTGATTTTCTGCGTTCTTCGTGTTTAGCTTTACCTCTGGTTGTCTTGCACCATGATGTCCGTGTATGTTAGCTCCATAGTGGTAACATGGCTGTCTGCGTTTAAATCTGCAGTGGCCGCTAAACTGGCTAGGGCATCAGCCTCCACATTTTCTTCTCTTGGTATCAAATTAATCTTCCATTTTTTAAACTTCTGCAGACATTTTTCTACTCTGGATAAGTACTCTTGCATGCGAACGTCCTTAGCGGCGTAAGCCTTGGTTACTTGATTAACAACAAGCTGAGAGTCGCAATTGATACTGATCTCCCTGGCCCCCAATATATAACCTAATTCTAAGGCTTGAATTACTGCTTCATATTCTACTTTGTTGTTCGTTATCTGGGAGCAGCTGACATCTTTCCTAAACACATTCTTCGCTAGGGATTTGATCACTATACCAAGCCCGACCTCTTTTACATTCGAGGCCCCGTCAGTGTGGATCAACCATTCTCTAGGGATAACGCATTCTATCATCTTGCGTTCTGCCTCAGCTCCCGACATCAAATTGGTACTGAAGCCAACTACAAAGTTCGCTAGTACCTGCGACTTGATAGCCATACGTGGCTGATGAATGATGTCATATTCGCCAACTTCGACGCCTCCTTTTGCCAGCCTGCCTGATAATTCGGGCTTGTGCATAGTAATTCGTAGGGGAAAAGAGGAAACAACGATAATGGTGTGACTCTGAAAAATATGGCCGCAACTTCCTCGCTGCCATGACTAACGCAAGTGCGAGTTTCTCTAGGTGTTGATGCCTAGTTTCTGCGTTTAGGAGAGACTTGCTGACATAATAGACTAGGGATTGCACTCCCTTCTCTTCTCGTACCAGGACGTCACTGACAGCAACTTCGGACACAACTAGATATAACAATAACAGTTCTCCCTTGCATGGCTTGGTGAGCAACGAAGGGATTTGCCAGATATTGCTTTAGTTCCCGTAGCGCCTTGCTACATTGCTCCGTCCATTCAAAACTTTTATTCTTTTTCAAGACATTGAAAAATGGATGACACTTCTCTGATGATCATGAGATTAACCGGCTGAGTGCTGCAATCGACCATTATGTCTTTTAACTTCAACTTCGCTTTTCAAGAAATTGGGTATCGCCTCGATCTTTATGGGATTTTCTTCTACGTCCCTGTTAGAAACAATAAACCCAAGGAATATACTAGAGGATATGCTGAAGATGCACATCTCGAGGTTGAGCTTCATTCCAAATTAATCAAAGATGTCAAACGCTATCTCCAGATGACTGATATGATCCTTGACGAATTCTGATTTTACCAACATGTCATCGAAGTAAAATTCCATGGTCTGGCCGATCTGCTCCTTGAACATTAGGTTCACCAACCTCTAATAAGTTGCTCCTGCATTCTTAAGTAAAAAAGGCATTATCGTGTAATAATAAGTCCCCCTGTCTGTGATTAAAAAGGTCTTCTCTTGATCATCTGGGTTCATGAGGATCTGATTGTATCCTCAGTATGCATCCAGAAAACTCAAGGCTTCATGGCTTGCCGTTGAATCGATGAGTTGATCAATGTTGGGTAGCGGGAAGGAATCCTTTTTAGGGATGCTTTGTTTAGATCTGTGAAATCGATGCATATCCTCCACTTACCATTTTTCTTGGGAACTACCACAACATTGGATAACTAGTCAAGGTACTGAACCTTGCAAATGGAAACGTTGTTTAGTATTTTTTTCTACCTCTTCACGGACCGCCTGACCATTTTTCGCGACTGATCAGTCGTTTCTTCTGCTTGATCGGTTTGAAGTTCGGATCGACTTTAAGATTATGTGTGATGACACTGGTTGATATCCCCGGCATGTCGGTGTGTACGCAGGCAAAGGTGCCTGACCACGCACCGAAGAAGTAAGCATATTCTTGCTTGGCTTCGACTGAAAGCTTGGCCCTGCATAAAATTTCTTGTCCGGAACCTCCTCGTCGAAGATCACCGGGTCAAGATCATCGAATGTAGCTTTGGCTAGCTTGTCTTCTTACCCCAAGGTGGAGAGTGTAATGGTCGGCTACCGTGACTGAGTCACTTCATGGACCCCGTATCCGAAAGGTACGCTGGCGATCAGATCAGGGCAAGTAGCTTATCAATCTTTTTCTTCTGATTTTTTGTTTCCTTTTTAGTGGCATTTATCACCGCAGTTATGTAACAGCTCTGGGATAACTTCTATTTCCCCTGAATTCTTTCACCCCCAAGGAGTCGGGTACTTTAGGATTTGATGAAGTGAAGACGGCACTGCGCGTACTTCGTGTATCAAGGGTCTCTCAAAAATAATGTTATACGAGAGATCACATAACATTACCTGGAAAGAGGTCACCTGTGTTGCTCCTGGTAGGTGTACTTCTCCCACAGACTTCTCGCTGGAGCTATTAAAGCTTGCTATAGTGTACGGGCTGGGGATTACTTGATTCCGTATCTCCATTTGGCAAACAGCCTTCCAATAAATGATATTGACTGCGCTGCTTGGATCCACCAATACACATTTGAGTCGAGCGTCATGTATCTGTAGGGTGATTATTAGAGCATCATAATGAGGATGACGGGCTCGTCGTGAGTCCTCGTCATTGAATTCAATGGTGTTGATGCATGCTTCTTGGCCATCTGCTGGCGAGCCTCACAGACCATGATGGCTTTGGTCCCGACGCTGAAAAGCCTTCTAACTGTTGGTATTATTTTATAATGAGGGGTGATACTCTGGCAAGATTTTAGCCATGATGATGGGTAACTGGGTTCTGATCTTAGATAGTAGTTCACAGTTTTAGTCATGTTGATCGAGTTATGAATTATCTGTCGGATCTCATTACCGGTATCTCATGCAGCATTGTCGTCGTGACTTGACATGATTGTGCCTTTTCCTTAGTAGAATACCTACAATTTCTTGGGCCAAACGGTGGGCACCAAACTGTTTATGCCTAAAATTGTACGTGTAGGTTAAACAATTATTTATAATTGGGGTCACAAGCAATACAGTAGTCACAATGGAAAAGTACGTAAATATAATGAAAGCAGTAATGAATAAACAAGACGAAATAATTAATAGAAAGATGGAGTAATTCTTATTCCTTGAGAATAGGCAGATTATGTGGTGAACCGCATGATGTACAATATAATGTAAGAATGGGGTATTTATAGTAGTTATACCCAGTCCTAAATAAGGTAAAATACAAAGAATAATAAGGCTATGCGCTTATAACTCAAGGCGGTGGTATACACTAAACCCTAGCTAGGAGACTGTAAATCCTAGGCGGCGGGATGTATACCCTGCATCCTATGGCCGTGCCGCCTGAATGGTCGTTGGCTCTAGGGGTGGGCGTGTATCCTCTGCGCCCAGTGACTTGTAAGATAAGTCTAGTATCGCCAGCTGGACTCGTATCCCCATAATAGTAGGTGGCGTATTTTTGCCTACACACTTTTTACTCCTATTTGAATGTAAATAAAATATAGAATGACTACTTTTCCCTTCCTACTATTTTAGGTATTTTCATATTTCAAGCTTCAAAAGTAAATTTACCAAGAATCGTAAAGTACCAAGAACAGAAGCGTTGACCAGACACAGTTCTCTTTGGACTGCTTTCAAAGGATATAAAGGAGAATAGTCTTGCTTCCTTTAATTTTGTTTCACGCATATTCATAAAACTCAAATGCTTAAGCTTTTACGAACTATATAAATATGTTTTTACACACGTGTTTCATGAAGAAATAAAAAGGTTGAAGCAAGAGCGTGAGGCAGATCGCTTAGCACATGCCGGAGATCACGAGATAAGCACTAAACACGCCAGGTAGATCGCTTAGCACGCGAGGCAGACTGTATAAGAGTGTCACCTTTGGAGAATATGGTGAAAAAGTTCATGATGGGCTAATATTCTCATGCATCCAGCGACTATGACTCCAAGGGAACTGAGTATACTTGTCTTCGGTTATGTATGGATGTTGCGTTTGGATGTTGTGTTATGTTTAGATTTGGATGGTTCTGTTACTTTTAGACTTGTATTTTAATTGTAGACGTGTACCATAAAGTTTAGACTTGCAATGTAACGACCCTCAAATAGTCGTTACAGGATCTGGGACCTCGATTTGCGTGCCGACAGTCCCAAAAGCTCCGTTAGGTCATTTATAACCCATCTGTGAAATCTGAGTCGAAACGGAGTCCGTTTGATAGGTTTCGAGAAAAGGATCCGTTTATGAAATTCCGGAAAGGAATTTGGGGTTTCGATAGGTCGTTTTGAGTAAACGAACCCCGATGGAAAATCCGAGTGCACCGTTAGGTCCGTCTCGTCATTTATGATATGTAGCAACCTTCAAAATTGAAAACGGACCTCGTTTGATAGGACTTTTGATAAAGTCCCCGTTTCGGAAGTTTAAAAGAGTTAAAAGAGGTTTCCGAGCTCCATTTGAGCAAATGAGCTCCGATGAGAGATCCGAAAGTTCCGTTAGGTTCGTATAGTAATTTGTGACTTGTAGCAATTTTCGGAATTGGATTCCGAGGTCGTTTGGTTAAATTTCGCTATTTTGGCGAAAGTCGAAAATTGAACCTTTGCCATGGGACCCACTTTTTGAGTTCTGGAGGTCCGAATTGAGTTCCGTCTTGACGAGCATGTCACCCAAGAATTTTATGGCTTGTGTGCAAAATTTGGGATCATTCCGAGCTTCGTAGGGTCCCGTTTTGCCCCTAAAACAGTAGAAAATCTGGTGCGACTTTTCTGTTCTGTTTTGGCGCAAACAGCCGGATAAAAGCTGATTTTCCGGCCAATCCGTAAGGAATTAGGAAAAACTCAAAACATGAAAGTTGTAGTCCTTTGAGTTGTGGTTCTAATGGCACTAACTTCAGGTCATTTGGACATTCGTATCAAAAGTTATGATTTTTTCAAAAGAAGCTGTCACAGAGGCAAAAACTGCTATAAAAAGGCCATTTCGGGTCATTTCGGTTCATAACTTATAAAAATCATTTGGTGAGCTCTTGAGGCGATTTTTGGGTATTTCTTAAAGACCCAATCATACTTACACTTAAGGTAAGCCCTTTCAATCCATCTTTATGTTGATTAACACAAGAATCAAAGGGTTGATTCTTGGAAATGGGTTAGAACCCTAGATTCTTAAGAATTGGGGAAAGACATCGAGCAAGGCTCGCATGTAGAATCTAAGTGTACTTTTGGACTCACGGGAGCGTGGGGAGTCCGGAAAAGTACATTTTGTAAATTTAGGGCTCGGCCCTACCCGGGGGCATTTTGGTAAATTTTACCCTAGGATGCCTATAGGCTTAAATAGCTATAATTGAGCACTCATATGTGCTATATCTTGTCTTAATAGACCTAGTGGAGAGTCCTTCGCGGACAAGGCGAGCGGGAAAGGAGATTCTTCCCGGCATTTGAGCCCGAATTTCGAGGTAAGTGAGACTTGACCTCTATTGTGCTTGTGGACTCTTCCTTCATGCTAGTATGCTTCATGTACGCATATATATACCTAACAATGGTTAGGATTAATGATGTGAATTACTTGCTATTATTGTTTGTTATAAATAGCGAGATTGTGACTCGACCGAGGTATGTGCCGGTCTAAACGCTACGTCGAGGTAGCTTAAATTTATATCGTAGTAACGCTTGCTACGCCATGCTTAGATAGCAAGAACTTGGGACATGGCCGAGGATGTTGCCGGCATGTCATGATAAATGTCTTGCCGAGGATTTTGCCGGCTTTTGTATGATATTGGTACTTGATTTGTTCACGTACCGGGTTGGGTAGTGCTGTCTATACGTAACCTTGGGTTGGACGACATGGGAGTAGGGATTGTACCCCCAAACTGTGGTCGGGTTAACCTTCGCCTTACGTTCAGCTAGCATAACCAACCTGGGTTACAGTGACTGTGAAATATTATCGTTATTAATATTTCTGTTATTATTTCTGTTATTGTTATTAATGTCGTGGATATTAATACTGTTAGAGGGACACTTGACAGGGGGTGTGGTGTCGCCTATACTATGAGATGTGTCACACTTGACAGGGGGTGTGGTGTGGACACTTGATCTTTGAGATGTGACACACTTGACAGGGGGTGTGGTGTGGTCACTTGATTTATTGACATACGACGCACTTGACAGGGGGTGTGGTGCGATCGTAGACAGATTTGAGATGAGCCAACGACTACAGGTCGTTGGTCTACTTATTCATGATTGTGATAGTGACTTCGGGTCACGGTATATGGTTGATACTTAGTAGTGGTGTTGCTAGTCCATCGTAGGTCTAGGTTAGTCGGCACGGGAGTAGAGATTGGACCTCCAAACCGCCGCTGAGTTGACCTATGCCTTACGTTGGATGGGCATAATCCTTGAGACTTCTGGTTACTACTTGTGTGTATGGAATGTGTTACATCTATTTGTGATTTCACTACTTTATTGTATGATTACTATAGTATGTTGTTGCTTATGATGCATGTAGCGACTTGTCCCGCAAGGGTACCTTAGCGGGCCTGTCGGTGATCTTACTGGGCTTCGGCTCATAACTTACTCTGCTACGTGCGCAGGTCCTTCATTCAGTCAGCAGTAGCAGTTCCCGAGGCTTCTGAGACTTTTGATTGAGGTGAGCCGACCACACAGACCGTGGTGGCATACCGCCGGAGTCACTTAGAGATAGGACTCAGATTTCTTTGATGTATATTCATACTTTATTGAGTCACTCTTAGAATGCTCCAATTCTTTTGTGGATATATTCTTTTGGACTTCACTCTTTTATATTTATATATCCATTTATGATCTTTTCACATTATTGTTCTTTTCCGCATCTTGTTTCATTGGTTCGCCTAGGCAAATGTTGTTTAGGTGCCATCACGAGCCCTTGGAAATTGGGTCGTGACGTGCAATGTAAAGTTTTAACCTATGTTTGATAGTGTAGACTTGAATTTGATAGTTTTAACTCATCTTTATAACTGTTGAATTATTGAAATAGTTTTTTTTTTTTTTTTTTTTTTTTTTTTTTTTTTTTTTTTTTTTTTTGGTATTTGGCATGTGGTATTTAAAAAAATTCCTCAGAAATTTAAATAAAGATTTAAAAAGAAAATGTTTTTGATAGATTTGTTTTTGATAGAATTATGTCGAAAAATTAAAAAAAAAAAATTATATTATTCCCATTATCTAAGGTTGTCCGTCGATACCTATTTTTTATAAAAAAAAAAAAAAATTCTTGTTCCAACGGCTTCCGTCAGAATATTAAATATTATTTTTTTAATTCACTGACAGATGTTGGTCGGAACACCAAGAACACTCCGATCGTTTGGGATTCACTTATCTGACGGGTGTCTGTCAATAACTCATCGTATTCTGTGATGGATGTATGCCTTCCGACCATATACTCGACATGTCGTTTCCCATTTGAATGATGTCGGAAGATTGACTCTTCTGACGGATTTCTCTGTCGGAAAAAAGCTAATTTCTAGTAGTGATATTAGTGCTGGAGAGCTGTAAAGATTAGAAGTGAAGTTATAATTCAAACTCTTGAGATTTAGGCAACGGTTTTGGCATTGTATTTGTATTTGGTTATTGCCGTAAGAATATGCTTTTCTTTGTTTCTTTTCTTTTTTTTAATAAAAAAGTTGGTAATAATAATATTACGGTTATTTCATATAATTAAATTGCAATTGTATCTAATGAGAATGCCATTAAATTGCAATCTTGTCCAATTTGGTGTGTGAGTACGTGCTCGCCCCTCTGCTTTACGTCTTTGCAGTTATCTATATATATTATATATATAAAAATGAAGAACGCTTAGGACAAAATGTAGAATAGGACATTAGGACAACAATTGTAATGACACTAAATTCAAATTTAAAGATAAGTTAATAAATAGCCCAAATATAAAGGACTTATTACTTATCTGAGTATATAGGATAAAGATGTTTAAATTTTAAAAATGAACAATGAAAGAATTCAAGCAAAGTTAAAATTTTAAAATACAAATAAATTTCAAATTTAAGAAATTTCTATTATTAAAGCTAAAACTCATCCTTTCATCTTAAATAAAAGATAATTATTATTAGAATTTGTTAAATATTATTTTACATTAGCACAAGAAGAGTAAAATAAAATTAAAGTTATTTAGTAATGTTAAAAGAGTTTTGAAAAGAATGTAGTTACTTTTTAATTTGAATTGAAAGATATTTGTTTTTAGATTTTTTTTTTTTTAAAAAAAGCAATGGATAAGCAAATAAATCTTAGGAGTATCTGTAAAATTAGATTACCCGAGTGAGTTATTTTCATTGATAATACGTCTCTAATATATACAAGTTAAAGCTCTATAACTAAGGAAACAAATATGCATAAGTAATTACAATTTATTTGATTCCTATAACTAAGGAAACATATATCTGTGATATGATTCGTATAACTAAGGAAACATATCCCTATGATTCTGTAAAGTGATCATATGAGATCCTCCAATACTCCCCCTCAAGTTTGGGCATGAATTGTGGAAATGCCCAACTTGGCCAATAATTTATGAAACTGGTCATGTCCAAGAGCTTTAGTAAGTATATCAGCCAATTGGTGCTGTGAAGATATAGGATGAGTCATGATTGTCTTTGACTGTTTGTATTGCCGAATGAAATGACAATCTATCTCGATGTGCTTGGTATGTTCATGAAAAACAGGATTGGCAGTGATCTTGATAGCAGCTTGGTTATCACAGAAGAGAGAAACGGGTGCTGGATGCCTTACTTGAAGGTCTTGTAGAAGCCGAAGTAACCATACAATCTCACTAGCAGTAGCAGCCATGGCTCTATATTCTGCTTCAGCGGATGAACGAGAAACTACTGTTTGTTTCTTAGACCTCCAAGAAATGGGTGATTTACCAAGAAACACAATGTATCCTGTGGTTGATCGGCGTGTCATTGGACAACCTGCCCAATCTGCATCACAATAAGCTCTTATAGATAGTGAATTATCTGAAAGAAGTAGAATCCCTTGGCCGGGATTTCCTTTGAGATAACGTAAGATTCTATAGGCAGCTTCCATATGAGGTTGTCTTGGGGCATGCATAAATTGGCTAAGTACATGAACGACATAGCTAATATCTGGACGAGTAATGGTAAGGTAAAGCGACAAGGCGACGGTACTGCCCTGGATCATTACAAATTTCACCAGAATCAAGAGAAAGCTTATGTTGTTGCTCCATGGGAAAACAAGCTTATGTTGTTGCTCCATGGGAAAACTAGCTGGCTTGCAACCTGTGAGTCTACTCTCTGCCAAAATATCAAGCATGTACTTGCGTTGGTTTAATGCAATGCCCGCTGGTGATCATTCCACTTCAATACCAAGAAAATATTTGAGCTTTCCAAGATCGTTGATATGAAATTTAGCATTTAGATAATCTTTCAGTTTGGATATGCAATCGGAATCATTTCCTGTAATGATAAGATCATCCACATATATAAGAACCGCAACAAAAGAACCTCCAGGATGGGGTAATATAAACAAAGAATAATCTGCATTTGATTGTCGAAAACCAAGAGAAATTAAAAAGGTTGTGAACTTATGATACCAATTGCGTGATGCCTGACGAAGGCCATACAAGGATTTTCGTAATCGACAGACTCTTTGCTCCCCCCTATTTGGCAAAACCTTGTGGAATCTTCATGTAGACTTCTTCATGCAAGTCTCCATGTAGAAAAGCATTGTTCACATCTAATTGATGAAGCTCCCAATTTCGAGTCGCAGCAACTGCTAATAGACAACGAACAGTGACAAGCTTTGCCACAGGTGCAAATGTTTCATGAGAATCAACCCCTTCAATCTGAGTGTATCCTTTTGCTACCAAACGCGCCTTGTAGCGCTCGATACTTCCATCAGGTTTGTATTTTATTTTATAGACCCATTTTGAGTCTATAGCTCGTTTTCCTGGAGGTAAAATCTGCAAAGTCCAAGTGTGGTTGGCTTCTAAGGCAGAAACTTCATTTGCCATGGCTTCTCTCCAATGTGTGTGCTTAACTGCTTGACTAAAAGATTTTGGCTCATCGACAGATGAGATGGCCACCAAAAAGACAATGTGACTGGATGATAGTTTAGAATATGAAATAGAGTGAGACAGAGGATGTACCTTTGAGTTTGCCGATGGAGTAGGCGAGAGCGGTTGATCATTCAACTGAGCAAGAGAGGGGGGAAAAACATAATCATACCCTGTCAACTTCTGCGGAATTTTTCGTGAGCGTTTACCAGGTTCAAGGCTAGAAGAATCAATGCTATTAGTTGTATCGATAGTAGAAAAATCTTGAGAAGAAGATTGATAAGGTGGTAACGAAGTTGCTGGTAGTAAAGAAGTGGTTGTGGCTGTAGCTTCTAAATTCTCAGTTGAAGTGCAAATCTCATGCCTAACCGGACTTTTAGGGGAATGGTTCTCATTTGTGTCACGGTGCTCTATAAAATCAGGTTTTTGTCTAGATGGCTCATCAAATATAATCGCTTGACCCAAGTCAATATATGGCACACTTCTTGTTTCTTTAGAACCTTCAAAAGGATAGATGTCTTCAAAAAATTGTACATCACGTGAAACATAAATCCTTTTATCTTCAAGATCATAAATTCTATATCCCTTTTGACCACTGGGATATCCAACAAATATGCCAGGTTTTTCACGTGGAGCAAATTTATCTCGAGGCTTTCTATTCAAATGTCCATAGCAAAGACATCCAAAATTTCTCAAATGATCATATGTAGGTACTTTTCCAAGTAGCCTTTCATATGGGGTTGTATTTTGCAGAGTAGAAAGAGGCATTCGATTGATTAAATATGCTGCAGTCAGGACGCATTCACCCCAAAACTTGATGGGCAGATGCGCTTGAAATCGCAAGGCACGAGCCACATCCAATAGATGTCTATGCTTTCGTTCGACTACTCCATTTTGCTGTGGAGTGTCCGTACAACTACTTTGACGCTCCATGCCATAATCAAAATAATGTGACAGTAAATCCTCATGCTTAAATTCTAGCCCATTATCTGTCCGTAGGATTTTAACTCGCAAGTTAAACTGCGTGTTTACCCAATTAAAAAATTGTAACAAATAGGCTTTAGTTTCTGATTTAGTCTTCATGAGAAAAACCCATGTTGCTCGACTGAAATCATCGACTATGGTGAGGAAGTAATGAGATCGAGGAAGAGATTGTGTCTTATAAGGTCCCCAAATGTCACAATGTATTAAATCAAAAGCATGCTCTGTCTTAATCATACTACTAGGGAAAGATAATCGTGTCTGTTTTGCCTTACAACAGGCATCACAGAACATAGTCTTCTTTCCATCAGAATTAACAGATAAACTAGGAATTAGAGAAATACGATTTAATGGTAAATGCCCCAAGCGCTGATGCCATAAACTTGCACTAACAGGCTTCTTGACCATCAATGCGCTTGCCCCGCTTTCATTGGCTCCAAGTAGTAGAGACCATTCCGCTCTCTACCCACTCCAATCGGCGTCCTCGAAGGTAAGTCCTGTATCACAAAAGAATTTGGCCAAAAAGTTACTGTACATTGCAAGTCATTTGTCAGTTTGCTTATTGATAATAAATTGAAATGAAAATCAGGAACTCCAAGAACATGTTCAAGGATCAATCTTTTCCCAAGAGCCACTTGGCCCAAGGCATGAACTTTCACCATAGCACCATTTGGTATTTGCACTGGTGGTAAATCTGAATGAACTATTGTATTTGACAAAGCATTTATATCATGAGTTATATGATTTGTAGCCCCAGTGTCAAGTATCCATTCTTTTGACTTACCAGAAAAATTAGAGGCTGCCATATTCGCAGTTGCATTACCTGTCGATATTCCATGATTGCCCAATAATGCTAATAGTTGTTGGTGTTGAGCATGTGTTAAACCTGGGATTGGCGACATAGCCCCTTCACTAGTTGCGGCAAGGGCCATACCTTTGAGAGCATTTGTTTCCTTCTGATTTTTCTGATACCCACGAGACTGCACCTGATCATTATTTGTCTCCTTGCTATTTTTCTTGCCAGGTTTACGCCAATCTGGAGGGTACCCAATCACTGTGTAGCAGAAATCATTGTTGTGATTTATTCTCCCACAGTGTGGGCAAGGTGGAAATTGATACCGTGTGCCGTCTCCATTTTTTCTTTGTCGTGATTCACCCCCTTTAGTCATCAAGGCAGTTGCTTCAATAGCGGGGATTCGATTTGCAGCAACAGACCTTTGCTTCTCTTCTTGTGCCGCAATAGCATAGGATCTTCCTAGATTTGGCAATAGTCGACACTTAATATTTGGGAACGCACAGTTGAATATGTGTCATCAAGTCCCATTAGAAAATCAAAAACCTTTTCCTCCTCTCTCATGGATTGCATCTTCTTTGCTACACCACAAACACAACCACATGTACAAGTCGGAGTCGGCACGAGGCCTTGTAACTCACCCCAAAAGGACTTAAGTTTACCATAGTAGGATGAAACGGAAGCTCTCTCTTGCTGCAAGAGAGCTATGACATGCTTTAATTCATAGACTCTTGGTGCAATTCCTTGGGTAAATCGTTCTTCCAAATCTATCCAAATGTCTCTAGCAGTATCGACATGTGCGGCGCTGCCTTGGAGTTCTTTGGAAATTGCATTTGTAAGCCATGAAAGTACAATGGCATTACACTGCATCCATGGCTGTAAATCCTGAGAGTTTTCTTTGGGTCTCTCTATGGTCCCATCAACAAACCCAGCTTTGTTTTTAGAGTATAGCGCATTCAAAAAGCTTCGTCTCCAAGTGAAATAGTTTTCTCCATTTTCACTAAGAGGGTCGGTAACAAAAATCAAGCCTGGGTGATCTGATGGATGCAAGGAATAGGGAGAAGCATCTGCTGCTTTGAGTTGAAGCAGACTCGCTAGATCTCCTAAGTTTTTATCGGTGCTCTGTTCTGTCCCCATGGCTTGAAAAAAAGGAAAATCTCAGTATCTCTTAACACGCTCTGATACCATGTAAAATTAGATTACCAGAGTGAGTTAGTTTCATTGATAATACGTCTCTAATATATACAAGTTAAAGCTCTATAACTAAAGAAACAAATATGCATAAGTAATTACAATTGATTTGATTCCTATAACTAAGGAAACATATCTCTGTGATGTGATTCGTATAACTAAGGAAACATATCCCTATGATTCTCTAAAGTGATCATATGAGATCCTCCAATAGTATCAGGTCCACGAAAGATAGATTATATGGCAGCTACATTAGTGCAGTTAGTTTTGGAATTTGAATTAGAAGATAAAGCATTTTGAATTTGAATTTGAATTGAAGGATAACTTTGAAAGTTAAAATCACTTTCCTATCTTAACTGCTTTAAAAGATAAAGATGAAAACAATATAAAATATTATCTTAAAAACTGATATGATTTTTGAAATTTAAATTTAAATGAAATTAGGGTTCAAATAAACCAATTATAATACCCCTCATTCAGTGAAATATAAAGAGTTGACGGTGCATCTGAAATTTCATCACGGTTCTCTTTTACATAGCTACAAATCCAAATATTTCTTTCCGACGTATAGAGACTAGAGAATACTAATGTTATTGTCTGTTATTTTCAGGAATTGGTGCAAGAATTTGATAAGAAGACTTCTGATGTCGTATTGTCTAGATTAGCTTCTTACAAAATTAATGGAGTTGAAGGTATGTTCTTTAAACTATCATTTAGTTCTCTGCACAATTATTTTACATCACACTTTGTGTCTTCTCAATACTTCATGGCAGCCATTTTGTGAATACTTTTGAAATATATGTCTATTTATATCAATATCCACATATGATAAATTAAAGGACATATAGTAGGCTTAGTCAGCACATTTAAAAAATTAAAGCCCATAGATGACAAAAGGATCCGTGTGATTGTATGATTTGTTTGCAAAAGGATTTTAGGATGGATTGAGGAATATGAGGCAGAAGGACAAAAAACAAAGAAACAAGCAGCGCTAAATTTTTTTGTCCTTTATTTGTCTCGTAAGTCCATTGAAACATATTTCTCTCTATTTTCTGCCTACTTTAATTGGAAATTGTCAAGAGAATAAAAAGGAAATTAGACATTTCAGCTGTAAATTAAACAAATTCCTTTATAAAGAACTGTAACATTATCTCATAATTTTTTATTTGGAAGTAACAATTGATTGTTTTTAATTTTCAGCTATAAGTGTCATTGATATAGAGTCTCATTGTTCAAGGAATATTTTGAGTACGACATTAGAAAAGAAAGGCCTCGAGTGAGAGTGGACAACAAGAGAAATTTGTGGTGACTATTTTGAAGAGAAATATCTTCTTCTTCTTTAATTCTTCGTCATTGTGTTATTCTTACTGCTTTGTTTCATTGTGCAATAAACATATTTTTGGCTCTTCTTCTCTACATAATGCCTTGCAGATTGTTCAGTACAGAAATTAGATCAAACTTTTACTGCAAAATATGGCTACAAAGAGGAACCAGACAATTGTTCATTCTTGCTTGAATAATTCTTCAAGACGAAAAAGTATCATTTAATCATTTTAGAGTTTTACATGTATTAAAATTGCACTTGCAGTTGCAACATGAAAGGTATCATATATAATCCTTTAAAGTTTTCTTCTATATAATACTTTTGATTTGCAGGAAGAAAAGGTATCCTATAATCGCTTTATTATTTTCATCTTCGTTTATCTATTTGAATACCTTTTAGAGTTAGTTGTAAATGCATGAATAGTTTATTAATTATTCCGACATGTACGCACAATTTATTCTTCAAATGGCTAAATAGAATTTGGATTATGGCGCAAAATTAGTAATTAGTAAAGATTTATGTACGTAGGGAGTTTGAGTTTGAATGTCATGACTGTTTGATAACTTTGTTAGTGTTCAGATAGGGGAACAAATTTGTGGTGACTATTTTCAATGAGAACTTCAGGATAAGAATGTGTGATCTAACTGCATTAGTTATATTTCATGGCATATATATGCAGTTACTGCAACAGTTTTTTTTTTCACTTCTACTATACCAATATTTTTCTTGGAGGTATCCGCAATAGTTTTTTGTTTCTTTCATTTTGAAGTATTAAAACTTTTAATCAATAAGAAGTCTGTTTCCTTCACATAAAGATGCTACTATATAATACCACAGTAGAATTAGTTTTTGTTTTTTTTATAGATTTGACTTTTGTAATCATTGGTTTATCGAGTTTTACACTTTGACTTCATCTAATAGTAATTCTATACTCCCTCCGTCCCTATTTGTTTGTCATAATTTGACTTGGCACAAAGTTTAATAAAATAAGAAAGACTTTTGAAACTTGTGGTCTAAAATAAGCCATGAATATTTGTATGGCTATAAATGAGTCTACAAGTAACTTTAGAGTTGAATTATTACCAAATTTAGAAGTATAACAATCTTTTTGGGACAGACTAATAAGGAAAGTATGACAAATAAAGTGGGACAGAGGGAGTATATAGCACTGGTTTCTTTCATTGGTATATATTTATGAATTGATAACTTTGTAAACTTTATTTTTTCGAATCCATGTTGAGAATTGAGCATAGGAATTAACTTACAAGATACGGAAGTAAACTTGGCAATAACAGGTTGATTTTGATCAATAATTTAATTATTAGGTTTATTATTTATTTTAGATTATATTATATATTGTGTCACAAATTATATGAATATGATACTTCTATTTCATCTAAGAGTTATTTAATGATCATAACTCTGTTATATAGATCCTTTAATTTACTTTCATATAGTTTTGGTTCACTTGTGTATATATTGCTAGAGAAACAAGATGACAATTAGGATTTTCTAAAATAAATAAATTAATAGTTTAAACAAGCAAATCACACTTAATCGATAAAATTAGTTTCATCTAACATTATCTTTGAAGCATTACTAGCAAGAGTCCCATCCATGTGACGTGGGAATCTCGGTTTCTTTGTTATTAAGTTGCAGCATAAATAGCAAGGATAACAAAAGTGACAAGACGCAGAACATAGATGCCAAGTTGTACGTTGTCGATGCAGTGGAATTTATTTGTTAGCACACTATAATGTCCATTGATGATAGCCAAAAAAGAGTTTGAATGCCTCCTTAATTTTTTTACGATAGGTCAAGGTGTAGTTTGACGTTAACGTTACTACTCAAGAAATAGAAGCTTGAGAGGATAGGATTGTTTAAAAAATAGAAGGATACGACTTATTAAATTAGAGTGAAGAAGTTTTATAAATTATTATAAGAAAACTCATTTTGTGGATAGATCACATACTGAAGTCTTGATAGATAAAGCCAAATAGCAAATATATTTAATATTAAAACAAATAGAGAAATTGTGAGAGTATTTATGCTTTGAATTAATGTGAAAAACAAGAAAGTAAATATTAAAAAGTACTCAAAATATTCATAAGTTAACCTAAACAATAAAAAATTTTCCAACCAACAGAGAAAAAACATAAGATTTTTCTAGAGTAATTTTTTATGTAATACTATCAATCTATCTATATTACACTAAAGGAGTAGTGAAAAAAAGGATTAAATCAATTGGCTGGCTAATGAGAAGCTACGTGACAATGTAATAGTGCTAAGAAGTAGGTAACGTATTAGCAGTATAAGGAACAGAAATAATAGAAAATAAATAAGAAACGAGATGACAACTGAAATTTTATTGGACAAAAGATGAGCTAATGTAAAAATGTTATGTACTTCGGGGTCGTTTAGTAGCACATTAGTTCCACGATACGCGCATTAAACGTTACATAAACCAATCTATTGTTTGGTTGTCAAATGTTCTTCCTACATAAAATTCAGCATTAACTGTATCATGTTTGGTTCTTTATAAATAATACATGCATAAGTTAGAAAAAAATATGTACATTATTTTATTCGGAATAATATGTAGAATAAAAATGTTAGTATTAGTAATATACTAAGTATTAAAATTTTAAAGTAACAAAACTATCAATCATAGTATATAGCGAGAATTATTTTTATTTGTTGAAGGTAAAAAAATTATTTTAAACTATACATTATATATTAATTTTTGATATATTTACGATGTAACGGAAGCTTTACATTATAATTCATGTGCTACTTATCCCTATATTATAGTCCATGCATACTTAATACACGCATGCTTAACTTTTGTACTACTAATCTCCACATTTCTAGCCCTTAATTGTTACAATTGTTAGTGCCTGCTTAAAATGAATCCAAGCAAACGACGCCTTAATGTACAATCATTTCTTTTAAGTGTTTGAAAATTTATTGTAGTAATCTGATCTAATATGCTACTGATTATAGTATATAAATGAATAATATTTATTAATACTGATCGCGCATCGCGCGGGAGATATACTAGTACTATTAAATGTTACGCGTACTGATTCACTACCCTTTACTTATAATTGACCGTATTGAAATTTGCCTTCTACGAGGCCTAGGGTTAAAATTACAAATAAATTGCATGCTCCTTATGGAAATCGAAATTAATGACGAAAATATAATGAAGGACGAAGAAAATCTGTTCGAGAAAAGGTCAGTCAAACATATGAGAAGGGTGACTTTATGCATATTAGAGGTTCAGTATCCTTTGTCACACATAACGGAGGTTGGTTAAGTTGCTAAATATCAAACCTATTTATAAGTTATATGCATTGCATTCTAATTTACTTTTCTTTTTATGCAACAAATGAGCTCAATCGATTATATTAATGGATTTTATGTATATGATTCAATCAATATATTCTTTATTTTAAGTATTTAGATTGTTAGCTTTATAAATATTTAAATTGACTAGTTTGTGCTTTTAATTGTTTACAATATGTTTTATTTTTTGTTGTTGCGTGCATTTGTGGTGCCTTTTGTTTGTTGTTTAGGGGTGCAATATGTTTATGCATTATGCAGGGTAAGCTACAAAAGTAGTTTGTAGTAAAAAAAAATATAGAATGTCTGGCGGGTGGCGGATCTAGTATTTTTGTGTCATAGGTGCTGAGCTGCTTTAGTCTAGATTTGCTAGGGAAGTATTAGGTGCTCGGCCAATATTTTTGCATGTGATCCCTAATTTTCTAAATAAAAATGCACTTATTTTATCAAAGCAAAAACTCATCACTTCCGTCCGCCACTTTACCAAACGATAAGATTTCTCATGGAGAATCATCGAAAAAATCTAAGAATTCTCCTAAATTCACAAATATATCGACGAATAAACAAAGCGTCCAAATTGTTCCTTAGAAGGAATTGACAAAGCCAAAATTTTGTGGAAATATCCAGTTTTCTGACGAACCAAACTATCTAATTTTTCGATAAATAATTGGTGGTGGTTGTCGAAAATATATAACGATTGACCAACGATAACTTAGACATTTGTCAGATATTCTCTAGGCATCAAATATAGCTGCTTGTTAGAACGTCTGACTGTTCATCGTCAAAAATTCTAGTGACTTTTAACGCTTTCCCGCTAATTATTTAGTGATATTCTTATATGAGCCTAAATCAGTTTAGGAACACAAATCGAATTTGAGTTGGAATACAAGAAAACCTTCGTATCAAAGTCGAGAAAATGTTAAGAATAAGCGTAAAATGCGAGAAAATGCTAAGAACAAGCGTAAAATGCGAGAAAATAACTTGATTTCAATATATCATAATGAGTACAAATTTTGGCAGAATTTCTGTATATCTTTCTAAATATGTACAATGTAAAATGAAGTACTATTTATAGACACAAGAGCTTGCTCCACGTTCTCCATGATCTGTTCATGGCCAAACCCACGTCTGGAGCATTTATGGATGAAGTTAATGGGCAAAGTAGTGGGCTGCAAAGCCGCTTGACCCGAGGCGTTTCACTGAGGTTCAAGTATATGACCTCGGTGGTAGGGCCTTGCTGCTTGACCGAGGTGAATGTCACCGAAGCTCAGCTTGCGGCTCGCCTTCGGTGATGACCTCGGTGCTTGACTTCGCGCTCCACTCACTTGCTTCGATTTCTGGCTTGTCATCACGTGCTCGGTCGCTATCAGATCATGTTGCCGAAGCGACTCATCGCGAGCCGATTTTTACCCAATACAGATAGTCCCCCCACTCCTCGGTCAATTACCGAAGTTACCAAGGAGTGGAGTGAGATTCCGCGGGAAAGTGACGTGGCTTGATATTATCCAAGCGTTTTAAATTTTGTCAACGGTTTGCGTCTCTTCAGGTTACTATTCATCAACACGTGCTACCCATCCGTTGGCTAATCGAATGGGCACGCCGCTTTTTTTGTTTCTCCCAACGTTACAATGATGAAATTGCTCCACTTGGCTTTCCCACGCCTATAAATGCTTCCTCTCATAGCTATTCCCATCATTTCCAATATTTGCAAGTAACAGTAATTAAAAAAGAGAAGAATACTTTCATTTTGGACTTGATCCATCCCTGCTTTTAAGAAATCTTTGAACACTTGAAGCTGTAATCATGTCTACCACACACTCCAAACAAGATTCAAGCGACTCTAGTGAGAGGGCAAAGATTTCGCGCTACGCCGCCGCTATAGCTAGGGGCGACTTTATCACCACCGTGCCGGCGTTGCAGGTAATAGAGGCGGAGGGTGCTGGAGAGGTGACGTCCAACGTGAGTGGCCCTAAGAGGCGTAAAGAAAGAGCTAGGCGTGACATAGTTGTGATGAGCGAGGACGTGAGCCTAGAGGGAGAAGATGACGTCGCTGATGACGATGCCATGGTGGTAGCTGGCGCTGATGCTGTCATCCATAGGGATGACGATGGTGAGGGCGACGACGCCGAGGGTGATGGCGAGGACGACGCCGAGGCTGAGATAGAAACCGGGAGTGCGCTGCCCCCAACTGAAGGTGGGCATGATGCCGAGGTGGGACCTTCGGGCCCGGCGATTCCCCTCGAGTAGGAGCTCGAACCTCATCAAATTATCCCTTCTCATTTTGACAACAACAAAGATCTTAAGCTACAGAAGCAATCTGCTGATCAAAAGGAGAAGAACCGGAATATACCAGTGAACACGACGCCGACTCGCATAACGCAAGCTCACATTGAGCGAGTTCGGAGAGATTGTAGATTTGGGTCCGAGGTGAAGGTTGTCATCCCCGACCGAACTAGTAGGGTGTGCCAGCACGTGGAGGGGCTATCCTTTGCATACACTTATCCATTCACCGTAGGTTTCACCCTCCCTGTTCACAAGGTCATCGACAATTTTTGCCGAGCATTCAACCTATGCTTGGTTCAATTAGGCCCCGGCGTTTGGAGGGTTGTTCAGTGCATCGATTGGCTGAGCACAAAAGCCGGGGTGGATTTCACCTTGCAGCATCTCATCTCTCTCTACTACCCTTATTTCCACAAAGCCAGGGTTGTGGCTTTAAATAACCGAGGCATGTATGCGCTTCTCTATAAGAGCGAGGCTCACGGCGACCGAGGCTGCACTGATCGCTACGTCCTTTTGGAGACCAGCATTTTATTCACCGAACCCAATTTCCTAGAGAGGTGGAATAACACACGTAAGTATCCCTTCAGTTTTTATTTCCTCCTTAGTGATCATTCGTGTTTACTAATCCCGATTCATTTGTGTTTTTCAGCCAACAAGGCTGCTATCGTTCCTCCCCAGGGGTTGATCGAGTGGGTTAGAGCTGTGATTTGGGCTCGTGAGTGCCCAACTCGAACATGGATGAAGATGGCTGCTGATTTTGGTTGGTAGTATAAGAGGCACGGTAGGTTTTTTGTGGTGTCTCATTTGGTATGCTGTTTTGAAGCTTTTGCTTCGGTAGCTGACTTTCCTTCCCTCGGTGTTAGGTTTTCCAAATCGTTCCATCAACACGAAGAAAGACAAAAAGAAAAAAGAAAAAGGAAAGAAAAAAGATGATGAGGATACCGAGTAAGATGATGACATGGCGGTGGTTCGCTTCGCTGGAGACATAAAATAGCTTAAGGTTTCAAAGCCTTCGAAGACTGCAAAGGGATCCTCGGGTCAGGGATCCTCAAAAGGTATACATTGCCCTCGATTGACTCGCTGGTCTTTATTTTTTTTTCATTTCCTTGCTCAAGATTCTTTTATGTTGTCCTTCGTAGGCTTGAAAAGGAAAAGAGAGATTTCCAATAAACCCTCTCACTCTGTAAACCCTCGCGCGAGGTTTCTACTTCCCCTAGGCCCGAAATGGTGGCGGAATCACGCCGAAGGTTAATTGATGAGCCTGATGATGTTGCCGCTGAGGACTTAGCGGCTCGAAGAGCAGTCGAGGTCGTGGACCTTGAGGATCAGGAGCAGGAGCCCGAGGCGGCAGTCGCCAGAGCCAGAGGCAAGGCCAAAGTTGGGGAAGTTGGGTCTGCTGCCATCGAGAGGGAGATTGAAGTTTGCGCGGTTCGAGCGCAATCCGAGCCCGCAAGGATCTCATCCTAGGTGGGGTCTTTTCGGAAGCTTGAAGTGCTATCTTCTTCGAACCTGTTGGCGTGCGATCGAGGGGATATCTTGAGCCTTACGCCTTTGCTTGGGCCAGAGGAAGACAAAGTTGTGTAGGCTTTCTTTCAAGGTCAGCCGTACAACACCATCGCTGCCAATGCTATCAGAGTAAGTTTCGTCGTCTTTCAATTTTACCTCATCTTCATCTTCGGTCTGTGGCTAACAATGATTTTTTAATTAATCTCCATCCAGAGTTTTGTTCTGTCATTGAGGGCTATCGAGTTTGAGACCTCGAGGGATGAAGAAATTCGGCGCCTTGCCGGTGCATGGGAAGGCAAAGAGATAGCTTCAATGCACAAATAGCAGAACTAAAGGCTAAGTTGTCCAAGACGCAGTCCGATTTGCACGAAGCCGAAGCTACTTCCGAAGCAAAGAGGTCGAAGCTCTTCGAGAGGAAATCGCTGATCGCAAAGACAGAGCTAAGATCAAAGCCAAGAGGGCTGAGCTGGATAAGCGATGGACTGTTATCCAGTCTTGACTGAAGCTGCTCAAGTAGTGCCGCGCTGGTGAGCTCAATTTGGAAGAAGAAATTTCCAAAGCCGAAGAGAAGGCATTACAAGCTCAAGCTATCGTCCCTGATCTCCCATCAAGTGAAGCATCGAGCGAGGATGAATGAGAGGGTGATGATGAAGAAGACGCCGGGGGGGATTCCGAAGAGGGAGGCGACGCCCCCGAGGCTTACACTTCCGTTTACATTTTTTGTTTTCGTGTAAGACTTTGGGCTCTTTTTTTTTTTTTGTTCATACTTTGGACCTTCAGGTCCTTTTGATGTATAAATTTGCAGCCTCCGGGCCTATTAATGAAATGATTTTGTACTTCATCTTAAATGTTAGTTTTCTCATGAACCGAACATTTAAAATAGATAACTTACTTGCAAGACTTAATTAAACGAAGCTGATGCAAACTTAGAACGACGTCTCGTTCTCGAATTGATGCATTTAAAGTGCAACATCGGAGTGCAAGATTTTAGAAACCAAGAGATATAGAATCAAGTTTATTTCATTGATAATATCAACGAGCCAAAATTGGCGTTTTACATAAAGCCAAGTCGAGGTAGTGTAATCACCTAATTTTGGCACACAAAATTCAAAAATGCTCAAAATAGTCGTATTAGATTCTTAGGACGTTTCGTCAATTTTTTCTTAGCTTCTGGTGTTTGTTCTAACTAATTTCGTCTTTAATTAGGACGTTAAAAAATTGAAAATTAACAAAAATTATTTGTTATATGTTTAATTGTGATTCTATGTTTAAATTGTGATAATATTGTAAGTTTATGCGGTTTACATTATGATTAATTGTGTATGTTTTATTAGTATAGACTCTTTTAATAGCCATTTTTGCAAAAATAAATAGCCCAATGCCTAGCCCATCAGCCCACTCACTCTTTGGCCCACCCAACACATAATTATATCTGAGCCTTTGATTTTGGATTCATCTAACGGACATAATTCCTCCTCTCATTCCCTTATAAGCCCCCAAACTCACCTCATTTCTTCCATTCTCACTTAAGTCTCAAAGACTTGGGAGAACTCTACCCAAATTTCTCCTCCCCACCGGAAAATATCCCACCACCGCTGGTCCACCGAGAGCCACCGGTCGGCCGCCGCGCTGCCGCCGCCGGCCACCACCTCCGGTGGCCGGAAAAATACAAAAAATATATCATCGGAAAGCTCTCAACCTCCTCATTCCATTTCCACAACCATCTTCTTCAAATTCGCAACCATTTGGCGTAGATCGGGCTTTGAAGTTTCAGTCAAAGTGTAACTCCGGCCACCCCATAACTTTCGGGTAAGTTTTTGTTCCTTGACTTACTCTCACTCTTCCCCTTCACCCCCACATCCCCATCTCCCATATATCCCTTTCCTTTTTTTTCCCAGTCCCGTGTCCCGTTTCCCCTCCGTTTTTTTGTTTGTTTCCCGTTTTCTGTTTCCTGATTTTTTTCTTCTTCTTCTTATTTCTTTTGTTCTTGTTTCTGAGGCCGTGGGGGCTGTGTTTGTGCTAGTGAGGTGAGGGTGATTCTTGGTAGGGGCTGTGATGAGGGAGTATGGTGACGAGGTGGTTTGAGATTGTGAGGATGATTTGTTCGTAGTGTTAGGGGGCTGTGGGATCGTTTTGATGTCAAGGGTTTGTTTCAGTTTTTGGCTAGGCATTGGAGGCTCGGGTGTAGTAAAGCAGAGGGGGCTGTTATGGTTCATTTGTCGCTGTGATGATGATGATGCTCGGGGTGTTAGCGATACGTGTTTGGTGTAACTGATGCGACGTTCGCATTGGAACTGCTGTGATGTTCTGTTTTGGAGGAGACGAGCAGGGTGCGGGGATGCTGAAACAATGATGTCGATGTTTTGTAAAGGACTTTGGTCGTGGTGGAAATCTGCCGCAACAAGGTATTGCTAGGACGATTGAACCTTAACCTCTATGTCTTTATTTTTCCTTTGCAATTTCAGTTTGTATTAGTTGTTAGTTTAGCATTAGTCTTTTGTATTGAAATCCTATAGAACATCATTGAGGCTATGAGAATTCCTTGGTTTAAAACATGGTTTTGCTTTTCCTGATCCAAGCATGAATATGTATGTATGTGTACACGCATCAATTAATGGTTTTTGTATCTTTCACTTTCATAGAGCAGAAAGCGTATGCTTGGTTTTTGTTTGCTGATGTCTAAGTTAGTACTCCTAGTATGGAATTTGCATTGAATAAATCTGGGATTGTTGATTGAGCGTCATGTCTAGAGAGCTTTTGCTTGATCTATTTTTTGGTTTAATCGTCCAGGAAAACTAGAGAACACTAGTTTGTTTGTTTGATTTTTGTTCTGTTTTGAGTTTTTGTCTAGCTGCAGCTCATTATAGCTTACCAGAAGCTCTCAAATGTCCGGTTTGTTTTAGTTTAGTTACAAGTTAGAATCTGTTTGCATTTGGTTCAGCTTCAACTCAGTTTGGGGGGCTGATTAGTTGTCTAGTTGGTCTTGGACTTTCTAGTCTATGTAATGAGTATTGGGGGTCCTTTTAGAGGACCCTACTTGTAGTATTTCAGCTTTTGGAAGCTGTTTTGGTAGCTGAAACAGTCCTCTACAGCTGCTGTACTTTTTGCTTGAAAAATGGGACTAAAAGCACTCAAGTGTAGGGTGTGGGCTTGTACTTTTGTACAAGTCCACACCCCACCTTTTGGCTCTCAAATTCAGCCATAAATAGGGCCATTTAATGCCTTTATAATACACAACTGCCTGCTGAAGATTTAGAAAAAGAAGAGTGAACAAAAACACTTAAAAAAAATAGTAAGTTTTGAGAGGAGATTTAGAACCAAAAAGCCTTTACTTCATAGGCCTTTTGGAGCATAAATCTTTAAGTTTAAGGGTTCAAATAGGAGTTTAAAGGGGCTGTTTCGGTGCTGATTTTTGGAGGGTTTGCTGCTGTTTTTTTTTGTTTGATTTGGTTTGGCTAAAAGCTCGTTAGATCTTGTTACTTGCTTGTGCCAAGAAGTTTACTCACTAGGTAAATATTCCAACTCTTGCATTATACTTTTACTTTGTATATATTTGTCATGTTTAAAGATGATCTATGCATGGAAACGAGCTTGATAAGAGTTATCCCATTTTGCTTACGTTCGCGTTTGAGCAATTCTTTTAACTATTTGTCATAAGAAATGATAAGAATCTAGAATGGTTTAATCTAGGCCCAATACATGTTGCTTGACCACGTTGAGTTTCATTAATAGTTTGCATATGATTTATTAAGCAAGTATATTTTGGTGACTCATTTTGTGTTTTAACTATGTATATAAATATATATTTGAAATCGTGAGCCACTTGTGTAAAAATGGTTTGAGACTGATATAAGTAGGCAAAAATAGGACATAAGTGCAAAGCGGATCAACACTGATTTCTGAAACGAGTAGGCTTAAAATTAGGGTGTTTTCTTTAAATCTGACCACATGTTATTTTATATGGCCACCATTTGGAATAAGAATAGAAATATGGTCAATTGTGCAAAACAGGCTTTTAAAACTGCCCATTTTCAAAAAAAAAAGCCTTCAGCCCAATATTGTTGCTAAACTGTAAACGTTTCACTTTTTACCAATAATCTGCTCCATTTTTTTCATGCAAACCCCTATTAGTTCTATAAGGTCCATGTGCCATTGTCTACTACCCTTCATTTATTCTCAAAAGCATAATAAATTATTGTTTACAAATTAAAGAGAAGGAACTTATATATATATAAAAAGTACTAATATATTTTGCACGTTTAGCTCAACTTCAAATGATATTTTTACTCATGGCTACAAGTGTTTTATTATTATTATTATTTTTTTTCAACAAATCTATTTAAATATTGCAAATTTTTAACCATTTATATTTTGAATTAGTCAAAGTGCATTCTACTTTGACATAATTACCCATCCAAAAATGTAACGATTAGGAAAATTAAATAGGATTGAAAAGATTTACTCGATTAGGCACAACGATAAGTGTGGCTTGTGGTCCGCTTGTTATGCAAAAAAATAAATAAATAAGATAAATTAATTCTAAATTGATTATTATTGAGGTTAATAAATTTTTTTTTTAAGAGAAAATAGACCAATCCTTTATGAGGTTGGGATTGCATGATACATTTTAAACATTTATTTACGCATCTACTCATTTACTGTAAATCGAAGTGTAAATTCGTCCAATCCTCTGTGAGGTTGGAAAGGAATGATACGCTTTTAATCAAAGTATAAATTAACGACATTAATATAACAACCATATTTTAATAAATTAAAATTGTGACAATAAAGCAACTGTGCTTAGCACAGGACTCGAGGGTGCCTAATACCTTCCCGAGAGTCAACTGAGAACCTTACCCGAATCTCTAAACGCAGACCATTAGACGAGTCAGAGGTGTTCCGAGGTACCTTTTGGTGACTTGGCACACCTTAAACTATGTCAAGTGGCGACTCCGAGTTTCTCTAAATAATTTTGTACCTTTTTGAACACCAGTCACGAGCCTTTAAATAAATAAACTCGCACCTCGCAGTTTAATAATAAATTTTTTAGGGCGTGACAGCTTGGCGACTCCGCTGGGGAAATTAGTGAAAACTAGAATCTCCGGCTTTGATAAGATTGTCGCATGTTTTAATTTATTAAATATTTGGTTGTTATATTCTTGCCGTTATCACATTAAAAGTTGAATGTTACTGCTTTGATATTGTTGAAACTGTATATAAACTGTCTTCCTCCGCAACCTTCTGAGTTTCTGAAACACCCACACACGTGCACTTACCAGATTGCTTGTGGCATCTGGGACTTCTTACTAAATTGCCCATGATTTAGGAGGAAGGCGTGACGGGGTTTTAGGCCGGACACACTGTCTCCGGATGGCCCTGATGCGCTTTCCGCCCGGTTTGTCCACCGAGTTTTTTCAGCCAGTCTAGACACTGAGTCAGTTGTGTCACCCAGAGTTAAACCTTTAGGCCCAATTATCTGCATCAAATTTAACCTAATGAGGTGCGGTACACCGGTATTGCACTTGTCTAGGCTGACCCCTTTGTGTCAAGATGGGCCCGTGTCCCGAAAAGACACATTATTGGCATCTTATATGTTGTATTTGTTGTAGAAGAGTGTTGTTATGCTGACCGATCATCGGGGTGGGTGTTAAATTTTGAAAACAGAAAAAAAAAATGAGAAAAATAAAAAATGGGTTTAGTCCCGTGTCTCAAAACATCTTTAGTTGTCATTTTACGCCGTTATAATGGCGAATTTTTTTAGAACTTTTAGAGTCTAATTTTATGTCCGGGTTTGATCTCAAATATTAGAAAATAATTTGTCGTAGTTTTGCGCCGGTATAATGACAAAATTTTGGGACCCTTTTTGCCTTTGAGTCTGTGTCCAAGTCAAGTCCGTATTTTTGAAAAAAAAATAATTTATCGGGGTTTTACGCCGTCATAATGGCTAATTTTTGTAAACCAATTTTGCATCTAATTCGTGTAATATTTTGTGTTTTTGTGTCGTCATAATGGCCAGATTTTGTAAACACTCTAAGATTCATTTTCAAATCAAATCGAAGAGTTTGTTTCAAAAATCAAGTTTTTATGCTCATCTTTGCATTGCCGTAACGTCCGATTTTGGAGTCACTTTTCGGATTAAAAAAATGGTTTGATTCATAATCAGTTCATAAGTTATGTTCATGTCTTTGGTTAAGTCTTGGTTTTTCATTAAAAAAAAAAACAAAAAACAAAAACAAAAGAGAAAAAATTGTTGTTGTTTAGGGTCTGCTTTCCTTTGTTTTGTCTAAGGTCAAGTGAGGGTACAGACGATAAATTACAATTAGCTAAGTTGTATTTGCGTCGATCCTCGTGGAATAATTTGATTACGCTCAAATGTCGAGTCTCATTATTTTCACCGTCCGGGTGGACCCACCCATTATCATGTCAGTTTGTATATATCTTTTGACTTGTGCATCATGTCAAGCAATTTATTTTGAGTCTGTCTCGTGTCGTTTGTCTAAATTACGTTTGTTGAGTCAAAAAAAAGAGGTAAAGATAAAGAAAAAGGAAAAAGAAAATCCAAGTTGTCCTTGTTCAGAATTA
Source organism: Petunia secreta (assembly GCA_029990175.1). Taxonomy (NCBI): domain Eukaryota; kingdom Viridiplantae; phylum Streptophyta; class Magnoliopsida; order Solanales; family Solanaceae; genus Petunia; species Petunia secreta. The sequence continues at coordinate 34,269,849 of JARKIP010000022.1, forward strand.
ACTATCTCTTTGATTCGCGTCATGATTTTGTCTAACGCGACATATTTTGGGGAATACAATTGGTATACGCGGCTTATGCCGTGAACCTTTTCGGGATGACGCATAACAACCTTAGGTTTGCCAGTGTGCATTTTTGTGCTAACCCGATCTGTTTGTCAATAGTGTTTGGGATTCTGCGGTAACTTGAGAGGAAATCCTGGCATCATATCACACGTACAGAACAAGATCAATGGGACCCATGATCATGACGTCTGAAGGTGGGAATTCTGAGTTCGAAGATTACGAGCATTTGATTGAGCTGAATGAGAGGTTGACTGAAGAAGTCAAAAATCTGAAAAAGTTGGTGTTTGAGCAGAATCAGAGGTTTACAGAAGAGGCCAAAAATATGAAAGAGTTGGTGGTTGAACTGTATCATGCTATTACCATGGGACATGCACCTCCTCCCGTGCCATCTAATCTCTCAGGAGTTGCACCGACCATCGTGCATCAAGCACATGGTCTGCCTGCTATAGTTGAGGACCCTCATTATTCTCCCGACTTTCCTTACTACAACAGTGCCACAAAAGTGGCAGGATCCTCCACAATGTGTCCTATGGCACCACCACCTCCATTTGCTCCACCATCGGCCTCCACTCCACAATTCACTGTTCGAGTTAGGTCAGAGAGTCTTCGCAATGAAACAGAAAAGAAACGGGATCCCAGAAAGTGGAACAGGAGAGAATTTAACCAACCTCTGTCATACTCCCGAACTCCACAAAAGCATCATCAGCAGCATTGCTCCCCAGATAATCCAAATTACTCCGCTCCTCCACTCCATAGAGCGCAGCCATATGCTCCAATATTTTCCTATCCGCAATGGCGCGCACCAACTCCACAAGCCACATATAACACCCCACACAACCATTTCCAAGCTTCGCCTGACTTTCCCAACCAAAAGCGAAAGAATCCGTGTTCCTGTCCAAGCACAAGTCACAAAAAGTTGCGACAAAGGGGAGAGACTAAGTTCACCCCATTGGGGGAAACTTACACTAATTTGTTTGAAAAGTTGCAACAAGCCAATCTGTTGAAACCAATCCCGGGAAAAGTGAACCCTAATGGAAGAGTTGATCATTCACGCCATTGTGCGTTTCATTCTGGAGCACCTGGACATGACACGGAATCCTGCTGGGAACTCAAAAGGGCAATCCAGGCAATGATAGACAACAATCAGATAAAAGTCGTGGGGGATGAAACACCAAATGTGAACCAAAATTCTTTGTCGGTTCATGATGTTCAAAAAGACATGCATATGATTGGGACATTGTTCACAGAAGAAGAAATGAAATGGGATGGCGCCAAGCAGGTTGTGGCAGTTGGTCCTTCCAAAAACATCAGACGCCATGACTCATCTATTGTTGCACCAATCGATAGGCCGAATAAATCAACTGTCCGTGCAACAATGCAAGATGTAGTCGTTGAGCCAATTCACTGTCTTACACAATCATTCATTTTTTCCAAAGAAAACATGTCTACCTTGATGGTATTTCAAGAAAATGAAGCAAAGAAGAAGATGTTGTCAAGTTTGAAGCACGCCAGTGGAAACAACATGGTACAGTCTGATGACGGCTTCGACAGGGCATGAGAACAGTGCATTGGACGTGATATGAAAATGAACAATTGAGAGGCACTTGTCAACTTATTTTGTCGAACTTTCTGTGCACTTGGTTATTTCAGGGCTGTAATCCAAGTGCATTATTTTGCTTATTTTGATGTTCAAACCCTCATGTTTTTAATTCAATAAAAAGCAAGATTCACTCCTTGTCTCAAATATTTTGTTTTTTCTGTTCCTTATTTTTATCCTTTTAGTTTTTTTTTTGAAGTTTTATTCTTGTCAGCTTTAGTAACATGACATATGTGCGGAATTTGTGTCTTGATCCAAACACATGGTCTAATATCAGGCTTAAGAACTAACTGGACGGTGAGGATGACTGTGATAAAGGAATTATGCAAAGAGTTGAAAATGGTGCATAACCATTTTGGTCGGAAGTTTCAAGTGTAATTTTCAGGATCGCTGTTGGAGCGAAAATCAAGGATACCGAGTGATTAAGTCCCGTCTCTACTTGTGACTTTAGGTCGACTTATTTTGTTGTATATCTGTGCGAGGCATTCTCGGGTCGGGATGACGAACGGCTTTCGTTTCTACTACCCAAATATTTTATCAATTTAATAGTCTTTGAGCTTTGTGTATTTTTCTTTTCGGCTACCCTCCTTTGAAATAAATGTTGTTATACCAGTGAAAAAAAAAAGGAAAAAAAAAACAGAAAATCAGAAAACAACAAAAACAACAACACAAAAGCTAGCATTAAGTTGCTAGAGCTACGTCTGACCTGATTCCTCTCAAAAGGATGCGTAGGCAACCATTTCGGTGCGGTCGCAACAGGAAAAAAATTCCTCTTTCCCTGTTTTTTTTTTATTGACGCAAAACTTGCCTCCAAGTTTGCGGCCAACATCAAAAGAAATTTAGATCCCCATTTTATGCTAAACTGGGGCAGAAGTTTGTTTTTATTTTATTTCATAAATAAAATAAAAACAAACTTCTATTTTTGTAACATTCATTCACATGTCTCATGAGATGTTTAGCATACCAGTTTCGAAGTCGGGGAAGAAACTCAAAGTGCTCCGCAGAAGTTTTTTAAAGAAAAGCAAGAAATCCAATATTCCTTTTGCTTTCTTTGTGTTCATCTCGGGGGCAACTCTCAATATCTCCCACGTTTTCATATCAGAGAAAATTCAAAAGAAATTCCTCAATTTTCACTAAACTGAGGCTAAAGTGTAATGTTATCTTAGAAGAAAATGATTCCAAGGGTTGTATTATTCACCAAGTCATTTCATGAGATGCTTTTATACCGCTTTTCAAAACAAAGAGCAAAAGAAAACCCTAAAAAAAAAAAGAGAGAATAAAAAGGGAAATCCCCCAATTTGCTTAAACTGGGGGGAAAAAAAAAAGAAAAAAAAAGAAAAGAAAAGAAAAGAGGGTTTATTTTTTCAAAAGCGGTGATTTCAAAATTTGTAATGATCATCTAGCCGTCTCATGAGATGTTTCTGAGTTTTGATGCTAAATAATTTTCTTCCTAGCCTAACCAAATCCCATACTATGGTCCAAATAAAGACCTTTTTGACCGATCTTTGAGAATGTAGCGCATTGATGTACAATCAAAATATGAGTCTGCTCGGGGAAGTCGAAGTTTATTTTGATCATCGCAATCAAGAGATGGGAGTACAATTGCCATTAGGACAGAAACTTCCGTGAGAAGTCAAAATAAGGGATGACAGATTGGCTCAAAAAGAAAGAGGAGAAAGATGAGATCGACCGGAAAAGGGGATAAGAGGTCGAATGAAAAAAAAAAATGGAAACAAATGAAAAAAAAAAAAAAAAAAAAGAGAAGATAAGAAAGTGAATCATGTTGGTCAAAACCTGAAAGGGCGCCCCAGACCATTGTGAGGAAAAAGAACAAAGAGAGAGGCTAGTTGGTGAAAACCCGAAAGGACACCACTAGTCGAATGAGGGATGTCCGGTTTCTCATCATGATCGGACCAAGCAAGCAATTGCTTCTATATTGTCGAACTGGGTAAAATCAAGGATAGATCGTGTTGAAAAGGTCAAGACTTTATTCCAAGATGTATGTCGTGTTCCTTGAGCTTGTCATTTCACCCCTAAATAATTTTCCTTTGTATCTTTCAGAGACATCTTTCGTTCGATGTCTCCTCTTTGAATTTCTTCAAAGAAAGTTTTGCAAAGCTTGTTTACAGGTTTCTCAGTTGTACCAGATCATTGTTCGGGAACTAATGAGCAATGGAAGCTCGTGCCACACCTCGTATGAGAATGACACACCAAGATTGTACCAGGAAAGTCACCATGGAACGACATGTTGTTTCTACCAAGGATTGACTGAAGATTGGGAGAGATTATTTGGCATTGGTGAACTTTTGGGGTGGATCAAAAACACATCAACAATATCAAGATATTGTTTGAACAAGAACCCCAAGTTTATTTTGCGAGGACATGATTCAGGGCCTGTATAGTCGTGATGAAGAAAGCCATTGTGATATTTGCTACATCGTCAGCAAGATCAAGGATCACATGAATCAGGAGCATTTGTTCTGAGTTTCAGACAAAATCCCATTTTTGAAAAATGGCTGAGGTTTTCAAATCTCCAGACAAGACCCCATTAAGATAATGGGTTAGAGTTTGCAGTTGTCAAGTCAAAGCCACATGTGAAAAATGTGTGAACTGTACAGCCTCCAGACATGGGCTAATCATGAAGCGGGTGAACAAAGAGGACATAACTCACCAGGAAGATGTCAACCACAATAGCATACTCCCTCAAGATAATGCGGAAGTTTCCCTTTCAAGTCAGTTTTTGCTCAAAGATAGCGTCAGTTTCCTTTTTTAAGTCAGTTTTTGCTCAAAGATAGCGTCAGTTTCCTTTTCGAGTCAGTTCCGCTCAAAGATAGCGTCATTTCCTTTTCGAGTCAGTCCCGCTCAAAGATAGCGTCAGTTTCCTTTTAAAGTCAGTTTCCGCTAAAAGATAGCGATCATTTCCTTTCCAAGTTTGTCCCGCTCAAAGATAGCGTCATTTCCTTTTCGAGTCAGCCCCGCTCAAAGATAGCGTCAGTTTCCTTTTAAAGTCAATTTCCGCTAAAAGATAGCGATCATTTCCTTTCCAAGTTTGTCCCGCTCAAAGATAGCGTCAGTTTCCTTTTAAAGTCAGTTTCCGCTAAAAGATAGCACCCATTTCCTTTTCGTGTCAGTTTCGCTAAAAGATAGCACCCATGTCCTTTTCGTGTCAGTACCGCTAAAAGATAGCGTCAGTTTCCTTTTTGAGTCAGTTTCGCTAAAAGATAGCACCCCTTTCCTTTTTGAGGCAGTTTCGCTAAAAGATAGCACCCATTTCCTTTTCGAGTCAGTCCCGCTCAAAGATAGCGTCAGTTTCCTTTTAAAGTCGGTTTCCGCTAAAAGATAGCGATCATTTCCTTTCCGAGTCAGTTTCGCTCAAAGATAGCGTTATTTCTTTTCCATGTCAATTTTGCTAAAAGATAGCATCCATTTTCTTTCCGAGTCAGTTTCGCTCAAAGATAGCGTTATTTCCTTTCTGTGTCAGTTTCGCTAAAAGATAGCACCCATTTCCTTTCTGAGTCAATTTCTGCTAAAAGATAGCAACCATTTCCTTTTCGAGTCAGTCTGCTAAAAGATAGCAACCATTTCCCTTTTGAGTCAGTTTCCGCTAAAAGATAGCACCCATTTCCTTTCCGAGTCAGTTTCGCTCAAAGATAGCGTTATTTCCTTTTCGAGTCAGTTTCGCTAAAAGATAGCACCCATTTCCTTTTCGAGTCAGTTCCGCTCAAAGATAGCGTCAGTTTCCTTTTAAAGTCAGTTTCCGCTAAAAGATAGCACCCATTTCCTTTCCGAGTCAATTTCTGCTAAAAGATAGCAACCATTTTCTTTTTGAGTCAGTTTCGCTAAAAGATAGCACCCATTTCCTTTTCGTGTCAGTCCCGCTAAAAGATAGCAGCCATTTCCTTTTGAGTCAGTTTCGCTAAAAGATAGCGCCCATTTCCTTTGCGTGTCAGTCCTGCTAAAAAGATAGCACCCTTTTCCTTTTCAAGTCAGTTTCGCTAAAAGATAGCGCCCACTTCCTTTTCGAGTCAGTCTCGCTAAAAGATAGCGCCCATTTCCTTGTCGAGTCAGTTCCGCTAGAAGATAGCAACCACTTCCTTTTCAAGTTTGTCCCGCTCAAAGATTAGCAACCATCCCCAGCTTCAAGTCAAAGCCCGTCAAAGCGGCAATTTCAACTTTGAAGTTAAAGCCCACCCGAGCAGCATTTTCAAGTTTCAAGTTAAAGCCCGCCCGAGCGGCAATTTCAAGTTTCAAGTTAAAGCCCGCCCGAGCGGCGATTTCAAGTTTTCAAAACCCACTTGATTGGTGGGAGCTTCAGACCAGTTCATCAGCTTGGGAAGCATGAAGAGTAGTCTAGGAATTGTAACTTTTACATTTTTCAATGTTGTAATTCCATTTTTGCCTTGTATTTCCATTCCTTGTAAAGCAACGACCACCAGCAAGCGACCAGTACTCAGCAACGACAGCCTCTTGGTAGTCTAGAGTGTCTAGTATCAGCCCCAAGTGTGTCTAGAAGAGCCTCTGGTTTGTCTTAAGTAGTCTAGAGTGTCTAGGTTTGTCTTAGTGAGTCTTAGTGAGTCTAGTGTCTGTTTGAATGCGGTAGTCCCAGCTACCGCACGTAAGGAACTACACTGACCTGATTCCTTAGTCCGGGGATATGTAGGTAACCTTGTTATCTGTTAGAACCGAAATTCAAGGTACGGTCACCGTTTTGAAAAGCATACTCTCGGCTAGAACCGAAAAGCCAAAATTAGTTGTCGATTACTTCTTTGTCCGAAAACTCTTCGTGTTCCCGAACAAAGAGGGGCAGCTGTAATCACCTAATTTTGGCACACAAAATTCAAAAATGCTCAAAATAGTCGTATTAGATTCTTAGGACGTTTCGTCAATTTTTTCTTAGCTTCTGGTGTTTGTTCTAACTAATTTCGTCTTTAATTAGGACGTTAAAAAATTGAAAATTAACAAAAATTATTTGTTATATGTTTAATTGTGATTCTATGTTTAAATTGTGATAATATTGTAAGTTTATGCGGTTTACATTATGATTAATTGTGTATGTTTTATTAGTATAGACTCTTTTAATAGCCATTTTTGCAAAAATAAATAGCCCAATGCCTAGCCCATCAGCCCACTCACTCTTTGGCCCACCCAACACATAATTATATCTGAGCCTTTGATTTTGGATTCATCTAACGGACATAATTCCTCCTCTCATTCCCTTATAAGCCCCCAAACTCACCTCATTTCTTCCATTCTCACTTAAGTCTCAAAGACTTGGGAGAACTCTACCCAAATTTCTCCTCCCCACCGGAAAATATACCACCACCGCTGGTCCACCGAGAGCCACCGGTCGGCCGCCGCGCTGCCGCCGCCGGCCACCACCTCCGGTGGCCGGAAAAATACAAAAAATATATCATCGGAAAGCTCTCAACCTCCTCATTCCATTTCAACAACCATCTTCTTCAAATTCGCAACCATTTGGCGTAGATCGGGCTTTGAAGTTTCAGTCAAAGTGTAACTCCGGCGACCCCATAACTTTCGGGTAAGTTTTTGTTCCTTGACTTACTCTCACTCTTCCCCTTCACCCCCACATCCCCATCTCCCATATATCCCTTTCCTTTTTTTTTCCAGTCCCGTGTCCCGTTTCCCCTCCGTTTTTTTGTTTGTTTCCCGTTTTCTGTTTCCTGATTTTTTTCTTCTTCTTCTTATTTCTTTTGTTCTTGTTTCTGAGGCCGTGGGGGCTGTGTTTGTGCTAGTGAGGTGAGGGTGATTCTTGGTAGGGGCTGTGATGAGGGAGTATGGTGACGAGGTGGTTTGAGATTGTGAGGATGATTTGTTCGTAGTGTTAGGGGGCTGTGGGATCGTTTTGATGTCAAGGGTTTGTTTCAGTTTTTGGCTAGGCATTGGAGGCTCGGGTGTAGTAAAGCAGAGGGGGCTGTTATGGTTCATTTGTCGCTGTGATGATGATGATGCTCGGGGTGTTAGCGATACGTGTTTGGTGTAACTGATGCGACGTTCGCATTGGAACTGCTGTGATGTTTTGTTTTGGAGGAGACGAGCAGGGTGCGGGGATGCTGAAACAATGATGTCGATGTTTTGTAAAGGACTTTGGTCGTGGTGGAAATCTGCCGCAACAAGGTATTGCTAGGACGATTGAACCTTAACCTCTATGTCTTTATTTTTCCTTTGCAATTTCAGTTTGTATTAGTTGTTAGTTTAGCATTAGTCTTTTGTATTGAAATCCTATAGAACATCATTGAGGCTATGAGAATTCCTTGGTTTAAAACATGGTTTTGCTTTTCCTGATCCAAGCATGAATATGTATGTATGTGTACACGCATCAATTAATGGTTTTTGTATCTTTCACTTTTATAGAGCAGAAAGCGTATGCTTGGTTTTTGTTTGCTGATGTCTAAGTTAGTACTCCTAGTATGGAATTTGCATTGAATAAATCTGGGATTGTTGATTGAGCGTCATGTCTAGAGAGCTTTTGCTTGATCTATTTTTTGGTTTAATCGTCCAGGAAAACTAGAGAACACTAGTTTGTTTGTTTGATTTTTGTTCTGTTTTGAGTTTTTGTCTAGCTGCAGCTCATTATAGCTTACCAGAAGCTCTCAAATGTCCGGTTTGTTTTAGTTTAGTTACAAGTTAGAATCTGTTTGCATTTGGTTCAGCTTCAACTCAGTTTGGGGGGCTGATTAGTTGTCTAGTTGGTCTTGGACTTTCTAGTCTATGTAATGAGTATTGGGGGTCCTTTTAGAGGACCCTACTTGTAGTATTTCAGCTTTTGGAAGCTGTTTTGGTAGCTGAAACAGTCCTCTACAGCTGCTGTACTTTTTGCTTGAAAAATGGGACTAAAAGCACTCAAGTGTAGGGTGTGGGCTTGTACTTTTGTACAAGTCCACACCCCACCTTTTGGCTCTCAAATTCAGCCATAAATAGGGCCATTTAATGCCCTTATAATACACAACTGCCTGCTGAAGATTTAGAAAAAGAAGAGTGAACAAAAACACTTAAAAAAAATAGTAAGTTTTGAGAGGAGATTTAGAACCAAAAAGCCTTTACTTCATAGGCCTTTTGGAGCATAAATCTTTAAGTTTAAGGGTTCAAATAGGAGTTTAAAGGGGCTGTTTCGGTGCTGATTTTTGGAGGGTTTGCTGCTGTTTTTTTTTGTTTGATTTGGTTTGGCTAAAAGCTCGTTAGATCTTGTTACTTGCTTGTGCCAAGAAGTTTACTCACTAGGTAAATATTCCAACTCTTGCATTATACTTTTACTTTGTATATATTTGTCATGTTTAAAGATGATCTATGCATGGAAACGAGCTTGATAAGAGTTATCCCATTTTGCTTACGTTCGCGTTTGAGCAATTCTTTTAACTATTTGTCATAAGAAATGATAAGAATCTAGAATGGTTTAATCTAGGCCCAATACATGTTGCTTGACCACGTTGAGTTTCATTAATAGTTTGCATATGATTTATTAAGCAAGTATATTTTGGTGACTCATTTTGTGTTTTAACTATGTATATAAATATATATTTGAAATCGTGAGCCACTTGTGTAAAAATGGTTTGAGACTGATATAAGTAGGCAAAAATAGGACATAAGTGCAAAGCGGATCAACACTGATTTCTGAAACGAGTAGGCTTAAAATTAGGGTGTTTCCTTTAAATCTGACCACTTAAATCTGACCACATGTTATTTTATATGGCCACCATTTGGAATAAGAATAGAAATATGGTCAATTGTGCAAAACAGGCTTTTAAAACTGCCCATTTTCAAAAAAAAAAGCCTTCAGCCCAATATTGTTGCTAAACTGTAAACGTTTCACTTTTTACCAATAATCTGCTCCATTTTTTTCATGCAAACCCCTATTAGTTCTATAAGGTCCATGTGCCATTGTCTACTACCCTTCATTTATTCTCAAAAGCATAATAAATTATTGTTTACAAATTAAAGAGAAGGAACTTATATATATATAAAAAGTACTAATATATTTTGCACGTTTAGCTCAACTTCAAATGATATTTTTACTCATGGCTACAAGTGTTTTATTATTATTATTATTTTTTTTCAACAAATCTATTTAAATATTGCAAATTTTTAACCATTTATATTTTGAATTAGTCAAAGTGCATTCTACTTTGACATAATTACCCATCCAAAAATGTAACGATTAGGCAAATTAAATAGGATTGAAAAGATTTACTCGATTAGGCACAACGATAAGTGTGGCTTGTGGTCCGCTTGTTATGCAAAAAAATAAATAAATAAGATAAATTAATTCTAAATTGATTATTATTGAGGTTAATAAAATTTTTTTTTAAGAGAAAATAGACCAATCCTTTATGAGGTTGGGATTGCATGATACATTTTAAACATTTATTTACGCATCTACTCATTTACTGTAAATCGAAGTGTAAATTCGTCCAATCCTCTGTGAGGTTGGAAAGGAATGATACGCTTTTAATCAAAGTATAAATTAACGACATTAATATAACAACCATATTTTAATAAATTAAAATTCTGACAATAAAGCAACTGTGCTTAGCACAGGACTCGAGGGTGCCTAATACCTTCCCGAGAGTCAACTGAGAACCTTACCCGAATCTCTAAACGCAGACCATTAGACGAGTCAGAGGTGTTCCGAGGTACCTTTTGGTGACTTGGCACACCTTAAACTATGTCAAGTGGCGACTCCGAGTTTCTCTAAATAATTTTGTACCTTTTTGAACACCAGTCACGAGCCTTTAAATAAATAAACTCGCACCTCGCAGTTTAATAATAAATTTTTTAGGGCGTGACAGGTAGACCTTGGGCGTAAAAACAAATTGACAATATGCCACTATCGGGCGTAACTACAATGTACTAATCTATTCCTCGGGTGTCAGTCCCTGGTTGTCGAATAGATAGGCTTCGGTTGGGAGGCTCAGTGTCGACCTTGGTTGCAAACCACCCCTTACTCCCCCCCCAGTGTTCGGGTGTGATCTTGATGAAGATTCGAGCACTGGAAATCGTTTTATCCGCTTCCTGAAAAGGTCAAGCAAAATGGAACGAGGAGCAAGTTAGTACATTTCGATCGAGGCCCTAGGAGCGTTTTCGGCTTGAGGCTGAATGTAAACTTTAAGTAATCAAGGAATGCTTACTTCGATTTCAGAAGTAGCACCGCTTTAAATTGGAGATGTTCCAATTTAGGGGTTCGGGTATGCCCTGCATATCTTCAATTTGATAAGATCCTTTCCCAACAATTGCTCTGACTCTGTAAGGTCCTTCCCAGTTTGCGACGAGCTTTCCCCCATTTTTCTCCTTTGTCGATTGGTTCGTAGCCTTCAACACATAATCGCCAACTTTAAAATCTCTATGTTTTGCTTTCCTATTGAGATATGCCTCGATCTGCCTTTTTTGGGTAGCTAGCGGAACCAAAGCCAACTCCCTTTTCCCCTCGAGCAAGTACAACTCTATGTGCATGGCTTGCTGATTCGCATCCTTGGTGGTGTGAGTGTACCGAAGACTTGGTTCGCCCACTTCCACGGGGATAAGGGAATCCATATCGTAAGCAAGTGAAACAGGGGTCTTGCCGGTGCTGTTCTTTTCTGCCGTCCGCATGGTCCACAATACACCAGACAACAACTCGGGCCAAGGACCTTTCTTCTCATCAAGCCTCTTTTTGAGATTTCCAATAATTATCCTGTTTGAAGACTTAGCTTGGCCATTGGCACTTGGGTGATAGGGGGTCGAACCAATTCTTTTGATCCCCCATTGTTTGAAGAAATCAGTGATGGCTGCTCCCATGAACTGCTTACCACTGTCGCAAGCGATTTCCCTCGGGACACCGAACCTGTAGATGATGTTCTTCCTAAAGAAATCGATTACTTCTTTATGTTTAAAAATCAGTGAGATCTCCTGCTTCCACCCATTTTGTAAAGTAATCAGTTAAAATGAGGATGAATTGAACACTACCTTTTCCCTTCAGCAAGGGACCAACAACATCTATCCCCCATTTCATAAAAGGCCATGCTAACACGACTAAATGTAAAGGTTCTGCTTGTTGATGAATCATTCGCACGTGCCGTTGGAATTTATCACATTTTTACAAGAAGGCCTTTGCATCTGCGCTGATGGTGGGCCAATAGTACCCAGCTCTAAGTATTTTGCGCACCAAATATTTTCCCCCCGAGTGATTGCCACACTCACCTTCATGAATTTCAGCCATCACATACCTTGCTTCATCGGGACCCAAACATTTGGCCATCGGGCCGCAATACAATCTCTTATACAAACTTCCCTCAATCATATGATACGAAGCCGCTTGGGTCCTTAATTTTTTGGCTTCTTTCTTATCTTGGGGGACAGTCCCTGAATTGAAGTAAGAGAAATACTTACTCCGCCAATCCCATTTGTGGTCCACCGAGTTGACTAGCAATTTCATCTCTCTCATTTGCGCAGAAAGTAACCGAACCACTGAGTCAGTTCCCGAGTGTGTTGCATCTACCGCCGAACCCAAGTTTGCTAAGGTATCGGCCTCGGTATTTTCCTCTCGAGAAACTTGATTAATCTGCCATTCTTGGAATTGGGCCAAAATCCTCTGTGCTCGGTCTAAGAATAGCTGCATTCTGGGCTCCCGAGCCGTGTATTCACCGAGCACTTGGTTTACTACTAGCTGTGAGTTGCATCTCAACTCAATTCTTTCCACCCCCATTTCCTTTGCTAATTCCAAGCCTGCTAAAGCTGCTTCGTATTTGGCCTCATTATTGGTTACCTTTTTGAACCGAAAGGAGTGCCTGATTTTCTCCCCGCTGGGCGCTTTCAACACTATGCCTAATCCCAAACCATTGGAATTAGTTGCCCCATCGGTGTAAAGTATCCATAGTCCCGAAGATGTACCTTTCGATATTGAATTCTCTTTTTTGGCTTCGGGTAGGATCCCATCACTAAAATATGCTACGAAGTCAGCCAAGAGTTGGGATTTGATGGCTGTTCGGGATTGATAAGTGATGTCATACTCGCTCAATTCTACTACCCACTTCGATAACCTCCCCGATAATTTAGGTTTATGCAATATACTTCTCAAGAGGAAAGTTGAAACTGCCGCTATTGGGTGACATTGGAATAAGGTCGTAGTTCCCGAGCAGTAATAATTAAAGCAAGTGCTAGTTTTTCCAAGTGAGGGTACCTGGTTTCAGCATCGAAGAATGTCTTGCTCACATAATAGATGAGCTGTTGCTTGCCATCTTCTTCCCGAAAAAGCACAGCACTGACTGACACCTAGGATACCGCCAAGTACACCAGCAAAATTTCACCATCTTTTGGCTTGGCGAGCAACGACGCGTTAGCCAGATAGCGTTTCAAGTCTCTCAGCACTTCTTTACACTCCAGTGTCTATTCGAAGTGGTTGTTTTTCCTCAAGACAGAGAAAAATTTGTGACATCGCTCCGAGGACCCTTGAGATGAATCGACTCAAGGTAGCGATTCGGCCAGTTAAGTGTTGAGCCGGTCAACTCTTCGGGGATCTCTTCGATAGCCTTGATCTTATCTGGGTTGGCTTCGATTCCTCGTTCAGAGACAATGAATCCCAAGAATTTGCCTGACCCTACACTGAAGGCACACTTCTCAGGGTTTAACTTCATGCCATATTGCCTCAGAACAGTAAAAGAGTCCCTCAAATGATTCAGATGATCCTCCATTCGAATTGACTTGAGGAGCATATCGTCTATGATTTTCGAATATACTCCTTGAACATGCGACATATCAACCTCTGGTACGTCGCCGCAGCATTTTTCAAACTGAAGGGCATCACTTTATAGCAAAAGGTACCTCGTTCAGTGATGAACAGGGTTTTCTCTTCGTCCTTTAGATCAATGAGGATTTGGTTGTAGCCCGAATAAGAATCCAAGAAGGTTAATAGTTTGTGTCCAGCCGTGGAGTCTATTAACCTGTCTATTTGTTGCAATGGGTAGGAGTCTTTGGGGCAAGCCTTGTTCAAATCAGTATAGTCTACGCTCATCCTCCACTTGCCATTTTTCTTGGGTACGACGACAACATTAGCAAGCCATTCGGGATACTTTACCTCCCTTATGAAACCATTTTCTTGTAAATTTTCGATCGCTTTCTTTTTAACCCCGGCGTGAGGCCTTTTCTTCTGCTTCACTGTGGTGAATTTTGGGTCTACATTCAGCTTGTGGGTCATGATATCCGGATTGATACCAATCTTGTCCGATGGGACAAGCGAAGCAATCGTTGTTGGACTTTAAAACTTCAATGATTGCTTTCTTCGACTCTGGGTCCAGCTCTGAGCCGAAATACCTTTCTTTCAGGAAAATCTTTCAACAAGGTGAAAGATTCCAACTCCTGAATAGTTAAGTCCTCGGCCTTTTGTTTTCAACTTCTCCTCGGAGGTCCTCCTTGCTTGACCCCGGTTGCATTAGTTGCTAATGTTTTGGCCCGGTTGGGGCGACTCCACTTCTCAACGCAACCGAATAGCACTCTCTAGCTACTCATTGCTCTCCCTTTATTGATAGAACCCCCCAAGGTGTATGGAACTTGATCACTTGATGAAGCGTGGAGGGAACAGCCTCCATGGAATGGATCTATGGTCTGGCGAGGATCACGTTGTATGCTATGTCCTCAGGCAATACTTGAAATAGTGTTTCCTTGCTAACTCCTTCAGCAAACGTTTTGAATGTGATTTCACCCAAAGTTTTCTCTGTAGAGTTGTTAAAGCCAGTCAACATTGTTGCCTTGGGGATGACTTTCCTTTTGAGCCACATCTTCTTAATGGCCCCGTAGCTGATTATGTTGACCGAGCTACCGGAGTCAATCAGGACTCGCTTGATATCCGAGTCATTGATTCTCAACATGATGACCAAAGTATCTTGATGAGGGAACATCATCCCATCACAATCGTTATCATCAAATACAATTTCTTTACCCGAGCCTTCCACTCGAGTTCTCTTTTCCATTGTGATCGACAGCTTGGCGAATTTCTTTGCAGTTGCAAAATTCACCCCGTTCACCTCTGACCCCCCCCCCCCCCCCCCGTGATAACATTTACAACTTTCTCGAGGGGGGGAGGGAGGGGGGTGGAGCCCGAGGTGGCTGTCCATCACCTCGGTTCTTGGTGTAGTTGTCTTTTCCCTTGTCGGTAAGGAATTCGGCCAACACACCCTTCCTCAACAAATATGCCACTTCGAGGCGCAATGCTTTGCAGTCCTCGGTTCGATGGCCTTAATCCGCATGGAACTCGCAGTGCTAATTTTGATCTCTTTTGTCCGCTGGAATTCTCATGTCTTCGGGTACTCTTACCGCGGTAGTTCCCTTGACTATGTTGACCAGCTCCGAGGTCGATATATTAGCATTGTAGTCAGAGATCCGAGGTAATTCTTTCTTTGAAGCCGAAACTAGGCCTGATGAATTTCTTTTGTTCGTGTTAGAGTGAACCTTTTCTCCGAGCCGTTGGCTTATATGCGGGCTTACAAACGAATTTCCAAAGGAATTTCCCAACCTTTGGCTGACAGGGTGCCTCGTGGAGTTATATGCTTCGTACCTCCCCTTTGAATTTCCTCGCGACGCCTCAGCGCGATACGAGGATTCGCCTCGGTTCTTGTAGTTATAACCTCAGCTTTTAAACTCAGCTTCCTCCAGCCTTATCTTGGAGTAAGCTTATTTGTGTAAATCTTCCCACTTCAGAACTTGGTATTGTTGAAGCTCTTTTCGCAATTCAGCGGCAGCGTCGAAGTTGCGAACATTGATACCCTTTTCTAATGCCATGATGGCTAGAGTATCATCCATTCGAGGCAGCTCCATGTGCTCAGCATGAAAGCGCTCAAGGAACTCTTTCAATGGTTCACCGGGCCGTTGCTTGACCTCGTAGATATCCTCCTTCTTTTGAAGAATCTTTTATGCACCGGTGTGGGCCTTAATGAAGGCATTAACCATTTGCTTGAAGGTGGAAATTGTTCCCACTGGTAAGCACACGTACCAACGCAGGGCTCCTTTCTCCAAGGATTCGCCAAAATTTTTCAAGAACATAGACTCGAGCTCTATTGCCGTTAAGTCGTTGCTCTTTACCATCGCCATAAACTCAGTTACATGTTCTTTGCGATCAATTGTCCCATCATACTTCTTTAGCAAGAGGAGTTTGAAATTTTTGGGAGTTGGAGCTGGTGCTGCTTCGGGCTTGAATGGTAACTCCCTGTATTGGTCTATGTCAAGCTCGTCTTTGGTCTTAGCCACCCCGGGGACGCTCTCGAGGCGTTTTTCTACGCGAGCCTTGATGCAGGCTTCGATTTCTCTGGTCGACCTCTCAACATCAACTGAAGGTGTAGTTTCAGCCACGGTGGAAATCGTCACGAAGTGTGGCGTTGTGCTCGGTTTATTTCCCGAACCCCCAGACGTCGCCCCATTGTGAGGTCTCCCTATTATCGCACTCGTAGGAACGAAAGGCGGGATGCCTCCATTTAGAGCCGAAGGCTGAGTGCCGTTCGGTACTGAGCTATTCCTCACCTCTAATGAGGCGCGAAATTCGGCGTTGATGTGAGCTTGCTCATCTTTTCGCTCTTGAAGAGCTTTTAGCGAAGCAACAATAAAAGCTTGAAAGGTTTCAGTCGTCATTGGAGATGAGGACTGTTGATTCGACGGAACATCAGTCTGTTCATCGAGCTTTCTACTGCTGTCAGCCATATCGTCGTCAAAAGGTTGTGAACTCCAACGAAAATGAACGTCTAACTTTGGAACAAAGCGTTTCTGCTTATATTCCCACAGACGGCGCCAACTTGTATGGGCCTAAATCAGTTTAGGATCACAAATCGAATTTGGGTTGGAATACAAGCAAACCTTCGAATCAAAGTCGAGAAAATGCTAAGAACAAGCGTAAAATGCGAGAAAATAACTTGATTTAATATATCGTAATGAGTACAAATTTTGGAAGAGTTTCTGTATATCTTTCTGAATGCGTACAATGTAAAATGAAGTACTATTTGTAGACACAAGAGCTTTCTCCACGTTCTCCATGATCTGTTCATGGCCAAACCCCTGTCTGGAGCATTTATGGATGAAGTTAATGAGTAAAGTAGTGGGCTACAAAGCCGCCTGACCCGAGGCGTTTCACCGAGGTTCAAGTATATGACTCGGTGGTAGGGCCTTGTTGCTTGACCGAGGTGAATGTCACCGAAGCTCAGCTTGCGGCTCGCCTTCGGTGATGACCTCGGTGCCTGACTTTGGCGCTTCACTCACTTGCTTCAGTTTCTGGCTTGTCATCATGTGCTCGGTTGCTATCAGATCATGTTGCCGAAGCGACTCATCGCGAGCCGATTTTTACCCAATACAATTCTCTATTTTCCGATTGCCTTCTAATGCTTTCGGTTGTTGAAGTGGGTGTATTTTTATAAGTGTCTTTGTTCCACTTTATGTGATAAAGTTTGAATTGGTATGAATATTAAGAATAAAAAAGGAATAACTTTGAGACTTGTTTTAAAATTAAATTATTTTCAAATTTAGAATGCTAGTATTCTTTTTAAAAAAGAATAATATAGAAATGTTGTCACGTAACTGGAATAGAGGGAGTAAATCATACGGCCCAATTTATGTGATGCACTTTCCTTTTTATTTTAAGCAGTTAAAAAAAAAAGTTGACACCTTTCTATGTTTAGTAGCAATTCAATTTTATGAGATGATCCACAACCACACAAATATCTATGGTTCACTTAAATCACAATTTTCAATAACATTTCTTATTTTTTAAATTTCGTGCACAATCCACTTTTACATAAATTGGGAGGGAGGAAGTAGTAAAAAGTACACTTCTGGCCCCTCTTTGTTCGCTGAAAAAGTAGTTAACCTTTATTTTCAAATGTTCTTTCGAAATAATGTAACGGCCTAAGCTAGACTTTCAACTAAGGAAGCAGGGAATAACTCCAAATACAAATAAAGAAGAAACTTTCCAGGCAATATAAATATCGTTCGCAATTCACATGTATTCCACATGGGATTTGGTATTACACACAACCGCCGATCGAAGTTGCATTTCAGCACCCTTGAGCAGTGCAAAATTGGAGCATATTTTTTCTTTATCCCCTTTCTTTTTTCCTTTTAGTACTTGCAGAAAGAACAAGAACCAAATATGCTGATGGATCATGTGCTATGCAAGAAGTCTCTTTTACATGTAGAATTTGAAAGTTACAAAATTATTTCCTTACTTGATTGCACCAATATGCTGTCCTCATCCTAAGATATGGTGAAGATTTATTTGCTGTTTCCATTTGAAGTTTTGACATTTAGGGATTCTTTAATTACCACAACCCAACCGCTCCTTTCGCTATTAGATTTCATCTCTATAAAGCTTTAATTCCATCTCCAAGAAAAATGTAGTAAAACCCCTTGAAAGCATAAATTTAGATGTACCAAGAAAAGAAACGAAACCTACAAATCAGTTTCGAAGCATTGAATTTATAGAAACAATGGCTTCATGAAATTTATGTAAGTACTCCTTTCGTTTCTCTTTGAAATACAGTACGACCGAGATATTTGCATGAAATAACATGGTATAAGGCATACATTCATACTTTCTTAGACCATCAAATCTAACAGTGTATGATTTTTGCAATGACAAAACAATGATGACCCACAAATTGTTGGGATATACTAATAACCAAGCTGTTTTAGTTAGATGATTTCTTATTGAACAACTGATTATATATTTAGATTAAATGTGTCATGTGTGTCCTATTATTTATATAGTAGTTGATTTAGTACATGAAAGATTTAATCATCGCTTCTTATAAATAATAAAGTAATGTTCACAATCTAAAAAGAAAATTGGACAAACCATCGGTATGGTTGTAGTACAATATATGTAACTTATCTTGATAATAGGAACAATATAGATCCGACTTCTTTTACTAGTGCGCTTTGTGTGCATTGAACAGACCAAGTAGAGATAAATATTTTTATACTGACTATATAAAATAAACTCTCTAGCTCATGAAATGCACTTATACTCTTAATCTTGATATAGCTAGTAGTAGTGATGTATATAATTTATTATTTTTATTTATCAAAAGGTAATGAAGTAGGTCGTTTGGTTGTTTGATTGTTGTAAAGGTGTTCTAGAGAATTTTGGAGTAGAAGGGAAAGCAAGTGGGGCTGATACAAGACACTCACTTGCACTTGGTTTAGAAAGGCATGGATGATACGAGCTCGGAGGATGACTTGAAGACCATGCAATTAAGCTCAATCCAAGAGGAAACAGGGTAGAAAACAGTGCAGGAAACAGGGGAGCAAAACAGGGCAAAAAAGGGCAGCATATTCTGAGCTTACTGCCTGACGAAAGACATTTGTTCTTTGCGATCGCAACAACACCTGCGCGATCGCGAAGAGTAGTTTGTTTCCCTGCTGCTGTCGCGTCCCATCTCGCGCGATCGCGAGCTTCAGAAGCTGAGTGTTCTTCGCGATCGCATATCCTTGTGCGCGATCGCGAAGAGGACTTGAGGGGTAGCGGACCAGAATCTAAGCAAACCTTGTAAAGGGGTGCTATAAATACACCCTTCATCATTTATTGCTTTTTACCTTACTTTGAACACAAAACATTAATGAGCATTGCTCTTGAACCTTTGTAACTATTTTGGCTTGAAATCAATTGGATAAATCCAAGTTGCTCTTCAATCCTATTTAATCATTCTATTTACTTGAGCCTAGTGTCTCTTGAGGATAGTTGCATAGCGTAGGTGATTCGTGCCATCGTTTGGGGTGTAAGGAAACATTGTTCTTCGTTGCTACTTGAACAATCGTGTGAGTCTTCGTGTCGTTTCTTATCTTTTATCGCTTTCATAGTTTCGAATTGCATCAGTTGGTAACAGAGCAAGGCTAGGGTTGCTTCTTACGAACCCTCGTCCTATTCTTCATGCTTGTCATCTTTGTTTCTTGTTTATTTTCTTGTTTTGTTCTTGTTAGTTGAAAAAGAAGAAAAAAAATTCAAAAATTAGAAAATCCCAAAAAAATTGCTAGAAATCGTTGGTTGTTGCAATATTGTTGTTATTAACTATCGGGGATTGTTTGAATACGTATTCTCTTTGATTGAGTACCAACAAAACACTATTTGAAGTTGAGAATCAAAATTGGAAAATTCAAACCCTAGAGTTGAAATTTCACAAAAATTGCTAGAACTTGAATGATGTTATGAATTCTTGGTTGTTTGTTATCGGGGTTTATTCTTTATAGTTACCCCGTCGTTTTGATTCCCCCATAACATCATTTGGAGTAGCAGAATGAAAATTAAAATTTTGAATCTTGAAGGTTTTGAAACATTTTGAAGAACTTGCCCAAAAACCTTGAAACAAGTTGTTTGTTAATTGTTTATTTGATTAAACTATTGGGAATTGTTTACTACAGTTGAAAACACCTTTTGGAAGTTTGAGAACTGAAAAACAAGTTGAATTGGGGTGATTTGTGTGCATAAACTGAAGTTTACAGTCGGGATTCCGGTTCTGCTACTCAGACCTGCGCGATCGCGCTGTGTCTGACGCAATCGCGCAAGGGAACAATTTACCCTACGCGATCGTGCTCCACTTCACGCAACAGCGAACAACACTGAATTCCAGAAAATCCTGCTTTGGAACAGAATGTTCGCAAAGGCTTCGTAACAGTTTCCAATCACCAAAACTCCAATTGTATCATCAAATATGGTGAGTTTCTAGATCACAAACAAAAATTAATCCAATTCCGAATCCGTTTAGTGACGATTCGATCTTTGAACATTTGATCGCGTCACTTCCAGTTAGTACTTTGAGGGCAACACTCCTTCCTAATTAGTACTAATCCATTGAGCGAATAGGGGTACTCGTGCCTAGAGGAGAATAGATCTCAAAGAAGACTCATAGTTAATTGTTTGCTTCAAGTGCGCACCAAAATAGCTTAGCTTTCATCGAGTCCCATTGAATCCACTCTTCCTGAAGACCATTTGGTTCTTGTGACTTGGATTGATCATTGAGGAGGTTGCGCAACTACGGGGAGGCCATTGATCTCAAGTTTGTGTGAACCTAACCCCCAACTTGAGTGAACTCGAGCGACAAACAAAAGTGAGGGAGTGAGTGAGGACTTTTTACTGTAATCTCTTTTCTTGTTTTTGATTGTTGTAGGTACATGGCGGAGGAGAAGGCAAAGAGTACCATTGAGGTTCCAACCGACGTCTTGGCTAGCTTATTAGCCGAGGTGAAGGCCTTAAGCCTCAAAATGGAAGTTCTTGAAAAGGAGAGGACCCCGAGTGTCCCAAAAGATACCGGTGAAGGCACAAGTGATGATTCAATCATGAAACCGGATCAATATGCGGAGCTAGTTCATCGACAACGATTGAGGGATGAGGCTCTTGCTAGAGAAAGATTGTTGGGCGATGCCCAACCCTTGGGCAATCCCTAAGGAGATGTTCCATTCCTAAGGCCCCGGAGAAACATAGCATCCCTTGAGCAAGTTGATGAAGCTCAAGAAGGGGAGGGTCCCGGACTTGATGATGAATATGATGCTCCCTATCAAAATAGGATGGCGATGAATGGAGGTCGTGGGCGAGGTCGAGGGCCTCCAAGGGCTCTTGTGGGAAGGGACTTGAGACGTGAGTATGATGATGTTGAAGACTACTACGGGGGTCAACCGGGACAACACCGTGGGGGTCGTGACACTAATCTCAATAGTGTAAAGATCACTATCCCACCTTTCAAAGGGGCTAGTGATCCGGAAGCATTTTTAGAATGGAAGGTCCAATTGGAGCGGGTCTTTGACACAAATGATATGACCGAGGAGAAGAAAGCCACTTATACTATAGCTTCATTTGAGTCCTATGCTTCTATATGGTGGGAATCTGTCAAGCGGACAAGGAGACGAATTGGGTTGCGAATGAACATCACTTTGGAACAGTTGAAAGAGGTAATGAGCAACAAATATGTGACTCACAAGTATCGACAAGAACAACTCAAAAGGCTCTATGAATTGAAACAAGGCTACAAGTCCGTTGATGAATATTTCAACGACTTTGAGAAAAACTGAATGGCCCTTGATATGGAAACGGAGGATGAGGAGCAAGCTATCATCCACTTCAAGAATGGCTTGAGCCGGGAGATTTCTTCTCAATTGAGGCTACACATCCTCCACTCTCTACAAGATGTTTGTGATGCCGCAGTTGAAGCCGAAAAGTGGCTCAAAGAAGAGAAGGCTCCTCGCTATAGGAGTACTACTACCACCACTCCAACAACTCGCACCAAAGAATAGAAGAGCCCATATACAAGTGGTACAAGTGGGAGTCGTGATGTGAAGAAGCCTTTTGAAAGGGCTACCCCGAAAAGCGACCACAGAGAGGTTGGAGGTAATTCTAAAACTACTTTAAATACTCCTTCTTCTTCTTCTTTCCAATGCCACAAGTGCAAGGGTTACGGCCACTTTGCCAAAGAGTGCCCTACCCAGAAAACAATGATTGTGATGGATGATGGGTTGGTCTATGAGGGGGAAAGTGAGTCCGAAGGAGATGTTGAGGAGGAGAGTGAGGAAGTTGAGGGTGAAGAGAGAGCGACGGAGGGGGATGATCGCAATATGTTCTTTATGGTGCGTCGTATTTTGGGAGCCATGGTGAGTGAAGAGAGGGAAGATGAGCAAAGGGAAAACTTGTTCCATGCTAGGTGTAGAGTGAAGGGACAAGTGTGTTCCATGATCATTGACTCGGGTATTGTTGCAAATGTGGTGAGCCAATCTTTGGTTTCACAATTAAAGTTGCCTACCCTTAAACACCCAAGCCCCTACTGTTTTCAATGGTTAAGTGAGTGTGGGGAGTTGTGGGTAGTGAAGCAAGTTGTGATTAATTTCAAGATTGGAAACTATTAAGATGAACACATGTTTGACGTGGTGCCAATGCAAGCTTGCCACCTCTTGTTTGGTAGGCCTTGGCAATACGACAAACAAGTGGTTCGTGATGGCCGAGCAAACACTAACACGGTTAGACATGAGGGGAAGAAGTTTGTGCTTACACCCTTGACCCCAAAACAAGTAAGTGAAGACTATCGGCGCATGAAGGAGTTGAGGGAAGCGGGTAAGGCCAAGTCCCTGGTTGTGGCCAAGCCTTTGGTCGAGACTCTACCATCTTCCACCGGTCGCATTTGTGCCATGATGTAACCGGGTGAGTATTTGAAAGGTAATGATGGCACCAAGATGCTCATATGCCTAGTGCACAAAGGTATGGTTTTAAATTCCGAAAGTGATTATTTATCTAACCCTAACCCTTTGCCTAGTGCCATTAAAAATGTTTTGAAGGTCTATGAGGACATGTTCCCGGAGGAGATGCCGGATGGATTGCCTCATTTGAGGGGTATTGAATATCAAATCAATTTTGTCCCGGGATCTCAAATCCCAAACAAGCCGGCAAATAGAAGCAATCCCGAGGACACAAGGGAGTTGCAAAAGCAAATAGATGAATTGCTTACCAAAGGCTTAGTGAGGGAGAGCTTGAGCCCTTGTGCCGTGCCCGTGATCCTTGTTCCAAAGAAGGATAGCACTTGGAGGATGTGTGTGGATTTTCGAGCGGTCAACAAGATCACTGTAAAGTATCGACATCACATACCTCGTTTGGATGATATGTTGGATGAGCTTAGTGGTTATAGCATCTTTTCAAAAATAGACCTTAGGTCCGGTTACTATCAAATCCGGATGAAACCCGGGGATGAATGGAAAACCGCATTCAAGACCAAGTTTGGTCTATATGAATGGTTGGTGATGCCCTTTGGCCTCTCCAACACACCTATTACTGTAATGAGGCTAATGAACCATGTGCTAAAGCCATTCATCAACAAGTTTGTGGTCGTCTACTTTGATGATATATTGATCTATAGCAAGTCAATAGACAACCATGTTGGCCACTTCAGTCAAGTCCTTGAAGTGCTACGAGCCGAAAAGCTCTATGCCAATTTTAAGAAGTGTGTCTTTTGTGTTGAAAAGGTTGTCTTTTTGGGCTTTGTTGTTAGTGTCAATGGTGTAGAAGTTGATGAATCCAAATTTGAAGCCGTTAGAGATTGGCCTACTCCTACCACCGTCTCTCATGTGAGGAGTTTCCATGGCCTTGCTAGTTTCTATAGGCGCTTTGTTAGGGACTTTAGCACCATTGCCGCACCACTCACCGAGTTGGTGAAGAAAGACAAACCCTTTGTGTGGGGAGAGCCTCAAGAGAGGGCTTTCCAAGAATTGAATGGTAGGTTGAGTACCGCCCCATTGTTACAATTGCCCGACTTCGGGAAGGCTTTTGAGGTTGAATGTGATGCCTCGGGGGTGGGAATCGGGGGTGTTCTCATGCAAGAAGGGAAACCCGTCACCTATTTTAGTGAGAAGTTGAAGGGCACATCCTTGAATTACTCCACATATGACAAAGAGTTGTATGCCCTCGTGAGAGCTCTAGCCCATTGGCAACACTATCTATGGCCTCGAAAATTTGTGATCAAGAGTGATCATGAGTCACTCAAACATCTAAGAGGCCAAGAGAAGTTGAACAAGAGACATGCCAAGTGGGTGGAGTTCATTGAGTCCTTCCCTTATGTAATTCATTACAAAAAGGGTAAGGACAATGTTGTAGCCGATGCGCTTTCTAGAAAGTTTGCCCTTGCTACCACTCTTGCTTCTAGGCTTATGGGTTTTGAAAGTATAAAGTTGATGTATGCACATGACCCAAAGCTCAAGAGCATTCATGATGCTCTAGTGAGTGGGGAGAGGGTGGAGTGTGTGTCCCCGAGTAGATGGCTACATTTACAAGAATTGGAGAGTGTGTGTCCCCGAGTCCTCTTGGAGAGATGTGCTAGTGCAAGAAGCACATTATGGGGGCTTGATGGGTCACTTTGGGGTGGACAAGACTATGGCCATACTTAAAGAATAATTCCATTGGCCGAAAATGAGGCCTCTTATGGAACGTTTTTGCAATGCTTGTTTGAATTGCAAGAAGGCCAAGTCTAGATCCCACAACCATGGCTTATACACTCCTTTGCCCATACCTACTAGTCTGTGGGTTGATATCTCTATGGATTTATTTATGGCTTCGCCCCGGACTTGAGGAGGACACGATAGCATTTATGTTGTCGTTGATCGTTTCTCCAAAATGGCTATCTTTATTCCGTGCAAAAAGACTAATGATGCCCAACATGTAGTGTCCTTGTTTATTGATAATGTCTTAAAGTTGCATGGGGTGCCTCGTACCATTGTTAGTGATAGGGACTCCAAGTTCCTTAGCCATTTTTGGAAGTGCTTGTGGGGTGCTCTTGGCACCAAATTGCTATTCTCTACGTCGCACCACCCTCAAACCGATGGGTAAACCGAGGTGGTGAACTGGACCTTGGGAGATCTACTTAGAGCTATGACCAAAGGTAAGGCCAGGACTTGGATTGATAAACTACCACTCATGGAGTTTGCATATAACCGCACTTTGCATCGTCTGATTGGCATGACTCCATTTGAGTGTGTTTATGATTTTAACCGTTTGATTATGAAACGACCTCGGTCAGTCGTTTCGGAAGTTAGGACTCCGATTGGCGTGCCGATAATTTTAAAATATTCGTAAGGTCCATTAGGACGTGTCTGTAAAATTTGAGCTAAATCAGACCTCGTTTGGTAGGCATCGGAAGAAGGTTTCAGTTTTTATTGTCAATAAATATTAAAAAGAGATTTTTGAGCTCGGTTTGGGCGAATGAGCTCCGATTCAAAATCCAAAAGCGCTGTTAGGTTCGTATGATTATTTGTGACTTTTATAATTTTTCGAAACTGAATTTCGATGTTGTTCGACTAGTTTCCGCTAAAATGTCGAAAGTTAAATAATTTGACATTTTTCCTTTAAATTCGCATCTTGAGTTTTGGGAGTCGGATTTGAGATCCGTCTTCGCGAGTATGTTACATATATTTTGTATAACTTACTTGAAAAATTTGGAATCATTTCGATTTCTCTAGGGTTCCATTTTAATTTTAATCGTCGTAGCGAATTTATTTTAAAAAAAACACAAAATTACATTGTCGGTTAAGCTAAGGGATTAAATCCCTTAGCATCATGAAGTACATATATACGTAGAAACATTTGAACAATACAGCAGAGAGGAAAAATTAGAAAAGAGAGGGGGGAAAAGGGGAAAAAGAGGTGGAAAAATTGTGGAAATTTTACCCCAAATCTTCAGGTAATGATGTTAACTCATTATCTTAGCTTATTACGTGTATTAGACATCGCCCTAATGACGTAAATTGATAGTTTAAAGGGTCAATTGGACCCCGATGATGGAAATGAGTATATATTCGTACTCAGTGAGTTATGGGCAACATATAAATATAATTTATTTAGGGTTTGGTTATTGGACTTTGAACCCTGTATATAGGCATGGCCTGCATATTGCGTATACGAATAGGGTATCAGGTTCCTAACTGGATTGCCCTAAAACATAAGGAATGAAGCCTTTAGCTTTATTTGATATAATTTTTCTGCTTATTGAATAGAAAGAGATCGTTTGGTAACTAATACAAAGGAAAAAGCAGTGGTTGAGTAACAGGACTAGCTTTGGAATACGGTAAGTGTTTATATACATTTCTTTGGAGGCACTTGGCCTCGTGGATTTTCTACCACGTGTTCCTTACGTGTGTAGCTGCTGATAGGCGTACTCATAACGCCTTAGCTTTTGATTTACATTCTATATTATATATTATGTCCTGTTATTGATATTGCATTGGAAATCTGAGTATTGTACTTTGGCTTGGAGTTGGCATCTGCTTCCCGGCTGTCGATGAGAGTCCTGTGCCGGTGAAGGGTTATTATTGCATCACATTGCATTCATATGCATTACATTGCATATCATACTGAGCGCAGGAGTATTCCGCCTCAGCTTTACATTTTATCGGGTGCAGGAGTATTCCGCCCCAGGAGAGCGCAGGAGTATTCCGCCTCTAGTTTTGGTTTATATTATATCGGGTGCAGGAGTATTCCGCCCTAGGAGTAGGAGTATACCGCTCCAGTTTGTTAGCAGATTGGATTCCCCTCGAATGCAGGAGTATTTCGCTTCGGGCTGGGACTATGGGCACATGTGACCCTTTGCATCTCATTTCATTTCATCTCATTTCATTTCATTTCATCTCATTCCATTTCATTTCATACTATTGTGTAGATTTTCTGTACATGACTACCGTTTTTGCTTATATGTGCATTGCTTATTTGTTGATTGTTGTCTGGTTCTATTTCCCTGACTAGCGTATCTATTTTTCGAGGTTGCTAGTTTGTCCTCACTTATTGAGTCCTTATGACTCACCCCACTATTTGTTCTTGTGTTTTCTTTCGTTTGGCAGATTCTGCTCCAGGACCCAGCCAGTCGCGCCGTGATTGAGGAGTAGTACGTTCTCAGCTGTCTACGGTGAGCCATCCTGTTCATTGCGGCCACCAACTTCAGATATTACAGTTTTTCTTACTTTTGCTCCGTTCGGGAGATGTGTATATCTTTTGGCCTTCTTAGATGTCTGATCTGGAAACCTTTAAAATTGTGTATTCTGGGTAGTTAGTCATATTATTTAGACAGCTTGTATGTTTGTCTATCCTTGAGAGTTATCTTATGTTATTAAAATTTGGTTCATTTTCATTTCAGGGTAATTCTTTGCAACTTATATCGATTCAGTCAATAGGGTTCGCCCGACAGGTTTAGGGGAGGGGGTCAGGTGCCCGCACGGCCTAACCGAGAATTCGGGTCGTGTCAGTTGGTATCAGAGCGAGGTTTAGAGTCTTTCCAAATCATGACACTGTCTATTATAGTCTCGCTGATCGGGCGGAGACGTCCGTACCTATCTACGAGAGGCTATGATGGCATTTAGGCAGTTTCCCTTCTTTTTTTTCCTTGTCGTGCGTGAGTCTTCTTATCTGAGTTAAATATTTTTAATTTTCTGCAGTATGGTGAGAACGCGCGTGAATGTTCGGCGAGAGGCGGAGGAGCCAGCGGTCGCCCCTATGCCTGTTGCTCCGCGAGGTCGTGGTGTTGGCCGCGGTAGAGGTCGTGGTCGAGGCAGAGGTAGAGTTGCCCAGGCCGCGAGGATGGTGGATCATGTTGATCCTGCTGCATAGGTTCCGATAGTGCCAGCTTTTGTCGGGCAGGGGGAGTAGGGCTTATTCGTTCCCCCCGCACTTCATGACGCTTTTATGAGATTTTTAGCGACGCAAATTCCCCAGGGACCTCCTATTCCTCAGGCTGCCGTAGATGCTTATATTCCTCGGGCTGCTGTGGATGCTTCTATTCCTCAGGCTGCTGTAGATGCTCCTATCCCTCAGGCAGCTCCTCAGGCTGCGGTAGATATTGGTTCTCAGGTTCAGGAAGCCCCCATTCCAGCTCCACAGGTAGCCCCAGCAGTTCATGTTCTAGGTGGTCATGTTCCAGAGGTAGCAGGTGTTATACCTCCAGTTGTTCAGGATGGTCAGCCAGTCCAGGTAGCAGGTCGGGTTGATGATCCGACAAGGTTGCATTATTTTACCGGACTTAGTCCTCCGAAGTTCTCTGGTCAGAAATCAGATAACTTAAGCCTCGTGAGTTTCTTGATCAATGTCAGCGTATCTTAGAGGCCCTTGGATATCTTGAGCAGTATGGAGCTGATTATACTGTATTCCAGCTTGAGGGTCCAGCTTTAGCTTGGTGGACCGCACTCCGATCAGCTAGGCAGGGCTTACTTAAGCTGACCTGGAGAGAGTTCTCCCATCGATTCATAGAGAAGTTTTTCCCTCGCAGTTAGCAGGATGAGAATAGGAGACAGTTTGAGAGGATTGGACAGGGTAACCTGTCAGTCACGGAGTACGAGCTTTTATTTTCAGAGATGTCCAGCTATGCTCCAGATCTTGTGCAGGAGCCCTCTGAGAGGGTCAGACGTTTTATTGATGGGCTTTCTCCTCATTTGCGGTCCCAGATGGCTCGTGAGATTGAGGCTGGTACTCTATTTGATGTCGCTGTTGATATTGCCAGGAGGTATGAGGCCTATCATAGATTGGAGATGGAGGAGTTAGAGCGGGAGAGTAAGAGATCTCGTGGTCCAGGGCATTCTAGTACCTCGTATGGAGGTAGGAGTTATCAGCAGCAGAGTAGGCCTCCTGTCAGACCAGCTCAGTTTCCAGCGCGTGGTTCTCAGAACGCGCCTACTTCTTCTCAGGGTCAGTTTTGGTTTGGCCCGCGAGATCAGTCTCAGTTTGATCAGCGTAGATTTGCTCTAGGGTGCTTTATCTATCAGGATCCAGGGCATCATAAAAAGGATTGCCCTTATCTCCTTCAGCAGGGTAATAGCCGCCCTTTCCCTCGCCTTCCAGCGCCTATGCAGCAGCAGCCTCAGGGTGCCCCTCCAGGGTCTCAGCTAGCCAGAGGTGCACCACCACCCGGTAGAGGTCGTGGACGTGGTCCTAGTGGTCCCTCTAGAGGTGGTCGTCAGGGTAGCGGCTCAGCTCAGCCGCAGAGACAGTTATATGCACTGCCGGCCAGGCAGGATGCCGAGGCATCCCCAGCTGTTGTTACAGGTATTTTATCTATTTGTGGTCGAGATGCATATTCTTTGGTGGATCCAGGATCTACATATTCGTATGTATCTCCTTATTTTGCTTCAGGTTTTCATGTTGATTATATGTGTCTTCGTGATCCATTCTGTGTTTCTACTCCTATTGGAGACATTATCATCGTGGATCGAGTTTATCCAGCGTGAGACACTGGTAGAACTTCTAATCCTAGATATTGTTGATTTTGATGTTATTATTGGCATGGATTGGCTGGCGTCGTGTCATGCCACATTAGATTGTCATGCCAAATCTCTTCAGTTGTCTCTTCCTTGTTCAGCACCGGTAGTGTGGCAGGGTTCTTATTTGCCACCCAGGGGACATGTTATTTCTTTTCTGAAGGCAAAATGGATGATGGATAAAGGGTGTTTAGCGTATCTTGCCATGGTTCGAGATACCACTTTGGAGATTCCATCTCTTGATTCTATTCCTGTCGTTAGGGAGTTCCCTGATGTGTTTCCAGATGATTTGCCAGGACTTCCTCCTGATCGAGAGATTGGGTTTGGCATTGATACAGTGCTAGGGACTCAGCCTATTTCTATCCCTCCTTATCGTATGGCCCCATCAGAGTTGAAGGAGCTGAAGGAGCAGTTGCAAGATTTTCTTGATAAGGGGTTCATTAGGCCGAGTATTTCTCCGTGGGTGCTCCTGTTCTATTCGTGAAAAAGAAAGATGGGACTATGCGGATGTGTATTGATTATCGTTAGCTAAATAAGGTCACTATCAAGAATAAGTATCCCTTGCCTCGCATTGATGATTTGTTTGATCAGTTGCAGGGTGCCAAGTTCTTTTTGAAGATCGATCTGCGATCTGGTTATCATCAGCTAAAGATTCGTAAGTCAGATATCTCGAAGTCTGCTTTTAGGACTCGTTACGGCCATTATGAGTTCCTAGTTATGTCTTTTGGGCGGACTAATGCCCCTGCAGCCTTTATGGATCTCATGAACCAGGTGTTTAAGCCATTCCTTGATTCCTTTGTCATTATCTTCATTGATGATATTCTTATTTATTCTCGTAGCCGCGAGGAGCATGATTATCATCTGAGGGTGGTTCTTCAGACCCTCCGTGATCGTAAGTTGTATGCCAAGTTCTCGAAATGTGAGTTTTGGCTTGATTCTGTATCATTTTTGGGTCACGTAGTATCTAGTGAAGGTATCAAGGTTGATCCGAAGAAGATTGAAGTAGTGCAGAAATGGCCTCGTCCTACCACTCCGACGGAGATTCGCAGCTTCCTTGGATTGGCAGGTTATTATCGGAGGTTTGTGGAGAAGTTCTCTACTATCGTAGCTCCCCTGACTCGCCTGACGTAGAAGGCGGTTCAGTTTCGATGGTCCAATGAGTGTGAGGCCAGCTTCCAGAAGCTTAAGGCCTTATTGACTTCAGCTCCAGTGTTATCCCTTCCTTCGGGCACCGGTGGATTCGTAGTTTATTGTGACGCATCTCGTGTGGGCCTTGGTTGTGTTCTTATGGAGCACATGAAGGTAATTGCTTATGCTTCCAGACAGTTAAAGCCGAATGAGAAGAATTACCCGACTCACGATTTAGACTTGGCAGCTGTGGTCTTTGCTTTGAAGATATGGAGGCATTACCTTTATGGCGAGCCGTGTGAGGTGTATACGGATCATTAGAGTCTGCAGTATCTTCTCTCTCAGAAAGATCTTAACGGCCGACAACGGAGATGGCTTGAATTGATTAAAGATTATGATCTCACTATCCATTATCATCCTGGGAAGGCGAACGTGGTAGCAGATGCTTTGAGCAGGAAGTCCATGGGCAGCATGGCTTTTCTTTATGCTGACATGAGACCATTGGCCCGAGAATTGCAGTCCCTTGGCGACTTTGGCGTGAGATTTCTTCTTCCAGACTCCAGTAGAGTCTTAGCGTGTATTGCAGCTCAGTCTTCCTTAGTCAGTCAGATTAAGGGAAGACAGTTTGAGGATCCTCATCTGCAGGAGTTGCATGGTCGCGTCCTAAGTGGAGGAGTTCCCTCCTTCGAGCTTGATTCAGATGGAATTCTTCGGTTTAATGGTCGACTCTGTGTTCCTGATGTAGGAGATTTGAGGCAGTCAGTGCTCGATGAAGCTCACAGCTCGCGTTACTCCATTCATCCTGGTATTACAAAAATGTATCAGGACCTCCGAGAACTATACTGGTGGAAGGGGATGAAGAGAGATGTATTTGATTACGTATCTCGTTGCTTGAACTGTCAGCAGGTTAAGTTCGAGCACCGGAGACGAGCAGGGCTAGCTCAGGCATTGCCCATTCCCGAGTGGAAGTGGGAGCACATCACGATGGATTTTATAGTTGGTCTGCCAAAGACCCTGCGGCGCCATGATTCAGTCTGGGTCATTGTCAACCGACTGACTAAATCAGCTCACTTTATCCCTGTAAAGACTACTGATTCAGCTCAGAGACTGGCTCGAATTTTCATTGAGCAAGTGGTTAGATTGCATGGTACTCCTGTATCCATTATCTCAGATCGTGGTTCCCAATTTACTTCTCAGTTCTGGCAGTCTTTTCAGAGAGAGTTGGGGACCCAGGTGCAGCTTAGTACAGCATTCCATCCTCAGACTGACGGTCAGTCCGAGCGGGTTATTCAAATTTTAGAAGACATGTTGAGAGCTTGTGCATTGGACTTCGGGGGTTACTGGGATGATTATTTGGCATTAGCGGAGTTCTCTTATAATAATAGCTATCAGTCTTCTATTCAGATGACACCATTTGAGGCCTTATACGGTCGTCGATGTCGTTCTCCTATTGGCTGGTTTGAGTCTCGAGATGTCGAGGTGATGAGTTCAGATATGGTTCGTCAGACTCTTGAGGTTGTTCGTATTATTCAGGATCATTTACGGACCGCCCAGAGTAGGCAGATTTCATATTCGAATCGGAGGAGCCGAGAGTTAGAGTTCGAGGTCGGGGACATGGTATTTCTGAAAGTGTCACCGATGCGAGGTGTAAAGAGATTTGGCAGGAAAGGAAAGCTTAGTCCTAGGTTCATTGGTCCTTTCCATATCGAGAAGCGTATTGGTAAGGTAGCTTATCGGCTCGACTTGCCAGCTTCTATGCCAGTTCACCCAGTTTTTCATGTATCGATGCTTCGAAAGTGTATCCGAGATCCTTCCGAAGTGATCGAATTAGACCCTGCTCAGCTAGATGTGAATCTGGCTTACGAGGAGTTCCTAGTTGCTATAGTAGCGCGTGATATCCGGAAGCTTCGTTCGAAGCAGATTCCAATGGTTCGAGTGCGATGGAATAATCGTCCACATGAGGAGGACACTTGGGAGCTTGAGTCCAGTATGCGTGAGAGGCATCCTTACCTCTTTGACGATTCAGGTTCGAACTTGATCTTTAAAGCCTAAAAGTTCTAATCATTGTATATGATTTTGGTTTCGTAATAAATGTCATTGATAATTCGTGTAAGCATTCTCATTAGAGGTGTGAAATCTATTTTAGACTCTTGCTCGTTCGAGGACGAACGAGACTCTAAGTGGAGGAGAATGAAACGACCTCGGTCAATCGTTTCGGAAGTTAGGACTCCGATTGGCGTGCCGATAATTTTAAATTATTCGTAACGTCCATTAGGACCTGTCTGTAAAATTTGACCTAAATCAGACTTCGTCTGGAAGGCATCGGAAGAAGGTTTCAGTTTTTATTGTCAATAAATATTAAAAAGAGATTTTTGAGCTCGGTTTGGGAGAATGAGCTCCGATTTGAAATCCGAAAGCACAGTTAGGTTCGTATGATTATTTGTGACTTTTGTTATTTTTCGAAAGTGAATTTCGATGTTGTTCGGCTAGTTTCCGCTAAAATGCCGAAAGTTAAATAATTTGACCTTTTTCCTTTAAATTCGCATCTTGAGTTTCGGGAGTCGGATTTGAGATCCGTCTTCGTGAGTATGTTACATATATTTTGTATAACTTACTTGAAAAATTTGGGATCATTTCGACTTCTCTAGGGTTCTATTTTAATTTTAATCGTCGTAGCAAATTTATTTTTTTTTTAAAAAAAAAACACAAAATTACATTGTCGGTTAAGCTAAGGGATTAAATCCCTTAGCATCATGAAGTACATATATACGCAGAAACATTTGAACAATACAGCAGAGAGCAAAAATTAGAAAAGAGGGGGAAAAGGGGAAATAGAGGTGGAAAAATTGTGGAATGTTTACCGCAAATCTTCAGGTAATGATGTTAACTCATTATCTTAGCTTATTACGTGTGTTTGAATATATTTTCACGGTAAAAATAGGGATATTAGACATCACCCTAATGACGTAAATTGATAGTTTAAAGGATCAATTGGACCCTGATGATAGAAATGAGTATATATTCGTACTCGGTGAGTTATGGCAACATATAAATATAATTTATTTAGGGTTTGGTTATTGGACTTTGAACCCTGTATATAGGCCTAGCCTGCGTATTGCGTATACGAATAGGGTATCAGGTTCCTAATTGGATTTCCCTAAAACATAAGGAATGAAGCCTTTAGCTTTATTCGATATAATTTTTCTGCTTATTGAATAGAAAGAGATCGTTTGGCAACTAATACAAAGGAAAAAGCAGTGGTTGAGTAACAGGACTAGCTTTGGAATACGTTAAGTGTTTATATCCATTTCTTTGGAGGCACTTGGCCTCGTGGATTTTCTACCACGTGTTCCTTACGTGTGTAGCTGCCGATAGGTGTACTCATTACGCCTTAGCTTTTGATTTACATTCTATATTATATATTATGTCTTGTTATTGATATTGCATTGGGAATCTGAGTATTGTACTTTGGCTTGGAGTTGGCATCTGCTTCCCGGCTGTCGATGAGAGTCCTGTGCCGGTGAAGGGTTATTATTGCATCACATTGCATTCGTATGCATTACATTGCATATAATACTGAGCGCATGAGTATTCTGCATCAACTTTTCATTTTATCGGGTGCAGGAGTATTCCGCCCCAGGAGAGCGCAGGAGTATTCCGCCTCTGGTTTTGGTTTATATTATATCGGGTGCAGGAGTATTCCACCCTAGGAGCAGGAGTATACCGCTCCAGTTGGTTAGCAGATTGGATTCCCCTCGAATGCAGGAGTATTCCGCTTCGGGCTGGGATTATGGGCACATGTGACCCTTTGCATCTCATTTCATTTCATCTCATTTCATTTCATCTCATGCCATTTCATTTCATACTATTGTGTAGATTTTCTGTACATGACTACCGTTTCTGCTTATATGTGCATTGCTTATTTGTTGATTGTTGTCTGGTTCTATTTCCCTGACTAGCGTATCTATTTTTCGAGGTTGCTAGTTTGTCCTCACTTATTGAGTCCTTATGACTCACCCCCTATTTGTTCTTGTGTTTTCTTTCGTTTGGCAGATTCTGCTCCAGGACCCAGCCAGTCGCGCTGTGATTGAGGAGTAGTACGTTCTCAGCTGTCTACGGTGAGCCATCCTGTTCATTGCGGCCACCAACTTCAGATATTACAGTTTTTCTTACTTTTGCTCCGTTCAGGAGATGTGTATATCTTTTGGCCTTCTTAGATGTCTGATCTGGAAACCTTTAAAATTGTGTATTCTAGGTAGTTAGTCGTATTATTTAGACAGCTTGTATGTTCGTCTATCCTTGAGAGTTATCTTATGTTATTAAAATTTGGTTCATTTTCATTTCAAGGTAATTCTTTGCAACTTATATCGATTCAGTCAATAGGGTTCGCCCGACAGGTTTAGGGGAGGGGGTCGGGTGCCCGCACGGCCTAACCGAGAATTCGGGTCGTGTCAGATTCCTCTTGGTCTTACCCCTTTGCCAAGGGATGTGGTTGTTGATTTTAAAGGTAAAGCTCGGGCCAAGGCATTGCTTGAACTTCATGCCAAGGTGAAGAAGACTTTGGAGGAGGCCTATGAGAATATAGCAACCAAGAAAAACAAAGGAAGAAAGAAGGTGGATTTCAAGAAGGGAGATTGGTTGTGGGTGCACTTCCGCAAGGAAAGGTTCCCAAACCAAAGGAAGGGGAATTTGGCACCAAGGGGAGATGGCCCATTCCAAGTGTTATCCAAGATCAACAACAATGCATATGTGACAGATTTTCCCCGTGAGTAGAATGTGTCGACTACTTTCAATGTTAGTGACTTGACTTCTTTTGATGTAGGTGATGATGCCTTGGAGGAGGACGCCTTAATTTCGAGGACGAAATCTTCTCAATAAGGGGAGGATGATGCAACCCAAATTATATCGACGAGGCCATTCACTCGAGGTCAAGCCAAGGAGATACAAGACACTCACTTACACTTGGTTTGGAAAGGCATGGATGATACGAGCTCGGGGGATGAGTTGAAGACCATGCAATTGAGCTCAATCCAAGAGGAAACAGGGCAGGAAACAGGGCAGGAAACAGTGCAGGAAACAGGGAAGCAAAACAGGCAAAACAGGGCAGCATATTTTGAGCTTACTGCCTGACGAAAGACATTTGTTCTTCGCGATCGCGACAACACCTGCGCGATCGCGAAGAGTAGTTTGTTTCCCTGCGCTGTTGCGTCCCATCTCGAGCAATCGCGAGCTTCAGAAGCTGAGTGTTCTTCGCGATCGCATATCCTTGTGCGCGATCGCGAAGAGGACTTGAGGGGTAGCGGACCAGAATCTAAGCAAACCTTGTAAAGGGGTGCTATAAATACACCCTTTCATCATTTATTGCTTTTTACCTTACTTTGAACACAAAACATTAATGAGCATTGCTCTTGAACTTTTGTAACTATTTTGGCTAGAAATCAATTGGATGAATCCAAGTTGGTCTTCAATCCTATTTGATTATTCTATTAGCTCGAGCCTAGTGTCTCTTGAGGATGGTTGCATAGCGTAGGTGATTCTTGCCATGGTTTGGGGTGTAACGAAAAAATTTTCTTCGTTGCTACTTGAACAATCGTGTGAGTCTTCGTCTCGTTTCTTATCTTTTATCGCTTTCGTAGTTTCGAATTGCATCAGTTCTGTACAGTTACGGAGTTGCATATTATTTAGGGGCTGTCTCCTTGTTTGTTTTAAATGGGGATGGGGGCGTTCTGTCATGATTTTCTTGTTTGAAGAGGTGTGATCAGAAGTTGAAATGGAAGTAAGGTGATGCAGGTTGTGCATTATGTTGTTGTTCCAGTTCCATGGTTTCCTTGTTGGATTAAAGGATTTAGGGAGTTGGTTTTTGAAGTCATGTGTTGCTGCAAGAAGTAAGAGAGAGTTCAGGGTGTTTGGGGGGGGGGGGAGAGGGGTGGGGGGATATAAGTGACGTAAAGGGTCTGGATGATTGTTGTTTTCTTTTGTGCAATAAAGGGAGTTTTGGTATGGGTGTGTTACTAGATCTTGAGAGTTGAGAGGGTGGTTTTGTGATGGTTTGCAACCTGCAGCAGACTACAGACTATAGGCCTGAGTATGTTAGAAGGAGAAGAAAATAAGGGATTTAGGGCCTGGTCTCGTGTTTGTCTAAAGGGGCTGTCCTTGAATTTCAATGAGAGTAGAGTTTTGTTGTCATGGCTTCCTTCATGTTTCAAAAATTTTCCCTTCATTTTCTTCCAGACCTTCTCAGTCATAACCTGTTAATCTCTATCAATTTCTTGCCTTGATATTATTAGTCTGGCTATGATCTTGCGTCTTATCTCTTGTTAAGTTTGATATCGTCGATAATTAAATTTCTTCCTTTCCTTAATATGTCAAGTGTTCATATCTATGTTGTTTGTTCACTATTGGTAAAATCTACGTAAGTTGGGTCTCTAAGCTTGTGTTAATCAAAGAAAGTCTAGTATATGTCAGGTAGCAGACAAAGTTCATGCTAATATGATTAGTTTCCCGTTCCATGGAGTTGTTTAGTAGCAATTGCATGTGGCTCTTTTGATTTGATCCTTGCTGGTAATAAGTTTTTTGCTTAAGAGTCATCAAACTAAGGATTTGTTTCCAAGCATTCAGTTCATAATTCTTAATACATTCAATGGTATGGGTTCGTAAATTTGTCAAAAGAAGATTGGAAAAGAGAAAGTGGTAAATGTATCAGTCCCATATCCTCATGTATTAGCGTTAAATATCTGAATTTTTAAAGTAGTTCCGGGGAGTTAAGTATGAGTCTTTATTCAGTTCTAGTCCTTGGTCTTAGTCCCTGCTAGTGAACTGTTTAGCTTTTTGTGTACTTATAACAAGTGCAGTCTTGTATATTTGTGATCAGTGCGGTCTTGTGTATTTGTGCCAGTGCAGTTTTGTGTATTTATGGCTAGCGAGGTCTTGTTTAATTTATGACAAGTGAGGTCTTGTTTTTATATTTATTTATTTATCTGCTTGTTATTATTTGTGTATGCTAATTCTCCTTATCTGTATTTTTGGCATGAGCACTCTCAAGAAATGAGTTTGTAAAACTCACATCTGGGCGGTTATATTTGTATTGGGTGAACGAGTACCACTTGAGTTAAAATTGCATTTTCGGGTTCTCTCTTCTAAACTCCCTCTTTCCTCGTCCCTTTAGAATCTATATTTTAGGATACTTATATACCGAACTAGGAGCCTAGTAGGATAAGAGCCTAGTCAGATAGAAATATTATCGCATGATTAGAATTGTTTTTTATAAAATTCATCTGATGGCTTAATCTTAATTAGAAAAAAAATTGAGAAGATCACTTTCCTGAATTCTCAAAAATCTTTGCAATATTCACGTAGTCTCAACTTTTTCAAAATGACACTTAGCCCATTAAGATTTTGAGAAATGGACAAGATTGTATTAGTCCCTATCATAAGACACCTCATGTTTATATAGCAGCGAAGCAAATTTTATAACCTATTAAATTAATGGTGGGCGAAAATCCGTTTGCAAGCATTAAAGAGTTTTTATTGAATGACGACCCGCATTCTGGCTTCCTTTATTTCAAAGTGGAAGTTGTACCTAGTGTACACTGGTTAGAAGAAGTGGACATGACACATCAAAAAGTTACGGCACACCTTTGTAAATAACATTCATTTCTAACCATATCTTCTCTGTGACTTATACCCATATTGTAGTTGCTTCTAGGGTTCCACCGGTGTATTCTTAACTAAGCACAAAAAATAAAATAAAATCTTCCCAGGCCCAAGTTATGTTAGCCATAGCAGTTAATATGTGTACTCCTTTAAGGGAATAGACATTTTGAAATATACGCTTCATAGTCTTTTCCCCTTATACGTGAATCTTGTGACTTCAGTGGTCAAGGGAAGCTAATGTATTTTCTTGCCAAACAATGTTATGTCATTGCAATGTTAAACATGTCTCATGGTTGGCATAGAAGAATGACAATTCCTATGTGAAAATAAGCATTAATAAGAGCAAAAGAACAAGAATTTAGGCTAATGTCTAGAGAGGACTAACTTATTGTAACGTCGAATCAGATCAAAAGGGTAAGGTCAAAGGCTAAGTAGTGGCAAATTGAGATGAGAGTGAAATTGGATGAAGAAATCATGATAACCTAACAAAGTAGACAAGAAAATGAAAAAGGTGGAAAAGAGGAAATTGAATTTGTTGTATATGTCATTGAGCATAACCGGCCATATAGACAAATTTATGTCCTTCTTCCCAAAGAAACAGGTAACTTTTTGGCATGATGGTAACTTGATAGATAAGTGGTTGTTCATAGATGAGTTTCAATAGAAAAGAAAGTAGAGCACTGGATGTCACATGGCAGTCACCTTCTCTGTTGTCATTGCAAGTTTCACTGATCTAGTTCTTTTCTCTTTCTTTTTCCCTTGAGTGATCTATTTATAGTCTGTGTTTAATGTGAGAGATAAAACAAAAGATCACAAAGTAAAAATTATGTACACATAGGGTTGGTAAAGTTAACAGAAGAAAAGTAGTGATGGTGGGGGAGAATAGGATGTTAAAAGCAAGGATTCCAAGTTAGTTTGGGGGGGGGGGGGGGGGGGGAGGGGAGTAATGGGATGTGAAGTTCACATGTAGAAATAAAAAAATTAAAATATTTGTTGGAAAATATTCAAATGGTCCAAATCTTAAAGGGCTTAGAAGAACATTAAAAGATCTAATCCCATTTTTGAGAAGCATTTAAGCTTGAGTGTAACCTAGTCCAATGTTTCTCTTCACCCATCAAACATCAGAGTCACTTTCAGGGGTCATTTTCTCAACTCTGTCCACTTCCTCCCACCACCCACCCCACTCCACCCCCCTCTCTTCCAATAAATGATTACAATCTAACAAGAAATTAGAATATAAACAAGAGATCAAGAAATATGAATGGCCAAGAAAGGCTGATTATCATGAGATAATTCCCTAATTAACCATCTATCCTACTTGTTCAATACAAGCCAACAATCTGAAAAAGAGAACTATTAAAGAAATATGTCAAAGTTTAATGTAAATTAGCATAAGAATAAACAGACAGAGAAAATTCAAGTTAGTTAATAGTAACATAATAAATTAAAAGAAACACTCTTTACTTTATAAATACCTATCCCTTAGTGCAAACTCTCTTCCATTTTCTG
This sequence comes from Petunia secreta, assembly GCA_029990175.1. Lineage (NCBI taxonomy): Eukaryota > Viridiplantae > Streptophyta > Magnoliopsida > Solanales > Solanaceae > Petunia > Petunia secreta. The sequence goes on from JARKIP010000022.1 coordinate 34,309,522, forward strand.
CATCTATCCTCTGCAGATTAATTTGCAAAGGAAGAACTAAAAGCTTCTATCTCTTATTCCATCTCCAAATCTTCTTTTCTTATCAGGTTAGCAATTAAACTAAAAACATTTACACACCATGTCAAAAAAATCAATTTGAACCATTTTTTGAATGTAACATAAAATAAGTGGTTGGATATTGATCAATGCAAGATAGTTTGAGTTAGTATGATTAGGAAAGTATTCACCAAATTCTTTAGCAATCATCACTGATTGCTTCATTTTAGTTGTATTGAACAATAAAAGGTCATTTTTTCCAAGTTTGTCACATAGTTTTTTTTTTGTTTTTTTGTGTTTGATATAGGTGCTGCAATGGAGTTCCAAAGTGATCTAACAAGAGAGATCTCTCCACAAAGGAAACTAGGAAGAGGAAAGATTGAGATCAAGAGGATCGAAAACACGACAAATCGGCAAGTCACTTTTTGCAAGAGACGCAATGGTTTGCTCAAAAAAGCCTATGAATTATCTGTGCTCTGTGATGCTGAAGTTGCTTTGATTGTCTTCTCTAGCCGAGGCAGGCTCTATGAGTATGCCAACAACAGGTAATCTTTTAACAAAAAAAATTAGAAAGTGTTAATTTCAGAAAGTTTAATCTTTACCTTCTTGAGTCTCTACAGCTTTGTCTAGCTAGCTTTACCTTTCTTCTTCATTTCTCACTTCTTCTTTTCTTGCAATTCTGTTTGTCTTCCTTAAAAGAGAAAATAATCGTGATTGGAAAATTTGCTTGTGTTACAGAATGCTTAGGAAGATCTGAACTTTAAAAGGAGAAAGATCATGTTGTTTTGAAGTATTTAAACTAAGAGTTTTTCCTTCTAACAAAGAATTGACTTTCCTTTCCTTTCTTTTTTTATTGTTTAATAAGTTTTGTTTGTTTCTATTTTTGTGATCCCAATTTTGTTAAAAGACTTGTAGATGTATAGATCTGTTTGTTGTAAAAATTTGGGAAGGTACTCATCACAACTCTGAGATCAGCATAGTTTCTTCATTTCAGTTTCTGTTATGTTTTCTCTCTCTCAAAGATGAAGCAAGAGAGCTGTCGAGTTCTAATTCGCCCATTTAGCCCATCATTAAATTAGAGTTAATATGGGATTTAGATCTTATAGTAGTCCTTTCACAACCAATGAAAATTCAGATTAGGGTTTTGTACTTTGTTAATAGCTGTGCATTACTGTTTTTGTCTTGAACTTTGTTTCTATTGGCAGAGTCAAACTTGCCCTAATTAGTGTTTTTTTTTCAGCTAGAAAATTATTGGTGTTTTTCCAATTCTCTAAATTATTTCTTCTTTAACAATAAAATCTCAGATATGCTTCTCATGTGTAGTGCAAATTCTAGTGTTTTTTCTTGAAATAAAATGTAGAAATCCAATCAGTGTTCAAAGATCAATTATAGACAAAAGTTGACATTCTTCAAAGTGTTTCCGTTTTCCCTTTTTCTTTACTTTCCCTTCCTATTTCTTAAAATGTTTTACACCGTTGAGGAAATGGGGTCATCTATACACTCTACTCTAGCTTAGAGTTTTAAGAACCAGAAATTTGTTGGGGTGGGTGGTTGGTGTAAGTTTTGTCTCAGTTACAAGAATCTCTGGTCACGTCATACAAGATTTTACACTTGTTGACAAATTTGAGAAAAGACATATTGTGATGAGGGAATGGTTTCCACTGAGCTATCTCTTAAATTTCTATCTTCAATTGTGTAAAATTGAAAACACTAGCTCCTTATTTTTCTTTGAGATATCTCAGTTTAATGCTTTCACAAAGTTTCTGAAAGTGTTGGAACTTAAACAGCAAAGAAACAGAAGTGGAAGAAAGAGAAGTACTAAACCAATGAAAATTTTACTCACTTAGCTAAGTTTTCAATAGGATCTTGTGCATAGATATATTTGCGTAAGACATGTAATAGAGTTCGGGGGGGTGGGGGTGGGTGGGTGGGTGTTGAGAAAGAGATCAGACATAGATCCGTACAATTTATATTCCAACCAATGAGAGAGTTCTGAACTCTCTGGCTTTCTATCTTGCATGGTATTGGCTGCTGAAAATGGACGGTTGTGATGTGATCAGATGAGACAGACAAGACTGGATCATACTATTCACTTTACCTTACAAAACTGTAAAAATATTACTTTATTATAGATTATAGATAAAATGCCTTTGAAACAAAACCCTAGGTGGGTAAAAACCTAGAGTTGAATGGTATTACCCAAGGAATAACTGGTACATGATGCGTGGCATAGATCTGAACCGTTGAAACAGTGGACCAATCATATTGTGGGAACTTGTGCCAGCTTGGCAGAGAGCAGCTAATCAGTAGCTCGACGAAATTAAGGTTGTAAGTAGACTAGGAAATGAGAGTCATTCCTCAGTGTTGGTTCTTTTCTTTCAATCTGAAGGTCTATACTAGAAAATTTTGTATCAATGTCATGTTTGAGTAGACAGATTGAGTCTGACTCAAAGCAACACTTTGTTTTTTTATTTAAGCTTTACGTGTTGGCCTAAATTAGCAAGACATAATAGGTGTATTAAATATGGAGTAAGAAAGTATCTGGATTTTCATTACCTTTTGAACAAAAGGGTAGTGATTAAGGCACTCTTTCTATGTTTGCTTCAAGTGAACAAGCACTCGTGTCTAAAGATATATGAATAGCTGAAACCTCTCTCCTTATGTTTTGGTCCGTAGTATAAGCTTTGTTTCACGCTAAATTAATTTCTCACGAACTTAGGTACAACACTTTTTGGGGGAAAATGACACTCTGTTTTTAAAGTGTAGTTGTAATAGGAAACGAGAAAATTTTAAGCTTAAGGGAAGATTAAATTTGAAACTGATATTGTTATTAGCAATTTGACCAGTGTGGGCAAATAATTAATACTCTTATCTATTCTATTTTATGTAGGGACGTTTCTTTTTTGTGAATTTTCAAAATAAATAAATAACTTTCTAAATTAAAAAATAATTTAAATTAAACTTCTATATTAGTATCTCTAATGAGAAATATTTTACAGCCACACAAATTTGTTGCCAATACTAATCTCACTTTTTTTTTTGGTAATATTTGTAGTACCCCTTTCCCCAATATATATTCTTTTAAATATTTAACATCACAAGTTTCAAAAAAATTTTGATTGATAGGTTCCAACACTCTTCACTTCTGCTTTTAATTCGGTGCTTATCAATACTTTGTCAAATAAATTACGACAAAGGTAATTATACCTGTTGGCTGATTTACTATCTTTGTGTGAAAATTAGTGAAGTTCAATACTACTCCCTCCGTCCCAAATTAGTTGACGCTTTAGCAAGATTCGTTTGTCCTAAATTAGTTGACGCTTTAAGATTTCAAGACATTTTTTGCCCATTCTTTCCAAATATACCCTTAATTATTAAAGATATTCTTAAAAAAAAATTAATAATCACATATTAAATAAGGGTAACATAGTAAAATGTATACTCTATTTATTGATTTTCTTAATGGGCGTGCAAAAACTAAAAGTGACAACTAATTTGGGACGGAGGGAGTAGTAAATAAAGATCTGGGCAAGCTTGCGTTACACATACTTATCATCACATCTTATACAGATCCTTTTTCTTGCCTAAATATTGGAGAGTACAATTAATTATCTTTCTTCAATTTCCCATCTTTACTTTGTCAAGCCAACAAACGACTGCAATTTTTTTCTCTTGTTTTCTTGTATTTTCCCCAGTATCTCAGCGAAGGGTAAATCTTTCATATTGATTTATGCAAATGTGTCATTTTCCTTTTCCTTTTTCTCCTTTCTTTTCAGCCTTTACACCATTAAGGAAGACTTAGCAGGTGTTAAGAACACATAGCTAACTACAACTCTACTGTGGGAAATGTGTTTTCACAAGTTGCTTGTTGACAGCCAAATTGAAGGGAAATGCTCTTTCTTTTGTTATGTAGAATAGCTAAGCACTAGAAACTTATAACCTACTAGCAAATGATTTTGTGCAAGCAAATCTTCTTTAACATTATTAATTTTCTTCCTTAATCTTTTAAGTACCCTGAAAGCTCTAGATTTGCTCGTCTTTCATGTTTCCTAGGGGAGTTGCAAGATGTACGTGGTCATAAGTAATAGCCAAAAATCAAGAATACTTTAGCAAATGGAACAAACCGTGGAGATGGCTTTGGAAGATGTTCCTTTTTGTGTTCTTAATTTTTTTTTTTTTTTTTTTTTTTGGGTGGAGGTGGGGTGGTGGGGGCTTAAAATGGAACTTAAATTAATATTTAAATATTTACAAGAGTACAACGGAAATAGTTAATGCATCTATTTCCTCTGTTTCAAAAAAGATGAACCTATTTTTTTTAGTTCGTTTAGATAAAATGATCTCTTTCTAAATTTTGAAATAAACTTTTACTTTTACCTTTAATGAGATGATATAGCCTACAAATATCTATGACTTACTTTAAACCGCAAGTTTCAAAAGTCATTTCTTCTTTATTAAACTCCGCACAAAATTAAATGGATTCATCATTTTTGAAACAAAGAGAGTAGTGCCATGAGACGCTCCTTTTCAAAAACATCAGTAACAAAAGGTTGCGGACTTGCGGTGTGCAAACACTAATTTTGTTGTAAAAAGGGTAGTTTTCGTGGTAAGAAAATTTGCCTCATTTTGCTGACACCATAGGAGGTCACACAAGAGGGAGGCAAACATTATTTTGGAGGAAGGGTCAATAGATAGAATGCTATTAGGAAACTTTTAATTCGATCTTGATTTTGATACCGATCAAAAATATATTAATCTGGTTGTAACGCGATAGCTGATTATGGTTGTCTATAAATTTTAAGATTGATTAGAAACTGTCTAACATTTTTATGGTCTAGTGTGAAAGCAACAATTGAGAGGTACAAGAAAGCTTGTTCAGATTCCTCAAACACTGGTTCAATTGCCGAAGCTAATGCTCAGGTATAATTTCATAAAGTCCTCTTCCTACAACGAAGCCTATATTATGACTTGCTTTGATTATTCAAACTTCTTTGAGATTATCGAACCATTTCTTATGTTACGTATTTTGATTCCCCTTCCCCTTCAGTAATGAAATGTTTTATTATATTAGACTTTATAGAGATAAAATCTACTACTACCTCATTTCAAAAAAAAAAATAACACATTTCCTTATTAAACTTTCTATTTTAACACAAGTATTATGATATATATAAAACCACAAGTTTCAAAAGTTTCATAGTAACATAAATGTTATGGCACCGGACTTCTATTGTTATTCACTCTACTTAATCAGCTGTTCTAAAGTCGTCAAGGTGGCACGATTGGATTATGTTTTTCATCTAGTATTTTATTTTGAAAGAATTAGTTTTGTTTTATTTTGGTCGTTTCTTGAAAGAAGGCATTTGTTTTGTTCTTTCTTTCTTTTGGTTCTGAACTACTTATGTTAAACCATGTTGATTTGGTTTAGTAAACAACCAAGTTAAACTGAAATACATCTAAGGTCAAATTCTAAGGTCATTATAGGAGCATATTCGTATCTCTAGATTCAGTTTACATTTAGTTAATTAAAGGCCTTCTGTACATACATAAAGTTCTTAACCAATATGGATTATAAGTTGCAAGCATTATGGATTCTTGATCTCATTAAATCTTATGCTGTTTAATAAAACCCAGTATTACCAGCAAGAAGCCTCCAAACTCCGTGCACAAATTGGAAATCTGCAGAACCAGAACAGGTGAAATTTATTGTTTTCTTTTTTTTTTCTCTTTACTTTTCTATTCACATTTGTTTTCTTACCATTTTTTTCTCATTTTGTTATTTGTTGTTAATGGTCCTCCTTAACTCAACTACTTCGATTCAGGAACTTTCTTGGTGAATCTCTTGCTGCACTGAATCTCAGAGATCTGAGGAACCTGGAACAAAAAATTGAAAAAGGCATTAGCAAAATCCGAGCCAAAAAGGTGTACTTACATTATTTCCCAAAATTTCATATCACTTTTGTTTGGTGAAATTTTCAACTCCTTGTGATGGCTATGATTTACTAACATACCATTCTCAAATTACAGAATGAGCTGTTGTTTGCTGAAATTGAGTATATGCAAAAGAGGGTAAGTAATCGTGCTTACATACCATGAAAGAATAGTTTCCTAAAGTTTTAAACAGATGTTGAACTTATGTGAAATTCATAAAGATCAAAATGTTCAAGCCTTTTATGTTCATGCCAAAAAGTAACATATGTTGATGCACAGCAGGAAATTGATTTACACAACAACAATCAGTATTTAAGAGCAAAGGTCCATTTCTTACTCAAATATTTGCTTGTTAGTCCTTAAATATATTCCTTCTTCTGCAAAAATTATTGGTTTTTGTATCTAAATTAAACAGATTGCTGAAACTGAGAGATCCCAGCAGATGAACTTGATGCCTGGGAGTTCTAGCTATGACCTTGTGCCTCCCCAGCAGTCATTCGATGCGCGGAACTATCTACAAGTGAATGGCTTGCAGACCAACAACCATTACCCTAGACAAGACCAACCACCTCTTCAACTAGTGTGAGTACTCCCTCCTACTTAAGTTGCCCAATTATATTATCATTGTTTACTAGTAGTATCATTCAAGTTCTTGCATTGAGCATTCAGAATTGGTATACTGGATCAAATACTAGATCTAATTTTTCATTAAAATGCCACTTCCTTGTCCCAAATTCTTTTGCACTCTTTTTGTTCAAGACTGGGAGAGCATTAACAAAACTGTTCAAAATAACTCTTTTATTAAATTGAAATGAATATTTTATTATCTCATAGCGGAAAAAAAAGATCTTGAACTTGCAATACTTTTGTACTACTTCTAAATATCTAAATTAGGCATTGTCTATATCGAACTTAATTTTGAAAATTGACCAAGTAGAGACTTGAAAAGCACAAAGAGAGAGAAAAAAGGAAGAAGTGAAAATTAGGACAGATGTATATCATCTAGGAGAGGGGATAGAATGCAACACTCAAAGGTACATTGGAACATTGATATTTATCTATTTTTACTTAAGGTGGACACTAAAATATCTTTCTTATATTTTTTCCTTTAGTTTAGGAAATATAGGAATTAATTAAATACTTAATATGCATCGTTAGATCATCACAAAACGTATTGATACCCCAATCCCCATACTAGCAAAAGTCCAAGTACTGTTCGAATTTTTCAAACAAAAGTAGTTCCTAATTTGTTTTTCCCTAAAACTGGTAGAACAAATGCAGAAAGAACTGCTTGATAAATAAAACTACAATAGGCACTGTTTGAATCCTTTCTTAGCTAGTATATCAGCATTCTGCTCTCTGAAACAGTGAAACTACGCTGGATTGCTTGGGCCGTAGCTGGTGCATCAATAACCTGTAATCATTAACTATAGTCCAATAAGTTTGCTTAGAGTCATTAATAATGTTAATAGACTCTGTAGAGTCCACTTCAATATACATAAGAGTGAGTTTGTGCCTACAGGTAACCTTTATTCTTGTTTTCTTGAGCAGCTAATTTATTTGGAGGTCTTTCTTTCTGCTATGGTCTACATGATCTACAAGAGTAGACTACTAAGCTTGAAGATTCTCGGGAATGAAGATCAACTGATGTATACCATATTATTACTTGCTGAATGAAGGAGAATCTTGAATGTTATATTTTAAGTGGACATGTACTTTTCGCTTAATGTTCGTTTTTCTGCCTGTGTACTATCAGGAATTAAGCTTCTTAAGAAGATAACTACTGTTTCGCTCAATTATGTTCTTAATATTTTTGTGGTCATTTGGATGGTTCATATCACTCCATATATAAGGAAGCCAGGAAGAGATAAATGGGATCACTAATTGTCTGTTTCTCTTACTTGCTTGCATTCATTTTCATGTATCAGAGGTGTTGGTAGTTTTGAATTTGGGTTATGGATTGCCCATATGGACTGACCGACCCGATTTTGAAAGGACAATAAAAGGAAGTTATGTGGAGATTACCCAGATTGAATAAACTACCGAGTTTATTTGAACGTGGATATGTGGGGATAAAACTATATGAAGACTTGCAAAATAACTCCTCCTTTGCCGAGCATAGAAAGTGTAGGGTATCTTTTTGGGCAATTTACATAAGTATACAATCCAATACTCTTTTTTTACACAAAAATGTCAATAATTTCCTATTTTCAAGATATAGCTACATTTTTTTCAATACATAGATAACATATAAAAGGGTGCTAAAACCCTAAATCTTCCTCCTACCACTCCCCCAGCCGCCACCCCCATCACTGCCTCCGCCTCCGGCCACAGGCCGCCTGAAAATTCTGTTTAATATTTTTTTTTGAAGTTTTTTGTATATGTTAGTGTATTTTTATTGTATGCACATGTATATTCTTTGTAGGCACAGAGCAAATACAGTAGGCATACTATGAAATACAGTAAGTATATACGAATACATTATTATATGTCATGTGTATATATTTGTATGTCTATTGTATCCATTCAAAATATAACTCGTGCATACAGTGTTCGTACATTGAATAAACAACACATACACTCGTCATTAGTGTATGTCTAGTGTATATGTATGCCTATTGTATGTCCCTTATATATACAAAAATACATAGGATACATACCAGTCATACAAAATTAATATACTATGCATACAATATCTATACACCTTGAGCTTTCAGATTTGGAAGTTTCTTCTTCGTCACCAGAAACACGTCATTGGAAAAGCTCAAAAAAGAAAAAACAATAACGAAGCAGCAAAGCTGTTGTAGCTGCATTCTTGACATCTTGTTGACGTATAGATCACCCTTTTGACAAAACCAAGGTTAGAGCCACACAAATAGTAGTAGGCTTGACCATAGGACTAAATGTGTCATGATAGTCTATGCCAGCTTCTTGGTTAAACCCTTTTGCTACTAAACGAGCCTTATATCTTTCAATTGAGCCATTAGGATTGAGTTTAAGCTTAAAGATCCATTTACTAGACGAAATGTTCTTTGCGTCGGACAGGGGAATAAGGGACCGTGTACCATTTTGGATGAGAGCATTGTACTCCTATTGCATAGCCTTTCTCCAATTAACATCTTTGTTGGCTTGAATAAAGCAAGTTTGCTCAATTGGTCAGCTGGAATCAGGTAAAGGATATTTGGTGGTCAAGTTGGCCTGAGAATTGGAAAGTTTTGCTTTACGTCTGGTAATTATGTGCTGAGGGACAAATGTTTGGAGGTGGTACTGGTTGATTTGGATAAAGGTTTTGAGGGACATAATGCTGGAGAAGGCATACTAGAATGAGTTAATAACAAGTCAAAAGGAAGATTTAATTTTGGCAAGGAATCTGGGGCACTATAGGTGATCTAGGAGAATTAGTAAGTGGCTGTGAGTGCATACACTTTGGTGGAATGTCACTGCTTTGAATAGTTTGCAAAGGAGGCAATGAACTGGACGTACAAGAGCTATACTTGCAAAGTTAACATAGTGGGAAGAGTAGGGGCATCACTGGCTGAACAAAAGAAAAAGAGACTTATCAAAAGTTACATGAGCGTAATGTACATGCGACCACTAGGAATTTGAAAATATTTGCAGCCTCTATGATTTTTACTATATCCTAGAAAAATACATTGAGACAACCTAAAAGCAAGCTTGTTTGAATTGTATGGTCTTAGATACGGATAGCAAGCACACCCAAAGACTTTCAAGAAATTATAATCAGGAAGTTCCTTATACAATTTCTCAAAAGGAGAAAGATTTTGAAGAATAAGAGTAGGCATCCGATTGATGAGATAGACATCAGAAAAAAAGGCATCATCCCAAAAGTGGAGTGGAAGTGAGGAATGAGCTAATAGAGTTAAGCCAGTCTCAACAATATGGCTATGTTTGCGTTCAACTAAACCATTTTGTTCACGGGTGTGGGGACAAGAAACTTGATGTAAAATACAGGATATTAGCCCCCCCCCCCCAACCCCAACCAACTGAACTGCTTTAATTTTGCTTTCAAAATATTTTTCAACCTAAGACTTGAAACACAAGAAAATAGATTAAGCATCTCTTTTAGATACCATTGTATAATACCAAGTGAATTTTGTAGAATGATCAATGATAACAACATAATAACGATATTTATTGCTTGGTAAATGAGGAGCAGGGCCCATACATTAGAGTGAATCAAGTCTAAAGGATGTTGAAACCACCTCTGTTAGTCATTTCGGAAGTTAGGACTCTGATTGGTGTGCCAATAATTGTAAAATATTTATAATGTCCATTAGGACCTGTTTGTAAAATTTGAGCTAAATCAGACCTCGTTTAGTAGGCATCGGAAGAAGGTTTCAGTTTTTATTGTCGATAAATATTAAAAACAGATTATCGAGCTCGGTTTTAGCGAATGAGCTCCGATTAGAAATCCGAAAGCGCCGTTAGGTTCGTATGATTATTTGTGACTTTTTTTGATTTTTTGAAAGTGAATTTCGATGTTATTCGGCTAGTTTCTGCTAAAATGTCGAAAGTTAAATAATTTGACTTTTTTTATTTAATTTGCATATTGAGTTTCGGGAGTCCGATTTGAGATCCGCCTTAGCGGGAATGCTATATATATTTTGTATAACTTGTATGCAAAAGTTGGAATTATTTCGAATATTGTAAGGTACCGTTTTAATTTTTGTCACGAAAAGAAAAGAAAATAAAAGAAAAGAGAAAAGAAAACGACAAAAGACAAAAGACAAAAGAAAGAAAGGATAAGATATAAGGCAGTGGGCTTTATTATAGATATAAGTAGTATAGAGAGCAAAACAGAGTCTCAGACGGAAACAAGAAAGTGCGCGAAAGCAGAGGCGAAAAAATGCCAGAAAATGAGAAAAGAACCGGGAAAATAGTAGAATTTTTATCCCGAAACATTCAGGTAATGATCTTAATGCATTATTTGAATTTATTATGTGTGTTTGAATATGTTTTAATGGTAAAACTTGAAATATTAGACATCGTTTTAATAAATTCAGTTAATAGTTTAAAGGGTCAAATGGACCCCGATAATGGAATTGATTATATATTCGTACTCAGTGACATAAGCAACTTATAAATGCAATTTATTTAGGGTTTGGTTATGTGACCTTAAACCTATATATAAGTCTGGCCTGTGTATTGCGTATGCAAATAGGATATCAGGTTCCTAACTGGATTACCCTAAGACGTAAGGAATGAAGCCTTCAGCCTTATGTGATATATTTTTCTGCTTATTGAACATAGTGGGATCGTTTGGCAATGAAACCAAAGGACAAAGCGGTTATTGAGTGGATGTACTAACTTTGTAACAAGGTAAGTATTTATATCCATTTCTTTGGAGGCACCTGGCCTCGTGGATTTTCTACCACGTGTTCCCTACGTGTGGAGCTGCCGATAGGCGTACTCATTACGCCTTAGCTTTAAATTTACATTGTATATTATATTTTACGCCCTATTGTTGGTATTCCATTGAGCATATGAGCATTGTACTCTGGTTTTGATCATTGCATATACTTTCCGGTAATTGATGAGAGTCCCGAGCCGGTGAAGGTTCATTATTGCATATACTTCCCGGTTGGCGATGAGAGTCCCGCACCGGTGAAGGGTCACTATTGCATATACTTCCCGGTTGGCGATGAGAGTCCCGCACCGGTGAAGGTCCATTATTGCATATACTTCCCGGTTGGCGATGAGAGTCCCGCACCGGTGAAGGACCATTATTGCATACACTTCTCGGTAATCAATGAGAGTCCCGAGCCGGTGAAGGGTCATCATTGCATACACTTCCCGGTAATCGATGAGAGTCCCGAGCCGATGAAGGATCATTATTGCATATATCTCCTGGTAGACAATGAGAGTCCCGAGCCGGTGAAGGATCATTATTGCATATATCTCCTAGTAGACAATGAGAGTCCCGCGCCGAAGATAGGTATCAGGCATATGTGACTGCATTGCATCGTACTACGATCATCCCATCTCATTGCACCACATACTGACTATTGCGTGTATTGTGCTGTGTTTTATGTATGCGGTATGTATACTATGTCGTAGACATATCTCAGTTTGCCTATATATTTCTGGCTCGTATTCTGGGTTGCGGGGATCGGGTTGCACGCCGCAACGGTATAAATATATGGATTGGGTTGCACGCCACAACGGTATAAATATATGGCCCGGGTTGCACACCGCGACAGTATGAATATATGGATCGGGTTGCACGCCAACAGGATGTATTTCTGATTGTTGAATATATGGATCGGGTTGCACGCCACAACAGGATGTATTTCCGATTGTTGATATATTCGGGATACTTATATGTTTTGGTTATCTTACGTTCCTGGTTGTTAATGAGTTTGTCATTCCATACGTGTTTCTAGTTATTATCTGGCTCTGCCTTTTTATAATTTAAATAAGAGGAATTTTGTTTATCTATTTCTCCTCCCTGGCTAGCTATCCTATTCTTTGAGGTGGCTAGTCTGCCCCACTTATTGAGTCCTTTTGACTCACCCTTGTTTGTTGTTTGTTTTTGTCAATTTATTTTGTTTCGGAAGGTTCGCTCCAGGATTGAGTTCGCCGCGTTGTGAAGGAGCGAAGACGACTTCAGCCGTCACGGTGAGCCAGCTTTTATCCTGGATGGCCACCAGTTTATTGGTAGAGTTCGTAATGGATCATATAAAGGACGCCCAAATATTATGGCCAAGCAATTTAAGGGCCGATCCGGGCAGAAGAAATAAAAGCAATTTAAGGAACCACGAGCATGACACGGCCGGATGCAAAGCATTTATCTTGGAAGTTATGGGTTTGTTGAAAAAGGGTTATCGCAAGGACCTGCTCGCCGACAAAGGAAAACAGATCTTCACCAAAAGCGAGAGCCAAGATGCACCCCCCGACCTACCAGACCCCAAGAAATAAATTAATGTCATAATTGGAGGTCCAACATTACTCGAAGGGTTAAACAAAAGTATGATAGCACCCTGTAAGGATTGTGCACGAGATGAGACAATTATGTTTAGCAATGAGGATAGCATCGGTTGCAATGCTCTGCACCATAATGCCTTGGTTATAATGCTCAGAATGGGAGATACGGATGTCAAATGCATCTTAGTTGATGCTGACGGTGCCGTAAACATCATCAGATGGGATAAACTACAAGCGATAGGCGCCGAGGATAGAATTGTACCAAATATCTACAGGCTCGCTGGTTTCAATAACTCTTGTGAAAGATCCATTGGTGAAGTTAACCTTACTGTTCACCTGCCAGGTTTAGATTATGTTTCATCTTTCAGGTAATCAAAGGGGGGTTCCTTACTATGCAATCGTTGGATGGCCATGAATCCATCAAGTCAAAGCAGTACCATCCACATGGCACCAAAAGCTGAAATACCCTATTAAATGGTGGATAAAGAAGGTTAACAGAGATCAGGAAACAACAAAAGATTGTAACAAAGCCGCAATTTTGGGAGCAGTAGCTCCCGAGGAAGTTCTGTAGTGAACACCTCCAAAATCCCCGAAGACCCTGAAACTGCAATAAACCAGGACCATGATTCAGATGATATGGTTGATTGACCTTTTTCGGGGGAGGGGAGGGGAGTAAGGACGAGTTGGAAATACTTTTCTTTTTCAGAATTTACTTTGTTAGCTCTTTAGTTCTTAGATTACAACATTTTCATGCTTCTATGACATGTTACGGGTCTTCAACAACAACATTCCAGGCTCCACGCCTTTATTAATGAACTACTATTCATATAGTCAGTTTTCTTCGCAAGTTATGATCTATCTACAATCCAAATATTCATAGCTCAAGCCAAATACAAGTTGAAGTAATACACCCACTTTCCGTGACAAAAGTAGGGTACACTTCTCGCTTAGAGAAAGACCATTTCTAACTCAGTCACTAGGCATTATCCGTAACTTGAACTCGTTAATTCAACAACTTCACCTACACGCCGACGGGAACGCCGACTCGAGTAGTGCCAGAAAGTCTTAAATACTCGAGTAACTTAGCAGAGACGTTCGAAGTAGACGCAAAAGTGCCTGTTATCACACGGACTAAAGTCATCCCATTGTGGACGCACAAAGCAATCTCCTACTGATGTAACCTAGTCGCCAAATATTGGTGCACAACGGATGTAATTTCTCAAAGGCACTGATAAACGTTCTAAACATTAGAACATTCAAGACGACCGGAAGACATCTAAACTTTAGGTGCACACGCCCATAGAGACACAACATAATATTACTTATTGTTTACGACAGAAATTAAAAAGCATCATAAATGAGCAAACAAGTAATTCAAGTCGAAACGCCTTAAAATGGGCCCAAAATTATTCATTACGCCCGAAAAACATGGGCAATTATTCACAACAAATATGCAATAGAAAAATGTGTATGCATCAGGGGGGATTTCCTATTCCTCTCTCGGGGGACTTCCTTCAGCGGCAACACTCCGCGAAGGTCCTGCTTCACCAACTTCAGGTTCCCCATCTACTGTCTAACCTCCTCTCTCTCTACTATCCTTTTCAGAACCTTCCTCAAGGTCGGATCCCAGCTGAGCATCTGCCTGGGCAACAAGCTCGATATACAAGGCAATCTCGGCAATCAGGTCCAATTTAGGGTTGTCACAAACCCAGAGAAAATTGGCAAGAGCAGCTGTAATGATATCACGATCTACTTCGGCTACACGTTGAGAATTCAAGGCATTCACCTATTCATCATGGGTCCTTTCCAGCGCCACAACTTTGCTCTTCAGCTTGTCATTCTCATCTTTAAAGAAAGTGGAAATGTTCTGGGTATCTGAGATACTTTTCTCAGCAATGATCATTATTTCTTCCACGCCAGACATCTTTCGCTGCATTGTCTCCACAATTGCTTCAAGATAGCCCACATTGCCCGATGAAGTTGCCGCAAAACTTGGGCATCGGTGAGAAAAGACTTGAGGGACTGCATAGTCTACCTGTGCTTACGAACCTCATTGGCCAGAGCTTTATCTAGGTTCTTGCTCTTCAAATCCTCCAGTCGATAGGCTTCGCGGGTAATCTGGAGCTCTCCATTCATCTCTACAACCTTCTCCGCGAACGGTTGTAAGCTGGAAACCTGCCCTCGTAAAGCTTCTATATCCTCAGGAAGACTCCCCTCTAGATCTCCTCGACGGATTATCTCGTGGTACAGCATCAACCTCTGGATGATTAGCAGGATGCGTATTCAACAAGAGAAGACAAAGTTGCAATTTATGAAGTAAGCAAGGAGGAACTTACCTAAAAGGAGAAACCTACGGCAACCTCCAGCAGGTCACGAGAATTATTACCAAAAATGAGTTCCTGCTCAGGGGGACCGATGAACTCGGTGGTATGGTCTGTTACAACCCTTGGAGTCCTGAACACGTTAACTCCCGCAGCAATGGGGATAACAACCTTTCAGGCTCGATTCACGGGTTCGATCATAGCATCCGCGGCTACTTCCTTGCCAGGATGGCGCTGAAAAGAATCAGTAGCTTCAGGAATGGGAGTTGATGCAGCGGTCTCTGAGCAGGGATGAGAAGCGTCAACCTATGGAGTACATGGTGTTGACACTTAATTTTGTCCCTCCTGTTTTAACAGCCATTATTCAGAAAAATTGCATTGATAACCATACAATTGCCCTACATTCACGCCTATCCTGAGTCATTATCTCATGCACGTACACCAATTAGACTATTTTAGAAGCATTTGCATGAACGACCGCATTTTTTATAAAACTTGCATATCTTGTCATAATTTTTCATAATTATTTTTATTTTAATAAGGACACCTAAATCATTTTAAAACCTAACATAACGGATTTTCTTAATTATTTAGCTCTAGTAATTATTTGTCTTATTTTTATAAGCATTTTACAAAATTTTCTACGCATTTATACACATTTTATACACTTTTATACACTACTTATACACTATACACACACACACACACACATTACACCTCACACTTGTACACATCAGCTCCATTTTCACACGTTACCGCCGACGTGGCTTAATCCTTGCCGTCCACGACACTAATCCAACGGCCAGGATTAAAATTTCCATTTTATTACACACACCCCCCTAAACCCTAAAAACTCTCCTCATTTCCTCTCCACTCACTCGACCGACTCTCTCTCTCTCTCTCGCGGCGAAACCTTACCCCACCACTGTCACGATGTTTTCCGGCCAATTTGGCCAGTTAAATTCAGAGAAAATTATAAATTCAAATGAGATCGATTCTTAACCCTCATCGACGGGGTTCCCACTGTCGGAAAATGCCTCCGACTTGACCCAAGGATGTTCGAATACGACGCTATTACCTGAAAAAGGGTAAGAAACCCCTCATGCAAAATCGATTAACATGGGTCAATTTGACCCGACTCCGACATCAAAATGGGGTAACCTCTAACCTTTTTACTTAAATTTTAATTTGCGTGATGACATGCCTAAATTTGCCTATTCTTTTCTCGTTCTTAACATAATTGATCGTTGTTCACTGAGTAGCTATAGTGAAGGTTCATGAAATTGTTAATCTTGGTTGTTTCACGAGTTTTAACACTGATTTGGTCTCGTCGAATATGCTTGAGTTAAGTATAAGCATGACTTGTATTTTAGATCAACCTTGCTTAGCCTAAAAGCTTAGAGCCTAGGGCAGATTGTGAATTTCCTGTGTTCATACATGTTTTTATCTTGCTTTATGTTCAAAATTCGAATGGTCATAAACTCTACTTAATTAAAGGATCCCAATCAGTTATCTTTGAGTCTTTGATTGAAAGCTTTAAAGGAAATTGATTATTGGAATTTTGTGAATCTGTTAATGTTATTTTCGAGCCTAAAACTTGTTTGTGTAGTTGACTTTGAACCTAGACTTGATTATGTGTAAAGAAAAGGGACTATGCTTATCAGAAGGCTTGATTTTCCTTAAGTTTAGGGCTTTGATTAAGATATATATTGAAAGATTACTTAGGTGAATCCTTTTAGTTTTAGGAGGCAATATTCCTTTACCTTAATTAATTCTTGCCCGTTTGAACTAAAGCCTCACCCTCACATCTATTTAAACCAAGCTTATTCTACTCATATGCACAGTTCAATACACTAAATACACTGGCATACACATACTTAGGCAGACAAGAGTAATACATACTATTGTTTCCCTCACTTTCTCTTATTGAGAAGGCTCCTGCTCTCTTTTTCTTGATCCTGGTTCTGCAAAACACCTAAATCTACTTGCATTTGCTTTGTTTGCCTACTGTCATTGCTCAAAAAAGGTATATCTCTACTATAATCACTATTGCTTATGTCCTGAACCTATTTAGGCCTAGTCTTTCTGAATACTCTTTCTCTGCTTATGTTTGCATGATTTACACTGCCTAATACTTGTATAAAGCTTATGATTGTCCTCTAACTGTAACATGCCTCTATACATAACTTGTTAAGTATTCTTGTGTGTATGTATGACCTGTTTTGGGGGTTCCATACCCTCCGGCTAATCATTTTTCTTGCAAGCTTGTGTGGATAGCTTTGGAAGCTATACCAAAGGTGAGATTGCAGGTCTTTGAGTATTGGTAAAAACCTTCCCTCATGCTGGAAAATCAAAGCCTAGGCAGGCTTGTCTCTGAGTGCATCCAAGGCATTGTTTTTGCTTCTTCTTTGTTCGCTTAGCTTCCCCTTTATGTGTATTTGTTAGATGTGCCATGCCTATACATCATTTGTTCTAAGAAAGGTCACCTAGCTAAAACTATGTGTTTGGCCACACATGGGCCCTCTCTAAATCTTCATCTCACTATGTGATTACATCATTCATACTTAAAACTTGACTAATAATGATTAAACTTGGCATAGCTATTTCTAGATAAAACTGTACCTTAGTGTTAAAGCTCGGACTCAGACTTCTTTTATTTAAACAGAGATTTTAGTAACAAGGTTTACTTATACACTTAGTGAATTGAATTTGATACATTAGGTCTTTTCAATCAGGATTTAAGTCGTTGAAACATGTAATTTTCATAAACAGGGGCTATTCTGTGATAACTGCTTGAATTTGAACTATTTTTGTAAAATTGGAACCGCCCCTTTTGCGTATTCGAGTAGGGCCCAAAAATCCTTTTAAAATCTGGCCTTTTTTTTATGTTTTTAAACAAACTTTAAAACTCCTATACACTAATCTAATAAGTGTATAGAGGTGTATAAGTGATTGGGGTCGACTATACGAGTATACAAGTATTTTCTTAAGCATAATACATGTTATTATCTATTTGCATGTCTATATATGTATATATTAAGTGCGACAACCCCTTTGTGTGCATTTTCGTGTGTTTCTTGGAACGGTTTTCAACAAACAACCTATCTACTTATATTTTTCAAAACTGAACCCTAAATAAAAATAGAACATTAAGGTTAAGGCTCGACAATTAATGACGAGTCACACCAACCCTAAATGGCTAATATTTTGTTTTAAAAATAATACCATTTAGTTTTTGACAAAATCTGAAATTGTTTATGAAAGCTGCCTATTTTCGTAAAGCTGCATATTCATGCAAAATTGAGTTTAAAGCTGAAATTGCACAAGTGAACTGTATTTTAACACTTCTCATAGATTTAGCCATACTTTCGATTAGGCTTTTATATTAGAGGCCATAAATGCGATTAGGCGCGGGATATAGGCCGTATGTGTTAAATGTGTAGTTTGGATATATGTATGCTGCCTAAACTTGTTTAATTGGGCTAATATATGCATTGATTGTGAAATTGAGCATTTGCGTTAGTAACGCATATGATAATATTCATATCTCTCATAGACATCCCAAAATATACAGACTCGGGGGGGGGGGGGGGGGACCACCTTTCGTGGGATTTGGGGGAGTGCCTAACACCTTCTCCCCTGAGTCATTTGGACTTCTTACCCGTTGAATCTCTGAAACTGGACCAGTTTAATAATAAACTTGACCTTAGATGCTTAGGTGACCTAATACACCTTAGAAAACTATATTAGCTGGCGACCCCAATTCTTTAACTCAAACGAGTTACCCAGTCAGATCCAAACCCGACTCGCTCCGAGTTGAGTCTAAAATCGGGTGTGACAGAATGGAGACTCCGCTGGGGATATTCAAAGTCCTAACTATAGCGAGTCTTTAATTTTGGGATTTATTTGACTATTATCTTGTTATTCGTATTATTATGATTTTACTAACTTGGTTTCGTCTTTTTTTTTTGTTTTTCTTTTTCTATTATTTATTTATTTGTATGAATCTGAAATTTGATTTAATTTGGCATATTTCACTTATACTCCCCCACTCCTGGGAAACGACAGTTTGCACACACACTGGCGATTATATGGATCCCACTGTCGCTTCACCACAAAAAACCTTTTAAGAGGGATATTTTGGTATATAGTTGGTCCGTGGTACAACCAACAATCAAATGATCCCACCCCTTAGCCGTCCACCTTGGGAACCGTGTCTAGAATTACATCACTCTTTGGATGTAATGAGCATGCATCATGCCGTAGGAAGGGCTCCCCGTGAGCCGGCTAATTTTCAACGTGTCCAAATTACCTAACGGGTCTTTAACCCCGAAGGGACGTTTGGACATGCTTATGTGCATTTGAGAGAAAAGAAAAGCAAAAGAGAGTGAAAAAAAAGTGAGATGAAGATAAAAACTCATTTTAATTTGTCCAATTATTCTCAAAGGGGAGGGAATTTTAATCATTTACCTTTTTCTTTTAGGTCACAATGAGTCAAAAGTTTCACCGTTTTGGAATGACTATGGGTGCACCTCTTTTGTTAACTAGTTGATGGAATAATTTGTCATTGGGCGAACAAACCGACGTACGTCAATATTTGGGGCATTTGGTTTCCCTATTAGAAATGGAGTCATGTAGAGAAATGATTGAAACGTCGGTGTCATTTTGGGACGAAAAACTAAATGTGTTTAGATTTGGAGATGTTGAGTTAACACCGTTGCTGGAAGAAATAGGAGGGTTCGTATCACATTCGGAGTTAGACAAACATCGTTGTCAAGGGAGTCGCATTCTAGCACCAAGTGTCCCCACAGCCGAGGAGTTTTATAATAAATTAGGGATGGTGGCAAGTGTGAATGTAGAATTTTTACAACAAAAAAAAAAATCATTTTCCTACTTCTACAACCGGTTGGGTATTTCAGTGCATTCGACGACTGTAAAAAACAGTTCAAGTCCGATAATGATTGGAGGAGAGCTAGACCACTTGCATTTGCTATTTTCTTCTTAAGGGTAACGGTGTTTCCTGAAAGTTCGAGTCACGACATATGTTCGAGGCTTGTCATGGTTGCCGATGCAATATTTAATGGAGTCGATGGTTATCATTATACTATAGTTCTTATGATTGTGGAAGACATTTATCGGGCTTTGGGTTGTTGCAAAAGATGAGCAAAGTATTTCCAAGGTTGCAATCTTCTACTACAAGCATGGTTCAAGGAACATTTGAGGAAAGCGAGAGGTGTGCAAACATTGTCTAAGCCAGCTGGTTACAACTATTTGGTTGGAGAACGATACGGGGTTCCAAAATTCAAGCAGCCAAGCAGCACAAAGAAATTGGTGAAGTTGTTTGAAAAAATAATGGAGGGTTCAATTCAATGGATGTTCACTTGGTTTCCTTCATCAGACTTCATCATTAGCTCCGAAAAGGCATCCGTTGTGATACTTATGGGATTGATTGGTCTCCAATTCTATCAACCATTGAGGGTGATGAGGCAAACAGGAAGGAAGAAAATAGTACTACTAACACCGGACACGGACTATCAGTTTGATTATACTGGAGATGTTGTTCCAAGAGTTAAGAGCATTATAAAATCCTGGGTAGGAAGACAAGTTATGGGAGAAGAATCACTAGCATCAGACAAATACAACGCTGGATGCCAACCAAACTAAAAAAGCTTGTTATGCTCTAGCATAAAAGGAAATGTGGTAGTGGGGCCGAGTCGAGGGAATGACATAAGAGATCGTGAGGCGGAAGCTCAAATCCGATACCGAGAATTCATGCTGAAAGCTGTTAAGATGGACAAAGAAAATAAAGAAGATATTGAAGTGTGGAGAAAACGTACATTAGAGCTAGAAGAAAAGATAGAGGCGTTGGAGATGAAGCTTGAACAATGGAATTCGGAGTGTGCAGAGGTAGACATTTTACATTTAGTGGCGGCTAAGGGACACTTAACCAAAGCTATGGAAGAAATCAAGGAGATTACACAAGATGCAAAGAGAGCCAGGCTGGAGTAGGAGCGTGCTGCCTAGTCAAAGTGTCATTTTCATTTCTTTTGTATTTTTAAAAGTCATCATGTACTGAATTTCAAAATGGATTTGGAAATTTATGAGAATAATTGGCGACAAAATACGTATTTATTTTCTTTGGATCATGACAAACTTAGGAAGGCTATATGTCCTTGGTACGTAATAGTCCATTAGTAAGCCCACGTCCAAATGTCGAAAGGGTTCTTAACTCGAAAAATGACAAAATTGCATCTTTTGCATGGATTCGAAGAAACGTTTGCACGAGATATTGATTGTTTGTTTAAACATGATCAAGACTATAAGAATGTTTTGGTCTTTACCTTTTCTTGTCTTGTTTTCAGACTATAGCTGCGAGAGGTACACTTCAACTCGAGATTGTTTCCCGACCTCCTCACTTGATCAGACTCTGGTGGGAAGATCTGGCTGTTGTTAGCAAGGTTCATATACAAAAGGTGTTGGGAGAGCTGGTGGCTCTCAAGGCCTACACTGCCATGCCTGGTTTGGTTGAAGCTACTACATATTTCTATGACTATAAAAGGGCGGTATTTCATTTCAATGGCTTTGAATTGGCACCAATGTTAGAGAAATTTGGAGGATTGGTAGGGTTAGAGCTTGGACCCGACACTATGATTTATCCCCGAGACGTGCATCCTAAGGAGTTCATAAACTGTTGGGCGCTCCTTATGATCCATATGTCGAGGGAGTGCACGATGGAAAAGTCTCCTTGGAGTACTTGCATTCTAGATTTGGAGATCCAACGCTTAGGCATGAGTGGACTGGGGCATGGGAAATTCAAGATTTGGAGTGGACTGAATCAAATGCTTTCATCATTTCTTTATTGGGAAGTATGGGTTTCCTTGAGAAAGAAGGAAAGATTGACATAAGGTTGGGGAGAGGGGTAGAGGGATTACGCAAAGGCGCTCACCAGCGTCAAGTGAGTTTGATTCCAATGATTTTGGGAGAAGTTTATAGGGCTCTAACCAAATATAGAAGAGGAGGAGACTTTTTCGAAGGGTGCAATCTATTGATGCAAATATGGTTGATAGAGCATTTACACAGTGTCCCTATCAGCCCGATAGCACCAAAACCGTCATGGAAAGGAGGGATCCGTTCACATAGTACCCGCATAGCTAGAACAGCGGCATGGGAAGACCCTGCAAACATGCAAGGATGGTACACCAAGCTTGAAGAATTTCAAGAGGTACAATGGGTGATCGAAAACTGTACTGGCTTCATTGTTTCCATACAAGGTCAAGACATCACTTTCTTGACATTGATTGGATTCCGAGGAACTCACCACTATGTTCCTCTAAGGATCCTCCGGCAAGTAGGGATGACATAGCAAACTCCGCAGTTGACTGAAGGGAGAAGCTTCAACATTGACATAAAAGACATTGAGCATCTAATGGTGGGTACTATATTAACAATGTGGGAAAAGAGGCTTACTATGCAGTTTTGTCAGGGACGAGACAATAGGGTGAATTCCGTGGCTACTTTAGCTTATCCTCAGTGGCTCCGTGAAGATAGAGAAGGTTCCGATCGAAGACTACGCTGAAAAGGAAAACCAAAAGTGTCACTGAAAAATACAAGAAGCTGCGTCACGAGTTCGACCAAGGTAAGAAAGAGTTAAGGGTAACACAAGAGAGGGAAATGAGGAGACAATACAAGGATAAGATCAAAGGGGATGAACTCAAGTATTGGACAGCCAAGGTCATGGCGGAAAGGCAAGCTGCTGGGAATCTACAAGATTTGCTCAAGGGATAGGGAGAGTATAGTAAGGTAGTGCCACTAGAAGAAAAGGAAGCAATGGGGATAGAAATCTGTGAATTCTTCACAAAAGCTCTGGGTGACATGCAAGCTGGGAAGGATCTGATGGAGATGTTTGTCGCTCCTCCACCCATAATCCTAGTTCACAAACCTAAGGAAGAAGCCAAAGAGAAGGAGGAGAAAGAAGACGCAGGAACCGACACTTGATCCAAAACCATTTTGCTTGGCACATAGTCTGGTCGTCTTAAGTCGAGTCACCTTTTCTTTTTGTTTTTCTTTTCGAGTCATTGTCTTAAATTAGTGGTTGTAATAAAGCCAAGCAAATCAAATAAAATTTCATTATTTTGGATTTTTTGGCTTGTGTTGATTATGTTTTTGCAAACGAAATGACGTGTTTGGTGCAAACATTACTTCGAATCTTCGATAAGCGTGCCTCTTGCACAAAAGAGGTACCTTACATAGTAGGACACGGTTTTATTAAAACTAACATATACTCACATTCTTTTCTTTGTTTTTGATATGATAGAATCCCCAAGTCCCAGAAAGTTTGGTTGTGCATTCTGGACGCACCGCAATACCGGTTGAGATCTAGAGGATCAATCCCAACACCTCCCCCTTTGCCTACAAGGACAAGGACGAGACGTAATATCATGGTTGAGTTTGACAAAGTTTGAAATGGAACTCTTGAAAAGCAAGGTGTGGTCGCCTATGAAGACTATGCTAAGTTGGAACAGAGGTTGTTTGAGTTTGAGAATAGGGTTCCTCTCACCCGTGCTGACGAGAGCATTGAACCAAACAAAACCACCCGCCCTCACGGCAAAGATCCACTATTCCCTGAAAAGAACATTCCTTACCCTACCTACACCGCACCACCAAAAGCACCGCAAAATAACTTACCTCCCTTTACTGTTGAAACCAAACCATCGCATCACCCACCAAAGAGCATGACATGTACGCATGGACAAAGGATGACTCAGACAATACGAAAGAGCAAGTTCAATGACTGATAGATAAGTTCAAGCAATTCCAAGGCACCAAAGGAACCCGAGGGCTAGCTTATAAGGATCTCTGCATGTACCCTGATTTGAAGCTGCCCGAAGGCTATATGACGCCCAAGTTCAATATGTTCGACGGCAGTAGTGACCCGATGGCTCATTTGAGATCTTATTGTGACAAGTTGGTTGGGGTTGGACATGATGAAAAGATCCGCATGTAATTGTTCAACCGCAGTTTGACCGGAGATGCGCTGGTATGGTACTCAAAGCAACAAACAAAGAAATGGATGAGCTTGGAAGCAATGGCTGGGGACTTCGTTCACAGTTTTGGGCGCAACACTGATGCTATGCCTGACCGGTTCTATTTAGCGCAACTGAAGAAGAAGCCCACCGAGACCTTTAGAGAATTCGCAAATAGGTGGATAGCTGAAGCCGCTAAAGTCCAACCTCCTAGGAAAGACGTCGAGATAGTGGCAATCTTCATCTGCATACAAGAAGACATCTACTTTGACAAGATGTTGAATCTACAAGATAAAAAGTTTGGAGACTTGATCAAGATTGGAGATATGGTTGAAGATAGATTAAAAACTGGTTGGATCATTAGCTTGGCTGCACTACAAGCCACTAATAAAGCCCTATAAACCTGAAACACCACTACATCAAGGAAGAAGAAGGACGATGTCTCTTTCATGGCTGCATCACTCGATCATTCCCCTACCCACAACCACTACTACCAAACGCCTCCTCCATCATACCAATATATTCCACCCACATCCACCTACCCAGTCTACAATACTCAGCCTATGTTTCAAAACCCACCACCACAAAGACCACCATACCCACAAAGTTCAAACTACCGAAACACCAACGCCTATCCACCAAGGCCTCACGCCAACAACAACCCAAGACCTAAAAGAAACTATACCCCATTGGCCGAATCCCGCACTCAATTGTTCGAGAGACTCAAAGCAGCTGGCCATATACAACCCGTACCATTCAAAATGCCTGATAGGATGACACCCTACTTTGACCAAACCAAAACCTGTGCCTATTACTCTAGAGGACCTGTCACGATACTGAAAAGTGCTATGCCCCGAGGGATAAGATACAAGACTTGATCGATCAAAAGGTGATATACTTGAAAACTCCAAATGTGCACAACAACCGCCTGCCTAACCACAGAGACTATGGGGGTGAATTTGATCGAGTTAGATGAAGAATGCAATTTGGAGGGAACTATTGTCAAAGAAAAAGGAGACATACCAGTGCTTGCTTCTGTTGCCCAAGCTGCTATGGCACCAGAGCCCATCGAAGTAGAAGTAGCTCCAAAATTCTACGTTGACATAGTTCCCCCGTACTGTGACAAGGCAGTACCATGGGACTAGGAAATGGAGAGGAAGGGATAATCAACAGTTGAGATCGTTGCTGTGCAAGGACTAACTAAGAGTGGGAGGATTTATACTCCCGAGCATCTCGTTCAAGGTAGACGAGGCATCAGCAAAGAGGAGTCCAAAGAATTAGGGAAGAAAGTAAAAGCAAAAGAATACTCCGTGGTTGAACACTTGGGCAAGACTCCACACAAACCTATATCTTGGCTTTACTCCTCAAGTCAGAGAGCCACCGAAATGCTTTGATGAAAGTGTTAAATGAAGCACATGTTCCGGTGGATACCTCAGTTGAGAATCTGGCCAGCATGGTCGGACAGTCATGGAGTCCAACCGAATCACTTTTCATGAAGATGAGCTTCCACCTGAAGGATTGAGCCACAACAAAGCTTTGCACGTCACTATCAAATGGAATGACTGGTTCGTAGGAAGAGTTTTGATCGACGGAGGTTCTGGTTTAGCATATGCCCATTCATCACTCTAAAGAGAATGGGAATTGATCAAAGCAAGATAAGAGAGAGCGACATGAAGGTAAAAGTGTTTGATGGATAGCGAAGAAGCACAATTGGGGAAATCGACTTAACCATCATTGTCGGTAACAACCTGTTTTTGAGGAGACCTTGGATTCATATGGCTGGAGCGGTGCCTTCTATATTGCACCAAACAGTGAAGTTCGAATGGGACCACAAAGAGGTGGTGGTGTTCGGTGAAGGGAACAACTCCATTTACAATGAACAAACCATACCAGCAATTGAAGGGGATGTTCCGGATGGGAAGACTTTCTATACTGTAGAGCTCGTGGGAGCAATGCAAGGTACTCGAGGAGGACGTCGTAAAAAATACAACAAGAGTTGGAACTTCACAAACGCAGTCCAAGATGGTTATACTACGTATTTCGCTCCCAAATTGGTCAACACACCGCCTGGGGTTGAAGAAAGAAAGAGAAACTTTTATAGCGCTTATTGGGATGGCCGAGGTAAGGGCTGTGAAGGAAGAAATTTAGTCTGGGACCCAGTCATATCTGATTGGGGTGTACCCTCACGAGAATTTCGTGAGACCTTACCGGCCAAGACAGAGAAGCGACCGATGTACTCACCTAATGCTCGTCCCAATTGGAAGCACATCTCTGAAGAAACAAAGGGAAAACAAGTGTGGCTACCTAAAGCACCTAAACCTATGGAGGTGGTGATTGAAGAGCTATATGTACTCCCACAACCTGCAAAATGGCCTGAAGACTGGGTTGTAAGCATCATTATAAAGCAAGGCTATGAACCTGGTAAAGGTTTAGGCAAGAACCTGGATGGCATGATCAAGCCAATTCAAATTGTGATGAGGCCCGACAATGAGAAAGCTGGCGTAGGGTACATTGTGACTTATAAGAAGAGCATGGAAGAAGCATCATTGGACTTCAAATTCTACTAGAAAAGCACCAAGACTCTCCTGCATATTTCCGTCTCGTCTGGATACTTGGATGGCCGAAAGGGAGAGGTATCTGCAGCGCAAGGAGTTGAGCCAAAACTAGCTGATGTTGAAGAGGACTTGCTGGCGGGAGTGCAAAATCTGTTTATATCTGATGAAGACTGCTGTGTGATCTTGGAAGAACATGTTGAACCTCCTGGGCTGACAAAAGCTGGATCTGGAGCTGCATTGAACAATTGGATCAGCAATCGGGCCCGAGCTTACCGTAGACCTTGGTAGAGCTGGGGGATAGAGTTTATTTCATATTTTCTAAAATAAAACCCGACTTTGAGTCGTGTTACTTGCATTTCTTTTCTATTTCACATGTTTCCCTACAAACTTTGTTTTGTAAGGTTTCATAAATAAAGTTCGCACTATTTCCTTTAACTTTTGTTTTAATCTTTTAATTTTGTAATATTTTATTTTTTCCAGCATTCAAACTAATAATCCCTTCGAGTCCACAATCAACGTGTAATGAAACAATGAAGCTTAAGGAAACTGAGTTTGATTATGATGATTTTGATAAAACCACACAAGAGGAAATTGAAAGATTTGAGAATATGCCTAAACCAAACCTAGAAGAAACTGAGGTGATAAACCTGGGAGATGAAGAAACTGTAAAAGAGACGAGGATTAGTGTGCACCTCACCGCCGAAGATAAAAAGTAGTATACCGAGTTCCTTAGGGAATATGAGGATGTATTCACCTGGTCGTATGATGACATAACTGGCATAAGCACGGATGTTGTAGCTCACAAATTACCTATCAATCCAGGCTTTCCACCATGCAAACAAAAAGCCTGAACTTTAAAGTCGTCGGTTTTGTTGAAGATTAGGAAAGAGGTAACCAAACAGCTCAATGCATGAATTTTGAAATCAGTCAAATACCCAACATGGTTAGCTAATATTGTCCCAGTGTCGAATAAAGATGGGAAACTCAGAGTTTGTGTGGACTACAGAGATCTGAATAGAGCAAGCCCAAAAGATGATTTTCCTTTGCCAAATATACACATCCGGATTGATAATTGCGCGAAACATGAACTACAGTCTTTTGTGGATTGTTTCGATGGTTATCATCAAGTGCTAATGGACGAGGAGGATGTCGAGAAGACAACTTTCACTACATCTTGGGGAACTTATTGGTACTAGGTTATGCCGTTTGGGTTAAGAATGCTAGGGCAACTTGCATGAGGGCAATGACGACTATGTTCCATGACTTGATGCACAAAGAAATGGAAGTCTGCGTGGATGATGTGATCATCAAATCAAAGAAGAGTTCAGAGCACCTTGACAATTTGCGCAAGTTTTTCAATCCCTAACGTAAATATAATCTGAAACTAAATCTAGCAAAGTGTGCTTTTGGTGTTCCAACAGGGAAGTTTCTAGGTTTTATAGTCAGTAGAAGGGCCATTGAGCTAGATCCATCCAAGATCAAAGCCATCAACGAATTTTCGCCTCCAAAAAGCAAGAAAGAAGTCATGAGCTTCCTAAGAAGGCTCAACTACATCAGCAGGTTCATAACACAATCCACCGTCATCTGCGAGCCAATTATGAAGTTACTGAGGAAAGACGCTGCAATCGAGTGGACGGAGGACTGTCAAAAAGCATTTGATCGGATAAAGGAGTACTTGTCTTGCCCTCCTGTGCTGGTTCCACCCGAGCCTGAGCGACCTTTGATATTGTAACTGTCTATGGTAGATTCGGCATTTGGGTGTGTATTGGGGCAGCATGACTCAACTGGAAGAAAGGAGCATCTAATATACTACCTAAGTACGAAGCCAAGTACACTTTACTAGAACGCATGTGCTGTGCGCTGACATGGATAGCACAAAAGATGAGGCACTACTTGACATCCTACTCAACATTGCTGATATCAAGGATGGACCCTCTCAAGTATATCTTCCAAAAACCAATGCCTACTGGAAAGGTGGCTAAATGGAAAATGATGCTCAGTGAATTCGACATCACTTTTGTCACCCAAAATGCGGTAAATGCTCAAGCCCTGGCTGATCATATGGCCGAGAATCCAGTGGGAGATGATTATGGGCCACTGCACACTTATTTCCCCGATGAAGAAGTCATGCTCGTTGGAGAAGATATCACTGAGGAGTATGATGGTTGGAGGCTATTTTTCGATGGAGCAGTGAATTTCAAAAGAGTCGACATTGGAGCAATGTTAGTTTCAGAGACTGATCAACACTATCTTGTCAAAGCCAAAATGAGGTTTCCTTGTACCAACAACATGGCGAAGTATGAAGCTTGCATCTTGGGTCTTAGAATGGCGGTAGACATGAATATACAAGAGATGCTGGCAATTGGAGATTCTGACTTGTTGATTCACCAAGTCCGAGGAGAACGGACAACAAAGAGCTCCAAGATATTTCCATACCTCTAGTGCATAAAAGAGTTGAAGCAAAGATTCACCAAGATAGAGTTCCGGCACGTACCCAGGCTGCAAAATGAGTTCACGGATGCTTTTGCCACCATATCCTCCATGATCAAACATCCTGACAAGAACTACATTGACTCAATACCCGTAGCAGTGAGAAAGCAGCCAACATATTGTTATCATGTAAAAGAAGAATGAGACGGACAACCTTAGTTCTACGACATCAAAGGGTTCTTTAAAGAAGGCATTTACTCAAAGGATGCAACAAGTCTCCAAAATAAGACGTTGAGGAGGTTAGCAAATGGTTTCTTTTTTAACGGAGAAGTATTATACAAAAGGACACATGATCTGGGATTGCTGAGATGTGTGGATGGCAAAGAAGCTGCTAGGTTGTTGGAAGAAGTACACTCTGGGACATGCAGCCCGCATATGAACGGTTACGTGCTCCCAAAGAAGATTTTAAGGGTCGTTACTTCTGGATGACAATGGAACATGATTGCATAAGGCACGCAAAGAAATGTCACCAATGCTAAGTCCACAAAGATATGATTCGAGTACCTCCTAATGAATTGAATATCATGGGATCGTCTGGCCTTTCGCTGCCTGGGGAATAGATGTCATAGGACCCATCGAGCCAGCTGCTTCCAATGGACATCGTTTCATATTGGTAACCATTGATTATTTTACCAACTGGATAGAAGTTGCATCATATAAGTCAGTGACAAAGAAAGTGGGGTCAAATTTTGTCCACGACAAAATGACCTGTCAATTCGGCATTCCTGAATCCATCATCACTACTAATGGGTCCAATCACAGTAGTGACCTAATGAAAGCAACCTGTGAGGTCGTCAAGATCAAGCACCACAATTCAACCTCATATAGACCCCAAATGAATAGTGCGGTCGAGGCAGCCTTTAAGAACATCAAGAAGATATTGCGCAAGATGAAAGACAATTCAAAGCAATGGCACGAGAACTTACCCTATGCTCTGTTAGGGTACCGCACCACAGTGAGAACATCAACAGGGGCTACTCATTACTTGCTGGTGTATGGCACCGAGGCAGTGATACCAGCAGAAGTTGAGATACCATCCTTGAGAATCATTCAAGAGACACAGTTGAAAGACGTTGAGTGAGTCAAAGGAAGAATGGAGCAATTGGCCCTCATCGACGGCAAGAGGCTAACTGCAGTGTGCCATAGGCAATTATATCAGAGGAGAATGGCTAAAGTATTTAACAAGAAAGTTCGAGAGAGATCCTTCGAACCTGGACAATTAGTACTGAAGAAAATATTTCCCAATCAAGAAGAGGCAAGGGGCAAATTTGCACCAAATTGGCAAGGGCCTTACATGGTTCACCGAGTTCTAAACGGAGGAGTGTTGATACTAGCAGAAATGGACGGAGAATTTTGGCTGAAACCAATGAACTCATATGCTATCAAAAGATAATAGGTATAAGAGCTTGTACTAGTTAATGATTTCGTTATTCTGCAATACATCATGTAATCTGAACTTCGTTACGACCTGATTCCCTAAGCGGGATACGTAGGAAACCTACCCAAGGTTTGGTCGCATAAATACAAAAATTTCATTTTCCTATAAAGCCGACACTCTGGTAGAATTTTTAAGGAACTCTCAAAAATTCCTAAACGACAAACATAGTTGACACTAGGGCAGAAATTTTAGAGACCCTCTCAAAAATTTCAAACACAAACTGTGGCAGAATTTTGACGTCGCCCTCAAAATTTATTTAATGGTGTTTGGAGCAGCGTAAAGAGAGACAACTGTGACTTTACACGACGCGACTCGTGACTCAATGGGATAAAATATTTCTGATAAGAATCAAACGCGGAAAAAGTAAAAGATAGGAACGAGACGTAACTCGATCAATAATCTCAAGTAGCAACGGAGAACTCGCTCCGTTACACCCCGAGAGAATGTCAAGAACACCTACACTAGGAAACTACCCTCGAGACGACAAAGGACTCGCAAGTAGAATGGTCGGGGCGGGGTCGTTGTCCAACTAGAATCCACTAGAAGCACACAAATCCCAAACAAAGGTTGGTTTTTTCATAAACCCAAAGAGATCCCTCTTTACAATGTTAATTCATCATTCCAAATAGACTAAGGAATAGAATAAGCTATCTAGCTATATATAGGGGTTTCTAGGCATTAAGTAAAAAGTCTATAATGCCCACAAGCTAGGCTTTAAGCTAAAAGACCATGCAAGGTCAAAATAGTAACTTTACACTTGAAATCTCGTGCTTCAGCAAATCGGGCGGAGCGCCCACAAAGTTGATCAGTGGAGGGGGCTGGGCGGACTGCCTGGGGGCTGGGCGGAGCGCCTGAGCCAAGTGTATCTCAGGCGGGGCGCCTGCTTTGCCTAGGCAGAGCGCCTGGCTGCCTGTGGGGTGGAGCACCGGTGCTCCATCGCCTAAACATGTTAGACTCATCTCCGAAGCTCTTGCCCTTGCATCCTTTGCCTCTTCCAAGCTTGATACATGTTGGAAAGGTGTCTTGGCTCGATTTGGGTCTCATCATCCTCCCCTTCTTGAGAAGATTTCGTCCTCGAAATCAATGCATTCACGTACATGGCATCATCTCTTCGGGGTGCACAATGCTCTCCTCCATTGTAACCCTTGATCGTCACTTTGACATAGGTTTCTTCCAAGGTCTCCTTCTCCTTAACATGGATCTTAGAACCTACAAGCAACGACAAGCAAACACAAGATTTCCTACTTTGAAAGTAGGGTAGTGCAAGAAGTGTGGAAAACACACTCTTGTGATATAACCAAGCATCAATGTTAAGAACAAATACCAAATCTCCAATGAGATCATCAAGTGCTTGGTTCAATGAGAATATGCATGCAACACAATAAGGAGCAAATAGGTCATGGGGACATGGAAAATGCAAGATCAAGC
This sequence comes from Petunia secreta, assembly GCA_029990175.1. Lineage (NCBI taxonomy): Eukaryota > Viridiplantae > Streptophyta > Magnoliopsida > Solanales > Solanaceae > Petunia > Petunia secreta. Next base: position 34,341,686 of record JARKIP010000022.1, read on the forward strand.
TATCAAAATCCCCTTGAACCTTAAGCTCAAGATCAAAAAGCCAATCCCTCCTCAAAGTGTGATCAATATGTGGAGCGGAGTGAGTCAAATAACCCATCATGCAAGTAACATCAAGTACTCCATTCCCCTTCTTTAGAGCACACTTACTCACACCAAGGGATTCCCTTTCACCTCCCATTTCATCACTTAAGCAACCCGTCTCAAAAGACATACTATCAAGAAAGGTATTGATAATGGCCTCTTCTTCATCATAACCCAAACAAGCAATAGTAGGGTCACTCAAAGAGTCATTTACCTCATTCAAATCCTCACGCAATGGGTTGCCTAAGGGGTCAAACCCTTCACACCATGGGGTTTCCATTTGACTAACCACCCTAGTCCAATACAAGTTCTTACCATTAATGAGAATGCCTTCAAACAAGGGATTAGTAAAAAAAATGCATCTCGAAATCATGATCAAGCATAGACAAGTTATCAAGACTAGGTTCACTTGAGTCATCATAGACAACTTTGTCCAATTCATGCAATTTGGACGCCTCAATGTCACTATCATCCTCACCACAACACATAGACCTACCAAATAGAAGCATATCAACAAGGGTATGATCAACTATCTCATCTTCCCCTTTATAAAAGATTGGCGGTGTGTCATAGCAAGGGTCACATTCATTGTCAACTATCAAGTCTACACTAGTGAGAGATTCATTGAACAGTGAGCTCACATCATGATGTGGCATAGCAAGGCTCTCAACTAATGTCACACAAGCACACACAAGTTGACTTTTAGACTCTTCACTAGTGGCATATTCAATAGATGCGACACAAGCACCAACTAGTGTTGAGTCATCACAAGACAAATAGCTAGTGGATTCATGAAAAGGTGGAGCAACACTTACATTTGTAGTTCTTCCTTGATCACTCACAAGGTTTAAAGTGTCATGTGCGACTTCTTCTTCATGAAGCTCACATAGAGAATTTTCCTCCTCTTGTCTTTCCTTCCAAGCACATGGTTGAGGCTCCAATGGCTTGTCTTCATTGGTACCTACACAAGAACTTTCACAAGAAAAAGTAGAAGATGAAGAATTGTTAGAACAATGGGTGCTCTCCCTCTCAATTTTTCTTTCCTCACCTCTCTTCTCTCTCAATTTTACCTCATGGTCAAGTGTAGTTGGTGCTGACAATCCACTCATATCACTCCTCAAATCCTCTCCTTTTTCCTCTCTTAGATTGTCACCGGTCACTCCCTCACTTCTCTCTATCTTTTCTCTCTCATTTGAAGTGGAGTGACTCATTTTCATCATGCAATGGCAAGACAACAAGATTGTTTGCCTCGGGTTCAAATACAATGGGTGACTTTGCTTTAGCCACTTCCCTTAACTCTCTCATTCGCTTGTAGTCTTCCCTTACTTGCCTTGGAGTCAAAGCTTTAAGCACATACTTCCTCCCATCATTCTTGACCGTATATGAATTGGTCCAGCCATCGTGTACCACACATCTATCATGTTGTCATGGTCTCCCAAATAAGAGATGGCATGCTTGCATCGGGACAACATCAAACAAGATTTTGTCTTTATAGCTTCCCATGCCAAACTCAATTAATGCTTGCTCCACCACCTTCAACTCCCCACACTCACTTAGCCATTGTAATCGATATGGGTTGGGGTGTTTCAAAGTGGGTAACTTCAATTAGGAAATAAATGTTTGGCTCACTATGTTGGCGCAACTTCCCGAGTCAATAATCATGGAGCAAACTACACCCATGACTCGGCATCTAGCATGAAAGAGGTTTTCCCTTTGATCATTCTCCACCTCCTCTTCCATGAGAATGGTACTCAAACTCCTCCTAACCACCAAGAACATTTGAGGATCATCTCCTTCCTCAATACCCTCCTCACAAACAATCTCCTCATCCTCCTCATTTTCGGGCTCACTATCTTGCTCATACACCAAATTGCCTACTACAACCATGGTTCTTTTTGTAGGACAATCTTTAGCAACATGTCCATACCCTTTACACTTATAGCATTGAGTAGAAGTAGAAGTAGTATTGCTCAAGTAGGTTTTAGAATTACCTCCCAATGGTGGTGTAGACTTCTCATATGTTCTCTTCACTTCTTTGCTAGCACTTGCACCACTTGCACTTGAGAAGTTTGCATTTAGAGTCTTCCACTCCTTTGGTTGGCTCACCGGAGTAGGATTGCTACTCTTGTAATGCGTTGGAATTTTCTCCATTAAGCCATTGCTCGGCTTCAATAGCGGCTTCCAATAGATCTTGGAGTGAAGGATAAGAAGGCAACCTCAATTGAGAAGCTATACCATAGCTCAAGCCATTTTTGAAACGGATCATGGCTTGCTCTTCCTCCTCGGTTTCCATAACCAATGCCATTCGGGTCTTCTCAAACTCATCATAGTACTCATGAACCGTCTTGACACCTTGCTTTAGATCATAAATCTTCTTGAGTTTCTATTGACGATACCTAGGAGTCACATACTTGGTGTTCATGAGGTCCTTCAACTCATTCCAAGTCACATTCACATGCACACCCGCTCTCCTTCTCGTTCTCTTTGTGGACTCCCACCAAGTAGAAGCATAAGACTCAAAGGATGAAATAGCATAAGTACATTTCTTCTCATCGGTCATCACATTTGTGTCAAACACCCTCTCCATGAGTAGTACCCATACCATGTGTGCCTCCGGATCACAAGTTCCTTTAAAGATTGGAAGATTAAGCTTCACACTGTTGAGATTGTTAAGATCACGACCTCCATAGTAAGGCTCCGGTTGGCCTCCATAAGGGTCACCATACACACCATAATCACTCCTAACATTCCCTCCATAATATCCCATGGGTGGCCCTCGACCTCGGCCTCTACCCCTATCCACATTTCGACCCCAATTCATTTGCCTCCTAGGTTGATAAGGAGCATCAAACCCATAGGCTTCATCACCATACTCGGCCTCCTCCTCTTCTTGAGCCTCAACAACTTTCTCAAGAGGTGGGAAAAATGTAACGGGTCTTCGAAGTGGAGCATTTCCTTGGGGATTGCCCAAGTTGTGGGATTGCCCACGGGTTGGGTATTGCACATCATACACTCTTGAAGAGCTTCAACTTTCTTTTGTTCATATCTTTTGGTTACCTCGGTAAAGTGTCCGGGAGTCATAGGAGTGCTATGACTTGTGCCTTCTCCGGATTCAATGTGGACACTCGAGGTCCTCCTCTCAATGGCCTCAACTTGGAGACTTGTGGTCACCTTCTCAAGATTTTCAATCTTTTGGCCCATGATATCCATCTTGGCAAGAAGATTAGCCAAGGCATCCTTGACAAAATCTTGACTTTCATTAGTCATTGTACCTACAAGAAGAACAAATGTTAGTGAAATCACCTCACACACACCATCACGTGTATAGCACTCGGTTTACTCGTTTAGTGGTGGTGGATATTTCACTCGGACTTGAGTACTAAAGCTTCAAGTAGTTGGACAACAATCCTCAACTCAATCAATCAACTCACAAGTCAAGCGTACTCCGGGGTGAGTGGAGTTAACGTGACTCGATGTACGATAGGCACTTTGAAGTGAGGACTTGAATCAAAAAGAATCTACGAATTTTCTTGGAATTCTACTCTCCAACTAATGCACGAATTCACCTAAAAGCAATGAAAGATTAGTGCTAATTAAGTAGAAAGATTACTTAGATAGGCACTAATTAGAGGTTAGGCAACAAAGAAACAAGCAAACCTAGAAGAAACAACCCAAATTCAACCCTTCAGGGGTCAGGCGGGGCGCCCAAAGGGTGGGGCGGAGCGCCTGAAGAAAATGGTGCAGTGGGGTTGGTCAGGCGGAGCACCCGGTGATGGGGTGGAGCGCCTGGACAGGAGCAAGTCAGGCGTGGCGCCCAAAGCCTAGGCGGAGCGCCTGGACGAAGAACACCTCGATTTTTCTACTCCGTGTTCTTCAATTTCAATCCACTTTCTAGGCCGATTTCGATGTGTTTTTCCCAAATTCAAGGTACCCAAAGTTGTTCCTTGATGCAACCTTCAAACCCCAATCAATTTCACACCCAAACAACCAACAAACAAGGTTTAATCGAGATTCAAAGTTTTCAAGTTGGGGTTTTATCAAGGGTTTCAAGGTTCAAAGGTGGGTTTTGATTTTTCCAAAAACAATGTTACCGAACTCCGAATCACATGATTCTTGTTTCAACTTGTTCGATTTTCAATAGAGATCAATCCCAGGTAATCAATTCCAAAACCCCACCTCACAACCCAAAATCAATCAAATTCACCAAGAACAAGGGTTTGGGAGGGTTTAACAATATTTGGGGTTCAATTTTTCAAACCAATCCAAACAATTTTGGTACCCAAACGTTGGGTTTTCAACAAGGATTAAGATTCTATAACACCCACTTCAAGAATCGAACACACCAAAAAGTTACACCAATTTTTGAATTTTTGAGTTTTTCAATTTTTTTTTAATCGTCTTCTTTCAACAACTTCGACAACAAGAAATCTAAAGAAACTAACCTAAGCACGAAGAATCAAGGGTCGGGGGTTCGTAGAAACGATACCTGAACCTTGCTCTTATACCAAACTGATAAGAATCAAACGCAGAAAAAGTAAAAGATAGGACCGAGACGTAACTCGATCAATAATCTCAAGTAGCAACGGAGAACTCGTTTCGTTACACCCCGAGAGAATGTCAAGAACACCTACGCTAGGCAACTACCCTCGAGACGACAAAGGACTCACAAGTAGAATGGTCGGGGCGGGGTCGTTGTCCAACTAGAATCCACTAGAAGCACACAAATCCTAAACAAAGGTTGGTTTTTTCATAAACCCAAAGAGATCCCTCTTTACAATGTTAATTCATCATTACAAATAGACTAAGGAATAGAATAAGCTATCTAGCTATTTATAGGGGTTTCTAGGCATTAAGTAAAAAGTCTATAATGCCCACAAGCTAGGCTTTAAGCTAAAAGACCATGCAAGGTCAAAATAGTAACTTTACACTTGAAATCTCGTGCTTCAGCAAATCGGGCGGAGCGCCCACAAAGTTGATCAGTGGAGGGGGCTGGGCGGAGCGCCTGAGCCAAGTGTATCTCAGGCGGGGTGCCTGCTTTGCCTAGGCAAAGCGCCTGGCTGCCTGTGGGGTGGAGCACCGGTGCTCCATCGCCTAAACATGCTTGACTCATCTCCGAAGCTCTTGCCCTTGCATCCTTTGCCTCTTCCAAGGTTGATACATGTTGGAAAGGTGTCTTGGCTCGATTTGGGTCTCATCAATTTCATTCCATTTCTTTCTCATAAAAGTTTTTCAAAACACTTGCATTATTTACTACTTTATGCATATCCCTATCAGCTTGGCCAAGGTTCCAGCACTCATGGGAAGCAAGCGCGAAGCAAGCCAATAACACACAAACCATACTACCCCGCACAACTCACCAATCTTTCTTTAAATGCAGGCACAAAAGTACGTAACCCGGCAACACATGACAAACATGTTTCGACAAAAGGTTATCCAATCCCTCTTACCGTGTTTAAATTAGCTGAGGGTACACAGCCCGATGTCGGTTTGTCATTTAAATTAGCTGAGGGTACACAACCCGAGGCATCGGCTGAGGGTACACAGCCCGATGTCGACTTGTTATTTAAATTAGCTCATGGTACACAGCCCGAGGAATCGACTGAGGGTACACAACTCGATGTCGGTTTGTTATTTAAATTAACTGAGAGTACACCACCCGAGGCATCGACTGAGGGTACACAACCCGATGTCGACTTGTTATTTAAATTAGCTGATGGTACACAGCCCGAGGCATCGACTGAGGGTACACAGCCCGATGTCGATTTGTCATTTAAATTAGCTGAGGGTACACGGTCCGAGGCATCGACTTAAGGTACACAGCCTGATGTCGATTTATCATTTAAATTAGTTGAGGGTACGTAGCCCGAAGCATCGACTGAGGGTACATAGCCTGATGTCGATCTGTCATTTAAATTAGCTGAGGGTACATAGCCCAAATCATCGACTGAAGGTACATAGCCCGATGTCGACCTGTCATTTAAATTAGCTGAGGGTACGCAGCCCGAGGCGTCGATCGAGGTACACCCCGATGTCAATTCGTCGTTTAAATTAGCTGAGAGTACGCATCCCGAAGCATCGACTGAGGGTACACAGCCCGATGTCGATTTATCGGTTTTAATTAGCTGAGGGTACACAGACCGAAGCGTCGATTGAGGGTACACAACGAGATTTCGATTTGTCATTTAAATTAGCTGAGGGTACATAGCCCTAGTCGTCGACTGAGGATACATGGCCCGATGTCGATTATGTCATTTTATTCCTTGCGGAGAGTGCGCAACCAAATACATCGACTGAGGATACAAAGCTCGATGTCGAATCTAACACTTGGCACAGCAAAAGACATACAGTCAAGCATAGCAAACACACCTGTGTACGATAAAGAATCTTGGAAAGACAATCCAGCCCAATGGGAAGGTACGTTCTACATTCGATTATACTTACATTATTTTGCAGACTCACCTTTATTGTAGGATATACGCTCTGACAATGCGAACATTACGACCTATCGCCTCGACAATTCCCGTAAGCCATAGGTAACACTCCTCTAAGGTTGATAGTTCATTGGTCTAGAAATTGTATAAATACAATCACTATCATGCAGTGGTCATACAAGCTACTTATTGAATGTTTAATTATTTTTTCTGCAATTAACTCTTAATTTATGGATAGTCTTTATAGTGTTGTATATTCGTTGATTTATACTATAAATCGCATAACAATTTTGAAAATATAATTTAAAAAGATTTAATATTTAGGACCAAGAATTCTATATTCCATGTTGATGAATTTCAGAACCAATCCTTTGGCTATTTAATGACGAGTTTGTTGGTCCTAAAAAAAACTTTTAGGACCAGTAGAAGGTAGTCCCTAGAGAGCCATTAAAAGACCAGAAATGTGGTACTTAAATATGTTTAGGACCAGAATTTTGTCCGTCGCTAAAACCTTTTGGTGGCCAGTAAAAAGTTCTCATCATTAATGACTTTTAACCACAGAGCCTTTAAGGATGGGTGGCGACCAGTTTTTCTGGTTGCTATTACCTTTTAAGGACCAGGTTTAACTTTAAGGGACAATTTTTTCTAGCTGTTAGTGACCTTCTTTCTTGTAGTGATGTGACCCAAAGTATTTACTAATTGTAGGTTTGTAGAAATGGTTGCTATCATTTCCTAAATCTTTTATGCATGATTGGCTTATCTAGTTTTGTGTTTCTTTGGGGGAATGAGTAATTCTGCTTTGGAATGGGTTTAAGATGGGTATCATTAGGTGGTATAGTTATTTTGGTGTTGGTCATTTTGGTAATGGTTTATTTTTGGGTTGGCTTTGTAAGAGGGGATCCATTTGTATAACTTCTCATGGGATTCACCTCTTCTTGGCCTTCCTTATCAACTTCCACTATATCATTCATCTCATTGGTATCATTATGCGCTAACTCATCACTCTCACCATATACCTCAATTTCTTCACCTTACACCTCATTATCAATATCAACTACCTCGGGATCATCCCAAAACCTTCAACTCCTTGTTGTTATGGCCATAATTTTCTCTTTGTCATTGCTATTAGAATTCATTATTGTATCACTTGCTAGTACTCCTTGAGGACTTTGGTTCATTTGGTCGGACAAATGACCTATTTGAGATTTAAGGACCTTGATCGATGTAGAATGTGAGAAAATATTTTGCTTTATCCTTGAATTCTTCCAGATTGCATTCTTGGACAGGGGCAGATGCACATAGAGGGATGCAGGTGCCACGACACCCACTACCCTCGGTCGCGAATGTGTATGTATATGTATATATATCGAAAAAAACTATGAAGAACATAAAGTGGCATCCACTATAACTTAATGCCTCATGGTGCCACTTGTCGTAGGTCAAAGGTTTTGATTCTAGTGTCTTAGGTTCGAATCTTTCCAAGAACATAAGTTAATATTTTATTATTTTGCTGCTTAACAAATTCCGATGTTCAGGGAATCAAGTCAAGGGCTCCTTCTTTACTTTTTAAATTAGTTGCCTTGCTATTCTTTTTTTTATAATTTCTTTTCTTTTTAATTAGTAAAATGTAAAGACATAGTTTGGTCATAGATATTATTTTAAATATTTAAATTTTTTCATAACTACAATTTTAAATCTCAACTATCCTATTTAACTTCGAATTCATTTTTTTCCATATTTCAATTAAATCATGTCTAAAAATGGTTCTAAAATATATATTTTTCAAAAAGAAAAAGAAAAATCTCTCATGCTTCTGACCTTCTCTCTGCCTTTTAGTCTGCCAAGACTCAGCATGTTGAAAGATTAGACTATGTAAATAGACTAGTAAAGTAAATATTTGTGGCATAATTTCAATTTTAAACCCCTATACTTAAGGCAAAATTCTATTAAAGTGATAAAGATATTTCAATAATTGCTTTAGGGCATTAGTTTAAACCCTATATATGATATTCTTAGTATTTCTTTGAGTCCCATTGTATAATTTTCGGGCTCTGCTCCTAACGCCCAGCCACTATACGCTCTTATTATTTTGGCACCCGATACCCCTAAATTCTGGATCCGCCTCTAATCTTGGAGCTTCAACGTCTTCTCTATCATATCCTCCAACTTTGAATATCTTTGATCCCTTTGCTCATGTTGAGGCAATATGAGCTCTTTTATTAGCTTGAGCATTCTAATTTCCTTGATTTGCACCATACCATCTGTGAGAGTTTCCCCATTCAGTGTTACTTTGTCGCCTCCATTTACCTTGGTTAGATTATACCTTTTTTGTTAAGTACCCCATCGCCCTTGAAAATTATTTACAAAGTTGACATCACTTTTTTTCTCTTGGAACCTCTAGACATGAAATTGTCCTTCTTAAGGTTGATTCGAGAACCCATTAGTCCATACCCTGTGGTGCATAATCCATAGTCAAGGGTTGATAAGAATATGTGGGACCATGATTAACTTCTTTAGGGTAAAAATCGATGGCATTCACTTTATTCCTAACATTTTCTTATCCTTACTTCAATTGTAGTTAATAATTGAACCATTCTCTAATATTGACTTCTATTTCTTTGCTAATTGCAAAGTTGGTTGATTTCTACATCAAGTATTTCTCATTTAGATTGCCTGGCCCGTAATTTTTTGGCCACTTTTTTTAGTATCTCAGTGGCTTTAGCAAAAGTACCCTCCATTAAATCTCATTGAGCCGAGTTTTGATTTCTTAGTTACTAAAAGTCTCTAACAGCATACTGCTTATAAACTTATGGCTCGGACAATCATGTATCAATTGTTAGAATCTCTCTAAAGCTTTCTGAAGTGGCTCTCCATATTCACATTAGAAGTAATAGATGTCATGACGTAAGTCCACAGACTTCACCGGTGGAAAGCATACTCATCCAAGAACACTCTAACTAATTTCTCCCATATGTGAGTACTGTTCCTTGGAAGAACTCTCAAGCCAAGACTTGGCCTTCTCTATAAGAGAGAAGGGAGAGAACGTAAGTCTAGAGGCATCATCCAAAATACTAGCATGCCTATTCAACAAGTATATCTCTAAGAAGGTCTTCAAATATTATTCTAGATCCCCATCCTTATCTTATTTAAATAATCCCTTGTTCTACAAAACGTGAAGAATCATTTGAGGCATTTGGAATGTCGCATTGCCCCTATTTGTATGGGGGACAATAGAACCCACATATCATTTATCATGAAGAATCTCCCTCCTTTGTTGTTGTTGTTGTTAGTTCCTACTTCCCAGTTTCCTTGATCATCCAAGGGAATTCCTTGTGGTTTGGGATTGTTGGGATCACTTGGATCTATCAGAGAATAAATTTGCTTAGTAATATTATCCATGGTGAGAGGATCTTCAACTTCATTATCAATATTCTCCACCCTAATGGGAGGCTTGAGATTGTCTTTTCAACCTCTTTCGCCTTGAGGTTGGATTCTCAATGACATAGAATATGGTTACAAATACCAAGAAACAAAACTGAATACGAAAGGGTAAGGGATAATAAACGGATACTTGAAACTAAGAAATCAAACCAAAGCTCCTAGAAAATTGCTCCAAAAACTGACTCACTCTTTGAATGGGGTGTGTATTATACCCAAGTTAGTGGGGGTCGAACACAAGGAGCTTCAATTGTGTGAGCTAAACTAGTTTAGGAAAGTGAACTTGTACATAAAACTATGAAAGTAATTTCATCAATAAACTAAAACGAGAAAACTGATGGTTGTCTTTAATGGGTAAAAAGGGTACCGTTGCATTCTCCACCTACTTGTATCATCTAGTGGATCATACTAGTTAAGCTTGATTTATCTTAGGGCACACTATACAGTCTAAAACAAAATTAATCGATCATCTCTTTTGGTAATAAGCTAGCCTAATACAACTTTATTCTTTCGGTGCCAAAAGATATTGCATATAGATAATAAATAGTGGTATTCCTATCTAGTTACAAGTTTAATACATTAGACCTATTAGATATACAAGTTAGGTTATGAACTAACACCATAATTAGTGAAATTTAGCAACTTATTGATATTGAAAGAAAAACATATAAACTTGAAAAAGGAATTCATTGATAGTATTAAGGTATGAAAATCCTTAGTTATGTTTGAATATCTCTCAACGATTGAAACTTTCCAAAGAAGGCAACAATATTATCTAATAGCTTTTCCAACACAAAGACAATCAATATGATAAAAAGTATTCTATTTATATTAGTTACAGAATTCTAAGACAAAATACCATTTGGGATAGGGGCAACCACATTTTTGCAATGGGAGGGCACATATTTGCATGTTGATTTTCAATTTGACTCTGCAGAGAAAGCTAGCATATAGAATGATTTGGACGGCCCTACACTAGGAAGTGTTGGCCACATATTTTTGGTGTTCAATATCATACAACTAATCTTAAACATCGAACGCCCTCATGTTTTTTTTAGTCGAAACATTGGGTGGCTGCATCTTTCACTAAGAGACCACCTTTTTTCTGGAAACTACAAAACTGATCTTTGTACTTCTCTTCATTGTCGGTGCACATGATCATTGGATGCTAGTGTATTGGGTGAAAAATAGCCTGCACACATGAAATCTGGAGCGCATGATTCGAGACACCTCATGCAAGAGTTCGTAAAAGTTTGACACGAGGCCAGCAGCTTGTCTCTCGAGGTGAGACCCCGAGGTCGAAGCTCTTGATAAGCCTCAGAGAGAAATTGGCTCTGTGACTTGTAGATTTGAGCCCCCAAGGAGAGAATTCCAAGGCTCGGGGTACAGTTCAACTCCAGCATTTAGGTCGCTCCACTATCTCCGCACACTACTTCAGAATTCAGTGGACAGGAATATGGGCAACCTATGATCTGAACATGTGAAAATGGCTTTCGTTGCTCTCATAGTAATAGGCTATAAATATCACTTCTTTCATCTTGTAAAAGATGTAGAAATTACTTATTGAAACTCTACCAAATTGTATACTTAAACAGCTGATATTGGAATTTTACGTTATCGCTCTTATTTCTCAGTTGTTTATTTTAATTCACTATCATTAGGCAACTTTGATACTAGTTTTTTCTTGTAAAACCGTTATAAATTTGATTTGTCACTCTAATCCAATTTAGGCCAGTACAAATTAGCGCCGTGTGCAGGGATTCAAGCAATAATGTCTTGTTCCAAAGTTGTACGACACGTTCATTCATTTTAACACTTCGGATCCTTAACAATGTCTAACAACGAAGAAACTGTTAATGGAAACCAACAACGCGCCGCTGGGCACGTTAATACTGAGGCGTTTATGCCTCCACTAATGTGTAGGCAAAAATACACCACCTACTATTACGGGGATATGAGTTGAGCTGACGAGACGAGACTAGACTTATCTCACAAGTCATGGGGTGCAGAGGATACACGCCCGCTCCTGGAGCCAACGACCGGTTAGGCGGCACGACCATAGGACGCAGGGTATACATCCCGTCGCCTAGGATTTATAGTCTCCTAGTTAGGGTTTAGTATGTTCCACCGCCTTGATTTATAGGCCCATAGCCTTATTAGTCTTTGTATTTTACCTTATTTAGGACTGGATATCACTAATATAAATACCCTTCCTTACATTATATTGTACATCATACAATTCCATACTGAATCCAACTATTCTCAAGCAATAAGAATTACTCTGCCTTTCTCTTAATTATTTCGTCTTGTGTATTCTTTACTACTTTCATTATATTTACATACTTTTCCGTTGTAGTTATTGTATTGCTTGTGACCCTAACCATAAATAATTGTTTAACCTAGACGTATAATTTTAGGTATAAACAGTTTGGCGCCCACTTTGGGACCCAGACAATTGTAGGAATTCTACGAAGGAAGAGGCGCAATCATGTTTGATGATGATAGCATTCCAAAGGACACTGCAGATGCGGTAGACGCGTCTGCAAAAGATACCTGTGATCCTAGCGTACATCCTAAATGTCCCATTGAACAGCCGAAAGACACTTCCTAGGAACCGATCTCTGTTGTTAGTAAGGGGGAAGGAGACCGATCGCTGGAAGGTAATCCCTAGTTCAAAAAATTCTCTATGTGCTATGCCTGTGCCTAAAATTTCCTATTCTTTGGTATGTTAACATGATCGGTTTTTGATTAATTAGCATAAAATTGTCAATCTTTCTTGGTTTCACTGTCTCAACAGTGGTACTTATGCCTGAGTTTGCTTAGTTTCATCTGTGTGTAACATTGTTTAATTGTTATTAGTTAATTAATTAAAGTGAGGGACTGTATGATTAGTAATCTTACTTTTAATTCATTAGGTTAGGTAGAACCTTGTTCTTAATTTGTTTGTATGCACTGAAATTGACATTCTCGTGGGCCTCGTGGCCTATTGTTCTTTATCACCATTGCTAAAGATGCAGCTTAACACCCTCGACAATGTATTCACCTTTGACATCGTGTTTTGACCCTTATTTTGTTATGATGCATGATCACATAGCTTATCTAGGCTGAAAAACTGGAATGGTTTGATTTAGACATGATTTAACGATTTCGACTAGGCTCAGTTTGAATTGGTGTTTGGAAGTTAGTTTTGTTAATTGATAAAGTGCCAATTAGAGGCTAATTGAAATCTGTTAAGAAGACTAATTGATTTTTGAATTCTGATTGTGTTTGTACAACAAGTTGTGAATCTAGACTTCATTTGGGTTAAGGGAATGGGCCTCAGCTGGTTTAGGATTTGTTTCACCCTAATACTTTGGGATTAATTAATCTATATATGGAAGGGGTACAAAACTGACTTTTTTTAACTATGGGAAGCAATATTCCCTTGCCTTCTTTGGCTCTTTTACCCGTTAGAATTAAGGCTTTCCTCACTCCAATATAAACCAGTCTCCCTTTTATCATTACACAAAAGTTCAGACACAATTGAACACACTTCTTGCTGCCACACCTACATACAGAGCATCACACAGGCATACACATTGCATACTGCTCTTCTCTTGATCTTCTTCCAAGATTAGTGAGAAGACCCTGCTTTTCTTTTGGACTCTGCCCCTACAAGCTTCGAATACTTCTTGTCTTGATCTTAGTTATTGATGTTCAAAGGGTACATCTCTACCTTAATCTTTGTTATCCATGACCTGTATCAGTTATACTTGAGTTTTCTGCATGCTCTCTCTTTCTTCTAATGTCTCACATGGTCTGCACCTTCATCTGAAACTGTATGTACTTGTGGGTGCCTTTTATGACCTATGCTTGGTGTATGCTTCTGTTTTATCCACTGTTAATCCTTGTTCTGCAGCATGTGTGGATAGCCGTATGGCTATACCAGTTTTAGTTTGCAGGATTCTCTCTTTAAGTGCCTTTGAGAGTCTGGAAAAGGCTCTTCTTGCCTTGAAAACTGAACCTAAAACTATATGTTGTGCACTGCCTAGCTATCACCTCCCTCTGATTCTTTATCCCCTTAGGAACTGCCCCCTATTTGTGTACAATTTGTTAGGGCTCCTGCGTGTATCTATGATTAAAATAGGGTACACGACCTTGATGTTGTGTACTTTGCTATTCAGGGGCCACTTCCTTCTCCTAACTCTTGCTTCTATGTGTTGCATCATTTTAGGCTTTAACGTTCTTAAAATCAGTATGACATCTGTATAATTAGAATAGAAGTCATGCATATTGTTTGGTAAGACTTGCTGAAACGTAAACATTGCTTCATCAAGTATCTTATAGAGATTTCAGAGTTGAAAATTCGAAAGCGTGTCTATTTTACGATTAAATCTGGCATTTCACTTGAAACAGGGGCTATTCTGTGTAAAAACATGTTAAAATCGGACTGTCTTTAATAAAATAGAAGCTGCCCCTTTTTGCACAAGTAATCCAGGCCCAAAAATAATTTCAAAAAATAGCCTTTATGTGTGATAAATTATTTTTTCAACTGCTTAACTCTGTATAGGGGTTTTTAAAGTATTTGGGGTCATTTAAACACTTTATATGTATTTTTCCTAAAGCTAAAACTATCATTTAGTCATATATTCCATGCTTATACCATATATATATATATATACACACACACACACACTTTACATGCGACAGCCTTTGTTTGCATTTAAGTGCTTATATAAAACCCATTTTTTGAAAACAGCCCATCGCCTATATATTTTTTAAAAACTGACCCCTAAACAAAAAAAGTCATTAAGGTTAGTGCTCGACAATTAATGATGAGTCACACCGATCCTAAATGACCAACATTTCATTTTAAAGATAACACCCATTTGGTTTTGGTATAAATCCAAAATTTATTTGCAAAATTTCCCATTTGCGTAAATTGCTCTACGTGTTAGAATTGCACAAATAGGCTGAAATTGAACACACTTGCTTGTTTGAATTATACTTGTGATTAGGCATTCGCACTAGAGGCCAAAAAATGCTATTAGGCTTAGATATAGGTCGTATATGAAGTCTATTTGCATATGTGAGAATTAGATTGCATAGACATATTATTTTCTTGAATTAAATGCTAAAATGACCTCCCAAGTTAGTATTGTAGGATAATATTCACCACTTTCATCCCAAAATATAGACTCGGATGGGAACCACCTTTCGTTGGACTCGGGGAAGTACCTAACACCTTCTTCCCTGACTCATTTGGACTTCTTACCCTTTCGAATCTCTGAAAACTAGACTAGTGTAATAAACTTGACCTTAGACACTTAGGTGGCCTAATACACCTTAAAAAACTATATTAGGTGGCGACTCCAATACTCAAATTCAAACGAGTTACCCAGTCAAATTCGAAACCCGACTTGCCTCGACTTGAGTCCAAAATCGGGTACGACAGCTAGATAGCCATGGATCCATCAAGTCAAAGCAGTACCAGCCACATGGCACCAAAAGCATGAATACTCTACTAAATAGTGGATAAACAAGGTTAATAGAGATCCGAAAACAGCAAAAGAGCGTTACAAAGCCGCAATTTTGGGAGCAGCAGCCCCCGATGAAATACCTGTAGTGAACACCTCTGAAATCCCCGAAGACTCTGAAACTGCAATAAACCTGGACCATGATTCAGATGGTATGGTTGATTTACATTTTTCAGGGGAGGGGAGGGAATAGGGACGAGTTGGAGATACTTTTCTTTTTTAGAATTTACTTTGTCAGATCTTTAGTTCTTAGATTACAACACTTTCATGCTTTTATGACATGTTACGGGTCTTCACCCACGGCATTCCAGGCTCCACGCCTTTATAAATAAACTACTATTCATATAGTCAGTTTTCTTTGAAAGTTATGATCTATCTACAATCAAAATATTCATAGCTCAAGCCAAGTACAAGTTGAAGTAATAGACCAACTTTCCGTGACAAAAGTAGGGTATACTACTCGCTTAGAGCAAGACAACTTCTAGCTCAGCCACCAGGCATTAAATACTCGACGCACAAAGCTTCATCTACACGCCAACGGGGACGCCGGCTCGAGTAGTGATAGAAAGTCTTAAATACTCGAGTAACTTAGCAGAGACGTTCGAAGTGGACGCCAAAGTGCCTGTTATCACACGGGCTAAAATCATCTCATTGTGGACGCACAAAGCTATCTCCTACTGATGCAACTTAGTCGCTAAATATTGGTGCACAACAGATGTAATTTCTCAAAGGCACACTGATAAACATTCTAAACATTAGAACATTCAAGACGACCGAAAGACATCTAAACTTTAGGTGCACACGCCCACAGAGACACAACATAACATTACTTATTGTTTACAATAGAAATTAAAAAGCGTCATAAATGAGCAAACAAGTAATTCAAGTCGAAACGCCTCAAAATGGGCCAAAAATTATATCATTACGCCCGAAAAACATGGGCAATTATTCACAATAAAGATGCAATAGAAAAATGTGTATGCATCAGGGGGGATTTCTTATTCCTCTCTCGGGGGACTCCCTTCAGCGGCAACACTCCGCTAAGGTCCCGCTTCACCAACTGCAGGTTCCCCATCTACTGTCTCACCTCCTCTCTCTCTACTATCCTTTTCAGAACCTTCCTTAAGGTCGGATCCCAATTGAGCATCTGCTTGGGCAACAAGCTCGGTATAAAAGGCAATCTCGGCAATCAGGTCCAATTTAGGGTTGTCACAAACCCGAAGGAAAGTGGCAAGAGCAGCAGCAGCTGCAATGGTATCACGATCTACTTCGGCTACACGTTGAGCATTCAAGGCATTCACCTATTCATCACGGGTCCTTTCCAGCGCCAGAACTTTTCTCTTCAGCTTGTCATTCTCATCTTTAAGGAAAGTGGAAATGTTCTGGGTATCTGAGATACTTTTCTTAGAAACGTTCATTTCCAGACATCTTTCACTGCATTGTCTCCACAATTGCTTCAAGATGGCCCACATTGCTCCGATGAAGTTTCTGCAAAACTTGGGCCTCCATGAGTAAAGACTTGAGGTACTCCATAGTCTACTTGTGCTTACGAACCTCATTGCCCAGAGCTTTGTCCAGGTTCTTGCTTTTAAAATCCTCCAGTCGATATGCTTCGCGGGTAGTCTGGAGCTCTCCCTTCAGCTCTACAACCTTCTCCATGAACGGTTGTAAGCTAGAAACCTGACCTCGTAAAGCGTCTATCTCCTCAGGAAGACTCTCCTCTAGACCACCTCGACGGATTATCTCGTGGTACAGCATCAACCTTTGGACGATTAGCGGGATGCGTATTCAACAAGAGAATACAAAGTTGCGATTTATGAAGTAAGCAAGGAGGAACTTACCCAAAAAGAGCAACCTACGGCAACCTCCAGCAGGTCACGAGAATTATTACCAAAAATGAGTTCCTGCTCAGCAGGACCAATGAACTCGGTGGTATGGTCTGCTACAACCCTTAGAGTCCTGAAGAGGTTCACTCCCGCAGCAATGGGGATAACAACCTTGCAGGATCCATTCACGGGTTCGATCATAGAATCCGCGGCTACTTCCTTTCCAGGATGGCGTTGAAAAGAATCAGTAGCTTCAGGAATGGGAGTCGATGCAGTGGTTTCTGAATAGGGATGAGAAGCGTCAACCTATGGAGTACATGGTGTCGACACCTAATTTTTTTCCTCCTGTTTCAACAGCCATTATTCAGACAAATTGCATTGATATCCATACGATTACCCTACATTCACGCCTATCCTGAGTCATTATCTCATGCACGTACACCGATTAGGCTATTTTAGAAGCATTTGCACGAACGACCGCAGTTTTTACAAAACTTGCATATTTTGCCATATAAGGGGTGGCAATGTTGATCTCATTCAACGGGGGCATTTCACAGTGGGAAAACCCTGAGGAGAAAGGAGAGTTTATAAAGATATTGGAATATTCAAGGAGAAAGGAAAATTTATCAGTGCTAAATTACCCTAGTTGTTTGTCCGCCAGCTATTCGCGTTGGCAAGGGCAATGGAGGTCAAAGTATTAGGGTAGTTCCTTGTAAAGATTGTCATGACCCACGTCATCAACTCATCGTGGCTCAGCGAAATGGTAGTTACAAGACTCACTAAGCAGTTCCAAGAATTACATAGCATGGAAACATATGGTGGGGTTCATAAAAACTTGCACTTTCTGTTGAAAACCTGTGGGAAGGAAAGAGAGGAAACTATGTTGGCCGTTCGTACAACTACGTATTTGTAGGTCAAGCCATGGTCTTTGGAATCTTCACTATTGGAAACTATGCATTTTTTCCCCCGTTTTATAAATATCAGCATACCAGCCTTCTGAAAACGGGGAGAATAGAAAGCCAGAAGATGTCTGAAGGTGAATGCAACTTGAGCATAATTGTCCAAATGATCCAGTACGGCTACCAAACGCTAGGTAAATTCACTAATTTGGCCCAAGAAGTTGTTATATAGGCGGCATATGTCCTCAACAATCATATGAACACGCTTATTGAGATGCAGAGTGAAAGGGTATGTATAGACCATCGAGTAATCGGCGCAATGAGAAAAGATCCTTTCCTCACTCCCAGGAACAACGATGTCAACAAATTATGGTCATTTTCATTCATACCTAATGCGCATATGGTCATTCTTCACGACTGCAGAAGGGTAATATTCTATGGAGAGGTTGCTATTTTCGCCTTCTTGTTTAGGAGTCTGGCCCTGCATATGGCCATTGCCTTCAAAATTAATGATTGAAAGGGGATAGTCTTGGGCTCGGAAGTTATTAGGGAGGAAGTTTGGTCCTTGAGCCATGGTGAAAATATTATTAAGATTGAGAAGATATTATCTTTAGAGAAATTCTTGAAATTCTTTAGAGATCGATGGGTTAATCCTTTAACCCATATGTTGTGACGTAATTATACATGTCTGTGGGGGTTGCTTGATCGGGAAGTTGAATGATCACGGTTACGTGGGATCGTAATTATGATTCCTGTAGTTCAAGTGATATGAATCCCCATAATTACGGGATATTATCAGAGCATGTAGCAGCCTTGGGAAGATACGCGGAAAGCCCCTCCAATCGTAGAGAGACTCGTTACTATATAGAGGAATTTGCATTAAATGCGACGCACGTAAAAAGGAAGGCATCAGTACCGTCGTACCTTTACGTCTGCGATCATGCTTCTTTCACTTCCTGACTGGTCGCGTCAATACTCAGCAAGTAGGGGGACTGACTGTGTGGGCAAAAATACGCCACCTTCTATTACAGAGATACGAGTCCAGCTGGCAAGACTAGACTTATCTCAAAAATCACCCGGTGCAGAGGATACACACCCGCTCGTGGAGCCAATGACTGTTTAGGTGGCACGGCCATAGAACGCGCGGTATACATCCCGCCCCTAGGGTTTACTATCTCCTAGTAAGGGTTTAGTATATTCCACTGCCTTGAGTTATAGGCCCATAGCCTTATTATTCTTCGTATTTTACCGTATTTAGGACTGAGTATCACTACTATAAATACCCCTCCTTACATTGTATTGTATATCGGACAAGCCCATATCGAATCCGGCTATTCTTAAGAAATAAAAATTACTCTGCTTTTCTCTTAATTATTTCGTCTTGTTTATTCTTTACAGCTTTCATTATATTTACATACTTTTCCATTTTAATTACTGTATTACTTATGACCCTAACCATAAATAATTGTTTAACCTAGACGTACAATTTTAGGCATAAACAATTACCACCAAACACCATAACTCCACCAGCCTCCAATCGACCCTTTTTCATCAGATTCAAATGACCCATTCCATGCCTACGTTATAAATACCTTACAACAGCTCCAGAGGCAGCTTTCCGAACATGCAAATTTCAACGATGAGTTCTGTAGCTTATTAGAAGCACCCTTGATGAGAAATAATACAACCCCTACTGATACTCCAGCTGTAGCTTTGAATAGAGGCATCCCAACTTCGTTTCTACGAGCGCGACGATAGGGGCACCTCAAAATAGTGCTACATCTAGAGGCTCGGGGACTGTACCAAACGCCAATCCACCCTCCGGGAGGGCTCCCACCATGGCGGAAACAAACATCTTGATATCTTGATAGACCTTCAAAAATGAAAAAAAGACATCAAAGCCCAAGTCGAAAAGCGGCTAGAGAACGTCCCCGGGGTGAGGAAGACCAAAAGAGCGTTAGATATTGATAAATGCAGGCAGTTGCTTTACAAAACCGAGGTTGCCCAGCAACCATACTAAAACATTTCAGCAAATCTTGAAAAAATATGATGGTACCACTGACCCAGTTGAATATGTAAATGAGTTCATGGCAATGGTGAAAGTAAATAATTTTTCCGAGATAGAGAAATATTAGATGTTTTTGAAGAAATTTGGAGATACTTTGGAAAAGGAGGCACTATACTGGTATATGCAGTTGCCCTCGGAATCTATCTCAAACTTTAATAAACTGGTTGATTCGTTCATTAAAGCTCACACTGGAGCACAAAAAATCCTCCAGAGGAAGGAGGACATTTTCGAAGTCAACCAATGATTTGGGGAGCTCATCAAGGACTTCTTCGAACATTTCCAATATGAAAGGATAAAGTTGCCAACAATGGATGATAACCTTGCCGTTATGGAATTTGAAAAGAATATTAATATTCATAACTCTGAAGCTGCCGCCGAGCTGAAGAAAGAACTCCAACAATTCCAAGCTCAAACGTGGGACGAGCTACACGATAGAGCCACTACCAAAGTAAGGTTGGAAGAAACTGAATGGAGAGCGGCTGGTCGAAGCTCTAACTATAGAGGTCGCCATGAGTCCTCGCGACGTGCCGAGGCACAACAAGGAAACTCGAGGGGTCGGTATGAGCCCTACAACTCACAAAGGCAACACGTGAGTCAAAGGCTCGGAGGACAATATGTGAGCCAACGTCTCGGGGGTAGGGTTAATGCCAACATAAACCAAAAGCACTATGGGGCCTGCCTTAGTACCTAAGGAGAAGGATTTTCCTCGGATCCCTGATTATAATTTTAATGTGTCAACCGCGGAGTTGGTAAAGGCCTTGAAGGGTATGATGGACCAAGGGTTGAGATTATGGAAGGATATGAGAACTGGCCCAGAAAAGAGAGATAAAAACTTGCATTGCGAGTTTCATGCTGATTATGGTCACCACACTGAGGATTGCAAAGCTCTTCGCCTCGAGGTGTCCCACTTGTTGAAGTAGGGCATGTTGGGAGAATTTCTTACTAACAAAGGGAAACAAAATTTCATGAAAAATAGAGGGGATGGACAGCCACCGAGGACACCACCCACTGAGAGAGTTGTGAATGTACTAACCGGAGGCTCGGAGGTGAACGGCGTGAATATCGCCGCCACTAAGAAGTTTGCTAAACTCTCAATAACAATTGAGAAGTAGACTCGAACTGAAGGTTCGGGTAATGAGATTGTTTTTGACGATGACGATTGTGATGGGATGATGTTTCCCTATCATGATGCTTTGGTCATCATGTTGAGAATCAACGACTCAGACATTAAGCGAGTCTTGATTGACCGCGGTAGCTCGGTGAACATTATAAGCTACGGGGCTGTTAAAAGATGTGGTTGAAGAATCAAATCATCCTGAAGGCGACCATCCTGTTTGGTTTATCCAACTCTACGGAGAAAATGTTGGGTGAGATTACACTCAACATATACGCAAAAAGAGTTATGAAGGAAACCATGTTCTAGGTCATGCCCGAGGACATGGCTTACATTGTATTCTCAGGATACCTTGGATTTATGCAATGAAAGTTGTGCCATCTACGCTTCACCAGATCATTAAATTCCCAACCCCTTGGAGAATCTGCTCGATCTGAGGAGAGCAGCGAGTACCTACACAATGCTACTCGATTTCTTTGAAGAGTGGGGTCATCCCGAGTGGACAAAAAAAAAAGCAATCAATGCAATCGAGGTTTGATAAAGATGGGGGTTCGGCTCCTTAAATGGATCCCCAAGGAGATGTAATGGAAATGATCCCGGTGTGCATTCAAGAGCCTTGAAAGCAAAAGGTCGAGGACTCAACTATTAAGGAGTTGGAATCCTTTGCGCTATCAAAGGAATTTCCAGATAAAAAAGTATTTGTCGGCTCGGAGTTAGACCCGAGTCGGAGAAAGTTATTCTCGAATTATTGAAGTCCAATAATGATTGCTTCGCGTGGTCCCATGCCAATATGGTCGGTATCGATCCGGAGATCATGACACATAAACTTAATATGGACCGACGCCATACCCCGATGAAGCAGAAAAGAGGCCTCATGCTGGCATAAGAAAAAAGGTGATTGAAGATGAAACGAAAAAGTTGCAAGATAACGGCTTTGTGAGGGAAGTCAAGTATCTCGCATGGCTTGCTTATATCGTAGTTTTGCCCAAGAAAAATGACAAATGGAGGATGTGTGTGGATTATACATGACTTGAACAAAGCTTGTCCCAAAAAATCGCATCCATTGCCTAAAATAGACAGGTTAATAGACTCCACGACTAGACATAAGCTGTCAACCTTCATGGACGCCTACTCAGGATATAATCAAATCTTGATGGATCCGAAAGATGAAGAGAAAACCTAATTCATCACTGACCGAGGCAGTTACTGTTACAAAGTGATGCCCTACAGACTCGAAAATGCTGGAGCAACTTCTCAAAAGCTAGTATGTCTAATGTTTAAGGATTATATTGGAAAGTTAATGGAAGTTTACATAGATGACATGCTGGTCAAATCAATTCGGGTGGAAGATCACTTAAATCACCTAAGGGAGGCTTTCGCAGTTTTAAGGCAGTAAAATATGAAGCTGAAACCCAAAAAGTGTGCATTCAGGGTTAGATAAGGGAAGTTCTTAGGATTCATAGTCATCAAATAGGGAATCAAGGCTAGTCCTGAGAAAATCAAACCCATTGAAGAGATCCCCGAGGTACTCTTGGGGAC
Organism: Petunia secreta; assembly: GCA_029990175.1. Taxonomy (NCBI): domain Eukaryota; kingdom Viridiplantae; phylum Streptophyta; class Magnoliopsida; order Solanales; family Solanaceae; genus Petunia; species Petunia secreta. The sequence continues at coordinate 34,364,598 of JARKIP010000022.1, forward strand.
TAAGGATGTTCAACGCCTGATTGTCCGAGTCGCTGCCTTGAGTAGATTCATGTCGAGGTCATTTGACCGATGCCACAAGTTTTTCTCGGTCATAAGAAAGAACACTGCCTTCGCATAGACACCACAATGCAGAGAAGCGTTGAATGAGTTAAAAAATTTTGTTAACGCGCCGCTGCTCGCCAAGCCAAAAGATGGGGAAACATTATTGGTATACCTAGCCGTATCCGAGGTGTCAGTGAGTGCAGTGCTGATTCGAGAGGAGGATGGAAAGCAACAGCCAATCTACTATATGAATAAAACACTCCTCGCTGCTGAAACGAGGTACCCTCATCTTGAAAAGTTTGCGCTTGCCTTAGTAGTTACTGCTCGAAAACTTTGGCCTTACTTTCAATGTCATCCTATCGTCGTAGTTACAACCTTCCCCCTGAGAAGTATATTACATAAACTTGAGTTTTCAGGGAGATTATCTAAATGGGTTGTCGAGCTAAGAAAGTACAATATTACTTACCAACCCCAGACAGCCATAAAATCCCAAGTCTTGACAGATTTTGTGGCTGACTTTAGTGCTAGGATACTTCCCAAGGCTGAAAGGCGTCTAAAGAGACAACGTCGGGAGTATGGACGCTTTACACCGATGGAGCTGCAAATTCAAAAGATTAGGGGCTCGGAATAGTTTTGGTAACACCAACAGGGGAGAAGATTAGACACTCGATCAGACTCAAGAAAGTAACCAACAATGAGGCGGAATACGAGGCCGCCATAGCTGGTTTGGAACTAACCAAAGAAATAGGAGTGGAAAAGACTGAGTTGAGAAGTGATTCCCAGTTGGTAGTGAATCAATTACTCGGGGACTATTCGGCTCGTGAGCCCCAGATGCAGCAATTCTTAGCCCGAGCACAAGAAGTTTTGGCTAAATTCTAAGAATGGAGGATTCAACAAATACCCCCAGAAGAAAACACCGAGGCTGATGCCTTAACCAACCTAGGCTCAGCTATTGAAGAGGAACACTCGGGACTGATTTTGTATTTCGACTACTCTCCTGTGCGATAAAAGAAATGAAGTTGGAAGTTAATTTGGTATATCATACTTGGTATAGGCGAACCAAGTTTATTACCTACTTGGACTCGGGGACTCTTCCAACAGATAAGAGAGAAGCCAAAATGTTGAGGACTGAGGCAGCTTCTTATTCAATAGTTTTAGGGAAGTTGTACAAATAGATGTGTTGCAGTCCAATGGCTAAATGTCTGGGTCCGGGGAAAGTTGAATATGTGATGAGAGAATTACACGAAGGTGTGTGTGGCAATCATCAGGTGGTAAAGCTCTAGTGTGAAAGTTGCTTCGGGTTGGATATTATTGGCCAACTATCAGCGTAGACACCAAAGCCTTTGTGAAAAAGTGTGACAAGTGCCAGCGGCACGCTCGAATGATTCATCAACAGGCCGAGCCTCTGCATTCGGTCGTGTCGCCATGGCCCTTTCATGAAGTGGGGATGGATATAATTGGTCCACTTCCAAAAGCCAAAGAATGTTTGATTCATACTCGTGCTGTCTGATTACTTCACCAAATGGGTGGAGGTGGGTTCTTTCGCTAAAGTTAGGCAAAAAAAGCTGATTGACTTCATTCAAAAAAATAGCATCTACAGGTTCAGTGTTCTAAAGGAGATTACTTATGACAATGGCCCTCAATTTATAGGCACGAATGTCGCAGGTTTTGTCAAGAAATAAGGCATAAAGAGGATTGTATCGACCTCCTATCATCCGAGTGCGAATGGTCAAGACGATTCTTCGAATATAGTGATTAATGAAAATATAAAGAAGAGGCTCGATGAAGCAAAAGGCCTGTGGCCTGATGAATTTCTCGGGGTATTGTGGTGAGACTCTCTTTTCTCTCGCCTATAGAATGGACTCATTTATACTCGTGGAAGTTGGCGAGACCAGTCTTCGGTATGTTCACACTACCAAAGATACTAACCAACAGGCTATGCGTGTGGCGCTGGATTTGGTCGAGGAGAAAAGGGAACTAGCCTTGGTTCAGCTAGCCGCTCAGAAAAGGAAAATCGAGGCCTACTTCAACAGGAAATCCAAACTTAGAGATTTTAAAGTTGGGGATTATGTGTTGAAGACCTCGAAATAATCTACTAAGGAACAGAACGTTGGTAAGCTTGTTACTAATTAGGAAGGACCCTATCGGATCAAGGCAATTATTGAAAAGGGATCTTATTAATTGGAAGACTTGAAAGGAAAACCCGAACCCTTAAATTAGAATGTTTCTATACTATTTCTAACACCGAGGTACGTTACTCTTCATCAATAAATTTCACCTACGGCGGTGAGCCGTAAATGCTCCAATGCTTAGGCTGAACAATTCCAACTAACCCCTCATTTTTCTTTTGCTTGACATTTTCAAAAAGGGGAGAGAAGGAAGTATAGTTCTCGGGTCTTCACCCATTCACACCCGAACACTGGGGGGATGTAGGAGACGGTACGTCGTATAGATTGACTTGAAGCCTCTCATACCGAGGACCGCAACTGATCCGAAGACGAGCTATTCGTGTACTCAGGACTATCGCCAGAGGAGTAGTTTAGTATCTTGTATTTTTTGCCCAATAGTGGCTTCATTTCAAAATTTTGTCTAAGTCCAGCTTTGAATAGGTTGAAACTTATGTAACGCCTATTATGGCTTATTGCTATCAATAAAATGAACTTGATTCAACATATCTTTATTTTAATGTTTAATTTACCGAAGTAATATCATTTGACCGAGGTCACTTCAACATGCCACGGCTCGGGAACTAGACGTCATTCTAAGCTAGCACTGGTTTATCACAAGTCTTAATAAGGTCTTGCAAACAAACAATTATCCTAAGTGACTTTTCAAACACTTTTAAGGCAGAGTAAAGGCTAACACTTGAAAAAGAGAAACCGAAATTCATTTCATTAATAAAGGCCTTAAGGCCATAGTTATCTACATAAAAAATGGCTCAATGGCCATAACAAAAACAGGAACAAAGAAGGAAATTACTAAGCATTGGGACCATCTTCCCCCTCGAATGTCATATCCTCGGCGCTTTCAGTGGCTTGTCGCCATCATCAGCTTCATCCTAACTAGAGCCATCGCTCGAGGGAAGCTCGTCGATAATTTTCTAAGCTTGGACAGTGTCTTCTTCAGCTTTAGCAATTTCTTCATCCAGAACAATCTCTTCGGCTCTGCATTGCTTGAGAGCTTTCAGCCAAGTCTTGATAATGGCCCAAGTCTCCTCAAGTTTTGCCATAGTGGCCTTGACCTTAGCTCACTCCTTGAAGCTAGCAATCTTATCTCGGTGCTGTGTAACTTCGACCTCAAATGTTGGGACCCTACCCACTTTACCTTCTAACTGCTGAAGGTTGAGCGTGTACTCCTTCAACTTTTCATGATATTTGTTGCCATTATAAACAAGTTCGGCTTTGGTTAGAGTCAACTCAGCATGAAGCTGCTCGATCTCCAAGTTCAGCCTCAAGCGCTCAGCCATATGATCCTTATTCATTTTTTGCAGTCGAGCCTCAGAGGTAGTCGTGGCCTCACGCTTATCTGACTCAAGCTTGGCAAAAACCTCGAGAGCTTGTTCCAGCTCGAGGTTGGACTTGGCCAGCTGAGATTGCAATTCAGAAATTGGGCCAATTACTGCTCTTGTTGGCAATTCCAAGCACTCGCTACATGCTGAACTTCTTCATTCCTCTCATTTTCAAGTTGGACATTCCTTAAGGAAAGGAGAAAACCCTGAACAAAGGTTGTCAAATGGTTAGGAGTAGAAATGCTTAAGTAAAAAGAAAATGAAACTTGTGGAAACCTACTCGAAGTGCATTAGTTGTAGAAGTAGCAATTAACTTTGTCGGGGGAAACTTCTTGAGAACACCCTCCTCCGTCGGCCCCAACAATGGCCCGAGGCTTATAATGTTGTCGCGGGATCACTCTAAGAGATTAGATTGAGCCAAGACTTCCAACATTCTCAAAGCCCTCTTCGAAGCTGAAGCTTTGACAGGCTCGGAGTGAGCTAGAGTGGCGCTTGTAGCCGTCCTGTCCTTGGCGGTGGTAGGGATTTCAACCTCACCCACTTTGGCTTTGCCTTTGGCCTTGGTGGTAGCCTGATCTGGCTATTCGATGTTTATCACCTCGGCCTCTTTAGACTCCTTAAGGCCCTCATCACTGGGCTCGTCTATAAAGCCTCGACGCTGCTCAACAACAGCTTTGGGCCGAGGAGTAGTCGTCACCTCGGCTAAAGGGCGGATGATCGAGAAGACTTCTTCGAAGCCGCTCGTTTCATCTTTGGATCTGTAGAAAATTGAGTGAAGAGTTTATGGATGAAAGTAGAAGAAGAAGTTGAGATACAAGTGAATCAACCGAGGAAAATGTCGTCATCACCTTTTGAAGTCCCTTAGCCGGCAAGCCTGTAGAGACTTTGGATTCGGCAATGGTCTTGGCCAAGACTACCATTACATTGACACCTTCCTCGGCGTCGATCACTTTCTTCTCCTTCTTACTTCTTTTCTTTCTCTTCGCCTTCTATTTCCTTCTTGGCTGCCTTGTTTTGGGAAACCTACAAGAGAAAACAGAAAAAAGTCACAAGAATACCTCGGGTAAACTTCAAAAGAGCTGCAAAGTGAAAAATAACTCACCATGCCTCTTAAACCCCTAATTATTATCTTCCTCAACAACCATAATCATCTAAGTCCTACTGGGGCGTTTCCAAACATTTGTCACTGCCTTTACCCAGTTAAGAAATTCAGCTGGAGAAGTGATCGGGACCTTGTTAGCTGCAAGAGAGGGATGAAATGATGAATGGTTAAATATTCGAAGGCGTTAGAGGAAGAAATTGGTATGATGAAGGCGGAACACTTACGTTTGTCATTCCAAACCTTGGGAAACCCGGGTTCGGTGGATAGCAAATCAATGGGCAAGAGAATATAACGGTCACTACAGCCTTGGTCACAGTGGTCCTCACTCTTAGTAAATATTGACTACTTACCCCGGTTGTTCAGAGCCACAATCCCACCTTTATAGAAGTATGGGTAATAAAAGGCAATCAGGTGCTGAAAAGTGAAAGGTAAACCAGCCTCTCGACTTAAGAAATCAAGGCATTGAACAATCCTCCAGATCCCGAGGCCTAGTTGAGCTAAACATAGATTGTATGTTCGGCAAAAGTATATAGATATCAATTACATGACGAACAGGAAGCGTAAATCCTATCGTGAATGGATAGGTATAAACAAAAGAATTTCCAACCACGTGGTCTGAGCTGCTACTATCCGGTGCTGGGACACTAACTTGGAACTTAGGGCCCCAATTGCAGCCTTTCCAAACCAAAGCAGCTTGCTTAATTAGGCTCGGTGTTGTTTGGACCGGTACATTTCTATCTAGCTATCGTTGGGTATCCAACTGGTCTTGCAGCTTGAAGTCTTTATCTATGTTGTAGTTGTAAGGAATAGCTTGATGAGGTTCGAGCTCTTGATCTATTGGGATTTTCTTTTTCTTGGACTTTGAGGATCCTGCCTCAATGCCAATGTTGGATTCATCTGCTGCCTCGGTGACAGCCTCTTTGCTACCTATTTCCTCAATGTCGGCAACGTCATCGTCATTACCATCATCACCTTCATCACCATCACCAGCATCTACCTCCTCTGATTTATTACGACCAAAGGTGGTTTTACATTGCCTAAGGATTAAGCCGCCTGCTTGAGATGTAGCCTCATTATCATCATCCGTTGGCATGATAACATTCAAGAGCTCAGGAACGTTGATTAACTCACCATAGACGATGACGGTGGAGACAGCTGGGATCCTCTCTTCTGATTTACCAGAAGAACTTTGCACAGAATTTGTTGCAGATGTTGTTGATTGGAAATGGTTATGAACTCTTGGCTTTGAACAAAGATTCGAAGAACATATGAAAATTTTTTGTATTTAGTTTCAAGAATTTCACTATCAAGTGAAGAAAAAGATAATTAAGTGGATGTATTTATAGGATGGGAAGTCATCAATACGTTTCCTTGGGAAGGGAAAATGAAAAGGTGTGATCGTTCAACTGTCACCATGTATGGCGGAAGAGAAGTTGAAGTGATAGACACCTTTTTGAAATACTAGGCATACATATCGTCGCGTCATTCTCCCGCCTGATTTCATTCCACTCTTCGGGAACTCTGACACTTGTTTGAAGAGTGGGGGACTATCTATATTGGGTGAAAAGTGCCTTGCACACATGGCATCTCGTGCGCATGATTTGGGACACGTCATGCAAGGGTTCGTAAAAATTGGACACGAGGCCAACAATTTGGCTCCCGAGGTGAGACCCCGAGGTCGAAGCTCTTGATAAGCCTCGGAGAGAAATCGCCTCAGTGACTTATAGATTTGACCCCCAAGGAGAGAATTCCAAGGCTCGGGGTACAGTTCAACTCTATCATTTAGGTCGCTCCACGATCTCCGCCCACTACTTCAGAATTCAGCGGACATGAACATGGGCAACCCATGATCTGAACATGTGAAAATGGCTTTAGTTGTTCTCATAGTGATAGGATATAAATATCACTTCTTTCATCTTGTAAAGGATCTAGAAATTACTTACTGAAACTCCGCCAAATTGTATACTCAAACAGTTGATATTGGAATTTTACGTTCTCGCTCTTATTTCTCTGTTGTTTATTTCGATTCACTAATATTATGCAACTTTGATGATAGATTTTTCTTGTAAACCCGTCATAAATTCGATTTGTTGTCCTAATCTGATTTAGGTCAATACAACTGCCCCCTCAAATGTTCGACCGTACTTCTAAATGTGTTGCCGCTCTTTTAGGTGTCCTTGCATTTCCTCATGTTTTCAATACTTATCTTGATCCCCTACTGCTTTTCTTCCTTCTCATTATCTAACCTCTTTAACCTTAACCAAGAAATCTTTTTCAAATAAGAACACAATTGGAGACTTTTAGACTAAAAAATAAAAATAAAAAGTAGTCTTATATCAGTAAAATACCAACTTATCAACTAATGCAACATTGCTTATTGTACCAAACACTTCTAACTTTAATAGTGCTACTTGATTAACCACATGATACTTTCATTACTAGTAGGGAAGTTGATATGCTTTCCCATGTTGAATCAATTACATATAAAGTGTCTCCTTTAATCTCAAGCTAGGAAAGACCTTTTAATTTTGACTACTACATCATGATGCAAGTTTGCTATAGGTCAGTTGTTCAAGGTGTGCATGTCGTTAGTCCTTTAACGCATTACTCTGAGGTATTATGTATACAAAAGTTTTTGGCTGACGATTGACTCTAATCTTCTGATATATAGATTGACTCTAATCTTCTTCATTCCATGATTATAAATTTCAAACTTTGGTATAATTTTGTGTGATTAAGTACAAAATAATTAAATATAGTTGCTTCAAGCTTTAGTTTTGATATAGATCAAGTTTTTTTTTTAAAAAAATCTCCAAACGTGGCAGACATTTTGAAATTGTAATTGTCTCAAGCTATAACAAGGCGCAAGCACAATATTGCCGATGTAGTTATTGGCATTCTTGAATTATTTGCAGTAGTGGTATTTGCAGTCACCACTACTCGACCGAATTCAATCATGTTAATAAGAGATTTCTCATCACTTGTCGTATGATTGGAGCATCCTGAGCCAACGATCCAATCATGTTCATAGTCGACTAATTTCTCGTTAACAGTTGTTAGCTAGTTCCTTTTCTAGTTCAATAGAGCCTAGGTGGAAAAATCATCCTATCCGTTGCTTTTTTCAACTGCATATAAGAGATTTCGAAATGCCAATCTACTTCCTTATCTTGCTTATTTTGGATATAACTTGCTATCTATATTCAAATTTCTTACACTAGCAGTCTCTATTATAATATCCTCTCATCTTTCAATTGTAGCACTTGTGTATTCGCCGATTATGAAATTCTTCCTAATTGCTATGTGCCTGTATTAATCCTTTGATACTGATTTTTCTGAACTGCTCTTGTTTGTGAGCGTCTTTCCTCTTCTCTTTTTCGGTAAATTTCTTCTATCTTTATGTTTACAGTCTTTTCTTTTACCAAAGAATGTTGTTTATTTCATCTATTATAGAAAGGCATAACAATGATTCTCCAAGTCAACTTCATTTGCCAACATATTTTCCAACTCAAATAATGTTGGTTCTCTGGTCCAGCCCCGTGGAACTGTAACTATGCATCATTCATTCTCCAACCTCAAACCATGAATCATAATTCTCCTCATAGCTTTTTGTGGATCTAATATTTCACTATTTCATCAAATAAAGACTTAACCTTTGAGAAATATTGGCTGTATTCTTATGCTTCGCTGTAAGATCAACAAAAGTTCATTCAAGCCTATGTAATCTCGCACTTCTTTTTTTTTTCACAAAATTTATTGTTAGTGTGTTTTTTCCCATGCAAGAACTTCTGTTCGACTGTTATGAGACTATCCATAGTTCTTCAAGCTTTTACCGTACCCCTTCTTGCTGCTTTCTTATCGGTTACTGTCTAGGTGACGAATATTAATATATATCCTATAATTCTTGAGTAAAAAATAATACTACAACGTTTGTGCTTCACGATACTTATGCTTGTGTTGAGGTTTTAACCACCATTTAGAGTGCTCACAGTCACAAGTTTGCCATTAATTAGTGTCCCTAGATTAATTTGGTTTTTGGCAGTTGTTCAATTTTCCTAAATCGCTAACGTTTCGATCGAACCACTCTAATACAATCATTGAATACAATTGGTTCCTCACAACTTACATTTTATTTATGCGAAAGAAGAGCTAACTTCGGTCCTTCAAATATTTTAAACTCAATGTTCCCTAGCTAGCACTCATACTTCTGTCTTGATCAATTATCACTTAATTCTTGCTTACACACTTACATCTCAAATAAATGCATCATATTTATAGTGGTTTATGGGAAGCATAATGGAGGTATTACTCAAGAGTTGTACCTTTCACAGTTCTCACTATTTTCTAGTGCTTTTATGTCTAGAATATGGAGGTATTACTCAAGAGTTGTACCTTTCACTAATTTCTAGTGCTTTTATATCTAGAATATACTTCTCGACTTCCTACTCTAGAACTCTAATTCTTGAGTTCTTCTTTCAATTCTCTAAAATCATATATGTAAATATATAATTTTTTATTTAAATATCTCAGATATATAGTATTATGTTAGTAATGGGCTTTTAGCAAACTATCCATCTAACAAGATAGTTATAGTCACGGCTGACGTTCATTAGCCTATCATCGTCAGATCCAGACTTATTGCTTGATCACCACTGTGGTACTCTTGTTGGATCTTCGATAATATCACTTGGTCTCGTCACTCGGTGATTTTTTGAGCTTTGTCTTGTTGCGGGTCGGGCTTCTCATTTTGCCTACTGTAGTCCTTCATTGCAAGGTTTTGATTTAGGCTGCACAGTTTGTCCCACTTTGGATTAATTTAACCCATTAAGCAACAAGTTCTATGTTGAAAATGAAAAATTTTACTAGGGGATTGTTTACTTATATCAGGGTTAGGAGAGATCAAATATGAATTTCAAGTGATATCACTATTTGATGAAAATTCAAATACTTATGAATATGGGTTATGCTTCTAGTCATGACACTACTTCTCTACCCCCACCCCAAAAAAATAAAAAAAATAAATAACGAATTTAGTGACATATACCCCAAAAAATGTAAGTAGTTGTTTTAATGTTTAATACATCTAGCAGCAAGATCCTCTCATTTTGACTTTGGAGTCTATTCTCTTCATGAAAACATATACCAATGATCTTCCTTTATTTGGGAAAAACAAAAGTCTGTGGATCTATACATGTTAGTGGCTTATAAATAAATCCTCAGACTTTTGTCCTCTCCACTTCGCTCTAACTTTGGATTATTTTCTTACAGAAATCAAACGTGTTGGCTGTGAAAAAAAATCTCACAATCAAGGCATCATGGCATCTGATTCAGATTCTCTTGGCGCGCAAAAAAAAAAAAAGCACATTAAGGTAGAATATTAGAGGCATTAGACAAAGAAAATAAGAAAATTATTTATATTAGAAGTTCAATGTTGATTTATTTTAGAAGTGTGGCTTCAACTGCACTTTGTTTTCTCTTCCAAATTAATTTAATTTTCTATTTTCGCTTAGATTAATCAATTTTCCCCCTAAATATAGATTGTTAACTTTTCTCAGAGAACTTAGGTTATTTAGTACTTATAGCATCCTAATATAATAATCTTAAGTTTATACAGAAGATTAGACTATCAGTCTTGGGTACCCAAACAAGACGACTATAGTTGTCGCGGATGTTCAAGTTTCAAAAGTCTTCCTTTATTTCTTAATTTTCGTGCCGAGTCAAACTATGACATATAAATTTGAACAGAGGGAGTACACTTTTTCTATTCGAACATACGATCACACTCGCACATATATTAAGTTACGTACCTGTCCTTCTATCTCCTATTCAACTAGTTGCATTCATATATAGATTGATTGGACATCATCCACTTGGTTTTTTTTCGCGTTAACTTGATTGATTGGTGGGTTGCGCAATTTAGCCAGCAATAACCTCTGAATCCGTTTTAATTAAATACACCTTACTAAGGGAGAACGATTACAGGGAAACAAAAACAGTATGAACGTACGTATGAAAACTTATTTTAAATGAATCTTTTCTTAACTGAAGGGGTTGGTAAATCGTACTCCTATGTGATCACAATGAGGGGAAAGTAAATAGATGATTATCTTTAGGAAAATGCTATGTGACCCAAAAGACTCTGGGCGTAATGGACATAATGAAGGTATTTAATTAAGTTATTTCACTCGGAGGTTGGGTGTAATGAATACTCCTCTGTTTTATTTTACTTGTCATAATTACTGTTTCGAGAGTCAAACTTCTTAAATTTGACTGTAGATTAGAATATAAAATTTTTAATATTTGTTAAATAAAATTTACATATTTGAAAACTACATGAGATGTACTATAAGTCACAATAAATTACAACTCAAAATATTTAAAAGATATAAATAAAAATTACAGTCAAAGATAAATATGTCTGACTCACAAAATTCGAACTATGACAAAAAAAGTGGAAGAGGGAGAGTACTTTAAAGTATATTCAACCCATTATAATCTAACCCCATTTAGCTACCGTTTAGCGATTTGCATGAAAAAAAAATTTTTTAAAAAAAAGTGCATGCATGTATTTTCTTTTTACTTATGCTATTCCAGCTATTTTCTTGTATACTTAACAAAAAATATACACTTTCCATATCATATGAAATACACTTTTGTACAATACCGTATAAGCATACTTAACCAAGTATGTTTACAAAGGGACTTATGTAAACATACCCTACACCAAACTTACCTCTTCCATCCCTTTTTCCTATTACGATATCATCTAGGGACTATCCATCAATATAACTTTTCATCATATATTTTGTCATTTTCCAAATACACATTCCAGTTGTATTTTAGTTCTTATTGCAACAAAGAAAAAATCTAACAGGTTTTACGTTGTTTATCGTAGTAGGAGGCCAGGTATAAACCTTTCATTACCCAAGTGGTCGTATATGACTTATGGAGAGAGGTGAAGCTACTTCCGGACATTCAAATCTTATGAACAAGCATTTGAAGCTTACAACAACTTCCAAAATCATTAAGGAATTGAAGGACTGTCTGGGAGAGAAGATGCTTCAAGGCGAAATTTTTTGAATTTTATAGTTGGAATAATATTTGCTTTGTTATCTAGCCGTTCATAGCTATTTTTGATAAAAGATAAATGAAATACGCTTGTTGATTGTGTGTTAACTATGTTCATTAATTAACTGAACTTGATTTTTAATTAATCAAATATATGTGTAATAGAAGACACTTGTTGATTGTATGTTATTTATGTCTTTATTTTAAGTTAATCAAACATTAGTGCACCATGTAAATTTTAGAAGAACTATTTATTAAAATCATCAGATATATTTGTTAGCAATGTGAATGAAAGTAACAGTTTAACGCCCTAAGGAAAGAACTTGATTCAAACTAATTTCTAGATGGACAAGCCAATGACAATGCAGGGGATAATCATATGATTTGCCTGGTTTGATTGTTACACCATGTTTGTTATTGACCAACCAAGGACATTTAAGAATTAATAACTATTAATTGACTAGTTCTAAGGAAAATAACGAGTACTACATGATGAAGCCAGCTCTAATCATATAGCAAATACAAAGGGGAATTAACAAACAAAATAGCCTTTTTGCTTCTATTCCTTACATATGAAATTGGGTAACCACCTACCACATATTTTAGGACTACTCTATTGTATCACATCTTCAATATCTTTTTTTTTTTTTTTTTGCAGTACTAGTAATAACAATCTCAGCATAGATATGGCGAATATTTTGATATAAAGATACATCGGCAATGACGTTCCCTTGATCGTAGTACTCAGGGTAATCTTAGATACGCCTCTCATCAGCGCCATTATTTCTTTCAGATGCTGCACGGGAAATAAAAAATACATAGCACCAAATTCATACATCAAATAATATAATAATATATGCACCTGACTAATATAAATTTAACTTACATCACTTTCTAACCAAGTGCCAAGTCGGCCCAAATCCTTAAACCATTTTCACTCGCGCTTCACGCCAACACCCACAAATAGTTTAGTGGGCTTACTCCCAATCCTAGAAAAGAAAGCTTTCATCTATATCAATAGGTTTTTAAAGATCAATCTCCTTTAGATTACTCTCTTCTTTGGCCATATTGTTATTTTGCTTTTTTTAACTCTCAACTCTCTTCTCACAAACACCTCCTCTATTCGCAACACTTCACTCATTCAGTTTTTCCAGTCTCTTAAGAAGGTCAACATTAAGAGCCTCGACACTTTTTATTCTTTCTAGCAACAATAATTTTAGTTCTAGATCATTATCACACTGTGAAAAAATTCTAGTGCCGCTTAAGGTTCCAACATCACTTCTGCATACCACTTGTCTTGCAACAATACCATTTACAACACCTCTCTGTCCAGCTTTTTCTACTCCAACATCATCATGTACACAAGCTCTATCTCTAACCTCTTCTACTCCAGCACCTCTTACACATACAGCCTGTCCTGCAAAAGCATTAGTTACACCACTTCTATCTCCAGCATCTTCTTATTTAACATGTTCGTGGTAGTAAAAAACTTATCATCCATTCCAGTCTTATGTTATGGTGATAGGGACAATGGATTGTCTTGCTGCACAACATGTGTCTTTATTATTGTTGTAGCTCCTTCCAACTCCAAAAAAAAAAAAAAAAAAAAAAACCCTCCAAATCTTTTCTCAACCTACCAATTTTTTTTATCGATACATCAGGAAATGGCCTAAATTCCTAATGCTTGATACAATTCCCAAAAAGTAGGAATAAGGAATGGATGCACCTCCGTCTGTAGTGAATGAATATAAAAGAATTAACGAGCATAGAATCAAATAAAAAGAAAATAAAATATTAAATTTCTTTAACTTACATCTATATCTATATGTTCACTTTCACATGCACCAAATGGATCAACTTCTTGCAACTCCAACAACTTCTTTTTCCACTGCCACTTTAGCATCCTTGGAATCTGCAGCTTACATTCTTTGTGGATGATACGTCCAATAGCTTCTTAAATCCAAACCTTAAATTGAAGAATCAAAATCAGTCAATCACGCTAACTTATCAATTCAAACATACGCACAAGAACATGAAAAAAAAAGGAAAATTGATACCGTAAAGGCATACGTGAAGCCAAAAAGATGAAACTTGTAAATGGAAGTGTTAGTGCTTCAGTAAAATCAGGTTTGACACGCTTCTTCTTCAAGCTCTTCAATAGAAACTGAAAGGTCTCAGTGGCCCATAGATAGTTCTCAAAGAACTCTATATTGTTGGCCATTTTTATCCACCTATTCTCCACAAACTTGTTGATAGGGAGTCCCATTAATACCATATGTACAAACCAGACCAAGCTCATCTTGAACTTCTCTTCAGTATTTAAATCATTAGACTGTATTCTCATCTTAAGTTTTGTGCCTGTTATTTTTTATTTACCGTTAAGGACTTTATTAAAAAGTGCACTAAGCACAATTCAGGAGCATATTCTCTTAGGCCAAAACAAAGTGGCTTGCTGTTGACTACGAATCATATCTCATTTTGCTTCTCGCGGTGCTTTATTTGATGAAATGATATTGTGAACTAGCTTTCCATTGAAAAATATTTTTTAATCATGACTAGAAAATGACCACAACAACTCTCCTTGAAGTCTTTATATATATATATATATATATATATATATATATATTATTTTCATTTAACACCTTCTTAAATTTTTCAAACTTTTTTCAATGAAAATCTTTGGGATACTCTCTCTATGCATTGTCACATTCTCCGTATACATTATCAAGAACCACGAAATATTCTATTAATTAGATTAATCATTAATGATTCGATTAAACAACAAATATAAATAAAAAATATACTGTTTACGGATGTCTTGAAAAAATACCTCATAGGCGGGTTGTAATAGATCCATCATGGCATCTTTGTCGTTGTCATCTCCACGATTTTCCTATCCAGTTTCTTTTTTTCCACTTTCTTCCTCTCCACTCTCTTCCTCCCCACTTTCTTCCTCTGCACTTTTTTCTTCTCCAGACTCGGTATGGATTCTGACTCTTCACTTGAAGATTCTTCAATTACTACAGGCTCTTTCCCTTTTTTGTCCTTCACACAACTAGCAGAAGATTTATCAGCGGATTGGGTGTTGAGTATCTTTCTTAATCTCGTATATGGACGATGTGAGGTTTGTCTAGGTTTTCCATATAAGAGCGTCCTTCTTCTCTTCATGATCTTACCTTTAATGTAACAGTTGAGAGAGAGAGATGTGTTTCAAATTTAAGGAAGGGAAGAGTGATTTCAAGATTTTTTTAGTAATTCTTACGTCTTAATCTGTTTAATTTTTAAATTTTGAGAAACTCAACCAAATATTTTTTTGAAATCAATTTATATATTTTTCTACACAATCACTTTTTCTGAAATTATATTAATTTTGAATTTTTCTTAGAAATAATAAAAAAATAAAAATTTGATTAAATATAGTGTAACTAAATTTTATTAAAAACACTACCAATAATATAAAAAGAATTATGTGTGAATTAAAAAAAATAAAAAATAAATTTGTTATAGAACTATTATATATAAGATAATATATTATCAAGAATCATACATGTGACATAACTAACCAAACCACTAAGTCAACATGCATTGTATAAAATCATCAGAAGTAGGGGTAGGAGAAATTTTAAAGTGTCTCTCCACTCTATGTATTGAACCTCTGGATAATCCCGCTTGCAGTGTTAACAAAAGTCATTTTGGTCCCCTATTCAGGTTTTTGCCTCATTTGATGGGTCAATAAATAATAGACTAAAAAAAAAATATTGTTGCCTGACAGGCCAACGAAGGCCTTAGAAATTGAAGACAAGAGTTGCCATAATTAACTATAGTTGGAGTGAATCTGTTAACAAATGAAGCAAATCCAGTATAATGGCAACTAGTGTGTCATTGTAAGTGAAAATGACGAGTTCGAACCTGCCAAAAATGTGCCATCTAACTTATTTTTTCAATAACTTTGTATTTAATTACTCTTGCTATTAGCCAAGATTGTTTACTTTTATGTGATCTAGTTGGCCAATTTGGCTGAAAAGACTAGTTAAAGGGTCGTCTGGTTGCAACATAAGTTATGCAGGGATTAGTAATGCAGGTATTGGCAATGTGGGTATTAGTAATATAGGGATTATCAATATGTGTATTAATAATATAAGCATTAGTAATGAGGATATTAGCTATGCGGGAATTATAATGTACGAAAAAATAATGTATGGTTGTGTAATGTATAAATTTTCTTGTTGGATTATTGAATATCACAAATTAATATACAATGTAAAATTATAAGAAATTAATCATTCTTTAAACAAATTTAAAAGAAGTATTCTTACTATTATTGGAACTAGTTTTGTCATTTAAAGTTCTAATACATGTATTGCTAAAACTCACATTACTTATTCCAACTTCCACCCTACATAAAATAATACATAGATTTCCTCATTAACTTTTGCAAGTTTTATGTAAATAAATTCCAACCAAACGTGGTTTAACATCCATAAGATTATATACGGAATTCAATTTAATGACCAAACACAGTAATAGGCTATGCTACTTCTTATACCTCTACTAAGCTTATGCGGTCACCAATCGAATGACTTCTAAATAAAATTTGACTGAAAGAGAAGATATATGAAGCTATTCTAGCACAATGGTGAGCAGCTTATTTTAGCAAACTAAAGGTCTTGTGCCTAAAAATTGCTTAATAAGTTAAATATATAAGATTTATAAAGGGTCACAAGCAATATAGTAAATACTAAGAAAATGTAAATAAAGCAGAAAAAGTAAGAGATTTCATTCTTTGAGAATAGTCGAATTCATGGAGAATCGCCAGATGAATAATACAATAGAGAGGGGTATTTAGAGCAGTGGGTTTACCCCAGCCCTAATTATGGTAAAGTACAATAGCTATAGGCCGTGGGCCTGCTACTTACTTAAGGCGGTGATACTAATTAACTTTAACTAGGAGACAGTAACCCTAAGCCGGCAGGATGTATGGCTTGCGTCCCAAGGCCCGTGCCTGCTGAGTAGCCGTGGCTTGTGGAGTAAGCGTATATCCCAAACACCCGGTTACTCATAGAGTAATTCCAGTCTTCGCCGGCTGAACTCGTATC
This sequence comes from Petunia secreta, assembly GCA_029990175.1. Lineage (NCBI taxonomy): Eukaryota > Viridiplantae > Streptophyta > Magnoliopsida > Solanales > Solanaceae > Petunia > Petunia secreta. The sequence goes on from JARKIP010000022.1 coordinate 34,381,411, forward strand.
TTCATAATTATAGGTGGCATACTTTTACCTACACAATCAGTCCCTCCATTTGCTGAGTACGGACGTAACTAGTCATGAAGTGATAGAGGCATAAAAGAGAGAGATGAGTAAAAGGATATCTCACTGACTCCTTGAAGCTCGTAGTCACTTTGCTCGGCGTCTTCTGGAGCTCCACGCGTCTTCCTTTGATTAGCTTCCATTGATTCCTTGTACCTTTCCCATAATTGCTTTTACTGTGCCGAATCATTTCGTATCTCATACCATCATTACATCTTACCGCTTCATGCGCCATCCTTATCTTCTTCTGCCTATAAAAAGGGTCTCTTAGCAGATGGTGCTCACATACTTTTCCAAAGACACATTGTCTCTTTCAAAAACTTCCCCATCCACGAAACAAAACCAACTTTCGCTTTTGAAATTTTTATCTTTGATCATGCCTCCATATTCCTAGAACATCTTCTCTATACCAAGTGGATGATGTATGAGAAAACTGAAAATAAAAAATCTCTGATTGTTTTGTTTCTTCGTCTTTTCATTCATATAGAGATGGACGGAGTCCCCTAAGTCATGGAACTTGATCGGGATCCTAATGATATTCTTCGGAGTGTCTTCTCCATGGCATGCATGATGATTAAGTTTCACTCATTTTCTAACGCAATAGTTGATGTGATATTTCTCTTGTCATATGGAGGTCACGTAATGCCTCTGCTTCTGACCACTCTCCACTTCTCTTGGGGATGTTTTGATGCATTAGGGCTTAGCGACTCCTCATTCTCCTTCAAGTGGTCAATCCGCCCTCTCTTCAGAACCTCTGTTGAGTTAGGGCAGTTGTGTACTTTTTCCCTTGCCTTCGACTTTGAGGTCATTCTCCACTTTCGACCATCAAGCAAGGAAAACTCATCTGGTGCCTTCCGAGAGGTTGGTCGCTCTTCGTACTGAGTACAGGTTTCTCGCCTTACAGAGCATCTAGAACCAGCTAAACCTGTTGGGGAGCATTTTTTCTCATGCCCCCATTCTACTGAAGGCTTCCTCAGTTGGACTGATTTTTCGATGCCCGTATGACAGCGACATGCTGATGTTGTTGCTCATGGTATTATGTTGGTAATTTATCGTTCTACACACTAAGGGAATACTCTGACTGAAGCGCTTGCTGGGTAGGAGTTTCAATTCTACATGATGTTCCTCAGTTGTACGAAGTCAAGAAGATCTTTCATTCATAGTCCCCCGGGACCTTTCAGTTTCTTAAAAATATCTATTATGAACAACATTGTATTCAAAGAACTCAATTGTATATTATAGCCTACGAACCTTTGATATTAATGAAAAACGGATGATCATCAATATGTGTTTTTATGCGTACTTGCGTATTTACTTATAATTTAGTCAAGTAGTGTTTTTATGCCTTGTTGGGCATCTGACTTTGAAGCTGTTTGTGCGCCTCTAAGGCCGCTATTTATGGTGCATCAGCAGATGATAGCTTAAGTTGCGCTTGTTGATAGATGTCTTTTAAATAGGGCATGGCTTGCGCCCGCATGGTGACGTCTTCAACCCGTTATGATTAACGGGGTATTTTTGCGTCCAAGATAGAACGACTGTGCTAGTCCACTCGAGTACTTAAGTCTTTAACAGTGCTATGCGGACGGGCATCCTCACTAATGTGTAGGTATGAATATTGAATTAACGATTTCAATGTATGATAATGCCTGGTGGCTTAACTAAAATTGATCTAGCTTGAGCGAGTAGTTTACTCTAACTCGCAATGAGGAGTAAGTGTTTTACTTCAACTCAAATATGGCTGAGGGCTATGTATAATTGGATCTTTAAAGGTTCTTAATATAAAACTGACTAAAACAAAGTAGTAGTTTTATTAAATGAAAAAAAAAGGCGCCCGGGCCTTAATAAACTTAAATAATACTGATTGGGGCTAGAGACCCTTTTAAAATAAGAAGAGCAAGAAAGAAAATACATATCTTGAGCTTGAGGGCCTTCCAACCTTTCATGAATAGTACTTCTTAAGCCAAGTGATGTTCCAGTTGTTTGGTATGACTGTTCCTTCCATGTCTTCAAGGGTGTATGCTATTTATCTAGCGATGCCCCGATCTTGTATAGCACTTCCTAGTTTGGGGCTAGCTTTCTTGCGTTGGCCTCTTTAGTACTCTAAGATATTTTGTGGTGGATCAGGTCTCCTATGTCGAAAGAACGCAAATTGGTCCACTCGTTATTGTACTGCTCCACTCGTTGTTTCTGCGCCGCTAGGCGTATTGCTGCTAATTCCCGACCTTCATCCAATGTATTAAGAGAAACTGCCAAAGCCTCATTATTTGGCCCCTCCTGAGCAAATAACCGGTGCAGATTGGATTTGCCAATTTTTATGGGGATCATAGCATCCGTTCCGTTGAGAATGGGGTTTCCCCAGTGCTTGCTTTTGGTATGGTGCGATAGACCCATAAAACTCATGGTAACTCCTCCAGCCACTTGCCTTTAGCTTCCTTGGGACGCTTCTTCAAGCTTTCCATGATAGTCTTATTGGAAGACTCAGCCTGGCTGTTGGTCGAGGGCTGATAAGGTGTTGATATTATCCTTTCGATCTTCCATTCCTTAAATAATGTCATGACTTCAGCTCCTACAAACTAAGGTCCATTGTCACATGGTAATCTCGTAAATAACTCCAAACCTGCACATGATGTTCTTCCAGATGAACTATATCACCTCCTACTTTCCTATTCGGCCGTAGGGCGCCGTTTCAACCCAATTGGTGAAGTAGACCATCATTTTGAGCAGGAACTTGACACCTCTGGGTGCTTTAGGTATAGGTCCAATGATGTCCATCCCTTATTTCATGAAAGGTCATGGTGCTATTATTGAGTGTAAGGGCTTTGCTGGCTGATGAACTGCATGGGAGAATTGTTGGCAACTGTCACATGCTCTGACAAATTTTCTTGCTTCGCTCTCTAGCCGGGGCAAAAAATAGCCTGCTCTGATTGCCTTCTGGGCCAGAGCCCTTCCTCCAGTGTGGTTCTTGCATTGTCCTTCATGAATCTCCCTCACCACATAATTGGCTTGTGCTGGACCTAGGCACTTAGCTAACGGGCTGCTAAGTATCTGATGGTAAAATTCTCCATTGATCAAGCAGTAACGAGTGTCTTGCATCCTCAGCCACTTACTTTCCTTCTTGTCTTCGGGTAGTGTTCCTTTGTCCAAGTAGTCGATCAACAGATGTTGCCAATCCCAGATAAGTTTCGTGGTGTTAACTTTAAGATACTTCAGATCCGAGTAAGTTAGTTCGATCACTACTCCCGGACTGTCTATATTCATATTTGTGGCGGCTGCTAGGCTACCTAGTGTGTTGTTCTCCTCTCTTGGTATATGAGCAAACTTTCACTTGTGAAAATTTTTCAAACGGGCCTTCATTTTAGCTTGGTACTCCTGCATGCGAGCATCCTTGGCCGCAAATACGCCAGTCATTTGATTGACCATTAGTTGGGAATCGCTTTAGAGGCTATCCGCTCTGGCCCCCAAAGTGTAGGCTAATTCAAGAGCTTGAATTACGGCTTCATATTCTTCTTCGTTGTTCGTGATTAATGGACAATTGAAAACCCTGCGAAAAACTTTTCCGGATGGAGACTTGATCCCCAGCCCGAAACCTGCTTCTTTGACGTTGGATGCCATATCTTTTTAGATCACCCATTCTCCAGGGGTGATTCCTTCCATTGCCTCCAGTTCAACTTTGGCCTTTGGCAACATGCTGCTACTAAAATCGGCCAAGGACTTGCGACTTAATGGTTATAAGTGACTGGTAAATAATGTCATACTCCCTTAAATCCATGGCCCATTTTTCTAGCCTTCCCGAAAGTTTGGGCTTGTGCAGGGTGGTTTGTAATGGAAAGGATGAGACCACTACGATCATATGCCTATGAAAATGTGGCTGTAACATTCTTGCTGCAACTACTAGTGCTAGCGCGAGCTTTTCCAAGTGCTGGTAGCATGTCTATATGTCTAAGAGGGATTTGATGACATAGCATATAGAGATTGCACCCCTTTCTCTTCTCGTACGAGAATTGCGCTCACTGCTACTTTTGACACCGCTAGATTTAACAACAGTTTTTCTACCTCGAGTGGCTTAGTCAACAATAGAAGGTTGGAGATATACTGGTTCAAATCTCATAGTGCCTCGGTACATTGCTCTGTAAATTCAAAGCTTTTATTCTTTTTCAGCACGTTGAAGAACTGTTGGCATCTTTCGAGGATCGAGAGATGAACCGGTTAAGAGCAGTTATCTGGCTGTTAAGCTTTTTCACCTCCACTTCGCTTTTTGGCACATCCGATATGGCTTTGATTACTTCAATCTTGACAGGTTTTGCTTCTATTCCTCTGTTAAAGACGATGAATCCGTGAAACATTCCTGGTGATTCGCCAAAGGTGCAATTTTCAAGGTTGAGCTTCATACCAAATTTATCCAATATGTCGAATTCTGTTTCTTGGTGCTTGAATATGATCTTTTGTAAATTATGATTTAACTAGAATGTCATCGACGTAGATCTCCATGATTTTTCTAATTTGGTCGTTGAACATAAGGTTTAACAATCTCTAGTAAGTTGCCTCTAGGTTCTTCAAACCAAAAGGCATCACCAACAATAGTAAGTCCCCCTGTCCTTAATGAAAGAGGTTTTTCTCTTGATCATCTAAGTTCATGAGGATATGATTATACCCAAAATATGTGTCCAGAAAGCTGAGAGCTTCATGTCTTGTCATTGAATTGATAAGTTGATCAATGTTGGGCGATGGAAAAGAGTCCTTTGGGCACGTTGCTCAGGTCGGTAAGTCAATACACATCCTCCATTTACCTTTCTTCTTCAGGACGACCGCAACGTTTGATAGCCAATCTGGGTAATGAACCTCGCAGAGTAGACCTGTTATTCAGCAGCTTCTCCACCTCTTCATGAACAGCTTGGCCTTTCTTTCGGCTATACGGTTGCTTTTTTTGCTTAGGGGCTTGATACCGGTGTCAACATTTAGGTTGTGTGTTATTACGTCTGTTGATATCCCAGGCATGTCGGTGTGTGTCAAGGCAAAGGTGCCTGCTCGGGTGTGCAGCAGATTGATGAACTCTTGCTTGGCCTCGACTGAGAGTTTGGCCCCCACATAAAATTTCTTATCCAAGAACTTCTCGTCGAAGATCAGGGGATCCAGATCATCTACAATGTCCTTGGCGGTCTTTTTGTCTTCGTTATAGTCTTGCATCATGACAGATGACTTTTGGAGCTCGGCGCCTCCATGATTTTCTGACTCGAATAGGATGTTTGTCACTAGGCAAGGCCCGAGTAACTTGTCCAACAATTGTTTTTGGTTTTTTACTTCCTTCTTTACTGCACATGTGACAGCAGCCACGTAGCAGCTCTTGGACAACTTCTGCTCCCCTTGTATCTCTTTTGGCCCCAACAGGGTTGGGTATTTGAGGAATTGATGAAGCGTTGAGGGTACCGCACGTACTTCGTGAATCCAAGGCCTCTCGAGGATGATATTATACGAGAGGTCACATGTCATCACTTGGAGAAGTTAGCTTCGTTACTCCTGGGATGAGAATTGAAAGGATTAATTCTTTAACGAATCTCTCATTGGAGCTGTTGACATGCGAGGTCTCTTTTTTACCTCTTGGTGGGCTTCACACACCACGATTGCTCTGGCTTTCTCTACATCAACCCCTAAGCCTCTAAAGATCGTATTAACGGCCTGTCAGTTTCCCTGGTCTGGGGTATCGTATTTTAGGGAATCGCTCTCGGCTTGGATCCTCATGAGGACGCCTTCTTTGGTAGCAAACCGACGAATAGTGCTTCCTAATGCTTGATATCAGTTTCAGCCATGTTGGCCGAGCTATGAGCTGTTCGTATTTTGTGAAAGCTGGTGAGGAGATCTTTGAGCTTGCTGTTTTTCGAGCGGCAGACTGTCGTCATTATCGACAGAGATTGGACCGTTATGAGGGTCCTTCGTTTGCTCGTCGAGATCGGTGGGATTTTTTTTGGGGTCATCTACTGCATCAGTGGTGTTCTTTGGGACATCATCGTTGGCATTCGACATGGTCGTGGTTCGTAAAACCTACAATTGACTGGGCCCCACAGTGAACGCCAAATTGTTTGTGCCTAAAAGTTACTTAATAGGTTAAACAGATAAAATTTATAAAGAGTCACAAGAAATACAATAAATATTAAGGAAGAGTAAATATAAGTAGAAAAAGTAAGAGATTGCATTCCTTGAAAATAGTAAGATTCTTGGAGCATCAACTGATGAATAATACAATAGAGGAGAGAGGTATTTATAGCTGCGAGTTTACCCTAGTCCGAATTATGGTAAACTACAATGACTATTTGTCGTGAGCCTGTTTACTCAAGGCAGTGACACTAATTAACCCTAACTAGGAGATTGTAACCGTAAGGTGGTGGGATGTAATGTCTTGTGTCTCAAGACTGTGCTTGTTGAACGGCCGTGGCTTGAGGAGCATGCGTATATCCTCAGCACCCTTTGACTTATAGAGTAAATATAGTTTTGCCAGCTAGACGAGTATCCCCATAATCATTGTTAGCCATACACCATTTTTACTTTTATTAGTACCGTTAATAGCTATCAGATATTTCACCTTTGTTGTTGTTTTGCCAAGTTTGTTTCAACTAATTTTTTCTTGATATCACTATGTACTATATTTCAATTTATTAGTTATATAAATTTAGATATCAAATCCTCTGTAAAGTTAATGCGTACATTTTTTATGCTTTATCAGATACTAAAGTTTACTATTGTGACGTGTAAAAATTAACAAACTTAGTTGAAAAGACTAGTTTAAATAAATTATACTGAAGGGAGAACAAGATCAGATGATGCTATTCCAGCAAAATGATTCACGACCTTCTTTAGAAACTAAAGGTCCGTAAAAAGCATCACTACTTCCACTCTTTGTTGCGTCATTCATCTTGGTTTGCACATGCATACTCTCATTCTAATTCAAAGTTCATTTCTCACCTCATTTTTTTTAACTTGAGATATTCTATCGTCATGTCACTGCCCAATGCAATATCACATACATTATCCAAGTACTTCAAATACTCCCTATATATCTTGTACTCATTTTTCATGTTAGGGTAGCTTCCAAAAATGAAATTTTTTTCAAGTGAGGTCCAACATCATCTCCTCTATACCTTATCATAATGTGCATCTGGTGAAGCTGATCAATCCTCTTAAATGTCGTTACCTTGAGATGTGGCAGTAAATAATCCCTCTTGATTCAAAGGATCAACCCTGTAGACAAATTGATTTCTATAATAGAAACTCCTAATTGACGAGTTTTTTTATTTTCATATGTCTCCAAACCTTTCACAACTGCCACATTTGGGAGATGCTTAATTCAAAATGATAAAGCCTCCTTAAATCAAACAGAAAATGTTCAAATAATGGATGAGTATAAGCTTTTTGGAGTTGTTCCTCCCACTTATCTAGACTCACATCTTGTTATAGTGTACCGAGACCTACAGCCAGCCACCAACTGTTTCTCATACTTATCTCTCAAAGTCAACTCATACTGCTGAACAAATTGACTCAACGTGCTTTGACTATTAACAAATCAATCAAATTATAGATTCATTCTCTCACTTCTTTGTGTGGATAACATCCCAGCCTACAAGTAGTGGTTAAGGTATACATGGACCCATCTTTAGCTCTCTGTGTGCAACTTAATGAACCAAGCATTTTCTTATAAAAGATATCTCACAATAAAGTCAGCTCATCTTCTCTCAAACTTATTAACAGTAATTCTATCATGGGCAATGGATTTAAATTTTCATTTTGCAGTCTGATAGTCAGCGATACCTTTGAGCCTAAAAGAAAACTTGGTAAATATGTACCAGATGAAATATGTGTGAATAGTGTTTGACTTTACTTCACTAAAGGCTGCCTCAATGCTCTCATATTAGTCAGTCAAGATAGAATTTGGATGAATATCCCCAATAGTTGTAAGCCAAGTAAAGAATAACAACTTGTAATTATTTGTGTCCTTACTAGCTAGCAAGAAGAGCACATCCCAGTAGTATAGACTGGCCATGATGATTAATTCTAACAAATGAAGCATTTGCCATGTTATACTGATTCACAAGGTATGTATAGTATCGAAGTTTACTACGCCATGGAACTCCTCATACATTAATTCTAATGCGAGTGAATCCATACAACGTCCTTAAGCCTACCTACATCATCCACATAAATCATATGGAAAAACTCACAATCCTTCGTCTGCATGTCACAAAAGAACTTACATAATGCGTTTGTATCACCATCTTTCAACTCCAACCTCCATGACTATAGAATAAAATTTCTACAGTCCTTTGGGGTGAAACTCTTGTTATTGGACCCTCCAGATCGAACCTCAAGAAGTCTTATGTTCCTAAAAACCTGTAAGGCAGCCCTGTTATTAGCTCGAAGTTCCCTTCTATTTGAAGTTCTAATAAATCTATGTCCGAGAATTATCTATGATAAGGTAGGGTCTAATTTATCTTAGCTTTGCATCTTATCCTCTTAGTGATTCTTTGATTTTTTTTTTAAGCCTAGACTTATGACATGCTAATATAATATACAAAGAAGAATAACAACCCGTTTTGGAGTTTGATCTTCTAACTACACAAAACCTTCTTTTTCTTGCATGTTCTTTATACAAAACATACAAAGAAGATTCGATCTAAATACAATTTCATCAATTTGACCTCTTAATAAGTGCAGTTCCGTAAAGTACCTATTATCCATATTTTCATCCTGATCTCCATATTCTCCATCATCATATGGAATGTCTTCATCTTCATCCTCAGCCTAGCCTTTCCCAATGTACTTATCTTCATCCACGCCTTCTAGAGTGTCTACCTATTTTATCCAATCATTAAATGTGATGTCTGAATAAATGTCAACCTCATTATCTTCATTGTTCAAGCTGTCATCGGATGTCGTCTCAGGAACATGAGACAATTGATTCCTAAATTGTTGTGTATTTTCACCGTCATGGTCCGAGGTCATTTTTATGTTAGAAAATAGATTTCATTGAGAAAATGTATTGTTGTGCGGAAGAACTGTAGTGAAGTTTTTATCTAGGTTAATTGATAAAACTTGCAAGATGCATAAAACATTTGGAGGGAAATTAGCCAACAGTTGTATAGTATGTAGATGTATAACGTATAAACGTATGGATATCCAAAATTTGAATGAAGCATGAAAAAGTTTGTTGGTTCTATGTGTTGGGATTGTAAATCTTCTAAACATCCTTATAAGTCATACTCCCTCCGTTCCATTTTAGATGAACCCATTTGATTTTGCACGGAGTTTAATAAAGAGATAAGACTTTTGAAACTTGTGGTCTAAAAGAAGTTATAGATATTTGTGTGGCTATAAATCATTTAGGGATGAGTAAAAGTGAATATTTCTTTCTAAATTTAGAAAGAAGTCATTCTTTTTTAAACAGACTAAAAAAGAAATAGGTTCATCCTTTTGAAACGGAGGGAGTAATTGTTTTGCTCGCTAACATTGTTTGGAGCTAAAGTCACCGTTAGGGACTTAATGGACTTCTTACCTTTTATGTCTATTTTCAATCCACATGGGTCTGGTAACATAGCAGAGTCCTTATCTTTAGTGAAATTGAAAACACCGCGTCCTGTGATCACAACTGGGGATTTATGATACTCCCCCTGTTTTTGTTTATGTGACAACAAAATTTTTTGGGAAGTCAAACGAGTTCTTCTTTATCTATATATCTCTTAACTATATCGTAAATATTTTGAATTATAAATTATGATTTAAAGTACTTTTTATGTAGCTTTCAAATAAGTAAATTTAACTTTCAAATACTTGAGAAATTTATGTCGACCCTTCAAATTAAAAACTTTGACCTTCGACGCCGTACCTTGCAATACAAAGACGAACAGAATGAGTAGTTTACAAGGAAAATTTAAACAAGAGCTGAAGAGAAACAAAAATATAATAATTTGACAAAGTATAATAATCTAATGTGAATGCAAGTGAAGAATATGCCACAGGGATCGATCAAGTTTCCCATGTAGCAGTGTCATTTATACCAGATGCCATGATGCTTCGATTCTTTGGTTTGGTTGTACTTATTAACTTCATTTTCTTGAATGCCATTCTCCTTTTGCTTGATTGAACCTAGACACATTCAATTCCACGAATATCAACACTGTCTCTACACCTGGCAAGGAAACTAGAGTTATAGGTCATAAACTTATAAACTTCCCTTCAAGAAATAACGAGAGAAAATGAAAGTGGGGAATAAATCCCTCGGATCATGTCACTCGTTGGAAAAAAAGAAGAAAGAAACTCTACCACTACTCACAAATATTATGAAGAAGTCGAATAAAAAATATTCCCTCTATTTCAAATTCTTTATTCGTTTTAGCTTTTCGAGAGTCAATTCTATCAAAATTGTATTGGAGTCGACGATATTCAGTGTCTTTTGGAGAAGAAAGAGATAGATGAAAGGAAAGGGAAAAGTCCTGCACTCACGTTTGATCAGTCAAAAGGAAAGGCAGTCAAAGAGTTTTTCCATCAGAAATAAATCTGGACCGTTGTTTTGTTTCTACAAGAATTATTCACAGCCCTTTGATTTGTATAGCTGTACAGCACCACTTTAGAACCTTGTAGAAGGTTATACACGTGTGATAAACAAGCGTAGTAAATAATGTAAATATCAGATTATTTTATTGTTTTAGGAGGTTAGTAAATGGCAAATAGGAGTGTGCCACGTGGATTAGCCATAACAGATTTTTATTCCTTTTTTCTCTGTATAAATTGAGGTGTACAGTAGTGGTGAATTTCAGAGAAGGAATTTACAGAAATTGTTCTTTTACATTTTTATCATCAAATTCTGATATGGTATCAGAGCATTAGGTGCTCTTCGATCTTCGATCCTCCTTCTTTCTCACGTAATCATCTCTCTCAGCTTGACTTCAAATGGCATAGGAAACTGATCCAAAATCTTCCTTCACCACGGATGACTCTACTCAAACTCCCATCAAACACCTTGAACTCAATAACCCTAATGGAGATTCATCAGATTCCTTCTACCTCCATCCTTCAGATTCTCCAGGAATGGTTTTGATTAACACTGTTTTTGATGGAAGAAGCTATGGGGGATGGAGAAGGGCAATCTTCAGAGCCCTTTCAGCCAAAAACAAGTTGGGGTTCATTGACGGAACCATCACAGAACCAGCAGTATCTTCTGCATCATTCAAGCCTTGGAGTCGTTGTAACGACATGGTGGTATCTTGGATCCTTAACTCTTTGTCAAAAGAGATCGCGGACAGTGTTCTTTACTCTAGAACTGCTATAGATATCTGGAAAGAACTTGAGACTCGTTTTGGACAAAGCAATGGAGCTTTGCTCTATCATCTGCAAAAAGAGCTAAATGATTTAACTCAAGGTGCTTCCGATGTTCCTGGTTACTTCACAAAAATGAAAAGAATATGGGATGAGTTGGAAAGTCTAGACACCTGTATTCACTGCAGCTGTGTGTGTTCTTGTGGTGGAAAGGATAGAACATCCAAATCAAATCAGGACAGGCGTTTGATTCAATTTCTCATGGGTTTAAACGAGGTTTATTCAGGAGTGAGGAGTAACATCCTCATGACTACACCTCTACCCACTGTGAATCAAGCATATTCACTCTTGATTCAAGGTGAGAAGCTGAGGGAGATTCACATTCCCTAGAATTCACCTGGGTCTGCTTTCATGGTTCAACACCCAACTGGATCTGGTTACATCATTCACACTTCCCCTGGATCTGCCCTCATGGCTGCTACGAACTCATATCCTAACAGACAATCTGGAAACAACAACAAGAAGGGGAAGTATCAAGGAAAGAAAACCAATAAGGTCTGTACAAATTGTGGTATACCTGGGCATCTTGCTGAAGGTTGTTACAGACTTATTGGGTTCCCTGATGACTTCAAATTCACCAAGAACAAGGGTATTCAGGGTTCTGCTCAAGCTCATGCCACCCTCACACAAGAAGAAAGTGGGAATCAGTCAATCAACAATTCAGACAAGGCCATGACACAAGCCCAGTATCATAACCTAGTACAACTTATTCAGCAAGTTAAACCTGGAAATCAAATTGAGAACTCAGAAACAATGATCTATGCACACTGTGCTGGTATAAACACTTCTGTTTTACCTTCTAAATCAGTTCACACTCATATAATTTGGATCCTAGACTCAGGTGCATCTGAGCATATGACATATGACTTATCTTTGTTATCAAATGTCCATCAATTGGATAAGCCAGTGTTTGTTAATTTGCCTAACTCACAAAGGGTTGAAGTGACCCAATCAGGATCAGTCTCTATACTACCTGATCTTCTCATAGAAAATGTTTTACATGTTCCCAGTTTTAACTTCAATCTTCTCTCAGTCCATAAACTTTGTTTACATTCTAAATGTTCACTAACTTTTAATTCCTTTGGTGCATTTCTGCAGGCCCCTTCAATGAAGAGGCCAGTGGCACTTGGTGAACAAAAACAAGGCATATATCTCTTCTATTCCAGTCAGCATATTTCAAGATTACCTAAGGATTTATATCCAGTTAATTTTGCATGTAATAGTGATGTTACTAGTGAATCTACATTCCCTGTTACTTTTTCAGCAAATATTACAAATGATGTAAGCCTATGGCACAATCGTTTGGGGCATTTGCCTTATCCTAATATGAGAAATATCACTTCCATTTCTTATTCTTCTAAATTGTCTCAACCATGTGATGTGTGTGCTAAGGCTAGGCAAGTTAAGCTTCCATTTCAGTCAAGTGTAATCTCTTCTAAAGGAACTTTTGATCTAATTCACATTGATACTTGGGGACCCTATATGGTCCCTACTCATGATGGTTATAGATATTTCTTATCTATAGTTGATGATTATAGCAGAGGGACATGGACATTTCTTCTCAGCACAAAATCAAATGCTTTTACAGTTCTTAAGGACTTTCTAACCATGGTAGAAAGACAATTCCAGAAGAAAGTGAAAGTAATCAGATCAGACAATGCTTTTGAACTTGGTAACAGTAAAGAAACCTCAGCCTATCTTTCTTCTTTAGGTATTCTACATCAAACTACATGTGTGTACACCCCACAACAAAATGGGATAGTCGAAAGGAAACATAAACATCTTTTGGAGACATGCAGAGCTTTGCTTTATCAATCTAAGCTCCCAGCATGCTATTGGGGAGAATGCTTGCTCACTGCTACACATCTCATCAACAGGTTTCCCTCTAAAGTACTTCAATTTAAGACACCCTATGAACTATTGTTTGGTCAGCCCCCAACATATCATTCCCTCAGAAGTTTTGGCTGCCTGGTGTATGCTTGTACTCTACCGGTTCACAGAACCAAACTAGAACCAAGATCTGTGCCTTGTGTGTTTTTGGGTTATCCTTTTGGAACAAAGGGATACAAGCTATTAAATTTGGAAACTAAGAAGGTGTTTATTTCAAGAGATGTGAAGTTCTATGAATCAATCTTTCCTTTCTCAAATTACACATGCTCAAACCATTTTCCTACCTCTGATGTTATTTTTCCTCCATCTACAGGGACCTCCCCCACCCTAGATTTTTCATCTTCACCCTCTTCCTCATTTCCTCAACATCACACTCCTGCTCCTACATCTTCTAACCACTCAAGCTCACCCTGTCATTCTCCAGATCATCCTACTTCCAGTTCCCACTCAAGCTCACCCTCTCACTCTCCAGCTACCCCTACTCCCAGTCCCATTTTATCCTCTCCCCCTGCAGACCCTCCCACACCTCCTATATCAGTTCCTCACTCCCCTGTTTCTCATCCAGTTTGGAGGAGTTCCAGAACTCACAACCCTCCCTCTTATCTTAAAGATTTTGTTTGTAACTCAGTATTCCTCACTGACCTCACCACCTCCTGCTTCACTGCCCCCACTAACCCTTCTACACTGCCTTTCTCTTCTCTCTCACCCTCAAATCAATCTCTCCTCAACTCTCTCTCCTATATCTCTGAACCTACCTCTTATTCTCAGGCTGCTTTACATCCAGGCTGGACAGAGGCTATGGCCAAAGAATTTGAGGCTCTTGAAACCAACAGCACATGGGAAGTGGTCCCTCTACCCAAGGGTAAGAAAGCCTTACCCTGTACGTGGGTTTACAAAGTCAAATACAAATCAGATGGTTCTTTGGAGCGACTTAAGGCTCGTTTGGTCATCAGAGGGGACATTCAACGCGAGGGAATTGATTTCAACGAAAACTTTTCCCCTGTTGTCAAAATGACGACCATCCGGTGCCTTCTTGCTGTGGCAGTCAAGAAGGGCTGGGATATTTTCCAATTGGATGTCAACAACGCATTTCTTCACGGTGATTTACAAGAAGAGGTTTTTATGAGGTTCCCTCCAGGGATGTCCCCTCCCTCTCCTCACCATGTCTGTTTGTTGAAGAAGTCCCTATATGGACTACGGCAAGCCTCGCGGCAATGATATGCCAGGCTCACTGCAGCCCTGAATTTTAAAGGCTATTCTCATTCACTCAACGACTATTCCCTATTTTTCAAGAAATCTGAGGGTGCAGTCACTATTGTTGCCGTCTATGTCGACGACATCATTATTACAGGTAACAACTTAGATGAACAAGTAACTTTGATAAGGTTTTTGGATTCTGAGTTCAAAATCAAAGATCTGGGTAAAGCTCATTACTTTTTGGGTATTGCGATTTTACGAGAGCCTAAAGGTTTAATCTTGAGTCAGCAGAAGTTTACCTTTGATCTTTTATCTGAGTTTCACTGCTTTGACTTGAAGCCAGCATCTTCTCCTCTTGATCCGACCAAAAGGCTTCGACTTGATGATGGTGATATCCTCCCTATCCAACTTACTATCGACGCCTTCTTGGGAAGTTGAATTTTTTGACTCATACACGTCCGGATCTCTCTTTCGCTGTTCAGCACCTGAGCCAATACATGCAGGCTCCTCGTCGTCCTCATCTTGATGCAGCTTTTCATTGTTTACGATATCTCCTTGCTTCTCCAAGTTTGGGCCTTTATATGAACTCAGACTCTTCATTTCGTCTTCTTGCTTACTGCGACTCCGATTGGGGTTCTTGTTTGGACTCCAGGCGCTCCATCAGTGGATTCTATATACACTTTGGTGGATCCCCAATCTCCTGGAAATCAAAAAAGCAACCATTAATCTCTTTGTCTTCTGCCGAAGCAGAATATCACTCAATGCGCAGAGTAACAGCAGAAATTACCTGGTTGGTTCGTTTGCTCGCAGATCTGTCCGTTTCTCCATCTTTGCCGGTGACTGTTCACTCCGACAGCCAAGAGGCGATTCATATCGCCAAGAATCCGGTCTTCCATGAAAGGACGAAGCATGTGGAGCTTGATTGCCACTTCGTCCGTCAACAATTCCTTGCTGGGATCATTTCTTTGTCTTTTGTTCCTTCCCGTTCTCAGTTGGCCGATGTATTCACGAAGCCACTTTCAGGCCCTTCTCATAAGGCTATAATCGACAAGTTGGGTGTTGTTCCTCACCCCTCCAACTTGAGGGGGGGGGGGTATTGGAGTCGACGATATTCAGTGTCTTTTGGAGAAGAAAGAGATATATGAAAGGAAAGGGAAAAGTCCTGCACTCACGTTTGATCAGTCAAAAGGAAAGGCAATCAAAGAGTTTTTCCATCAGAAATAAATCTGGACCGTTGTTTTGTTTCTACAAGAATTATTCACAGCCCTTTGATTTGTATAGCTGTACAACACCACTTTAGAACCTTGTAGAAGGTTATACACGTGTGATAAACAAGTGTAGTAAATAATGTAAATATCAGATTATTTTATTGTTTTAGGAGGTTAGTAAATGGAAAATAGGAGTGTGCCACGTGGATTAGCCATAACAGATTTTTATTCCTTTTTTCTCTGTATAAATTGAGGTGTACAGTAGTGGTGAATTTCAGAGAAGGAATTTACAGAAATTGTTCTTTTACATTTTTATCATCAAATTCTGATAAATTGTAATCAAGATTCTTTATAATTAAACAATTTTTTAATTTTATATCTCTAATATACTCCCTCCGTTCCAATTTATGTGGCAGCATTTTTTTATTTTTCTGTTCCAAAAAGAATGGCAGCATTCTAAATTTGGTAACAATTTAACTTCAGAATTACAGTTTTGCCATTATTGAAGTGATTTACAACCACACAAACATCTTTGGCTTATTTTACACCACAAGTTTCAAAAGTCTTCCTTTATTTCTTAAACTTTGTACCGAGTCAAATTATGACACATAAAATGGAACGGAGGGAGTAATATATGGAAATTTTCCAACTTAGAGTAATTTGCACCTGTACCTTTACTTTTAGAAGCTTCATTTCTTGTACACACTTTTCAAAACACTAGTTTTGGACACGCGCAACGCGCGTGAACCCTATATTAATGTGTTTACATATTTAAAAAAGTCTATTATCATATACATTGCATCGTAAAAAAAGGTATTCAATCTTCATTCTGTCAAAGAGCAAGGAGGAGTAGGCCGTCTCGCCATTCTATATAGGCTATTTGCTATTGCCCTACTTTATGAGAAATACATGTGTGATTGCATCTCTTTATCAGCATGCTAAAACAGTCTTGAAAAATTGATTCCAGTAGTTCAAATATAAGACTAATTAAAGAATATCAATTCATGCATTCTGAACTTTAATTGGATTCCACACTTACTGGTAGTCTAGTTACGCTAATGACCCCATGGGCTATATTTTATTAGTTATAGTTAGTACTCCGTAATAGTCAATTTTTTCTAAAGAAGCCTATAAAAGTAAAGGCCTCTCTTAACTTGAGCTAGTTTGGGATAGAAAATCATGTCATGCGCATGCCTCATTTATAAATCATTTCAGGGCCCGAACAAGCCGTTTTCATCAATATATGGTTGTATCATTTTTCTACATATGTAATAACATGAAATTGTTGGAATATGGAGGATTATTTTTTGTTTTGCACGGGTGTTCAGTACCTATATATAGGCACGATTAATGCAGATTTGTGTTAAAAAGTGTCATTTCAGAGCTAGATCACTTCTTACCGAAGGCGACCTGAGAAATCATGGCTCAAAACCAGGAGAATATTAATCTCACATTACAAACTTATGTATGCAACTTATTCCAATTAACATGTGTGCATACGCCCCTACCACCCAATGCCACAACTACTATTATTCATCTTCATGAGGTACTTATGTGCAGTCAGTTAAATATATTTATTTAAAATTACTTTTTTATGACAACGTAGCTTGTATAACACTACTTTCTTTTTAGGACGTTATGGAAAAATGGACAAAACTTAATTTCTTATACGGATTTCACAAGTTTTAGGAATTGAAATTCTTTAATTTATTCAATATTAATCTTTGATGCGATTTTTCTCTCTAAAGTATAACATTCAACCATAGTCTAATTTTCTTGCAATTATTGATAAGCAAAATTAGTATCCTAAAGTGGTGTATTCTTATTCCTTCCACCCCAATTTATATATGATATGCTCCATTCATTTCAATTTGTGTGAACATATTAGACTTGACACAAGTTTAATAAAGAAGAGAAGACTTTTGAAATTTGTGGTCTAAAATAACCATTGATATTTGTGTGACTATGACAAAATTTAAAATTAAATTATTTTCAAATCTAGAATGGGATCATTCTTTTTTGAATGGACTAAAAAGAAAATAGGTTCACATAAATCGAAAAGATGAAAATGGTCCATCTAAAATAAAGTTTATGAAAAAATTGTATATTTTTAAAATTTGTCGTCTGAAGTATGCCATAAGTGTTTTTTAACTTTTATAATTTGTTATCTTAGATATGACTTAACATTTATGTTTGAATATAAAATTTCTCACTAAAAGTAAAATAGCAAGTAAAAGTTAGATTATTTTTAAATTTAAAAATATATAATTTTTTTTGAACGGTATAAAAGGTAATGGAAAGAATCATTTTACTTCACCCTAAATAAGGGAGATACAATTATTGGTCAATACGATATTAACAAGAGTGTCGGACTACAGGCCTCCATGATAGGTGGTAGCATGGTATCTTGTCCCTCAGCTTGTGATCAACATGATTGATTAGGATATAATCAGTGGATTTTTCAATGCTAAGAGCCATATAAATACCACATTACTTAATTAAGTAACTAAGACAACTTAATTTGTTTAACAATTTAAAGACAGCTTGTATATACAATCAAGGAAGCAAAGTCAGCCTGCAAAATGTTTTTTTTTTCTTTTCTTCTTTTTTACTTTACCAATTCCACATAGAATAATTTAGCACTACAAGACAAATAGGGAATCAACAAGACTGGCTACCAGAGGTGCTCCTCCTCCTCTTGGCAGGAAAAAGATCCCGGAAGTCATCGTCCTCCGCCTGCACATGCCATTCATCAGCCACCACTCCATCAAAGTCAAGCTGGTGAATATTATTCACATGATGTGTAACATCAAAGAAGCAACTATCTGATAATCCGGCCATGTCTCCGTCACGGCCGCCACAAGACGGCTTGGCCTTACGACGGCCGGCTCCTACGGGCACGTTCCGTAGGGCACCACCGGCCGTCCAGTACCTTTGACAACCTTTGCAAAAGTGTCTTGGTTGGTTGACATTGTAGTTGTTGAAGTAACAAAACTTGGTTTCCATGCTCTTGCATCTAGGGCAAGGAATGATCTTATCTGGCTTTTTGTCTTGAAGATTATCATAATCATCATGGTTGTTATTAACTTTGTTTGTTTGATGATGATCATGACCTTTGGTGGCTTGTTTTGCTTTCACTTCTATTGTTGCACCAAACAACTTGATGCCTTGTGAGATGCGACTTTCTTGAACTTCAGCCATATTTTCTTGGTTGTAGGGGGTGGAGTGAGGTTAAGTAAATGTCTATGTTTGATGTAGAGGAACTTAGGACCAATGAGTTGATATATATAGAGATCTTTATATGTATCACTTATTAAAAAGGCAAAAAAAAAGTGCAGAGTGAGTATTAGAGGTTGGGGGTGGATGGTAAGTTAGATAGGGGAGGAAAAAAGTTCATGAGAAAAAGAGAGAGAAAAAGGGTAAGTCAAGAACGAAAAAGTTCATGGTGATGAGGAGAACCATTGAAAGCTCTTATTAATATATTACTTGAATGCCTTCCCTCGTGTTCCAGTTTTAATTTGTAAACTGCAATTACCACGAAAACTTATTACCAATATAACGTATATTAAAGTATGAAGTATACTATATTGGCAGAAATAAACATAATGGTTGATATAAATGTTAAATTAATTAAGATTTTTCGGTAAATAAAAAAGAAAAAAGAAGGAAATCACTATTATACTGATTAAAAACAAAAGTATCGAAAAGAGTTAGAAGTTTTGAGAGCCCAACGCTATGATATCCTCAAGCTTTGTACATGATGTTTTTGTCAATAACGTTTAAGCAGTATGCATTAACAGTATATAAAAGATTTAATCAAAACAATGGGTAGGTTACTAAGATTATAAGTAAAAAATTTATGACAAATACTAGTTACAAATAATCAGATAAATGTGATAATCAAATTATCATTATATGTTAAAATTTCATTGATTCTGTAAATAATCTTTACACTCCGATATTCTTCAATCAAAAATAGAACATTTAAGAACTGTTTATTATCCCATAAAAGTCGCTTTGTGTAATGCTAATACTCCTATAGTCCTATTACCCCACTTAATATTTAAGATGACTGCCTTTTGGAAAAAAAAAAAAAAAAAGAAGCTAAGTAAATGCATATGTTAGTAACTACTCCCTCCGTTTAAAAAAGGATGAACCTTTGCGGAGTATGAGGGTCAAATTGATTAATTTTGATCAAGATTTGCACATCGAATTTTTAAATTTTTTTTAAATAAAATTTACATATTTAAAAACTACGTGAAAAATACTATAAGTCACAATAGTTAATAATTCAAAATAGTTAGAAAATATTTGTAAAATATGTCGTCAAACATAATTTTATTTGACCCTTCAAATAGTAATAGGATCATCTTTTTTGAAAGACAGAGAATATATATATATATATATATATATATATATATATATATATATATATATATATATGTGATAGATATAATTAGGCGAGCAAAAAGTGCAAAAGGAATAAAGTTGTAAACTTTCCTGTAAAAGAATAAAAGGAAAAAGGAAGCCGCCATGAGCAACAAGCAATGCTGTTTTTTCCTTTTTATTCTTTATTCTTTATTCTTTATTCTTTAACATAGAGGAGGGGATTCTTTTTGTTAGGGTGGTGTAAAAAAGTTGATGCTGAACTTTTTGTCCACATCATTACTACACGTCATCTGGTTGTATTGAAAGCCTCTACGGAGGTGGGACCCAGCACCAGGTTGGTTGCTTATATTTTCAAAGTTGGGGTGTATAAAGATAAGGGTGAATTAAAAGAGATAAAGCTTAAAGAGGGTGGTCTTTTTTAAGCTTAGTTTAATATCAAATCAGAATTAGCTTTTGTTGCTTTGGTTTTCCTTTAATCAAGATTGAGATTATGCTGACACAGCATGTTCACGTTGTTTTAATCCTTAAGGTTGAAGCTCCAAAAAGCTTTTTCTTCTTACTCTACCATCTTCCTGTCATCCTCAATGAGTGAGGCAGAATGATATTTTTGTTAAACTCATTTTGATCATGATAAAAATTATACTAATTAAAGTATATGTAGCAGGTTACATGACATGTAGAAACCGAGCTGAAAAATACGTGGATGATCGAAGAAGAGAAACCCAAGCTCGATGGAAAGGAGTTGTTGGGGAATGTTATTGAGAAGATCGAAGATATTAAAGACATCAACCACTTGTAGAAAGAAAAATTCTGGCGTTAAATAAAGGTAGCTAACTAAGAAAAGTTTTCAACTGATGATATTGGCAATTAAAGCTCCCAGGGCTAGTTGTCCAGTGGGCAAACAATGGATGGTCTGAACACAAGCTATTAGCTCGTCCTTATTCTCAAAACGTTCCATCTCTCAAGGATCTTTTAAGGATACAATATCTTGGGTCACAGTATCTCTTTTGCAAAAAGGAATATTGCAAGAACATCTTTAAGGAAAATCACGATCGCAATCAAATCAATCACGATGGAGTATTTCAAAAGAAAATCAATTAAGGCAGCAGATTGGAAGATTGTATTAAAAGCTTCTTGCAAGGGGTACCCAACAGAAGACTATAAAAGTGCAGTTCAAGGCAGAGATACAACTTACGCTTCTACTTACTATCTACATTATTCTCTAAGCTTTTACTTATTAAGTTATCACTGTATACTTAAGAGTTTACGAGTATTCAAAAAGAAAAGAAGGAGAAGATCAAGGTAGAGGTAATAGTTGTGTCAATATGAAGTTTGTCTGATAAGCTATAAATCAAACTTGGTCGTTGTTGGTGAGCGAAGATCCAAAATCAATGAGGGAATCGTTAGTGGTGAACGATAAATCACACCGTGTACTTTGAATTCAAAAGAGCTAGAAGAGATACTCTTCCTTGTGACCCAAGGGGACTGGATTAGAAACGATATTGGTTCTGAATCAGTATAAAATAGATGTGTCAATTTTTACTTTCCGCATTTATTTGGTGTTCATTTATCGCTATTATTCTTAGTAGCCAACTGCCAAATCGCTTAAGTCGGATAAGTAATTCTAAATGAAAACATTCACCCCCCCCCCCCCCCCATCTTGTACTTTCAATTGGTATCATAGCTTGGTCTCACATATGCTTATTTTGTTTCCCTAACAGCAAGTGAGAAAAGATCATGTCTTCACACGTTGTCAACAGAGCTCTTCTACAAGAGGGAACTTCTGCCACCAGGCATCCTTACTTCAATGGTAAGCGTTATAGCCATTGGAAGATTCGTATATAAACATACATCAAATCGGTTGACTATAAGGTCTGGCGTGTTATCAATAAGGGACCTTATGATTTTCCTACTACTAATCCCACCAAAAAGGTTGAAGGTGACACCTCTGTCACTCCTATTTCTCTGGACGTAGACGACTACACTGACGAGCAAAAGAAGATAATTCAACTAAACTATAAAGCTGTTAACATTCTCTACAATGCTATTAGTGGAGATGAGTGCGAAATGATATCAAACTGTGAAACTGCAAAAGAAATATGGGATAAGTTGGACGTCACTTATGAAGGAACTAGCAAAGTGAAAGAAACTAGAATAAATCTTCTAATCTATGAATATGAAATGTTCAAGAGGAAAGATGAAGAATCTATAGAAGAAATATTTGCAAGGTTCAGTAAGATCCTTGGAGAACTAAAAGCCCTTAGGAAAGTTTACACGAACGGAGAGCAAGTCAAGAAGATTTTGAGGAGCCTTCCCACTATTTGGCAGCTGTTGCTCCCAACGCACACGCAAGTATAAGCGGTCGACAAGTAATAAAGTGATAAAGCGAGTATCGTTCCCACGAGGACTATGCAGACTAATACTTAATAAACAATTTCTAAACAAACTATTCAGGGATCTTTTTCCTTGATGGTGAGAGTGTTTATAACTAAAAAGCAGTATTTAAAGTGCTAGAAGTGTAGTCAAGCAATGGTGCAATACTTTGATTGTTAACAATATTAAGAGGACGGTCCAGGGTCAGAGTTACTAACAATCCAGTTGAGTTATCCAATTGATTCCACTTCTTAAATCCCGGGTTACTAACTGACAGAGTAAATGTAACTATGAAAACCTTTCAGTTCTTCACAGTCTATGCAAGCTACTTCAATCCCTATATGTCTATGGGTTATAAATCACATGCACGCATTAACGAATTCTGTAATGAGTTAAACTAGGCGAGCAAGTATATGTCTATCCTACTCACAAATTGGTTCCCCGATGCCCGGGTTCACAAACTAGTTCTATTTTTTCTTATTACGTAATTAAATTTTCTCTTTCGAGTTCAATCTAAAAACCATAGATAATGCATAATTATCGAGCTCTAATAATTATACAAGTGAAATCAAGAAAGAATAAGCAACCCGTTATGGGATTCAATTAATGGGAATCAATCTTCAAACAATCAACTTTCATGTAATACTCTAACCCTAGAACGTAATGTTTAGCCACACATATTCATAATCACAAGGCAAAGATTTGATGTAATAATGAAGTAAATGATGTAATAGATGAAAGATTAGGAATATACCCTTGTTCAATGAAGTATGGTGCTCTCAAATTTCCCCAAAGTATCAACTCCCATCAAAAACTAAGTAAAATAGTATTTATAAGGTTTACAAACACCTAGTAATAAGTTAGACCCAAGCCTAGACGAAATAGGAAGTAAAAATCCGCTCCAGGGGCGCTATAACGGGCGCCCCGCGCCCACGACCGCTCTAGGACAACCAGAACACGTCGAAACTTGCACGCCTTAGTGGCGCGCCGCGTGGGAAACCGCACTGGGGCACTGGGCGCTATAGCTGGCGCGCCACGTGCCCCAAAGCGCTAGGCAAAAACTCAGCTTTTCCTTGCTCCGCAACTCGCTCGTGTCGTGCCCTCGTGTGCTCAATCCAATCCTCAATCAATTTCCACTCATTCCTTGCTCAATCACGCTCCTAAAAGCTCCAAATGCACTGCGTAACAGCCTACACACGCACGACATCAAATTAGTGCAAAACCACATTCATAAACTATAAAACGAGCCAATAACAAGCTCAAACATGCGGAATTATTAAGGAAACATTGGCATAAAATGCCAAACATCACCACCCCACACTTGAACCTTTGCTCGCCCTCGAGCAAGTCACAACTAACTTCCCAACCTAGGTAAAACAGGTCTGCCTATGACTATGGTTGATATCGACCATTGAACCAATGCACACATGACTACTATGGATCCACTACATGCCAACAATTTACCAAAACCAAAAATATGAGAACAACCACCCCAAAATAGCTCAAATGCACAAACTCAACTTATTGCATCCATGCTCCCACAAAATCACACCTATCTACTCAACCAAGAACCATCAACTTCACCTATTTCATGCAAACCATGTGCCCTCACCAATATGAAGCAAAAGAGTGCCCCCCCAAAGATCACACACAACAATAAATATCATGAATAGAACGGGGGCAATAACAAATGAATTCACTCACTCTCATGAAAGTCTCACATGTCACACACAATGTACCATAGGCTTGCCCATAGTGTAGGACTCCACTAATGTAAGCTCACTCCAATCGGGATTAACTAGGACTTTAGAAAGGTCGTAATGTAGGCTAAGGGGCGGGTAGGATACATATGGTAATAGTGACTACCTCCCTAAGCACTTTAATACATCACAATTATTTCAAACACAATTCTCATCAAAGCCACCCAATCAACACTTTCACACGCACACCTTCTCAACAAGTAGCATTTTTCTTTTAAACACACACTAGCAAGGAATGGATATTCTTTTCTCTTTATTTCTTTTTCCACAATTTTTTTCTTTTTCTTTTCAACTTTGCTCTTTTTTTTTTCTTTTCAATTTCATTATTCCAACCTTGCCAATGCTCATAAACAACTACTACACAATTTTAACAAGAATTTCTCTTCATTAGTTCCACTCAAAAACCTCCCAATATCCAACCACAACTCCAAAATAATAACACAATATCAACTAAAGTGCTTAAGGAGTAAAGGGCCAAAAGAGACAATTTAGAACAAATGGGTACGCTCGGGG
Source organism: Petunia secreta (assembly GCA_029990175.1). NCBI lineage: Eukaryota > Viridiplantae > Streptophyta > Magnoliopsida > Solanales > Solanaceae > Petunia > Petunia secreta. The sequence goes on from JARKIP010000022.1 coordinate 34,406,156, forward strand.
TGTGGGTGCCAACAAAAAGGTCAAATAAATCACAACACTTTTTTTCCAAGGTATATATGTAAGGGTAGGCAAATCAAAAGAAGGCCTTGTATCATTTCCCAACTAGAGCAAACCTAGGATTTCATTTTGCACACACACGGGACAAGTTCTAGACATTGATATACAAACATGGAGCAAACAAGAATATGCCTCACACACACATTGCACATGATCCACACTAAAAGGTTCCATCAACAACTCTCAATCAAGCATCTACAGTACAACTTGTGGAAATTTAAGCACTAATGCACAAAGGTTCACAATAAAGTCAAGCAAGTGGACTCAAGCATCTCAAGGGGGTCGTTCCATTTTTTTCTAGGCATGCATCACAATTTAAAACCCAAGGACACTACAAATAGCACATCTAATCAATTCAAGTCCACCGGTATCAAACAAATCAAAGGCACCTAGCATTCCACCTATTTCCTTCGTCTAGGGTCGCCTATACTAACTATCCTAATCCTAAAAATAAAAAACTACCCGGTTCAAAGGTCTCCCCGTGGAAAAGAACCGTGGCCATAAGAAAAACCACGGGGCGGATGAAATGTACCACTAATAAAACTAAAAGGAAAATCTTTTTGGAATTTTTCATTGGTTTTCTAATTTTTTTTTATATATTAAAGCAAGAAACAAATCAAAATAAAGTCAAGTGACAAAAGAAAATCCTATGGTACATGCATCCCTAACCTCAAAAATAGATAAAGGGCAGTACCCCACCCCACACTTAAACTAAGCAGTATCCTCAGTGCGACAAAGAAGTAAGTGCAAGAGTAAAGAAAACTGCCCTGAAATCCAGCTGACCAACACTGGGTAGTGCGCATGAGTGCGGACCTAGTCCTCCTCCTCATCAGAGCCACCACCCTCAGCATCAGTCTCCACAGCCTCACTGTCCGGATCACGATCAACAATATCCGAATCAGTGTTCTCATCCTCCTCCGGAGGCATCTCTACTGCTCGAGTCATGCCTAGCAGGCGCTTCGAGGTCTCCAGTAGAGGCACAGTGCGATCAATAGCTGTCATATCCACGCCCGACCGCCGGGCCATCTGCTCCATCCTCAAATACTGACGTGCAGACAAGTTGGCGTCTGATTCCCGCCACTCGTCAGCCGTCAGTCTCACCGGTGCAGTAGTGGTCACACCCTTTACCGAGGCAATATCAAACGGCTTCCCGATGTCAGGGACAATGCGATCCCCAATCTCATCCACGGGGACTCCAGCCTGCTCTAAATACCGGGTCAGGATGTTCCCAAAATACAAGCGACTACATGAATCTAGCCCCCGTTGCTCCTTCATCACTCGCAACATGTAGTAGCTAATATTGACCGGCCTCCCGGTCATAAAGAAATATACCATGCACGCCCGAGTCTTGGTGACCTCGGAATAATGAGAAGATGGTAATATGCGTACATTTATAAACCACATCCACACACGAGCCGGTTTGAGAAACTGCGAGAAGAACATATACTTGTGTCTTCCGGACACACTGCGCTCCCACTTATGCGTGGAGCTCTCACCACAGAGTGTATCTCGGAGATCCTTATAGTCAGGCTTTTTAATGAACTCCTTCAGATCATCATAATCAGGGTCCTCGACCCCCAAAAAGGCATTCAATGCCGTGTGGTCTAACTTCACTCTCACCCCCCTCACCGTGACCATGTCATCCTCCTTCCGTGCCTCCTCCGGCTCCCCGTTTGCATAAAGTTCTTGCACTAAGTCAAGGTTGGCATGCCCCAGACTCTCAAATACCGAGTCCCACTTTAAAGCAATTATCGCATCGGCCACCCCTCGAAATTTTTGCATTACCCTTCGCTTGTCAATTGCTTGCTCGGGGATGTACCCCGCAAGCCTCACATTTTTGTACCAAGTTTGGCAGTCACCTTTCTTCACAAAAGTGATGCCATATCGTGTCTTTCCCCCGGGTCGTAGTATCGGCACTGCGTCCTTAGGGATTTTTGCCTTGGCCTTTGCCTTTGGTTTGGCCTTGGGCTTGGCCGGTGCCTTGCCCTTTTGCTTTGTAGAAGAAGGCCCGGCTTAGAGTGCTCTCCTCGGGGCCGATGCGGATGAAGAACTCTTGCTTGGTAGAGGTGTGGTCACCATGGTACCTACACAACAATAGATCAATGTGAGATGTCAAACTAAGCACCAAAAATACAATTCAAGCTCAATTGGTAGGGTACCACCCCACACTTATCACACACTCTATGTGTCAATCAACTTAACTCAATGGCACAAGCAACCCCACACTTAAACAAAACTAGCTTCGGACAAAGTATGCCACGTTTGTGGTTTTTCAAGATCAAGCTAGTGTGGGTGCATCATAATCAATTATTATGTGTATGCGACACTTAATGTTCATAATAAGCCTAAGGAATGCATTGCTACTCAAGAATTCACAATGTCATACAATTTTCATCATTGAGGCTTTTTCACAAACACTTGGTGTGCACACTTTGAAACTATCAAGTTCAATGATTTTTGGAATGTGCCAACCCTCCCAAATTGTTGGGAGATCTCTTTTTACAAGTCACAAGCTAACTATCAAGCACAATGAACAATTTAAGCACATCAAGAGTAAAATTTATACATAAACTTGCAACTAGCTAAGAAACCTACCATGAAAAAGAAGTAGTTCATCTTACATGTGATTGAAAGAGAAAAGTAGGAATTTACTTACTTGAAAGTGTTAGAGTGGATTGCAACAATATTTGGGAATGATTCCAAGTGTTAGAGGTGATTTGGGGAGTGTTTAGGGACTAATTGGAGAGAAAATTGTGAAGAAAAGACAATAGAAATCGGGTATAAGGGATTGGGGAAAACCAGGTCGCGGGTCAAAACCCGTTTGACCCAGAATTAAAAAAAAAATTTGGCCGGGCGCCCTTAGCTCCGCGGCGCGGATCAAATGCACGCAGTATTTTGAGCATTTTGCTTGACCAGGCGCGTTGGGAGGCGCGGGGCGCTCCCAAACGTGCCAGGCCATTTTTTCAGCTTGCAATTTTCGCGCGTTGGGAGGCGCGGGGCACTCCCAAATGCGCCCGAACATGTTTTTTCGCACCAATTTTTGATTCCAAGTGCGAACCCAAGCGCGGGACATGTCTCGAGGCGTCCCGTACCCCTCAATACATTAATTTCACCTTGTGTAGCTCTCCCGATACCTACAAAAATGACACACAAAAACAAAAAACTACGTGACACTATAAAACAAAAAATACTAAACTATTACAAATACAAACTCGGGTTGCCTCCCGAGAAGTGCCTTATTTAATGTCATGGCACGACGGGTATTAATCAAGGGTCCCTCAAAGTAATGGAAGTACGGTGATTCACCGAACCTCCCCAATAATGCTTCACCCTTTGACCATTTACCAATAATGTATTCTCAGAATCCGGGGCTTTCAATTCAACCGCTCCATGTGCGGTAACACGAACAACTTCAAAAGGCCCCGACCATCTAGACTTCAACTTGCCCGAAAATAATTTCAACCTTGAATTGAACAACAACACCAGCTGGCCGGGCTCAAACTGACGACGCTCAATATGCTTGTCATGCCACTTCTTTGTCCGTTCCTTATACAATTTCGTATTTTCATACGCATGGAACCGGAACTCTTCAAGCTCATGCAATTGAAGCATCCTCTTTTCACCCGCTAAGGCCATATCAAGGTTGAGCTTTTGAATTGCCCAATACGCCTTATGCTCTAGTTCAACAGGCAAGTGACAGGCCTTACCATAAACAAGCCTATATGGAGAGGTTCCAATAGGTGTTTTAAATGCAGCTCGATAGGCCCAGAGAGCATCATCTAACTTCATAGCCCAATCCTTCCTCGAGGCATTCACAGTCTTCTCAAGGATTTGCTTGATCTCTCTATTAGATACTTCCACTTGGCCACTAGTTTGGGGGTGATAAGCAGTAGCCACCTTGTGGCGAACCCATACTTGGCCAACAATTTATTGAACAACCGGTTGCAAAAATGCGTACCTTCATCACTAATTATAGCCTGCGGTGTCCCAAAACGAGTGAAAATATTTTTCTTCACGAACTTCACCACCACACTCGCATCATTTGTTGGAAGTGCAATAGCCTCCACCCATTTAGACACATAATCAACTGCTACGAGGATGTATTTATGGCCCATAGAAGGTGGGAATGGACCCATAAAATCAATCCCCCAACAATCAAACAGCTCGATCTCCAGGATATTGTTCAAAGGCATCTCGTGACGCCTAGAAATATTACCCGTTCTTTCGCAACGATCACATTGCTCACTAGTGCATGAGCATCTTTAAATAAAGTAGGCCAAAAGAAACTAGACTGAAGTACCTTTGCATCTGTTCGATCTCCACCAAGGTGGCCACCATAAGGAGATGAATGGCAGCTCTGTAGAATCGGCTCTACTTCTTCCCTTGGAATGCATCTCCTAGCTAATTGATCAACGCCTATCTTGTACAAATAAGGCTCATCCCACACATAAAATCTGCTCTCATGAAGGAGTTTATGCTTTTGCTCAGCAGTAGCCCCAGGGGGGTACACATTACTCACAAGTAAGTTCACCATATCAGCATACCATGGCACCTCAGCTACATCTAGAGCAAAAAGTTGCTCATCAGGGAATACCTCTTTAATCTCAGGCCCCTCATCTACATGATCTCTATTCTCCAGCCTTGACAAATGATCAGCTACTTGATTCTCAGTCCCCTTGCGATCTCGAATTTCAACATCAAACTCTTGCAATAGGAGAACCCATCTAATGAGTCTAGGCTTGGAGTCCTTCTTTTCTAACAAATACCGGATTGCGGCATGATCAGTGTAGACAACAACACGAGTGCCAATCAAATAAGATCTGAATTTATCAAAAGCATACACTACGGCTAGCAACTCCTTCTCAGTGGTGGTATAATTAGACTGGGCTGCATCAAGCGTCTTGCTTGCATAATAAATGGAGTGAAAGATTCTTCCAATTCTTTGGCCTAGAACAGCCCCAATAACATTATCACTCGCATCACACATCAGTTCAAATGGCAAAGACCAGTCAGGAGCAATGATGATTGGTGCGGTCACCAACCTTTTCTTCAACTCTTCAAATGCCTTGAGACAAGCATCATTAAACACAAATTTCACATCCTTCTCTAACAATTTGCACAAGGGAGTGGAAATTTTGGAGAAGTCCTTTATGAAACGTCTATAGAACCCTGCATGTCCCAAGAAACTACGCACCCCCTTAACAGAGATAGGTGGTGGTAATTTCTCAATAGCCTCAATCTTCGCTTTATCAACCTCGATCCCTTGCTTTTACACCTTGTGCCCAAGTACTATGCCTTCTTGAACCATAAAGTGACATTTTTCCCAATTCAGCACCAGATTTGTTTCTTCACAGCGGCTCAGCACAGCATCAAGATTTTTCAAACATTCATCAAAAGAGTCATCCATGAATACCTCCACAAATTTTTCCACCATGTCGGTGAAAATAGCCATCATGCACCGCTGAAAAGTCCCCGGGGCATTACATAACCTAAATGGCATCCTCCTGAATGCATAGGTGCCGTATGGACAAGTAAAAGTAGTCTTCTCTTGGTCTTTAGGAGCTATCACAATTTGATTATAGCCCGAATACCCATCCAAGAAACAGTAATACTCGTGCCCTGCAAGTCTATCCAGCATCTGATCAATAAAAGGGAGTGGGAAGTGATCTTTCCTGGTGGCCTTGTTCAGCTTCCTATAATCAATGCAAATTCTCCACCCTGTAACTGTTTTTGTAGGAATCAACTCATTATGTTCATTCTTCACCACTGTCGAGCCCCCTTCTTTGGAACACATTGCACTGGACTCACCCACTTGCTGTCAGAGATAGGAAAAATAATACCAGCATCCAGCCACTTGATAACTTCTTTCTTCACCACCTCATTCATAATTGGATTTAGTCTTCTCTGCTGCTCTATAGATGGCTTGTGGTCTTCTTCCAAGAGAATTTTATGCATGTAGAAAGAAGGACTAATCCCTCTAATATCAGCAATAGTCCAGCCAATAGCTCTCTTGCGCTCTCGCAATACCCTCAACACCTTTTCAACCTGCACATCAGACAACAAAGAAGAAAGGATCACGGGCAAGATATTACCTTCACCCAAATAAGCATAACGTAAATGCGCGGGTAAAGGTTTGAGCTCAAGAGTATGAGCTCTCTCAATAGACGGTTTAGCAGGAGTTAAGGTCAACGGTCTATCAAGCTCCTCAAATTTCTTCCACCCTGGGATGAATCAACTCTGCATATTAAGAACCTCCAAATATTCTTCAATGTCATCATTCTTCAGGATATAATCATCATCATCACATAAGAGTGCCCTTTCTAAAGAATCAACATTAGAAGCCAAGAATGACCTCTCATCAGCAGTCAACTCATCATCTACTACTTTTACCATGGACAACTCTTCATAATGAGAAGGAAGCTTGGTCGCTCTGAACACATTAAACACAGCTTCTTCCCTATTCACCTTCATGATCATCTTTCCAGCTCTGACTCTAATAACAGCATCAGCAGTAGCCAAAAATCCTCTCCCCAATATGAGAGGAACCTCAGGATCAGCTTCATAATCAAGAATAATAAAATCAACAGGTAATATAAACTTACCCACTTGTACAAGCACATCCTCAATAATCCCCTCGGGGCATGTCAATGATCTATCAGCCAGCTGCAGAGTCACAGTAGTGGGTCATGGTTCACCCAGGCCTAGCTTCCTGAAAACTGAAGAAGGCATTAAATTCACACTAGCACCCAAATCACACAAAGCTCGACCAACCTCATGTTCCCTAATTTTCAAGGGAATAGTAAAACTGCCAGGATCCTTCAATTTCTGAGGAAGCTTGCTTCTAACTCTGGAACTACACTCCTCATTGAGTGCAACTGTCTCGAACTCAGTCAGTTTTCTCTTGTTAGCAACGATATCCTTGATGTATTTAGCATATTTGGGAACATCCCGCAAAAGCTCCACCAAAGGAATATTTACCTGAATCTGACTCAATATCTCCAAGAATTTCTTGCATGCTGCATCAACTTTCTGCTTCTGAAGTCTCTGAGGGAAAGGTTGTGGTGGTCTCACAATAGCAGATTCGGGCTGCTTTGCTATCACTGTCTCTGCTTCTTTCTCCACTTCCCTATCAGCATTGGGCTCTAACTCACCAACAGGCTTCTTTGGCTTTGGGGGAACTTCTTCCAGAGCTCTTCCATTCCTCAAAGTAACTGCTTGCACAAATTCTTTCGGATTCTTCTCTGTATCACTCGGTAAAGCACCACGAGGTCTATTATTTTGTGCTCTAGCTAGCTGCCCCAATTGTCTCTGAAGATCTTTCTGCGCATTGCTCAAATCTTTAATTGTTTGTGCCTGAGATGCTTGATCATCAATGAGCTTTTGCTGCCCTGCAAGGATTTTCCTAAGCATATCCTCCACTGCATTAGACTGCTGTGGCTGAGTCTGTGACTGTGACCCCTGTGGTGGTGCATTTTGGGATCTCTCATTGCCTTGAGGCTGCTCACGACTACCCCTCCAAGAAAAATTTAGGTGATTATGCCAACCCGTGTTATAGCTATTACCATACTGATTGCGATTCTGACCCTGTGACCTGTTCTGATTACCCACATAATACACTGACTCTGGGTTAGATGGACAGACATCAGTAGTATGATCTTCTCCACAAACCTCACAAAAGACTTGAAGTTATTGCACTAGAGCTGCTGGTGGTTTAGCCTGCAGAGTCAGTTTGCTGATCTGATTGGAAATAGCATCCATTTTCGCCCTTAGCTCTGTAACTGCATCTAATTGAAGTACCCCAGTAGACTTATGCGTAGTAGCTCTGCCAACACCCTGCCAATCAGGATTGCTCTGCGAAAACTTGTCAAGTAAATCATAAATTTGATCAAAATTTAAAGCCAATACTTGGCCTCCAGCAGCAGCATCTACCACAATCTTAGTGTGTTGGTTCAACCCCTCACAAAAGTGTGTGCGATAACCTCATTAGATTGGTTGTGGTGTGGAGAATCTCTCAATAGAGCTTTGAATCTCTCCCAGGCTGAATACAACGATTCTCCTTCTATCTGCCTGAAGGACATGATCTCACTCCTCAGCCGGATTGTCTTGGCAGACGGATAAAATTTAGCCAAGAATTTCTTAGCCAAATCCTCCCAAGTAGTGATAGACCCAGGCTTCTCAGCCTTTAACCACTTCCGTGCTGTCCCAATCAGTGAAAATGGGAACAAAGTCAAGCGAACATAATCAGTAGGAATACCCGCTAGTGTATAAGTATCACTGATCTCCAGAAAGTTCTGAATGTGTTGCTGCGGATCCTCATGAAGTAATCCAGCATATTGCCCCGTCACATGCTGCAACTGAATCATGTCGGACTTGATCTCAAAGTGTCCGGTAATAGCGGGCTTCACAATACTTGACACTACTCCTCCCAGGCTAGGAAGAGCAACATCTCGCACTGCTACTGCTCGTTCTTCTGCCATTTCAATAGGTAAAGAATCAAGTACGATTGCTAGTGCTTTTCGATCTCTCGCCTCTTTTATTACCCTTCTCAAGGTTCTTTCAGGCTTGGGATCAAAAGGTGCGAGTGGTTCGTCCTTTCTATTCATTTGCATGCAAAACTTGTAGCCTGAAATAGCACAAGAAACTCAACCAAAAAAAATTAAATCTGAATAGAAATTAAGTAATCGTTCAAAAAGAAATTAGTCAGTAATAGTCCCCAGCAATGGCGCCAAAAACTTGTTGCTCCCAACGCATACGCAAGTATACGCGGTCGACAAGTAATAAAGTGATAAATCGAGTATCGTTCCCACGAGGACTATGCAGACTAATACTTAACAAACAATTTCTAAACAAACTACTCAGGGATCTTTTTCCTTGATGGTGAGAGTGTTTATAACTAAAAAGCAGTAATTAAAGTGCTAGAAGTGTAGTCAAGCAATGGTGCAATACTTTGATTGTTAACAATATTAAGAGGACAGTCCAGGGTCAGAGTTACGAACAATCCAGTTGAGTTATCCAATTGATTCCACTTCTTAAATCCCGGGTTACTAACTGACAGAGTAAATGTAACTGTGAAAACCTTTCAGTTCTTCACAGTCTATGCAAGCTACTTCAATCCCTATATATCTATGGGTTAAATCACATGCACGCATTAACGAATTCTGTAATGAGTTAAACTAGGCGAGCAAGTATATGTCTATCCTACTCACAAATTGGTTCCCCGATGCCCGGGTTCACAAACTAGTTCTATTCTTTCTTATTACGTAATTAAATTCCCTCTTTCGAGTTCAATCTAAAAACCATAGATAATGCATAATTATCGAGCTCTAATAATTATACAAGTGCTATCAAGAAAGAATAAGCAACCTGTTATGGGATTCAATTAATGGGAATCAATCTTCAAACAATCAACTTTCATGTAATACTCTGACCCTAGAACGTAATGTTTAGCCACACATAATCATAATCACAAGGCAAAGATTTGATGTAATAATGAAGTAAATGATGTAATAGATGAAAGATTAGGAATAAACCCTTGTTCAATGAAGTATGGTGCTCTCAAATTGCCTCAAAGTATCAACTCCCATCAAAAACTAAGTAAAATAGTATTTATAAGGTTTACAAACACCTAGTAATAAGTTAGATCCAAGCCTAGACGAAATAGGAAGTAAAAATCCGCTCCAGGGGCGCTATAACGGGCGCCCCGCGCCCACGACCGCGCTAGGACAACCAGAACACGTCGAAACTTGCACGCATTAGTGGCGCACCGCATGGGAAACCGCGCTGGGGCACTGGGCGCTATAGCTGGCGCGCCACGTGCCCCAAAGCGCCAGGCAAAAACTCAGCTTTTCCTTGCTCCGCAACTCGCTCGTGTCGTGCCCTCGTGTGCTCAATCCAATCCTCAATCAATTTCGACTCATTCCTTGCTCAATCACACTCCTAAAAGCTCCAAATTCACTGCGTAACAACCTACACACGCACGACATCTAGTTAGTGCAAAACCACATTCATAAGCTATAAAACGAGCGAATAACAAGCTCAAACATGCGGAAATATTAAGGAAATATTGGCATAAAATGCCAAACATCAGCAGCCAAAGGTAACCAGCATAGAAAGCGGCGATCTGTACAAATTGTCTTATGATGAATTCTGAGGTGATCTGATTTCTTTTGAGAAAACACATCTCAAAAGAAATGCTCAAGAAGACAAAAAGCAAACTGTGGCCTTCAACATTACAACTAAGGAAGTCAACTGTGAATACTCTAAGAAGGATAAAATTCAAGAAGAACTTGTTATGATGTCCAAAAACATTAGCAATCTGATCAACAAGAGAAGGCAGTTCAGGAAAACCAGGCCTTAATTCAGGAAGGACATCCAAAACAACAACAAAAAAATGAAGAAAGATACTACTAATGTGGAAAACTTGGACACATTGTAGCCAACAGCCTCGAAGCCAAGAAAAAGAAATTAAAAGGTAAGAACAGATCTTATGCATCCTAGAGCAATGAGGAAGAATCTTAAAAAGATCAAGAGAAAAATGAAAACCTCTGTTTTTATGGCCACCAGTGACTCAAGTGAGCGACGTCTACTGACTCTAGTGAGGAACACCACGAATGTGTGCACAGAAAATGAGAAATGGTCTTTAGACAGTGGATGTTCCCGACATATGACGGGTGATCTGTCAAGTTTGGAGGAGATGCAAAAAAAAAAAAAAAAATTGTTGACATTGGGATAATCTCTCTCAGCCCTTCATGTGAAATCAAAGGGCTTTCTTAGTGGATGAATTAGAACATAATCTATTAAGCATCAGTTAATTCTGTGATGGTGGATACAAGGTTAAGTTTGAATCGTCCAGATGCATTATTCATGACACTAAAGTTAAGGTTGTTCTCTCCGGAATCAAAGAGAACAATATTTATGTTATTAACAATGGAGGTACTTCAAATGGTAAGCATCTATGTTTAGCATCTATTACAAATGATCCATGGACTTGACATCGAAAACTTGGACATGCTAGCATGTATCTAATTGAAAAGCTTTTAAAGCAAGATTTATTTATAGATCTTCCTAAACTAAACTGTTCAAAAAATCACATTTGTGACGCATGTCAACTTGAAAAATAAACTAGATCTTCTTTTAAATCTAAAGACATTGTTACTACCTCAAAACCTCTTGAATTACTGCATATGGATCTTTTTGGTCCCACAAGGACAACTAGCATAGGTGGTAAAAGATATGCTTTGTTATTTTTTGATGATTACTCTCGTTTTACTTGGGTAAACTTCTTATCTCATAAAGATGAAGCACTAAATTGAATATATTGCAAGAGAGTACAAAGAGAAAAAAAAAATACTACATCTCAACCATCATAAGTGATCATGGTGGAGAACTCAAAAGCAAGAGGTTTGAAGAGTGCTGCAATAATCAAGGCTATACACATACCTTCTCCTCACCAAGTACTCCTTAGCAGAATTGAGTAATTGAGAGAAAGATAGAACACTCAAAGACATGGCTAGGACTATGTTAATCGATCACTCTCTCCCAAATCACTTCTGGACCGAAGCGGTAAGTATAGCATGTCATATCTTAAATATATTCTTAATCCTACCGGTTTTAAAGAAATCCCCATATGAGTTGTGGAAAGGAAAGCATTCTACATTAACTACTTTCACCCGTTTGGATGTAAATAATTTATACATAATAATGGAAAGGATAATCTTGGAAGGTTTGACCCTAGAAGCGACGAAGGAATATTTCTTGGACACTCTTACACTAGAAGGTCATACAAAGTCTTCAATATAAGAACTTTATGTGTTGAAGAATCCATACATGTAGTCTTTGATGATTCTTGGCAAAATGTCAAGACATGTATTGTAACAGTTGACAAAGAGGACACTCAAACCCAGCCGGATCGATATGAGGCTCAATGTCATAAAAAACTAGCGGATAAAAACAAATGATGATCCACAACCGACAATAGAAGAAAAATAAACTAAGTCGAAAACAGATCAGGAAGTTGTCGTTCCAAATGAATGGAAAAGCAAACTAGACTATCCTCATAAATTCATCATTAGAGATCCACACGAAGGTATGAAAACCAGAAGGTCCTTTAATTCTAACCTCGCTCTCATCTCGCAGATTGAAGCAAAAAGAATTGATTAGGCTTTTCAAGATGAGTTTTGGGTTCATGCCATGAAAGAAGAATTAGAACAATTTGAAAAGAATAAGGTTTGGAAAATTGTCCCCATACCAAAAAGTACATCAGTAATCGGAACTATGTAGGTCTTTCGAAACAAGCTGAATGAAGAAGGTAAGGGGGTAAGGAATAAAGCTCGTCTAGTCGCTCAAGGCTACTCTCAAACAGAGGGAGTCGACTATGATGAAACTTTCACTCCGGTGGCAAGGTGAGAATCTATTCGCATGTTATTAGCCTATGCGTCTTAGAAAAATTTTAAGCTATATCAAATGGATGCCAAAAGTGATTTCTTAAACGGATTCATTAAAGAGAAATTTTACGTCAAACAACCTCCTGATTTTGAAAATAAAAAATTTTCCCACCATGTGTTTAAATTATCTAAAGCTCTTTATGGTCTCAAACAAGCTCCTAGAGCTTGGTATCAACAACTAAGTTCATTTCTCATTCAACATGGTTTTGCTCGTGGTGTAAGTGATACAAATTTATTCATCAAACATACTCCAAAAGAAAATTTAATCCTTCGAATCGATGTCGATGATATTATTTTTTGCAATACTAATCAATCTATGTGCAAAGATTTGAAGTGTTAATGCAAGGAGAATTTGAAATGAGCATGATGGGAGAGCTGGCTTTCTTTCTTGGTCTCCAAATTAAGCAAATTGAGAAGGGAATTTCCATTTGTCAATCCAAATACACCAAGGAACTGATAGCTAAATTTGGAATGAGTGAAGCTAATCCTGCAAAGACTCCCATTAGTCCAGAGATTAGCCTGGTTACTAATGAAAGAGGGACATATGTAAATGCCTCACTGTATAGAGGAAAGTTGGTGCAAGGACTATATTGCAGCAGTTAGTCGACGAGTATGAAAGACGTCGAGAACCTCTTTGAAAGGCACATAGCTATCATGACAGACAAATTGCAAGAAAGATGACAAGTGCACTCAAGGTCCTAATGTCCGACAAAAGCCAGCCTCCCTTTCTGTTACACAACACAATTTGTTCCTTACACAACATCTTTATCACCTTTCATTGATATTCAACTCCTCATCTCCCGTTTAAGCAAACATCGGTCGTATGACCAAAATCCTTGCCTTGGCTGCTACATAAAGCATCTAGGCAATCTCTTGTGATATCTATGCACTCTATCATAATTCAAGCGCTAATCCGTCATCCACGGTCTGGACTTTCTCTTAAGCTTATGTGTCATTTTTACGTCTAATCTTTGCTAATATGCCCACACTATTTTGTGCATTTCACCACTTTGTTAGGGTTTCCTTGCGTTTGAACACCGAAATTGGTTGAGAATCTGCATTCAAAAAAGTCAAAATGGCAAGCCGAACTGAAAACATTTTCTCCTGCAACAAAGTCCTTTAAACCATCAACATATGACAGCAAGAGTATTCAGACAATCCCAATACAGTACAACATGCATTATACTCACACGAGAGTCACAACAAAGAAATCCAATCACTATATGACCGAGCTCACAAAACTTACACTACACCCCAACTTACACAATAAACAACCTCCCCTCTGTCAAGACTTTCAACTACAACCCTATCAGGCTCAACCCAATCATGGGCATACAAAAAGATAAAACCTCACGCCTTTGTTCCTTTAGCCCAATCAAATGACATTGCAACTAGCAGACAAACTACTCCCTGGATGCCTATTCCTAAATTCGATCCAACAAGATGTACACTCAAATATTCCATACCATGACACCCCAAGACATCCAGCACTGAAACACAAAGTTCAGAGTCTGATTAATCCAAAGCAAAACAGTGGTACAACAACAAAACAACAAAGGGAAACTCTAACTCCCAAACCACAAGTACACTTCTACAAAGGCCAATCCATCAAAGTTAGCCTCAAACATGAAGATATCCCATCACAACCATAAGACAAATACTATTTTGGACAGCTTCTCCAAATCTGGCAAAACCAAATATTAAACCGTAGTCTGAGTATGCAGATATCCACATACTCATAGTCATCAACACACCCAATCGTCGCACTAAAGGACGAATGCAGATTTTAGCCAATACATTGGTGTTCACTGCAATGGAACCACGTTTTCTCGGTGATTTGTCATAAACAATAAACTAGGGCAGAATTTTTGAGGATCCCTTAAAAAATTCCAAAAGATGCAAACTTGACACTGAGGCATAAATTTTTGAGGTCTCTTCTAAAATTTCAAGAAATTCTTTATAACAGCAACACGATAGCCTCCTTAGCGCATCGCGTGGCATACCAATAGCATCCTACTTGTTACACTTACTTTGCTTTCGAAGTGTCGCCTGAGGGTACACAGCCCGATGTCGATTTTTCATTAGCTCAGGGTACACAGCTTGAAGTGTCGGCTGAGGGTACACAACCCGATGTCAATTTTTTAATTTAAATTAGCTGAGGGTACACAGCCCAAAGTGTCGACTGAGGGTACATAACCCGATGTCGATTTGTCATTTTAAATTAGTTGAGGCTACAGAGCCCGAAGCGCAGACTGAGGGTACACAGCCCGATGTCGATTTGTCATGTTAAATTAATTGAGGGTATACAGCCTGAAGCGTCGACTGAGGGTACACAACCCGATGTCGATTTTTCATTTAAATTAGCTGAGGGTACACGGCCCGAAGCGTCAACTAAGGGTACACAGCCCGATGTCGATTTGTCATTAGCTGAGGGTACACAGACCGAAGCATCGACTGAGGGTACACAGCCCGATGTCAATTTGTCATTTAAATTAGCTGAAGGTACACAGCCCAAGGCATCGACTGTGGGTACACAACCTGATGTCGATTTGTCATTTAAATTAGGAGAGGGTACATAGCCCAATGCATCGACTGAGGGTATACAGCCCGATGCCGATCTGTCATTTTAATTTCGCAGAGGATACACAGCCTGATGCGTCGATGGAGGGTACACAGCCCGATGTCGAAACTAACACTACGGAGGGTACATAGCCTAATGCAAATTTTTACATTGTAATAGGAGGACGGCCCGGTGGAAGGAGAGCATGACAAAGGGTGTGCAACCAAAATGAAATAATGATAAGCAACACTGCATAAAAAGATACACAGCTAAATACAAAAGGAGTATACGACCCCGACGTGACAAGCACGCATTTAAATGATGAAGAGCAATGGACATACAATCCAGCATTTACACTGGTATGACGATCCAACAATAGCCCGGCACGACAAAGCAATTACCTCCTGGCAAGAAGCACTTAGCAAATGGATATCCCCAGAGGAGAGGCACACATTCCCCAGCACTGAGCACCTAAAAGCATACCAGACAAGGAGAGCTCAACTCAACAGGGAAGTTTACTTTATCTTCATCTTTATCTTTCTTTTCATCTATTCTGATTTTACTGCAAGATACTCCCCGATCTCTCAACGAATCCCTGCGCCATACTCTCACACCTGCTCCCTAAATCACTACAAATTATGCAACCGCAAAACCTCAAATACACACAAAGCATCATCTCAAACCTAATTCAAGAAGCTTGATCCTGCAGACAATGCTTTTGCCACACCCGCAAGCCACCTACTTTGCCAAGTTCCAACACACCCAAAGCTACATTTCCCTATTCACACAAGCGACCTACCTAAATCTTTCCTTTCCGATTGGGTACCAACTCCGTATTCCTTTCTATCCGTGCCTGCCTATTTGAATCATGCGTATTTTGCGTGCTCTACTCCTTGATGTTCCTTAGTTCTTTCAAGACAATGTCGAAGCCAAGATGACTCATCTATCGAGTTATAGTGGAAAATATGCCTGTGTAAACTCATGTTTATGGGTGTGTCGTGCACCACAACTTCATAACTAGGACGTTAACAAGCCTCTTTCCCACACTCGATCTATCGATGTTACCTCATCTTCGACAATGCCTTTGTCTTACTTGCAAAATACCCATTCTGTCGAATTCTGTCACGCCCAATGCCAATAATCTCATGCTCCCATGAGTAATCTGCCTAATCATTCATTGCAAACTACGATGTCATTTTACATTTCCTTCCAACTAATGCCTACTTTGTCTATTCAAGCCTATCTGAGTCAATCGTGCGTGTTTTCGTGCTTAATCGTGCCCATCTATTTGACTCGTACGCATTTGTAAAACTCGCTCCCCGAATTCTTCCCAATTCGATCAAGGCAATATTGGAGGCGAGTTTACTGATTTATCGAGACGAAGTGGAAACTATGTACATATAAAAAAAAAATTTGTGGGTGTGTAGCGCGCCACATCTTCATGACTAGGATGACTATAAGCCTCTTTTCCCACACTCGATCTATTGAGGTTATCTCATCTTCTCTAGTACCTTTGCTTTATTCTTTATTTATCTCGCCAAAAGGAAAAGCACGCACGAATCTAAACTTTACATATTTGGATAAGTTTAGTCTTCACATCCAAAATCGTACATCATAAATCTCTCACACAGGCAAAATGCCATTCTAGAACTACACACGGCCTGATTCTCGTGAAACCCGAGATATGTAGGCAACTCAGAGGCCGAGGTCCTGCCAAAAACACCCCAAAACTCCCATTTTCCCTTTTCAATCATTTTTCGCATGCCAGTCGTGACAAAATTGGCTACTCCGTCAACTATCTTTTCCCGAAGGCTCTTTCATCATCCTCGGGCAAAGAGGGGCAGCTGTTGACACCCAATTTTGCCCTTCCTTTTTCTAAAATTGGCTATAATTTAACTTAAAGGTGCAATTTGTCTATTGTGCAAAATGTGCATTAGAAAGCCTACATTTACGTGTGTTATCCTTACTTATATATTATATACCTAAATATGGTTGTATTACGTAATTTTACATCATTTAGGCTATTTGTCAAATGTGATTGTGTTTCCAAGTTTAGTGTAATTATATCATTTAATAGATAATTGTAGCTTTAATAAATACCTGTAGTTATTTAATCAGTTTAAGTTGCATGCTTATTTCTTTTATGTGTGCATTTAATGTGTGGTATTCCCTATTTATACATTATATATTCTAAATGCCATTATATTACATAATTTACATCATTCGGGCTATTTGTGAAAAGGTGACTATTTAAGTAATTTACTGCATAAAATAAATTTTTATAACTATTTGTGATTATTTATTCTTAAATACTTTAATTTGACCTCAATTAGTTTATATGTATTTTTCTCACTTTTATGCATAATATATATAATTTATTTATATTTTTATTTATTGTGCACCTTTAAATTAATTTTTAGTTTAATTAAATATTCCGCTCCTAAATCCTATTTTTCATTTCGAATCTGGGCAAGTTTCTTAACCAAATACATTCTCATCATTTGAATTTTGAAAAGAGCATTCACAAAACTTCTCCTTGATTTTCTATTATCGGTTCAAATAAATTTAATATCCCTAAAATCCCTCCCTAATCACTCTCCTAATCTTTTCTAATCCCATATCCCTAAAATTATTCTCCCAATTACCTCAAATCCCCAACAACTATTTTATTTTAAAAATTCTATATGCACACATCACATATCATCATCACTCATTCACATCAGCATATATCCAAAAAATACACACCGACACTAACACACACAGGGACGCCATTACACACAGAATATACATACATACTTGGTCCTCTCTCTTTCTCCTTCACGACACTAGAAAATAACAGAACACTCTCTCATCTCTCTTTATACACAATCAGACAGAGGCCTACCCCACACCCCTTTTGCCTTCTTCAATCCTCTCCTTACACAATGAACAGCACAGTACACTTACCCTAACATCATCTCCTCTTCTCCACACAACACTATCACTGTATAAGTCCATACACACACAACCAAAATAGGGGTAATCTTCTCCATTCGCACACCCACTTTAGTATCTAAAGTCTCTCGATTATGCAGCAACGTCATCACCAACTCATACCACCAACATACAGAGATACACACCCACGCATCAAAACGATATAGAACAGAGACCCACCGATCGGAGACGTTGGTTACAGACCAAAAAAATAGGGATCGGGGTTTGGGGGTTCAGATCAAAAGTAACACAGGAGTCAAAACAAAGTGAGAAGGAAAGTCGCAACGACACCGGGGTATTTGCCACCGGAAAGTCTTTCTCCATTTATAGTGTTTGTCGCGCCGGGGTCTGAGTACAATTGCTCATCGCCGGTGGCTTTTTTCCTCTATGGAGACAAACTGAGAAGGACAGTGGCAGCGGAGCTGCTAGAATATCTCGTCGGCAGCTGCTCCTGCCCTTTCTGTTGGTTATGGTGTCGTTTCCTACAATCTATAATTGCTCCTTACTGTTAAAGCCCATGACTTACTATATTTAGTATTGTTAGTTCTGTGTTTGTCCTAATGATTTGGTTTGACCTTTTTCTTGATTATATCAGTTGGGTCCCACTGGCCCTTATGAACTGGTTTCGGCTACTACTGATCACTTGTTGAGAATTTTGTAGTACTAATCAATGCTGTCGCACTTGGGATTTTGGCATAAATCTGGACAGTTATCATTGATGAAAAATGGCCAAGGAGAATAATTATACACATTAATTTGAGTCCTATGTACTAATTCGAATACTAAAACAGTCCCTTACCCAGTGTCCCTTAAAATAGGCTATGATGACTTGTATGAGCCGTAATTGCAAAATGAGTCGGTGACGGAGTAGTGGGACCGGCACTTGGCATGGCAACACGACCGGTCGGCGTGTTTGCAGCCGTGCCGACGTCCCTAACCTCTAGCCGATTCATACATTCCTGAGCCAATACTTTTATAAAAATCTCTTTCCTCTTTATTTTAAACTACTATTATTATTATTGTCACTATTATCATTATTTTTACTAACTCCTTTTCTTTATATTTTTGCGAGGTAAAATTAGTTGAGAGACGACAATCTATTTTGGTAAAAGAACAATTGAAGAAAAACCTTTTTTTTAATTGTTAGTTATTATTGCTCTTAGTTATTTATTATTACTTTATTATTATTTCACTAACTCATTTAAATATTTTTTGCGAGGTGCAATTTTGAAGACGATACTCTGAAAACACCTTTTAAATTGCACTATCTTCACTTAATTTTCATTTCGTTATTATTACTAATTTATTTTGACATATTAACTAATTTGCTTTGTTTTGCTAGGTGCAATTCTCTAAGGAAGAAAATTAGTAGAAAAGACTATTTTTATTTACTTTTAATTTTTATGCCTAACTTATACATTGTTTAGTTCTATTTTAAATCTCAATTATAAAGTCCGGTCGGTAATCATATTTGGTGGAGCTTGAGAAGTGTCTAGCCCCTTCCTCTCGAGTTAACTTGAGCCTCTTACTTAGAATTTCTTGTTCTTAGACTAAGTTTTTGGAGTTAATTGTTAAATTAGCTAGAAACAAAGTAGGTGCCCTGATACACCTAGTTAAAAAAATATGTTAGGTGGCAACACCAACTCTTTACCCGATGAGTTACCCAATAAGTCGAGCCCTATTTTGAACTTTAAACGGTTCGGTAAAAATAGGATGTGACAGGCGGCATTTTCGATAAGTACCTACAAATCAAAAGAAATCCAGAACAAAAGTTGAAGGTGCACGGATTAAGCTAACTTAACACAAGAACTTAAACTAATTCAACCAAATGGTCTAGCGAAGTCCCCAGCCGCGCCGCCAAATTATGACACAACCCGATTAAAGGTGAGGGATCACAATTACCCTATTCAATTATAGGGATCGAACACAGGGACTTTCACGAGACCCAATATAGTTGGATTCTCTCGAGTTCAATGGTTTTAGTAAGTTAATCCTAAAATTTTTGTGTAATCGAAACTATTTCTAAGTAACGATAATTAAAGCTAAGTTGACAATCTAGTGAGAAACTAGGACAATAACTTCCCCCTAGCCGTCGAACTAAATGGATGTAGTTTTAAGCTTCTTCACACCAAGGTCACCCAATGGTCCTTGCTTGCATGTACCCAACTTACCCCTCTCGGTGGTGAGTTGAGACTACCAACTCTTACCCTCTCGGTACTAAGAGTTGATGCTTTGAGCTATAGCAACTAGCCCCAAGTAAGGTATCCCCCTCTCGATGTTCAACCCGTTAACCCGGGGTATATGCAACACAGCTACCCCCGGTACCCCGTCACTATGATTCCCATTGCTAGATTTACCCTCTCGTTGTAAATATAGTACTATTGGGCTCAACTTGAGTTATACACCTCAAGTTGTGATGAAATCAAGAATAGTGAAATAGGGTATCCCTAGGAGCTTAGAAGCTTATTATGCTATACACATCAGATTATTGGACAAGGGTTTTGTTAGCACCCTAGTGGATGATTTAGCTACTCATATTAAGTAATAATTCAATACTTGAAAGTAATGAAATATGCATTGAAATAGTAAGGTAGAAATAATTCTTATAAACAATGGTGTTGTTCTTCACAATACAAGAAGGCTTGACCAAGAAGTAATAGTATTTTGTCTCTATCTAGCCTCTCAAGTAAAGTAAAATGTAAGATCCTTTGAAAAAGCTACTTCTAGCTATATATAGTGTTTGCTAAAAGTAATTACATAATTTTCATTTACAGGTTGGGCTGTAGCTCTTTTGACAGAGGGCTGCGTTCTTACAGCTGGACCAGGCGGAAGGGTTGAGGCCTCTTGGACATGGGCTAATGCCCTTTTCTGGATTTGTATGAGAGGAAGGCCGTCCTTTATTGGGCGACATCCTTTTCTTCTTTTCCATGAGAGGGCGGTGAGCAGCACGAGCATGTGGTCACCTCTTCTTCAGCATCTTTTCCTTGCAAGATTCAGTGGCTGCCCGCCCCTTGCATAGGCGGTCGCATCCTGACAAGGTTCCCAGGCAGTTAACTTATCTCTAAAGGGTGGGGGCCTCTTCCATCGCCCATCTTGGCACTTAGCATAGTGTTCCCATCCAAGGAAGGGGCAGTCGCCCTTAGCATGGGCGGCTGCCACTTGATTGTTTCTGTAGCTTTTCTTGAACCTGATCACTTTTCTTGGGTTTCTTGCCCTTTTTGGTTTCTTCTCCCTTTGTAAGGCCTTATCACCTGAAACCAAGAAAAATACATCAATCTTTCCTATAGATTGGTCACTTTTGAATTCAAAAACAAAATTTTAAGCTAGTTAAAGTAAGCAAAATACTCACGCATCAGTTATATATGGTGATTTTTTGTTATAGAAGAGATAATTAATAGTTGGTAGGAATGATGGGAATTGATATTAAAGTGGCCACTAAGACCTAAGCCATTGACTTAAAAAAATAATTTGTGATCAATATGCTTAATGGTTATGTAGATAACTCGGTCGAGGTTGAGTTAAGACTTCTCCCTGAAAGAAAGGTTTAAGAAGTCTTAACAAATAATTCTGAAAAGGGGATACACTTGTTGCGAGGACATGTGTGTAGTGTACCAAGTTTATACATGTGCATAATTTAACTACATCATGCATTTTATGATATAATTTGAGATAGAATAAATGTCATTTTGATAAAAATAAACGACTTTCTTTATGACTACCCTTATGACAATATGAAAAAATGTTATATTTGATAAACACTGGATGGGCCTTTTCCGCCGAAATAATTACCTATTAAGGTTGCTTGTGTTGTTTCAGAAATATGCATGTAGCTCAAGCCTCTGGTACAGTATATGGTCACAAAAATGTCGAGGACAAAAGTGACACATTGGTTATACAATTATGGGTTATGTTT
Organism: Petunia secreta; assembly: GCA_029990175.1. NCBI lineage: Eukaryota > Viridiplantae > Streptophyta > Magnoliopsida > Solanales > Solanaceae > Petunia > Petunia secreta. The sequence goes on from JARKIP010000022.1 coordinate 34,428,102, forward strand.
TGAGAGTTACCATAAGATAAATGAGAGGCTATTTTGACGTGTGGGCTCGATGCTTAGATGTACAGTTCTAGTGTAGGATCATAGCATTATCCATGTCGAATAAGTCTATATCAATTCTATCTACTGAAAAAGGTAGTGGTGTATTAGTATCAGGTTTACTAAGAAAACTTAGCTAGTCTTGTTTTCACGACACTATGGAAGGATATTTTTTTTCTTGTTCCCGTGAGGGAGATCAAACATCATGATGTATAAATGGTGGTATACATCATTTTCTTGGAGGTAGTACTCCCGGTAAATCTATGTCTAAATAAAATGCACCTACGTCAATTTTCTTAAGATTGTCACACTTTTTTTATAGCTAGTTTATAAGACTTATTGAGTACATAATTTACTTGGTCTCATCGTGTCCTCATGTGCCACGTGCTGTACTTGGAATGTTGTGTAATTTTACCCAATATTTATAGTCTCGACACCTTCCGGCTGGATATCGAGAACCAACTGGGAAGTGGAAAGGTTTCTGAGTGAGAAAGTACACATGACTGCTGCCGCTGTTTTTTTGAATTGGAAAAGACCCCTGTCTTTCCACCTTTCATTTTGAGGACATGGATGATCCCTCACCTTTTGTGCAAAGGGCCTTAATCGAGGTAATCATGAATTTTCTTCTTATAAATGTTCCCTTTGGACTTTTTCTTGTTCTTCTTCTCACGTTTTAATTTTAACACTTTTGGCTTGCGTTATTATGTTTTTATGCCTTATGGAAACGATGCCGAAAGATCTCCGCATTGGTCATGACCCCGCGTCTCCTCGTCCTTGTGTAAAAAAAGGTTCCAGATCTCAAGAAGGTCAACCTAATCTTGAGAAGTTAAAGGGGGCGCAAGAGAAGATCAAAACTTCCGATATTAATCCTTCCAAGAAAAGGATGCGAACTCTAAAGAAGGTGCTTAAGGAGCCCGAGACCGATCGTAACAGCCCTCAAGTTAGCCCTCCTTCTTCTCGGTGACATCTTTGCGGAGATAGTGGATCTCAAGGGTGGCAATAATGAAGATATTCTTGTGACCCCCATGTTGGCTTTCCTCGAGAAGAAGCCTCTCGTGATGCTAAACGCGCTAATAAGGAGATCGTCCCTATTTTTCAGCTGGCTGAGAAGACGACTATTTTTTATAAAGTTGTCCCTCCTCAGGATGGTCCTAGTGAAGCCGTTGCCAATTTAATAGTCCCGTCGACGGCTCACACAACTTCAATTGATGCTGACCCATCATCCACTCCCAAGGATGAAGAACACCGTGTAAGTGTCGCCATTCCTAGAGGCATTAATTTGATGGCGTGTCCCTTTCGTTCTACCACTTTGATAGACTCTTTCATCGGTCCTCCCATACTAACTGATTTAGGAGGAGATGGATGAATGAGCTGATAAATTTTCTTGCTGCTACCTCATTCCAAGTAAATAATTTATTTAAATTCTTATTAACTATTCATTGGTTATTCTCGTTGCCAACTTTGTTCTCATTCCTTGCAGCGAAACATGGTTATTGCTGAAACCATGAGGAAAACTAGATACATCAATTATTATTTTCCCCGGCTTTCGTTGGGCAATACCAAGCAATCAAAGGAAATAGGCTAACTCAAAGTGGAGGGAGAAACCATAAGCCAAAGGGCCCAAATGGTGTCTGGAACTTTGACCGTCTATAGAAGCTCCAACGAGAACAAGAGGATGATTTTTCTGCTGACTGAGCGAAATTCGATAAAGCATCTGAAGCCTCAAAGGTTTATTTTCTCAATCCAATGATGATGATGCTTTGGCTGTCAATGAGTGCTCTTCTCTAGAAGCCAAGGTGAACGAACGAGAGCTGCAGTCGAAGTAAGCGCTGAACCGTACCTCTATTAATGAAATAGAGAGGATGCTTCTACAAGAGCCAGTTGAGGATGCTGAAAAGAAGCTTGAAGAACTCAAAGCTCAAAGTGAAATTGACCACAATTGGGCCATTATAAAGACTTGTTATGGTACCTTCATGAATGTTAAATCTGAAGGTTTTGACTTCGACCGCAAATTAAAGAAACTGGAGAAGATGTTTCAAAATTACCAAGATATGGTATCCGACCCTCCTTAAGATGGCCCGGTGAAGATGCCAGAAACTCAAACAACCTGGTGAGGGAGAAAACAATGTCTAGGAGGATGTTTTTACACCCCGTTATTTGGAACCTTTACCTCAACCTACAGCTTTGACTACCTTTGCTCCACCTTTGACTCAAGTTCTTGGATTAAGTGCCGACCTTCCTACTAGAGATTTAATTGGAAAGTGATTATTTTCTCCTTTTGAATGTGCTTTCTTTTAGAGCCTTTGGGGCCTTTTGAATGAAGCTTTATTTTAGATAATGTATTCGTGTGCCGTGTTATTTTCTACACTTAGGATATAGGTTGAAGTAACAACTTGTATTTCGAGACACTTCCTAGTGATAAGTTATAAAATATGGGCCCGATAAAGGCGAAAATAAAGAGTGGTTCCCATTTTCATGAAAGTACAAAGGAAATAACGTTTCTGTAAGTTAACAAAATAATGAAAAACTTTTAAAGTTGTATTCAAATAATAGTGTATAAATCGCCTTTACTGGGTAAATATACAACTTATCGTAATGAGATAATTGTTCTAATAAAAATGCAATAACTTCTATTTGTATTTGACTGGAAATCAAAGAATGCTTTGATCTTGTTAACGGATACAAGAATGTTTCAATCGTTCTTCCCTTCTCGTATCCCACATAGTGTAGCCCCCCCCCCCCCAATACTTAATCTTGATGAATGATTGGTTGAGTATTGGAAGAAAATGTTTCGTCCTTGAGTGTTTGTTGTTACGTTCCCTGTGAAATTCGGCTGTCTATTTCCTGAAAAATGAAGTAGACGAGACGAATGATCAAAGTTCAGAATGATCAAAGTTCTATTAGAATATCGTGGGTGAAGTTCGCCATCATCTTTACTAGCCATGCCTTACATCAAAATTGTTAGTACCAAATAATATAAATAAAAAAAGAAAAAGAAAGATAAAATTAATAGAATAAAGTTTAGAGAACCTGGAACTATTTGTGAACAAAATCATGTTGGGTCTGACTTATCTCATTTGTCTTTTACTCAGTAAGATCGGTGACATCCACCATAATTGACGAACGCGCAAAATACCACTCCAAAGAGTAGTAACAAAGTCCTCGCAATATAATTATTCAACTATGAGTCGGGGTTGAACCCACATGGAACAATGTGATTTGATTACGATATGGGAGGAACTAAACCTATTGACTAAGTCAAACAGGAGGTTATAACTGGAGAACAATGCTAGTAGCTAATGTCTACACTAAGAAAGCATGTAAATATGATCAATGGCAACTCAAGGAAGGGATACAAGGTAGTAGAGCTTACGGAATACAGATGACCCAATGTCAATTAATTTTATGTAAAGAGCCCTGCCAATTCATCTAAGGCGCGCGCTATGACACTCTAGCTATTTTAACCAGATAGTTCCTCTCAGTGACTACCAAGACTAACACCTCTCACCCTCTCGATGCAAAAAGGTGTTGCATGAAGTTCAATCGATTTCGTGTCCAAGTAGAACATCCCTTCTCAGTGTTCAACCTGTTTACCCGCGGTAACCGCAACAACACCTACCCCGGTAACCATAACAACACCTTTCCCCAGTAACCGTAACAACACCTGCCCCCGGTACCCTATTAATCATTATCATATATCTAGAAATACCCCCTCGGTGTAAATCTAGTATGTTAAGGCTAGAACTAGAATTTGAAACTACTAATTCATAAGAATTAAAGCCTGTAGTAATTAAATAGCCAAACACCCAAATTAATAATGGTAAAGCGTACTCAATAGCTCAAAAGCACAAAGGTGTCAATTTACAAGCCCTAGCTCTGCCAATCTATCAACCACACATATTTACAATGTCAAGATTACACAAACAAGTTAAGATACTGAAATACAAACCAAAGGAATGAAAAAAAAGGTAATGGTAACTCTAGAATTGGTTGATGAACTCTTGCCCCAAAACTTGAGAAATGAGTCAAAGATTCTCCCAAAATCGTCTAAGGAGCTATTTATATGTTGTCCCATACAACTGAGGTAAAAGTCTATATGTCCACGTCTACCCAGACGCGCTACCATGTGATTGCGTCTAGACAAGCGTTCTCGCGCTGAGAATTCTTCTAAGGCATCTCGATCGCTTCGTCTCTTGCACTATCGCGCCTATTTCTCTGATTCTTTTGCGCGATCGTGCCTACACACTCACGAATGAGTTGAACAAGTTTCCTGACAGATCCTGCAGCTTGATCATTTGGCCTTATTTTGACTTGTTTTCATCCAACTCTCTCGCAGGTGCATTATCCTGCAAAATGCAACTAAAACATGATAACTGCACATATTTAATTCAAATAATACAAAAAAAGCTCAAACATTAGAAAGCGATGTGTGGTATTTTACCCATACATCACAATCCCAAACTTAGCGATGTGTGGTATTTTACCCATACATCACAATCCCAAACTTAAACAGTTGCTTGTCCTCAAGAAAAACACACACTTCACTAACCTCCAAGTTGCAATTGAATCATTTACATACTCTTTCACAAAGGCCATAACAAATCAAACACTCTTTTAAAATCAACGACAAATGACATCAGTCGGTATCAACAATTAAGTCAAGCTTTGTGAACAAAAGTTTTCTTAAAACATAAACATGCCATAACACAAGACTTTCAAAGTTTTCCTCTGTGTCACATGAGCTCACTTCTTTGCTCGCTCGCCTCAATTGAAAAGTTAAACAATGTCCACAAATCAACTTTACAAGGGCCCTCACCACACAAGAGAGTATGCCAAACACGAAACAATGCAATATCAAACACATATGGGATATATAATAGGAAGAATTCTCTCACTCTCTAAACTGAAGTTCAACATGCACACTAGAGATACCATAAGCTTGCCTTTCATTTACATCTCCACTAATGTACAATACCTGGCTCAAAATCAATTAGGGTTTATCTGAAGTTGTGATGTTGGATTTTAGTCAGAGGTGGGGTAAAATTTTGGTAAATAGTGACTACACATCTCCTTGAGCACTACACCACACAACACAACATTGTAAAGCACACTTTCCTTTTTTTTTAATTCGATTACACCTTGCTAAATTTGGAATCTGGAACTAATCTTTTCCTTTTTATTCACTAACATCATTTTCTTCATTCCTTTTTGTTCATTTTCTTTATTTTCTCTTTCTTTCCAACTTCTATCGAGATCTTGTCTTTTCAACTTTTCATTTCTATTGCTCTTTAATTTTTTTTGATTTTCATTGACTTCCACACTTTAATATTCTAACTCGTGCCACCACCAAACTTAGGCTTTTTTCTAAATCGCATGTATTTCAATGCAAACAAGAAGGTTGTGTAGAATAAAAATTAGTGCTTTAAGCACTTAGAATTGGTCCAGGCTAGTAATATGGTTGCCAAAACACTACCAAAAAAAAGGTCAATTTGTTGGGGTTAAATTGTGGAAGTTTGCTGGACCTCTACAAATTACATCAACTTGTCGAGGTTTATTCAACTACCACAATTTTGCGCAATTTGGTGAAGGTTACAAACGTCACAATAATAAAAGCCTAGTTTTTGAAATATTCTAATTATTGCATTTTAATAAACCCAACAAGCTGAAAAAAAAAAAGGGGCAAAATTTTCCTCTCTCGCTTTTCATCCCCAAATTTGTCCCTATTTCAATTTCAAAAAGCTAGCAGTTACTTTTTTTTAAAACTCACAAGTAACACTATATTTTCACCGTGCTCCAAATGTTGCTGAGGATGTGCAGATCTGTTAATCGCCTATTATGTAAGAGCGCCTCCAATAATGGCCCAATTTCACTGCTCCAAGAGAGATAAACTTCACTCTATAAAGTTTCTAATGTTCTAACACTGTTAAATATTACTCCCTCTGTTTCAAAAAGGATGAACCTATTACTATTTGAAGGGTCAAACAAGATTATGTTTGACCACATGTCTTATAAATATTTTCTAACTATTTTGAATTATTAACTATTGTGACTTATAGTATTTTTCATGTAGTTTCTAAATATATAAATTTTATTTCAAAAAATTTAAAAATTCGATGTGCAAATTCCCGGTACATATTTGTCAATTTGACCCTCGTACTCCGCAAAGGTTCATCCTTTTTGAAACGGATGGAGTAATTGTTATAGTACTATCTTTATGGTATAGACAGATTCTGGACTTTTGATTATGTCACTATATTTAATCATTTTCTTGAAATCATGCCATAAATGGGATTCTACATTCGAATTGTGTAAGTTGTCCGAACCTCAGCTTATTATGTGGGCAAAAACACGCCACCTATTGTTATGGGGGATACGATTCCAGCTGGTGAGACTAGACTGAAACGACCTCGGTCAGTCGTTTCGGAAGTTAGGACCCTGATTGGGGTGCCGATAATTTTAAAATATTCATAATGTCCATTAGGACCTGTCTGTAAAATTTGAGCTAAATCAGACCTCGTTTGGTAGGCATCGGAAGAAGGTTTCAGTTTTTATTGGCGATAAATATTAAAAAGAGATTTTCGAGCTCGGTTTTTGCCGAATGAGCTCCGATTCGAAATCCGTAAGCGCCGTTAGGTTCGTATGATTATTTGTGATTTTTGTAAGCTTTCGAAAGTGAATTTCGATGTTGTTCGGCTAGTTTCCGCTAAAATGCCGAAAATTAAATAATTTGACTTCTTTTCATTTAAATTCGCATCTTGAGTTTCGGGAGTCTGATTTGAGATCCGCCTTCGCGAGTATGTTACATATATTTTGTATAACTGGTATGCAAAAGTTGGAATTATTTCAAATATTGTAGGGTATCGTTTTAATTTTTATCGTGAAAAGAAAATAAAATAAAAAAATAAAAAAAAAAAAAACGACAAAAAGGAAACAAACAAAGAATGGAGGCGGCTGATGAGCTTAAAGCTCATTTATAAGTTCAAAAGTGATAGCAAAAACAGAGGATTGACTTTACGAGAAACAGAGATATAAAATAGGAAATACGCAGTGGAAAAATGCCAAAAAATAAGAAAAGGGGCCGGGAAAAAGTAGAATTTTCACCCTGAAACATTCAGGTATTGATCCTAATACATTATTTGAGTTTATTACGTGTGTTTAAATATATTTTAACGGTAAAACTTAGAATATTAGACATCGTTTTAACAAGTTCAATTAATAGTTTGAAGGGTCAAATGGACCCTGATAATGAAATTGATTATATATTCATACTCAGTGAGTTATGGGCAACATATAAATGTAATTTATTTAGGGTTTGGTTATGTGACCATAAACCCCGTACATAGGCCTGGCCTGCGCATTGCGTATGCGAATAGGGTATCAGGTTCCTACCTGGATTGCCCTAAGATGTGAGGAATGAAGCCTTTAGCCTAGTTTGATATATTTTTCTGCTTATTGAACACAGTGGGATCATTTGGCAGTGAATCCAAAGGACAAAGCGGTTATTGAGTGGTTGTACTAACTTTATAACAAGGTAAGTGTTTATATCCATTTCTTTGGAGGCACCTGGCCTCGTAGATTTTCTACCATGTATTCCTTACGTGTGTAGCTGCCGATAGGCGTACTCATTACGCCTTAGCTTTGGATTTATATTGTATATTATATGTTATGTCCTATTGTTGGTATTGCATTGAGAATCTGAGCATTGTACCCTGGCTGTAAGTTGGCACCTACTTCCCGGCTGTCGATGAGAGTCTCGCGCCGGTGAAGGGTTATTATTGCATCACATTGCATTCATACGCATTATATGTCATTCATATGCATTACATTGCATATCATATTGGGTGCAGGAGTATTCCGTTCCAGGAGCAGGAGGATTCCGCTTCATTGTATCATATTGAGGGTAGGAGGATTCCGCCCTATGAGCAGGAGTATTCCGCTCTTATGTCAGATATTGAGTGCAGGAGTATTCCGCCTCAGCTTTACATTATATCGGGTGCAGGAGTATTCCGCCCCAGGAGAGTGCAGGAGTATTCCGCCTCTGGTTTATATTATATCGGGTGCAGGAGTATTCCGCCCCAGGAGCAGGAGTATTCCGCTCCAGTTGGTTATCAGATTGGATTCCCCTCGAATGCAGGAGTATTCCGCTTCGGGATGGGATTACGGGCACATGTGACCCTTTGCATCACATTTCATTTCATTTCATTTCATATCAATTCATACCATTGTGTTGGCTTACTTACGGTACACGACTACTGTTCTGCTTATATGTGCATTGCATATTTGTTGATATGTTTTTGGCACGCATCCTTGGTTGAGTTTATAAATTTCTTATGTCTTTCCGGTTGTTATCTGGCTCTGTCTTTTTATCATTTAGGTAAGAGGAATTTTATTTATCTATTTCTCCTCCCTGGCTAGCTATCCTATTCTTTGAGGTGGCTAGTCTGCCCTACTTATTGAGTCCTTTGACTCACCCTTGTTTGCTGTTTGTTTTTGTCTATCTATTTCGTTTCGGCAGGTTCGCTCCAGGATTGAATTCGCCACGTTGTGAAGGAGCGAAGACGACTTCAGCTGTCAGGGTGAGCCAGGTTTTATTCCGGATGGCCACCAGTTTTATGTTTATTATTTCAGTTGCATATTGCTCCCTTCAGGAGGTATTTGTCTTCTTCTGTACTCTTAGATGTCTAGTCTGGATAGCCCTAAACCTAGTATGTTGGGTAGTCAGCTGTAATTTCTTTTGTACAGCTTAGAGGTATCAGTATGTCTGTATTTTTTTAAAGTGTTGTCCTTATTTATGAATTTTTATATTTATTTTCCTAATTTAATTGGTAAGGGTTCGTCCGACGGGTCTAAGGGAGGATGTCGGGTGCCCGCACGGCCTAACCAGATTTTGGGTCGTGTCAGTTGGTATCAGAGCCAGTTTAGAGTCTATCCAGACTAAGACAGTGTCTAGTAGAGTCTCGGTGATGGGTACGTAGACGTCCGTACTTATCTACGAGAGGCTATGATGGCATTTAGGAAGTTTCACTTCCTTCTTTTCTGATCGTGCTTCGGTCTAGGATGCAAAAGTATTTTCGTTAATTCGTTCGTGGTAATTGTGAAACCCCGTACGAAAAATTAGCAAATAGAAGGAGTTAAGGACGAAGCAGTCTAGCCTGGGGCTAGCACTGACGAAGCCCCGAGAGTTTTGATCGTGCTGACGATCTAGTTACGGAGGTCCCAGCTGTACGAGCTCGCGATGGGCAAGGGAGCAGAGCCTTGTGGTTCCCTTGGCTCTCTATGATGCTTTTACGAGAATTTTGGTGACGCAGATACCGTAAGAACCTATTATTCGCTGGGCAGCCTATCAGGTTGCCGCATGTGCAGACGTTCGATCTCAGGGAGCTCCTTTTCCGGTTCTTGATATTGCTGCAGTAAATTATATTCCGGAGGTAGTACGTGTTGTACCTCTAATCGTTTTGGCTAGTTAGCCAGCCGAGGTAACGGTTAGATTTGAGTGCCCAAAGAGGTTCCATTATTTTACGCGGTTGAACCTTCCGATATTCTTAAGCATTGCATAAGATAAACCCCGTGATTCTTTTTAAAATAAAATGATGTCAGCATATCCTTCAGGCTCTTGATTATATCAAGCGGTATGGTGTTGATTATTCTTCTTTCCAATTTCAGGGGTCCAGCCTTGAATTTTTGGGCCACTCTCTTATTAGTTAACTTGATTCGGTTTTTCCTCTAGATTCGTGGAAAAGTTCCTTTCGAGTAGCGAGCGAGATGAAAAGTATTTCCAGTTTGAGTGGATTGGACATGGTAGCCTGGCGGTTAGCCTGTTGGTGTTTCAGAATATGAAATTGAATTCTATAGAATGGCTGGATATGCATTAGAACTAGTCCATGAACCTTTCGAGAGATTCAAAGATTTATTGATGACCTTTCTTTTTCCTTGAGATCCCAGATGGCTCGAGAGATTGAGTTCGGGATTTCATTTGATATTGTTGTTGATATTGCTCGAAGATTCGAGGCATACCATAAGTTAGAGCGGGAAGAGTTAGAGCGGGAAAGTAAGAGATCCCACGGCCCTGGTGGGTAACCATGGTACCTCATTTGGAGGTAAAAGTTCTGATTATTTTTGGAAGTCACCTTCCGAGTTATCTCAACTTGTAGTGCGTGATTCTCAGAGTGCGCGAGTAGTTCATCAAGATTAGACCCAGTTCTTCTCTTTATAGCTATCGACAATATGTCCAGCTTCCATTTTCAATGACAATCTGTTATCACTGTCATGAGTCTGGTTATCTTTTGAGGAGTTTTCCCTTACTCCGACATGTTAGCAACCGTCTTTTCTCTCGTCATCAGGCATCTACGCAGTCGTAGGAGATTTCATTTAGATCTCAATCAGCAAAAGAAATGCTACCATCCGGTAGAGGTTGAGAGTGTGGTGGCAGTTGTTCTTCAGAAGGTGATTATCAGAGTAGTTGCTTGGCTCAGCTGCAGAGGCAGTTCTATGAACTGCTAGTCTGGCAGGATGCTGAGGCATCCGATGTAGTAGACCCATGTATTTCTTATTCCCTTAATATTTGATTCTTCCGATCGATCTAGAGATGGTCTGTCATATCATGTTCCATGGTTTCCTTGGATATTGTTTCTATTAAGAATCGATTGCAGTAGAGGGATGAACTTCTAGTATGATTTATTCAGGGAATTTGTGAGACCCTACTAGTTTATCTGATTTAAATGTGAGAGATTTGGGAGTGAGTGTTGGCATTGTCTGCTTGGCATCTGGTTACGCCACCTTCTGTTATTATGTCAATTCAGTTTACCTCTCTCCTCGAAATTCAATGTTGGTAGGATAATGGGATCCTAATTCGTCACCGTCAGAAAGTGTTGTCGTTTCTTCCTGTGCAAAGTGATTAGTAAGTAATATTCGATATACGTATATCCTCTTGTTTCAAAACGCTAGTAAAGTATGTTATCCTTTGAGCTTATCTGGGTTATAAAAGGGTTTTCTGGTAAAGTGTCAGAGTTTTCTTCTTATTGGGAGATTAAATTGGCATGGATGTTGTTCCATAAGAGCTTATTTAATATCTATTTCTTCAATTGCGATTCTTGGGCCACTTTGACTCGTAAGTAGTCTAGCTTTGGTAGCCAAGCAAATAAGAAGATGAGCTTCCTGAAGCTCTGATTATTTCTATCCTCGGTCCATTTCCATTTCTTCTTTGTTCGGCACCGGTAAGCTTGGGCAGTTGGTAGCCGCTTGTGATGTTCCCTGTGTTGAGCCAGAGTACGTGTTATTGTAACCGGGTAAGCGTATTATTTTTTTTAGATATCAGTTTATCCGGGTATCCATTCCCATGTATAGTATAGTGATGGTTCTGTTTTGCGGATCATCCAGTTTCAGGGGAAACTCTGCCGAAATTTTTATATAGAAGTACCATAGGTATGGAGTTGTGAACTTGAGAGTTGCAGCTGTTTGGCAACTCAAAAGGGTAGTTGGTAGCTCAGGTCGGAGCCGCATTCTGTTCTAGCTAAGTCTTTCTTAATTCAGCAGGTTGTGCGAGGATGAATATTCCTATCTAAATAGCTGCAGGAGTTTGTGCTTTAAGTGGAGGAGTCTTCCTCCAAATACTGAATGGTAATATTAAATCTCTGAGGTGTTGATACCACCTTTCTCACGACCCAAAGTAAGGCCACGGCAGAAATCTACAATAAGTGTCGATCATTGCTAAACCCACTAATAATCTATTAATGATAGAGATAAGCTGGCAACCTGACCATATATACGTACCTATCTGCTGAAACCATAAAGTCTGGAAAGATGACACGATTTTAACTTGCTGGCAATTAGAACATTGAGCCACAAATTTTGCTATGTCACACTTCATTCCGTTCCACCAATAAATCTGTATAAGATCATGGTACATCTTAGTCGAACCTGGATGAACAGTGTATTTGGAATAATGTGCCTCTATCATAATCTGTCCACGCAAATTTGTAACATCAGGGACACAAAGTTTATCTTTATACATGAGAACACCGTGAATAGTAACCCTGTATGGTGACTCCGGTTTTCCTCTGGCTATCTGTCTGTATTCAACTAGAACTGGATCCTCATACTGACGCTGTTATACTTCATGAAAATTTAGAGTTAAAGGTCTAGTGCAGCTTGTCGTCCATCCATCATTAGCATATCTTCTTTATATCTCAACTCTTTGAGAAGTTACTTTAGTGTTATAAGTCCACATGTAATCAACTTTGTTGCTGGTATTCTGCCTCAGCTCATGGTCCAGCTATATATCTCTTTTATTTTCATTTTTTCAAGTTATAATATTTCCAGTTCAAAGACAATACCCTGAAGTAGATGTTTAGTCTGAAGATCATTCCTGGTCTGCATCATACTATCCAGTAGTAGTTGCGTAATCCTTATTCTTATACGATAGACCATGTTCAGATGAACCTATGACATACATTAGGATATGAGTAACTACATTCCTACAAGGAGCTTGCGGAACAACACTAAAATCAACTAAGATGTTGCATAGTGCATTCGTAAAAATAATATAGCTTGCATTAAATCGTCTATAGTGAGTACTGACAAGGTACTTCAAAAGCTTCCCCTATTGTATCAAGTGTGAGCTAATTCTTAATTCCATCGACCTGTTCTATATCCAAAGGTATATCGAAGAGGTAATAGTCGGCTGAATCATGTAAACCCATTCAAAGTTCCGTATATCTTTATTTAGAAAATATAGAATTCTTCTCTCATGATCGAGGAAGGGCCAGCTTAATCAGAATAAGTTGGGCAATGATGTGATGATATTATTCAGATATATTTTATTCCAAAAGTACAATGCGCGTAGTATAATTCTGATCCTGTAATCAGAAAATAATGCCCGTGGAGTAGCTCATGAAGGTCGTGCAAGTTCTTTTGCTATCTGTGCGAATTCTTCTTTAGAGGCTCGTTCGAGGACGAACGAGAGTTTAAGTGGAGGAGAATGAAACGACCTCGGTCAGTCGTTTCGGAAGTTAGGACTCTGATTGGGGTGCCGATAATTTTAAAATATTCATAATGTCCATTAGGACCTGTCTGTAAAATTTGAGCTAAATCAGACCTCGTTTGGTAGGCATCGGAAGAAGGTTTCAGTTTTTATTGTCGATAAATATTAAAAAGAGATTTTCGAGCTCGGTTTTTGCCGAATGAGCTCCGATTCGAAATCCGAAAGCGCCGTTAGGTTCGTATGATTATTTGTGATTTTTGTAAGCTTTCGAAAGTGAATTTCGATGTTGTTCGGCTAGTTTCCGCTAAAATGCCGAAAATTAAATAATTTGACTTCTTTTCATTTAAATTCGCATCTTGAGTTTCGGGAGTCTGATTTGAGATCCGCCTTCGCGAGTATGTTACATATATTTTGTATAACTGGTATGCAAAAGTTGGAATTATTTCGAATATTGTAGGGTACCGTTTTAATTTTTATCGTGAAAAGAAAAGAAAATAAAAAAATAAAAAAAAACGACAAAAAGGAAACAAACAAAGAATGGAGGCGGCTGATGAGCTTAAAGCTCATTTATAAGTTCAAAAGTGATAGCAAAAATAGAGGATTGACTTTACGAGAAACAGAGATATAAAATAGGAAATACGCAGTGGAAAAATGCCAGAAAATAAGAAAAGGAGTCGGGAAAAAGTAGAATTTTCACCCTGAAACATTCAGGTATTGATCCTAATATATTATTTGAGTTTATTACGTGTGTTTAAATATATTTTAACGGTAAAACTTAGAATATTAGACATCGTTTTAACAAGTTCAATTAATAGTTTGAAGGGTCAAATGGACCCTGATAATGAAATTGATTATATATTCGCACTCAGTGAGTTATGGGCAACATATAAATGTAATTTATTTAGGGTTTGGTTATGTGACCATAAACTCCGTACATAGGCCTGGCCTGCGTATTGCGTATGCGAATAGGGTATCAGGTTCCTACCTGGATTGCCCTAAGATGTGAGGAATGAAGCCTTTAGCCTAGTTTGATATATTTTTCTGCTTATTGAACACAGTGGGATCATTTGGCAGTGAATCCAAAGGACAAAGCGGTTATTGAGTGGTTGTACTAACTTTATAACAAGGTAAGTGTTTATATCCATTTCTTTGGAGGCACCTGGCCTCGTGGATTTTCTACCATGTATTCCTTACGTGTGTAGCTGCCGATAGGCGTACTCATTACGCCTTAGCTTTGGATTTATATTGTATATTATATGTTATGTCCTATTGTTGGTATTGCATTGAGAATCTGAGCATTGTACCCTGGCTGTAAGTTGGCACCTACTTCCCGGCTGTCGATGAGAGTCTCGCGCCGGTGAAGGATTATTATTGCATCACATTGCATTCATACGCATTATATGTCATTCATATGCATTACATTGCATATCATATTGGGTGCAGGAGTATTCCGTCCCAGGAGCAGGAGGATTCCGCTCCATTGTATCATATTGAGGGTAGGAGGATTCCGCCCTATGAGCAGGAGTATTCCGCTCTTATGTCAGATATTGAGTGCAGGAGTATTCCGCCTCAGCTTTACATTATATCGGGTGTAGGAGTATTCCGCCCCAGGAGAGTGCAGGAGTATTCCGCCTCTGGTTTATATTATATAGGGTGCAGGAGTATTCCGCCCCAGGAGCAGGAGTATTCCGCTCCAGTTGGTTATCAGATTGGATTCCCCTCGAATGCAGGAGTATTCCGATTCGGGGATGGGATTACGGGCACATGTGACCCCTTGCATCACATTTCATTTCATTTCATTTCACATCAATTCATACCATTGTGTTGGCTTACTTACAGTACACGACTACTGTTCTGCTTATATGTGCATTGCATATTTGTTGATATGTTTTTGGCACGCATCCTTGGTTGAGTTTATAAGTTTCTTACGTCTTTCCGGTTGTTATCTGGCTCTGTCTTTTTATAATTTAAATAAGAGGAATTTTATTTATCTATTTCTCCTCCCTGGCTAGCTATCTTATTCTTTGAGGTGGCTAGTCTGCCCCACTTATTGAGTCCTTTGACTCACCCTTGTTTGCTGTTTGTTTTTGTCTATCTATTTCGTTTCGGCAGGTTCGCTCCAGGATTGAATTCGCCACGTTGTGAAGGAGCGAAGACGACTTCAGCTGTTAGGGTGAGCCAGGTTTTATTCCGGATGGCCACCAGTTTTATGTTTATTATTTCAGTTGCATATTGCTCCCTTCAGGAGGTATTTGTCTTCTTCTGTACTCTTAGATGTCTAGTCTGGATAGCCCTAAACCTAGTATGTTGGGTAGTCAGCTGTAATTTCTTTTGTACAGCTTAGAGGTATCAGTATGTCTGTATTTTTTTAAAGTGTTGTCCTTATTTATGAATTTTTATATTTATTTTCCTAATTTAATTGGTAAGGGTTCGCCCGACGGGTCTAAGGGAGGATGTCGGGTGCCCGCACGGCCTAACCAGATTTCGGGTCGTGTCATAGACTTACCCTACAAGTCATCGATAATGAGGATATACGCCCGCTCCTAGAGCCAATGAATGTTTAGGCGGTTTGACCATAAGGCACAGAGCACAGATCCAGTCGCCTAGGGTTTACAGTCTCCTAGTTAGGGTTTCGTATACCACCACCTTGAGTTGTAGGCCCATGGTCCTCTTAGTATTTGTATTTTACCTTATTAAGGACTGGGTATCAATACTATAAATACCTCTCCTTACATTGTATTGTACATAATACCGGAGATGACATCAACTTCGGCTACTCTCAAGTAATAAGATTTACATTGCTTTCCTCAATTATTTCTTGTTTATTTACTTGTCTTTATTTTCATCGTATTTACTTACTTTTCCATCATAATCTACCATATTGCTTGTGACCTCATTCATAATTAATTGTTTAACGTAGACGTACAAATTTAGGCATAAACAGTTTGCCGCCCACTGTGGGGCCTAAGAAATTTTTGGTATTCTACGAAGGATAAGGCGTAATCATGCCAGACGATGGTAGAAGCATTCCAAAGAACACCACAGACGAGTATGCAAAAGATCTCAGCGATCCCATTATACCAAAAAAAATATCTTATCGAGCAGCCAAAGGATTCTTCTCATGAGCCTTCCCTATTGCTAGCGATGGTGTAGGAGATCAGCCGCCAAGAGGTAATTCAGTGTTCAGAGGCTTTCTTTTGGACATCCTCAAAACTGCGTCTGAGCGGGACTTGAACAGCATAGCTGAAGGGATATCCCAGAAATTTGGAGCAATATTTGTTGGGTCGTCTCAGTGGTCGTTGTCCCCGCGAGGATAGACGCCTACGAACAACTTGCGGCATCAGTTCCCAACCGTAGGATCAACCTGGATATTATTCTAGGAGGCTCATCAACGATCAACAATCAAGACCTTAAAGGACCCCTATCACCCAGGACCTCATAAAGAAGATGAAGGTCATCCATGACCGAATCAGTAACGTACCAGGTGCTCCACCCTAAGTTACCATGGTAGATGAGAAGTTTTACAAACATGCTTACAAATCAAGCGCAACACCGCTCCACATACCAAAGCACTTCCGACAGCCGGATAACTTGAAGTATGATGGAAAACCCGATCCAAACGAGCACATCGCTGCTTACTATACAGCTATGAAGAGTAATGAGATTACTGAAGAAGAAATCCAGTCTGCTCTGGTAAAGAGATTTGGCTCAACCTTGACCAAAAAGGCCCTTGCTTGGTACACTCAGCTACCGAAGCGCACCTCTGTATCGACTGAATCACTCTTTTGGTCTAGTCGGTGGAACCGATGAACCACGCGAGCTAGTTTGATGCGTGGGGCAGAGGGCTCGTAGTACCCCCTTTGATTGATCCATAGGATCCATTGAATCATTACTCTGATGCAAGATCTGTTCAAGAAAGCGCATTCTGGTGCCCACAAGCGCGAGAAGTGCATGGAAGACATCTTCGTGATACGACAATGTGACGACGAATTGCTGAAGGATTACCTCGACAGATTTCAGAAGGAATGCATGGAGCTCCCTCTAGTCCCTGACAATATCGTTGTGGTAGCCTTCGGCAAAATGTTGAACTCAAAGGGATCTTTAGCTACCCAAGAATTGCAATGGAGTTTGACTGAACATCCAGTATCTACATGGAATGCTCTATATCAGAGGCATACGGAGAAACTCTATTTGGAACCAGACCATTCTCATAATCCTGAGGACGAGCGAAGGAAGATACTGGGAAGCCCGTCCCTAGAAGGTGAAGGGGATGGTAAGAGGATGAAGCTGAAGGTTCAAAGTCAAGCGGGTGCCGGGCGGTAGACTAATTCTCGCGCATCCGAGTCCCAGAAAAAACGAACTGAACCCAGGAATTTCAAAGACTTTGGTCTTCATATCAATGTTGTGGACTTCGTCGCCAATCACTTTGGTAAACTGGGTCACCTAACGCGAAGGGATCTACAAGGAGAAATACAACGCCCTATTGTGAGTTTCATCGCAGCGGGGGCCATGCAATGGCCGATTGCAACACCTTAATAATCGAGATTAAACACTTGCTAAAGGAAGGCCATCTCAAAGA
Source organism: Petunia secreta (assembly GCA_029990175.1). NCBI lineage: Eukaryota > Viridiplantae > Streptophyta > Magnoliopsida > Solanales > Solanaceae > Petunia > Petunia secreta. Next base: position 34,445,696 of record JARKIP010000022.1, read on the forward strand.
GCTGCTGGACGCAGGACCCCGCCGATTTAAAGGCACAGAGTCTGACAACCTGAAGACCATCAATGCAATCTTTGTGGACGAACAACCAGACACGGCCCGGGGGACTACAATAACAGGGAGAAAATATTTGAATCCATCGCATTCGACATAGAGAAGCAAGCGGACCGCCAAGGAGACCTTTTTGTACCTGTGGAAGTATCTGGCATACATATCTAGTGGGTTCTTATCGACCTAGGGAGAAGTACCAATATTATTTGGGGGGAGATATTACACAAGTTCAGCCATTGTCCTCAAATATCCTCGAGCACTCGAAGCATAATTTGTTTCAATGGAATTCGGGAAGCGTCCGCTGAGGAACTAGCTCTACCGATCCATATACCGGACGTGACAAGCACAACCATTTTCCAGGTGATGAATTGCAATCTCCCATACGATGTAATCCTGGGACGGCCCTGGATACACGACATCAGAAGAGTGCCCTCAACACTTCATCAGGTCTTAAAATACCCGGCTTTGCGCGGGATAGCCGACTTACGAGGTGAGCGGATTCTCCCCAAGGAATGTCGCCTTGCCCCGGACGGGATTACATCTTATGAGTCAAAAGTTAGTGAGGCCTTAGTACGAGAGGTTAGGGAGGAACTCAGCGAGCTGCGGGACCCATTGGCACTAATTGATCAACTAGCCCCGAGAGCGAATGAAACTCTAAGGTGGTACGAAAGCAAGGAGGACCCCTCTGGCTGATACAACGTTATTTGACGATGGCTCGGATGAACATCCAACTCCTGCAGATTCTAATCATAACCGAGCCAAAGACAGGTGAGCACCTACTATTATACGTTTCAATATCTGACATAGCTTGGAATGCAATCCTTGTACGAGAAGAGAATGGGCAGCAGTTTCCCGTGAAGTATGCCAGCAGGATGCCGCAACACATAGTCAGATTCTTACCCTTACAGCTGCAGTTCATAGCAACCGTGGTAATGGCCACACGAGAGTTGCGTTCATACCTTCAAGAACACTCTGTCAGTTTAGTCTCTTCGACATCGTGTGAGCTATTCTGGCTAAGCCCGGTCTGTCGAAAGATATGGCAAAGTGGCTGAAAAGTTGGGAGAGTACGACATCATCTGAAGAGACGCTGAAGCATCCGAAGACCTAGACGATTGGGAGACAATAGTTGAGCTAACCCCCGCAGACCTCATGTACCATGAATTTCCAGACACAGGATCCTTTGCAGGGCAATGTGACGCACTAGTCAGAAAGTATTTACTTACAGACATAGGCGGTTCACTATTGCCTGATCGGCGAGAAGCTATATCATAGGGTCGTCAACGACTCAGGCGATGACTTTCAAGGCTCAGCACCCTTAAATAAAGAAGCCCAACTGAATGACCCCGAATCTTTTAAGGATCAAACATGGAGTACCTTTGCTTGAGAGGGAATTTACTTTAATTTGGTTATTTTCTTTTGGTTACGATATTTGTCAGACATGTTACGGGTTTCCACCCACAGCATCACAGGCCTCGTGCCTCTTCTATCAATAAAACTACTATTTTACTTAGTCAGTTTTACTCATTTATTTAGATCCATCTACGATCCAACTATTCATACCCTCGGCTAGACCTAAGTTAAAGTAATACACTCACTTTTTGCTACAAAAAGTAGAGTACTCTACTCGCTTAGAGTTAGACCACGTCTAACTCAGCCACCGGGCATTAATTGAGCGTTGATCTCGTTAAATCAACAATTGCACCTACACGCTGATGGGGACGCCTGTCCACGGAGTGCCAGAAAGTCTTAAATAGTCGAGTACTAAGCGAAGGCATTTTGTCTCACAATGCTAAAGGACCGTTTCTACACGGGCTAAAGTCGTCCCATTATGGGCGCAAACAGCCATCTACTACGGATGCAACCTAGCCGCCGTTTATCGGTGCACAACTGACGTAATTGCTCAAGGCAGGCATATTGACACACTTTCTTAAACTAGAACAGCCAGGATAACCGGAAGCCATCTAATATCTAGGTGTAAAAACATTCTGCTTGGGTACACATTAAGAAACGCGTTATAACACAAGTACGTGTGAAATATTGATGAACATTCGTTTCATTAATAATAGCCCGTAGGCTCATAATATACATTTAGTTCTTCCTGATTACAACATTTGTTTATAACAATAGTAGAAAAAAAAAGCAAAGGGAAGACTAAAAACAAAAAACTCTTTAGGATTAAAATGGCTGAAAAATCCTTCATCTAGGTTGTAGCTATACACCATAAACAGTTCGGAGTTCTTCTTTTCTTTTGACAGCCTGAGATATGTCGGCCTGAGCATTCTTTCAAGGTACATGGCCGCTAGTGCAACCGAAGCCTGTCTGTTTGATGAAATCAAGGGATCCCAGAAGTACCTGAGTATAGGCCTAGCCTTCCACCATCTCATCCGCCGAACTCGAAGAGAAACTAGAAGACTAGCATTGAAGCTTTGTCATTAATTTCAACCTCAACTGGGAAAACCAGGGTGCACGGCCCCACAGATCTTCAAGCGCAAATAGGATTTCACCGAGAACAGAAAGGCTTGAGCTGGGAACATACCACAGGGGAGCCTGTTCCCTTGGGTATCCACAACCAACAGCCGACGAGGCATTGCGACACCGACAAGATCGTACCAGCAGAACCAAGACCCAAATGTCTTAGAAAACGTCAATTGGTATTGAATTCCCTCCTACTCTTATAGCTGTTCTCGTAATCAGTGACTTTGAGCCGCAAACAGAATTAGAACTTGGTAATTCATTAATCTGCTCACGACCCAGAGCTCCATATTCTTGCCTGCCATGAAACAGAATCGGACAAGTCGGCTTCAACCCTACTCCGTCAAAGAAGCAATCTAAACACCAGAGAAATCCTGGCGAAGAAGCCACACGAAAGCTGAAAGGGCTAAGCATCCTAACCCCTCACGACAAGAAGGATATCACAGCAACCGCTATGTTAGAAGACGAGCACACTGTAATTAGTGCATCTGAAACAATGAAGATATCCCGGAAGACATCATTAGAATCCCAATAAAACTTCACGACTCAGGGGACTTCTTTCATTCCTTCATGAATGAACAGAAAAAAGAAGATAAATACAGATGTGTTTCCTCCTTCACGCAACATCCATTCAGAACAAGAAAGATTTTCTGGGGATATCAAACTGGTATCAAAGGCGAACGTTTTTAAGGAGAAAATAGTTTCTTGATATCATGAGAAATTGTTAAAGAAACGGATTGTATTCTGAAGAAGAGTTTTGATTTTCTCACTACCATGGAGTCACTATTTATAGGCAGAAGGGGATAAGGTTGAGGCACGAAATGGTCACGCATTATTATGGCTAGAGATATGAAACGATTTAGAGCAGTTAATAGCAGTTCCATAAGAGGTGCATGAGATTAACATCAGCCAATCAGAAGTAAGCACGCGTAGTTCTCGAATAGTTCACTATCATTCTTGGTCAAAGAGACTGCGAGTCTCAAGGAGTCAGTGAGATATCTTTTCACATCACACCGCTTTCACCTCCTGACTGCTCGCACCAGCACTCAACAAGTGGGGGACTGACTGTATGGGCAAAAATACGCCACCTATTGTTACGGAGATACGAGTCCTGCTGGCGAGACTAGAGTTATTCTACAAGTCACCGTGTACTGAGGATATATGCCCGCTCCTAGAGCCAACGACTGTTTAGGCGGTTTGGCCATAGGGCACAGTGTGCACATCCCGTCGGCTAAGGTTTACAGTCTCCTAGTTAGGATTTATCATACCACCGCCTTGAGTTGTAAGCCCATCGCCCTATTAGTATTTATATTTTATCTTATTCGGGACTGGGTATCACTACTATAAATACCTCTCCGCCAGCAACTTCGGCTACTCTCAAGGAATAAGATTTATATTGCTTTCCTCAATTCTTTCTTGTATATTTACTTGTCTTTATTTTCATCGTATTTACTTACTTTTCTATCGTAATTTACCGTATTTCTTGTGACCTCATTCATAATTAATTGTTTAACCTAGACGAACAAATTTAGGCATAAACATTTATAAGTGTTCGACTAAATGTTTATGTGAAAATACTCTGTTCTATTTTCTATTGTCATTATGCTTGGATTGAATTTTCATATATTTTAGATATACTGCTCATAGGATCGCGTATCATTTCTTATTATATGATGGATCCATGTCATATATTTAAAATGTTAGATTAGAGAAGGTGGACAAGGCTGTGATGATCAGTTACTCAGCCAAGCTTATGCACAAGTACAGTAGTTGGTGCCTTTCACTCCCTCCCTGATGTTTGGCATTTTATGCCTATATTTCCTTAATATTTCCTCACGTTTTAGTACCTTATTCGCTCGTTTTATAGCTTGTGACTGTGGTTTTACACTGATTTTATGTCGTGCGTATGTAGGTTGTTATGCAATGTAATTGGAGCTTTTAAGAGCATGATTGAGCAAGAAAAGATTGGGTTTTGATTGAGGATTGGATCGAGCACACGAAGGCACGACACGAGCGAGCAAAAGAGCAAGCGGAACAGAAAAATGCACTGGCGCCACAGGTGGCACGCCGCGCCAGGCAAAGCGGCCAGCCTGTGGCGCGTTTCCTTGCGCGTCGCAGGTCCAAAGCATGCCAAGTTTGGCGTCCTCTGGTTGTCCTCACGCGATTGGGGGCGCGGGGCGCCCACTATGGCGCCCCTGGAGCGAATTTTGATGTCCTATTTCGTCTAGGATTGGGTCTAACTTATTACTAGGTGTTTGTAAACTCTATAAATACTCTTTTACTTAGTTTTTCATAGGAGTTCAGACCTTGGAGCAAATTTGAGAGCTCATAACATCAAGAACAAGGGTTTTTCTTCCTTCCATCAATCTATTACATCATTATTTCATTATTACATCAAATCCTTGTGTTGTTATTATGAGTATGCGTAGCTAAATATATCGTTCTAGGGTTAGAGTATTTCATGAAGGTTGATGTTTGAAGATTGATTTCCATTAATTGAATCCCATTACGGGTTACTTATTCTTTCTTGATTTCACTTGTGTAATTGTCAGGGCCCGATTATTACGCATTATCTATGGTTTTTAGATTGAACTCGAAAGAGGGGATTTAATTACGTAATAAGAAAGAATAGGACTAGTTTGTGAACCCGGGCATCGGGGAACCAATTTGTGAGTAGGATAGACATATACTTGCTCGCCTAGTTTAACTAATTACAGAATTCGTTAATGCGTGCACGTGATTCAACCCATAGACATATAGGGATTGGAGTAGCCTGCATAGACCGTGAAGAACTGAAAGGTTTTCACGGGTACATTTAATCTGTTAGTTAGTAACCCGGGATTTAAGAAGTGGAATCAATTGGAAAACTCAACTGGATTGTTTGTAACTCTGACCCTGGGTCGTCTCCTTATTACTGATAACAACCAAGTCTTGCTCCATTGTTTGAATTCACTTTTACCATTTAATTACTGTTCTTTAGTTAATAAACTCATCATTATTGGAAAAAGATCCCTGAATAGTTTAAATAAATTGTTTGCTAGAACTCAGTCTGCATAGTCCTCGTGGGAACGATACTCATCTTATCACTTTATTACTTGGCGACCACGTATACTTGCGTGTGCGTTTGGGAGCAACAAGTTTTTGGCGCCGTTGCCGGGGACTAATTATTGACTGATTTCTTTTTGAACAGTTTATTACTTACTATTCAGGTTTAATTTTTGTTTTGAGTTTTGTGCTGTTTCAGGTATTAGGTCCTGCTCGATCTTTACCTACAGGAATGGCAGAAGACCAAGCTTTAGCTGTGCGAGATGTTGCTCTCCCCAGCCTGGAGGGAGTAGCATCGAGCATAGTTAAGCCCGCTATCACCGGGGGATTTGAGATTAAGTCCGGCATGATTCAGTTGCTGCATGTGACTGGACAATATGGTGGATTACTTCATGAGGATCCGCAGCAACACATTCAGAACTTCCTGGAGATCAGTGATACTTATACGCCAGCGGGTGTTCCTACTGATTATGTTCGCTTGACGTTGTTCCCGTTTTCACTGATTGGGGCAGCAAAAAAGTGGTTAAAGGCTGAAAAGTCTGGGTCTATCACTACTTGGGAGGATTTGGCTAAGAAGTTCTTGGCTAAATTTTATCCGTCTGCCAAGACAGCCCGGCTGAGGAGCGAAATTATGTCCTTCAGACAGTTAGAAGGAGAATCCTTGTATTCAGCCTGGGAGCGATTCAAAGCTCTATTGAGAGATTGTCCACACCACAACCAATCCAATGAGGTTGTTGCACACACTTTTGTTGAGGGGTTGAACCAACACACTAAGATCGTGGTTGATGCTACTGCTGGAGGCCAAGTACTGGCCTTAAATTTTGATCAGATTTATGATTTACTTGATAAGTTTTCGCAGAGCAATCCTGATTGGCAGGGAGATGGTAGAGCTATTACGCAGAAACCTGCAGGGGTACTTCAGTTAGATGCAGTTTCAGAGCTAAGGGCGAGGATGGATGCTATTTCCAATCAAATTAGCAAGTTAGCTCTGCAAAAGACTCAGCAACCAGTGGCTCCAGTGCAACAACTCCAGAGCTTTTGTGAGGTTTGTGGTCAAGACCATGCTACAGAGATTTGCTCTTCTAATCCAGAGTCAGTTTATTACGTGGGTAATCAAAACAGGCTGCAGAGTCAAAACCAGTTTGGTAATGGGTATTATCAAAGCAATACGAGAGCCCCGAATAATTACCACCCACTTCCAGCTCCACCACAGTAGGTTAGCAGTTCAGTTGAAGATATGCTAAAGCAAATAATGGCAGGCCAGCAGAGAATGATAGCTGACACAGCAGCCCATGCACAAGCCATACATGATCTTGCCAATGCTCAAAAGAACTTGGAGCACCAGTTGGGACAGTTGGTGGGAGAAAGAAGCACTGTTAAAAAAGAGCCTGAACAATGTCTTGCAGTGACCTTAATTGAAGGTGGAGAGCTGGTGGCCAAGTCCGAGGAGAGAGCTGAAATAGAAAAAGTTGAAAAAGTGGAGAAGGTAAAGAAGAAAGAAGAGAGAAAGGAGGCACCTCTTCCACCTCCACCATTCCCGCAGAGACTATTACCATCGAAGGATCTGGCCCAGTATCAAAAATTTGTGAGTATGTTGAAAGAACTTCAAGTTAATATTCCTTTGACTGATGTGTTTGAATTGATGCCATCCTTTGTGAAGTTCTTAAAAGAAATTTTAGTGAAGAAGAAAAAGCCTCAAGAGATAGATACAGTTGATTTAGTTGAGGAGTGTAGCACAATCTTGAGTAAGCTACCTCCAAAACTTCAAGATCCTGGGAGGTTTACTATTCCTTGTACCATTGGAGGGCATAATATCACTGGAGCCTTGTGTGATTTGGGTGCGAGCATAAATCTCATGCCTCTGTCTGTTTGCAAAAGGTTAGGGCTAGGAGCAATCAAGCCCTCTTCAGTTACTCTTAAGATGGCAGATGGATCTCTCACTCACCCTGATGGTAGGTTGGAGGATGTGTTGCTAAAAGTTGGTAAGTTTACATTCTCTGCTGATTTTGTAGTCCTAGATTATGAAGAGGACCTAGAAGCTCCAATTATTTTGGGGAGACCATTCTTGGTCACCTCGAAGGCAATTATTGACATGGAGCTGGGTGAGATGACTGTTAGAGCGCATGGTGAAAAGGTTACTTTCAAGGTGTATAATGAGAAGGAGCACATAGTTAAAATTGAAGAGTGCTCTATGATTGAATGTGTCAGTCAAGAACATGGAAGTGAACCACATGTGAAGTTGAAGTTGGGGTCTCTCAAAGAAAGGAAAAAGGCAAAGGTTCGGCGTAAGAAGAGAAGACGTAAATGCTGGAAGTGAGCTAAAAGTGTCGTCGTGCCACGACGTTAACTAAGGCGCTTCTCGGGAGGCAACCCGAGTTTGTACTTGTAATAGTTTAGTATTTTGTTGTTTTTTTTTTATTTTATAGTGTCACATAGTTCGTTGTTTTTGTGTGTCATTTTTGCAGGAATCGGGTGAGCTAAACAAGGTGTAATGAATGCATTGAGGGGTATGGGACGTCTCGAGACATGTCCCACGCTTGGGTTTGTACTTAGAATTGAAAATGGGTGCGAAAAAACGTGCTCGGGCGCGTTCGGGAGTGCACCGCGCCTCCCAACGCGCGAGAATTAGAGCTGAAGCAAAAAGCTTGGCGCGGTTGGGAGCGCCCCGCGCCTCCCACCGCGCTAGCTTGACCAGAATGTTCAAATTCCTTGCCCGCTTTTGGCCTGCGCCGCGGGCCCTATAGCGGAGGGCAAAAGTTTGTAAGTTTTCCGGGTCAAACGGGTTTTGACCCGCGACCCGGTCTTCCCCATGCCCTATACCCCCGATTTTAACACCTTTGTCTTCACTATTTTCACTAACAACACTCTCTAATCACTCTCAAATTCATCTCTATCACTTGGAAGCATTCCAAATCGTGTGCAATCCATTCTAAATCATTCAAGTAAGTCAATTCTTCACTTTTCTCTCTTCATTAACATGTAAGTTGCACTTGCTCTTAGTATGAATGCTTCTTAGCTAGTCACAAGTCTAATCCTACAAATCATGCTTGTTGTGCTTAAATTATTAACTGTGCTAGATTGATGACTTGTGACTTGTAAAAAGAGATCTCCTAACCATTTGGGAGGGTTGGAACATTACAAAATCCATTGAAATTGCTAGTTCAAAGTTGTGCACACTAGGTATTTGTGAAAAAGCCTCAAAGATGAAATATCAATGACATTGTGAATTCTTGAGTAGCAATGCATTCCTTAGGCTTACTATGAACATTAGGTGTTGCACACACATAAAAATTGATCATGATGCACCCACACTAGCTTGATTTTCAAAATTCAAAACGTGGCATATTTTGCCCAAGGCTAGTTTTGTTCAAGTGTGGGGTTGCTTGTGCCATTGAATCGAGTGATTGACACATAGAGCGTGTGCTAAGTGTGGGGTGTCCTCACCCTTGCATAATATTGATGACGTGATGGGGGAAGTCTGAGTACCTCATGAAGCTTGGAGGATGCTAGCGCCAAGGACTACAGTCTTCAGGGAAGTTTTCTTTACCTTGCACTTGCTTATTTTTCGCACTGAGGACATTGCTTAGTTTAAGTGTGGGGTGGGGAACTCTCCCTTATTTTTGAGGTTATGGATGCATGTACCGTTAGGATTTTTCTTTTGTCACTTGACTTTGTTTTGATTTGTTTCTTGCTTTAATATATGAAAAAATTGAAAAAATTAGAAAACTAATGAAAAATTCCAAAAAAGATTTTCCTTTTAGTTTTATTAGTGGTACATGTCATCCACCCCGTGGTTTTTCTTATGACCGCGGTTCTTTTCCACGGGTAGACCTTTGAACCGGGTAGTTTTTATTTTTTAGGATTAGAGTAGTTAGTTATAGGTGGTCCTAGACGAAAGGAATAGGTGGAATGCTAGGTGCCTTTGATTTGTTTGATACCGATGGACTTGAATTGATTGCATGTGCTATTTGTGGTGTCCTTGGGTTTTAAATTTTGATGCATGCCTAGGAAAACATGGAACAACCCCCTTGAGATGCTTGAATCCGCTTGCTTGACTTGATTGTTAATCTTTGTGCATGAGTGCTTAAATTTCCACAAGTTGCATTCTAGATGCTTGAGTGAGAGTTGTTGATGGAACCTTTTTGTGTGGACCATGTGCAATGTGTGTTGTGAGGCATGTTCTTATTTACTCCTGTTGCATATTAATGTCTAGAACTTGCCCCGTGTGTGTGCAAAGCGAAATCCTAGGTTCGCTCTAGTTGGAAAATGATACAAGGCCTTCTTTTTGTTAGCCTACCCTTACATATATACCTTGAAAAAAATTGTTGTTGTGGTTTCTTTGACCCTTTCTATTGGTACCCACACCCCGAGCCTACCCATTTGTTCTTAATTGACTCTTTTGGCCCTTTACTCCTTAAGCACTTTATTGATATTGTGTAGATGATTGGAGTTGTGGTTGGATGTTGGGAGGTTCTTGAGTGGAACTAATAAAGGGGAATACTTGTGAAAATTGTGAAGTAGTGGAAAACATTGGCAAGGATGGAAGTTAATGAAATTGGAAAAAAAAATGAAATGATAAGAAAAGAAAAAATAGCAAAGAAAGAAAAAATTGTGAAAAGAAAAAAAAAAGAGAAAGATGTTCATTCCTTGCTAGTGTGTACTTATATGAAAAATGCTACTTGTGAGAAGGTGTATGTGTAGAAGTTGTTGGTTTGGGTGGCTTGATGAGATTTTTGCTTAATTAATTGTGATGTATTAAAGTGCTTAGGGAGGTAGTCACTATTACCATATGTATCCTACCCGCCCCTTAGCCTACATTACGACCTTTCTAAAGTCCTAGTTAATCCCGATTGGAGTGAGCTTACATTAGTGGAGTCCTACACTACGGGCAAGCCTATGGTACATTGTGTGTGACATGTGAGACTTTCATGAGAGTGAGTGAATTCTTTCTATGCTATTGTCCCCATTCTATTCTTGATATTCATTGTTGTGTGTGATATTTGGGGGACACTCTCTTGCTTCATTTTGGTGAGGGCACATGGTTTGCATGAAATAGGTGAAGTTGATGGTTTCTTGGTTAAGTAGATAGGTGTGATTTTGTGGGAGCATGGTTGCAATAAGTTGAGTTTGTGCATTTGAGTTGTTTTGGGGTGGTTGTTCTCATATTTTTGGTTTTGGGAAATTGTTGGCATGTTTGTGGATCCATAGTAGTCATGTGCGCATTGGTTCAATGGTCGGTATCAACCATAGTCATAGGCAGACCTGTTTTACCTAGGTTGGGAAGTGATTTGTGATTGCTCGAGGGCGAGCAAAGGTTCAAGTGTGGGGTGGTGATGTTTGGCATTTTATGCCTATATTTCCTTAATATTTCCTCACGTTTTAGTACCTTATTCGCTCGTTTTATAGCTTGTGACTGTGGTTTTACACTGATTTTATGTCGTGCGTATGTAGGTTGTTATGCAATGTAATTGGAGCTTTTAAGAGCATGATTGAGCAAGAAAAGATTGGGTTTTGATTGAGGATTGGATCGAGCACACGAAGGCACGACACGAGCGAGCAAAAGAGCAAGCGGAACAGAAAAATGCACTGGCGCCACAGGTGGCGCGCCGCGCCAGGCAAAGCGGCCAGCCTGTGGCGCGTTTCCTTGCGCGTCGCAGGTCCAAAGCATGCCAAGTTTGGCGTCCTCTGGTTGTCCTCACGCGATTGGGGGCGCGGGGCGCCCGCTATGGCGCCCCTGGAGCGAATTTTGATGTCCTATTTCGTTTAGGATTGGGTCTAACTTATTACTAGGTGTTTGTAAACTCTATAAATACTCTTTTACTTAGTTTTTCATAGGAGTTCAGACCTTGGAGCAAATTTGAGAGCTCATAACATCAAGAACAAGGGTTTTTCTTCCTTCCATCAATCTATTACATCATTATTTCATTATTACATCAAATCCTTGTGTTGTTATTATGAGTATGCGTAGCTAAATATATCGTTCTAGGGTTAGAGTATTTCATGAAGGTTGATGTTTGAAGATTGATTTCCATTAATTGAATCCCATTACGGGTTACTTATTCTTTCTTGATTTCACTTGTGTAATTGTCAGGGCCCGATTATTACGCATTATCTATGGTTTTTAGATTGAACTCGAAAGAGGGGATTTAATTACGTAATAAGAAAGAATAGGACTAGTTTGTGAACCCGGGCATCGGGGAACCAATTTGTGAGTAGGATAGACATATACTTGCTCGCCTAGTTTAACTAATTACAGAATTCGTTAATGCGTGCACGTGATTCAACCCATAGACATATAGGGATTGGAGTAGCCTGCATAGACCGTGAAGAACTGAAAGGTTTTCACGGGTACATTTAATCTGTTAGTTAGTAACCCGGGATTTAAGAAGTGGAATCAATTGGAAAACTCAACTGGATTGTTTGTAACTCTGACCCTGGGTCGTCTCCTTATTACTGATAACAACCAAGTCTTGCTCCATTGTTTGAATTCACTTTTACCATTTAATTACTGTTCTTTAGTTAATAAACTCATCATTATTGGAAAAAGATCCCTGAATAGTTTAAATAAATTGTTTGCTAGAACTCAGTCTGCATAGTCCTCGTGGGAACGATACTCATCTTATCACTTTATTACTTGGCGACCACGTATACTTGCGTGTGCGTTTGGGAGCAACACTCCCCAAAACCCCAAACCCATCAAGAGGTGATTCTGTTTAGTTCTACATTATGACAAAATTGAATTGAAAAACTAAAAATTTGTTTGATTTCTTGATATTAGGTCTTAGCTAGTGGAGAAGTGAAGTGAAATTTAATGGAAAGTTTAATTAAGCTGCACAAGTTTTAATTTCTACTTGTCTTTTCTAATTCTTGATTGCTTTACATGAGTAATAGAAAGGACTGATCAAGATCTAAGAACTTCAAGAATCATAACTTTTTTTAGAGGAGCCACAGTCTATATGTAACTTATCAAGGCATGGTTGGAATATTTTGTTTCATTAACAGGATGTATATCCGAGGTTGTTTTTCAATAAGAAACTCCTCCACTTTTCAGTAATGAAAAACTAGTCCTTTCAAGTTTCAACAAACATAATGCTAATTTAGGTTGCTTATGCTCTATATTGTCATATTGAAAGCAAGTCATCAAAATGTATTAAAAATAGTTTGACGCTGAAGAAATGAAGCGTTGTTCATAATGAAGTAATAAGAGTAAAATATTTGCTTGCTTAAATAATCTAGTGTGGAACAGATTCTCTAGCTAGACGTGTATATATATTACTCCTACTCTATAAGAAAAGAATAACATGGAAGTCTTAGACTTTCTATGAGCTTATCAGTTTGTATGAGTGTATTTCAGAAAGAGCTTAACTAATATATATGTCAGAGTAATGAATTTATTTGCCGAGTTGATCAATGTTTAGTTATTTGTTAAAGCCAACACTATTCTTGGTGAGAAGTTGGACATAAAGTCTAAACTACTTTGCCATGCTTGTTTTTGAAGAAGTTTACTTCACTGAAACTTTTCATGGCAGATCAGGGTAGCACTGAGGAAAGCAACACTAAAGGCACTGTAGTTGTTCATGGAGAATTTCCACATGATGATGCTGGGCCGTCAAAAGTTGATTCAGAAGTGGGAATTTACCATGGAAAAGTAACCAAGAAAATAATGATAGAAGGTCATAGTCAAAAAACAAGATACACACATGCTTCTGTATGTTGGAACTAATATGTTTTGTTTATTTATTTTTCTCCCTGTCTTGCCATATTCGGACTTGTAATATCAAGAAAACTAGACTTTGCTATACTTATGATTGATTGAGAGCAATTGTTATCTCTTTAGAGCTGCACTCAACTGATTCAACAGTAGTAATTCTTAAGAAGATTCTTTTTATCGCCTTGGTTCAGATATGTCTATTTGAATGAACTGTTGTGACCAGTGACCTTACTCTGGTTTCTCCTCTACTAAACTAAATATATATCTCCTAATGTCAAGTGATTTTCACTAGATAATTATCTCCCAATGTTAATTGTTGCATTCTTCTTATGTATGTTTTGGAGATATAATGTCTGCTTATCTTTATATATTGAATGGATCAAAACTCATTTACCAGTGGTTTATTGGTTTCTCATGAAGTAATTTCTATTTCACTATTTCAACCTGATGGTGAGATCACCTGTAGAATTAGAGGATCGTCAGGCAGGAGCAATGCAAAGCACCAAGCAAGTACATAGTAGTTTTTTATTTATATTTTTCAAACTATAGAACCACTTTAGATTTGGTAATCTTTTAGTTACCATTATGTAAAGAGTTACCTTGCCTGAATTAGTATTACTTTGGTCTGATAAGGATTTGAATTTTTGATGTTTGTTATTTCTGTTATTTGTAATGAAATTTAATGTAAGTCTATTTAATTAAACAGTTTATTCAATGATATAGTCCACATATCTTTTCTTAAACAATGAGATCATAATACAAGGGTTATAAGCCCCCACAAATATATTGTTTCTAAAACATGGGAATCGTATTGTAGGGTTTATAAACTTCCACTAGTTGTCTTGGCAAACCGTCATAAATTTAAAATTTAATCTATGAGGGTCGTCGTGAGGATTTTAAAAAACCGTCACAATATTGCTCGTGACACACATAAGTGTGACATTTTCAAAAACTGCCACAATTCATTCTGTGAGGGTCGAAAACCGCCACAGACTGTCAAAAAAAATCCTCACAAAACGAGCATTTACTTGTAGTGAAAGAACTAATATAAGGCGCAAAGGATTGACTAAGATCAGAATGCAATAGTAAGCTTTTTAGGTCACTAGAGGGCCAAGGGAAGTCTAAATTTATCTTTTCAAGCCAAGCACCATCTAGGATTTTGCTTCAACGGACACTTAGGACAAGTTCTAGATCATAAAGTGCACAAATAAACACACTAACACCTCACCACGCATTGTACAAGCAAAGAGAGGAGACTATATTCAAAACCCAATTAAAGACAATTAAGCTCAAAAACTCGCTCATAGTCTAATGAGAACTAATTAGTGAATACATGAGCCAAAAGTTGAATTTTAAGATAATGACACAATCCACCAACTCAATTTGCTTTCCACTTTCCAAAACAACATTCACATGACAAAGATTAAATAGTGCTGGTACCAAACATGCCAAAAGTGGGTTAGGGAGCAAAAATCCTCAACAAACTACCATTATTTACAACTAACGACTAAACTAATCCTAATAACACTCGGTTCAAAGGAATTGCTTCCTCAGAAAAGAACCATGGCAAAGTAAAACCAATGAGGTTATTGCCTACTACTAAGAGATATTTACAAAGAGCGGTATTTATACAAGATGATTCAGGATCGAGTGGGTTTCCTACGTATGGCAAGAATCAAAGAACAAAAGTAACATACAAAGCATAGTTCATAGGAGTACTTTTCGTTTTTAACTTATTAGCTCCTAAACTAACTAGTACATGCAACAAACTAACACAATAACATAATATCAAACATACTAATTATATAAAAAGAAGGTTCTCATCCATAATGTTCAAAACAAAAAGAAGAAAGTTTCAAATAACACAAGACAACATGCTCAATGCTACACAAAACTCGAACACCTCCAATCTTAAAAAATACACTTTTCCCAGTGCAACTAAGAAATGAAATACAAGGGTATAAGAGACTCCCTAACTATAATATCACTCTGAAGTGGAGGTGGTGTTAGCACTAGAAGTTTTTGGGTAGTGAATCTCATAATCACTCAACTCCTCCCTTGAGGTACAAAAAGAGTTCAGCTTGCTCATCATCTTGTTCAACATCCTACTTGTCCTCTTGACGAACTTCTTTCGCTTCTTCTCGATTTTATCCAACCAGCAATGGATCTGCACCTACTGAGCTACCACCCCCTCTATTGAATGAGTGCTAGACGACCTGGAGGAAGAACCCTCCCAATGTGGGCCAGAAGGAAGGCCTGGTACCAGCTAACTAATGTGTGCATCCACAACTGAAATTTGGGAGAAAATGTATATCATGTTGGACACTCCCCATGTAAGTAGTGCAACAGGAGTGTAGGAATGCCCTGGTGCAGTGGTAGTAGCTGAAAACTGTCCGAAAGATGGATCATCAACATGTATTTGAGAAGCCACTTCCACTTTCCTCTTCTTCGTCTGATAGCTCCACCTGCTCCCTTCTTGAGCAAAGGATCGATGGGATTTTCAGCACTCTGCCAAGTGTCTCCATTATATGCATCCACCTCAGCACTATTGCATCGTTATGTAATCAAGGATGGAAAGAATAAGTTCCTCAATCTCTCTCTAACAACTTCTTCAATATTTCCTGCTATTATCTCCCCAACATTTACCCAAAAAACCTAAAATCAAGACTGCTACTAGTTTCGCTTTAGGCACGGACACATAAGTCTCATTCGTCGCAAGCATCACCATGGTACATATAATTGAAAGCCAAATCTTGGCCTCTACAGTGAAATCATTTGACACAATCTTCTGTTTAAATGTGGAAAAATCTGATTGTATGTCTCTGTGGAGCTTGTCAACTAACCACTGAATACCTCATTCTTTCACCCGAGCTATGTATTCACCATGATCAATGTCGCCCGACCCATATACAATATTGATCATTGACGCATCAAATATCACTATCTTGCCTCTCACATTGGTTGTCAGCTCACCTCTAAAACCAGTGGTTAGAGCATTTCCATAAAAATCCCTTGCCCATGCATTTTTTACTCTTATATGCTTAGGAGCAAAGCAACTCCAACCACTATTTTTGCAGCCTTTGGAAGAAGTTCGGGAGCTTCCGCTCTACATTTTCCATGTTTATCCCTCGCTCCCAAAATAATTAACTTTCATCAATGTCTTCGTTGAACCTATCCTGGGATGCTCCTGATAAGAATACGGTGGAACCAAGTTGTCCATCCTCTTCTTCCATTGGGTTGTGTTAGTTGACTTCTTCAGCCATTTTGTATAAGAAAAAGTACCTACAAAGATCACACTTATCAAAATGCAGGCCAGATACTCAATACATACTTTAATGAAGCTCTTGAGCAAAAGAAAGTAGCCAAAAACTATCAACTGTTGGATGTGCTAACTCTCTATTTTTGTATGGGGCTGAAGTATGTGCGATCGCGAGATGCTCATGTGCGATCGCGCTGCTCATCAGAAAACCTTCTGCTCGATCGCGACTCATTAGACGCGATAGTGAAAAAGAGATATCAACAAGCAGCAGGTTCGCGCAAGGCATCGCACGATCACAAAGGTCGTCTTCTCTAAAGATGAGACTAACCCTCAGCCTTCAAATCCTAGAATCCATACTCTACTCACATGCCCTTAGTGAAACAGAAATTAACATGAGCTTTTGCTTCCGAACATTGAAAATTATGCTCTAGGTTTTTGTAAAACATGAGTCATAAACTTAAAAACATAACCCCTTCTTCACAAACAAATTAACAATGGGGGTACATCATACTTCCCCCATGTTCCTTACGGATCAAAACATGTTTCAAATTCAACCAAGCAACGATAATTTTCACTAGGAGAGAGAGACACACATCTTACAATTTTTCATCCAAGAATTAAAGAAATTAAAGACATACCTTGAGAATGAGATGGAGTGCAAAAAGTGAAGATAAAAGGAGTGAATTCTACCAGCTGTGATGCAAAGGGGCGAGGGGATTTCAGTGAGAAGGGGCTTTTGACTTGTGCCGGAATTTCGTATTATGTTGCCTTTTAAGTCTATGAACTACCCATTGAAGTGCACTTGCGGACGGACAGGCGTGTTCTCGATGCTTTACTCAATTCAAGCCAGAGAAAATGCGGAAGTGCTCACGCATTCGCAAAGGGTTTTCCTGAGGAAGCAGCACGATCGCGCTTTAAGTTTCGCACGATAGCACTGAGCAACTCAGTTTCAAAAGTCTCCAGACCCTTTATTTCCATACTTTGCCAAATTTTTACCCCTTTATAGAAGGGCGGGCACCCAAGCATTGGGCTGTAGCTTTTTTACTTTCCACTCAATTTTGAAACAAAAAGGGTGGCATACCTTAAGGGTCACCCAAAAAAAGTCCAGAGAGCATGAATTTTTATACTTAGAAATTTTTTTCAATATTTACCAAAAAGTCGTTGCTCAGCTGAAGGGAGGTTGCCCTTGCTCACGCAAACATGATTACGTCATGGCTCGTACGTTCATAGAAGGTTAAGCTGACCTGCTGGGCATGATCACGCCCCTGCCTCCGCTGGTCGCACTGAAGAATTGAACTCCAACTTCATTTTTTCCATGCTCATCCATGGGCCATGCATCTTTCATTTCAACACCTGTTCACATGCAACTCAAAACTAGTGGAACCATGTAGGATGATCTAAAACACTAAAAAAAATAATCTACTCTATCATGTAATGAAAAATGAACAATAATTAAACCAAATTCGGGTTTGCCTCCCGAAAAGCGCTTTGTTTAATGTTGTGGCATAATGGTACCTATTATATTTTTTCCTCCACTTGATAAAGGTGAATTTCTTCCCCAACATAGCATCAACTGATATGTTGTGATCTTTGAGGGGGAGTACAAACTTCTAAGCTTCCAAGGCCGGATTATTCATTTTGCATTTCATGGCCTTCATATGAGGAATGTTATTTTGTCTCTCGGTTTAGCAAATTCAATAATATAACCACTTTGATCATCATTGCCCAAGTCATCCAAAGGTACATTTGCTTCTATTTCCAACCCTCATCCACGCATAGATCTGAGAAACGAAATGAATGAGGTTCAATTCTTTTCAATAAAATTTGGCCAGCAAGCATGACATCCTCCTCTTTCAAAGTGTTAGACTCTTATCACAAGTACTTTTTATTTCTTCATTAGAATCCAAAATCACCTCCTTGTTTTTGGCATCATCACTATTTAGCTCAAATATGTGACATCTTTTATTAAGCTCCATGATTTGGCGTTTGATCTCTTCTACAATTTCAAATATTTCAAGCATATCATCGCAACCTCTTCTTGTTAGGCCTTAGCCGACTCAACCATTTAATGCAATCGAACCCCCAAGACATAAGCATCAACACCAAATAAGTCCACCCTTTGTCTTAACACTTCTCTTGCTTCTTCAAGGTCCATCCACATTTTATTAAATCTTCAAGGCATATTTCATAAATTTCCACTCTTTGAAATTATTCTTGTAGCCAAGTTTGGCTGACAACCTCTTTTTCTTCACAGATTTGATCTTCTTTCTTCTTGAAACTCAATCTCATCTTCCATATAAGGTCTGCCTTGGAATGTAGCTACATCCTTAGCCTGTCGATCATTAAAAACTTCAACCATTTGCTTCATTTGTACCTCCAAGTTGTGAATAGCTAAGTCATTTTTGTGGACCATCTCCTTCATCTCCTTGATGGCTTTGGCTTCCTTATTATGGTTCTCAAGTATCCATTGCAACAAATATTCACATCTCGCATTCTGAGAAAAATTTTCTTATGAAATAGATAAGTCAATCTCTTCTTGATACTAGTCTTGGATGTCTTGTTATCCCAACTGAAGCCCAATATTTTTTATATTGTAGGACCTATCAAACTCCCAAGATATTTTAGCACCATTGTGAAAGTTATTTGGGCAGAAATATGTATTATTTGGATACTCATCTAAATGACTCTCTTGGCCACCACACTCCTCCCATATATCCCCCTCAAAAGAATAAAAAGGTGCATTCGACTCACTCTCGAAAATAATTGGACGATTTCTCCCATAGTGTGGGCCAAAGCAAATAGGACAAGGACTATCAACTAAGTATCAATCACAATTACTACAAGAAAATGCTCAATTTTTGGAGCTTTTTTTGACAATTTGTGATGGTTTTTTACCTCCACAATAATTGTGGCGGATTTTGAAAACGCCACAGTTACTGTTGCCACGAGCAATATTGCAGCAATTTTTTAAAACCCCCATGACTACCTCCACAAATTAAATTTAAAATTTGTGGGGGTTTTTGTGAGGGTTTTCAAAGACAGTTAGTGGTGGTCTATAACCTCCAAATATGATCTCAATGTTTTAAAAAGAAATAGTGGGATTTTATAATCCATGCAATATAATCTCATTTTAAAAAAAAAAAAAAAAGTGATCTGTAGCATTAAATAACCAAATACAAAGTATTTCTACAACTTGAAAAGATAACCTCCCCGATAGATATATATTATTGTCAATATATTCATATTAAAAAAAAATCACCCATGTAGTATGGCAATAACACTATGATGTCTTTTAACAAGAAAAGACGCATGTTTAAGAAATTACTATATATTCCCTCCATCCCATTTTATATAGCACCATTTGACAAGACACATAATTTAAAAAATAGATGTTGACCTTAAAAAGTTTTAAATTTACCCTTGCAAAAATAAAAGAGAGAAGATTGGAGTTAGGATTGTGTATTTTTTTGCTTAAACCGACACTACAAGAAAATGGATAATTTATGGAGGTCATATTGAGGAGTTTTCCACAATCTCCACAAATTGTATCAATTAGCGGGACTTTTTTAAAATGGCACAAATTGATATTGCATTTATCGGGATTTTAAACCCGCCCAATCCAAAAAAATAAAAATAAAGCACCTTATTTTACCCTCATTTTCCATTTTCCCCAAACCTTTCACTGTAACCCCCTCCCCCACTCTCTAACTTTCTCTCCTCTTAGGTTTTTACTAGTTCGACCATGGGAGAACAATCCCTGTAAGTCATTATCCTTGATCTTTTCCCCATAGTAAAATCTATGCATTCAGTTTTCATTTTTTTTTTTCAATTTTCCTCTTTCTGTCATTATTTCTTATCTTGGTTGATGAAAATATGTCGAGTATTTCACTTTATAGTAGGTATTCTAAAATATTTTTCCAGTACTTCTCTTGATTATCTTGGTTTCATTTTATGACAATCAAATGCAGAAAGTAAGCTAACTTAGTCCTGGAATCCGCAAATTTGTATCGTTTTATGATTTTGGCATTTGGGTTTTAAATTTAGAGTTTAACGAAAAAATTGCGGTTGATTATGATGGTTATTGATGACCCTGGTTAATTTGAGAGGGATGATCTTTTACATGCTCCTATGAGATTGTTCATTGGCTCAAGGTAATTGCATATTATTTTCTCTGAAATTTTCGCTTTTAGTTTAATCTGCTCCTTTGCTTTTTCGGAAGTTTATCCAAATTCAATTGATATTCTTATTCCCTGTTTGAATTTCAGCCATAGAGAATAGCTTTTGCTTCTAATTGATGTTCTAGGTGAAAGTACAAGAGGGGATGAATTATTCAGTTTTATTGATTAAGTTGACTTATCAGAATATTAGTCGACTAAGGCGATAATTAAAACAACTTTGCAAGATAAAAGGCAATAAAGTAAATACAATGGACACAGTAATTTATACTGGTTTAGAACCAAATGGTTCCTCATCCAGTCCCCTTGGGTCACAAGGGAGGGTATCTCTCTTAAGCTCTTTCGAAGGTTGGTGTACACTTATGGTTTGTCTTTGACCAAAAACGTCCTTCACTGATGGTTCTTACTCCTCGCTCACCAATAACGATCCTGTCTGATTTATAGATGATCAGAGCAACTTCTATGACACAACTATTACCTCTCTACAAGAACTCTCTTTCTTTTCTTTCGATCACTCATAGACTCTCAAGAATACAGTGAATATAACTAGTAAAAGACTTAGAGAGAAAGTAGATCGTAAGTAGATGCGCAATCCATCCTTCAGCAGACCACACATATATAGTGCGCATCCAGATTTGTTCGTTGCTTTTGATTGATATGGTGCCGATATGAACTGCTTGAATCAAGGGGAATGACTGATATGTCTTTCCCTGAGAGGAGATTTGATTGATCGTAAATTGAGCGATAGAGAAATATTGACCCAAGAGATTTGATTCTCAAAAGATATAAATATTTTTTGAAGAATAAGGTAAGAGCTGATGGGAAAAAGTTCCCAACAATTAGCGCTTCGATTCAGATCTTCCATAGTTAATTGTTCCATCATAAGGGCCAAATAGTTAATTGTTCCATCATAAGGGCCAAATAGTTAACTGTTCCATCATAAGGGCCAAATAACTTTCTTTCTATTTCAGATCTTCTTCCAGATCATCCAAGGCTATCTCCTTTCCATCCTTGATAAGCCTGCGATATATTTATCATTTATTAGTGGTATGTCCTTTTGTCATTATCAAAGCTTAAACTCAACAATCTCCCCCTTTTTAATGATGAAAAAAAGTATTTGAGGATGTGCCGGAGTACTTCTCTGTTTGAGAGATAGTCGACTTTTATATTTCATAGTCGGTTCCTTCTGAGTATGTGCCACCTGCAATAATAAAAAAGGAATTATAGGGATTTTTCCCAGTTAGCTATATGATAAGTGACTCCCCCCTGAATATGTACCACCTACAACCTTTTAACAAACAACTAAAGAAGTTCTAGCAGGTTTAATGTGAAAACATAATTACATGCAGTGATACAGTACATAGGAACATAAACTTAAGTATTTTCTCCCCCTTTGGCATCAGCAAAAAGGATCAGGGGGAGCACAGCAAAAAATGATAGAATTATGTTCTCCCCCTTTATCGAAGTAAATTATGTTCTGGAAGTAGCATCTGTTGTGCCTCTAGTTATTCTGGATGGTTGGTTAGCCTGAGTAATGGCTCGGTCCGAGTGCCCGAAGAGGTTGCATTATTTTACGCGGTTGAACCTTCCTATATTCATAAGCCATGCATCAGATAATCCCTGTGTAAATTTTTAAAATAAAATGATGTCAGCGTATCCTTCAGGCTCTTGATTATATCGAGCGGTATGGTGTTGATTATTCTTCTTTCCAGTTTCAGGGGTCCAGCCTTGAATTAATGGGCCGCTCTCTTATTAGCTGACTTGGTTCGGTTTTTCTTCTAGATTCGTGGAAAAGTTCCTTTCGAGTAGCGAGCGAGATGAAAAGTGTTGCCAGTGTGAGTGGATTGGACAGGGTAGCTTGTCGGATAGCCTGTTGGTGTTTCAGAATATGAGATTAAATTCTATAGAATGGCTGGATATGCATTAGAACTAGTCCATGAGCCTTTCAAGAGATTCAAAGATTTACTGATGACCTTTCTCCTTCCTTGAGATCCCAGATGGCTCGAGAGATTGAGGTCGAGATTTCAATTGATGTTGTTGTTAATATTTCTCAGAGGTACAAGGCATACCATAAGTTAGAACGGGAAGAATTAGAGCGGGAGAGCAAGAGATCCCATGGCCCTAGTGGGCAACCATGGTACCTCATTTGGAGGTAAGAGTTCTGATTATTTTAGGAAGTCACCTTCCAAGTTATCTCAGCTTGTGTCATGCAATTCTTAGAGTGCGCAAGTAGTTCGTCAAGATCAGAGTCAGTTTTCTTTTTGTAGCTATCAATAATCTGTCCAGTTTCTATTTTTAGCGAAAAAGGTGTTATCATTGTCGTGAGTGTGGTTATCCTTTGCGGAGTTTTCCTTACTCCGGCAAGTAGACAGTCGTCATTCTTCCCGTCATCAGGCACCTGCACAGTCGTAGAGAATTTCATTTAGATCTTAATCAACTAGAGATATGTCCTCATTTGATAGAGGTTGAGAGTCTGGTGGTAGTGGTTCTTCTAGAAGTAATTATCAGGGTAGCGGCTCGGCTCGGCTCGGCTCAGCCGCAGAGGCAGTTCTAAGAACTACAGTCTGGTAGGATGTTGAGGTATCCAATGTAGTATACCCATGTATTTCTTCTTCTCTTAAATGTGAGTGAGATTTGATTCTTTTGATTGATCTGGAAATGGTGTGTCTTATCATGTTTCAATGGTTTCCTTGGATGTCGTTTCTATTAAGAATCAGTTGCGGTAGAGGGGTGAGCTTCTGATATGATTTAATCCTGGCATTTATGATGACCCTACTAATTTATTTGGTCTAAATGTGAGAGATTTGGGAGTGAGTATCGGTATCGTCTGCCTGGAATCTTATTGTGCCACCTTCTATATTATATCAAATTAGTATACCTCTCTTCTCGGAATTCCGTGTTGGTAGGATAATGAGATCCTCATTCGTCACCATCAGAAAGTGTTATCGTTTCTTCCGGTGTAAAGTGGTTAGTAAGTAATATTTGATCTATGTGTCTTCCATGGTTCAAGATATTTGTAGAGTCATGTTATCCCATGAGCTTATCTGGTTATAAAAGGGTTTCTAGTAAATCGTCATAATTTCCTTCTTATTGGGAGGTTAAAATTGGCATGGATGTTGTTCCATAGAGCTTATTTAATGTCCATTTCTTCAATTGCGATTCTTTGGCTAGCATGACTCGAAAGTAGTCTAGCTCTGGTAGCTAAGCAAATAAGAAGATGAGCTTCCTGAAGCTCTAATTATTTCTATACTCAGTCTGTTGCCATCTCTTCTTCATCCGACACTAGTGAGCTTGGGCGGTTAGTAGCCACTCGTGATGTTCCCTACGTTGAGCCAGAGTGCATGTCAAGGTAGCCGGATAAGCACATTATTGTGTTTCAAGGCCACTAAGGGTAATGAGAGGCGTCATTTGACCTTTGATTTGATCCATCAGGCGGTGGTGCTTATAGGAAAGGTATGGAGTTATGAACTCGAGAGTTGCAGCTGTTTGGCAACTCGAAAGGGTAATTTGGTAGCTCAGGTATGAAGCCGTATTCTGTTTTAGCTAAGTCTTTCCTAATCCACCAGGTTGTGCGAGGATGATTATTCCTATTCAAATAGCTGTATGAGTTTATGCTCTAAGTGGAGGAGTCTTCCTCCAATTGATGTCGAATCATAATAATAAATCTCTAAGGCGTTGCTGAAGCGTAATCTAATTATCTGTTTCATCGACCTGTTCTATATCGAAAGTATATCGACGAGGTGATCCGTTGGTGGAATTATGTTAGCCCATCAAGAGTTGCGTGTATCTTCATTTCGAAAATATAGAACTCTTCTCTCATGATCGAGAAAGGGTCATCTTAGTCCGAATAAGTTGGGCAATGATATTATCATACTATCCAGATATGTTTTATTCCAAGAGTTCAGTGTTCGTGTTATAATTCTGATTTTGCAATCATGAGATAATGTCAGTGGAGTAGCTTATGAAGGTCGTGGAAGTTCTTTTGTTATATGTGCGGAATTTTCTTTAAACTTAGGCTCGTTCGAGGACGAATGAGAGTTTAAGTGGAGGAGAATGAAACGACCTCGGTTATTCGTTTCGGAAGTTAAGACTCTGATTGGCGTGCCGATAATTTAAAAAAAATATTTCGTAATGTCCATTAGGACCTGTCTGTAAAAATTTGAGCTAAATCAGACCTCATTTGGTAGGCATCGGAAGAAGGTTTCAGTTTTTATTGTCGATAAATACAAAAAAGAGATTTTCGAGCTCGGTTTTGGTGAACGAGCTCGGATTCAAAATCCGAAAGTGCCGTTAGGTTCGTATGATTATTTGTGACTTTTGTGCTTTTTCGAAAGTGAATTTGGAGGTTGTTCGGCTAGCTTCCGCTAAAATGCCAAAATTTAAATAATTTAACCTTTCACATCTCTTCACTACTACAAGTATGTAACAGATCGTTGCTTAATGCTTCTACGTACTTC
Organism: Petunia secreta; assembly: GCA_029990175.1. Taxonomy (NCBI): domain Eukaryota; kingdom Viridiplantae; phylum Streptophyta; class Magnoliopsida; order Solanales; family Solanaceae; genus Petunia; species Petunia secreta. The sequence goes on from JARKIP010000022.1 coordinate 34,470,863, forward strand.
ATTTAACATTCGAGGACGAATGTTTCTAACGGGGGAAGATTGTTACACCCCGTATGTCCAAAGTGACGTATATCATTCTAAAGACATGTTAAGAATGATTTAAGTGAGTTTAAAGTCATAATACGACCATATATGATGTTTATATGTTGAATATAAAGTTTTGGAAAAATCGGATTTAAGTTGCGGAAAAACCGACTAACGAATTGTCTTGTAATGAAGCTTTTTCAGTAATTAATTTCATGTGTTATATGAGGTCTTTTTGGGACATATCATATACCAAATTGAAGGTCTTGGAGTGTAGTTTCGAACACTTTTGATGGTTTGTTCATACAACGTATAGATAAAAAGATATGAGCATCAGAAGTTAGGTTAGAAAGAGGGACATAAGCGTAAAAGAGGACTAAAACTGAAATGTTTCAAGTATAAAAGGAAAATTCCTTTTATATCTCGTCATTTTCCAGAAATATAAAGAGAGAAACAGTTCTCTCATTAAGTTTGAGCAAATTTTATGATTTTGAAGGATGGGCGTCAATCTTAACTCGAAATTGAAGACCAATTGCGTCAAAATGCTCTACGCGATTAAGGTAACGTTATGCACCTTCAATTTCGTCTATAGCTTGAGTTTTAGAATTACTTCATGGCTAAGTAAAGTACCCAAATGCTGAATTATAACTTGTTTAAGCTTTAGAAGGTGTTGAATTCAAGGGAAACAAGGTTTAGAAGCAAGAAGCATCAAAGGTATGTGAGACTAAACCTTTGTTTTGGCAAGACATGTACTCCCTCCGTCCCAATTTATGTGGCACCATTTGACCAGGCACGGAGTTTAAGAAAATAGAGGTTGACCTTGTTAAGTATCAATTTTACCCTTGAAAAAGTAAGAGAGAGAAGATTTGAGTAATAAAAAAGTTGTTGGTAGGTTTAAAAGTATGTAGGGCCCAACAAGGGTAAAATAGAGATGATGCGTTAAATAGTTGTCAAATAAGGAAAGGTGCCACTTATTTTGGGACAAACAAAAAAGGAAATGGTGCCACATAAATTGGGACGGAGGGAGTATCTTTTAGCTTTTGAAGCTTTTCTTAGTTCTAAACTTAGTGTTTCTTGTGAGAAACTTGTATGGTATCAAGGAAACATTGTATACACTTAATTTGGTACTGAAATCCAAGGTGAAAGACGTCCGAATCAGCAAGACAAAACGTTTCAAATTCTGAAAAATCATTTTGATCTTTGAACAGCTGTTAGTATATTGATCATAACTCCTTGTACAAAATTGATATTAAGATGCTTTAAGAATCACCAGAATTCTAAGACATATATCTACAATTTTCATGAAAATCATGAAATCTATATCTTTGATCTACACTCTGAAAATTAGGTCAAAAAGCAGGACAGTGGTGTTGTCTGGACATTCTATCAGCGGATTTGTTATGTCATCCAGTCGTCTCATCTTGTTACATGTTTATGTTATCAGTTTATCCGGGTATCCATTTCCGTGTGTAGTATAGTGCTGGTTCTATTTTTGCGGATCATCCAGTTTCAGGGGAAACTCTGCCGAAAAGTTTATGGAAATTCAAAGAGTTGGACAAATTCTGAGTTCTAGGTTGTGTCTATAATTCTATCTAGAGTTTTCTTCTCCTTCCTTTGAGTCCATATCTATTGTTGCCACATGTGTTATGCCTCATACATGCTTATGCTTATATTGTGATCATGTTATGTGTGATTTGGAGTCCCCCATAGAGGCTGGACATGGGACACGCAGTCCGGTTGCGTGGGTATCAGGTTCCTAATCGGATTGCCCTAAGATGTGAGGAATGAAGCCTTTAGCCTAAATTGATATATTTTTCTGCTTATTGAATAGAGTGTGATCGTTTGTCAATGGATCCAAAGGACAAAGCAGTTATTGAGTGGCTGTACTAACTTTTGGAAGAGGTAAGTATTTATATCCATTTCTTTGGAGGCACCTGGCCTCATGGATTTTCTACCACGTATTCCTTACGTATGTAGCTGCTGATAGGCGTACTCATTACGCCTTAGCTTTGAATTTTACATTGTATATTATATGTTATGCCCTGTTGTTGGTATTGCATTGAGCATATGAGCATTGCACTCTGGTTTTGAGCATTACATATACTTCCCAGTAATCTATGAGAGTCCCGAGCCGGTGAAGGGTCATTATTGCATATACTTCCGGGTAATCGATAAGAGTCCCGAGCCGGTGAAAGGTCATCATTGCATATACTTCCCGGTAATCAATGAGATTCCCGAGCCGGTGAAGGGTCATTATTGCATATATCTCCTGGTAGACGATCAGAGTCCCGCGCCGGAGATAGGTATCAGGCATATGTGACTGCATTGCATCATACCGCATTCATCCCATCTCATTGCACCGTATACTGACTATTGTGTGTATTGTGTTGTGTTTTATGTATGCGTTATGTATACTATGTCGTGGACATATCTCAGTTTGCCTATATATTTCTGGCTTGTATTCTGGGTTGCGGGGATCGGGTTGCACACCGCGACGGTATAAACATATGGATCAGGTTGCACGCCGCAACGGTATAAATATATGGATGCGGCGGTATAAATAAATGGATCGGGTTGCACGCCGCAACGGTATAAACATATGGATCGGGTTGTACGCCGCTACAGTATGAATATATGGATCGGGTTGCACGCCGCAACAGGATGTATTTCTGATTATTGATATGTTCGGGATACCTATATGTTCTGGCTATCTTACGTTCCTGGTTGTTGATGAGTTTGTGATTCTATACGTGTTTCTAGTTATTATCTAGCGCTGCCTTTTCATAATTTAAATAAGAGGAATTTGGTTTATCTATTTCTTTTCTCCCTAGCTAGCTATCCTATTATTTGAGGTGGCTAGTCTGCCCCACTTATTGAGTCTTTTTGACTCACCCTTGTTTGTTGTTTGTTTCTTGTCTATCTATTTCGTTTCGGCATGTTCGCTCCAGGATTGAGTTCGCCACATTGTAAAAGAGCGAAGACGACTTCAGCTGTCAGGGTGAGCCAGCTTTTATTCCGGATGGCCACCAGTTTATTGGTTGTTATTTCAATTGCATTTTGCTCCCTTCAGGAGGTATTTGTCTTCTCTTGTACTCTTAGATGTTTAGTCTGGATAGCCCTAAACCTAGTATGTGGGTAGTCAGCTATAATTTCTTTTTTACAGCTTAGAGGTATCATTATGTTTGTACTTTTTCTAAGTCTTTTTATTATTTATAAATTGAATTATATTTATTTTACTAATTTAATTGATAAGGGTTCGCCCGACGGGTCTAGGGAATGATGTCGGGTGCCCGCACGACCTAACCGGATTCCGGGTCGTGTCATTGAATCTTCTGAATCCCTCAGATCGGTTGAAATAATTTCTTCTTCATCTGCATCACTTCCTTTCTCGACACTGATCAAGGAATCATCAAATACTACATGCATTGACTTTTAAACAGATAATTTTTTTTTGTTAAAGACTCTATATGACCTACTTGTGGTGGAGTAACCTAGGAATATACCTTCATCACTCCGTGGGTCAAACTTGCCAAGATTATCCTTTCCATTATTATGAGTAAAACGTTTACAGCCAACCGAATGGAAATAGCTTATATTAGGACGTTTACCTTTCTAGAGTTCATAAGGAGTCTTTTTAACGATGAGACGGATGAGGCACATGTTTAAAATGTGATATGCAGTACTTACCGCTTCTGCCCAAAACTGATTTGGAAGGGAGTGTTCGACTAACATGGTTCTTGCCATGTCTTGGAGGATTTGATTCTTTCTTTCTACTACACAGTTTTGCTGAGGAGTCCGAGGTGAGGAGAAATTATGAGTAAACCCCTGTGAATTGCAATATTCCTCGAATATCTTGCTTTCAAATTCTCCAGCATGATCACTCCTGATGGTTGATATGAAGTATCCCTTTTCTCTTTGAGCTTTCTTGCAAAATACTTCAAAACTTTTAAATACATCATCTTTGTGAGATAAAAATATAACCCTAGTAAAACGAGAATAATCATCAACTATAACAAAAGCATATCTTTTACCTCCGATGCTAGTAGTTCTGGTAGGACCAAATAAATCCATATAAAGTAGTTCAAGTAGCTTTGAAGTGGAAACTATATCTTTTCCTTTGAAAGAGGTTCTAGTTTGTTTTCCTAACTGACATGTATCGCAAATATGATCTTTTGAAAAACTTAGTTCAGGTAGTCCAATAACCAGGTCATGTTTTGAAAGTTTCTCAATTAAAAACATACTAGCATGCCCTAACTTTCTATGCCATGTCCAAGGATCATTTGTAATGGATGCAAGACATAGATACTTACCTGTCGAGGCTTTACCATTGTTCAAGACATAAATATTATTTTCTCTAGAGCCAGAAAGAAAAACTTTACCTTTGTTGTCGTAAATGATGCATCTGCTAGATTCAAATTTTACACTTGTATCCACCATCGCATAGTTGACTGGTACTTGGAAGATTATGTTTAAGTTCATCAACCAAAAAAGCTTCTTTTATTTCACATGAAGGACTCAAAGAGATGATGCCTATGCCAACAATTTTTCCTTTAGCATTTCTTCCGAATTTTACAAATCCTCCATCAATCTTTGCGGCAGATTTGAATAATTGTTTGTCACCAGTCATATGTCGTGAACATCCACTATCTAGAAACCATTTTCCCATTTTCATAGCTCTTTTGTGATGTCCCTGCAAAACAATAATTTTAAGTGCTTTTAGGTACCCAAGCTTGCTTAGGTCCTTGCAGGTTAGCTTTTAGAGGGGCTAGCCTCACTTTTGACCTTTGGTCTCTAAATCCATTTTCCAGGATTTCTCTTTTGGCACCTTTTAAAAACATGTCCAGGTTCTCCACAGTGATAATATACATGCATATTTTGAGATTTGGTGATAGATGAAGTAGATATAGTAGATTTTGCAGATCTATAAAAGCTGTTAGATCTGACAGAACTATGACTGGTGGATTTTCGAAAACTGTTTAGTTTGAATTTCAATTGGTACGTTTCTTCTTTTAAAAATTCATTTTTAGTTTCAACTACTTCTAACTTCATCTCCAGATCCTCTTTCTCTTTGCTTAGGTTTTTAATTTTCTCAAGTGGTTTCTCAAGTTCATCAAGGACTTCATCTAGGTTTCTGGAGTTTTCAATGCAGAATTCACAATGCACCTCACTTGAATCATTTGAAGGGATTCCACTGCTGGTGGAATTATCAGAGGCCGTGAAGCAAATGTTTGCTGCTTCGTCTTTATCATTGTCAGCTACATTCTCATCACTCCATATATGCAGCATATGATCTGTTACTTCCTTTTCTTTTTGCAGCAGGGCAGTTGTTTGCAATGTGTCCCTACTTTCCACATTCATAGCAGCGCCCTTCACTTTTGTAGTTGGACTGGTCTTTCTTGAATGAGGGTTTTCCTTTTCAGAATAGTCTTATTTTGTTGACTAGACCATTTTAAGTTTCTTGACATCATGGCTAGCTGTTCTTGAATATCATCTTCTTCTGTTTCCTTATCATAGTCGACTTCCTCAACTATAGTATTGAATGCTACAGTTTTCTTTTTCTCTTCTTGAGTGTTGCGTTTCAGACGAGTCTTCTCAAAGGCAATCAGATCACCTCTGATTTCATCATATGAAACCTTGTTCAGATCTCCACTTTCTATATTGATGACCTTTGGTTGCCAAGTGATACCTCAGAATCTTCCTTATTAGTTCACCACTGGTATAAACTTTTCCAAGAGCTTTGAGTTCTCCGATAATTTTGCTGAACCTGGCAAACATATCTTCCACAGATTTTCCATCCTTTTTTGGAATAGTTCATATTCATATACCAGAAGATTGATTCTGGTTTCTTTAACCTTGCTAGTTCCTTCTTAAGTAACTTCCAGCTTATCCCATATTTCCTTTGTAGTTTCACAGCTGGATATCATTTCATACTCCTCACCGTGATAGCATTGTAGAGAATGTTTACAGCTTTGTAGTTCAGTTGGATGACTTTCCTTTGTACGTCAGTGTAGTCATCCATATCAAGATCGGCTGGAACATTGAGAGGATCACCTTCCTTCTTTGTTGGTTTAGTGGTGGGAATGTCATAGGGTCCACTTCTTAATGACACGCCAGACCTTATAGTCAACCGATTTTGTTTCCATACGAATATTCCAATGACTATAATGCTAACCATTAAAGTAAGGAGGTCGGGTAGCAGAAGTTTCCTCTTGCAATAGAGCTCCATTAACAATGTGTGAAGACATGATCTTTTCTAATTTGTTGTAAGGCAAAACAAAATAATGTGAGACCGCTCTGATACTAATTGAAAGTACAAAAGGGGGTGAATTGTTCAGTTTTATTGATTCAGTTGACTTATCAGAATATTAGTCGACTAAGGCGATAATTAAAACAGCTTTGCAAGATAAAAGACAATAAATTAAATGAAATGGAAAAAGTAATTTATTCTGGTTCAGAACCAAATGGTTCCTAAACCAGTCCCTTTGGGTCACAATGGAGGGTATCTCTCTAAAGCTCTTTCGAAGATTTGTGTACACTTATGGTTTGTCGTTAACGAAAAATGTCCTTCACTGATGGTTTTTACTCCTCGCTCACCAACAACAATCATGTATTATTCATAGATGATCATACCAACTTCTATGACACAACTATTACCTCTCTAAAAGAATTCTCTTTCTTTTCTTTCGATCACTCATAGACTCTCAAGAATACATTGAATATGACAAGTAAAATATTTAGAGAGAAAGTAGATTATAAGTAGAAGCGTGAGCCATCCTTCAGCAGACCACACATATATAGTGCACATCCAGATTTGTCCGTTGCTTTTGATTGATATGCTGCCGATATGAATTACTTGAATCAAGGGGAATAGCTGATATGTCTTTCCCTGAGAGGAGGTTTGACTTATCGTAAACTGAGAGATTGAGAGAGATTGACCCAAGAGATTTGATTCTCAAAAGATATTAGAATAAGGTAAGAGCTGATGGGAACAAGTTGCCAAGAATTAGCGCTTCGATTCAGATCTTACATAGTTAACTGTTCCATCATAAGGGCCAAATAACTTTCTTTCCATTTCAGATCTTCTTCCAAATCATCCAAGACTATCTCCTTGACATCCTTGATGAGCCTCGATATATTTATTATTTATTAGTGGTATGTCCTTTTGTCATTATAAAAACTTAAACTCAATAAAAACTTAAACTCAACACTGGGTAGAAGAGTTATTTCTCAGTAAACATTTGTATCTTATCATATGTATGAGTTTTAGCGAATATATGTAAGAGTTAGATCTTTTGAAACATGTGAACACAGTAAGAAAATAAAAATAGAAAATGATTAATGGCCTTTGTGTGGCTGCCCATTAACTTCCCGCATTTGAGATTTGGCGGTTAATTTTTGTTTTTTGATTCTACTTTGAGATATTGATGTCAGCGAACAAATCATGTAATAGGCAAAACAAGTAAAAATATGTTATGCTTATTTAGAAGTCTTTTTATGCCAAATCTAGTTTTATCTACATTAGTGAATTCATAAGGTACTTTAATTTTGCAATAGCTAAGCTAAAGTCTTGAAATGCATCCGAGATTTCTTTTACTATCTTGTGCTTATGTATATAAAAGTAATATACTTATTCTACTCTTAGTTGGAGCTTGAAAACCTCAAACTGTAGTCTTCTTTTACTTGTGTAGCTTTCAACTCACCTCTTCCATTTCAAATACTGATTTACTATTAACTCCTCGCCTCCCCCATTAGTTTATTTAGCAATGAAGCCTTTTTATTATTCCACTTTAAGAGATATTTGAATTCGCCATGAAAATAAAGCTGATTTTGTATTGGGTGCAACTGTTTAAGAGGAGATTATTTTACAATTGTTAGACCTAAATTTCTTAATGGTTAAATCAAAAACCGAACCGATAAGCACCTAAAATCGATAAACCGATACCTTATTGGTTCGGCTATTAGTTTAGCACTTTTAAAAATCGAAAACCGATAGTCCAAACCGATAAGGTCCAAAACTGAACCGACCGATAATCACCCCTAGTTGGAGTAACTAAAAAGTTGTTGTTAGTTTTTAATGTAAGTAGGACCCAGCAAGGGTAAAATAGAGATAGTTCATTAAATAGTTGTCAAATAAGAAAATGTGACATTCTTTTTTGAACAGACTAAAAAGGAAATGGTGCCAAATAAAATAGGACGGAGGGAGTAGAAACTACAGCATTAAGTTGTTGTCATGTATTATATATGTAATAAGTGAGATATTTCAAAAAAAAATGGTCTAATATTATTGTGACGTTTTATAACCTCCACCAAATTGTACGAAATTGTGGCAGTTGATTAAATCTCCCAAAATTTCATCAATTTGTGGAGGTCTTAAAGACCTCAACAATTTGACCCCCAGAAATTCACCCTTTTCATATAGTGAATTTGGCTCATTTTTGTACCAAGACTCTATTAACCGAACAATTAACTACTTAAATAACACAAAAAATTATATACAATGCATAATCTAATATTCACAAATTTTGGGAATAAAGCCAACAAATTTAATTCCTCAAAACTACCCTAATACGCAAATAAATCCCCGGCAACGGCATAAAATTTTGACGAGCGCACAGGACACCTCTCCAAAGAATAGTGAGACGATCGCAATATAATTACCCAACTATGAGTCGAGGTTGAATCCACAGGGAACAACGTGATACGATTATGATAGGGGAGGAACAAAACCCATTGACTAAGACAAACGGGGTTGATAACTAGAGAACGATGCTAGTAACTAATGTCTACACTAAGAAAGTATTTAAATATGATCAACGGCAACTCAAGCAAGGAATACAAGGTAGTAGAGCTTAGGGAATGCAAATGACCCAATGTTAATTAGTTTCATGTAAAGAACCCCAACCAAATAAGCTTACACCTGCACTATGAGCAGTCGAGCTATTTTACCTGGATAGGCCCTCTCGATGACTACCAAGCCTAACACCTCTCACCCTTTCGGTGTAAAAAGGTGCTGCATGAAGCTCAACCAATATTCTGTCCAAGTAAGGCATCCCCCTCTCGGCGTCCAACCTGTTAACCTGGGGTAACTGCACAAAACTTACCCTCAGTTACCGTGATAATCACTATCTCATTCCTAGAAATACCCCTCGTGGTGTAAATCTAGTACATTAGGACTAGAACTAGCATTTGCAACTATAATTCATGAGAATTAAAGCATGTAATGATTAAATAGTCAAACACCCAAATCAATAATGATAAAGGAAACTCAATAGCTCAAAAGCACAAAGGTGTCAATTTACAAGCCATAGCTCTACCAATCTATCAACTACACATGTTTATAATGTCAAGATTACACAAACCAGTCAAGATACTAAGATACAAACAAAAGGAATGAAGAAAAGGTAAATAGATTGAACAATTTATGCTCCTAATCTTCAAACCCTAGAATTGGTTGATGAACTCTTGCCCAAAAGCTTGATAAAAAAGTCAAAGATGCTCCCAAAATCATCAAAAGAGCTATTTATATGTTTCCCCATCAGCTGAGGTGCTATTTTTGTCCACGTCTGCCCAGATGCACAATCGCGCGAAAACAAGCTCTCGTGCTGAGAATTTCGCAAAGCATCACGATTGCGTCTTCTCTGGTGATGTCGCGCCCATTTCTCTAATTTTTCTGTGCAGTCGCGCCTGCACACGCAGATTCTGTGGCTTGATCATTATGCCTTGTTTTGACTTGTTTTCATCCATTTCTCTCCCGCACCTCCATTATCCTGAAAGATGCAACTAAAACATGATAAGTGCACATATTTAATTCATCTAATGAAACAAAATCTCTAGTATTAGAAGACGATGTGTGGTATTTTACCCACACATCAATTGTCGAGTAACGATGAGCCTCTTGCTGCTCTCCTCGTATCTCCTAAACTCCCCTACTTTGTTGGGAACTTTATCGTTTGATATAGCGTGTAGGGTACAACTTCTATAGCATGGATCCATGACCTATGCACAATAATATTGTAAGCCATGTCTCCTATCAAATGGTGCTTCTTTTATCACTCTTTGTGCATAGACTGGCAACACAATTTCTCCAAGCGTCATTTAACATGAGTTATTAAATCTTGAGAGCTCTAAAGACAACTGGATCTGTTCGACCACTCTATGTTAAACTATGTTAACTTAGCTACCCGCAACTAGCAAAACTCATTTGACATATGAATCAAGTATTCAGAAAGTTATTACCAAGTCATCATGATACAAAAATAATAATCTGTTGACATCTGAGTCATCGAACAAGGTGTAGTCCCTGGATTCAGTTTCTCGGCTATGCTTCTGTTGCTGTTCATGCGACACTGACACTTTAGAAAAAAATTTGTACCTGATTCCATTGACTTTAGATTCGCGGGATCATGTTCACCATCCGCTTTTGAATTGGAGCGCATGAAGACTAGTCTACCTGCTGGTCTGCTCCAATGTTTCCCCTTATCAGGGAAAAATCTTTTCAGCATCCCTTCTTTAAGTAGATTAGCTACCTTCCTTCTCAAATCATTGCAATACTTAGCCGTATCCCCGTGACCCTCATGAAATTCACACTAAAATTTTTGACTCCTCTTGTCGCGATTTGTTTTCATATCCTAAAGCCATGTGTCCTTTTCTCCCATTGTTCGTAATATGTCAACCAACTCCACTATACTAACATTAAAACTATACTCAGCCAATTGAGAAAGGTCTCCACTTTTTCTATCTTCTGAAGGTCTTGTGTTATACCTCCGGCAAAAACTGCTATTAGACTAATTTTTATCTCCTCTAGGATCTAACATTGATGGTCCAGAATATGGGTCATAACGAATCCCCAAATCTCTCCAATTACTATTCGCACATCTTGATTATGTATCTTCCCAGTTATTGTATTCATCGCTTGTCGAATAGCCAGTTAGTCGGCTACCATCCTCTTCAATCTGAAGCTTTGAGATTTAATAGTGATATGCATCATCCCAAGTTTTAACTAGGAACTCTTTTAGGCTCTCTTGTAATTTCATTATGGTCGCAGAACTCTTTAGTTTTAGCCCCTGGTTGAAGGCTATAATTATCCAATTGTCGGGCACCATAGGCAATAACATACTCTCATGTTGGAATCGATCTATGAACTCTTGAAGGAGCTTATCATCTCGTTGATGTATCTTGAGATGCCATCAATTCGCATTTCCACATTGTAAGCCTCTGGATAAGCCTTTATAAAAGTATCTGCAAGCTCTACAAAAGACCTAAAAGAATTCTTCGAGAGAAGGGAGTACCATGTTACGCCAAATTTATTGACCAAAATAGACTCAGTCTTGTCTTCATTAATGTCATTTCCTTTAACACTGGTTGAAAAGTTTGTAGCGTGGTTACGAGGATCAATTTTTCTTTCATACTTAGATAAATTGGGCCTTTTACCTTTTTAGGATACATTGTAGTGCAACACTTAGCTTCTACAGCTGCTAAGAATACTTACCTAAATCAATCCCCTCAAAAATGGATTGATCCTTCCGTTGTTTATGCCTAAATTTGTACGTCTAGGTTATAAAATTAATTATGAATGAGGTTACAAGAAATACGGTAAATTAAGATGGAAAAAGTAAGTAAATACAATGAAAGTAAAGAGAAGGAATTAAGCAAGAAATAATATAGAAAGAAAAGTAATTCTTATTCCTTGAGAGTAGCCGAATTCGGTGGAAATTGTGTCTTGTGTACAATACAATGTAAGGAGGGGTATTTATAGTAGTGATACCTAGTCCTAAATAAGGTAAAATACAAATACTAATAAGGCCATGGGCCTACAACTTAAGGTGGTGGTATACTAAACCCTAACTAGGAGACTGCAAACCCTAGGCGGCGGGATATGTGCCCTGCGCCCTATGGCCTTATTAGGTTGTGTATTTTTGCCCATGCAATCAGTCCCTCCACTTGTTGAGTGTTGACACAAGTAGTCAGGAAGTGAAAGCGGCGTGGAGGTGAAAAGATATCTCACTGACTCCTTGAGACTCGCATTCTCTTTGACACATAATGATATTGATCTCTTCGAGAACTTTGCATGCTTCCTTCTGATTGGCTGATACCGATCCCATGCACCTTTTCAAGAACTGCCATTAACTGCTCCGAATCATTTTCATATCTTCAACAATAATGATGCTTGATCGTTTCGTGCTCCATCCTTATCCTTTTCTGCCTATAAATAGAGACTTCACAACGATGGAAATTCACAAACTCTTCCTCAGAAAATACTTCTCTTCGTTAACAATTTCTTATGATAGCGAGAAACTTTTCTTCCTTCAAAAGTGTTTGCCTTCGATCCTGGTTCGATATTCCCAGAAAACCTTCTTCGTTCCGAATGGATGTTGCATCAATGAGGGAACTCGCTTGCAATTACCTCTTTTTCTTTCTTTGTCCATGAGAAAACAGCTGAAGTCCCCTGAATCATGAAGTTTGATTGGTATTCTAATGATGTCCTTCAGGATATCTTCATTGTTTCACGTGCACTAATTATGGTTCGCTCATCTTCTAACACAGGGGTTGTTGTGATATTCTTCTTGTCATGCAGGGTCAGGACGCTTAGCCCTTTCAGCTTCCGTGCGGCGTCTCCGCCAGGATACCTCGTGTGTCTAGGTCGCTCCTTCAATGGCACCGGGCTGGTAATCTACAACTTGGCTCCATTTCATAGTATGCAAGAGGATTTAGCTTCACAGCGGCGGGTGACTAAGGTGTCACTGAGCTTCAGAGTCCTCCATAGTTCATGGCTTTCACCTTGGTTATCTGCTTCAGTTGAACCGCTATTGTAATGCTCCATCAGCCGTTAGCTGTGGGACACCCGAGGGAAGAGGCTCTCCTTTGGTAGGTTCCAAGCTCAAGCCTCTCTGTCCCTGGCGAACTCCTGTTTGTGCTTGAAGATCTGCGGGGTTGTGCACTCCGGTTTGACTATTTGAGGTTGACGCAGATAGTCAAGCTTCGCTGCTAGTCTTCTAGTTTCTCTTCATGTTCAACAGACGAGACGGGGGAAGGTCAAGCATGTACTCAGATGCTTCTGGGATCCTTTGCTTTGATCAAGCAGATGGGCTTTGGCTATTTCAATGGCTGAATGCTTTGAAGGAATGCTCAGGCCGACATATCTTAAGCTGCAAAAAAGAAAAGAAGAACTTCGGTCTGTTACGGCTTGTAGCTACAATCTAGATGAAGGATCTTTAGCCATGTTAATCCTGAGGAGCTCTTTGTTTTTAGTCTTTCCTTTCTTTTTTTTTCAACAATTATTATAAAAAAATGTTGTATTCAGGAAGAGCTAAATGTATATTATGAGCCTACGGGCTATTTTTTATTAATGAAACGAATATTCACCAATATTTCATATCTACTTGTGTTATTATACGTTTCGTAATGTGTAACCAAGAAGTATGTCTGTGCACCTAGATATTAGATGGCTTCAGCTTGTCCTGACTGTTCTAGTTGTTCAAGAACGTGTGTCAGTGTGTCTGCCTTGAGAAATTGCGTCTGTTGTGCACCGATAGACCATAATGGGATGACTTTATCACGTGTGGTAACGGTCCTTTTGTGTGCTGAGACAGAATGTCTTCGCTTAGTTACTCGATTTTTAAGACTTTCTGACATTACACGGACAAGAGACCCCATCGGCGTGTGGGTGCAATTGTTTATTTAACGACAACTCTCCATTAATGCCTGGTGGTTTAGCTCTAAGTGAGTAGTGTACTCTACTTTTTATAGCAAAAGTTGAGTGTATCAGTTCAACTTAGGTCTGGCCGGGACTATGAATAGTTGGATCGTAGTTGGATCGTAGATGAATCTAAACAAATGAGTAAAACTGACTAAGATAGTAGTTTTATTGATGAAAGAGGCGTGGAGCCTGAGATGCTATGGGTGAAAACCTGTAACATGTATGATAAATACCGTAATTAAAAGAAAATAACATAAGCAAAGTAAATGATTTCTCAAGCAAAAGTACTTCATGTTTGATCCTTAAAAGATTCGGGGGTATTTGGTTAGGCTTCCCTAATTAAGGGTGTTGTGCCTTGAATTCATCCCCGGGGTCGTTGACGACCCTGTGGTACAACCCCTCGCCGATCAAGCAACAGTGAACTGCCTATTTCTGCAAGTAGATGCTTTCTGACTTATCTTCAAGAAGATCTCATTTGCTCAGCTAGTTGTCCAACAAATCACACTGCACTACAAAAAATCCTGAATCTGGAACTTCAAGGTTTATCAGGGTTGTGGGGGTTAGCTCAACTATCGTCTGCCAATCGTACGAATCCTCGGATGCTTCGGCGTCTCCTGAGATCTCTTCTTGGTGGATGAATTCCCACGCATGAAAATTTTTCAAGATTGCCCTGAGTTTCTTCTTTCGATCTGGCTCGCAAATGTCCTCACCTACGAAGATTTCTTTTAGTTGATTAACCATCAGCTGAGATTTATTGTACATGGTTGATCTCCCTGGCCCCAGTGTGTAGGCTAAGTCAAGAGCTTGAATTATGGCTTTACACTCTGCTACATTATCATCAATTTTTGTGGCCTGATGGTAGATCATTCCAGATGGCGTTCTGATCCACAAATCAACCTCCTCACTGTTGGGATTCATTGCCATGCGAATCTCCCAATGGCTGCACGTAATCGCTGCTTCATTCCTGAGTTACTCTTTAGCCTTTTGTTCTAGTACTTCTGAAAAAATATGAGGTAAAACCTTCCAACGCCTGCGACTTGACATCTGTACGGGGTTGATAGATGAATTTGTACTCTCTCAACTCTTCAGCCCACTTTGTCCTATCTTTCGACAGACCGGATTTAGACAAAATGGCTTGCACCTGTTTCGAAGAGACTAATCTGACCTAATGTTCCTCAAAGTATGAGCGCAACTCTCGTGTAGCCATTACCACGATGGCTATGCACTAGAGCGGCAAGGGCAAGAACTTGTCTATGCCCTACGGCATCCTTCTGGCGTATTTCAGGGGAAACCGCTACTTATGCGCTACGGCATCCTTCTGACGTATTTAACGGGAAACCGCTGCCCGTTCTTTTCTCTTACAAGGACCGCATTCCCAGGCTATCTCAGATATTGAAACCTATAACAATAGGTGCTCACCTGTCTGTGTTTTGGTTATCATTGGAATCTTTTGGAGTTGAATGTTCGTTTGAACCATTGTTAAATAACTTTGTATCAGCCATAGGGGTCCTCCTTACTTCCTCAGCACCTCAAAAAGATGACATATCAACTTAGTCGCACTCGGGACTAGTTGATCCATCGTTGCTAGTCGATCCCGCAGTTCGCTGAGTTCCTCACTAACTTCTCGCTCTATGGCCTTAATAGCTTCCAATTCGGCAGATGTAACCCCGTCTGACGTTAGGCGACATTCGTAAGGGAGAGGCCGCTCACCTTGTAGGTCGGCGACCCATGCAGGGTCGGGTACTTGTAGACCTGATGAAGTGTTGAGGGCACTCCCCTGACGCCGTGTATCCATAGCCGTCCCAGGATTACATCATTCTGGAGATTGCAATTCATCACATGGAAAGTGGTTTCGGTCGTCAATCCCAGTATATGAACCGGTAGAGCTAGTTCTCCAGTGGATGCTTCCAAGAATCTGTTGAAACCCATTATGTTTTGAGTACTCGAGGATATTTGAGGACAATGGTTGAATTTGTGCAACACCTCCCCCCGGATAATATTAACACTACTCCCCAAATCGATAAAAGCCCGCTGGATATGTATGCCAGATACTTCCACTGGTACAATGAGGTCACCTTGTTGGTCTGCTTAGTCCTCTAGGTCGAATTGGATGGGCCTGAATATTATCCTATTGCATTCCTCCGGGCCGTGTCTGGCCGTTCGTCCACAAAATTGTGTTGATGGTCTTCAAGTTCTCAAGCTCTAAACCTTTAAAACAGTGGGGCCCTTCTTCTAGCAACTCTTTGAGATATCCTTCCTTTAGCAAGTGCTCAATCTTGATCATCAAGGCTTTGCAATCAACTATTGCATGGCCCTTGCTGCGATGAAAATCGCAATAAAGCTTTGTGTTTCTTCCTGTAGATCCTTGCGTGTTAGGTGGCCATCAGACCCTGGGGCCTAGTTTACCAAAGAGATTTGCGATTTGGTCCATAGCATTGACACGAAGACCAAAGTCCTAAAAATCATGGGGTTCGATCTACTTCTTTTGGGATCCGGATGCTCAAGAATTATTTTGCCGCCTGGCACTCACTTGATTTTGAACTTTTCGCTTCACTCTTCTACCACCCCCTCACCTTCAAGAGACGGGCTTTCCAGTCTCTTCCTCCGTTCGTCCTCGGGTTTATGAGAATAATCCGGTTCCAAACGAAGTTTCTCAGTATACCTCTGATGTAACGCACTCCATGTGGACACTGGGTATTGAGTAAATCTCCACTACAGCTCTCGGGTAGCTAAAGATCCCTTTGAATTCAAACTTTTGCCGAAGGCTACCACAACAATGTTATCAGGGATAGGAGGGAGCTTCATTCCTTTTGAAATCTATCGAGGTAATCCTTTAGCAACTCGTTATCACGTTGTCGTATCTTGAAGATGTCTTCCATGTGCTTCTCCTGCTTTCGGGCACCAGAATGCGCTTTCTTGAACAAGTCTTGCATCTGAGTGAATGATTTGATGGATCCCATTGGTAGCTAAGTGTATCAAGCAAGGGCTCCTTTGGCCAGAGTTGAGCCAAATCTCTTCACCGGAGCAGATTGGATTTCTTATTCAGTAATCTCATTACTCTCTACAGCCGTGTAATAAGCAGTAATGTGTTTGTCTAGATCGGTCGATCCGTCATACTTCAAGTTATTCGGCAAGCGGAAGTGATTTGGTATGTTGAGCGGTGCAGCACTTGCTTTGTAAGCATATTTATAGAACTTTTGCTCATCTAATATAGTAACTTGGGGTGGGGCACCCGACACGTTACCCGATCCGGTCGTGGATGGCCTTCATCTCCTTGATGAGATCCTGAATGATAGGGGCTCTCTTGAGGTCTTGATTGTTGATAGCTGTTGAACCTCCAGAGGCAGAATCTAGGTTGAGCCTACTATTGGGAATTGATGCTGGTGAATTGTTCGTGCGCGTCATTCCTCGTGGAGATAATAGCCTCTGAGATGAACCAGCAGACATTGCTCCCAATCTCTGGGATATCCCTTCCATTATGTTGTTCGAGTTCTGCTCGGACGCAGTTTTGAGGATGTCCAAGAGGAAGCCTGTGAACTCTGAATTACCTCCTGGCAGTTGATCGCCTTCAGCATCGCTAGCAATAGGGATTGGTTCATGAGAAGAATCATTTGGTTGCACGATAGGATCCTTTTATTGGACTCTGGGATCGCTGAGATCCTTCGCAGAATCGTCTATAGAATCTATGGTGTTCTTTGGAACGTTGCTACCATCGTTTGACATGATTGCGCCTTTTCCTTCGTAGGATACCTACAATTGCATGGGACCTACGGTGAGCGTCAAACTGTTTATGCCTAAATTTGTACGTCTAGGTAAAACAATTAATTATGAATGACGTCACAAGCAATACGGTAAATTATGATGGAAAAATTAAGTAAATACGATGAAAGTAAAGACGAATAATTAAGCAAGAAATAATAGAGAAAGCAAAGTAATTCTTATTTCTTGAGAGTAGCCGACCTCGATGGCAAATCGTGTCTTGTGTACAATACATTGTAAGGAGAGATATTTATAGTAGTGATACCCAGTCCTAAATAAGATAAAATACAAATACTAATACTAATAAGGTCATGGGCCTACAACTCAAAGGCGTTAGTATACTAAACCCTAACTAGGAGACTATAAACCCTAGGCGCGGGGATGTATGCCCTACGCCCTGTGACAAAATCGCCTAAATGGTCGTTGCCTCTAGGAGCGGGCGTATATCCTCAGTGCCTGGTGACTTGTAGGATAAGTCTAGTCTGGCGAGCTTTACTCGTATCTCCGTAAAAATAGGTGGCGTATTTTTTTCCACACATCCGTATTTGTTTGATTCGATCTATTGCTCCCCAATTTCCTTTAGCAATACCTCTTGCAATTTTTTGAGTATAGTTGTGGTGATCCCTGAGCCTAAACCCCAGAGCCACCCGAACCTCCAGTACCCACCTCGAATGAATACCCAAAAGTTTTTAAATTAATCTCTTTTAGCATTTATCCTCACTTGGGCTGGAGTCCTTAGGGTTTTATTTGAAACCACAGTGGTTAATGTAGTTTCTAGTCGATCTGCCCACTCTTGATGCTTGTTATAAATGCATCTATCACTTCATCACAAGGTTGAACTTGTCGCTGACTACTTCAGTAGGATCATCATTTCCCATTGTGTAATCACCCAATGGCAAGGTAGTAATTTTCCAAGTGCAATCACTCAATGGCAGGGTAGTAATGTTCCAAGTGTTGTGTGGAGAATTGAGCGGAGTTTGACATGTTCATGACATGATAAATGATTTTGACACAGAATAAATGAAGAATTAACGAGGTCTTGGAACAATTAACAATTGCCTAAGCCCTACAGTGGGCGCCTAACTGTTTAACCTAAAAATTGACTTAGCAGATTAAGAAATTAAATTTATATTTAAGTCACAAGCAATATAATCGTAGCAAGATAAAATATAAGTAGCATAAGAGAGACAAAATTATTATAAATGGTAAAGTAATAAAATAAATTAATGAAACTTCTTATCTGAGAGCCCAGTGCTGACGTTTCCGATAATGGGAGTTAAGAGATAAATGCAATAAAAATAGCAACATATGAGAAATAGAGGGTGTGTGTTATACCTACAGAGCAAATCATATGGGGAACAAATGAGGGGGGAAAGAGGCTTATATAGTGTTTGTAAGGCATAATAATATTTGTTTTAATGATAATCTTCTATTACTTCTGCACAGTATAATGGCCGGAGCAATAATCATGTAAACAAACGTTGGCAACGGCCGACCCATGATATTCTGCCTTCATTTACTACTTTAAATTCCACCATGTCTACCTTCCATGTCCGAGGAGGCGATAATTGTTGGATTGTTCTGACAATAAATATGTTGTTGTCAGGATGAAGTCATCGAAATAGCACTTGTCATAGATGATTTTTTATCTTCCGTTCATGTGACATCCCAAGTTATCAGTCTCATCGTGTCCTTGCGTGCCATGTGTTATACTTGGAGCGATGTGTGATTTACCTAATATAGATAGCCTGTTCATGCACTTTCTAGTTGGATCTTAGGAACCAACTGGAATGTGGAAAGGTTTCTGAGCGGGAAAGTAGACTGACTACTGCCGCCATTTATTTAAATTGGAAAAGTCCCATGTCCTTCCGCCTTCCTATTTGAGGAGGTGTATGATCCCTCACCATCCATGCAAGGGGCTTAAATCGAGGTAATCATGATTTTTCTTCATATAAATGTTCCTTTTTGGACTTTTTCTTCTTCTTCTTATTCTAACGTTTTAGTTTTAATTCTTCTGACTTGCGTTCTTATGTTTTTGGGCTTTTCCAGAAACAATTCCAAAAGATCCTTGCTTTGGAGTGATGTGTGATTTAACCTAATACATGTGTAATATCTATGCCATTTGCATGATGAATTTTGCCTACTTAACAACATATGATTAATGGTTATACACCCATTTGAGCCTCACTTCTTTTTAGTCCCATGACTTTCATTTAGGCACTTAGAGGACAAAGTTTTCTTCCTTTAGCACATCATTAGAAATGATTCCATACAATGATAGGAAAATATCATTTTATGAACATTTATCAACTATGTTAACTAATAATAAACCTATTTTGCTTAAATTACTTGAATCAATTGTTTAACCCAGTATAATCACCATTTTTAGCTGGTGCATTAATATGCATGGTTTTCTAGAGAAATAATATATTGTTTCCATGTTGGAGATACATTTACACCCAGTAGTTACATTTATCTCTCCTCGGTTATGATACGTATCCAAATCCCACATATGCACTCCTCCAATCACCAAGAAAACTCCTTGATTCATGGCCATTTACTCTATTTCAACCTTTAATCTTGTTTTGATTCATTGTATTGTGTCTAGGAATGCAAGCAATTTCTTATTTTCTAGTTCCAAAACCCTAATTTTGACCTAAGAGTTTCAGTTTTCTTTTTTCATATTCCAGGTGAAATTGTTTGGCCAGCTGACGTTGAAGGCGGAGATGGTGGCGGTAGAGGTATCGAGTAATGTTGTTGTAGATTTCCTTCTCTATTTGAGTATACACAAAATATTTGTTCTTAATGTATACGTTTTGATGTATACAGTGCTATTGGTGGAGCTTACACTAAATATTTGTCTTTGATGTATACTGTGCATTATTAGTGGAGCTTATGTATAATATTTTGTACTTTGCGTATACCTCATTGAGTATTCCATGAGTATACACAATATGTTCAGACAGATTTCAAAGGAGTGTTTAATGCCCAAAAACACTTCCTTTTTTTAATGAAAAATATTAGATTGGTGTTCTGAGATTTTAGCCCAAAGTTTTTTGAAACCTTGTAGCTATTTTCATGGTTAAACACAAAATTAAGTACTCAGTCCTCAGAGATATCCAACTGACCAAAATCTTGCAAAATATGTTGATCTTAATTATTTTTGTTCGCTCTTTCCTTTTCCCCTCAAGCGTGTAGTGTTGTATACTCAGTGCTTTCAAAAGTTAGGGCTAACAAAAAAGAAGCCTTTACGATGGGCTAATTATTTATGTTATTCTCCCTTTGTCGTCTCATGCTCAGTAAATTAAGAACCTCATTGCTGCCACATATTAACACCCCATTAACTTATGAGTTTAGGTTCTATGTACCGTCGGTGTACAAAACTTCTTACACTATTAGAGGCATTAAAGGCATTAAAGGCAAGTAATCCAAGTTGTCCCAATAACAAATTTTTTTAGATGTAATAATCACAAAAATCTTTTCCTTTTCCAACGCTGTTCATTAAAGTCTAAGATTTCTCATTGTTTTCTATAGTCATCGTTGTTTATGCCAAAAATTATACGTCGAGGTTAAAAAATTAATTATAATTGGGGTCACAAGCATTACAATAATTACGATGGAAAAGTAAGTAAATACGATGAAAACAATAATAAATAAACAAAACGAAATAAGCAAGAAAAGATAGAGTAATTTTTATTCCTTAAGAATCGGATTTTGTGGTGAATCGCATGATGTCCAATACAATGTAAGGAGGGGTATTTATAGTAGTGATACCCAATTCTAAATAAGGTAAAATACAAAGACTGACAAGGCTATGGGCCTATAACTCAAGGCGGTGATATATATTAAACCCTAACTAGGAGACTGCAAACTCTAGGCAGCGGAATGTATACCCTGTGTCATGTGGTCGTGCCGACTAGACGGTTGTTGGCTTCAGGATCGGGAGTCTATCCTCTGCGCCTGGTGACTTATAAGCTAAGAATCTGGACTCATATCCCCATAATAGTAGGTGGCGTAATTTTTCCCGTACAGTCGGTCCCCCCACTTGATGAGAGCTGATGCAAGCAGTCAGGAAGTGAAAGCGGTGTGGATATGAAAATATATCTCAGTTACTTCTTGAGACTCGCAGTCTCCTTGACCAAGAATGATATTGATTTTTTCGAGAACTTCGCGTGCTTCCTTCTGATTGGCTGATACCGATCACATGCACTTTTTCAGTAACTGCCATTAACTGCTCTGAATCGTTTCATATCTCCATTAATAATGATGCTAGACTGTTTCGTGCTCCATCCTTATCCCCTTCTGCCTATAAATAGTAACTTCATAGTAGTGAAAAAATCAAAACTCCTCTTCAGAAAATACCTCACTTCTCCAGCAATTTTTTATGATACCGAGAAGCTTTTCTTCTCTAAAAAATAACGCCTTTGATCCTGGTGTGATATTCTCAGAAAAACTTCTTTATTCCAAATGAACGTTGCATGAGGTACCATAGGAGGAAATTCACCTATAGTTACCTCCTTTTCTTTTTTTAACCATGAGGAAATGGATGGAGTCCCTTGAATCATGAAGTTTGATAGAGATTCTAACGACGCCCTTTGGGATGTCTTCATTGCATCATGTGCACTGATTACGGTGCGCTCATCTTCTAACACAACGGTTGCTGTGATATTCTTCTTATCATGTGGGGTCAGGAGGCTTAGCCCTTTCAGCTTCCGTGCGGCTTCTCCACTGGGATACTTCGTGTGTCCATGCCGCTCCTACAATTATATCGGGCTGGTGATGCATTGCTTGGCTTAAATTCATGGCGTGCAAAAGTATTTAGCTTTATTGTGGCTGGTGGCCAAAGTGTCACTGAGCTTCGAATCCCCCCGTGCTTCATGGATTTCACCTTTGTTATCTGCTTTAGCTAAACCACTATTGCAACGCTTCATCGGCAGTTGGTTGTGGGATACCCGAGGGAAGAGGCTCCTATGTGGTAGATTTCCATCTCTAGCCTTTCCGCTCTTGGCTAACTTTCGTTTGTGCTTGAAGATCTGCGAGGCTGTGCACTCTAGTTTGACCAGTAGAGTTTGACTCAGATGGTCAAACTTTGCGACAAGTCTTCAATTTTCTCTTTAAGTTTAGCAAACGAGATGGGGGAAGATCAGGCTTGTACTCAGACGCTTCCGAGGTCCCTTGCTTTGATCAACCAGACGGGCTTTGGTTGCACCAATGGCCATATGCCTTGAAAGAATGCTCGGGCCGACATATCTCGGACTGCAAAAAGAAAACAAGAACTCCGGACTGTTTACGGCTTGTAGCTACAATCCAGATGAAGGATTTTCAGCCATGTTAATCCTGAGGAGCTCTTTGTTTTTAGTCTTCCCTTTTTTCTTCTACAATGTTTATAAACAAGAGTTGTATTCAGGAAGAACTAAATATATATTATGAGCTTATAGGCTATTCGTTATTAATGAAACAGTCGTTCATCAATATTCTTGTACGTACTTGTATTATTGCATGTTTGTAATGTATAGTCAAGCAGTATGCACCTAAGGATTAGATGGCTTCTGATCGTCCTGAATGTTCTAATCATTTAAGAACGTTTATCAGTGAGCCTGCTTTGGGAAATTACTTCTGTTGTGCACCAATGTTTGGCGGTTATGTTGTATCTGCAGGAGATGGTTGTTTGCACGCATAATGGGATAACTTTAGCCCGTGTGATAACAGGCACTTCTGCATCTGACTTCGAAAGTCTCCCCTTAGTTACTCGAGTATTTAAGACTTTCTAGCACTACGCGAACAGGCGTCCCCGTCGGCGTGTAGGTGCAGTTGTTGAATTAACGAGTTCAACTCACAAATAATGCCTGGTGGCTGAGCTAGACGTGGTCTAGCTAGCTATAAGCGAGTAATGTACCCTACTTTTTGTAGCAAAAAGTGAGTGTATCACTTCAACTTAGGCCGGAGCTATGAATAATCTGATCATAGATGGATCTGGATGAATAAACGGAATAGTAGTTTTATTGATAAGAAGGGCGCGAAGCCTGAGATGTTGTGGGTGAAAACCCGTAACACGACTGATAAGTATGAAAATATTGTGGTCAAAATTAAAAGAAAATAACATAACTAAAGTAAAACATACTTTTCGCTCGATCCACGGAAGGTTCGGTGGTGCATACTTGGGCTTTCCTCCTCGAGGGTGTTGAGCTTGGACATGTTACCTCTGGGCTGTTGAAAACCCGATGATATAACTTTGTGCCAATTAAACAATAATGAACGGCTTGCTTTCGCAGTTGTCTGCTTTCTGATTTGCCTTCAGGGAAGATTCCTTTGCTTAGATAGTTGATTAGTGCATGATGCCGCCCCATGACGGATCTTGTGCCTGAAACTTCGAGGTTCATCAGATCCACGGTGGTTACTCAACCACTATCTACTGATCGTGTGAATCTTCATACGCTTCGCCACCACTTGAGCTTCCTTCCTGACAGACAAACTCTCACGTCTGAAAATTTTTCAGGAGTGCGTTCATTCTCTCCTGCCGATCCAGTGTGCTTCTGTGGTTAAAACATATTTAACCTGATCGACGATCAGCTGGGAGATGCTTAAGAGTGTGACCTTCCTAGCCCCAAGTATGTAAGCTAAGTCAAGAGCTTGAATTATAGCTTCATACCTGCTTCGTCGCTATGAACTCTTGCGGTCTTGTGAAATACCATTCCAATGAGTGTCCTGACCAACAAATCGAGATCAGCTTCTTCCTTTTTCAGGTCCACTTCAATGCTAATCCCCCAACGTCCGGGCTTGATCGTTTAGGACACCCATTGGAATGGTATTTCACAAGACCGCAAGCTTCTTCCTTTTTCAGATCCACTTCAATGCTAATCCCCCAACGTCCAGGCTTGATCATTTCTTCATTTCTGATTGACTCCTCTATCTTTGGCTTCAGCTTCTCCACGAAGTCTGAGGTGAAACACTCTAGTTCCTGCGACTCGATGGTTGTGCGAGGTTGGTGGATAATGTCATACTCTCCCAGTATCTCTTCCCATTCTTCCATCTCTTTTGTAAATCCAGTCTTAGAAAATATTGTTTGTACCGGTGTGGAGGAGACCATGATGACCGTATGGTCAAGAAAATACGAGCAAAGCTCCTAGGTCGCGATGATCACGGCCGCAATAAACTGAAAGGGTAAAGGCAAAAACTTGCCTTGGCGCGAGGGTCTTTTGTTGGCGTACTTCAGGGGAAATTTCCTCCCGTTCTCCTCTCGTACAAGGACTGCAGTCCATGCTATTTTTAAGATCGAGACATACAGTAACAGATGCTCACCTGGCTTTGGCTCGGTTATCACTGGAAGCTGTAGGAGCTACATATTTTGTCTTGGTGACGGCTAGGTAACTCTGAATCAGCCATAGGGGTCCCCCTTGTCTCCGTAGCACCTCAAAGAGCTGACATACCAATTCTATGGCTTTAGGAACTAGATAATTCACAACTGCCAACCGATCCCGTAGTTCACTGATCTCTTCTCTGACTTCTCATTCAATGGCCTCGAACTCGATAGGCTCCTCTTCGGCCATATTTATTTTGGCTACTGGCTGTACATCAAGATCATTGCCATAGGTAGGATGATACTCTCCAAGCAAAGACCGCTCACCCCGTAAGTAAACAATCCCGCGTGAGGTCGGTATTTGAAAACTTGATGAAGTGTTGAGGGTACTTCCTTGACACTATGTATCCATGGTCGTCCCAAGATGACGTCATATGGTAGACTGCAATTCAATACCTAGAAGGAGGTTATGCTCGTCACGCCTGGTATATGAAAGGGTAGAGCTAATTCTCCGACAGGCTCTTCTTGAGATCCGTTGAAACTTATTATCTTTCTGGCGATTAAGGTTACTTGACGGTATAAGCCGACATTCTGCAGTACCTCCCCCCAGATAATGTTCACGCTACTCCCCGAGTCGATCATAGCTCGCTGGACGCGTAAGTCAGATATTTCCATGGGCACGAAAAGGTCATTTTGATGTCTTGCCTCTTCCTCCAAACCAAACAGGATAAGATTGTTCAATTCCTATGGCATCATAGACCTCCGGGCTGTGTCGGGCTCCATAGTTGAAGAGATTGTATTGATAGTCTTCGAGTTTTCAAAATCTGGTGCTTTGGAACGCCGTGGTCCTTTTTCAATCAGATCTTTGAGGTATCCTTGTTTCAGCAGATGCTCGATTTCAATCATCAAGGATTTACAGTCGATTGTGGCATGACTACCGCTGCGATGAAAGTCACAATAGGGCGTTGTATTCCTCCCAGTAGCTCCTTTCATGGTAGGAGGCCATTGGACCCTTGGACCTAATCTACCAAAGTGATTAGCAACTAGATCCACGGTGTTGACTCGCAAACCAAAATCCCTGAAGTTATGAAGTTCCATCTGCTTCTATTGGGACCCTGATGCCCGGCAGTTGTTCTGCCTTCCGGCTCCTGATTGGTTCTGAGCCTTTGGCTTCACCCTTCTCCCGTCCTCCTCTCCTTCTAGGGAAGGGCTCCCTGATCTCTTCCTTCGCTCGACTTCGGGGTTATGAGAGTTGTCTGGCTTAAAGAGAATCTTTTTAGTATACTTTTGATGCAATGTGCTCCATGTATTCACTGGGTGCTAGGTTAAACTCCACTGCAACTCCCTGTATGGCCAACGACCCCTTTGAATTCAAACTCTTGGCGAAGTCTACCACAGCGATGTTGTTAGGGACTGGAGTAAACTCCATGTGTTCCCTCTGAAAGCTGTCAAGGTAGTCCTTTAGCAGCTCGTATCTCGAAGATATCTTCCATGCGCTTCTCCCGCTTGCGGGCACCAGAATGCGCTTTCTTGAACAAGTCTTGCATCTGAGTGAACGACTCGATAGATCCCATTGATAGCTGAGTGTAGCAAGCGAGGGCCCCTTTAGTAAGGGTCGAACCAAACCTCTTCACTAGAGCTGACTGAATTTTTTCCTCAGGATTCTTGTTACTCTTCACAGTCGTGTAATACGCAACAATATGCTCGTCCTGGTCAGTCGTTCTGTCATACTTCAAGTTATCCAGCAAGTGGAAGTGCTTTGACATGCGGACCGGTGCAGCACTTGCTTTGTAAATATGTTTATAAAACGTTTGCTCATCTACCATGGTAATTTAGGGTGGAGCACCCGGTACATTACCAATTCGGTCGTGGATGGCCTTCATCTCTTATATGAGGTCCTAAATGACAGGAGATCCCTTAAGGTCTTGGTTGTTGATTGTTGACGAGCCTCCAGGGAAAGCATCCATGTTAAGCCTTCGATTAGGAGCTGGCACTGGTGAATTGTTCGTAGGCGCTGGTCCTCACGGGAATGCTAGCCTCTGAGATGATTCAGAAAATATCGCTCCTATCCTTTGGGATATCCCTTCGACTATGTTGTTCAAGTTCTGTTCGAATGCAGTTTTTAGGAGATTAACAAGGAAGCCTCTGAATTCAGAATTACCTTCCACAGGTTGATCGTCTTCCCCGTCGCTGGCAACAAGGATCGGTTCTTGAGAGCTGTCTTTTGGATGCTCAGCAGGATCCTTAGGCTGTACGCTGGGATCACTGAGATCTTTCACTGACTCGTCTACTGCGTCTTTAGTATTCCTTGGAATACTACCGTTGTCAATCATGATTGCGCCTTTTCCTTCATAAAATACCTACAATTGCCTGGGCCCAATGGTGGGCGCCAACTATCTATGCCTAAAATTGTATGTCTAGGTTAAATAAGTAATTATGGTTGAGGTCACAAGAAATACAGTAATTACGATGGAAAAGTAAGTAAATACGATGAAAACAGTAATAAATAAACAAGACAAAATAAGCAAGAAAAGGTAGAGTAATTCATATTCCTTGAGAATAGTCAGATTTTATAGTAAATAGCATGATGTACAATACAATGTAAGGAGAGGTATTTATAGTAGTTATACCCAGTCCTGAATAAGATAAAATACAAAGACTAATAAGACTATGGGTCTAACTCAAGGCGGCAGTATATACTAAACCCTAACTAAGAGACTGCAAACTCTATGCGGCGGGATGCGTCTTGTGGTCGTGTCGCCTAAATAGTCGTTGGCTTTAGGAGCGGGCGTGTATCCTCTGCGCCCGATGACTTATAAGATAAGTCTAGTCTCACCAGCTGTACTCATATCCCCATAATAGTAGGTGGCGTATCTTTGCCCACACAATCGTCAAAACAAGCCGTGCTTCAATTCTACCTTGATTGTTGAGAATGCTGAAACACCATTGTCCTACAGTATCATATCTTTTGTGGCAACTAATATCTTAAGCACCAATTAATTACTCATTTTATTAATGTCTCCTCATATTAATAAACAAAATCAGATATGAATTGTAAATCCCTTGTGGAATGCAAAACCAATTGAGTATCTTTCATGCTCTAATATATAATCAATTCAAGCTCATAAGCACAATTTGCAAATCTCACATGATATAGTAAAGTATAGTTATTGCTTTACTCTTTCGACTCCAAATTTCATTTGAAGGATTTTTCAAGAGTGTTTTTATTTCAATTTTCTTGGTGGACCAATTTTGTCCTTTTAAATCACTATTCTCCACCTATTGTGTTTTGAGACCCCAGTAGAAGTCCCTCGTAAGGATAGAAGGTTTTGAAGAACAACGTGAGGCAGACATGGTAGTGAAGCCAGAGAGAGAAAATAGGTTGACAGATTTGAAGGCAAGGATGACGGAGGATTTGAAGGGAGGGGGAGAAGGGAAAATCCAAATAAATTAACTTATCCTGGTATTAATTTATCCTTATATAACAAATTCCGGTATAACTAATTCATGTACCGAACGACCTCAATAGTGCATAGAACTTAAATTCTTAACTTATTACCGTGTCGTCGTGTCGATGACTCAATCAAACACTACCATAACTAGGGAAAAAAAAAGTTAAATCCAAAGAACAAAAGGTGAAGGTAAAAAAAATCTCCCGTCTTTCCCTTGACAAACCGGAAAAAACATTGACTCGACTTAAATGAGGGGAAAACCAAAAAAAAAAAAAAAGAGATAAAGATTGATGGCATATTTTTGGAGTGACCAGGATGGGATGAATTTGATACTTTAAAGCTGGATACTTATTATGGTAAATGCGATTCCTTTTGGCTTTCTTTAATCAACGTCTTTGCTTTTCAAGCATCTAATATTTTCATGGGGGGTTTTCCTTTTCTAATAACCTTTGTTGTGTCACCTTTTTCAAAATCAATCAGGATTTTTGCAATGTGTTGTATGTCTGGGTAGCTTTCAGTTTGTAAATAACTAATTAAAATAAAAGTAAAAGGGTACCTTTTTAATTTATTAACATTATGTGACCTTTAATAAAGGTGTCATTTCCTTTTCGTTGATCAAAAATGCTACTACTACAAAAGTAGAGCTTCTTCATTTCCAACACAAAACTTTTCTTTTATTCCATATATAAAATGTGAACAAACAAGCATTCTAGTTCTTTTCATGGAAAAGATATACATGCACTTTTTCTTTAGTGTTGCTTTTAGAGTCTGCTTAAAATCTTTATAATTAGAATATTCAATCTATGATTGTAATTAGTTTTCCCATTTCCAGTTAGCTACCCGTACAATTCATTATTCTCTCTGTTCCATAAAGAATGACATGATTTGAATTTCGAGAGTCAAACAAATTTATTTCTTACCGTAATATTTTCATGTCTTTTAAATATTTTAAATTATTAATTAGTATGACTTATTGTATTTTTTTATATAATTTCCAAATATATAATTAAATTTTATTTCAAAATACTTAAAGCCTCTATATCCAAATGCACGGTCAAAATTATAAAATTTGACTGTCGAAATCCAAAACATGTCATCCTTTTTGAAACGGATGGAGTACTACTAGAAATTATACCATAATAAATGCCCTTTTACATGTTGATCATTTAATCAATTTAAATTTATAGTTATCATGTCATCGGAAAAACATAATTTGTGAGAGGATGGGCAATTTAATTTATCTAATTAGTAGTTATTTAGGTCTAGACTAGAGACGAAAAAATATATGTTTTCTCTTGTAACAACTCCTGGCGCTACTACTAATTATAACTATTTCCTTTAAATAACAAACTTATCATCTTTATTATTTTACACAACCATATGTTTCGGTTTACAGCATGAATTTTAGTGAATGATCCGAAGATAATTCAAAGCATTATTTTCTTATATATTTCTCTCCGACGGAGATGCCTTATTAAAAGACATAATTGCTCGACTATCCTTTCGCCATGAACAGAATATTAGTAGTCATGTACCACAAAAGCTTGTCATGCCGCTTCTGGATAGAGTGAGGAAATAATCTCTTATACTTTTATTACAATAATGTACCCAGAAGAAAATAATCCAACAAATAACGCTTATGTTATTTTAAAAAGACCTTTTACATAATTAGTGTAACTATAAGAACATATGATAACAACTGAGGTAAAAAATGTGATAAGAACTTACTTACCATTTTCATTTACTAGTAGCGTAAATAGAAACTTATTTATAAGTTCTTAGTACCGTTGGTATTATATATAGAACCAGTTGGGTTTCTTCAACATGGGCAGTTTCGTCTTCTAATGATAAAGCCGAGCCAGCAACAAACAAAAGGTGGGGTCCCAAAAATTACCACCTAATTAACATAGTATTTAAAAAAAAATAGAGCTAAACTAATACAAAGCATATTAGGGATGTGTTGGAAAGGCTGCATTGCATGTTGTTGCTGCTGTGGATGATAACCAAGTTGCTTAAACTAATCAAAGAAAGAAGTCTTTAACTTCCCTTTCTTTCACTTGCTTTATTTATTCATATGTTCATAATTCTGTAATTAATGCTATTTTCCTCCAACAAAGGCCAAGCTGAAGACTTTGCAATCCATCACTCCAATTAATAATAATTAACGTAATGACTCTACATATTGTGGAAGATAAGCGTAATCTTTTCCAGATACATGCATCTTATTCAGAATTATTTTGTTTTTTTTTAAATTTATTATTATTGGCGAATTTATCACGATGTAATCTAAGACACGTGGTTTTTCAAGAAGGAAACAGATAAGGTTTAATAGGGTCATTTCTTGTCTTATTGTTTCGTCTCAGACCTGTTTTGGAAACTTTTTTGGTATTACAAAAACATCTGAAGATAATGAGCTGCTTTTATTTTTGTATTCATCCTATTTTTCGATCTTCTGATCTCTTATTTTTGAGATAACTAACCAACTTCAATATTTTTTCTTATCTTTTCTGAGTTAGGAAATCGATGATCACACTCCAAATATCGGTCTAATTCGTTAAGAACTGGTAATTTAAGAGCCTTTGTAGTTTGCATGATCTCATTGAATTTAATAAGATTCTTTATCAAACTAGTTTTGTTAGCGACGCAGTGAAGTAGTCATTATTCGGCTTAATTAATTGTCAAGTAACTTTAAAAGATAAAACTTCACTTTCTTAAATAATACTGTAAGAGATCAAATTCATAATTCAAATATATAGGCCCTACGACATAATGAGTTATAGGTTGCTGATCTAATTTCTTGGAAATATAAGTTTCCCAATATTGGCAATTGTTTATGATCCAGATACTGACGGTAAACTTTCTCGATCTTATTATTTCTTTGTTGGTTCCTTTAGTATTTTTCAAAAAACTCATATTTCACGTTTAGTATTTAGTTGCGTCTCCGTCAAGGACAAGGCAAAAAGGTAATATTGCTTGCTACTATTTGTTTGTCGTAAAAGATTCGAAAGAAAAAACAAAGTTGCAGAAAACAAGGAATGCCAGTGGAAAGGTCTTTTTCTTAAGCAAGTTCAGTTTATTTCTCGGTAAGACCTGCCCAAAAGTCTTCGGGACAAAGTTTTCTACCTAGTAATATCAGCTACGTAGTTACGGAGTAATAATTATGAGTAACTTGTTTGAAGGTTTTATTTGTCCAGAAAACTCATCTGGCTTCATCTTTTCTTTTTCTTCCTCTTTTAAGTATTTAGCATCCGAAAATCCATTAATTCGATTAATTCAGATTTGACCATAAACCAACTTAGAGGGACAAAATACTCCATATCGAAAGGTACTTCATTCCTATAGCTCGGGCCTTAATCCTCTCCTTATAGAAATATCAACGGTCGCATCAGTCTTCTCATAGGTCATCGAGCTACATACCTACACTGTCTATAAGTGGGTGCCATCCTGTTTTAGTAGAGCAACAAGTAAAGAAGCTGGGTTACAACTTGCAAATTGGGAAATATTTTAAGCCCAAGTTGCCGTGGTTCTTGGAGTTGACCCTAATTTTCAGTGTGGATCAGCATCGCCAAAGTCAGTCAAAACACATTCAACTATATCGGATGCGTTGGTTAAAAGGGACACTCAAGAGTGTAAGTTGGTAAAAGGAACAAAATCTTAAATAATGTGGTAGAATGGACACAATTGATTAAGGCACTTAAACACAACTTTCATTCACTCTCCTTCACCCTAAAGTTTTAGTTCTTACACTTTGGTCCTCACGTATATAAAAAAAATTACCAAATTAGGAAAAGATTTTTCCCTCTGTTTATTCCCTCATTTCTCTCTCCTCTCTTCTTTCTTCTCCCTCGCGACCTGAAAATACCATAGCTGTTGCGCATCTTCTTTCTTCAATCTCTCTTCGTTTTTGCTATTATTCTTGCATTCCAACTCTCCCAAATACAAAATATTGTCAAATCTAAATCTTTTTCAGTTAATTAGGTATTATTTACTCTAATTGAAAAATAATTTGAGAAAAATACGTTGCAATTCTTTGAATAATAATTTCTGGTTGGCGTTACTTCTTTTTGGGTTGCTTGACGTTGAAATTCTTTGAATAATGTTTACTGGTTGGGCGTTACTTCAAATTGGAAAGTTTGACGTGGAAATTCTTTGAATAGCATTTAGTGGTTGGGCATTACTTCAAACTGGAAAGCTTGACAAGTCTCATATCTCCTGTTAGTGTAAACCTCTGTCTTCGTAATCTCTACTATTCTAATTTTTGTAAAAACCGTATGTTGTTGTTTTGAAACATATTACCGTGACGATCGCAACATCCTATAGTTGTTCTATAAATGCTCGTACGATGTAGTCACAATTATAGAACATTGTGTTAAATGCTCAGGACAATCATTTTGATGTTCCTATTGTGCTAGTCAGAGTTACGGAACATAATATTAGTCGCCTGAAACATCTTACTGCATTTTCAGTAAATGCTATTCATAATGTTGGAACATTTTATAGATGGTCGGAACTGATGTATAGATGTTCCACATTGGTATGCTTGTATTCTTAAACATCCTTTAACATATTCGGATCAGTTTTTGGATGTTCCAGTATCTTTTGCTGCCTGGACCATATCTTTATCCTGTCTTGCAGATATTGTTAAAGTAATAGGGGACATACTACTAGGAGTTGATTATCTCGGTGAATGGGTGGAGCGCTCGAAATGCTATGCTTGGATTCCTAAGGTGAAAGAGACAAGACATATCCTTGTGAGTAGGAATGTTACATTTGATGAACTTGTCAACAAAACCATACGCAGTTGGGGGGTAAGTGATGATCTTAGAGATATTTACATTTCATATATGCTGAGTGTTGCCACAAAGCAAAAGACTGCTCCATCTAAAATTAGGACTGATGATGATGTTCAGCTTTATATGACTGATGTAGACCCAGCTGGTGCTAGGCCAACACTAAGGGTTAGTGTGATTCCAAGGCCAGAAGAAATTTCAAGTTCAAATGAACAAGATATGCATGTTGAGATGGATGAAAATGAATTAAAACAAGGTGGAGAGGCAGATGAAAAAGGTGAAGAATGTGGTGATAGAAAAGGTGTTGAAGAAGGCGGAGAAGTAGTTGGTAATCCTTCAGGAAGAGTACCATCACAGAGCAGCCGCAACTATTTTTTGAAGAAGACGGCACAGGTTTTGTAAAGGACATGACTTTCAAGAACAAGCGAGAATTAGTGGTGAAGTTGAGGCTTGCTGCAGTGAGGAAGCCTTTTTCTTTCAAAGTTGTGAAGAATACAAGAAAGTTGTTTTATGCTCGATGTGTTGATGCAAATTTCAAGTAGTGGCTTCGAGCATTGAGGTATCATAGCAGTGATACGTTTTATATCGCAATCTACCATGGCAAGCACATGTGTGGTGTGCAGCACCTGCAAAGCTACCATACATATGCCACGGCTGATGTTGTTGGTGAATACATAAAAGATAAGTACATTGAGGGGAAAGGAATAACACCAAAAGACATCAAAATTGCATTTAATAGAGAATTGGGATGCAATATTAGTTATTGGAAATGTTTGAAGGGATGTGAGATTGCAAAGGCAATAGCAAGAGGGACACATGAACACAGTTATGAAATTTTGGAGGCATGCAATTCTATGGTAAGGTCCCAAAATATTGGAAGCAAGACAGTTTTGAAGGTTGATAGTTGTGGGAGGTTTAAGTATTTTTTTATATCTTACGGATCTTGGATTAGGAGTTTTGTGTATATGAGGAAAGTCTTAGCTATTGATGGGACTCATTTGTCAGGCAAGTATGGTGGGATGTTGTTGTCTGCCATTGCCCAGGATGCAGAGAAGTACATATTAATTCCCTGTTGCATTCTGTGTTGTGGACAAAGAATGTGATGCTTCTTATGATATTTTTTTCTAACAATTGGTTGACATAGCCAGTACAATGATGAGTTGAGTGTCATTTCAGACAAGCATAAAAGCATAGCAAGATCAGTTGCCAAGTGGTTTCCCCAAGCTCACTACGGAGTTTGCACGAGGCACCTTGCTGAAAATATCCGTACAAAGTTTCAAGTTGGAGACCACCTGGGGTCCTATTACTTGGCAGCAGATGCATATCATGTGGAGGATTTCATAACGAGCTTTAAGCAAATTGAAGACAACGATCCAAGGGTTTACAGATATCTTCAAGATGACGTGGGTATCTATAAATGGAGCAGATGCTTTTTCCCTGGGCACAGGTATACGACTATTAACATTCAGACCAATGTTCTGAACCTTGTGTTGGAATGTTCTATGTTTACATGGAAATTAAGCCGAGAACATTCTAATTGACGTTCAAAACAGTATCAATGATGTGTATAACGTAATTATTGATGTTCAGATCGCATGCTTAATGTTCGCACTTGGATTAGACGTATTTAGCATTAAGGTATTTATTTGTTTGTTATAATTTCAGGTTTGCAGTGCTGACCTCAAACATTTCTGAGTCCACAAATGCAATGCTGGGGGATGAAAGAGAATATCCTATTGTTGCCCTAATGAATCATATCAATCGGACATTTGGTGAAAAGTTCCATGCGAGAGCTACAGAGTTCCTCAAGGTTTCAACCATATGTGTCCCTTCAATTGAAGGAAAAATAAGATTCAACCTGGAGGAACGGGGTAGGCTCGCAATTAGTCGAAAAGGTACATATGGTTTCACCATCATCAGTCCAGGCCAGGGAGCAGAAGTCGATTTACGCAACAGAACTTGTACGTGCAGAGAGTATCAAATTACTTAATATCCTGTAAATGTGCTATGGCAGCTATCAGAATGCTGCGTCCAGAAGATTATGGAGCGTCCGTCTATGACTTCACTTCTCCATATTACAAGTTAGAGTCATATATTCTTGCCTATGCAGAACCGATCAATGTTGTTCCCCCGGAAGAATTTTGGAATATTCCTCCTGAGCTGCTTGAGAGACAAATATTGACATCTCTCGTGGACGTGGGTAAGGGTAGACGAAGGAAAAAGCGGATACCATCAGTTGGTGAATTATTTTCAAGTAGGAGAAACAAATGTAGCATCTGTAAAAGGTCAGGCCACAAAAGAACTACTTTCCCAAGACGAGTGGATAGTAGACAATCCTTCCAAACTCAAAGTGTTGCTTTTTGAATTTTAATCTTGAACAATTTAAATTTTTTATCATGTAACATCTTATTATTTTAAGCCCTATTATTTAAGCTATTAGAAATATGCTACGATATACTGTTAAAATAATGGCCTTTCATTAAAATTCATAAAAATAAAAATAAAAAGATTACATTTCAGGGGCAGCGGGTGGTGGTGGTGGTGAATTGAAAGGGGATTATGTAGTCATCTAGGTTCTTGCCATACATCTCCAAAATAACGCGCAGAACCCTAGCTATTCTGCGGATGTCAGTCAATTGACGCCTGCGTGCTTCACGGAGGCGCTCTCTTATCTCGTCAATGTCACCCTGTAAATCCTTAGTCTTGTAGTGTGATTTGCGCGCCATGTTGATTTTGATTTTTTTTTTTTTTTTTTTTTGGTTAGAGTTCTATGAGATTAAAACCCTGTGAAATGTATAACCTATTTATAGAGGGAGTCTTGTTCCCGAGAGTCATGCTAATTCAAACGAAGGATTGGCTTGTGCAATTAAAAGGTGTGAAAGCATCAAAACCTGCATATTAAATGAGGCATTAATTCATAATTCAGATACATAATCTAGAGAATAGTGAACATCTTTTCAATGTTCCAAGCACGTCTTTTGGTGTATTTTATGTTAAAAATTATAAATTTCTGACGGGTGCAAAATTCATCTATAAACACATACATTTTCTTGTTCCGCCATACACACAATTATCCTCATCCTTGAATTATCAAAATTTCTTCATAAACAACAAACACAAATTTAAAACCACCAAAATGAAGTTGTTGCTAATAGCCACTATGCCACAGCGCAACCTGACCATAATGAATATTATGGAAACATATCCTAGGATATTTCCGGTATACAAACTGACATCACTGCAATCAACTATAATATGGACCGCTTGTCTACTGATGTATGGAGTATGAGGCAAGTGTTAATTCAGCGCACGGAGCGTATTGAAAGAATGCTTTTGGCACTCCTTCTCCAACAAGGGATGAATTCGAAGCAGTTTGATACTCCTCCAAATTCTCCCAATATTGACAATTAGTTATATATCTTGTTCTATTACATACTATGAAGCATCATATGTAGTACTTTTGTTTAAGCATTATATCTAGTACTTTGTTTAAGCCTTATATCTGGTACTTTTGTATATGTATTTTGTTTCCTTAATTATGAATGAAAACTATCAGATTATGTGTTAAGTTGATCAAACTTCCACTATATATTATTAGTGAACGTCTAATTTCTTTTAACAAAATACAACTAAACTTCATCAGCAACTTGAAACATCCTAACACATGTTCAGAGCACCGTAAGAAGATGTTTGACATAGGAGAAGGAGTATGGTCTTAGTATCGTTATTAACATAAACATGCAAAAGCTTCAACCTTTAGCATATTTATTTTATAAAACTCTAATTTATTTTAACAAAAATCATCTAAAATGCATCAGCAACTTGAAACATCCTAACACACGTTCAGAGCATTGTATGAAGATGTTGCAGAAGGAGTATGGTCTTAACATCCTTATTAACATAAAAATGCAAAAGCTTCACTATTTGTACAACAACACAGCACTATTTGACGAAAAAATCAACAAAAATAGAGATTTTCACGAGAAGTTCAGTCCAGAACCAGTAAGAAACCGTAAACCCTAGCTTTATCGAAATAGCAAAATAGCAAAAAATAAACCCCGATTCACTTGAAAAAATCAATATAGTTCAAAATTTACCTTTAGATGTTACCGGAGAAATGTAGATGGTCGGCGACGAAATAGAAGACTCGAGAAGAAGACTTGAGAAGTGTGTAAGAGAAGAAAGGGGCGAGTGTTCGATGTTTGAAATGATGGAATTGATAAAAATGATCAGCCGCCTTTTTAATTAAAACTTAACTTTTGGGATTGTCATTAAAGCCCCACCTTTTTATTTGTTCCACGCGCATCCCTTTTTGTATAAAATAGACCAGATACATTTTTTTTGAGATATTAGCACGTGCTTTTGTACGTGCCAAACATAGTTATCTATTAAGTCGTTCGTTCAAAATGAAACGCGTTTCCTCTAAAAATATAATTATTTCTTTTAACGGTCGGAACGTTGAAAAGGGTGTTCCAACCCTAACCCTGACCCCAATCTCTAATGAAACGACCTCCAAAGAGCTGCAACTCTCGAGTTCACAACTACATACATTTTCCATAAGCATCACCGCTCGATAGCTCAATTCAAGGGGTCAAATGACACCTCTCATTACCCTTTGTAGCTTTAAAACACAACAATGTGCTTACCCGACTACCTTAACACGCACTCTGGCTAAACACAGGGAATATCACAAGCGGCTACTGACCGCCCAACTCACTGTTTCCTGACGATGAAGAAATGGTAATACTAAATCTCTAAGGCGTTGGTACAACTTTTGTCCCGACCCAACTTAGGGCCACGACACAAACCTACAATGAGTGTCGATCATTGCTAAACCCACTATTAATCTATTAATGCTAGAGATAAGCTGGCAACCTGATCATATATACGTACCTATCTGCCAAAAGCATAAAGTCTGGAAAGATGACACAACTTTAACTTGCTGCTAATTAGAACACTGGGCCACAAATTCTGCTATGTCGCACTTCATTCCGTCCCACCAATAAATCTACTTAAGATCATGGTACATCTTAGTCGAACCTGAATGAACAGTATATTTGGAATAAGGTGCCTCTATCATAATCTGTCCAGGTAAATCTGCAACATCAGGAACACAAAGTCTATCTTTATACATGAGAACACCGTCAGTTGTAACCCTGTATGGTGACTCCAGTTTTCTTCTGGCTATCTGTCTTTATTCAACTAGAACTGGATCCTCATACTGACGTTGTTTTACTTCATAAAAATTTAGAGTTAAAGGTCTAGTGCAGCTTGTCGACAATCCATCATTGGCATGTATATCTCTTTCACACCTCAACTCTTTGAGAAGTTACTTTAGCGTTATAAGTGCACATGTAATCAACTTTGTTGCTGGTATTCTGCCTCAGCTCATGATCCAACTACATGCCTATTTTATTTTCACTTTCTCAAGTCATAATTTTTCCAATTCAAAGACAATACCCTGAAGTAGATGTTCAGTCTGAAGATCATTCCTGGTCTGTATCATACTATCCAGTAGTATTTGCATGATCCTTATCCTTATATGATAGACCCTGTTCAGATGAACCTTTGACATACACTAGGATATGAGTAACTACATTCCCACAAGGAGCTTACGGAACAACACTAACATCAACTGAGATGTTGCATAATGCGTTCGTAAAAATAATATAGCTTGCATCAAATCTTCTATAGTGTGTAGTGACAAGGTACTTCAAAAGCTTCACCTATTGCATCAAGCGTGAGCTAATTCTTAGTTCTATCGACCTGTTCTATATCGAAAGATATATCGAAGAGGTGATTCTCGGCTGAATCATGTTAATCCATCAAGATTTTAGTATATCTTTGTTCCGAAAAAGATAAAGCTCTCTTCTCGTGATCGAGGAAGGATCAGCTTAGTCAGAATAAGCTGTGCAATGGTATTATCATATTATCCAGATATATTTTATTCCAAAAGTTTGATATGCGTGTTATAATTCAGATCATGTAATCAGGAAATAATGCCCGTGGAGTAGCTCATAAAAGTCGTGCATGTTCTCTTGTTATCTGTGCGAATTTTTCTTAAGACTTAGGCTCGTTTGAGGAAGAACGAGAGTATAAGTGGAGGAGAATGAAACGACCTCGGTCAGTTGTTTCGGAAGTTAGGACTCCGATTGGCGTGCCGATAATTTAAAAATATTCGTAATGTCCATTAGGACCTGTCTGTAAAATTTGAGCTAAATCAAACCTCGTTTGGTACGTATCGGAAGAAAGTTTCAGTTTTTATTGTCGATAAATATTAAAAAGAGATTTTCGAGCTCGGTTTTGGCGAATGAGCTCCGATTCGAAATCCGAAAGCTCCATTAGGTTCGTATGATTATTTGTGACTTTTGTGATTTTTCGAAAGTAAATTTCGATGTTGTTCGGCTAGTTTCGCTAAAATGCCGAAAGTTAAATAATTTGATCTTTTTCCATTTAATTTGCATATTGAGTTTTGGAAGTCCGATTTGAGATCCGCCTTCGCGAGTATGTTACATATATTTTGTATAACATGTATGCAAAAGTTTGAATTATTTCGAATATCATAGGGTACTATTTTAATTTTCGTTAAGAAAATAAAATAAAATAAAATAAAACAAAAAAAAAGGACAAAAGAAATTAAAGAATGGCGGTGGGTCCTTAGCTAAGCTAAGGACCAGCAGAATGTTAGAAACATTGTAAATGTTAAAGTGAAACGAGAAACAGAGAAGAGAAAAAAGCAGTGAGGTAAAAAAATGCCAGAAAATGAGAAAAGAGCCGGGAAAATAGTAGAATTTTTACCCCGAAACATTCAGGTAATGATCTTAATGCATTATTTGAGTTTATTACGTGTGTTTGAATATATTTTAACGGTAAAACTTGGAATATTATACATCGTTTTAATAAGTTCAATTAATAATTAAAGGGTCAAATGGACCCCGATAATGGAATTGATTATATATTCGTACTCAGTGAGTTATGGGAAACTTATAAATGTAATTTATTTAGGGTTTGGTTATGTGACCTTAAACCCTGTACATAGGCCTAGTCTGCGTATTGCGTATGCGAATAGGGTATCAGGTTCCTAACCGGATTGCCCTAAGATGTGAGGAATGAAGCCTTTAGCCTAATTTGATATATTTTTCTGCTTATTGAATAGAGTGGGATCGTTTGGCAATGAAACCAAAGGACAAAGCGGTTATTGAGTGGATGTACTAACTTTGTAACAAGATAAGTGTTTGTATCCATTTCTTTGGAGGCCCTTGGCCTCGTGGATATTCTACCACGTGTTCCTTGCGTGTGTAGCTGCCGATAGGCGTACTCATTACGCCTTAGCTTTGAAATTTACATTGTATATTATATGTTATGCCCTGTTGTTGGTGTTGCATTGAGCATATGAGCATTACACTCTGGTTTTGAGCATTGCATATACTTCCCGGT
This sequence comes from Petunia secreta, assembly GCA_029990175.1. Classification (NCBI taxonomy): domain Eukaryota; kingdom Viridiplantae; phylum Streptophyta; class Magnoliopsida; order Solanales; family Solanaceae; genus Petunia; species Petunia secreta. Next base: position 34,511,318 of record JARKIP010000022.1, read on the forward strand.
TGGCGATGAGAGTCCCGCACCGGTGAAGGGTCATCATTGCATATACTTCTCGGTAATCGATGAGAGTCCCGAGCCGGTGAAGGGTCATCATTGCATATACTTCCCGGTAATCGATGAGAGTCCCGAGCCGGTGAAGGGTCATCATTGCATATACTTCTCGGTAATCGATGAGAGTCCCGAGCCGGTGAAGGGTCATTATTGCATATACTTCCCGGTAATCGATGAGAGACCCGAGCCGGTGAAGGATCATTATTGCGTATATCTCCTGGTAGACGATGAGAATCCCGCGCCGGAGATAGGTATCAGGCATATGTGACTGCATTACATCGTACCACATTCATCCCATCTCATTGCACCGCATACTGACTATTGTGTGTATTGTTTTGTGTTTTATATATGCGGTATTTATACTATGTCGTAGACATATCTCAGTTTGCCTATATATTTCTGGCTCATATTTTGGGTTGCGAGGATCGGGTTGCACGCCGCAACGGCATAAATATATGGATCGGGTTGCACGCCGCAACGGCATAAATATATGGATCGGGTTGCACGCCGCAACGGTATAAATATATGGATCGGGTTGAACACCGCGACGATATGATGTATTTCTGATTGTTGATATGTTCGGGATACCTATATGTTCTGGCTATCTTACGTTCCTGGTTGTTAATGAGTTTGTGATTCTATACGTGTTTCTAGTTATTATCTAGCGCTGCCTTTTCATAATTTAAATAAGAGGAATTTGGTTTATCTATTTCTTTTCTCCTTGGCTAGCTATCCTATTCTTTGAGGTGGCTAGTCTGCCCCACTTATTGAGTCTTTTTGACTCACCCTTGTTTGTTGTTTGTTTCTTGTCTATCTATTTCGTTTTGGCATGTTCGCTCCAGGATTGAGTTCGCCACATTGTAAAAGAGCGAAGACGACTTCAGCTGTCAGGGTGAGCCAGCTTTTATTCCGGATGGCCACCAGTTTATTGGTTGTTATTTCAGTTGCATTTTGCTCCCTTCAGGAGGTATTTGTCTTCTCTTGTACTCTTAGATGTCTAGTCTGGATAGCCCTAAACCTAGTATGTGGGTAGTCAGCTGTAATTTCTTTTTTATAGCTTAGAGGTATCATTATGTTTGTACTTTTTCTAAGTCTTTTTATTATTTATAAATTGAATTATATTTATTTTACTAATTTAATTGATAAGGGTTCGCCCGACGGGTCTAGGGAAGGATGTCGGGCGCCCACACGGCCTAACCGGATTCCGGGTCGTGTCACTCTAACCCCAAACTCTAAACCCCAAACCGCAAAAATGCCGAACATTTTAAGAACATCCAATAGCCTGTTCTGAACTAGCTTTGGTAAGTTCTCGAACGTGTTTACGCCATTCTATATCACCATGACGATGTTCATTCTGCCCCATTAAGGATTAGTTGAGAAATACTAATATAAGTATCATTTGAACTGGTTAAACAATGACTTAGTAGTTTATTAAGATTCCAAAACATGCTATGTGTAAGTAAAACCAAATATATGTTGTTAATTATACCAAAATATAATTATTAAGTTATTTGGATTAGGAGTTTAGGGTTGATTCTACTTCAATTAATACTTTTAATCATTTAGAAGTATATTCTAATAAATTGTAGCATAGATTGGACGTTCTATCCACTAATTAGATACATTACTAATCGATTTGCACAAATATACAATTTCATTCATAAATTACACACATTCTTCGTGTATCTACCACAACTAAGACTTTATATCATACAAGTATTGATTGTGATACATTGTTTATTTGTATTCAAAGTGATTACTCAATAGTATGTCTATTGGAACTGTTTACTCATTTATGTCTATTAGAGTGAATAGTCATTTATATCTATTGAAAGTGATTACTTATTTATATCTAATGAAAGGGATTACTCAGTTATTGAGGATTTCATTATATGTTGTTTTAACTAAGTGAATAATTTATATTATAATGATTTAACCATAAATATAAAGCCTTGTAATCTAGTCATGCTCTATAGTTTCTTTTTACAATCATATTCAAGATTAAAATAATACATATTAAATTAGGCACCTATTATGAACTGAACATACAAATTCATGTTCGTGACGTAAATTAGATGTTTTTGCATTAACATTAGGAAATTTTTAAAAAAATGACGGTTTCAAAACTTATCTATAAATACATACATTTTTGTTAGAAATCCATACACACAATCTTAAACAAATCAATCTTACATGTTCCAAGCATGTCTTTTGGTGTTTGCTATGGATGCATTAGCTCTAATACGGCGGATACATTTTTTAGAGATATTAGAGCGATCTCTTGTACGTGCCAAACATAGTTTTCTAATGCTAAAATATGTTGGGCAACCCATTTTAAATACGTGGAGCGACCCGCTCCACAACTTACCTTAATCCAACCCATTCCATTAACCGTTTCGGACATAATTAAATGACCTACCACGCATCACAATTAAAGCACGTGGACTAACCCCAACCATTCAATAAATTAGGTCTTTTTACCCATCTCTCAAATATAAATTAGGTCTTCTACCCTCTCTACTTCTTCATCTTTTTAACTCAACTTAACCAGCAAAGTACCAGACCATGTCTCAAGGATCAATTGATTTTCGTAGCTCATCTCAACAACGTCGATGTTGGTGTGGCTTACCTACGATTCAGTTTACGGCTGGCACACTGTCGAATGCTGGACGAAAATTTTGCAAGTGTCCCCGCAAGGGTATTAGCAATTGTGGATTTTGGGAATGGTGTGATGAGGAGTATCTCCAGCCTACTACATTATCTATAAATAAGTTAAAATTTTCACTGGATGAAGTTTGTGAAGAAAGGGTCAATTTGGTGAAGGAAGTGGATAAATTAAGGGCTTGTAATAATACAAATTTATTAAAGATTAATAAGTTAGAGGCTAAATTACAACGTTGGAAGATGTATTTCTTATTATCTTGGGTAGTTTTTTTTTTCAGTAGCTAGGTTTATTTGATATCAATTGTTGTTCATAGTAGCTAAGATTTATCGTTGAACGTATAACTTAATGTTTCGAGCATTTACTAATGCCGTTCCAAAAGTCTATTATTTTTGTAGTATATAATTCAAATTGATCATCATACAGATATTCTAATAATGTAAACATGATGTTCAGTGTAATGCAAAACGATATCCATAAATATTCAAAACATGCATAAATTGTACTAAAAATTAAAGGACAAGACTTCAAAACACGACATTCAAAACAAACAGAAAATTAAATGACTAGATTTAAAAGGAGATTATTCAAACAACATTATTTCTTCATTTCACATGTGTGCCGCTGGAGGACGTAGTGGTGAAGGGTAGTTCTGGGGGTCAATCTTGAGTTCAGCTTGAATACCACAGAACATATGCTTGATAATATTCATATCCTCACAGAATTCATCCAATCTAGTCCTTAATTGCGTCACTTGATTCTCCATATTTCCAATATATACTGCAAACTGATCAACATCTGAGGTCAAGGATGCAATATCTTCACGAACATGATCGGTTTCAGTGAACCTACTATTACTTGGCACTCCACTATTATGTTCTGGTGCTCTTCGCTGCCTTACTCTACAAGGCATTGTTGTTGTTTCGCCTTGTTGTTGTTGTTGTCCCAGTTGTTGTTGTACAGATGTTATTATAGAGGCTTGTGCCTTTTCGGTTGCATATGTGATGGTTTGAGGAGGTGCCTATTCATATTGACCGATTGGGGTTAGTACACGTGTTTTAATTGTGATGATTACAAGAGGTGCCTAATCCTTGACGGGGAAGTCAAAATATCTTCATGACGATACGAATCATCGTAAACTCGTTCCATAAGTTTATTGATTTTTGACGTTTATAATGAAAATTAATCATAATACAGATGCTCTAGCATTAATGTTTGGAAATTACTTATGTCGTTCCAATAGTCTATTGTTTTTCAAACTGATCATCATAATACACTTAACGGCTAGCCTCTACAATTCAAATCTGAAGCAAACAACGAATGTGTCATCTCAAAAAAAAATACATAACGGCTAGTGTCGGTAAGTGGCTACAATACACTTAAGTCGGTTACCTCTTTTTACTCCTATAAATACTCGATCAAACCATTCAAAAAACTATACAACAACTATAATCTTCAATCAAAAATAAATATATAACAAAATAGCTCGCCGACCTTCCTCCTCAATAGTTGCTACCACTACAAGAACAGGAGCAACCAATATAAGAGCATCCACGGCAAGAGGAGCATCCACTCTAAGAGGAGCAACCACGGAAAGAGGAGCAGCCAAGCTAAGAGGAGGAAGAATGGGAAGAGGAGCAGCCAAGCCAAGAGGAGGAACAATGGCAAGAGGAGCAGCCACTAAAAGAGGAGGAAGAACAAGTCGACCATCAAGCCAAAACACTTCTGCAACACCAGATGCACCACAGCAAGAAATAGCAAATGATATTTTGGAACAACTTCGGGCTGAAGTTTGGGATTGGAAGTTCAAATTTAAGGAATTCTTCCATGACTACAAAAAGGACGTCAAAAAGATGAACAAAGAAATAAAGAGGATAAAGACCATGCTCCAGATAGCAACCTTGAAACAAGAAGGGATTGCATCACATTGAAGTGTAAATGCTTATTTTGGGTTTCTGTTGGATGTTAATATGATTGTTTATTAAGTAATGTCTTTGTTTAAATGCTAATATAATTAGCATACTTTTGTAAAGCGCTGAATCTTTGAACAATCAAGAATATTTTTGCCTGGTTCTTGATTATCAATGTATAAACTTTGGTGTTCAGAACATCTGTTGTTATTTACTAGTTATTGAACATCAAATATCCATTCAGTTAAACCATAAATATCTTTAAAAAAATATTTGAACGTGCTACTTAATGTTCCAAAAATAACTAATGTTGTTCCAAGAGTCTATTGTTTTTTAAGTTTATAAGTCAAATTGATCATTATACAGATGTTCTAATAATGTAAACGTGATGTTCAGTGTAATGCAAAACAATATTTATAATTTTCCATAGATATCATCAAAAAAAGAAAAAAAAAAACAAAAGGGCAATCATCCAAATATTATACCCATCAAGGACAAAAAATAATTATCCAAATATTACAACCCATACTAAGGGACTAATTTGTCATGGAATATTTCCACAGCAAATTGAACTAGACATTCTTCTATCACATTTTCACACAGGTAATCCATCGAGGTGTTGGTCAACAAATGCTCGAGGAACATGATGGCATATCCTCCACATACAGTGCCAGTCAAATTCCTTGGAAGGCTTTGGATGCGCTCATACGGCCACATTTCCAAATTGAGAATTTCAGGAGGGGGTGGTTGAATTTCCCCGACTGCCGGATGTATATTGGGAACATGTACATTACTGGCCCCATTATTGAATAAAAGTGGTCTTCATTATATACTCCAATGTTGCAGTCATAGACATCGATCCTTGCCTCCTCTAAAAGGAAGACGCATGTAATATAATGTGTGCTTTCAATGTTAAACACGACAAAGAATCTTTTTACACCATCCCACTTCCTTCCACCCAGATATGGCAACTTACCTATGGAATAATCAAGGAATATATCCTCAAACTTATATTCTGCTAGCCATTTGTCAAGGCTGACATCAAAACCCCTCACTTCCTCTTCAGCCGCATTGTATCGTTGGCACAAGTTGGTCAAGAATGAAAGATCAAGGATAAGATCAGTGATATCATAATGCCGGGGGTAAGCCTTATGCCTCAGACGCATCAAGGCCAAGTACTCATCTATAAACTACATAATAAAACAAATTAGAAGTTGTGAATAAAACCATAGTGACACATACTATTTGACGTTTGGACCAGCCAGTCGTATGTTCAAGCCAGTCGAACATACGAATCTTAGGTTTAGAACGTCACAAAAAATGTTCTTTCTGCGGTAAAAACCAAAAAATTACAAAATAATAGAAATAAAGATATGCACTTACACTATCCCACATCCACTCTTATGTCCATGGAGTCTAGAAAATCCAAGTAATTAAACTCATGACACAGGAACAAGGTCTTTTCTTCCTTCTTCTTCTTCTCCATGAAAGCGTCAAATGCAGCTTTCTTGTGAATGTCTAGTGCCTTGTACAGTGTCACTGGCAATCTCTCTTGGAGCTTGGCTTGAGTTCTCTCTCTAAATTTCCAAAAAAAAAAAAAAAAAATTGAGAAAAACTCTAAAATTAATAGAGGAATGTCACACTGATGTTCAACACACCTAATTGGATTTTTGACTAACCTTGTAATTCTTGTTGCAGTCATTTCCTTCTTTCCTCGGTTCTTCTTTGCCTGGAGCTTCCTGGATAAAAATATATGCCTCTTTGGTCGCTGCTGCTACTTCTCCTTCTTTGACGACGGCGCTCCAAAATTACTAAGGGACAGCTGGATCACATCAAGCTTCTGATCCACTCCCTGTCGCTATTGAAGGCAGACACTAGGCTGCACATTCTCAGATTCTCTCCTCCTCGAGCTTTCTCCAACGTCAAATAATCCCCTACCACTAAAAAGACCAGCCCTACCACCAATGTCATCTCCAACTTGTGTTCCACATCTACCAACTCGTGTTCCACATCTACCAACTCCTCCACTACCAAATTCTTCAGAACTTGTCCTTCACTAGGACCATCAATTACCTCTGTTGGAGGGGTCCTAGGGCAATTTCTAAAAATTGTCACTCGATCACCACCAACTATCGAGCTAGCCCCCTCCAACATCATAACAAGCTCATCAATTACCTCATCGACCCCATCAACAAATGGCTCAATATTCTGAAAGATATCATCTTCCAGCTCTGCATCGATAGGGTCAATGAAAGGCTGCACCACCTACATACCATAAATATTTGTTAAGAATATATTGTTGAAGAGAAATAAACCTTCACATCACAAAGAGCGATCAGAACAACCTTATTACTGTTCGACATTTAACATCAGTAAAAAATGGACAACGTATCTGACGTGATCGAACATCTTAAATAATGTTCTTACTATTAATAGCAATGATTTTCACGACATTGCAGATGTTCCAACATTTAGAAAATTGTAGGTCAAGTACTTACCTGCTTTGCAATATTCTCAAACAGCCTTTGAGAGTCTCTTTCATTCTTTTCAGTGATCCACCTGTGCATCCTTGGCATAGTCATCTCCTTGGAAAAATCGCTAGGACGAAACGCATATATTGATTCAAATACCCAACCCACAAATGCCCAAGGAAACCCATAGAGATTGTAATTTGGCCCGTCCTTAGCCTTGCTAACTACACGATCACCCATGGGCTTCGTCAGGTAATCAATGGTTACCTCGAAGCTTTTCCGCCCCCAAGGATACTTTATAAATTCATTTGGAAGATATGCAAGGCAGACCACTAATTCCTCAATACCAGCTTTTTTGTGCTTGGACCACAAGATTGAGTGAACAAACCAAGTCATGGCAAGCCCAAACTTGTACTGTTCAGGAACTTTCTCATTTTCTATCAAACACAGCAACCGAGTACCAGCAACTGCCCTTGTTTTCCCATCCTCCCATGCCGTTGAAATATACTCCCACATCTCCCTGCCCATCTCTTTCATTGTAGCCTCCCATTAGACACTGGATATGCTTGGCATCTCAGCTTTGTCATCAAAGCAAACTCTTGGAGGCCAAAACGAACAGGCACTCCATTGAAATTGAACCAAGCTTCTTTTTCTTTATTGTACAAAACTCTTCTTAATAGAAGATTGTGCACCAACCTGGTTGGAAACAATGCCTCCTCCGGCAAGTTCAAGAAATGGCCAGAGATACTCTTTTTAAACTTTTCATACAAACTACAAGTATGCAGCACAATCCTGAAATCGTGCATTCGTCCAATAAGCGACGAACGGACAGTTATCTTGGATTGAAAATGCTCATGATCATCCAAGTAAGTCTTCAGCACCATTGGTGACACTGGTAACGTGCTCAGGCTTCACAATGTTTTGAAAATTGTTAGTTTAAGGAATCACCACTGTAGCAAGAATATAATATCAGATGCATAAAACATCCCATGAACATACATCCCATGAGATGTTCTAAGGAACTACAAAAAAATACTTTGAATATTTTTAAAGATGTTCTGATCATGTAAGTGAATGTTCTCATATCACATATCAAAATATTAAACATCATAAAGTAAAGTGAAGAACAACTTCATGTATGTTCTAGATAACAACTTTACCTGTCTTTGTGGCTCTGCAGAATCAGCTCCCACGTCGTCTACGAACTTGCTCCGACGTTCTCCTTTGCTTCTCTCAAATCCAAATACAACCTCCTCTTCTTCCCTACCATTCCTACCTCCTTCACCACCTTGAACATCTACAACCTCTATAACTTCTTCTACACCACCTATAGGTTCTCCACCATCACACTCCCTATTATCTACTACTTCTTCTTGAATATTTGCAACTCCTGCAAATTCTCCATCAAGATTATTTACAAGCCTTCCCACCTCCTCTTCTTCTTCCATATTTAAAAGGCTTTTTTTTTTCCTCTTCATCATCACGAAATAGTGCTTCAATTTCCTTTGATAAATTACCATCATCCTGCGCCCTGACAACTTCTTGTGGCCCTACATTTACATCATAGTCTAACTCATCCTCTTCGTCCTCCAATATATTCTCCTCTTCCTAGGAGGAGGAGTAGTCTCCTTCCTCTTAATTGGAGAACATGAAATCATTCCACGCGTAATCACCATTGTAGCTGCAAATCACAAGTATATTCATCAATTAAAGATGTTCAAACATGCAATATGGATGTGTGAAACATAATATACATATGTTTTAGCAAACCCTTATTTTTTAAAAGAAAATTTAATTCAAGTAAAGTCTTCATTAAATATTATCATCCTCTCACACGTTCGGAGCACTGTCTCAAATGTTCCAGAACTTTAAACATGCAAGCACAAACATAAACATGTAAAATCTTGACTATTTGTACAACATTTTTTCAACCTCTAGCATATTTATTTTATAAAAACCCTAATTTATTTTAACAAAAATCATCTAAAATGCATCAGCAACTTCAAACATCCTATCACACGTTTAGAACATTGTCACACGATGTTTGACAGTGTGAAGGAGTATGGTCTTAATATGGTAATGTAACATAAACATGCAAAAGCTTCACTATTTGTACAAGAACATAGCACTATTTGACAAAAAAATCAGCAAAAACAAAGATTTTCACGAGTAACTTCACTCCAGTACCAGCAAAATGGCGTTAAAACCATAGCTTTTTCAAAATAGCAAAAAATAAACCCCGATTCACTTGAAAAACATCAATGTAGTTCAAAATTTACCTTTAGATGTTGCCGAAGAAATGTAGATGGTCGGCAATGATGATGTTCAGAAGGTTGCGTAGAAGAATTTAGAAGACGACTTGAGAAGTGTGTAAGAAGAAGAAAGGGGTTTGGGGTTCGATGTTTGAAATGATAACTGATCTGATCAGTTTCCCATCTTTTGATTAAAAGTTTTGGAGATTGTTACTTCATGCCCAAAAGTTTTTAATGAAGGCCCCGAAGTTTTATTGTTTCTAATCTGGCTCCTATTTTAAAGTTAAACGCACGTGCTTTGTTACGCTCCACGCGCGTCCCTTTTTGTTAAATAAAGACTTGAGAGGGTCTTTTCTCCAATCTTCTCAACTTCTATATCTGTATAAACAAAGACCTTTTCCCCATGACTCCTGCCTAAAAGCAAACGACTAGGTCAGAAATTTTTGAGTGGTGAACCGGTTAAGTTATTGAGAAAAGATGCATGCTAATGCAATGAATGGGATTCATATTTGACTCATTGTAATTACATGACTCTTTCCATTTTGGGGCATTTCAAACTAGTACTACTATTATTGTCTTTTAACTTTTACAACTTCCAAGAATTCAGGTAGAGTATTTAAATTTATACTTAAAGTGATCATTCTTATCATACTAACGTTTCAGTCATTTGTACAATATTTTCTTTTTCAGACCAGATAATAATATACAAGTACAAATAACATTATAAACTCAATACTAATCAAACACCATCATATAAAATAGATAGAGTAATATGACTTTTTCTCTAAAACAAACATGGTTACCATGTTTATGAGAGTTGTTAATGAACATCTCGTGACATACAAAGATGTCACATTTTCATACAAGCTGTCATTATCTCACCGCGTTACGAGAATCTCACTGATGTGGCAAGGAGTCAAAGAGCACAGATAAATTTAGCAATCCGTAGGTGTTTATGAAGTGCAGCAAGACTGAAATATGTGGGTTCAACATCTACTATATATGCATTAAAAAAAAGACCCTGCATTTATGGTGATTCTCTGGGGAAGGGGACTCAGCTGAACCCCCTTGCGACCCACTAGCCCCGACCCTGAGCAGGAGCTGTGAAGAATACTAGATAAAATGTCAAAAACATCAAAGAAAGGTGTGTTCATCGAAAGACTAATGCATAAATTATTCCTCAGTAATTAAGAAATATTGCTGGGCAGAAACAGATTGAAAGCTAGCCAAGGTGAAAAGCTAATCGAGATAAAATAGAGGGACCTAAAATTAATTACAGGAAAAGAACTAGTTATTTACATATTTATAAAACATCTTCACCTAACCCCAAGAGGCAAAATTATACATGGTTGGGTTTGATAGTAGACTAATGTCATCATGCTTGAAGAAGATTTCAAGTGTCACTCCAGTTATCTTCTCCCTCATCACTTCCAACTGCCTGAATTACAAGTTAAACAAAGGAACAAGTTAACAGTTTTACGTCTCTCCCTTGCTATAGATAAACATCCTCATTCCTCTATTTTTGTAATCTTGGGGTAATGAAGAGGGTGGGGATTTGTGTGGAGGGTGGGTTGTATAAGGGAGAGAAGGATGCAGGATAAAATGTTGGTACCTGACGGATTGCATTGGCCTTCTCCAAAATTGCAGTGACCTTGACACTTGCAGGAGTCCCTGTAGTTCCAATTGGTTTTGCTGGAACAGTTCGTCTGAGGTTGAGGGACTGAATCATCCAACAAAAGAGGAAGTAGGTAAAGGAAATTCCTTTAATGACACTTATGCTAAACCAAATAGCGGATTTTGGGAATTATTAGATGCTTCACCCTCCTCAAGTTTGTAGACCTTTAACTTAACAATGACTTGAAACTCACTCAGGTGTCAAAGAAGAGTGAAAGATTACAATATTTTCGCAGAAAATATCTCTAGAAGTCGGTCAGATTTACCAGTAACGATGAGATTCAGAACTGAGAAAAAAAAATGAATTAAGTAGTCCAATGAAACATGGAGCTCATAAAATCTAGCAAATCTGTCAAGAGAGCAGGCTACAGCCTACACCTAGCCTAGCCCATTCTCCAACTCCAAAAAGATTTTCCAAATTAGAGATACATTCTTGAAGCATTCAGGGAATTTACATGGGCCTTTAGGAAAATTAACAGATAAAGATGGTAAGTAAATCCCCAAAATCCTAAGGAAAAAGTTTAGCAGCAGGGTTGAAAAGGGTTAAACAATAGTGACCACTTACTTTTGCTCTAATCTGATGCAGGAAGTCTTCCTTTTCATTGGTTCCTCTGTCATTTCTAGCATGATCAGCGAGTCTCTGCCCAGTTACGTCTATCGAGTCTGGCTTCTGCAGCTGTAAACGCGTTATTGTTAACTCCTACTCAATCCTGTGTGATATGAAAGCAGAAAGGGAACCTTCTAAATAAAGTTTTTACTTTTTATTTTTTTGATATGGTAAAATTTTATTGATAGAAGTGCCAAGATGGTACAATCTAAAGAGAGTTTTTATTCCTGTCCTTTCCATTTGATCTGTTGAACTGGAGTCCAGAAGAATACCTTGCTTTCCAATGTTAATGCAGCTCCAATAATTTGGTGTTGCTTAAGTGGAGGAGGTTTTGGTTGATGTGAAATCGTAGATCCAGGCTCCTTGTGATCAAATGCATGACGGTTTTCATAGGAAATATGTAGAACATCTTGTTCAGCATCTAAATGCGATTGTGTATTCTGCCACTGCATTGGAGGGAGAGGTGGAGGAGGCGGTGTAGACTCTGTAGAAGACAATTGTTCAGGAAGATCTTTAGCCGGCAAACCATTACGTACTCCGTACTTGAATGAGGAATGTTGTGTATCCAGAAATGGAAGATCAAATAAATTATCAGACTGAGAATCCTCCAGAGAGAATTCTGCAGAAGGAATATGACGTCTGCTGCAGGTCCCCAACTCCTGCTGAGCTGCTCGGCCATTCTCCAAAGATGTTGAAGTCGATTCAGTTAATGATATTCTATGCAAAACATCGTATGCTTCTTGATCCTTTAGATTAGGAGAGTTTCCAGATTCCCACTGTTCAGAGTTAGAGTCTGATTGATGGCTAATATAATCATCTGACAGAGACGGAGATGATCTGGAAAATGTGTCATCATCCGAATCTGACCCTTCTTGCAGAGGAATCGAAGTATCTGGTACCAGCTGAAATGAAGGAAATGTATCTCTATTGCTTTCTTTGATAATATTCTTATCAGGAAATCTGAGTTTAAGTTTTGAATTCTCAATGCCATCTATTGGCCGGAATGAGATCTTCATATGTCCAAGTGGAGGCGATGAAGAAGGTGATGTAAATGGGGATCCACTTCCTGGGAAGTCCTTAATTCTACTGGAGAATGTTCTACCCAGAACATGTTGGTAATCATTCTTCGTCTCATTGCTTCCAGTGTTCAGGGAACTGACTGAATCAGTGTGATCATTCCAACCATGTGAGAATTTCCCATGGAATCCATTTGTAAGCAATCTATTACCTAATTCAAGAATACGTGATGAGTTCTTCCCATTCTCTTGACCAGCTCCAGTAGTTTGGGATTCTGGACTCACCATTCCCATTGTGCTAGATGTCATTATACCAGATCCACCAAAACAATCTCGTAGGGGCTTATCAGTGCAATTTTGCTGGTATAAATTACATGACTTCTCAAGCTTGACATCCAAATCTTTGGCTGAAAATTTTGAAGATATGTCCTTAATAGAAAAGCCAGCTGCTTGACCAGAACTTTTGCAATCATCTTTATCTCTTGTCTTATTCTGTATATAGTCTTGTTTTCCTGCATGCTTTTCACTGATGGGAACAGGATCTTGTCTTGAGGTAACAACTACCTCATCTTGATTAGCTTCAGCAGATTGACTAATTACACCATCCGGCGGCTTTGAGGGCTGAAGCCCTAGCAAGCCACCATTTGTCCAGAATTTGACTGAAGGAGTGCCCAGAAGTTGAGGTGGAGGTTTTTCAGAGTCGCAAGGACCATACTGGATCTTGTTAACCAGTGGCAATCCTAAACCAGGATTTCTAGGGCTAGAGGTGATATGATTGCTAACAAGTGGTTCTACATTTGATGTTTCCAGATCATTGGATCTTTCACTTGAAGTGACACCTAGAGAACTGTCTGGTTTCGAAGTAATTCTTGCTATCTGAGGAGAGGATAAAAAGTCACCAAACCCTGAAGAGTGAGTCTGTGGAATTTCCACACATTTTACTTTGTCAGAGGAAGAGAAAGCTCCAGGATCAGAGTCAGCCGATGCAGTGTTGGTACGACATCCAAAACCACTGCTTTCGGGGGAATTTCTAGATGTGACTTCAGGTGTAGGAGTAGACAAATTACAATCAGAAAGGTCTGCTCTAATCAGGGCTGATTTAGTCTTCAAACTAGACTCCAGCTCCACTGTTCGCTTTCTGTGACAATCTAAATCAGTTTCAGACTCTGACTCGATGGTGTTAAGTGCATCCATAAAATTATCCGTTTCACTTTCAACATCATCAAACTGGCTTTCATTAGAAATTGACCTTGGTACAAGTTCAGCCTCAAGCTCGGAACCTCGATGTTCAATAGTTTCAGAAGTAGCAAAATCTGATACCCGAGTATCATCGACTAGATTATCATGACGTGTTTCCAAACTCTCATCATGATCATACTGAATTATAGGGTCCAATGGTTCAGTCTTAATGCTGCTAGTTAAGAAAGGCGAACTAGGAACAACTTGCTCCTGTGGGAAATTGTTACGCTCTTCATCAGATATGGCCCAAAGCTTTTCATCTGGAGAAGCATCTTCTATGGAAGCATTTGGATTCATCTGCAATGGAGAGTAGAAGACTTCCTTAGGCTCTACTGCAGTTCTCATCTCACCAGTCCAAGCAATAGATGATATGTTGCGGCCAGTTTGCTCCTCCGTTAAGCTATTACTAATATCACTGTTCTCATCATCACCTTTTCGATCAGGGGAAGCACAATCAAGCAAAGCCCCATGATGAATCTGGGTTGGAGAGAAGGATTCTATAGACTCTTGTTTCTCATGTCCTGTTTTAGCATTCTGCGTAACACAAGATGTGTGGTGACCAGCTTGCTCTTCCGATACACCATTACGAATGTCTTCATAAACAACTTCACCTCTTTCTTCAGGAAAAGCATGATCAAGCATATTGCTAAATTGTAGCTCTGCCGTCGAATCAAAGGATCCTTTAGACTCTTGCATGCCAGGTTGCATCTTCAAGTCCCAAGCAACAGATGTCGAAACAAGGTCTGTTAGCTCTTGTGACAAATCATTGCCAACATCATTGTAAGCACGATCACTCTTTTCTTCAAGAAAAGAATAATCAAAGGACTGATTATGCTGATTATGCTGCATTTTCAATGGAGATGAGACGGTCTCCTTAGATTTGCCATCTTCAGGTTGAATTGAGTAACTTGTCTGTGAAACACATTCCATCTGGTCTGACCCATGTCCCAAATCAAAATCAGATTTCACGGTGGTATCATATCTTGAGAAGCTATGAACTAGGGAAGGTCGCCTATCCATATTTCTGGAAGAAAATTGCATTCTGCAATGTTTAAAAATCACAAAGTTATCTTTCGGAAAATTCTCATCTGCAAAAGCAACAAATAGACTACCCCTATAATATTTCAATTATCTGAAATCACCACTCTTTCTCCATCTTTCTGTCCAGAACTGAAGACCAAGTAATACATACATACCTACTACCATAATTGGGCATAGACGCACTACGAGAGACTTCTCCATTCCTCCGCCATGATCGTTTCTTCTGTTCAGTGATGACATATATTTGAGACAGAAATTTATTAAAAACAACATCAAAAATAACAAGCTTGCTATAGCACAGATTATTGTACACACATTTTTGAGCAGTTGCTCAAAGAATACAATATCCTTTTTTGAGCTTACAATAAGTACTACAGCAGGTTAACTCAAGCTTTAAGGACCAAAGTAATAACTCATTAAACAAAAGCCTATGATCTAAACCAGGGAATAGAGCAAAATCTCAGTGCAAATAAGAGCTGATATCCTTTTTCTTTAATCCTTTTTTTTCAAATCAAGCTAAAACTTTAATTCATATAAAAGATCCAGTGCAATGTCAGCAGAGCTGATTTTTTTTTTCTATTTTCACTAATGGAAGGACAGCTCTTTAAGCTGCATATCCATTTTGCCTCCTTCACTCAATCTCCATATATAACTTTTCCTATTCATTTCTATTCTCGGTTAATGAGAATTCTATGGCAACAATTGTAAGATCAAATGCAATTTTAAACTGATAGAAATTAATTTATAACACATACTCTTTGTAACTCGTTGATGTTGACCGTGCTCTCTCTCTCTCTCTCTCTCTCTCTCTCTCTCTCTCTCTCTCTCTCTCTCTCTCTCTCTCTCTCCCCTCCCTCCCTCCCTCCCTCCCTCCCTCCCTCTCCCTCTCAATTAAAGTTTAGTACATTACATTTCTGTTTTTTTTTCTCATTAACTTTATCTCATTTTTACTGTACTCTTGCCTAAGTATACAGTACTGCAAATGTATACTCCTATATTTATAGATTTTGACATAGAAGATCTTCTCCCTCGGAGTCAAATTTCTAGCTCCATAGTCCATCCCTCCTGTTAAATGGATAAAATATCTCGTACAGCATACTTCTGCTCTACCTATATGAATGGGACTTTCAGGGAGTCCTTCACTAATGTAACATCCCGTTGGTATATGAGATGATACTACCCATAAAAACACCTATCACATCTCTGGTAGTTAAGCTGTGCAGGTAATTTCAGCATTATTCATGACATACCTTAATCTTTCGACTCTTCTTTCCTTTAAAGACTTTTTCAATATATTCTTCATCAGACCCAAGTGATGCTCTCTTAAAGAAGGTTGGATCTGAATACCTTTTCAAGCAAGAACCAGGTCCACCAGGGTCAAATCTGAAGAGACAAGTAAAAGTGCTAAGAGTTATAGTGGTATAATCAGAAGATATAAATATAGGTAGTACTACAGAAAGTGTGTGTCTGTGTACATATATAATATATATACATACAACATGAGTTAACATACTTGTCAAGCAAATGCAGGCGGGGCGGTCCACGACATTCTTCATATGAATCCATGATAAATCTCGGCAAGTCATTGTATATAAAATGATTTTGTTCACTACGGATACGGGCATGCCAATTGGATCCTGCATACCAACTGCTTCCATGAAAAAACTCATAGAACAGGTAAAAGAAGCCGCTTAAGCGGCAGAAATGAATATTCCAAATACACCAAAGCTGAAGAATTTCGTACGGACAATTACTGGTAGAACTATTTGGAACATCGTTTCTATCATACAAAGGCATATCTGAGTTTGAGAAATAAAATCAATTTTCGACCATTTTCACATTCACCTTCCCTTGATAGCAAGAATTTAGCAATTGAGAGTCATACCAGCTGTATAAGCAAAGTGTAAATGACTCCGTTGTGCCAATACTGATTTCTCAAGTGGAGGAAGTGCAGCTTCAATTTTTAGCACACGAGCCACCAACTTGTTGCTCCTCGAAGATGTAATCATTACTTGCTCTTGTAAACCATGAAAGACATCCGCTGCAAATCTACAATTACAAAACTACTCTCAACTATGATGGCTTCCAAACCTTTTTTTTTTTTGAAAGGTAACTATGATGGCTTCCAGACCTTGTTGAACATCAAAATAAGAGTAAAATGGCATGTATGTCATCCCACCAAATGAAGACCAAAGAAGACTAAGGAGCTCTTGGTAATAGTATGTACCCCTGATCTTCCTAAGGACCGATCTTCAAGAATATGATGAAATGTTAATACTTTCAATTCGGAACGCACTGCAACTAACATATCAATATCCACCTCAAACTCCAGATAAAAGATGACTAATTCAGAGTGCGAAGTTATTTGCAGTAAAAGATACTAGAATTAAGACTAAGAAAACAGCCCAGAGCAACAAAAAGAATTCTGCCCCAAAATCAAATGCATAATTGAGCAAAAAGACTCATCACATTCACAAGCTTTGATAAGAAGGTAAGACCATCACATTGAACTCCTCTTCTCTCTTTTTGATGTATGGAGAAATTGTAGTGTCCAGACGGACTTGCATGAACTTCAAGTGTCCTGCATCCTCCCACCAGTTCAGGTATCAGGTATTACCTATCAAGATTTGGATAGACTGGAACAATCACCTAGTTTTCTGCCTCTGCTAAGATTCGAACATTGGTTTCTCATGGTCGCTATTCCAGCTTACATCGGCTACTAAACCGCATCCTTGGATGGTCATATTGAACTACATTTTCCAATGCTTGCCGAGCGTTTTACCATTCCCTAGGTGCTTATAACTACTAAGTATAATGTGCATGATTAGAAAATTTCAGGACATTCTGCCAATTTTTTATTGGTCATACAGGGTATTCCCAGCCTTTGCAACAGACAATGGTTGATAAATGTCATCATTACCATATTGAGAATAACCCTTTGCAATGCACAATGGTTGATGGTCATGATTACTGTATTGAAACGAACCATATCTTCCTATTACCATAAGAAAAGCTTGTTTCTAGTACTTCACAGGACAAAAAAGGAAGATTCTTTAATTAATTAACAAATTTAAAAATGAAAAATCTTGTAAAAGGCAATACATTAAAGTTACTCATGAATGCTAGAACCACAGCATTCTCCTACCGACTACATTATAACTGTACAACAAACCATTCATCATAGTTGTTGCAAAGGTAAGTAGAATAACAAGTGAAAAGTTTCCAAATACAACATCTTGCCTGCCTATTCTGTGTTATCTGCTATAGTGTGAGGATCTTCTGCATGTACTTAATGGATGCCCCTTTTGTCCAAAGATACTTTTTCACTTCATAATTTTTTAAGAGTCGACATAACTAAACATTGAGTGCAATATTTCGTTCGCATCTCTAATTACTATCTTCAAATTTCGAAAAAACAAAAAATTTACTATAAAAGTTTATTCGTTTTACCCCCGGAAATGAGAGGATTTGACTCTGTTAAAACCCAAGTAACCAAAATCTTGAAACAGTGAAGAAGTTGCCGTTTTCTCTATTTTGTATGAAATAATCTTTTTTTCATTTGTGTGTACCCGAAAAATCCCCAAGGGCCAATGGCACACAGAGTTTGAAACTCTATTGATAATGGGGTTGCCACTCTTCTCTTCTCCACTTAAATATCAACCTTTTGACACATCCTTTGATGAATACTTAAAAAATAAAGTGAAAGAGAAACGTACTGAGCGAGATCGCCGAGCTGACGCAAGATCCCGACGAGACCAGCAACAGCAACGCCATCAAGGATAGACTTAGGATCCTCTTTATCAGCATCTCTGTACAATTCGGGAGTTCCCAAACTGTACACATTCCTCATTTCCGTTCTTACCAACGGCATCGTTTCAATTTCTCTCTAAAGGTTATTCTGTAAATGATGAGAGAGAAAGTAGTTGAAGGAGTGGAGCAGCTTAACTATTCAGACAGTGATGTATTTATTTACATATATCTATAGAATAGAAAAAGAGAGCGATGGGTCTGAAGGGTAACTGTAGTTTTCAGCTAAACAAAATCCAAAGAGAAACCACATTGCCAACTCTGCAAGCCATTCCCACTCTTTTCCCCTTTTACCCCTACTTCAATTTCATCACTTATTAGTTGAAAGGTTAAGTACTCCCCACATTATTTTCTTATTCTTATGCCCAATGTCCACACAATTCTCATTATTTCTAGCACAACCCATTTATTCTGATTTCAATATTTCAAATATACTTCATATTCCTTAAAATTGCCACCTCCCCATTAAAACTCCCATCCCAACCTAATTTTTGTAACCCACCCAATCCCATCGTATTTTTCGCTTTTATTTTTTAATACAAGCATTATTTTCTATCGGCAAAATACATACTTTACCACCTAAACTTGTCCCGAAAACACAGTTACACACTCTAACTTTGCGGGCGACCTTTGACCCCCCTTAACATGTTTGAAGTGGTATTAGTATCACCTTAAAGGATGACGTGGCAGATTCATCTTTTAAACGCAAGTGAAAATATTAAAACATATTAAAGCTAAATGAAATGGTACAGGTGTTGAATTTTAATTGGTAATATATAATAACTAATTAGCCTTAATATTTTGTGGTCATCTTTTCTATTTTACTGTTTCTTTTTCCTTTCTATTTTTTCCTTATTCCTTAATCTCAAACAGATCTTCTTTCTCCCCTGTTTCGTCTTCCTCATTGTTGCGCCCATTTCCATTACTTCTACTCTCTCCTTATTCTTTTTCTCCACCACTAAAGCTATTCTTGACCTCTCTTTTATCACCGCCACTGACGATAACAACAATGACGATGCTTGTGTTTTCGCTCCGCTGTTGACACACCACTGTTCTCCATCATAGTCTCAGTCCCCATCTCCAAGAATAAATGATGGATTTCATAGCTTTTCTGATCTGCTTATTATCAGATTTATCAGAGTTAATCCAGTAGAAATGGGTTGACGTTAGCTGAGGAATGGCGAAATTGAGCGGAGAAAAAAGAGGGATTTATCAATTCTGGATGCTTAGTGAATCTTTTCATCTGGGTTGTATTCTTTTGCTTGAGTTTAGTTGTACTTTTCTTGAAGGATTGGTACCGATTTAGAAATTTTTACACCATTGTCAGCTTATGATGCTTAGCAAAAAAATTTGTTTTGGGGTGCTTATTGCATAATTTTGGTTGTATTTTTGTCCAACAATTGGTATCATTTGAGAAATTGTGTGACAGAGTTTAAAGCATTGTATTCATACTGTTTTCGAGATTTTAGCCAGTATCATCGGACCAGTGGCGTAGCTGCGACGGAGCTGCATCGATGAGTTTTGCCGTCGTTAATGGGTTCTTCATTTTTTCTCCTTTCTTTTTATTTAATTTAATTTGCTAACATTAAAGAAAGTAAAAGGTGTGATAAAAATTAAAAAAAAATAGTGTAAAAAAGTATAAATCAGTTTACATCTTAAGTATTTCCACGTGGCAAAGCTATATGGTGAGTGTAGTACACCTCCTGGGATGCAACTGGTTATGTATGTCTTGTGTGTATACTAATACCACTTCAAACATATTAAGGGGGGTGATAGGTCGCCCGCAAAGTTTGAGTGTGTTATTGTGTTTTCGGGACAAGTTTAGGTGGTAAAGTATGTATTTTGCCTTTTCTATCTCCTTTGGAATCCCAAAAAGAAGTCCATTCTCATGTGGCGAAATAAATAAAATAGATTTATTCTGAAATTCCATTGAAATAATCTTTTTAATAACTTGTGAAAATCTAGAAATGCAATAGTAGAAAAAGAGAACCTACGCTGACCTGCATCTGACTATTTTTTCCTAACTAACATTTTCATATTCGAGGTCAAGATAAGTTTTGCTCGTTTGATCTTTTTGACAATTATAAAGGAGTAGGAGTAAAAAAAATATTTAAAGTTAAAGAAATTGAAGGCAAAGTGAGCGGTATGGGTGTGGTTCGTATGAATTAGAGAGGAAGATAAAAAAATGGCTTTTGATTCTTAGAATGTTGTCGCACTTTTTTTTCATTTAATAATATGTTGTTGCAAAATAAATAGAAAAATACACTAACAAATACAAGTAGGGGGTGATGGGGGTTAATTTTCATTTAATAATTATGTTGATGGCAAGATAAATAGAAAAGTACATTAAGAAATACAAGTAGGGGGTGGTGGGGGGATGGGGGGTCAGAAATTATGTTGGGGTAGAGGGATTTAATTCCCATTATGCATTTTTATAATTTTGTAGTATTTTTCAAAAATTAAAAATTAGAATAAATAATTTCCATCATAAAAAATGACATTTTTTAGTCGAAAGTTATACGTAATGGTATTTTTTAGCCGAAAATGTAACGACAGTGGCATATTAGCATCATATTTTAAACGTGTGGCATAATTGGACCTTTTTCGATAGTCCAATGATAATTTTGACCCTTTGGCCTTTTCTTATTAGCATATTCTAAAAAAAAGTCATATTTTTAAATCAGTTACTATTTCACTTTATACTTCTCTTCACTTTATGTGTCATAGTTTTAATTAGCACGAAATTTAAGAAATAGAGTAAGTATTTTGAAACTTGTGGTCTAAAATAAGACATATATGTCTGCGTGATTGTAAATTAGTAATAAATTAGTAATTTTAAAGTTAAATTGTTACCAAATTTAGAATTGTGTCATTCTTTTTTGAACAAACTAATTAGGAAATGATATCACATAAATTGGAAGAGAGGAAGTATAACTTATTTTATACCACAAGTTTTAAAAGTACTTCGTCATTTCAAAATGTTGTGGCAAGCCAAATTATGACAAATTAATTAAAATGGATAATCAAGTGGCGAAATGACTTTCTAGTGTCAAATAACAAAATTTTGAATATAAACGTTGAAACTTGAATCTGAAAGGATTAACGGTTGATGTTTGATAAAACCGTTAAAATGATTGAAATACGCTAAAGTTGTTTACACTAAAAGAATGAGTTTATTATTACAACACTTTTTTAATTTAAATTGATTCACAACATTGTTATTATAAAAGAAAAAGGGTAGTGCATTATTGCGTTTATTATTGGGTTTGGGGAAAGATTGCATTTCAAGTAGTATGATGTATGCAACCTACCTTAATGCAAGTATCAATGACTATTTTTACTATTCAAACTTATGACCTATAGATCACATGAAAATAACTTTATCAATTACTTCAAAGCTTCATCCAAATTATTATTATAACTAACCATAAAAACATGTCACATCTCAATGGTAAATCTAATACTGGATCACGCTGCAAATAGATTTCTTAAGGCAGCTGCTACCTTTAGGACTCGTTTGTCCATACAATTTTTTTTTTTTTTTTAATTTTTTTTTAAAATGTTTGTCCATGAAATTTTGTGATTTTTGTCAACTTTTTTTAAAAAACAGTTTTCGAAAAACCAAAAGTGGTTTAAAGCACTTTTTCAAAACAAGTTACTACTCTCTCACAAAACTCTACACTTTATTCAAGTGAAATGCATGTCCAAACACGACTTCGACTTCCAACAACAACAACAATAACAACATTACCCATTATATCCCACATGTGGGGTTTGGGGATCGGAGGGTGAGACGTACGCGGACCTTATTCCCACCAAGGTGGAGAGGCTGTTTCCGGTAGACCCTCGACTAGGAAAAACATATTAGAAAACACTTCTAAAAATCAAGCCAGTTATATCATGCTAAAAAGAATGTTAAAACTAAGCATATCCAAAATAAACAGATAATATAAACGACCTTGGTCAGTCATTTCAGAAGTTAAGACTCTGATTAGCGTGCAACAGTCTTAAAATCTCTGTAGGCTCCATTAGGACATGTCTATAAAATTTGAGCTAAATCGGACATCGTTTGTTAGGTATCGGAAGAAGGTTTCAATTTCTGTTGTCGTTAAATTTTAAAAGAGGTTTTCGAGCTCAATTTTGGTGAATGAGCTCCGCTTTAAAATCTGAAAGTATCGTTAGGGTCATATAGTCATTTGTGACCTGTGTGAACTTTCGGAAGTGAATTCTGAGGTCGTTCGTATAGTTTCGGCTAAAATGCCGAAAGTTAAAGAATTTGAACTTTTCCATTTAATTCGTAACTTGAGCTTCGGGAATCCGATTCGAGATCCTCCTTAGCGAGTAAGTCACATAAATTTTGTATAACTTGCTTGAGAAATTTGGGATTATCCCGAGTTCCGTAGGATTCCATTTTAATTTTCGTCACGAAAAAAAAAAAAGGAAAAAAGGAAAAGATAAAAGAAAAGGAAAAGAAAATTAAAAGGGAAGCAGTGGAGGGATATTATCCCTCAGCATTAAGTTGCAAGCAAAAACCGAAACAGGAACAGAAACAGAAACGAGAAAGAAAAAGATAACGCAGAGGAGAAAAATATTAGAAAAAGAGAGAAAGGAAAGGAAAAGGAGAAGGAAAAAATAGAATTTTCACCCCCCGAAACATCCAGGTAATAATGTTAATCCATTATTTCAGTTTATTACGTGTGTTTAAATATATTTTAATAGTAGAATTGGGATATTAGAATTAGTTCTAATAAGTTAAATTGATAGTTTAAAGGGCTAATTGAACCCCGATAATGGAATTGATTATATATTCGAATTCAGGAAGTTATGGTCAACTCATAAATGTAATTTATTTAGAGTTCTGTTATGTGATTTTAAACCATGTACATAGGCCTGCACTGCATATTGCCTATGCAAATCGGTGTCGGGTTCCTGACCGGATTGTTCTAAGATATAAGGAATGAAGCCTTTAGCTCTATTTGATGTATTTTTCTGCTTATTGAATATAACGGGATCATTTGGCAGTGAATCCAAAGGACAAAGTGGTTGTCGAGTAGCAGTGCTAACTTTTGAACGAGGTAAGTGATTATATTAATTTCTTTGGTGGCCTTTTGACACGACCCGGAATCCGGTTAGGCCGTGCGGGCACCCGACATCCTCCCCTAGACCCGTCGGGCGAACCCTTACCTATTAAATCAGAAAAATAAATATAACAATTTACAAATAAGGACAAGACTTAAAATAAAAACACAGACATACTGATATCTTTAAGCTGTACAAAAGAAATTACAGCTGACTACCCAACATACTAGGCTTAGGGTTATCCAGACTAGACATCTAAGAGTACAAAAGAAGACATATACCTCCTGAAGGGAGCAAAATACAGCTGAAATAATTAACAATAAACTGGTGGCCATCCGGAATAAAAGCTTTAGACTTGCGATACATGATTACTGTTCTGCTTATATGTGCATTGCTTATTGGTTGATATGTTCTGGCACGCACCCTTGGTTGAGTTTAGAAGTTCTCTTACGTGTTTCCGGTTATTATCTGGCTCTGCCTTTTTATAATTTAAATAAAAGGAATTTGGTTTATCTGTTTCTTCTCCCTGGCTAGCTATCATATTCTTTGAGGTGGCTAGTCTGCCCCACTTATTGAGTCCTTTTGACTCACCCTTGTTTGTTGTTTGTTTCTTGTCTATCTATTTCGTTTCGGCAGGTTCGCTCCAGGATTGAGCTCGCCACGTTGTGAAGGAGCGAAGACGATTTCAGCTGTCAGGGTGAGCCGGCTTTTATTCCGGATGGCCACCAGTTTATTGTTAATTATTTTAGCTGCATTTTGCTCCCTTCAGGATGTATATGTCTTCTTTTGTACTCTTAGATGTCTAGTCTGGATAACCCTAAACCTAGTATGTTGGGTAGTCAGCTGTAATTTCTTTTGTACAGCTTAAAGATATCAGTATGCCTGTGTTTTTATTTTAAGTCTTGTCCTTATTTCTAAATTGTTATATTTATTTTTCTGATTTAATTGGTAAGGGTTCGCCCGATGGGTCTAGGGGAGGATGTCGGGTGCCCGCACGGCCTAACCGAATTCCGGGTCGTGTCACCTTTGGCCTAGTAGATATTCTACCACGTGTTCCTTACGTGTGTAGCTTTCGATAGACGTACTTATTACGCCTTAACTTTGAATTTATATTGTATATTATATGTTATACCCTGTTATAGGTATTGCATGAGCATATGAGCATTGTACTCTGGTTTTGAGCTTGACATATACTTCTCGGTAGTCGATGAGAGTCCCGCGCCGGTGAAGGGTCATTATTGCATATACTTTCCGGTAGCCGATGAGAGTCCCGCACCGTGAAGGGTTATTATTGCATATATTTTCCGGTAGTCGATGAGAGTCCCGCGCTGGTGAAGCATCATTATTGCATATACTTCCTGGTAGTCGATGAGAGCCCTGCATCGGTGAAGGGTCATTATTGCATATATTTTCCGGTAGCCGATGAGTGTCCCGCATCGATGAAGGGTCATTATCGCATATACTTTCCGGTAGTCGATGAGAGTCTCGTGCCGGTGAAGAGTCATTATTGCATGTACTTCCCGGTAGTCGATGAGAGTCCCGCACCGGTAAAGGGTTATTATTTCATATATCTCCTGGTAGATGATGAGAGTCCCGCACCGGAGATAGGTTTTTTACACATGTGACCCCATTGCATCATATTGCATTCATTCCATTTCATTGCACCAGTTGTTCTGTATTGTGTGATTATAGTACGATATTTTGTGTATGTGTCATGTATTTCTGATTGTTGATAAGTTCAAGATAGCTATATGTTATGTCTATCTTATGTTCCCGGCTGTTTATGAGTTTATGGTTCCATACGTGTTTTCAGTTATTATCTGGCTCTGCCTTTTATAGTTGAGATAGGATGAATTTGGTTTATCTGCTTTTCTCCTTCTTGGCTAGCATAACTGCTTCTTGAGGTGGCTAGCCAACCCCTACTTACTGAGTCCTTTTGACTTATCCTCTGTTTGTTTCTTGTCTATTTATTTCATTTCGGCAGGTTCACTCCAAGATTGAGTTTGCTACGTTGTTGAGAAGCGAAGACGACTTCAGTTGTCGTGGTGAGCCACTTTTTGTCCAGACTGGCCACTATTACTAGTTTTATTTTAGTAATCTAGTTATGCTCCCTTCAGGAGGCATATAGATTCTTTTGTACTCTTAGATGTCTAGTCTGGATAGTCCTAAACCTAGTATGTTGGGTAGTCAGCTGTAATTTCTTTTGTACAGCTCAGAAGTATTAGTATGTCTGTGCTTTTCTAAGTCTTGTTCTTATTTATTAGTTGGATTTATATTTATTTTCCTGATTCAGTTGGTAAGGGTTCGCCCGATGGGTCTAGGGGAGGATGTCGTGTGCCCGCACGGCCTAGCCGAAAATTCGTGTCATGTCATAATAACAGTAGATATAAGGCAAAGACAAAAATAAAAACCGTCTATATAAGTATAATACTATATCTGATATGGAAAAAGATACACGGCTACTACCTAACCTTCTATCCTAATCTTCAGCCTCCACGCTACCCTATCTAGGGTCATGTCCTTGATGATCTGGATCTGGATCTGGGCCATGTCCTATCTAATCACCTCGACCAGTTCTTCTTCGGTCTACCTCTACCTCTCCGTAGACCCAGTACTGTTAACCTCTCACACCTCCTAACCTAAGCATCTACACTCCTACTTCTCACGTGCCCGAATCATCGCAACCTCACTTCTTGCATCTTCTCAGCCACTGGGGCTACACCACCTTGTCACAGATGACTTTATTCCTAATCTTATCCATCCTAGTGTGTCCACACATCCATCTAAATATTACCATTTCCGCTACGTTCATCTTTTGAATGTGAGAGTTCTTGACTGACCAATATTCTGCACCATATAACATAGCTGGTCTAACGATCACTCTAGAGAATTTACCTTTAAGCCTAAATGGTATTCTCTTATCACATAGTACATCAGAAGTGAACCTTCACTTTATCCAACCTATTCCTATACGGTGTATGACATCATCGTCAATCTCACCATTATCTTGGAGGATTGAACCAATATATTTGAAGCTTTCTTTCTTAGGAATGACTTGAGAATCAAGCCTCACTTCTACATTTGACTCATCAGGAGCATCACTAAACTTAAATTCCATATATTCTATTTCCGTCCTGCTTAGTCTAAAGCCTTTAGACTCTAGGGTCTACCTTCACACCTCCAGCTTTTCATTGACACCTCTGTGTGTCTCATCCACCAACACTATATCCTCAGCAAATAACATATACTACGACACCTCTCCTTGAATACTACAAGTCAATTCATCCATCACCATCGTAAATAAAAATGGGCTAAGCGTTGACCCCTAATAAAGCCCCATCTCGACCGGGAAGTGCTTTGAGTCTCCAAATACTATTTTTCAGCTCAACTCCAAAAACTCTTTTTGAAATATTTTTTGAAATGTATGGCCAAACGGCCACTAAATTTACTCGCGGTAAATTGGAATTTCCGTTTGCTTTATTCTTTAGACATCTCGCTGTCTAGAATTGGTAGAATGATTGAGAACAGTATGACAATTTTGCCCTTTCATCTATATTTTATTTTTTAGTGGGTAAACATTTTTTTATTTCCATAAGCGTTTGTTTATTCCGACGTATATGGTAGGTCACGGCACCATTCTGAATTGATACAGTTTTTCGTTTTCTTTCTAAGTGCTACTAATAAAAGAATCCCCAATTGCAACATGAGATTTTTGCTTTTTCTCTCCTTTTTTGCTGTTGAGAATTATTACTAGTACACTGTAAAATCATTATTGCTTTGTTTTCTAATTTAAGCCGACTATATGGAGTAGTCCATATTATTTGATTTTTTTGACTATTTTCACACAGATCAAAGAATCTATCTTTTAGCATTAATTAAAAATGTTGTTGACTAAATTAACCTTCATCTCTTTTAAAATTTACTCATTGAAAATTGTGAGAGTTTTATGTGTTTAATTTATTAACAATGGTAACTTTGAAAAGTAAAAATAAATAATATTTTGATTTTTGAAAAAATCAAATATTTTGAACTTAAAAAAAAAAAAACCAAAAAATCATATAAAGTACATCGGAGGGTGTATCTTTTGCTTAATGTAGCTATTTTTCTCGAGCTTATTTCGTTGTATTCGTAGTTAATTTATTGATTCTAAGGTTCTTTTATCTCTTAAGTTATTTCATTTGATAGTGCATGGCTTCAGAAGACATTAACACGACACAAGTTTCAAAGTATTATTTAAGGTATTTGGTTGTTCCACTTCTCTTCATTTGATAGTGCATGGCTTCATATTATTTAATTTTTTTTTATGTGTTTTCACGTATATTAAGAAAATCATTTTTTTTAATATTAATTAGCAATATAATTGACTATATTAGCCCTTATTCAAGCTATTATTATTTATCATTTTGTTTAAAATCATTTATTAGCAAAGAGTGACATTGTAAAATTGTATCTTGATTTTCGAAAAAATCAAATATTGTGGACAAAAAAAAAATAGATTAAAAAATCAAATAAAATGGACCGGAGTGAATAGTATAATAGGAGCATGAAGGATGCTTTTTTTTTTTTTTCATTAAGAAATAATCAGATTACTGAAATGCCCTAATAAATGTTCTCTTTTGAAAAAAAAAGGAACAGGCATCGATGATCTGTTAAATATCAACAAATAAGGTCAAATGAAATGAGAAAGGAATTCTGGAAAGGAAAAAAAGACTGACGGAAAATATATACTCTCTTATAGCTCAAGACAAGAAAAGAAATTACTATTAGCAGTACAGCACTAGAAACGTCTTCCTAAAGTTTAAGACATCAAGACGACAAAAGTATTTAAGATGATTAATATCTGCTTTTCCTTCCATATGCTTAAAAATAATATAAATTGCGAAAGGGAATGGAAAATTTGCTAGACAAGTTTATATTCTGCTCCCTCGAAAACACTTTAGGTCCCGAAGTATATACTTTTTATTTTTGTTTTTAAGAGTTACTGCTAGTAAATTTAACCAAAAACTTTAATACAATATTTTCCTAGCTAGTTCAGAAATGAAACGTCTCAGAACAAAATTACTTAGATGTACATATTGTCAAGAAAAAAGAAAGTTTCCAAATAGATAAAACAAATTCATAAGTTTCAAGTATCTCATCAACAACAGTATATAAAAGACACAAGAATTACAGTCAGTCATGTGGATTCTAGTTTCTAGATCTTGTGCTCTTTCTTTTGTCCAAGCTCCAAATCGAATAAAATATAGTCCCATCTAATCCTTTCCAAAATCCAAGATTTTTTAAATTTTTTTATTTAATAGATCTAACAAAACAACTTCCTCTAAATAAAAAAAAGTAAAAATAGAAACAGCTCATCTTCATGTCAGTAGACATAGTTGACTTCAACTAAATCTGTAATCCATATTCATTAGCAGTTGTTTAACTAAATTTAGCCGTTCGGAGACTTAGCGCTAACTTCAACTAATTTGTAACAAACTAAATACTTGAACCAAATAAGTATGCAAAATAGAAAATTTTATTGATGAAACTGGAAATTTGTCTTTGATTACATAACAAGAAATTCATTAAGAATAACCAATTACAGTAGGGAACTAAGAAGAAAGAACAGAGAAATAAGAGAGAGAAAAGAAAGGAAGAAGAGAAAAAAAGGGATAGACAATTTCAAATTCAATCTAATACAGTTATAAACTTCTTCTCCAGATTTCAGTTTATAAACTTCTCCTCTTGTCCTAACCGTTGATTTCCCAACTGCTTCTTAGATCTAATCTCTACCATACAATAATCATGTACAGTTTAAATAGAGCACATGCATATAATATAACTACTTCTACTTTATTACGTATTTAACTTCTTTTCCTTCTTATGATATAATTCACGATATTAATTAAATAAATATATGTATCTTTCACAAAAGTTGAAATAAACTTTTTAATTATTGTGATTTTCAGGTCATTTGCATAAGGGTCTAGGGCCTCCAAAATCCAAATCCTACCAAATACACGAGATCGATTACAATCTAAAAAAGTGCAAGCATAAATCCAATTAGTTCAAACGAAAAGATTGATGACCAAACTCTTTCAGTTTTTCGACTTGTACTTCTTGTTTTCTGAAATAAGGAAGCTACCTTTCATTTAAATGTTCTACTTCTAGAAGTAGATGTTAGTAGGTTGACGTTAATTACAAAGTGTGCACGCTTGGACACTTCCACAAAAAACCGCGACGTTCTCCAGACCCTTGTGTGACATTTTTTTTTCTTAATTTAGATTTTCAAATTTGTACTCTCTCCATGAAATGTTGAATACTTTTAGAGTATATGTCTGAATATTTAATCTAAAGTCTTAAGTCAATCATTATAATAGACAAAAATCTTTATCATAAACTCAATTGATAAACATCGAACTCTCTATATATACAGTTTAATTGTTCCTAAGGTTGCACGTGGATTCATTTGAATTTATGAGAAAGAATAGACTTGCAATAATGTCGTAGTAACTCAACTCTTAAAATTAAGTTTATGAATTCCATGTTGTGTTTCGATGATGTACGTACATATGTTATTCTTGTTTTTATGACTTGTTGGGATAGTTGGGATTTGCGCACAAAGAGTTCGAGCGTCTTTTGAAACACTTTGAAACTAAAAATCAGATATTGTATAAATTTCTTCATTTGACTGATAATAACCTAAGTCTCTTGAAATAGAATAAAATTCCTTCATTTGCAATGATTCAAACTCTTTTCTTAAGGTTTGAAGACTAACTATTTTACCCTTGTCCAAACCTTTAAAAAGGTTTGAAATATCTCTCATGCTTGTGTAGACTTTGTCGCATTTGCAATCTTCTCGAATATCTTGTCGTTTAAACTTTGATGGATGAGAGTGGGCGTCTTTTAATCATTCATCTGGTGGTGGCGACATCTTCCGCTCCATCAACTCCGGCATCCACCGAGTCCCAAACATCGTAGGCACCAAGAAAGCTTTTATTTGGATACACCAATTCTCACAGTTTTCTTTTGTAAGTATAGTAACTTGCACTGCTACAAAAATTGCTATATATGATAGTATTAGATGTCATTACATATGACGGTTTACTTAAAATCCGAGATAGAAGATATCACATTAACTTTAATCCTAAGATCGATACACGATGAATCAATTTGATTAGTATATATATGACGCAACAATTAGCCTAACATTTTTAAATGAAGCAATATTGACGGGCTCTTAGTTAGAACAATACTTTTCTTAAAAATTTTGAAGAAAAATAATAGTTTTAAACCATACCCATTCCACGTAAGCTTCATTCCATGTAATCTTAGCCCTACCTTCCATTCTAATACCTTTACCCATACTATATTTTCACACATCTAAAATGGTGCATCAACAACTCGACATAAGGCATGACCAAACTATCTCATTTTTTAAGGATGGTTTTGAAGATGACAAAGGACCTGGTTCTATGTGGACTGGGAAAAGATTCACAGTTGAAGTAGAAGACCAGGCTGTTCAAGTGGATATTTGAGTTCGAGTCAAAGAAGGAAAAAGAGAACAGCTGGAGTTAAAGTCTCAATCCAAGAAGGAGAAGGAAAATCTTCAAGGCGGTGCCAAAGGAGAAGCTGTTTCCCAGGCAAAACAACTTAGGTTTCGTATGAGGCAATATGGATAAACCTTATTAGAAATGAATTCCAAACTGTAAAAAAAAGAGTTCCAAGCTAATATGGAAAAGGCTTTCCATGAACTCTATAAATAAAACTTGTTTTGGCCAGAAAAAGTAACACATTCAAGAAATCTCAAAAGAGCAAATAAGAGCAAATTGATCGTGAGAGTTATCGTGTGCAAGAGCAGAAGCAAGGCAGCAGAACTTGGAGGAGTCCAAGGTTCATAAGGTCTAGTCTGTTTGTCTTAGTTTATGTTATAGACTATTGAGTTGTAATCTATCAGCTTGTTTAGAAGCATAAAGGTAATATTACATTTTGGTGAGGTAGTTTCAATCTGACAAGTCATAGTGAGGCTTGGAAGGCTCTAGGTATTAGTCAGAGTGAGGCTAGTTCCTTGATTGCATTGCGTTGTAATCTAAAACTTGCTCAATTTCCTTGAGTAGAAAGTTTAAATCCCAAGAGTGTTGGGCCGTGGTTTTTGATCCCTTGAGCAAAGATTTTTCCACCTAAAAATCTCTGTGTTCGTTACGTTTCCGCATTGTGTTAAGTTTCCGAGATAGTTGAAACTTGTAAGGAACCTGGTTCTTTCTGAGTTAGGTGAACAAAGTAAAAGCAAGTTTTAGAAATTTGAAAATCAGGTAAGGACACTATTCACCCCTCTCTAGTGTCTTATGAAGGTTCACCAGGTGCAACAAGTGGTATCAGAGCGGGTTCTCTTATATAAAGATTAACATCTTGAGAAGGATCTGAATAATGAGTGCACCACCGATTTTCACTGACGGACAATCTATCAATACGCCTCCTTAATTCAATGGCCAGTACTATAGATGGTGGAAGGGCAGAATGGAAGATTTCATTCAAGCTGAAGACTATCAGGTTTGGATCATCACAACTGATGGACCTCTTATTCCTACCAAAATTGTTGGGCAACCACCTAACTAGGATACTGTTCTTAAGGAGAAATCTGAATACACTGATACTGATTTCAAGATGGTTGAAAAGAATTCTAAAGCTAAGAGGCTCATCATATGTAAACTTGGTCCTGATGAATACAACAGAGTTTCTTCATATAAGACTGTCGACACCCATTTTTCCCCGAACCCAGTTAGAGTTCGAAACATGGCTCGACTTATTGGGACTCACGGGTAAGACTTGGAGTCGCCACCTAACATATTTTTTAACTAGGCGTATTAGGGCACCTACTTTGTTTCTGGCCAATTTTAATGTTAACCCCGATACTTGATCTTCGAA
Organism: Petunia secreta; assembly: GCA_029990175.1. Taxonomy (NCBI): domain Eukaryota; kingdom Viridiplantae; phylum Streptophyta; class Magnoliopsida; order Solanales; family Solanaceae; genus Petunia; species Petunia secreta. Next base: position 34,544,028 of record JARKIP010000022.1, read on the forward strand.
ACGAGAATTCTGAGTAAGGGTTCAAATTAACCCAAGAGAAAGGTGTTAGGCACCTCTCAGATTTCACTAAGTGTAGTACCCAGCCGGACTAAATAATTAGAATTTAATAATAACTAAAAGCAAGTAAAATAATTTCTACTATATTATCTACAATTTGAATACAAATGATTGCATAGGCGACAAATAAATCAATATTTCATATTTGCCATGGACTTCAAAACTTCATCCGAATATACCTTGCAAGTAAAACAAATTAGTTAGTATGCCAAATATATGAAAATAAAATTAATAAAGAACAAACAAATAAAGCAATAAGGAAATGCAATAGCAATTTTTTAAAGGCTTGTCTTCTCCAACAACGTGGTATTCAGCGAGTTTCGCCGAGATGTACCTTGCAAAAATGTATTATAACTAATGAAACAAAGAAAAAATAAAAGTAGAATAATAGTAATAATAATAATAATAATAATAAGAGAGTAAAAACAGTAATAATAATAATAAAAGTAATAATAGTAGAAATAATAATAGTAATAATAATAATAATAATAAAAAATAGTAATAAAAAGGAAAAATAGATTTTTAAAAGTTTTTAGGCTACGATTTCGTCGTATCGGGTAGAGGTTTAGGGACGTCGATAGGCTACAAACAACGGTGGCCGGCCGTGCTGCCATGCCAGGTATCGGTCCTACACACTCTATGCTCATTTTTTTTGCAGAGTATATAGTCATCATCATCACCTTGTTTTTTATTTTCGGGACACATAAGGGACGGTAAATACAGGACGGGACTTATATTGGCCTCCTAACGTCATTGGCCATAAGTGTAGTATCATGTTCATATCAGAGGCCTCAAAATGTTTCATTGGCCTTAAGAGGGTGTAACATCCGACAATTCCTTGTTTATCTATCAATTCCTTGTTTATCCGTCAATTCCTTGCATAGGCCTCAAACGAGTAATTATTTTCATAGGCCTTGGATTAATAACATCAGTAGAGTACACAACTAGCCCCAAATTCGTTCATAATTCGGTAATAAGGACAAGCCCTTGCAAAGCCTTCAACACAACTCCAACAATGGGTACAATCAGCAAGACACGCTGGGACCCGCTTGAAACAAAACTATAGCCACGACAGAATCACGGCCGGGACAACACCAACCGTGAATTGGGACCTGCAGATAGAACAGTTAGCACAACCCAAAATCCACAATAACATTAAGGAAATTAATAGGGATCGGGCTTTCCGTTTAAACTACAAATACAGAGGAACTAACACCACCGACGCAGGAAAGAGGAGGAGCGACTGCCTACTAATAGCGGCATCACTGCGATTCCAACCCCTTTTAATTCCAGTTACAAATCGGAGTAGAATGTCGGAGAAACAATTTCAGGTCAAGATCCAGCAATGACACCCAACACCACCGTCGTCACTGTCACCACTAGTGGTGTTAGCATTTTCACTTTCTTGAATCCCCTTTTTCGATCTATTTGACCCCGTTTCTTCTCCCATGTTTCCGATCTGTTTGTGTGTATGTGTATATCAATATACGTGTGGTGTATAACAGAGAGAGAAGGGTTGAGGGTGACCCCTGGTGGTGATGGTACTGTACTCCCTCCATTTGTGGTGTCTACGGTACTGTACTCCCTTCTTTCTTGCGTGTATTGTGTATATTGATGGTGTGTGGTGGTGTGTGTAGGCGGTGTATGTATTTTTTGATGGGGATATGTTAGAGAAAAGAGAATTGGTGTGTGTATTTTGATCTGTATATCGTGTGAGAGGAATGGGTAAAGATCTGTCCCCCTTGCTTGTGTGTGTCGATTTCCATATATAATAAAATGGGGAAAGTGTCGTTGGTGATGGAGGAGTAATTGTTGGAGTAGATCTTGGTGAGTAATGGGGAGGGATTAGGGAGATTGAAAGGATCTGATTTAGGGGAAGTATAAGAAAGGAAAATATTGCTTTTGGGAATTTTCATTCAAAATAAAAGGAAAGTATTGTTTTTGGGAATTTTCATTCAAAATAAAATGGAGAAAAAGGAAATACATGGCATAATTAAGAATTATTGGGAATGTACTTGGTTGCATATTTGGTCTGTGTTCAAAATGAATTGAATATGAGATAAAACTGGTGTTGTATAAATATAATTGGACCAACATTAGATTAATAGATGTAAAATAATTAGAGATATAAAGAGGTATATACATTGAATAAAATAAGACAAATGAGACCAAAATACACACATAAAGAAAATCGAGATGCAAATTAAATTAATTAAGCATAAATAGTCACAAATATTTATTAAATTCTATAAATGCACAAAATTGCACATACAACCACATTTCACAAGTAGCCTAAGTGATGTAGAATTACGTAATATAGCCACAATTATGTATATAATGTATAAATAGAGGATAACGCAAGTAAATGCATGCAATCTAATGCACATTTGCTCAAACAACTAAATTGCATCTTTTAATTTAAATTATGGTCAATTATAGAAAAAGGAGGGATAAAATTGGGTGTCAACAGCTGCCCCTCTTCGCCCGGGATGATGAAAAGAATCTTCGGGCAAAGATACTTGACGGAGTAGCCAATTTTGTCACGACGGATAGACAAAGTGGTGGAAAGAAAAATGAGAGTTTTGGGGTATTTTCGGCCAAACCCCGGTCTCTGAGTTGCCTACATATATCGGGTTTTACGAGAATCAGGCCATGTGTAGTTCTAGAATGGCATGTTGCCCATGCGAGATGTTTATGACGCACGGTTGAGGTGTCAAGAGTGAACTTGTCCAAGTATGCCAAGTTCAGATTTTCGTATGCTTTGCCTCTTGGCGAGATAAATGATTGAAGATTAAAGCTGAGATAGTATCAATAGATCGAGCGTGAGAAAAGAGGCTTATAATCATCCTAATTATGAAGATGTGGTGCACGACACACCCATAAAGAGGAGTTTACACGTACATAGTTTCCACTTCATCTCTATAATCAAGTCATCTTGCCTTCAATATTGTCTTGAATGAGCTGAGGAATATTGAGAAGTGAAGCATGATAAATGCGAACGATTCAAACATATGGACACGACTAAGTACGAGAAACACGCACGATTGACGCAGATAGGCCTGAATAGGAAGGAATACAAAACTGATATTCGATCGGCAAGGAAAGATTAAGTAGATTACTGATGCGAGCACAAAAATGTAGATTGAGCACTTTATTACTCGAAAAAATAGATAGTTTGTGGGTATAGAAAAGACATTGTCGAAAGGACTAAGCTTCTTGAATGGTGTTCCAAAATAGTGCATAGTATGTATACGAGGTTTTGGAGTTGCACAACTTTGTGTGGGATAGTGATTTTTCAGAGCAAACATGAGAGTATGGGAAATGATGGCGGGGTTTGTCAAGAGGTCGGAGAGCGTCCTGCAACAAAAGTAAGATAAGTGCAACCAAAGATAATGATAAAGTAAACTCCCCTGTAGAGTTGAACTCTCCTTTGTCATGTAGTTGTCTAGTTTGTTTCAAGTTGCTTTGAGTGTTAGGAAATATATACTTTTCCTCTGGGTATATTCACTTAGGTGCGTCTTGTCAGGAGATAATTGTTTGTCGTGTCGGGTATATACCTTAGGACACTGTCACGTTGTTTCCTGCAATAATGGTGAGCTTGTTGCAAATAATATTTATAAACATAAAGTAGACTCTCCTGTCGTTGGATCGTCTAGCCAGTGCCTCTCGTAAAGAGACCTATGTGCTCGTCAGCACTGCTACTGCTTCCTTGTAAAAAGGACCTACTTGCATGAAAAGAAAACTGCTACTACCTCCTTGTAAAAAGGACCTGCTGCTACTGCCTCTCGTCATAGATGTATGCCTGTCGCGTCGGACTGTGTACCCTATGAACAAAAATATAGTGCAAGAGAAGAAAAGAAGTGCCTCTCGTCAGGAGATATTTTCCTGCTCGTTAGGAGCTACTAAGTGCCTCTCGTTAGGAGATATTTGCCTGCTCGTCGGGAGCTATTCGCCTGCTCGTCAGGAGCTACTAAGTGCCTCTCGTCAGGAGATATTTTTCTGCTCGTTGGGAGCTATTTCTGCTCGTCAGGAGCTACTAAGTGTCTCTCGTCAGGAGATGTTTGTCTGTCGCGTCGAGCTGTGTACCCTGCGAATAAAAGTAAAGTGCCTGTCGCCGGGTTGTGTACCCTGCGGACAAAAAGTAAAGTAATGTAAAGTGCTAAAAATAAAATGACATTATCATGTCTGCGATGTTGCTAAGAAGGTCGTTGTGTTTCAACTTTCATAATGCCTGCACTCAAAGAAAAATTTTGTGAGTTGCGGGGGGAAGGTTTGATTTGTGCATTCTTCATCTGTTCCGCGCTTTCTTCCTGTAGTGCCTTCTTTTATGAATCCTGGGCCTTGGTCAAGCTTTCTCCGGTGAATTCCCAATTTTGTACTTCGTCTCTCTTGAAATTTTTGAGGGAATCTCAAAAATTTCTGCCCCAGTGTCAGCTTGCGTCTTTTCGGAATTTTTGAGGGAACCCTAAAAAATTCTGCCCTAGTTTATTGCCCTTCATATATCATCATATTATAATAGTGACTGCAATAACAAACATAAAATATGTGTGCATGTCTAACTCTTTGGCGGACGAGCCTATTGTAGTGGTCCTGCAAAACAAAATATATGAGTTCGTCTTATTTTAAGCCGGATAGGGCTTATTATAGTAGTGCCTACAAAACAGAAAGAATGAGTATGTCCAATTCTAAGGCGGACGGGCCTAATTGTCATATTCTAAGCCCGACAGGGCTAGCCATCATATTATAAGCCTGGCGGGGCTAATCGTCATATTTTAAGCCTGACGAGGCTAATCGTCATATTCTAAGCCTGACGTGGCTGTTCGTCATATTCTAAGTCTGACGTGGCTAAAGTCAACTTTTAAGCCTGACGTGGCTGATTATCATATTATAAGCCTAACGAGGCTAGTCGTCATATTTTAAGCCTGACGTGGCTGATCGTCATATTATAAGCCTGACGTGGCTGATCGTCATATTATAAACCCGACGTGGCTAAAGTGCTATATTGCCTACGAATCTTGCATTTGTGCTGAAAGATCTGCTGTCAAAGAAAGATTTGTTAGACAAAACAAAATGGTTGCATTGCGCTGAACACCAATGTATTGACTTGAATCTGTATTCATCTTTTTGGTGTGGCATTGGGTATCTGGATGACTCTGATTATGTGGGTACTTTCATACTTAGACTGAGGTTTGGTGTTTGAATTTTTTCGGATTTGGAGGTTGTCCAAAACTGTATTTGTCTTGGGTTATGTCGGGATGTCTTCATGTTTTGCGCTCTTCTTTTCGACAGATATGGAGCTAACTTTTGATGGATTGGCTTTTGTAAAAAAATGTATTTGTTGTTTGGGAGTTGGAGTTTCCTTACATTGGTTCTAATTGTATCATTGTCTTGCCTTTGGTCAATCAGACTCTGAATTTTGTGTTCGGTGCTGGGTATTTTCTGATGTCATGGTATTGAATGTTTGAGTGACGAGTGTAGATCTTTGTTGGATCGAATTTTGAAATCGTTATTTAGGGAATAGTTTGTTTGTCAGTTGCAATATTTCTTGACAGAGCTAAAGAAATAAAGGTGTGATGTTGTGAGTTTTACCAGTTTCGGTTGTATAGTGATTAGATTTCTTTCTTGCGACTCATGTGCGGGTAAAATATTGGCTGATTTTGGTTGTCCACATCACAAGTTATACAGTAATGGAAGTTGGATTGTCTGGGTTCTCTCGGTGTCATATGCTAGTGGTTTAAAAGACTTTTTCCCGAGGTAAACGTTTTCAGCTTGGCTTGCCATTTTGTCTTTTCTGAATGCAGATTCTTGACCAATTTCAGTGTTCAGATGCAAAGCGACCGTAATAGAGTGGTAAAATGCGCAGAACTGTGTTAGGACATTTAGCAAAGATTTGATGCAAAAACAACACATATAATTTAAGAGAATGCCTAGACCGTGGATGATATATTAGCACTTGATTTTGAAGATTATGACAAATTGTATAGAGGTTAAAATATTGCTCGAGTGCTCTATGTAGCAGTCAAGACAAAGATTCTGGTCGAATGACCGATGCTCGTTTAAGCAGGAGATGAGAAGTTGAATGTCAATAAAAGATGGTAAAGATGTTGTGTAAAGAATAGGTTATGTTGACATAAAGGAGGTTGGCTTTTATTGAAAACCAACACCTTAAGTGCATCTGTCATCTTTCCTTGCGAATTAGGCATGTCGCATATGTGCATCCTTGAAAGAGATACTCAATGTTTTTCATACTTGTCAACCAACTGCTGCAATTCAATTTTTGCCTCAACTTTTGCTTGTCAGGTAGATTTTGTTGCCAAGTGACCGATCCCGGTGTATCATGTATATTCTTAGATCGTCGCTTCAGTCAAGACCGTTTGAGGTTGATCATATTTCCTTGCTCAATGTAGTTGTTGTCATGAAAATTTATTCAAATAAAGCTTTTGACCAAAATCGCTCCAAGAAATCTGTCTGCCCTTGTTTTGTATCAAATTAATTCATGGTCTTGTTAGTGTCTCAAATAGCTTCATCTTGAGTTCATCGTCTCGTTCCACACTTGCTAGTTGGTAGGGATATGCTTTCAAAACTCAGCAAGAGTTTCCAGCTCCGTCATATAATGGGATTTTTGTCACTGTGCCTTTGCATTATTTTCCCAATTGAATGAGCCTGCTAATTTTGGTTGTTATGCATAAAATTTTGTATCATCAAGCGGGCTCCGATCGTTTCTCACTTCCTTATTTCTTTGTGACAACCCTTTAAACAATTTTTTGACCATGAATAGGTGCAAGTTTGGAATATTTTGGATTGCCTTAAATATATTACATTATGGACTAGACCAATAAAATGATCCTCAAACATTGTATCAAAACGAAGTATTTCGGTAAGTCATGTGTGCCTTTGAGTTTGACTAACAAATTTCTTGTCCCATCAATTTTCTGCTTTGTGTGTATAGTGCCTGCTATTACAAACTCTTCTTGTTTTAAAAAATCCCTGATAAGTGCACTTTACTTAACCAAATCTTCTGCCTTAGTATTCAACTTAAGCCAAACTTTTGGATAATAGGCTTTTGAGTTCATAAGGGATAGGGAATTATTAAGACATGCGAAAGATTTGTGATATCAGGATTTGGGCATAGAGTAGGGAGATGTGGTGCCTTGGTAGGATATTGAATTTGGGAAGGAATTGACTTAGGTAGAAAGAGACCTAGAGCAATCAAGAAAATTCACGCAATGCACACATATCAAATAAAAAATGCATTCTATAATATGAAGGGCCATTTTACGCACGATGATTTGAAAAGGGCTTTGTGTCACATGTATCATTTCCCTTGCTAACAAAATGCGAAGCCTAAAAGATAATATTGCATTTATTGGACTTTTGTTACATCGGCTGATATTGAAATAGTGCAAAAGTTAAAAACATTACTAGGAGATTAGATCATGGTAAGGTAAACATTTTTCTTATCGATCCATCCCTAGAAGAATCTTCTTCATCTTCTTCGGACGATTCTTCCTCGGACAAGCTTGCCTCTCATGAATCTGCTTCAAAAATGATGTTATCTGCATCAGTTAAGAGGCGGGATATGTCAAATGTGAAGTTCTTCAACATTTGCCAAGCCTTTCTTCCTTTCTCCTCAATTCCTTTGTTTTCCACAGAGTCCATTCCTTTGCTAGCCCATACACCGATAGACTCTATGCATTTTGTCAGGAGTTCTGCCTTATTGCGCCATTTGTCTTTTTATTTGTTCTTTATTTCGACCAAACCTCGCTTTTTTGCCATTTTCTCTCGTGTCTTGGCCAGTTGTTTGTGTAGCCTCTTGCACTCAGATTCTAATTCATCAGCATTTCTTTTCCTTTTTCTTGTTGCTTTTGGTTAAACCGCCTTTGCTATGTCTTTCCTGAGCCAACCTGGCTAGTCTTCATCATAGCCTGCATCAAACTTGTCTCGTCCAATAGTCTCAAACTCTATTTGGTGCCTTGCTTTCCAAAGTTCTAATATCTTGTCTTTGAATGGTACTATTCCTCCGAAAATATCTGCTTTGAAACTTCTGATGTCTGCAATTTGGGGTACAATTTGTTTTCTCCCCGCTTGTCTAAGTGCCATTAAAGAAGTGTACGGGTAAACTCCTCTAAAGTCCACTAAGGTGAGAAATGAGTCTCTTTCGGATCGTGTGATTACTGTTGTGCTAGGAAAGTAATCAAACATCCATTGTATGTTTTCAGATGTCAACCGAGAAAACCTGTGGTGCCAGCCTTTGGAAGTCATTGGCTGGCCCAATTTCTCGAGAGCGTTGTTTATGCGGGTGGTATGAGTCAAGATGTAGTTTTCTCTTGGTATTGGGTGGAAGGCTTGGTCTATGCTGTTCATCCTTTGCAGATGTTCCATCAACCAAATTTGTAGGAGTAAATTACAACCTTCGAAAAAGCTAGCACCTTTCTTGAATCTTTCTAAAGCTCGGTACATTTCTGCAACAATCATTGGTACCAAAGTATATTTTTTGTTGAAGTCCTTGAGTAAGGTATCGACAATTGATACCATGCCAACATCTACTCGTCCTTTGTGTTTTAGAAATACGGCAGTTCCTAAAAAGCTGTGACAAAAGCAAGTACCCTCCGCTCTTGCCAATCTGCCTTGTTAATGCTGAAATAGTCCTCGGCTTCTTGAAATGCTTCTTTATACCCAAATTTGATGTAGAGGAAAGTCAGAGAAATTCCCGACTGCCTTATACTGTCTGTGCATAACTCGGGCTTAAACCCTACCATTTCGAAGAACTCCTCGGGTGCAATGTTCTTAGGCATCAAGACTTCTTCACTTTCGAATGGTAATTGAGTTAACTCGCCAATTTCTTCCAGTAATGGTGTCAACTCTACATTCCAAAAATGGAAAACCGCTCGGTCCGCATCCCTATAGCGTACTGCTGCTTCTACTATCCCTTTTACTGAAGTGTGCTCTATTAGTGAAACTAGATTCCCCAACACCATTTTGACTTGATTTTGTTGATCTATGCTTAGGTTTTCTTACCAATCTCTTAGCAACTGAGGGATTCCAACAACCATGTCAAATGTTTTAGTGGCCATGCTCTTTTGGAAAAGATGAAGGAAGGAGAAAAAAAGGAAAGGAAGATGCCTAAATTTTGGTTGTAAGCAAACGATTAACGTGTGGCACGAACTTTTGAAAACAATGCAGTATGAAATATGAAGAGAAGTGTCGTTATGGATTAAGAATCTTTTAGACACTTTGGACGAAAGTTGCTAATGGACTTTTAACAATCCACGGATGTCAAGTCTTTATATAATGCCTAAAGGATAAATGCACATTATGTGGCATCCCGTCTATCAAGCGATTATTTATGCTTCAAATTGGGCCTTTAATGCCTTTTTGGTTACCTTTTGTGCGTTTGAATACCATTGAATACAGAATGATTTTAACCGCTTAGGAATAAACAGTCGTTTCTGATTCAATTTGGGCTTTGATGCCGTTTCGGTTACCTTTTATGCCTTTGAATGACATTGAATGCAGAATAATTTCAATAAACAGTCCACATTTGCACGTTCAATCCTTTAAGTATATGCCAATAAATCATGTTTAACACTCTTTAGGGCCAAAAGTCGTTCAGATTGTTTGAACAAGCTGGCCTATTGGACTTGAGAACAAGTTGGCCTATTGGACTTGAGAACAAGTCGACTAATGATATGTCATGATGTATGATTCTTTGCGCCGCTACTAAGGAATGTAGTTAGCTAGACCGAGTTTTATTATAAGTTGGCTTATTGGACTTGAGAACAAGTCGACTAATGATATGTCATGATGTATGATTCTTTGCGCCGCTACTAAGGAATGTAGTTAGCTAGACCGAGTTTTATTATCCTCCAAGCGGACGACTCTGAAGCGGGAACATCTCGGACCAAATAGATTCCAAGTCGTCCCCCCTAAAAAAAAATTTTGTGAGGGAAGAGGTTGTTGTAACCACCGTATTTTCAACGCACGATTTAGAAAGTTGCCAGGAGTGGCGGAAGATATGTGTGACATGCACGAGTTTAAAAATGTACAAGAAACGCACATATTTTGATAGAAATGCACCATATTGTCTAAAAATGCTTAAGTATTGTAAATATGCACATATAAAAATATTTTCCAAAATAAGTTTTAAAAAGGATAAAAAAGAAAAAAAAAACATGTTAGCTTTGAAGAATAAGATTAATAGAAACTAGACAATATTAAAAAAATAAAAAAGAGTCATTAAGTGAAATTGTTTTAAAGAAAAAAGATTTAACAATTTTATGGAAAGGATGCACATATTGCAGTATTTCAAAAAAGGATTTTAGGATAATAAAAACTAGCTAATAAAGAAAAGAATTATGACGTGAAATTGTTTTAAAGAAAAAAATTTAGGAAGATTTGAAAATAGTTGAAGTGTGGGACGTGTTGTAAGAACCTTCCAAGAGTGGATCTACTGGACAAGGACATGGTTTCTCCAGCGGACAACCAAGGGGCAGGAACGTTTGGAATTGTTGGTTGTACCATGGACCAACTATACCCCAAGCCGTTCCCCCTAAATGGTTTTTTTAGAGTGAAACGGCCGTGAGATCCACGTAACCGTTTATGGCCTGTGCAAGTGTAAACTTTCCAAGAATGGAGGAAGTGTAAGTGACTTAAATAATAATAAAAAAATATAACCAAGCAATTAAATAATAGAGCACCAAAAATTTGAAAATTTAAAAACGACCTTAATCCTGTAAAAAAGAAAAGGACGAAAAGTTAGTCTCGAAATAAATGGCAAGAAAATATAACAAGTTAAGAATCCCAATTTAAAGTCCATTATGGTTTGAACCTTGATATCCCCAGCGGAGTCGCCATTCTGTCGACACCCATTTTTTCCCGAACCCGGTTAGAGTTCGAAATATGGCTCAATTTATTGGGACTCACTGGTAAGACTTGGGGTCCCCACCTAACATATTTTTAACTAGGCGTATTAGGACACCTACTTTGTTTCTAGCCAATTTTAATGTTAAATCCGATACTTGATCTTCTAACCGAGAATTCTGAGTAAGGGTTCAAATTAACCCATGAGGAAGGTGTTGGGCACCTCTCAGATTCCACTAAGTGTGGTTCCCGGCCGGACTAAATAATTGAGATTTAATAATAACTAAAAGCAAGTAAAATAATTTTTACTATATGATATACAATTTGAATACAAATGATTGCATAAGCGATAAATAAATTAATATTTCATATTCGCCATGGACTTCAAAACTTCGTCCGAATATACCTTGCAAGTAAAACAAATTATTTAGTATGCCAAATATATGAAAATAAAATTAATAAAAACCAAACAAATAAAGTAATAAGGAAACGCAATAGCAATTTTTTAAAAGCTTGTCTTCTCCAACAACGTGGTATTCAGCGAGTTTCGCCGAGATGTACCTTGCAAAAATGTATTATAACTAATGAAACAAAGAAAAATTAAAAGTAGAATAATAGTAATAATAATAATAAGAGAGTAAAAATAGTATAATAATAATAAAAGTAATAATAGTAGAAATAATAATAATAATAATAATAATAATAATAATAATAATAATAATAATAATAAAATAGTAATAAAAAGGAAAAATAGATTTTTAAAAGTTTTTAGGCTACGATTTCGTCGTATCGGGTAGAGGTTTAGGGACGTCGATAGGCTACAAACAACGGTGGCCGGCCGTGCTGCCATGCCAGGTATCGGTCCTACACACTCTATGCTCATTTTTTTTTTTTTTTTGCAGAGTATATACTCATCATCATCACCTTGTTTTTTGTTTTCGGGACACGTAAGGGACGACAAATATAGTACGGGACTTATATTGGCCTCCTAACGTCATTGACCATAAGTGTAGTATCATATTCAAATCAGTACAAAGGCCTCAAAATGTTTCATTGGCCTTAAGAGGGTGCAACATCCGTCAATTCCTTGTTTATCGGTCAATTCCTTGTTTATCCGTCAATTCCTTGAATTGGCCTCAAACGGGTAATTGTTTTCATAGGCCTTGGATTAATAACATCAGTAGAGTACACAACTAGCCCCAAATTCGTTCATAATTCAGTAATAAGGACAAGCCCTTGCAAAGCCTTCAACACAACTCCAACAATGGTACAATCAGCCAGATACGCTGGGGCCCGCTTGAAACAAAACTATAGCCACGATAGAATCCGGCCGGGACAACACCAGCCGTGAATTGGACCTGCAGATAGAACAAACAGCACAACCTAAAATCCACAATAACAGCAAGGACATTAATAGGGATCAGGCTTTCCGATTAAACAGCAAATACAGAGGAACTAACACCACCGACGCAGGAAGGAGGAGGAACGACTGCCTGCTAGTAGCGGCATCGCTGTGATTCCAACCCCTTTTAATTCCAGTTACAAATCAGAGTAGAATGTCGGAGAAACAATTTCAGGTCAAGATCCAGCAACGACACCCAGCACCACCGTCGTTACTGTCACCACCAGTGGTGTTAGCGTTTTCACTTTCATGAATCCCCTTTTTAGATCTATTTGACCCCGTTTCTTCTCCCCTGTTTTCGATCTGTTTGTGTGTGTGTATATCGATATACGTGTGGTGTGTAACAGAGAGAGAAGGGTTGAGGGTGACCCCTAGTGGTGATGGTACTGTACTCCCTCCATTTGTGGTGTCTATGGTACTGTACTCCCTTCTTTCCTGTGTGTATTGTGTATATTGATGGTGTGTGGATGTGTGTGTAGGCGGTGTATGTATTTTTTGATAGGGATATGTTGGAGAAGAGAGATTTGTTGTATGTATTTTGATCTGTATATCGTGTGAGAGGAATGGGTAAAGATCTGTCCCCCTTGCTTGTGTGTGTCGATTTCCATATATAACAAATTGGGGAAAGTGCCGTTGGTGATGGAGGAGTAATTGTTGGAGTAGATCTTGGTGAGTAATGGGGAGGGATTAGGGAGATTGAAAGGATCTGATTTAGGGGAAGTGTAAGAAAGAAAATATTGCTTTTTGGAATTTTCATTCAAAATAAAAGAAAAGTATTGCTTTTGGGAATTTTCATTCAAAATAAAACGGAGAAAAAGTAAATACATGGGTTAATTAAGAATTATTGGCAATGTATTTGGTTGCATATTTGGTCTGGGTTCAAAATGAATTGAATATGAGATAAAACTGGTATTGTATAAATAAAATTGGACCACATTAGATTAATAGGTGTAAAATAATCAGAGATATAAAGATGTATATACATTGAATAAAATAAGACAAATGAGACCAAGATACACACATAAAGAAAATCGGGATGCAAATCAAATTAATTAAGCATAAATAGTCACAAATATTTATTAAATTCTATAAATGTACAAATTTGCACAGACAAACACATTTCACAAGTAGCCTAAGTGATGTAAAATTACGTAATATAGCAATTATGTATATAACGTATAAATAGAGGATAACGCAAGTAAATGGATGCAATCTAATGCACATTTGCTCAAATAATTAAATTGCACCTTTTAATTTAAATTATGGCCAATTATAGAAATTGGAGAGACAAAATTGGGTATCAACAAAGACTGCGAAAGTGATTTGGGATGCACTTCAATTGGCTCATGAAGGAACTACTCAGGTTAAGAAGTCAAGGATCCAGTTGCTGAAAAGAAAGTTCGAATTGTTCGCTATGGGAGAGACGAAATCCATCCAAGATATGATGAACATGTTCAAATCATAACCAATGAGATGAAGTCCTTGGGTATGACTCTTACTAATGAAGACTTGGTGGAAAAAGTTATAAGAATTCTCTCAGATTTTTAGGAATCCAAAGTCACAGCTATCATCGAAGCAAAGGAGCTAGACAAGGTTCAATTGGATGAACTCATTGTAGTCCGAAAACTCATGAACTATTGAAACAGTCAACAGTGAAAGTGGAACCCAAGAAGGAAAAAACTTTGGCCTTAGAGGCTACTGAAGGATCAAGGTATGAAGTTTCTGAACAGGAGATAGCTCTGGTGAATGCAGTGAGGAAGTCATTAAGCTTAGAAAAGAATAGAAGGTCCGCCAAGGCTAATCCAAACAAGAGGAATACTGTTGATAATCCAAACTACTCAGGCTATTTCAAGTGTCATAAAAAGGATCATGTTGTGAAAGACTGTCCTGTGTAGGAGATGGAGTGGAAGAATGAGAGTGCTGCTAAGGAAGGTGAACCTAAGAAGACAAAACGACCACCCAACTTCAGAGCTATGAGGAGAAAGAAGAAAGAAGCCTTTTATGCTACATGGGGACCATCTGAAAGTGACACTCACTCAGGAGAAGAAGAAGAATCAGATGATGACTCTCATTTTGCAATGATGGCTCTTGATGAAAAACCTCCCACTGACGACGTACATGAGATAAGTCTCGATAACTTGAAACTGAAACTTCCTGCTTGTTCCTTAAGAGAGTTAAACATGCTTGCACTTACTTTAATTGAAAGTATTGAAAGTCTAAGGGCTGAAAAGGAACAATTGTTTTCTGAGAAGGACCATCTGATCTCGGTTGTATCTGATAATAAATTTAAGAATAAAAACTTGGATGAAGCTAAAAATGAATTGGAAATTGAATCTGCTTCAACTAATGGGAAATGTTTTCGACTTAAACAGAAAGTCTCAGCCTTTGAACTTGAAAACCTGAAACTAAAAGAACAGGTGCTTGAGGAGCAAAAGAAAGTTTCAATTCTTGAACTTGATAATCTTAAATTGGAAAGAGTCATTGGTAAGCAAGTAGTTGGTGAGGCTAAAATCAATCTTGAATCTGAGCTTAAAAAGAAAGACAATGTTCTCCATCAGGCAACTGAGAAGAACCGAGTTCTTCAGGCAAAGGGTGATAAGGCCAAGTATGAACTTACCAAGCTTACTAAATGGAACAAGTCTTCAGAAGCTTTAAAATGGTTGCATTAAAATCACAATAGAGGAAATAATAGCTTAGGATATAGGACACCTTTACCTGCCTGGAATCCTAATTGTAAGTATGTAGGACTCCCTTGCAATAAACTATGTTTCCTTTGCAGAAAAACTGGGCATTATAGAAAAGAACATAATATTGCATCAAAGGCAGTTAAAGAAACCTTAAGTCTGTTTTACCTTATTGGGCTAGAAAAGATTTGATTCATCCATTCTATCACAAAAAAGAACCCAAGCTTGTCTGGATTTCTCTTACTAACCCCTGATTTTTTTTTTGTAGGCTGGCGTGCGAAGGAACAAGCCAAGCTGGATTCTTGATAGTGGGTGTTCCAGACACATGACAGATGATAGAAGAAACTTTCTCTCACTTGCAGCATTTCAAGTGGGTAATGTGGCTTTTGCAGGAGGTAAACGCAGAGAAATTGTTGGTATTAGAAAGGTTGGGAGGTCTCTTAATCATGAAATTAAAAATGTGCTTTGCATTAATGGATTGAGGCATAACCTTCTGAGTATCTCCCAACTATGCAATAAAGAAAATCAAGTAAGTTTCAAGTCTGTAGGATGCACTGTGAAGAACCTGTAGACTGGTGAAGTAGTACTGGAAGAGAAAAGCTAATAATGTATACAAAGCTATGTTAGGTTCTCTCCTAGAAAATAATTTGACTTGTCTGAATGTACTTGAGAACGAGGCACAACTGTGGCACAAGAGATTAGGACATGCAACTCAGCTGAATAAATTAATGTCAAAGGACCTGGTTCGTGGATTGCCAAGCAAAAGGTTTGATGACATCAAGATATGTGATGCTTGTGTGCGGGAAAAATATGTAAGATCTTCATTCAAGTCAAAGAAGGTGGTTAGTACTTCTAAACCACTTGAGCTAGTTCACATGAATTTTTGTAGGCCTATGAGGGTTAGGAGCAGAAGAGGTAAGAGGTTCGTGATGGTGATCGTTGATGACTACTCCGCAGAGGGTTAGTACTTTTCAGGCGCTTTTCCTCAGTTTAAAGTGGAGCACTTGATTAGGCAGGGGTCAGACCATGCTCCGCTGTTGCTCATTCTGAACATGGATAGTCCCATTGTGAAGAAGTCGTTCAGATTTATAAATTTTTGGGTGCAACATGAGTCATTCCAGGGTGTTGTCAGAGAGAATTGGGGCAGAAAAATTCAGTCTTGATCCTTTTTATAATTTTAACTGCAAGCTGAAAAAATTAAAAAAAGGCATTGTCTGTTTGGAGCAGGGAGACTTATGGTGATATATTCAGCCAGATTGCTACACTAGAGGAGGTGGTCCGGGTCTATGAATAGGAATTCGAGGATCATCCAACTGGTTACAACAGAGAGAGACTACAGAGGGTGAATGCAGAGTTGATTAGATTCTATGCTCTGGAGGAACAGTTTTGGAAGCAGAAAACTAGTATGCAGTGGTTCAAAGACGGGGATAGGAATGCCAAATTCTTTCATGCTCATGTCAATGGAAAAAGGAAGGTGTTGCAGATTAGAAGAATTCAAGATGCTCCTGGTTCTTGGCTGGAGAATGAAGCAGACATAGCCTAGGAGGCAATCAGATTGTACCAGGCTCAGTTTACTAGTGATGTGGTGCCAGATGATCTATCCATACTTGATCACCTGCCTAGTCTTGTACGCAAGATCAGAATACTGCTCTTATTGCTGTACCAGATGAAGATGAGGTGAAGAAGGCAGTTTTTGGGCTGAATGCTGACTCTGCAGGGGGCCCTGACGGTTTTACGGGTGCTTTTTACCATTCGTGTTGGGATATTATTGGCGCTGATGTAGTTAAAATGGTGCAGGCATTCTTTCGGGGTCACTTTCTGCGGCGTTACATCACTTCTACTAACTTGGTTCTCTTGCCTAAAAGGAAAGACTTTGCTACCTTTTCAGACATGAGACCAATTAGTTTGATGATTTCAGCAACAAGGTGTTCTCCTGGGTAATTCATGACAGGCTCTCTATTCTTTTGCCTGGGATCATTTCACCCCAACAGTCTGGCTTTGTAAAAGAGAGGAACATTTTTTAGAATATCCTTCTGGTGCAAGAGATTGTACATGATATTGCTGACAGGGGAAAGCCGGCAAATGTGGTAATCTAGCTAGACATGGCTAAGACTAAGACGTATGATAGAGTTTCATGGGTTTTCCTGATAGAGGCTTTGAAGAAGATGGGATTTGGTGAGATGTTTATTGGAATGGTTTACAGGACTTTGTGTAACAATTGGTATATTGTCCTCGTAAATGGCCAACCTTTTGGGTTTTTCCATTCTTCTAGGGGAGTGAAGCAAGGTGATCCTTTATCACCTACTTTGTTTCTGCTTACTGCTGAGTACCTTTCCATAGCTCTAAATGCGCTGCATAGAGATGATACTTTAGTGCCGTATGGGATGCCAAAGTGGAGTCCCTATCTTAATCACATGGCGTACACGGATGATATAATTATCTTTTCATCTGCTGAAGAGGGATACTTGAAATTAATGATGGAGACTCTTGCTAGCTATGAGCTTTCCAGCAGTCAGAAAATCAGTAAGGAGAAGAGTAATGTGTACATGCATGGCCAGGTTCTATAGTTGATAGCTGACGGGGTGCTTGATATTACTGAGATACCGAGGGGAAATTTTCCTTTCAAGTATCTTGGCGTGCCTATTTATGATGCTAGGAGGAAGAACTGTCACTACAACGAGCTGGTGGAGAAGGTGCAGAAAAAGCTTGACTCCTGGACTGGTAAACTTATCTCTATAGGTGGACGGGAGTGCTTCAGAGTATGCCCATTCACTTGTTATCTGCCTGTGACCTCCCTGCTGGGGTGGTGGCTCAGCTTCACAAGATGTTTGCCAAGTTTTTTTGGAGTAACTCGATATGTCAAGATAGCAGGCATTGGGCTTCTTGGAAGACTCTGTGTTATCCTCTGAATAAAGGTGAAGTTAATTTTATGAGCTTGTATGATATTTCCAAGGCATTGTTTGCAAAGTTTTTGGTGGAATTTTCGAACAAAGCAGTCTTTATGGAAGGAGTATATGAGCAACAAATACTTGAAAAAGCATCACTCTGTGGTGGTGCTGTGGAAGAGGGGGACATATGCATGGAAGAAGATGTTGCAGAAAAGGCCTGAGATGGATCATGCGATTGTTTGGCAGCTGAAGAAAGGCAATTCTTATTTCTGGCTTGATAACTGGACTGGACTTGGTCAGTTGTATCCTGTAGTTCTACGTGAGTTTGCATGTGATGAGACTGTAGTGTATGTTTATGAAGTTGCTGAGGGTGGAGTATTGATGGAACGACGACTAAGGGAGCTCTTTCCTGAAGACTTTGCTGAGCACGTGATTCAAAATATCAAGCCTCCTACTTGTCCTGAGCAGAGGGATAGGCCTTTTTGGATGCTGGAGTCTCGGGGTACGTCTTCAGTCCGATAAGCTTACCATTTGGTGAGGCAAAGGAAGAAGCCAAGTAATCTCTAGAAGGACATCTTCCATTTAAGATGTCGTTTTTCTTATTGAGGCTGTGGAAATTTACGCTCGCTTTAGATGATATATTGAAAAGGTAGGGAATTCAATTCCCCTCTAGGTGTCACTGTTGTGTCAACCCTGATGTGGAGACTGTCTCCTTTCTTAATTCACCTTAGCACATTATGTATGGAAGTATTTTGGAGGTCCTGCAGGTCTTAATTTTGATGGATTACACTTGACACAAGTCATAAATGTGTGCTGGGATGCTCCTGGTAGCCCGGTCTTGAGGATGATTTACCATGCTATTCCCATTTTTATCTTGTGGGAGTTATGGCAA
This sequence comes from Petunia secreta, assembly GCA_029990175.1. Lineage (NCBI taxonomy): Eukaryota > Viridiplantae > Streptophyta > Magnoliopsida > Solanales > Solanaceae > Petunia > Petunia secreta. The sequence continues at coordinate 34,562,811 of JARKIP010000022.1, forward strand.
TGGAGGAATAATTTGAGGCATGGTGGGTCAACCTCAGCTCATAGATTGGTGTATCTTGTCACACAACATATTATTATATTGCTGAGAGTTTGTAGGAGGAACTTTCAGTATGCGCCTTGTAGGGTGGACTTGTTGCCGGTGCTAAGGGATCATACACCTACGCTTTTGATGACAAACGTTGTTTGGACTCCGCCTCAGGTGGGGTGGATAAAATTAATACGAATGGTGCTTCTAGAGGGAACCCAGGTGTTAGTTCTTGGGCATTTTGTGTTCGGGATGTCAGTGGTGATGTTGTGCATTCTTGTGCTAAGGAGATAGATGATTTCATGACCACAAATACTCAAGCGGAGGCAACGTCATTTCTTATGGCCTTGAGGTATGTGGTTTCTACTTCTTATGCACAAGTTATTGTTGGAACGGACTCAATGTTGCTCAAGAACGTAGTGACAAAGATTTGGGAGGTACCTTGGCAAATTGTACAAATAATGGAGGAGATTTGGATTTTGATGGAGGGTAGAGAGGTGGCGGTGATGCATGTGTTTAGAGAAGGGAATAAATTAGCGGATTACTTGGCGAACTTGGCTCTTGATCAAGGAGATGTCATGGTTAATTCGTTTCATGAGTTGGATAGCATGGGAAGGAGGTTGGTGAATGGGGATAAGTGTAATGAGCCGTATATTCGTACTAGGTCGAGGAGGAATGTCTAGAAATAAGGGAGGTAGAATTTTCCTTCATGTTCTAATCCATGTGGATGAGAGCATGGAGGCTTTTACTATTAACTTTGTTTTCTTTTTTGTAGGTACATTCATAATTATAATTCATGTTGTGAAGACCCTTCATGCTTTGTGCGAGATGAACGAAGGAATAGAATGCATGGGAATGGAAATTTTGTGACTTTGTTAGAAGATTTCAACGTGTTGGTTGTGTTTGGGATGCATTGGGATGATGAACAAAGCGGTGGAGGGCAGATTTTTCATGTTCCAGGCAATACAGTGGCTGAGGCGAGGCATCAACGGGTGTTTCAACTGGAAGAATACACAATTTCAGTCGATACAGTCAACCATGCGACACATCAACGAGTGTTTCGACTGGGATTTATTTAATTTTATTGATTTTGGATCAGTGGTCATTTGTCAAAGCGCCAACGGCTGTTTGGGATTTAAACGTAAAGGTTCCAGTCCAAACACTCACCCACGCGAAGCATGGATGAACGTATGTGCTGAAATTCAAAATTCAGGCCATACAGCCCGTGATGCGAGGCATGGATGGATGTTTTGCCTATTCTTTCATTCAAATGCTTGGAACAACCTTGAACAACATCCTTGGAATAGTTTAAACACATTAATACTCATTGGATTAGTTTTTCTCATCATTCTATCACTACATTATCTAGATTTGTGTTCACTAATTTTATTACTAGATAGGAATGGTTATGTAAAGCTATTTGTCAAGATGATATACTTGTTTCACTTGGTGGTATTAGCATTTGATTATGCTCAACTCAAGGGAGTAAGTATAAAATCTAGGCATGTAGTTCTTAATTTTCTAGCTAGACATTACTTAGTCTTAGCATGGGTATATTTCATTCATTATTGTAAAGACTTTATTTATTTTGTGTTTGTTTATTATTAATAAAATTAGCCACTAACCTATAAACTTAGTAGCATTTGCTAAAAAAAAAAAGTACAACATAATCATATAGGCCATGGGGCACCCGAACCTAACACAACGGACGAGCGCCTCTAGTGTAATACTTAACTTTCATATGGATAAGAAATACATGAACAATATCAAAAAAAATTATAAATAAATCAAATGCGGAACTTAGGATCTTTTACAACTATGTTCTAAATTTTTTCATGAATTATGAGCATCTAAGAAGTCAAATAAAATTTAGTCATAGATATTTATGCGGATATAAATGAGTACAATGAGAAGGTTGAAATTAAATTATTTTCATATTTAAAACTATGGTATAATTGTTTTGACAAGCTAATAAGAAAACTTCGACAAACAAAGTAGGACAGAGGGAGTAATAGACATGCAATGATTAGAGGTTCAATAAATGTCATCTAACATATATGTGACGAAAACATATATACATGCAACATGTCATTTCTATGCTTATGTATCATATGCATATATGCTTGTGCGACATGAACCAAACCTAGGGGCCTAATAACCTCCATATGTATATACCATGTCGATGTGCACTTGAACCGGGAGGCATAATATAATAGACTCCATCTCTGTCTCTCTTAAAAATATCCAAATACCAAAATCGATTATGTTTTTTCATTATTCATAAGTTCACAAGTCTACAAGTACAATTACTTTTCTAGTTGGAGTTTATTTAAGTCATCAAATCCCCAATTAATGAATTCTCAAATTTATATCGAAAGTTAACGTTTGGAAGACACCTTGAACATCATATCCAAATATCCAAATGTATAATCATGTGAGTTGTAATATGATTTTATACATATAAAGTTTATCAAAATCAGAAATCATTTCGACCTCCAAATCATGCAAAAAAACATTTTTAAGTTTATGTCAAAATTTTAAGTTCAACACCTTGAATCTCTTGTTTTAACCAATAAAATTTAAGTAAATTTGGATATGGTCACTGTTAGGTGATAGGAATTAACATCTAAATGATAATGTCTAATTTCAATTCTTAAAAGAAATTTCAAATTCAAGTTAGGGTTCTAACCCATTTTATCAAAATTATATCATGAATTTAATAATAAACTTGTTCGATATCACGAGCATAATTCAATTATGTATGAATAATAGGTACTTTGAGGTTTGGGATCAACATTTTGCTTGAAATAGGTCAGCTACGAGCTCAACTTGGCCAGAACTTGAAGAGAGTAAGGCTGGAAATGAAATAATTGATGGCCTTCCTAAGTAGCTGCTGGCATCAGTCGTGAAGCCACCAACGCTTCGCGCTTGTGGTTGTTTGCAGGGGCGGAGCCAGTGTACTAAGAGGGGGTTCAGCTGAACTCCCTCGCATTGGTTCAACTACCGTATTTATCTTATTAATTTTACATAATCTTATACAAATTATAAATTTAGTACCCCTTAACTTAAAAAGACTAGAATCTTGAATCCTTAAACTTTAAATCCCGGCTTCGCCTCTGGTTGTTTGGTCTGATAACCAATAATTTCATCAGCAAACAAAACCAGCCAACTTCCTGGGTCCTTCTCGAGGTCAAAACACTTCAAATGAACTCAAAATTTGACGAAACTTGTTTTTATGAGTTCATATTGGTGACACGCCTTTATAGTCACCTTTAAATTTCAATTTTTATCATCGGAGCATTAGACGAGGGGGTTCGATTCTCAACTTTCTAAAAATATCCTTTTTGGCCTAAAGTGACCAAACGACTTCAGTATTGATCCTTCTTGTACTAATATAATACAAATGACATCACAAATCTAACGGCATTTACAGCACGCCAACCGAAACTTGTTTACTCAAGACGCGACATGAAATATTCACTTTAAGTCGGTAGTGGTTGAAATAGAAATTTTCGTCTAAAACCTATTATCGATTTTGGAATCTAACCAACTCTCCAAATACTTATTACATAGCTTATAATATCTGTAAGTGGTTTCATTTCATCATACAGACTTCCAATATGCAAAAAGAGGGTATTGTTTCATAATTAGTATAATTAAACTCATAAGCTAAAAATGATCAAATAACATACAAATTCAATATCGGTTGCACCTGTATCTCCTAAATAAAATCTAGGACCTTCTGGTAATGAAGGTTAATCATTCAGAGTTTGCTTATTTAGTTCTAAGGATATTTCCTTTTTAATACGCACACGCAAGTATTCAGACTAAAGTATTCTTTTTAAATATTTTCTTATTTAGTTCTGGTAATGAAGGTTAATAAACCACACGCAAGTATACGTGGTCGACAAGTAATAAAGTGATAAATCGAGTATCGTTCCCACGAGGACTATTCAGACTAACACTTAATAAATAATTTCTAAAAGCTATTCAGGGATCTTTTTCTTCAATGGTGAGAGTTTTAGTAACTAAAGAGCAGTAATTAAAATGCTGGAAATGTAGTCAAACAATGATGCAAACTTTGGTTGTTAACAATATTAAGAAGACGGTCCAGGGTCAGAGTTAAAAAACAATCCAGTTGAGTTTTTAAATTGATTCCACTTCTTAAATCCCGGGTTACTAACTAACAGAGTAAATGTACCTGTGAAAACCTTTCGATTCTTCACAGTCTATGCAGGCTACTTCAATCCCTATATGTCTATGGGTTGAATCATGAGCACGCTTTAACGAATTCTGTAATTAGTTAAACTAGGCGAGCAAGTATATATCTATCCTACTCATGAATTGGTTCCCTGATGCCCAGATTCACAAACTAGTCCTATTCTTTCTTATTATGTAATTAAATTCCCTCTTTCGAGTTCAATCTAAAAACCATAGATTATACGTAATAATCGGGCCCTGACAATTACACAAGTGAAATCAAGAAAGAATAAGTAACCCGTTATGGGATTCAATTAATAGAAATCAATCTTCAAACATCAACTTTCATGAAATACTCTAACCCTAGAACGATATATTTAGCTACGCATACTCATAATAACAACACAAAGACTTGATGAAATAATGAAATAATGATGTAATAGATTAATGGAAGGAAGAAAAACCCTTGTTCAAGATGTTATGAGCTCTCGAATTGCTCCAAAGTCTGAAATCCTATCAAAAACTAAGTAAAAGAGTATTTATAGGGTTTACAAAGGTCTGGTAATAAGTTACACCTAAGCCTAGACGAAATAGGACTCCGAAAACGCTCCAGGGGCGCTGTAGCTGGCGCCCCGCGCCTCGCAACGCGCGACCGAAGGAAGTTTACGTCGAACTTTGCACGCTTTTGGGGTGCCCCGCGCCACCCATGGCGCCAGGAGCTTGGGCGCTTTGGGAGGCGCGGCGCGTGGCCTGTAGCGCCAGGCAATTCAGCTATCTCCTTGCTCCGCAACTCGCCTCGTGTCGTGCCTTCGTGTGCGCAATCCAATCCTCAATCAATTTCCAATCATTCTTTGCTCAATCATGCTCTTAAAAGCTCCATATGCACTGCATAACAACCTACATACACACGACATAAAATCAGTGCAAAACCACACTCATAAACTATAAAACGGGCGAGTAAAAAGCTCAAACAAGCGGAAATATTAAGGAAACATTGGCATAAAATGCCAAATATCACCACCCCACACTTGAACCCTTGCTCGCCCTCGAGCAAGTCACAACTAACTTCCCAACCTAGGTAGAACAGGTCTGCCTATGACTATGGTTGATACCGATCATTGAACAAATGCATACAAGACTACATGGGTCCATCAAACATGCCAATAATTTACCAAACACCAAAACAAGAGAACAACCACCCCAAGACAACTCAAATGCACAAACTCAACTCATTGCAACCATGCTCCCACAAAATCACACCTATCTACTCAACCAAGAAGCCACCAACTTCACCTATTTCATGCAAACCATGTGCCCTCACCAAAATGAAGCAAGCGAGTGTCCCCCAAATATCACACACAACAATGAATATCATGAATAGAACGGGGACAATACATAGAACGAATGCACCCACTCTCATGAAAGTCTCACATGTCACACACAATGTACAATAGGCTTGCCCGTAGTGTAGGACTCCACTAATGTAGGCTCACTCCAATCGGGATTAACTAGGACTTTACAAAGGTTGTAATGCAGGCTAAGGGGCTGGTATGATACATATGGGTAATAAAGACTATATCCCTAAGCACTTTAATACATCACAATTAATTTAAGTACAAATCTCATCAAAGCCACCCAATCAACAATTTTCACACACACCTTCTCAACAAGTAGCAACTTTTCTTTTAATCACACACTAGAAAGGAATTTATATTCTTCTCTCTTATTTCTTTTTCCACAAAATTTTTTTCTTTTTTCAACTTCGCTCTTTTTTTTTCTTTTCAACTCATTACTTTCCAAACCTTGCCAATGCTTTTCACTACTTCACAAATTATTTCAAATATTTCCCTCATTGGTTCCACTCAAAAACCTCCCAATATTTCAACCACAACTCCACAATAATATCACATTAGCAATTAAAGTGCTTAAGGAGTAAAGAGCCAAAAGAAAGCAATTTAGAACAAGTGAGTAGGCTCGGGGTGTGGGTGCCAACAAAAAGGTCAACGAGATCACAACAATCAAGTCCAAAGGGTATGCAAAAAGGTAGGCAAATCAAAGAAAGCCTGTATCATTTCCCGACTAGAGCAAACCTAGGATATCTCTTTGCACACACACGGGGCAAGTTCTAGACACCAATATGCAACATGGAGTATAATAAGAATATGCCTCACAACACACATTGCATACGATCCACACAAAAAGGCTCCATCACAACTGTCAATCACGCAAGTAGAGTGCAACTTGTGGAAAATTAAGTACTAATACAAAAAAGTTCACAACAAAGTCAAGCGAGTGGACTCAAGCATCTCAAGGGGGCCGTTCCATTTTTTTCTAGGCATGCATCACAATTTAAAACCAAAAGACACCACAAATAGCACATGCAATAAGTTCAAGTCCACCGGTATCAAACAAATCAAAGGCACCTAGCATTCTACCTATTCCTTTCGTCTAGGGCCACCTATAACTAACTACTCTAATCCTAAAAAATAAAAACTACCCGGTTCAACGGCCTCCCCGTGGAAAAGAACCGAGGCCATAAGAAAAACCAGGGTGTGGATGACATGTACCACTAATAAAGACTAAAAAGAAAATTTTTTTGAAAATTTTTCATTGGTTTTCCAATTTTTTTTTCATATATTAAAGAAAGAAACAACTCAAAATAAAGTCAAGTGACAAAAAGAAAATCCTACGGTACATGCATCCCTAACCTCAAAAATAAAGGGGAGTTCCCCACCCCACACTTAATTCAAGCAATGTCCTCAGTGCTTAAAATAAGAAAGTGCAAGAGTAAAGAAAACTTCCCTGAAGACTCTAGTCCTTGGTGCTAGCATCCTCCAAATTTCCATATAGTATGAGGTACTCAGACTTCCCCCAACAGGTCATCAATATTAGGCAAGGGTGAGGACACCCCACACTTAAACTCGACATTACATGAACCTGCAATCCAAGGATAAACAAAAACTACGTGACACTATAAATAAAATAATACAAGTACAAACTCGGGTTGCCTCCCGAGAAGCGCCTTAGTTAACGTCGTGGCACGACGATACTTTTAGCTCACTTCCAGCATTTATGTCTTCTCTTCTTACGACGAACCTTTGCTTTCTTCCTTTCTTTGAGAGAACCCATCTTCAACTTCACATTTGGTTTACTTCCATGTTCTTGTTTGATACATTCAATCATAGAGCACTCTTTAGCCTTAGTTATGTGCTCCTTTCCATTATAAACCTTGAAAGTAACCTTTTCTCCATGCGCTCTAACAGTCATCTCACCCAGCTCCATGTCAATAATTGCCTTCGAGGTGACTAAGAATGGTCTCCCCAAAATGATTGGAGCTTCTCGGTCCTCTTCATAATCTAGGACTACAAAATCAGCAGAGAATGTGAACTTACCAACTTTTAGCAACACATCCTCCAACTTACCATCAGGGTGAGTGAGTGATCCATCCGCCATCTTAAGAGTAACTGAAGAGGGCTTGATTGCTCCTAGCCCTAACCTTTTGCAAACAGACAGAGGCATGATTTTTATGCTCGCACCCAGATCACAGAATGCACCAGTGATATTATGCCCTCCAATGGTGCAAGGAATAGTAAACCTCCCAGGATCTTGAAGTTTTAGAGGTAGCTTGCTCAAGATTGTACTACACTCCTCAACTAACTCAACTGTATCTATCTCTTGAGGCTTTTTCTTCTTGACTTAAATATCTTTTAAGAAATTCACTAAGGATGGCGTCAATTCAAACACAGCAGTAAAAGGAATATTAACTTGAAGTTCTTTCAAGATACTCACAAATTTTTGATACTGGGCCAGATCCTTCGATGGTATAAGTCTCTGTGGGAATGGTGGAGGCGGCAGAGGTGCCTTCTTTCTCTCTTCTTTCTTCCTTACCTTCTCCACTTTTTCAACTTTTTCTATTTCAGATCTCTCCTCGGACTTGGCCATCAGCTCTCCACCTTCAATTAAAGTCACTGCAAGACATTGTTCAGGCTCTTTTTTAACAGTGCTTATTTCTCCCACCAACTGCCCCAACTGGTGCTCCAGGTTCTTTTGAGCATTGGCAAGATCTTGTATGGCCTGTGCATGGGCTGCAGTGTCAGCTATCATTCTCTGCTGGCCCGCCATTATCTGATTTAGCATATCTTATACCGAATTGCTAACCTGCTGTGGTGGAGCTGGATGCGGGTGGTAATTATTCGGGCCTCTCGTATTGCCTTGATAATAAGCATTACCAAACTGATTTTGACCCTGCAGCCTGTTTTGATTACCCACGTAATAAACTGACTCTGGATTAGAGGAACAAACCACTGTAGCATGGTCTTGACCATTAACCTCACAAAAACTCTGGAGTTGTTGCACTGGAGCCACTGGTTGCTGAGTCTTTGGCAGAGCTAGCTTGCTAATTTGATTGGAAATAGCATCCATCCTCGCCCTTAGCTCTGAAACTGCATCTAACTGAAGTTCCCCTGCAGATTTCTGCGTAATAGCTCTACCATCTCCCTGCCAATCAGGATTGCTCTGCGAAAACTTATCTAGTAAATCATAGATCTGGTCAAAATTTAAGGCCAATACTTGGCCTCTAGCAGCAGCATCTACCACGATCTTAGTATGTGCATTCAACCCCTCAACAAAAGTGTGTGCAATAACCTCATTGGATTAGTTGTGGTGTGGACAATCTCTCAAAAAAGCTTTAAATCGCTCCCAGGCTGAATACAAAGACTCTCCTTCTATCTGTCTGAAGGACATAATTTCACTCCTCAGCCGGGCTGTCTTGGCAGATGGATAAAATTTAGCCAAGAACTTCTTAGCCAAATCCTCCTAAGTAGTGATAGACCCAGGCTTTTCTGCCTTTAACCACTTCCTTGCTGCCCCGATCAGTGAAAATGGGAAAAACGTCAGGCGAACATAATCAGTAGGAACTCCCGTTGGTGTATAAGTATCACTGATCTCCAAGAAATTCTGGATATGTTGCTGCAGATCTTCATGAAGTAATCCAGCATATTGCCCAGTCACATGCAGCAACTGAATCATGCCGGACTTAATCTCAAAGTGCCCGGTGATAGCGGGCTTAACTATGCTAGACGCTACCCCCTCCAAGCTGGGGAGAGCAGCATCTCGCACAGCTAAAGCTAGTTCTGCTGCCATTCCTGTAGGTAAAGATCAAGCAGGACCTAATACCTGAAACAACACAAAGCTCAAAACAAAAATTAAACCTGAATAGATAATAGGTAATCGTCTGTAAAGAAAACAGTCAATTGTTTAGTCCCCGGCAACGGCGCCAAAAACTTGTTGCTCCCAAACGCACACGCAAGTATACGTGGTCGACAAGTAATAAAGTGATAAATCGAGTATCGTTCCCACGAGGACTATTCAGACTAACACTTAAAAAACAATTTCTAAAAGCTATTCAGGGATCTTTTTCTTTAATGGTGAGAGTTCTAGTAACTAAAGAGCAGTAATTCAAATGCTAGAAGTGTAGTCAAACAATGGTGCAAACTTTGGTTGTTAACAATACTAAGAAGACGGTCCAGGGTCAGAGTTACGAACAATCCAGTTGAGTTTTACAATTGATTCCACTTCTTAAATCCCGGGTTACTAACTAACAGAGTAAATGTACCTGTGAATACCTTTCGATTCTTCACAGTCTATGCAGGCTACTTCAATCCCTATATGTCTATGGGTTGAATCACGAGCACGCTTTAACGAATTCTGTAATTAGTTAAACTAGGCGAGCAAGTATATATCTATCCTACTCATGAATTGGTTCCCTGATGCCCGGATTCACAAACTAGTCCTATTCTTTCTTATTATGTAATTAAATTCCCTCTTTCGAGTTCAATCTAAAAACCATAGATAATACGTAATAATCGGGCCCTGACAATTACACAAGTGAAATCAAGAAAGAATAAGTAACCCGTTATGGGATTCAATTAATAGAAATCAATCTTCAAACATCAACTTTCATGAAATACTCTAACCCTAGAACGATATATTTAGCTACGCATACTCTTAATAACAACACAAAGATTTGATGAAATAATGAAATAATGATGTAATAGATTAATGGAAGGAAGCAAAACCCTTGTTCAAGATGTTATGAGCTCTCGAATTGCTCCAAAGTCCTATCAAAAACTAAGTAAAAGAGTATTTATAGGGTTTACAAAGGTCTGGTAATAAGTTACACCTAAGCCTAGACGAAATAGGACTCCAAAAACGCTCCAGGGGCGCTGTAGCTGGTGCCCCGCCCCTCGCAACGCGTGACCGAAGGAAGTTTACGTCGAACTTTGCACGCTTTTGGGGTGCCCCGTGCCACCCATGGCGCCAGGAGCTTGGGCGCTTTGGGAGGCGCGGCGCGTGGCCTGTAGCGCCAGGCAATTCAGCTATCTCCTTGCTCCGCAACTCGCCTCATGTCGTGCCTTCGTGTGCTCAATCCAATCCTCAATCAATTTCCAATCATTCCTTGCTCAATCATGCTCTTAAAAGCTCCATATGCATTGCATAACAACCTACATACACACGACATAAAATCAGTGCAAAACCACATTCATAAACTATAAAACGGGCGAATAAAAAGCTCAAACATGCGGAAATATTAAGGAAACATTGGCATAAAATGCCAAACATCAATTACATAAGCTAAAATTTATATTGAGTGAAGTCCTAAAGCCTTTTTTAACCAAGTACGAGGAAGCAAGGGAGGGAGGGGAGAGGGGGGGGGGGGGAGATGGAGAGAGCGACATATAGAGAGAGAGTAGGGGGTTGGGTTTCAGAGGTGGAGTGGAATGTATCGGAAATGGAGGGAAAGTGAAAAGTCTCATTTTAAATTTGTCTCACATAAGAAGAGGAAAAGATTTTTGTTGAGTTTAAATAGAGAAACACGTCTATTAACTCTTAAAAGAGTTGAGAAGAAAGGGAAGTCTCGTGCCGCCGCCGTCGTCGTTCGCTCGGCTGGACTTCCTATACCGTTTTGTAATAATATTTTATTTCCTTATCTATTATATATTCCCGCGCCTAACTTAACAAACGACCACTTTTATAGCCATTTTTCATAAACAACCACAAAAAGGTGGCAACTTTTGAGTTGAACCTTTTCGTTCTACATAACCAATTGGCTATAAATACCTACAAATTCAAAAATATCTTTCTTACAAAAATTATGAAATATCTTTTCTTCTTTTTGGATTATTTTACAAAACAAAAATTTGCATAAGTGTGGTTTGTTGTCGTCGAGTTATTCACTAGAACGCCGACGTTTAAGGTACCGTACACTGTTGACGGTAATTCATTGTATCCTGGTTGAATATAATCCGCAACCTCGGTTATTTGGGGGGGATTAAGTTACTTAAGGAGACACTATGAAGTCATTGGGCTCGGATTTGGTCATCCATTTCTCTTTTATTTTTTTCTATTTTGTTCAGATTATTACTTTGAATAGGGTTTTCCTAACAAGCTTAAGGAACTTAATTATTTTTTTTGATAAAATATATATCGTAAATATTGTCTACATTTATTTTTAAATTTTATAATATCACTTCTAACCATAGTTTTTGGAAAATCTTGGAAAGATGGATTATATACGGTTTGGATATAACGAACAAAACAAATACAAGAAGCAAATGTAAAAGGTAAACACTCTACCACAATCATTTTTGCTCTTTGTTCCCTATCTTTCTTCTTATCATAATGTATAAGCTCCCCCGTCACTGGGTTAATTTCCTATTGAACTCTACTACCTTGAGATGGAGCCATTCTGTTCTCTACATGAATGCCACCCGACCTCCTAGCCCATTCTTCCTTATGGTAGTTTTCTAAGTGTGTTCTCAACTTCCCTGTCCCACCACAATGCTTGCCGATTTTAAAATCCTAAATTTTTCTACAAAGATTACATTTTGCGCTCTAAGTCGGAACATTTTTAGCTATAAATTGTCACACATCAGATCTATCCGCTCGTTTGACTGGTTCTCTACTAGGAGGCATAGGTGGTAATTCAAATTCAGTTTCTTCGAGTTCACCATGAAATTGACTAGTAGGTGTTTCATCATCTAAATTAATCCCTTCGGTGTTATCACAAGCTTGATATTGCGCCTCTAACATATCATTATCTAGTGGTTGATCAAAATCTAAATCATGATAAAATTACGAGTCATCTTCCTGATTAAAATATCTAGATGAGCAGAAGCACTAGAACTACCAATTGGTCTATTACCCAGAGCATGACCATGTCTATCATCCTCCTCGGTTAGTACGTGTTCTACGACCGCTACCCGTACGCCCAGTAAGTGCTCTCCACAGTAGACATTATAAGTAAAGCAAACTACTAAATTACTAAAATATGGCTATATGCTAAAAATAATATTGCAAAAAAATTAAAATAAATAATAAGTAGTAAGAATGAGTTTACTTGATGTCGCTTTAGAACTTAGCAGTGAAAGTTGAAACTTGACCGGAACCGCACCGAACAATTTTTCACTCCACTCCAAATAATTTTTATAATGCAATTTAAAACTTAAACCCTTTTTTGCAAGAGCAATTTTGAATAATTTAGCAAATAGCCTTTGTAGAATATAAGAGAGATTGAGAGCGATTTAGAGAGAATATTAGAAATATTGTGAATAAATTGGTGAAAAATTGTGGTATTTATAGGAAAAATAGGTGGGGGGAGGGTATGGGGGCGCCTAGGGAGCGGGAGAAGAAAAAGAGCCATTTTTAGCCACTGGCCAACGGCTGTTGGTGAAAAGAGCCATTGCCAATGGCTATATGCAAACAGGTTTTTTTTTTTTTTTAATTTTTTTATTATTATTATTTTTTTTATATAATTTTCTTGATCGGTCCAGTTAGGGGATGACAGGTCGAGGGTCGGGCCATTGAGGGAGTGGTGCCAATGATCCGGCTTGCACCGGTCCGGCCAGGTCCGGCCCAGTTGCCGGTTCGGTCCGGTGCAAACCGGACTGCTGGACAGCCTTAGCTGAAAGTATGATCCATATTTATACTTCTGTTGAGAGTATTAACTATGTTTCTAGTAAAACACATTTCTTTGAATGTTTGGTAATCAATGAAGTGTCTGAAGTTGCGAAACTGATTGAAAAGTTGCCTCCTTTAGAAGGACTTAGTGAACTAATTGAAATACAAGTGCAAGGAGATGCCGCTTGAATATCAGATCGTCCACTTAAGGATTGAGGATGATCAGAAGTATGTCGAGAAGAATGCTCGTAGAAATGCTACTATAGCGGGATCAAATGTTGTTTGGCATACTCCAAATCTGAACAAGAGGAAAAAGCTTTTTGAGGAAAGAATTTTCCAAACAAGAAAAAGTTCAAGGGTAATTTCTACAACGGTGCCAAAGCAGACCTTATAAAATGACAAGGACAAGGACAAGGACAAGGACAAGGACAAGGACAAGGGCCAAGCTAACATAGTTGAAAAGAACAAGCTATCCTAAGGAGTTCAAGATATTGATTCTGGAACCAGCCGCCATGTTTGTGTTTTTTAAGGAAGCATTTGTTTCATATGCTCCTATTAGACCCGATGATACGTTCTCTATGAAAAATTCTACTACGACCAAGATTGAAGGAATAGAAGATATGCTTTAAGATGATGTCCGACAAAGTTGTGATTCTGAATAATGTTCTTCGTGTTCTTGAAATATCTAAGAACTTGGTATCTACAACACTTTTGGTTAAAAATGGTTTAAGTGCATTTTTTTTATGATAAAGGTGTTATAAGTAAGAATGAAATATATATAGGAAAATGTCACTTAACTGAGGACCTTTTCAAACTGAATGTAATGGTTTAACAATAAGAATAAAATTGTTGCTTCTTCTTTCTTACACGAGTCAAATAATTTATGACATTCACGTTGGGACATGTCTATTACAAAACCTTGAAAAGATGATTAATTTATAAGTATTGCCTAAGTTTAAGCGACAACACAAAATTTTAAATATGTGCTGAGTCAAAGTAAACTAAACAGCCTTATAAGTCAATTAAAATGAGTTATGTACCTTTAGACTTAATACATATATATATATATATATATATATATATTTGTGAAATGAAGTCAATACCATCTCCCGGTTGCAAGAAATATTTCATAACTTTTATTGATAATTATCTCTATGTTTACTTAGTGGTAAAGATGAAGTCATTGACATATTCAAGCAATACAAAAATGAAGTTGAAATGAAATTGAATAAAAAGATAAAAATGCTAAGAAGTGATAGGGGTAGTGAAAACGAATCTCTATTTGAAGAAAGATGTTAGAATATTACATTATTTATCAAACAACTGCCCCATACACCCCCCAAATTCAATGGGATTGCGGAAATTAAAAATTTGAATATTAAAGGAGATTATAAATGACTTGATGATAAGTTCGAGTGTACCTCAAAACTTGGGGGGAGGGGGGGGGGGGTGGGAGGAAGAAATTCTTACCGCTAAGCAAATACTCAATCAAATTCCCCATAGCAAAATAATGTCCATTCATAAAAAGGAAGAGACCCCAACTTAAATTATTTCAAAACGTAGGGGTGTTTAGCAAAAGTAAAAGTCCTTAAAACCAAAAGGATAAAGTTGTAACAAAAAACTATTGATTGTGTTTTCATTGGATATGCAACCAATAGTAAAGCACAATGATTTTTTGTTTATAAATAAGAAATTTATGACATTCATATTAATACGATAAAGTAATCCAATAATGCTGAATTCTTTAAAAATTTAATTTCATATAAAAAAATATGAGTCGATTGGCGAAGGATCCAAACGACCTTAGGAAAAAGCTAAAGAAAGTACACCAAATGATGAAGAACTAAGGCGTAGCAAATATCAAAAGACATCTACTTCATTTGGATTAAATTTAGTTACTTGCGTATTGAAAATTGAGCCTCAAACTTTTAAAGAAGCCATGTGTTCTTCGGAATCACCATATTAGAAACATACAGTTATAGTGAGATTGAATCTATTTTGAATGACCATACATGAGAATTGATTAATCTTCCTTTTAGGAACAAACTATTAGGTTCTAAATGGATTTTTAAAAGGAAAAAAAAAAAATGATGGCACTTTTGACAAATATTAGGAAAGACTTATTGTCAAAGTTTGTAGACAACGAGAAGGTCTTAATTACTTTGACACATACTCGCCAGTAACGAAGATTATATCTATAGGCATGTAATAACATTTGCTACCGTGTATGGTCTTGAAATCCATCAAATGGATGCTAAGAGAGCCTTCTTAAATTTAGACTTAATGAAAAAAATCTACATGAAAAAACCCTAAGGTTTTGTTGTTCCCGAAAATGAAATGAAGGTGTGTAGAGTTGTTAAGTCCCTGTACGAACTAAAACAAGCACCTAAACAATGGCATGAAAAGTTTGATCATACTATATTATAGTCAAACAATTTTAAGATTAATAAGTATGATAAATATTTTTACATTAAAAAACATTCCAAATCAAATAGTCATTGTTTGTTTATATGTGGATGATATTTAATAATGAGCAATTACATTGCCATCATTAATACTGCTAAGCGTATGCTAACTAGCAAGTTTGATATGAAAGACAAAGAAGTTTCTAACTTAATATTGAATATTAAGATTCGTAAGACTCCTCAAGGTCTGGCTTTGTCTTAGTCTCATTACATTAAAAATATTTTTGAGAGGTTCAAGTAGTTAGACTTTAAAGTTTCACTGACCCCAATCGATATGAGCGTTAGACTAACAAAAAATAAAAAACAAAATAAGTGTCAATTAAATTATGCTCGTGTGCTGTGATGTTTAATGTACGTCATTAATTGTATACTTTCATATATATCATGTACAAAAAGTAAACTGAGTAGATAGATTCGTAACCCAGGTTAAAATCATTGGATGGAAATGAACCGAGTTTTGGTATATTTACATCATCCCCAGAACTTGCTTTGCACAATAGTGAATATCCTATAGTTATTGACGGATATTGTGATGGATACTGGATCACTAGTTCAACTGATTCTAAATTTAAAAGTGGATATATTTTAACAATTGGTGAATGAGCGGTGTCTTAGAAGTCGTCCAAACAAACACTAATTGTCCGCTCTACAATGAAAAATGAGTTTATAGCTGTAGATAAGGTTGGTGAAGAAGTGGAATGACTTCAAAATTTCTTGGAAGATATTCCATTATGGCCCAAACTATTGACACATATTTGCATACGTTGCGATAGTCAAGTGGCAACGCTACATCCTGAGAGCGCTGTATATAATGGCAGAAATCGTCACATATAATGCAATTAATCTTTTATGTAGATAACACAGTTTTGTCTCATCATGTTCCATGTCATTTCCAATTCATGTGGGAGATTGTTAAGTTTTGGAGGTGGAGTGGCGTGTATCCTAATGGAGGGAAAGTGAAAGCCTCCTTTTACAAATGAAAGGAACTTTATCCCACATAGGAAGAGAAAAATACTTTTGTTGGGTTTAAATAGAGAAGCACGCATACTAACTCTTAAAAAAGTTGCAAAGAAAGGGAAGCCTCCCTCAATTGGTGTCGTCACTCGGTCGGCTCAGCTTCGATTTTGGATTCAGATTCGAATTTGATCAAATAATCTGCCAGATTGATTAATCTTTTGTTGCAATAGAATTATTTTATTTAATAATATTAATATTTTTGACCATTTTTGTAACGATGGTTTATTTCCTTGTTCGTTATACTATTTCATTGCGCTTGATTTAACAAACAACCACTCTAATAACCGTTAGCCACCAGAAAGGTTGAAGTTTTGAGTTACACCTTTTCGTTCTACCCAACATGTTGACTATAAATACCTGCCAATTTCAATAGATTTTCCTTATAAAAATTCTAAAATATCTTCTTTTCTTCTGCATTGTTTTACAAAACGGCAATTTACATAAGTGCGATTTTATGTCGGTAGAGTAATTTGCTAGCACGTCGGCGTTTGACGTACCACTACACCAGTGACCGTAATTCATTATTTTTTGGTAGGAAATAATCAGCAACCTCGGATACTTGAGGAGGAGGGATTAAGTTCCTTAAGGAAACACTGTGAAGTCAGTGGGCTCAGATTTATCCTTCGTTCTTCTCTTTTCTTTCTTTTCTGTTTTGTTTAGATTACTTGTTCGAATAATTTTTCTAACATATGTGCGTGTGTCAATCCTAATATTGAGTTACCTACTCATGTTGGTCCCCATGTTATGTTATTCACCACGATCTTCAGCCCTAACAAGGTATTAAAATCTCACATCGGTTGAAGCGTGAAGGCATAAGCTATATACTAGTGTCTTTATATGATCAAATTGAGCATCGATTAGTAGGTGAGTTAGACTTTGATTCGTTTTCTCTGTAACACTTGAGGGTATATTTTACTTAATATAAATTTGGTGATCTTTTTTAGCAATTTACATTTTAAATGAGGTAGCTAGAAGTCAATAGAGTTCTTGTTACCAGTAGGCAAGAAGATATACGTACTGTTGAATAGGCTTGTGATTTCTTACATGATGATGGTCGATGGACCAACATTCCTTACGATCGGACAATGAATTCGATAATAATTGATAGAATCTGGACCTTTGATTAGTCATTTTCTTTCTTATAGCTATGTATTTCTTTTTCTTTTTCTTTAATAGAAACCGAGTTTCACTTGCACATTTATTTCTTGATCTTTATTTGTGTAAGAGCTTCTGCAATTGTCTTGAACGCCTATGTGAGTAGTCGCTTTCTTTACAACCTAGCAATGAGTGATTATGTTTCTTAATTAAAACAAAGAGAGTACTAAAAGCAGTACTCTGGGACCAAAAAAAAAAAAAGGGAGCGAAATCTGACTCACCCATCCTATTTTTGCACCATTCCAATAGCCCATCAACAACATTTATGATCATTCATGGTCCCATGCTGTAAATTACTCCTCATTGCACTGTTGCAGATAAGGAGAAGAGACGTACTTAATTAGGATGAAAATGATTTAGGTCGATGTTTACAATTTAATTGAAGAGGAGGATCCTAGAACCTATCAAGAAATTGTCTCTGCCCATCTATTTTCTTGTATGATTTTTAGTTTTATAGATTATTTTGGATATTTTCTAGACCCCATTGTGTTCAGTAGAAATTACTGCACCTTCTTGTTAGCTGCGCTATTACATACTTCCTCCGTTCCAAAATAGTTGTCATAGTTCGGATTTCGAGAGTCAAACGAGTTTAACTTTGACCGTAATATTTTCATATGTCTTTTACATATTTTGAATTTTTAATTATTGTGACTTATAGTACTTTTTATGTAGTTTCTAAATATATAAACATCGTTACAAAAAACGTAAAGATTATATGTTTAAATTTACGGTCAAAATGAACTTATTTGACTCTCGAAATTCGAACTATGACAACCATTTTGGAACAGAGGGAGTATATAGAGCGACAATGCCACAAGTACAACTAGCATTATCATTTTCTGCTAGCCGGATACTGACGGATCCAGAATTTTAAGTTCGTGAGTGCTTCACGTCTATTAATATAAAGTTGCTACCACTCACATAAAATAAGTAAACGACTATTTGAAAGCAATAATATAAGAACTTAACAAAGAAAACTATGGTCAATATTATCATTAATTATAAACAGAATTAAAAAAACAACACTTATATAATCACAAGTCATAATGAGAAAACATTTCTTTAGAAGCTGAAATGGGTCTTCATAATAAAATAAGCAAAGGAAAAATGAAGAACAAAATGAAGTAAGTAAATGGAGTAATCCAACGCGCTGTACGAGAATGAACACTTGAACTGGCAATTCACATTCACACCCTTCAAGCACCCATTCCTTAACCAACTTACACATGAGACAGTTTGCTTTTTGGGATCTTAATTCATTTGAATCTCAGATTCCCAATATTTTTCAGATGGTTTTACACAATGCGCGTATGAATTAATGGTGCTCGAGCACCCGTATTGATGTATGTGGGTCCGCCCTTATAACCCGAGATTGTATTTTTTATAATTTATACTTTATTTATTTCAATTTATGTGGTATGTTTTAGGTTAAATCGAATTAGGTTAATCAATCGAATTTGTGATGGGGTTTACAAATAACATGTCGTATCAAAGTTGATAATTTAACAAAAGTGAATAATGATACGAGGCTAGATATTGCAATTATTTCTATACTTTTGTCTCGTGTTCATGCTTCGACTCGTGATATTTGTTGAGAGTTTGAGTGGAATTGCTCTTATTTGGTGTGTTTCACGTTGTAGGAATTAAGTTGATGATATGAAGTGTTCGTGGAGCAAAATTTAGTTAAAAGAAGGGTTTTGAAGTCTGAGTAGAAGCCCGAGGGCCGAGCGAACCAAGGCGTGAAGGAAAACTAAAGAAAAATTGAATTCCCAGGAAAAGTAGCTAACGACAACGCACTGTGCAATGCACTATGCGCGCCGTAGGCCAATTTCTGCAAAAGTGAAAAAAAGACACCCTCAGTGAATCGACCCTGGCTTAAAATCCTAACGCTTCAATTTCGATTTTATTTTGGATTTCCGACTTGTGTGGGTCTATGGGACGGTATAAAAGCCCTAAAACACGTCCCAAAACACATCTTTTGACCTGGGAAGGAGCAAAAGGAGGCTAGCTTTGGAGACTTGAAGAACACAAGAGTTTTTCTTAAATTCTTTCTTTCTTTTAGTAATTTATTCATTCATGAATTACTTTGGCATGATTGTTATGAACATGAGTGGCTAAGTTACCCATTCTAGGGTTGATTGAACCACTGCAATACTTTTGTGTTATGGATTATTGCTTTAATAAATGAAATTTGTTAACCTTCCTATCTAAGTGTTTATAATTTGTATGTTATTGGTTGGTAGAGCTCTCAATTGATTGTGCCCTTTATTCTTGTGCATCCAGGGATAGATTCATGAGTTAGGGTTAAACACTTAGAAATATTTCAACCTAAAACAAAGGCATTACTTAGGTTGTCAAAAAGGTGATTTGTGACCATTGACCTCGATTATGAACCATACTCGTAGTCCTACGTATCTTCATTAATTAATTGAGAAATTGGTTAGTGAAAGTTATAATTATTACACGGGAGTGAGTAGTTGTGAATTGGAGCAAGTGTTCAATAGGAAGAAGCAAGTTGAATCCATTAATGTATTGTTGTAACACATGAGTAGGAGTTGTTTAGATCAATCCTAGGCTTCTAAACCCTTGAATTAATATGTTTCTTGCTACTTTGCTATTTACTTTATTGTTAATTAGCTATTTACTTTATTGTTAATTAGTTGTTACATTTAAACCATCATAAAAATATAAACATTCGAAGTTAATTGATTAGATAAGTTAATTAGATTAGCAACTAGATTTCAAGTGTTCTCTGTGGGATTCGACCTCGGGACTTTAAGTACCGAGCTATATTTGTTGCGACCGCTTAGTCCCTTATATAGGGTATAGTTGGACGTGATCAAATTTTGGCTCCGATGCCGGGGAACACAGTGTTACTAAGTTGTTAAGATATCTATTTCATTTTTCTATTAACTTTACTCTTGTCATCTTGATCTCGTTTCTTTGGTGTTTATAATTGAAAGTTCAGATCCCGAAGAATTCAGGATGGCTAAAGATTTGGCTCTTAATGCTTTCGCGCAACCTGTGGCTGGGAATCTGACGTCTGCTATTTTGCTCCCAATGTTCGAGGCAGAAATCTTTTACATCATCCAGACAATGGTGGCTTTGCTTGCTAATGCTGGTTTATTTGCAGGTAAAACTATTGATGATCCTCAAAAGCACTTGAAAAAGTTTATAAGAATCTGTGAAACTCAAAAACAGGCTCGAGTGCCAGCTGAGGTTGTGAAATTGATGTTGTTCCCGTTCTCGCTAATGGAAGATGCCAGTGATCGGTTGGACTCGTTGCCAGTTAATTCTATTACATCATGGGATTACTTAGTGATACTGTTAATGAAAAAGTTCTTTCCACCCAATAAGACTGCCAAGCTTGTTGATGAGATACTTATGTTCAGGCAGACCCTGCTAGAGACGTTGCCAGAAGCTTGGGAGAGATTTAAAAGTTATTTGAGAAAGTGTCCTCATTATGGTATTCCTGACCAAATGCTGGAGCAAAGGATCTACATGGGCATGGGAGATCAAATTAAGTGCACTTTGGATGCAGCAGCTGGTGTAGCATTTTTGAGTAAAACATTTGCTAAAGCGAAGGCCCTGCTTGATGTGATGGCTCAAAACTCAGGCTGGCTTAGAAGAGATGCATCTGCTAGCCTAGGTACGAGGGAATTAGCTGTTGGTACTACTTCTGCAATGGAAGAACAGATGTCAAAGTTGCTGACTACACTTTATGTTGTGTCAAAACAACTAAACGAGAAGATGCTGAAACCTATTAACCAAGTAGACTCACGGGCTCAGACATAAGTCCTCGATCCTGGTAGTTTTTCTGATGCTGATCTGCTTGCTGGCACTGAAGATGTGAACTTCGTGAATTCTGGGCAACACCAGTAATACAATCAATAGGGTCAATTTAGGCCAGTACAATAACAAGCAACTTTACCCCTACAACAGGCGAATGATATAGCTGAGATTAAGACTATGGTGCAGGCTATGATGGGATCTAATAAGAATCTTCAAGACCAATTTGCGGCACATGATACTGCTATAAAGGGTATAGAGACCAAGTTGGGACAATTGTCTCATGCTTTACATAATAGATCTCAAGGTGCTTTTCCGGGCGATACTCTGGTGAATCCTAAGGATCCAAATCCTTATCAATTGATGCCAGTCACTTTGAGGAATGGCAGAGACTTGGACAAGGAGAAAGAATTAGCTAAAGGAGCACTACTTACCATGCTAAACATTGAGCCTGCTGATGACTCTGCCAAACTGGTTGGCAATGATCATGCTGAGAAAGAGACCACTCAAAAACCTGTCCCTCGTACTGAGAAGGTAATTGCTAAAGAACCTAATATAGAAGCCGAGAGGGTGGTTGAACATGGTAAAGTGTCAAGGGAGCATAACTCCAAGGCAAAAACACCACCACCTCCTTTTCCTCAAAGATTAGCAAAGCAGCAAAAGGTTTGAAGTTTAGTAAGCTTTTTGATTTGTTGAAACAATTGAAGCTTACTATGCCTTTCATGGAAGTTATGCGAGAGGTCCCTGGATATGCTAAATTGTTAAAAGACCTTCTGTCTAAAAAGGTTGACTTTAATGAAGTAGAGATGGTCGAGTTGAATAAGGTGTGTAGTGTTGTCATCACAAAGCCTGTTGCTAAAAAGAAGCAAGATCCTGGTAGTTTTACAGTCTAGTGCTCGATTGGTGATCTCACAATTGGTAAGGCCTTGTGTGATTCTGGTGCAAGCATTAATCTGATGCCGCTGGAAGTGTACAATAAGTTGGGTTTGACTGGCATGAGAGAGACTTCAATGCGAATCCAGCTGGCAGATAAAAGACAAAAGCACCTCGTTGGAATAGTGGAGGATGTACTTGTGCATGTGGGTAGTTTCATATTTTCAGTAGCTTTTGTGGTTCTTGACTGCCCCGTTAATAAAAATGTTCCAATTATCTTAGGCCGTCCATGCTTGGCTACTGGTAGAGCAATGATTGATGTTGACAAGGGAAAGATGACCTTGAAGCTGTATGATGAAGAAATAGCTGTTGACATTGGTAAAATGCTGAAGGGACATTATGATGATGTGAATTGTTCGTGTGTGCATACATGCGAGCCTGGATGAGCCATGAGGGCAATGCATATTTAAAATGTGGGGTGGGAGTCTTATTATTTATATTAATAATCCCCTTTGATTTTTCTTTGTGCATCGGTTCTTTTCCAAAGAAGCATTTTTTTGAAAAGAGTCAACTAGGCTTATCACCTAGTAATCATTTTTATTAATAATAAATACGAAAAAATAGATAGTCTTACAACTTATGCACTTAACAAATGTAATACAATAGGTAATCCTAAACTCACCATGATTACCTATTACACTCACATTCTTGGATTGAGCACTATAAAGCACTAATACCACCAAGTAATATAAGCATATTAAGTAACCATGATGAATTACATCAAATGCTAGTCGACTAAGCAATGTAGAACTAAAACAAATGACTACTAGGCCATCAATAGCTAAGCTTGTGTTGTTGTTGTGCTTGCAGGATAACATCCTTGAACTTGAGGCAGCCACTGGATCAAGTAACACGATTTCTGAAAGCATATGCAGCATCTCAAGGTTGGCACTACTTCTTCGACCTTGTAACATAAAGGTAATGAGGGGCCATCTTGAAACAGCTCCTGAGAGCATAGATGTAAAAACACTCCTAATCTTTAATGATGAAGCATGAATCAACAAATCCAGCTCAACACTCCAAACAACCATCATCTTAAGCTAAGTATCCAACATCAAAATCAGTGAGAACAAGTGAAGCAACAACTCACAAAATGAGCTAAGACTGGAACCTAAACTGAAAATTAGAATAGCAATGTGCATGTACAATGAAAACAAAGAAACAGTTTCAAACTGAAAGAGAGGTATCATCAATTCAAGATTAGTCCCAACTTGTATAACTGCATATCTCAACATAAAACTCCAGCATAATATGAATGTATGTCTTAAACTTGTACCTGCAAAAAAGAAGCAAGAGTTTGTGAAATAATCCCCTATGATCTCCACTATACAGTCTTGATCATAGGGGGCATTCTCCCAATTCAAATCAGATCCATCTTCTCTACTTTCACCCTTGCTTTTCATCATCATGGACCTTTCCATCTCTTAGCTCTATACTCCACAAAATGGTGCTTGCCAAGATTGAAAATCAGCTTGGCCTTAGAAGGCAGTTGAGCATAAGATGTAAAGCTGACACTAGGCACCTCATAAGCAAGATTAGCAAGGCAGTCAGCCAGCTTATTACCCTCTCTCAAAGTGTGCTGAAACTGAAACTGAAAATTCCCCAACTGCTTCAACTTCAAAATATCATCAACAATAGAGGCTATGGACCACATAGGTTGCCACACTTCCTCAATCACCTGTTTAACAACCAATGAATCAGTTTCAATCACAACTGCCCCTAAAGCCTTCTCCACACTGAATTTCATGGCTTCCCTGATGGCCATTGCTTCAGCGTACATATTATTGTGTTCACCAATCAGTTTTGCACATGCATAAAGAACATCACCCTCCTCATTTCTCACACAAAAAGCCATAGAACTAGGGCCTGGATAGCCCTTAGAGGCACCATCAATGTTCACCTTCAATACTCCAGGACTTGGTACTTTCCATCCCACCTTAATGTACCTAAACTTAGGCAAATAATTCTCAAGTGCATTCACAATGTCAGGCCATGACTGGTTCCCTACTAAAATATGTGGAAACCTCAATTTAACAAAGTAGAAAATGTTGCTAGTTACTTCATAAATCAGCCTGGAATAAGTAACTGTTTTAGAATGTTTGATAGCATTCCTTCTTTTCCACAAAGACTAAACAATAAAAGAAGGAACAATGTGAAAAACAATTTGTAACCAAGGCTTAGGCCACTGATGCCACTATTTAAAACAAACATGTTGAAGATTGCAATTATCCAGTTGAATCCCAGCATGTTGAGCAAAGTACTTCCACAAACTAGTAGCCACTGGACTTGTCCAAAAAAGATGCTCCCTGGTTTCTACATTAGGCATAGTATAACACCAGCACCTAGAGGGGAAATGGTATCCCATTCTCTTCAACTCATCATCAAGAGGAAGCTTAAACTTCCAGATCCTCCACATCATGAATGACACCTTAATAGGCATCCCTTTAACCCACATAAACCTAGCAATTGTCACCTTATGCTGTTTCACCCTCATGTAGTTCCATGCACTGCTCACTGAAAATTTTCCACTTGAAGTTAAGAACCACCAGACCTTGTCCCTCCTTTGAACAGAACCAAGCAAGGCTATATTTTGAACAACGCGATCAACAATATCAGTTGGCAACAGTTGAGTAAGTAACTCAACATTCCATTGCCCCTCATCTATCATCTCCATAAATGACACTCAAAAGTATATGGGTCTATGAAGTACAATGGCCCTAAACCTGTCCAATTATTATACCATAAATGAGCTGAACCTTGTCTAACCTGCCAGTATATCTCATGATCAATTGCCTCTCTAGCTTGTATCATCTTCCTCCAGACATAGGATCCTTATTTGTATGGCACAATGGCTTTGTGCAGCTTCTTACAATACTTGTTGGATATGTAGGTTACCCATAATGAGTCACCAGTTTTGAAATTCCACCAAAGTTTAGCAAATAGTGCACTTGAAACTTCAAAGAGTGACCTGAAGCCCATGCCACCTTGATTAACTGGCAATCATATATTCTTCCAAGAGGACCACTGTCTGCTTGTTCCTTCTTGAGAATTACCCCAAAAGAACTTTGCAAACAACCTATGTAGCTGATTGATAACATTGTCCAATGGGTTGACTGCTGATAGAAGGTGAATTGGCATGCTCTGAAGCACATGCCTGATCAGAATATCCCTTCCCCTAAATGAGAGCATCTTTGCGCTCCAACTATGCAATCTGCCAGTTACGTTCCCAAGCAATTCTTCATAGTAGATCTTCTTTCTCCTACCATAAAAGATAGGACACCCCAAGTAAGTGAAAGGAAATTGTTTCCTTTGAATGCCTATGATCAGCTCAACCTTTTCAACCTCTTCATCACTCACTGATCCTTGTAGGTAGATGGCACTTTTGTCTTTGTTAATTTTTTGCCCAAAAACTGCCTTATAAGCTTGCAAGACACCAGTGATCAAATGCAATGAGTCTTCATGATATGAAGTGAACAAAATTGTATCATCAGCATATGCCAAGTGATTGAGGTGTGGACTCCATTTAGTCATTGCATATCCCCTATAGAAGCTATGAGTGTTCAATGAATTCAAACTTCTAGAGAGTACCTCAGCTGTGCGAATAAACAATGTAGGTAACAATGGATCACCTTGTTTTAATCCCCTACCTGAATGAAAGAAATCATATCTCTGACCATTGAACAAAACTGAATACCAATTTGATGACACAAGCTGAAAGATGACATCAATGAACTCATGGCAAAATCCCATCTTCTTTAGTACCATTGTCAAAAAAGGCCAAGACACCCTATCATAAGCCTTCATCATGTCCAGTTTGATCACAACATTAGCATCCTTACCTCTTTCATTTATGTCATGTATAATTCCCTGAGCAAGAAAGACATTCTCCATTATGCTTCTATCCTTAACAAAGCCTGCCTGATTTTGAGAAATGAGTGAAGGTAGGACATCAACCAACCTGTTATGCACCACCCTTGAAAGAACCTTGTTGATGAAATTGCTAAGGTTGATTGGCCTGAGGTCTGAAAAGATTGACACTGTTTGCTTTTTTGGAATTAAAACCAGGTTTGTGTATGTAACATATCTAGGTATAACTCTTCCACTAAATAAAGCCTGCACCACCTTCACAATGTCATTCTTGAGGATATCCCAAGCAACATGAAAGAACCTGCCAGTGTAGCCATCAGGACCACTTGCACTGTCCCTATTAAGCCCAAAAAGTTCCTGCTTGACTTTATCTTCTCAAGGTACCTTTGTGAATACTTCATTCTACTCATCAGAGATCATAGATGGAACATTCATCAATAAATCATAGCAAAACTGCTTTTTGTAAAACCATGGTGCCTCATTTCCCATTGCTTCTTGAGAATTGATCCAGTTGCCATCTCTATTTTGTGTCTCGCTTACATGTAGCTTCTTCCTTCTACCATTGACATGATAATGAAAGAATTTGGAGTTTGAACCACTGCATGCTTGCCTTTTGTTTCCAGAATTCAGCTTCCAGAGCCAAGTATCTTTTCAGCCAAGCTTCAGCTTTTTTAAGTGCCTCTCTATGCTCAGGTGTGGGAGAAGTTTCAAGCTGAAACTCATGTGCCAAAATGATATCCTCCAGTGTAGAAACTTGCTGAAAAATATTACCATAGGTTGCTTTGCTCCTGGCTGCTAGTTTCTTCTTCAAAGTTTTCAGTTTTGTATTCAAAACAACAAGAGGATCTCCATTTACTTGTACATCCCAGTGCTCTCTAACTAAGTTGAGAAACTCATCATGTGAAGTCCAGAAGTTGAGGAATTTAAATGGCTTTATTGTAGGGGTAGGATCTTGTGAGAAACTGACTAAAAAAGGTGAATGATCTGAACCAACTCTAGATAGATGATCAACCTCAATTTTTATACACGTCTATGAGCTGCTGATTACCTAAGCACCTGTCCAGCCTTTTCAAAATGAACTCCTCCTCAATCCTCCCATTCCACCAAGTAAAAATGCTCCCTGAATTGAAGCCTAAGTCCATGAGATTACAATTTGCAAGTGTGGAGGCAAATTCTTCATATTCAGGCATGAACACTGGCCTTCTCCCATACTTTTCATTCTCTGAAAGGATCACATTGAAATCACCAGCAACAAGCCAAGGCCTTTCATTATCACTAGCAAAGTATTTCATAGCCTCCCCCAAGAAGAATCTATCATCATGGTTTGTTTTAGCATAAACAAAAGTAATAACAACCTCCTCATCAAACTGTTAGTTGAAGAAAGAGAGAGTAAGTTGCTGCTCATCATTCATTATCTCTTGCACCTTATAGTCAGCTGAAGCAAACACCCATATCTTCCATTGTCATTGTGAAAATAATGCTCCATCCTAAGCCTAACTCTATAGCTATTTATAGTGTGCACATCCTGAAATGGCTCCATCAATCCTATAACTTGAAAGTGTTTCCTTTGGTGCAATGTGATAAGCCTATCAAAAGCTTCTTGTGTATTCACTGACCTTATATTCCAAATAAGCAACTTATCCATCTAATTCTTCTTTGTATAGGTTGATCTCAAAGATTGGATTTTAGAAGGATCTTGGCTATAATTCTTCTTACTTCTCTTTAGTTGTTGTCTTTGTTGCTCAGGTTTTTCTAGAGGAGCAGGTGATATCAATTGTTTCTGGGATATTACACTCCTTGGGGACAAATCAGCTTCACGAGCAACATTATCAAAGTTGTGTGCAGTTGAATCCTTATCATGCTTCTCTAAGCTTAATCTTCCAGGACTCAAAGAGCCATCAACCATTTTAATTCTATCTTGTTTTTGTATCTCCCGTGCCAATGGTTGCAAAGACATTCTTGCAATAAGCTCATCATCAGTTTCAGTGTTCTTATGTATAGCATCTTCAGGAATCAATGAAGAACCACGAGTAGTGCTATCTCCATGAGAGTGACTGGGAATTGTGGATGCCATGGTGTTTGGTGCACATACTGGAGAATTATGTACAATCCTATCTCCCACATCGATTGATGGAACCAAAGGTGTCTGGGGAATAAATGCTAGTTCTTTACCAGACCCGGAGTTAAGTAACCCTAGTTCCTGCTTAATTAATGCACTAGCTACAGGATTCAAATCCCTTAGCTCATTCAATGCTGCTTCATTTAAAACACTGAATTTACTCACCAAATCAACATTGGTAACTGAATTCACACTTTGAGGAATGGCAATTAATGCTCGATCTTTGTCCGAATGATCAGCTTGACTAACAAGTTCCAGCTCATCCTTGTCTCTATTAATTTCAGCCTGAACCCTAACTAAATTACCTACCTCATTCAACTTCGGGCGATCTTTAAAAACTGCATCAAACCATTGACGTGTATTTATTTTACCATTTTCAACCTTTTCACTAATTGTAATTTCCTTAGAAATTGTACTCCCAACTTGATTAGGATTTTACCGACTAATTCACCTTGTGCAGAATTATCAATTAATTCTTTTTCAACATTGGCAGCCCTAGGATTGCTAACCCTAGCTGATTCTAATTCATTCTCCTTGTCTGCTTGCACTTCAACAACATCATCACTCTCCTCATTCAATATTGCAAAAGCATTAGCCATCTCAACAGTTTCTCCATTGCCCTTTCCAGCTTCCTTAGTTGACTTCTTCTTAGGATCAACCCTAGTCCGCGCATTAGGGTTTCTATTAGGTGGAATAAATTTCTTGCTTTCCTTGCTGCTTTCGATCTTGCACTTCATCATTCTTTCGTTGAATCATTTTAGCTCCTTCAATCTTGTCATTAGAAATATTTCCAGCAACTTTACAACTTTGCAAAATTCTGATAGGATTTTGTTTAGCAACTTCACCTTCTTCAGCCTTAAGTAGCAATTCAAGATGTGCTACATAGCATTCTTCATCATCATGACCTTGCAGCCTAAATAATTTGCAATACTTGGGGATATAATCATAATTAATTCTCACCCATTTAAATCTTGTTTCCCCAGTAACAGAATTTTTAATGCCAATCCTAACACGTTGAGGCCTAGGACCTAGTAAGTCGACTTTAACCTTCACCTTAGCACAACTAGGTCGATATTTTGACTTGGTAGCAGCATCAAGTTGCAATGGCTTCCCCACTGCTGTGGTTAAGAGTAAAATCAGCCTCTTGGACAAAGAAGACTAGTGGAAGCACTGGAAAAGAGATCCAAGCCACTGCAGTAGATGTTTTCTCCTTTGGATCAAACCAAACATCATACGTAAGGCCTCTCATCTGATGAGATACTTTTCCAATCTTCACATAGTAAGCTGGGCGTAACAATAAATGGACATAGTCAAGAAGTGATAATTTGATTAAAACATGCCTAGGATCCAAATAACCTATCGTGCACTCTCCTTTAATCTCAAGTTGTAAAGGAATTTATTTCTTCAAATCATGAAAGTCAGGCATACCATATGAAAACCTGCCAATGACTGCATATTATAATTCTCCACGTATTACCATATTGTCTACATCCTTATCAACCCATACGAATTGTGGTTCACCATGATGGAAGTCAATAGAAGGTTGAGGCAGTGTGTTCATGATATAGGGTTCAGTGGATGGTTTAAGTTTAGAAGCATAAGAATCTGAGGGTAGTAATGATGGAATAGGTTGTGTAGTGGTAGTAGGAAGGGGGCTGTCCAGTGGCCAAAGTGGCCATGGACGAGGCCACAAGAGGCTGCGCGAGTTTTATTCTCCAAATCGCCTAGTCCATTGGGATTTTAAAGTGTAGTTTGAACCGGGTATAGGTAGATTTTTTTTAGGATTAGAGCGTAGTAACTGGATGAGATAGTCTTGACTCCACTTTGACTAGTTTTATATAGATACTTAATTTGGGGTATGTGAACTTCATGCATATATTCTATCATAATCCACTTGCCTTGAGAAACACTGAGTGTATTATTTGAAGCCTATGATTGTGATGTTGACTCTAGATTTGCTTGAGAGTTTGCTTTGTTTAAGAGCACGAATCGAGCCGTTTTGAGTAAGTTATGTGCCATGTGTGAGTGAGGATTTTGTTTTCTCCGTGTTTAATACTTGACGTCTAGAACTTGCTCGGTGTATGTCCAAAGCAAAAATAGGAAGTTTGCTCAGTTAGGAAGTGATAAAGGCATTCCTTTCATAGCCAATTTATTTAAAGCTTCATAATTAGATGTTTACTAGTGAAAATTTGACCTTAACTAACCATTTTGAGCTTGTAGCCTTTCTTTGATAGCCATTGGGATTCCTGTTTCTTGTGCTAAATATCTGCGAGCTGTACTTGTGGTGTCATGAGCATAAAAGGCTAGTTAACGAAGTAGAAATTTATGGTTGTCGGAGGAAGACAAAAGGTACTTTAAGTGGAGGCTATGTGAAGGGATTTACCTAAAAAAGTGAAAGTAAAAGTGAAAGCTTGAAATATTGTGCAATAGCTGAGATATTAAAAAAAATCATTGTTCAAAAGAAAGAAGGAAAAAAAAATAGTAGTCCCTATCATTAGCTCATACTTTTGCTTAAAGGAAAAGGTTGGTGAAAGTTGACTCTGTGATGGTAAAAGAAAGATTGGTTGGGGGTAATAATGTTTGGAATAATTGTGGTGTATTAAATTGTTTGGGGGTGGTTAGTCACTACTACTTAAATATATCATACCCGTCCCATTACCTACATTACAACCTAAAGAAGTCCTAATTGATCTTAGCCAAGTAGATGGATATTAGTCGAGTCTTACACAAAGGGCAAGCTTATGGTATGTCTTTTGTTGCATGTGAGTTCTTTTTTGAGAGTGAGTGCTTCATCTTTATGTGAACTTTTGTTCATGATTCATTCTCTTGTGTGAATTTCTTCATTAAACTTTAGATTTATTGTGAGGGCACATGATTTACAAGAAGCGAGCTCTTTATTAGTCTCTTGGATAGAGTGAGTACTTGTATGACTTATTGGGTGAGTCTGGAGTTGATGTGGGATTGGGAGGTTGATTTGATGCACTTGGTTGTTTTTAAATATTCTTGGCATGGATTTCGTGTGAATAAAACATAATGAGTGCATATGCAACTTGTTAAGTGTCTATATAAACCCAATTCGTTGTGTGAGTAGTTTTAATGTGTCTTGAGTTCAAGTTATAAGTTGCTCGAGGAGGAGCAATGATTTAAGTGTGGGGTGTTGATACGAGGCTAGATATTGCAATAATTTCTATACTTTCGCCTCGTGTTCATGCTTTGACTTGTGATATTTGTTGAGAGTTTGAGTAGAATTGCTCTTATTTGGTGTGTTTCACGTTGTAGGAATTATGTTGATTATATGAAGCGTTCGTGGAGCAAAGTTTAGTTAAAAGAAGGGTTTTGAAGTCTGAGTAGAAGCCCGAGGGCCGAGCGAACCAAGGCATGGAGGAAAACAAAGAAAAATTGAAGTCCCAGGAAAAGTAGCTTACGACAACGCACTGTGCAATGCACTATGCGCGCCGTATGCCAATTTCTGCAAAAGTGAAAAAAAGACACCCTCAGTGAATCGACCCTATGGCACCGCACTGCGCAATGTACTGTGTGACGCCGTAGGCTTAAAATCCTGACACTTCAATTTCGATTTTATTTTGGATTCCCGACTTGTGTGGTCTATGGGGACGGTATAAAAGCCCTAAAACACGTCCCAAAACATATCTTTTGACCTGGGAAGGAGAAAAAGGAGGCTAGCTTTGGAGACTTCAAGAACACAAGAGTTTTTCTTAAATTCTTTCTTTCTTTTAGTAATTTATTAATTCATAAATTACTTTGACATGATTGTTATGAACATGAGTGGCTAAGTTACCCATTCTAGGGTTGATTGAACCACTGCAATGCTTTTGTGTTATGAATTATTGCTTTAATGAATGAAACTTGTTAACCTTCCTATCTAAGTGTTTATGATTTGTATGTTATTGGTTGGTAGAGCTCTCAATTGATCGTGCCCTTTATTCTTGTGCATCTTGGGATAGATTCATGAGTTAGGGTTAAACACTTAGAAATATTTCAACCTAAAACAAAGGCATTACTTAGATTGTCAAAAAGGTGATTTGTGACCATTGACCCCGATTGTGAACCATACATGTAGTCCTACGTATCTTCAGTAATTAATTGGGAAATTAGTTAGTAAAAGTTACAATTATTACACGGTAGTGAGTAGTTGTAAATTTGGAGCAAGTTTTCAATAGGAAGAAGCAAGTTGAATCCATTAATGCATTGTTCTAACACATGAGTAGGAGTTTGGTAGATCACTCCTAGGCTTCTAAACCCTTGAATTAATCTGCTTCTTACTACTTTGCTATTTACTTTATTGTTAATTAGTTGTTAACTTTCGAAGTTAATTGATTAGATAAGTTAGATTAGAAACTAGATTTCGAGTTTTCTCTGTGGGATTCGATCTTGGGACTTTAAGTACCGAGCTATATTTGTTGCGACCACTTAGTCCCTTTTATAGGATGTAGTTGGGCGTGATCAAATAACAAAAACAGAAGTAAAGATTTCAATTAAAACTGCTTTGAGAGTAGAAATGAGTAGAGTTTCTGTACATATTTCTGAATGTTTTTACAAGGTAAATGAGACGCTATTTATATTTCACTAAGGTGAGGACAATTAAGGTCAGTAACTAGCCATTTTCCCATATTTAGATCATGGTTTACCCACGATCTTACCATTTAATGCTGAATTAATGGGCGGAGATCATGAGGTGACTCTTCCGCTGGAAATGAGCTGACTCCCCGAGGCTTTGATTTCTCACCTCGGGGATATGTACTTGCTGATCACCTAGGCGACTCATCCGTTGGGCTCGCCGAGGATCCTAGCCTCAGGGCTTTGCATTGAAGATCAAATTGTCTACCTCGTGTCCAACCGTATGAACATTCGTGTGATATATCCCAAACCATGCGCTCGAGGCGCCACGTATGCAAGCTATTTTTCACCGAATATAGATAGTTTCCCAACTCCTCGGTCAAGCTACAGAGTTTTGGAGGAGTTGAATGAGATTAGGCAGGAGATCGACGTGGCAACATGTGCGCCTAGCAATTTAAAAAGACGGCCATCACTTCAACTTCTTACTCGTTACACGTGGTGACCATTGAACGGTCACGCTGTTTCAATTTTCCTTCCCAAGGAAAAACAATGATGAGTTTTCCTCTATAAATACAACCTGATCGCCTTCCTCCACACTTGAAAATTACTGAGCAACAGTGAATTTTTCTAAAGCAAAGAGCAATTCTCATTTTTTCTTCTTTAAATATCTAATCATAATCAAGAGTTCATACCCAATTTCTAGGAAAAATATCCACAACCAATTATGTACAAAATTTCTTAGGTCCTTCTAATAAATGAGTTCCTTAGGCCACCACTATGATTGTCAACGGTGAAATAGTCAACGTCGCTGAACCACTGAATGTCGTCATTCTATCAGATGACAATAATGTGGCAACAGCTGATGCGGGTGGTTTGAACACAAGGCGGCACAAAACCACCACTTGTTGCGATAAATCTGATAAAGTAGACGGTAGAGAAGACGATGTCGAGGCTGCTAATTAAAGCGATAGAAGAGCCGACGTTGGTGTGGCTGGTGGAGCCGAGGCAGAGTCATCGAAGCCCAAAAAGATCTCTGCCGAAAAGGAGCTCGTGCCCTACTAGATCATCCCTTCAAGCTTTGACATAAAAAAAGACTTCAAGTTGCAAGATTAGTCGGATACTCAGCAGGAGAAAAACAAAAGTGTTCCAGTGCAAACTAGACCGACCCTGATTACTTAGGCCCACATGGCTTTGGTTCGGATTGCAAGTGGGGCTCCGAGGTCCAAATCCATGTGCTCAGTCCGACCAATAGAAATTCTGACTCTGTAGAGGGCCTCTCTTTTGTATGCACTTATCCTTTCACAAGTGGATTTTCTCTCCCTGTTCATGGGGTAATTGACACGTTCTGCTGAACGTGCAATCTTTGCCTAGCCCAACTTGGCCTCGGGCTTTGGAGGGTCGTTCAGTGTTTGTATTGGCTAAGTCGAAAGGCTAAGGTGCCTTTCACTTTTCAACATTTAATTTCTCTTTTCTACCCCACCTTAAGGTAGGTTGTGGTCTTGAATAATTGGGGTAAGTACTTCTTGATTAGAAAGAGTGAAGATACATGAGACCGAGACTGGTCGACCGATACATCCTTTTACCAACAAACCAGTTGTCTGCCAAGCTTGCGTTCCCCGAGGTATGGAACGACAAATGTAAGTGATCCTCTGCATAATTTATCTGCCTTCCAACTCTAAACTCAAGCTTAACTTCCATCTCATGCTTGAATCTTATAGCGAACAAGGTCCCTGTCGAACCCCTACCTGATCTAGTTCACTGGGTTCAAGCAATGATCAAGGCTCGAACTCATCCCAAGAGGACTTGGATAAGCATTGCCGCCGAGCCAGACAATAAGTAGGTGTGCAAGAAGCACGGTGAGTGTTTAGTCACAAACTAATATCTTTAGGGATCGCCGGAGGTTTCCTTTCCACTGATTTTGCCCTTTTTATTGCAGGTTTCCCTAATAGGGTGGCGAGCAACAAGCCCAAAGAGAAGAAGAGCAAAAAGGGAAAGGGAAGAAAAAGAAGAAGGATGCTCCCAACGCTGATGCCAGCTTAGCTAAAATAGAAAGCTTGGCTGGTTCTTTAAAGAAAGCTAAGACTTCCAAAGCTTCGCAGGGTTCCTCTAGTCAGGGGATCTCTTCTAAAGGTGATGACGACATCTTCATAGGTCGCTTCGCTTCTATTTTAAAATCTTCTTCTTTTTCTACTAAGCTTCCAATATACACTCCCACATATTAAAAAAAAAAAAAAGGGCACCTCAGAGAAGTCAACTCAAGCTGTACGCCCTCAGGTCGATGAGCAACCTGGCTCTAACGCTGAACCCGCATCCGAGCCGCGGAGGGGCTTAAGAGAGGAGCCAAGTGATGAGGGCAACGAGGCTCCCAAGGAAGTCGAGGTAGTATACCTTGAGGGGTTTGACTACGCTGCTACTAAGGCCAACATTAAAGCCAAGGTAGGTGAGGCTGAACTTCCTTCCTCTGTTGAAGAAAGGGTGGTACCAAGCGCGACTCGAGCGAATTTTGATCCCCCTAGCGCCTCGGACTCTGTAAGAGCTATGAACAGGATCGAGGTCTCTGTCGATCTATGTCTCTTTGACGACTTGATGGACTTTCCCATGAGCCTTGGGGGGCTGTTCGATCCGAAAAAAGAAAATCATGTGAAGGACATGTCCCCGGGAATGTTGTTGGCTCATTCTGCGGGAAGCGCAGTTCAGGTAACTTTGATGCTCATACCAATTCTTTTCGATTAAGACACTCATTCTAAAACTTATCCTCAAACCTTTTAAATAGCCTTTTGTACTCGCTCAAGTCGATGCAAATTGAGCACAACCGGGCCGTGTATCTTTAATGCGTGGGAGATGCTTGGGATAAGCAAAAAGCAGGGTACAAAGGCTCAATTGGACAAGCCTAACTTTAAGCTAGGTCAAGCACGCGAAGCTGTTGTTGCCTCCGAGGCTTGGATGCAAGCTTTAAATAAAAGTGACAAGATCGAAAGCTCAAGATTAACCACCGAGGTTGAAGGAGTGCGTGGCGAGCTGGACCGAGCCAACACCAAATTTGTGGAAATCACTGAAGAATATCACAATAGACAGGCCGGTCACATGCTCAAAATGAAAGAGCTGGAACGTAACGCGGCGATGCTTGAGGCTGAAGTTGAGCACCTTCAAGGCGAGGCTTCCACTTCAGAGGAAAGAGCCAAAGCTAAGGCCATGCGGTCCGGATTGGACATAATCTAGGCCATCATTAAGACTCGACTGAAAGTGCTCGAGCAATGCAAATGGGGATGGGGGTTGACTTGGACACTGAGATTTCCAGGGCCCAAAATGATGCAGCCCGAGCCCAAGCTATCTTTGATGAGCTTTCTTCAAGTGAAGGCTCAGGCAATGAAGAAGTCGAGAGCGACAATGATGAGGAATACAATGAAGGGGGTACTTCCGAAAGGGAAGATGACCCCAATGCTTAGCATTTTCCTTTTCATCTTTTGGTTTTTTCTTATGTTGTGGCATTCGGGTCTGAATGTATAAATAACTTTTAAGGCCTTCGAACCCTCTTTAATAAAGTTTATTTTTTCTTTCATGTGTTAGCCTTTACTTTGTTTAAAAGCACGACAGGACACTTAGAATAATTTTTTCTTGCAAGACTTTATAACAAACCGATGCTAGCTTAGAACGATATCTCGTTCATGTGCCGAGGCATAAAGAAATAATCTTATTTGAATAATATTAGGTATCGAAACCAAAAGATGTATAACCAAGTTCCTTTCTTGATGAGCCGTAACTGGCATTTACATGTTCGGGAGACAGTCGGGAATGTAAGAGTGCTAGCTAGTCTTCAGGTCCGCTCGTAATCCCTGATGTGAGAGGCTTCGAGTCGGTCTTGAGTGCATACCGTCCTTTCCAGTCCTCCAGTGTTCGGGTGCGAATAGCAAGGACCCGAGCACTATACTTTGTTCCCTCCGCTTCCTGAAAAAGTCAAGCAAAGAAAATAGGGGGTCAATTGAATTATTCGACCTAAGCATTAGAGCGATTGCGTCTCGAGGCCGTAGGTGAAAATTCATTTACATAGTACCTTGGTATCAAAAAGAATACCGCTTCAAATTGGAGGCATTCCAATTCAAGGGTTCTATTTAGCCTTTCATGTCTTCCAATTGATAGGATCCCTTACCAACGATTGTCTTTATTTGATAGGGCCTTTCCTAATTTGCTGTGAGTTTTCCCGCATTCTTCTCTTTGGTGGTTTGATTTGAGGCCTTCAATACATAGTCTACAATTTTGAAGGCTTTAAGTTTAGCTTTCCTATTAAGGTAAGCCTCGATTTTCCTCTTTTGGGTTGTCAACCGAAGCAAAGCCATCTCTCTTCGGCCTTCAAGGAAATATAACTCCACATGCATTGCTTGCTGATTTGACTCTTCGATTACATGGGCATATCAAAGACTAGGTTTGCCGACCTCCATAGGAAACAAAGAGTCAATCCCATATGCAAGAGAAAACGGAGTTTCACCCGTGTTGTTCTTTTTTTCAGTGGTGCGCATTATCCATAGCATCCCGGACAAATTCAACAGTCCACGGGCCTTTAACTTCATCAAGCCTCTTCTTGATATTTTTGATGATTATTCTATTCGAGGACCCAGCCTGCCCATTGGCACTCAGATGATAAGGAGTCGAAACCACTCTTTTTACCCCCCATATTGCAAAAAAAAAAAAAAATTAGTGACATCCAAACCCATGAATTGTGAGCCATTGTCACATGATATATCCTTTGGGACTCCGAACCTACAGATGTTGTTTTTCCAAATGAAGTTGATGACCTCATTCTGCCTAACTTTAGCAAAAGACCCTGCTTCTACCTACTTGGTAAAGTAATCAGTGACCACGAGGATAATCTGAACACCATATTTGGCTTTAGGGAGTGGCCCAACAATATCCATCCCCTATTACATAAGGGCCATGGCGACATTACCGAATACAAAAGTTCAGCTTGTTGATGAAACATTTGTGCGTGTCGTTGGAACTTATCACACTTTTTCACAAAGGCCTTAGCGTCCACGCTGATATCTGGCAAATAATAGCCTGCCCGAAGTGATTTATGTACTAGAGATTTTCCACCAGAGTGGTTGCTACACTCGCTCTCGTTCACTTCTCTCATCACATATTCAACTTCCCCTGTACCTAAACACTTGGCCATCGGGCCGCAATACAACTTCTTATAAAATTGGCCCTGAATCATTGAATAAGGGACTGCTTGTGTTCTGAGCGTTTTGGCTTCCTTCTCATCTATTGGCAGAGTCCCCAAGTCTAAATACGAAATAAAATTGGTGCCCCAATCCCAAGTGTTATTTACTGAATTTACTTCCATGTTAATCTTTTCTATAGCAGATGCTAGGAGCCGGACGGTTGAGTCAGTCCTTAAGTCTCTTCTTTGACAGCAGAGCCTAGATTGGTTAAGGAGTCAGCCTCAACATTTTCCTCCCGAGGTACCTATTTGACTTTCCATTATTTGAATTTTGCCAGGATTTTTTTAGCCCGAGCTAAGAATTGTTGCATCCTGTGCTCTTGAGCTGAGTAATATCGGAGTACTTGATTCATTACTAGCTGCGAATCACGTTTTAATTCTACTCTTTCTGCTCTCATTTCTGTTGCCAACTCCAACCCTGCCATGGCTGCCTCGTACTCTACCTTATTGTTGGTCAATTTTTTGAACCTAACGGATTGTCTTATTTTTTCCCCTGTAGGAGCCACTAAGACTATACAGCCCTGAGCCCTTTGATTTTGTAGCCCAAAAAGTGTAAAGTATCCAAACCCCGAAAGTTGGTCCTTTAGACATTAAGTTCTCCTTTTCAGCCTCAGGGAGAATCTTAGTGCTAAAATCACCCATGAAGTCTACCAACACTTAGGAATTTATGGTTGTTCGAGGCTGATAAGTGATGTCGTATTCACTCAACTCGACTGCCCATTTAGTTAACCTTCCCGACAACTCAGGCTTATTCAATATTATTTTTCAAAGAAAAGTTATAACTACGGGTATGGGGTGACATTGAAAGTAAGGCCGAAGTTTTCGAGTAATGACAACTAGGGCAAGTGCCAATTTTTCTAGATGAGGGTACCTAGTTACATCATAAAGGAGTGTTTTTCTCACATAGTATATAGGCTGCTGCTTTCCATCCGCCTCACGAACCAGGATTGCACTCACAGACACCTCGAACACGGCCAAGAAGACCAACAGTGTTTCTCCATCTTTTGACTTCCGAAGCAAATGCGCTAGCAAAGTAATGTTTCAATTCCTTCAACGTTTCTTTGCACTCCGGTGTCCATTCAAAAGTGGTGTTCTTTTCTAAGACTTAGAAAAACTTGTGGCATCATTCAGAAAACCTCGAGATGAATCTACTTAAGACAGCGACCCAACTAGTTAAGCGTTGAACTTCTTTAGTCCCCGAGAGAACTTTGGGGATTTCTTCAATGACTTTAATCTTTTCAGGGTTCGCCTCGATACCCTGTTCGGAGACGATGAACCCCAAAAATTTTCCCGAGCCAACTTCGAAGGCACACTTCTCAGGGTTCAGCTTCATATTGTACTGCCTAAGAATGGAAATATCTTATGTCAAATGATTCAGATTATCCTCTGTCCGATTCGACTTTACTGGCATGCCATCTATGTAAACCTCTATCGACTTCCCAATGTAATCTTTGAACATTAAAAACACTAGCCTTTGGTACGTCGCCCCAGCATTTTTCAGGCCGAAGGGCATCACTTTGTAGCAATACGGGGCTCGATCAGTGATTAATGAAGTCTTCTCTTCATTCTTCGGATCCATCAAGATTTGATTGTACCCCGAATACGCGTCCAAGAAGGTTAACAGTTTATGTCCAGCTGTGGAGTCTATTAACCTATTTGTTTGTGGCAACGAATATGAATCTTTGGGCAAGCTTTATTCAAATCCGTATAATACACGCACATCCTCTATTTTCCATTCTTCTTTGGCACGACCAGAATATTTGCGAGCCACTCGGGGTATATGACTTCCCTCACGAAGCCATTGTCAAGTAGCTTCTTTGTTTCATCTTTGATAACCTTTTCCTAACACCAACACGTGGCTTTTTCTTTTGCTTCACTGGAGAGTGGTGAGGATCCACGTTAAGTTTGTGTATCTCCAGATAGATCCCAATTATATTGGCATGGGACCACGTATAGGAGTCATTGTTCGACATCAATAATTCAACAACAACTTTTTTTGAGTCCAGGTCCAACTCCGAGCCGACGAACACCTTTCTATCCAGAAATTCCTTCGATAGTGCAAAGGAATCCAACTCCTCGACGGTTGAGTCCTCGGCTTTTTGTTTTTTAGGCTTCTAAATACACACCGGGATCTTGTCCACCACACCTTCTTGGGGATCCATTTTAAGAGCCAAACCCCCTCCTTCATCAGACCCCAGGTGCGATGATTTCTATTTTTAAGGCAACCGTATAGCACTCTCTAGCTACACGTTTCTCACCTCGGATTGAACGAATTTCCCAAGGAGTAGGGAATTTGATGACTTGGTGAAGAGTGGATGGAACGACCTCCATTGCATAAATCCAACGTCTTCTGACAATCACATTGTAAGTCATGTCCTCGAGCATAACTTGAAACATAGTTTCTTTAACAACTCCTTCCGCATATGTAGTGAGCGTGATCTCACCCAATGTTTCTTCGTCGAGTTGTTTAAACAGGTCAAGATGGTTGCCTTCGGGATGATAACCTCAACCACATCTCTTTCACTGCCCCGTAGCTAATGATAGTCACTGAGCTCGCGGGGTCAATCAAAAACAATATCTTTACCCGAACCTCTAGTTCGAGTTCTTTTCTCCATTGTAATGGAGAGCTTTACAAACTTCTTTGCGACTGCAAAGTTCACGTTGTTCACCTCTGAACCCTCTGTTATCACATTATCAACCCTTTTGGGGGATGAGGCCCTCGGCAGTTGTGCATCT
The DNA here is from genome assembly GCA_029990175.1 of Petunia secreta. Lineage (NCBI taxonomy): Eukaryota > Viridiplantae > Streptophyta > Magnoliopsida > Solanales > Solanaceae > Petunia > Petunia secreta. Next base: position 34,603,867 of record JARKIP010000022.1, read on the forward strand.
CCTCTACTTTTTTCGAAGTTCTGTTTTCCTTGTCAGTCAGATACTCTTTTAATATGCCTTTCTTAAATAAATCAGCCATTTCGAGGCGCAAATCCTTACAGTCCTTAGTTAGGTGCCTATAGCCAGCATGAAAGTCGCAGTGAAGGTTGTGATACCTCTTCCTAGGGGCCGTTCTCATATCCTTTGGGAGTCTCACCCCTTGACCAGTCATCCCTTTAACCACGCTCACAAAATCTGTGTTCGACACATTGATATTGTAAATAGAGATGTGAGGCAAATACTTCTCCTTAGACACTAAGGATGGCCCTATGGTGTTCTTTTAATTAGTGCTTTTGTTAACTTTCCCTCCGAGCCGGTGGCTAACATATTTTCCCCCGAGTCTTTGACACACATGTTACTTTTAGGAGTTGTACGAATTGTACCGACCCTTTGAGTTCCCACGTGGTGCATCAGTGCGTCGAGAAGACTCGGAGAAATTTCTATAACTAGAACCCCGACCAGCTGCTCTCCATTATGCTTTTTCCAATCTAACTTTAGAAGTAGCCCTATCGTGCAACTCATTCGATGTATGAGCTTTCCATTGTTGGAGGTCTCTCTTACACTCGACAGCAGCCTCAAAATTCCTGACATTGATATTCTTTATGAATGTCATGATTGCCAAATTGTCATCCATCATTGGCAATTCCATTATCTCTGCTTGGAAGCACTCGAGGAAGTTCTTAATAGGCTCCCGCACACATTGCCTAACCTCGAAGATGTCATCTTTTTTCTTGAAGATCTTTTCTTCTCTAGTATGAGCTTTAATGAACAAATCAGCCAGTATCGAGATAGACTCGGAGGGTAGGTGCATATACCAGGGTAATGCTCATTTTTCTAAGGTATCTCCAAAGTTCTTCAAGAACATGGACTCCTTCTCCACCAGGCCCAGATTATCGCTTTTCACCATGGCCATATGCTCAGCCACGTGATCAGCAGGGTCGGTAGTACCGTCATTCTTTTCCACTATCTGAGCTTGAAATGCTTCGCGATGGGAGCGGGGTCAGCTTCAGGCTTTTAAAATTGCTGCCTACATTTATCGATATCCAAGATTCTTTGAGTCTTCCTCACCTCGGGGATGTTTTCGAGCTATTTTTTTAAATTGGGCTTCAAAATCTCTTTTCCACTTCTCAAAGTCTGCCGAAATGCTTATTTTTGCCACTGTAGGAATCATTCCAAAAGCTGGAATGCCATGTGGAGCAGTCCCCGAGCGTCCAGACGCAGCCTCATTTAGAAATCCCCTTGTTGTCGCGCCAGCAGGGACGGAGTTTAGGATGCCTCCAGTAGCAGTCATAGGTGGAGTGTTGGTGGGAGTGGTATTATTTCTCGTATTCTTTGAGAGGGTTTGTAGTGAACTACGAAATTCAGCATTAATAGCTGCTTGCTCAGCAAGTTGCCCCTGAACTTGTTGCATAAAATTCATAAAGTACGCATTACAAGTATCATTTGACCCCGATGATGAAGAAGGGTGTGGAGGAGGTGGAGGAGGTGAGGGTGCGACTGCCTCACTGTTTAGGAGAGGCGGAGGTACAAATGGACTATCACCAATTTGCACATCGGGCATTGTTGATTCCCATTAACACTATCGTAGTTATCAGCCATCGTCGAGAATTAAAGATAAAAGCGTGAACTAACGTGCTGTACAACTTTGGAACAAGGTGTAATTGCTTGTTCCCCACAGATGGTGCCAATTTATATTAGCCTAAATCGGATTAGGTTAATCAATCGAATTTGTGATGGGGTTTACAAGCAATATGTCGTATTAAAGTTGATAATTTAATAGAAGCAAGTGAATAACAAGAACATAAGTACAGATTTAAATTATTATTGCTTTGAGAGTACAAATAAGTACAGTTTCTGTATATATTTTTTAATGCCTTTACAAGGTAAATGAGACGCTATTTATAGCTGATGCAGCCTGTGTCTGTGCTGATCAAGCTGTGTTCGTGCCATCGAGACCGGACACATGATGCCAAGCCAAGACATTGCATGATGTGCATATTCATCTAGCGTGGCCGGGAGGAAGCAGTGACTTGGAGAATGAGTGGCCGGGTGCCAAACTCAAAAGTTGTAGAATCAAGTTCAAGCCCGAGGCAGACAACATTCGAGCCTTAAAGATCGGCACCGAGCAGTGAGGCGACCAAGGGTTACACTTGAGCCCGAGGCAGAAGAGCACCCGAGCCACTAAACTTAGTTTAGCTCTGCGTGACTTTGTTTTATAGTCCGACTGTGGGCATATTTACTATTTTAGCCTTGGGGCTTCCTGTATAAACCCCTTTACATTTCATTTGTTAGATACCCGAGACTTTGAATATTGAATATTAGATGTGATGCTATTGTCTCCGATGTAAGCAACCCCATCGTGGGAACCTTTGTTATAGGAACTTGTTTCTTTTGGTGGAATCTAATTGAACTCTTTCCTCTTTGATCATTCATTTTATATGAATCAGTTTTTTCTTGAGGATCTTTGCTTAGGATAGGTGTCTATTCACCATCTAATCAAAAGGTATCGAGACTAGTTCCTTGGTATTGTTTGATTGTAGTTGAGTCTGTGTCTTGCTTTATCTTTACTTTTCTGTTCTTTACTTCTGCGTGTGAGTTTTTCACTTGTCACGTTTGGCTTGCATCATCTTGGTATTAGAGAAAAATTTGGATTTTCTTCTTATACATCAAATCCCGTTCTACGTTATATTCATGCTTTTGTATCTTTGTTTCCATTTTTGTGTTCTTGTTTGTGTTGTTGTTTTTGTTCTTACATAAACAAATTAAGAATAGAAGAAAATTAAAAAATTTTGGTTGATTGTTGGTGGTTTGGGTTAAAAAACCACAAATTCATTGTTATCGGTTACCGTAGAACCTGAAAACCATTGGTTGTATGTCGTTTGACAAAGAGGGTTTCTACGTGGTCGAACTATCAGATGTCGGTGTTTGATACTCTAGTTGTGTTGGGTTGTTTGATGTTGTTGTTTTTTTTTTTTTTTTTAAATTTTGGGTCAAAATTCTTGCTTGAAATTTGAAGCTCCATCATTAACCACCATCTAAACGCCAGAAACATGTTAAATTCTTAACTGTGTACGAACACGCGAAGCTGTTAGCATTGCTTAGAGCTCAATTTACTCCATTTGAATGGAAAAGCAACGGAGAGCGACCTGAATCTTACTTCGGTTGCGGGACTGTTAACATGCTTGAGATTCTCCGTACATCGAAAAGGAAAGGTTCTCAGTTCCATTGAAAAAGAAAGGGTTTAGCGCCGCTGCTAAAACCCCAGGTGAAAAGTTGTCTGCTGAAAAAATGAAACTGGATAAGGAAAAACTCTAGGTCTGTACAAGTGGATAAGGAGGGACCCCTTCCATTTCCATACAGGAGTGGAGTGTCCGAGGTTTCCAAAAGGGGAAACAAGGCGTGGATTTTCTTAAGTTCTCTTTCTTTCTTTCGTTGTGTTCATTAAATCTCGTTAGTAGATCTATGAGTACTTCTCCTACACTAGATTCTACTAATTGTTCGAGCTTTTAGGAACTCGTGCATGAAGGGTCGAAGTCCAAAATTTCGTAGTTAAATTCTTGACCTCCCGTGTGCAGTTAAACAATGTTCGTTCAATCAAGTCGAACATCAATTCACTCTTCCCAAATGAGACTGTGAATCTTGTCGAACTCGAAGGATCTTGAGGAAATCGATCAATCCGACGAACCCATTGAGACAAGTTCTTGAACGATCGAACCTACAAATTGAGTGGACCTGAGTGCCACCCAAACAAAGTGAGTGAGTGAGTGAGGTGATTTCTAACTATACTTTCTTAGACTTTGATCTTTGTAGGTAAAATAGCTGGAAACAGAGAGAAAGGTGTGGATACGCCTGCAGTGTCGTTGGCTGATCTTATGGCCGCGATAAAAGGCCTCAATGCTGAGCTGAAAGGAGTGGGAGTTCGAGTTTCCAATGTCAAACACGACCGAACCTACGAGGCCTTACCAAGGTCCAGGGTTGGAACAAGTAACTCTACTCCTATGCGGCCGACGCAATTTGCTGAGTTGGCCCAACACCAACAATTGAGCGTTGAAGCTGCTCGCAATGAGCAAAACATGGTAATTTCTAAAGCTGATTTACCACCACTTCAAAGGCCCCAAAGGAATTTAGTAGCCATTGCTGAAGAAGGTGATGTTCGAGATGGAGAGTATCCCGAGGCTGATGCTGAATATGAGCCACCGTTCTTCCCACGAGGACAGGCTCAACGAGGCCGTAGGAACCCTTAAGGTCGAGGTTGAGGAGCTTATATTGATCACCTTCTTGAATACGAGGCTGATAATTATCCGGAGCAAGCTCGAGGTGGTAGAGATACAAACTTAAACAGTGTCAAGATCACTATTCCACCATTCAGCGAAACTAGTGATCCGGACCAATATCTTGATTGGAAGGTTCGATTGGAACGAATCTTTGAAACAAATGGAGAAGTCTGCTGAACCTACTAAGGAACCTGAGAAAGAACCTGGTTCGTTCTCTGGTTCTATGGCTGGTGATGATGCAGATCTGAGAGAAATAGATGAGTATGAGGAGGATAATCAAGAAGGTGTTAGTTTTACTGAGCCCCTAAATATTGTATATCCTGAAAGTACAGAGGAAAATCCAGCTCCTCAAGCTAGTGAGGGATCCTCTAGTGAGAGAGAGGTTGTGGTTGTAGAGGACCAAAGGAGGAAATTGGAGAAACAACCTATATTGCAGGTTCAGTCAAAAGTAGCAAAAAAGCACAGATTGGTCAAATGAGGTGAACGTGTGTGGAGTTCCAAAGATGGGAGTTATGGTGATTTAGATGAGGGTATGAGAGAGAGCAGCAGAAAGGCTGCAAGTCATGCTAGGAGATTTGTGACCAAAGTATATGTTAGGGAACAATAGGAGAAGGCTGGTGAAGAACCTGAGATGTGTGGGAAAGGCTCTAAGGTTAAGCTGGTGAGAGGTGAGGAAAATAGAGAAACGAAAAGAAGAGTGGAGTACTTTAGGCGGTTACCCCTAGTGAAAGGTAAAATTCTCACAGACCTTGAGTTGGAGGGTATGACTCAGTTAGGTGAAAAGCTGAGTGCTCAAGGTTAGTTGAATCTATTTCGCGATGAAACTAAAAAGCTGCGAGAATAAGAGGTTTGAGATTTACTCAAACGGTGAGTGAGGGGATAGTGACCATAATTGCAAAAGGATTGGTGATTCAGTTCGACTGTAATGAACTTGGTGTGATTTTAGGTGTTCCATCTCAAGGCTATAGCGAGTATTTGAGAAACTCGTGGCCGGCAAGAGGCTATGGTGTGTTTGCTTTGGAGGTGACCCAGAAATTTGCAGGGAGACCTAGACTGACAAGGGCTACACAAGTTAAGAAGAAGGCTATGCAACCCTTCTATCAGTTGTTGTTTGAATTTGTGCTAAAGAAGCTGCTGCAGAGGTCAGAGAGGCATAGTGAGGCCAACTTTGTTGATCTGACCTATATGGACCTGCTAGATAGAGAGGTTCATATAAGTCTGCCTGATTTGATGATAAAGAACATACGTAGGGTGGCTGATATGGGGTTAGAAAAATATGTCTTAGTCTATGAGTTTCTGTTGGGCAAGATGTTTGAGTTCTTTGGGGTAGGGGTGTGCAAAACCAAACTGGTACCGATATCCGAACCGTTACCGCTACCGATAAGCATAACGGTATCGGTATAACAGTTATTGGTTCGGTAATGGTATAAATTTCTAATACCGATAAGATATCGGTATGGTAACGGTTTCTATATATCATTACCGTTACCGTACCGATAACCGATAAGGATTTTTTTTTTATAATTTTTATGTTTTTATTTATTATTAGTATATTAATTTATATGTTAAAGTATAAATATTATTGCTACTAGTGGCTATTTGTCGTTACAAACATATGAGGCCTGGCCCATTTTGAATTTGTCATTACAACATTCTAAGATGGAGAATGTTGGGGAGAAAACATTGCAGAAGGTGCATAGATGTTGGCGGAGGAAACATTACTGTAAAATGATAATCCCTTGATTGAGGTTGCTAATGTTGATAAGTAATATTAATAGCTGTCTGTATATGGAAGATATGAATGAAATTTACCTTCTTTTGGGTAATTTGCTTTTTTATAGGTTGTGCTGCTGCTTGTAACAAAAGTTTATAAGTTGTACATTTAAGAGTAAAGCTAATCTTTTTATGTGCTTTTGTGAGATTTCTTATTAATCGAGCAAGCTTTCTTTGATTACTTCCTTTCATAAATATGGGTTATTGTGGCTTTAGTATACCGCTTACCGAACCGTTAACTACCGATAACCGATAGCTTATCGGTTTTTACATAATTACATACCGTTAATCGATATACCGTTACCGATAAGCTTAAAACCGTACCGTACCATACCATGAACACCCCTACTTTGGGGTGCCCGTTGTAAAGTGGACTGAGCCAGACTATAATGACATGTTTGGGAGGAACATTCTAAAGTCCTGTAACTATATGTCGGATGGTGAACCTGCTGATGAACTAGTGCATGTGGAAGAGGATGCTGAGGAGGTGCGTGCTGCTAGAGTGGACAGAAGGATAGAGGGGTTCAGGAGGCAACTTGAGAGCAGAATTATAAGCTGGCATGGTTGAATGCAGAGAATACCAGGCCGGACGCTGAGCTGGAACGTGAACGTGAAGGTGAAGGAAACTCGCGTCCTCTTACCAAGTTACTTGCTCACTTTACATCCCCGATATTCTCCAATTCTAAACTAGTTCCCTTCCCCAGTCCCTTTCAGTTGGTTCTTTTTATTGGCATGTTAAGACAATTTATTACTTTTTTTGTTTGTAATATTTGGATGTTGTTTTGGATGTTTTAAGCCGGTTTGGCACATATTTTGTTAAAATATCCTTTACTACTATTCGCCGGTGTTTACTGTCTGAAACAGGTTCCTGACTTCAAAGGTTGGCTAGCTGCCTATGGCACTAGAGTCAACTTTACTTAATTTAAGTTGAGCAGGTTCATACACTGTGAACTTTTTGATGATGCCAAAAGGGGGAAGTTAGGATGTTGTGTAGATTAGTTTATATTTGTGATCTATTTCGCCTAACTATTTTACCCTAGTTCATGTTTTGTTTAGTACTTGTATATACATGTTCTTGTGCTAATTTCCTCGGTAAGACAACATTATTTGTCATCATCAAAAAGGGAGAATTTGTTGAAGTATGGTTTTGATGAATGACAAAGGACCTAGTGCTGCATGGACAATGAAATAGTTCACAGTTGAAGCAGTGGACGAAGATGTTCAAGTTGATTTTCGAATTCAAGACGAAGAAGGAAAAATGAGCAGCTGAAGTCAGAGTCTTAATCCTGGTTGAAGAAGGAAGAACTTAAAAGCGGCGCTGATTAAAGAAGAGTTTCCTTGGCGAGGAAGGATTGAAGACTTAGGGAAAACAACTTAGGTTTCATATAAGGAAAAGTTGTCAAACCTTATTAGAAACGGATTTCAAATTATAAATGGAGTTCCAAGAAAGTCGTAGGATTTCAAGAACTCTGTAAATACAAATTGTTTTGGCCAGAAAATTTTACGCACTCAAGAATTCTCAACAGAGCAAATCAATCGTGAGAGCTATTATGTGCAAGAGCAGAAGCAAGGCAGTGGAACCTGACATAGTTGGATTTTCATTGATTTAGTCTGTCGTGTATAGAATCTATAAATAGGATATCGAGTTGTAATCATATTAGCTTGTTTAGAAGCAGAGAGAAAAGATTACTTTTTGATGAGACAGCTTCAACTTTACAAGCTATAGTGAAGCTTGGAAGGTTCTAGGTACTAAGACTGTTGGTTCCTTGATTGCATTGAATTGTAATCTAAAACTTGCTCAGTTTTTCTTTAGTGGAAAGTTTAAATCCCAAGAGTATTGGGTCGTGATTTTTGATCCCTTGAGCAAGGATTTTTCCATGTAAAAATCTCTGTGTTCTTTATATTCCACATTTATTTTAAGTTACAGAGATAGGTGAAACTTGCAAGGAACCTGGTTCTTTGTGAGTTAGGCGATCAAGTTAAGAGCAAGTCTTAGAGTTTGAAAGTCCGGTAAGGACACTATTCACCCCTCCTCTAGTGTCATACAAGGGTGCACCAGGTGCAACACTTACACCGAATGCCTTCATCATGCGAAGGGTTTGGAGGCAAATCGTGGCAATTGCTTCTATCTGCGAAAAATGCCAACCTATCCTTTGGTTGTGATGGGAAATTGGTACTAGCAGATATTGATGTCACACTAGCTTGAATGATGCCAAGAAGGGTGTGACAGGTCTAGAACCCTTGCCTAATGGCAACATAGTTTTACATGATAAATATGGTAAAAAAATTTGAGAAATTTTTTATTACCCAAGTAATATACTTTTGGTGGGTCAATCTTTAAGGGCCAATGGCCAGAAAATCAAACATTTATTTTTATGTGGAATGAGTACTTTAGTGTTTGGTCTCTATTTGGTGAGTTATTATTTTATGGTCTTTATAGAATAAGCAATTTTGAACACTTTAAAAATATTTTTACTTCTACCCCACTCCTAATTCCATTCCTTTCAATATTTCTCTCTCTAGAATACCACTCTTTTTCGCTGTAAACATTTATTTTCTCTCTCTATGGACCAAACACTAATCCTACCACTGAGCACCGCCAGTCAGCGGTAGTTCGACGGTGGACCACCACCAGCCACCTCTTCTTATGCAGAGTATTAGTACTAGTACAAGTGTCATTGTTGCTGGTGGTTTCAGATCTACTAATTTAGAGATCCATAAACTTTATTAAAGTTAACATCGTAAATTAGATCTGCCATTGCCGGTGGTGACTTTTACTTATATTAATTAGCTTATTAATGCTTGAACAGTGAGCAATTCTGAACTTGAAGTTAGACCACAAATTAAACTAATCTAGAAATCTAAGTGGATTCTTACGCTTGTATACAAGGAACACAGTTTAATGCTTCATGATTAAAGTGCTATCTGTCATCTTCTTTGAACTCTTTACAAGTGACCATTCATTTTTGCGCCGCTATGTAAAAGAAGATTCAACGAGGTTCCAGCGATGGACTTATTTTCTGGTGCTTCATGTTTATTGTAAATGAAAGTGATGATGATGTGGACTAATGTAATTGTAAAATAAAATGTACAAATGATGTCGGATTGACATCGTTTTATTTTTAATTTGATTTTTATATTTGGGCAAAATAATGAAGATTTGGAGCCATTTATTTGTGAAATATATATAATAATTTTGCTCACCTGTTAGTAAATTCAGACAGATTGTCTTCATTTTATATATTCATGTATTTTTGTTGATAAACGAAGTGAAGACGATTTGAACTAATTTTTTTTCTAAACGGATGTAAGTTTTGGTTCAACATATGCATAAATACAATCGGATTATCGTTATTTTTAAATATTTAAGTACTTGAAGGTATTTTTTTTTTTTTGGTGAATCAATGAAGTAAGACCGATTTGGCATAATTTATTTACCAAATGAACAAAATTTTTTCTTCATTGTATGAAGAAATGATGCCGGATTGATTCTATGTTATGTTTTGCTTTGATTTTGTATATGAGCGATACGATTACGAGACTTTATTTATTCACAAAATAGACGTGAAATACACACAGATTGGTTGCCTTGTATATGAGCGAAATGATGCCGATTTGACCTTATTTATTTATAAAATGGACGTGAAACACAACCGGGTTGGCATTGTTTTCTGCTGTGTAGGAAGCAGAGGTCTTTTTTGTAATTTCGGATGTAAAAATATGCAGTGACATTTTTTTAATGAAGGCTTCGAAAAAAGGTTAAAGGCATTTTTGTAATTATGGGAAGTTCTCTATTACTAAGGGTATTTGTAAAAGTGCTTATGTTTTCAAGAACACCAAAAAACTGCTTATGTTTTCAAGACCGGGTGCATTTGTTCTCAAATATGTAATTCTCCTAAAATCATCAAGGAACCTATAGATGGGCTTTATAGCTTTGTGTAGGGTTATTTACAATGGAACTTTTCAGAAATGGCACTCCAAATAAAGGAGATTACAAATAAGGGGCCATAATTTTTTTTCTTACATGCATAGCATAGTCCTTATTTTACTAATTTAGGCACTCCTTCAAAATAAAAAATTCTAGCTGCCAATTCCCCTCTCCCCTATTACTGACCCACCGGCGGATACCCTTATGAGCTCGTGGGTCAGTAGCAGGGGAGGGGGAATTGGCATCTAGGGTTGATTATGTCTATATCATTGCTTTGAATAAGTTTATACACACAAATCTACCAAAAAAATAAATTATACATAAATATACATAGATAAATGCATATGCAGGTTGAGAAATACAAAAATATACACACAAAAAAATAAAAATTTATATAAACATCCATAGTACCGCTGATCTAAAAATTTATATAAAATACATATTTATACAGATTTATCAAGGTTATATACGTTTACATAAGTGTATAAACTAGCGGCGAGCTGCTATTTTGCATAATTGCTGTCATCTCGAGTAAAAATCTCAAATAGGAGCCATTTTCAGTAATTTTTGTGTGTTGCCTGTCTCCTAGTGTAAAAATTTTTATTTACAAAACTATGATACTAGGACAACTGATTTGCATTTTTCGACCTCCATAATAGTGGTTTACCAAAAATGGACTCCACTTGGTGTAAAGAATAAATTTGGACCCAAATACCCCGATAAATCTTATAAATGACATCCGTATCCCCATCCCTTTCTAAGTAAATACTGCCTGAGAGGCAGCACTTGCTTTTGACCCTCTTGCTTAGCCAACACTTGCCCTTAAACTCTTCACGCATTCTCCTAGCTAACTTGAAGTGTTGCTTAGCATTTGCTGTTGACATTCTTGTGCAGGCAATACTTTCCTTTGACCTCTTCACATGTGCTCTCAGATAACTTGAAATGTTGCCTATGGACAAAGTGGAGGCTATTTTGCTTAAGCTGTTTAAAATTGGGACAAAATCTCACTAGTCAATTTTAGGTACACAGGGTGTTTAGTGCGATTTTGATCAAAAACATTTTTCGTACTATTCAATGGGGATTAGCCACCATTATACAGTTAATTGAATTATATCCACTCTATAATAAGTTGAGCCAAAACATACTTGCAACACAAAAAACATATCGATTTCTTCGGGAAGGTTTTCCCCATGACTGTGCAGCTGGATGGGAACATGAAGGAAGAATCAAAATCTAGTTTTTTTTTTTAAACTGAATTTTTCACTTTTCAATTACAAACCCAGAAAAAATACAGAGATTTCAACTTGAAAAATATTTTGAGATTTTAATTTTAAAGTTCAAATCTCATGACAAAAAATTGACATTTTAATTATTAAGTTCAAGTCCCAGGAAAAAATACTGAAATTTCAACTTTTTCAAGTTCAAATTCCAGGAGAAAATACTGAGATTGCAATATTTTTAAATTCAAATTCCAGGAGAAAAATACTGAGATTTCAACTTTTTCAAGTTCAAATCCAGAACGAAAAAACTGTGAATTTTTCAAGTTCAAACTCACCCCACGAGTATTTTAAATATTGTACTGAGTTTTTCAGTTTTACAAATCAAAGCTCATGACAAAATCCTGGGATTTTTAGTATTCATTAAAAAATCTCATGAAAAAAGTACCGGGATTTTCAATTTTACAAGTTAAAAATCCATGATAAAATCTTGAATTGAATCTTCAATTTGGTATACACACCTAATATTGAAGTTTTATCTTCTCAAATTAGTGTTTCTCCTCTTCTAATTATTGTTGAAAAGCTTTGAGAAAGTTTTCCTATGATGGTGGTTATTCTTTGGACGAAGGAGGTAGTATTGAAGGTGCTGGTAAAGCGCAAATTTGGATATTGTAGGAGTGAAGGGAATAAATGTCCATTCACTTATTTTAATAAAAACATTGGCTATTCATCAAATAATTTTCAAACACGACTGAAACTCAACTAACAGATATCAAAGGGGCATGTATTATGCAAAAAATTTCACCGCGCGCCCTTCATAAATAGTGGTTTTTCAAAAATGCCCGTGCTAAACAATGTTTTAGCAAAATACTCTTTTTAGTCCAGAGCCAATATTTCAAGGCAAAAATCTTGTATGTCTTGGCAATTGTCAATACTTCAAGGACAAGTACTCTTTTGCCAATACTTCAAGTTATATGGCGATAATGCACCGAAAGACTGGAAGGGACAAGTCTTGGCAATTGCCAAGACTTACGACCAAGTGCGGCAATTGTTGCCTTTTGCCAACACTGTAAGGGCAAGTGTTGGAAAATAGAGAGGGGTCAAAGGCAAGTCTTTTGCCAAGACTTACGACCAAATGCGGCAAGTATTGCCTTTTGCCAATACTTGAAGAGATAAGTGTTGAAAAGCAGAGAGATATAAAGGTAAGTCTTGGTCCCGACCTAAAAACTTGACAGGATTGTTTTCATCCGAATTTTTTTATTAAACCTTAATGGGAGCATTTTTGCAAAACTCCTGATAGTGCGAAAAAAAAAGGCAAACCATTATTTATGGTTTCATATTTGGAATTTTTACACAATATAGACATTTGGCAGGGTGTTTATCAAAAAATAGATACATTTTGCCTTAATTATTCAAAATAGACATTTAGACCTATTTACTTTACATTTAATAGACACTTTTAAAAACTTTCTATCTTCCTTTTACTATGCCTATATTTATGGTAATTAGGATATGCATTAAGTGAGCATTTATTTCTTTTTCCCGCTTCTCAAGTTTTAACCACGCCTAATGAAAATATCAGTAACAATTTTCCATTTTTTCGGTATTAAAAAAGTAAAGCGGTAAACTAAAATTTTAAATTTTTTGATAATCAGAATTAATCCCAAAATTTCCTTAACTACTCCATCTTCAAGTTCATTTGTAACTTCTGCATTCGTTCGCCTCTTCATCTCTTCATCTAACTGTTAAGGTAATAATGCATTTTTTTCATCTATTTTTTCCATATTTACTGATATTCGTTATATAATTTAATTTCATAAAATTTTCTGATACAATTGTTAAAACCCTTTTTTTATAATGATTTATGGTACACTTGTGCAGTTGTAATGGCTAAGGGAGGGGGTAAGAATCCTAAAAAACCGTTGCATGTCATTGAATACGATGATTTTGACGATTTTGATATTTCTCCTATGAAGAAATCTGCTGCTTTTACACCTAGTCGTGTTACTAGGTCCACATGCAAATTGAATACTAAAAAGAGGTGTCGTCAGGTTGATAAGCGCAAAACTAAAACGAAAAATGTTTGTTCAGATGGTAAGGGTAAAGCCGTAAGAGGCGATTCATTGACTGACGATTCTGATAGTGAGCCTTTAGTTATTGTGAAAAAAAAGAAAGTTTTGTGTGGTTCCTCGCCGTCTTCAGTGAAGAAGAAATTATTTCAAGGGAAGAGTAAGCGAGCAGTTAAGTCTGTTAAGTCGGATGATTTCCCTTTGGTTGAAGTCGAGGTATGTTTATATAATTTATTGCATGTGTTTGTTATGTCCACATTGTTTTTTTTTTAATTTTTTCTGCCTCTGTACATATTATATTGATATTAACGGCATATTACTGAAATTTTAGTATGGTTTGTATGTTAGTTGTGTATCTTGGGTTGTGATAACAATTATTTGTACACATTGAGGGGATATTACTTAAATATGATGTGATATTCATATTGATTTTAGTAAGTTTTTATATCTTAACTTGTGTGTGTGTGCATGTTACTTGTTCAATATACAGAGATATTGGTTGCATATTATAGGGTTATTTATGTTGAAAGTATGTAACATTTGTTTATTTTCTATTTTTTGCTAGGATATTGGATGCATATTACAGGGATATCTATTCGTTGTTTAATTTCCTCTTATGTTTTATTTTTCTTTGTGTAGCCGTTGCAACTATATTTTCGACCGGATCAATACCGAACCCGTAGGATATGTACTCATACAAATGTTGAAGTTGTTGCAACGATCAAGCAGGTTTTTGATGATAGATTATTGGCAATTTTTAGGCAGTCGTGTTTCGGCCATTTCCTTGACATGCCTGTCTTTGTTACGTGCAACAAATTGTTGAATTCTTTGTTGTTGAGAGAGGTATGTCCGCCAAGGGATGATCCGGATGCTTTATGGTTTGATTTCTACGGCAATAAAATGAGGTTTGGTCTGATGGATTTTGGATTGGTTACTGGATTAAATTGTGTGGGTGATCACCTGAAAGAGTACTATTCGGAAGTCCCTAATCGATTGTTAGAGCTGTACTTTGGGGGTGCATTGAAAGTTACAAAGAAAGCATTGGTTGAGTGTTTCGTCACTAAAAAGTGAAAAAGCGATGAAGATGCTATCAAGCTTGCTGCATTGTATTTCATACACACATTCTTGTTTTCTACAAAGAATTCAGCAAATAATGATACTACAATTGGGGAGAAGGAATTCAATGTTGTTGAATGCGGTGCATGGCAAACATTTCCTTGGGGTACAAAGGTTTTTCTTGCGACAATTACGTCTATGCACGACAAGCTGAGGCCATTTCTTCAGTGTTACCGCTTTGCTGGTTTGCCGTACGCCTTGCAGGTGTGGTTTTATGAGAGTTGCCCCACTATGCATGATAAGATTGCTTTTAGAGTTGCAAATACATCGCCCAGAATTCTTAATTGGCATGTAAAGAGGACCTTTGATTTTGAAGAGTTGCAGAAAGGGTTCTTTAGCTTAAAGAAATCTCAGGTCTGACTTCTTTAATAGTGTTCCTTTTGATATTTTGCTGATATTTTTTTAATACTGTCATGAAATAATATATTACTGATATATTTATTGCATATTTGTGTTATTATTTTATTTTGGTTGCATTAAAATAATATATTTTACTTAAACTCTATTGATATAGAATTGTTTTGTATCCCTCAGCCCCCAGTGGTATATCTATTGAATACTTATTTTAAAGCATCTAAGTTGCATACAGTTTGAATATACTGTGCATATCAGTGTTGTAATTTGAATATACTGTGCATATCAGTTTGAATATCAGTATTGTAATTAGAATATGCAGTGCATGTCAGTAATGTACATCTACCAGAATGGCTAAAAATGAACTATCACAGCAAAATTTTCTATATGTTATGTATTTTATATGTTGCTAAGTTTATTATGATATATTTATTGTTTAGGTATTGTTTACAAAGGTTGAACCTTCTGGAGAAGAATGTGGGCGATTTAAACTGCCGGATGTTAAGTCCTATGATATTGGTGCTGGGCATGATGAAGAACAACCTTGTGATGAGCCTGTTGGTGTAGCTCAGAATTCACCAACTGCCGGACCAGGACATCAACCAAGTAGTAGTCGTTTTAATCATCAATCTTCACCTGATGTGCAGTTATTGTTTCGGCAACAGAAAATGTTGCAGGCTGATGTGCGGGGGTTGAAGCTGTATAGTGTTAAGTGTTTTGATAAAATTTTCAAAAAGTTGAACATTGATCCGGATGATTTGGGAGAAGAACATGAATCTGATGGGGTAGGTGTATCTCCTTGTAATATTTTGTTTGTTTTGTTAGTTTTAGTTATAACCATTTTCATTTTATTATTAAAGGTCTCTTTGTCGGGTAAAGAAACGAATGAAAGAGATGAATATCATGGCGATGGTCCCTCAGTTGGAAATTATGATCATGAAGAGGAGCTGAATTATGCATATCAATTCTATGGTATTATGTTTTCTTGGTTTTTCATTTTTTTATTATTTGTTTACCTTGTGTTCATTGACGCTTGTAATTTTGCTTTGCAGCTCCCTCTGAAAAGCAGCCACAAGTGTCCCATGACAATGCTGAATTGCCAGATTTATGTCAGAAGGAAAATCCTTCTGGTATTTTCACATTCCAATCTTAATATGTTATTGTTTGTTGATTTTAATTTTTGTTGTTGTACATTTTGGGTTTGCTTTTTTTTTATTTAAGTCTTATTTGTTGTTTAAATGGTTTTAGAATCTGTGGGGAAGGTTCAACAAATGTGTGGTGATGAGCAAGTTATTTTGGACGGTTTCCCCCCTTATAATCCTTTAGGTCTTCATCCTATTTATCTACGCTTTAATTGAATATTTCTTCTTTCAGTTTCTGTTTACACCATTATTTTTTCCCTGTTGCCGCAGACTTTGTTTCTGAGGATGAAGATATGGCTAATGTTGTGGAAGGTTATAAATTATATATTTTAAGGCTTATTTAATTATTATTTGTTATTAATATTTGTTTACTTATGTTTTTATATTATTTTAGTGGAGAAACCTGAAAATCAGACAGATATTCAAGGTATTCAGTCTGAAAAGCAGGCTGATATTGAAGATATTCAAGGTATTGATGATTTTTTTTAAAAGAAATGTTATTCAAAAAGCTACTCTGTTTCAGCTACTTGTTTCATTTTATAAGGTCCTCTTTTTTAAATTTTCCTGTTAGATCTTATACAAGAGAAGCAGACTGTTCATCCTACTGTTGTACAAGGTAATTCAGAAAGAATTCATGTAGTATTCATAATATATTCAAAATATTCACTCATGATATTAATTTTAATGCTTTCAATATGTTTGTTCACTGTACATATATAAGGAGAAACAACAGTTGCAGTGGAGAATCAGGAGAAGCAGAGTGATCCATCTGTTGTAGAAGGTAATTCTGGAGGAATTGAGATGTCTATTAATTTATTAATGTTAAATTTTATATGGTTTATTGCATATTCAAGTTGTATTTGCATAGTATTTTATAAATATATGCAAAATATTCATGAGGATGTTTCTTTTGTATTGTTCATTTCTTAAAAATTTTTGCTGTTAGAACCTTTACCTGTGGATTTAGAGGACCTCATGTTGGGGAGGACATTTCAATTGGAGTCGAGGTGGTTTTGCCTAAAGGTATGCCAACTCTATTAGTTTATATGGACTGATATATTCTATTAATATTTATCAAATATTCACTAAATATTCAGCTAAAATAGTGTAGTAGACCAATATTCCCCATTGACTGTTGAAATTTATTTTTCTCTATATATTCTTTTAGAACCTCTATTAGGGGGTTATAGAGATTTTAATGGTGTGGCAGCCACTGAAGATGGAAGTGTTAAGGTTACTTGCCCAGGTATTTGATTTGCTGCTAAATACTAATATGATATTATTAGTTGGAATTTAGTTGGTATTGGTAACTACTAGGTATTGTTTGACTTGATAAAGTATATATGGATGTAGGTCATTTGTTGGACGATGGTTATGATATTCGTGAAGCGTTTAGATTGGGTGATATTGAATTCACTAATCCTAGTGTTGTTATGGCCAACTCACCTGTTAGTAATGTTTAAGAAGGGGCTGATGACAAGTCCATTCCATCTGTTCTTGATAAAGGTATGTGTATGTAGTTTATTTTTAGATTTGTATGATATTATCTTTGTATATTACATAGCATTTATAGTAATATAAATGAACAGGAAGTCATCCTGTGGATGGGGTAAATCTGTCAAGTGAAGATCCTCTTTTCCAATTACGGGAAAGCCAGTGGCATGAGCTCACTGCTAGGGCTGCTGATGTTGTTAAAACCAGAGCGCTGCAGAATGAATTACCTTTAAATTCTGACAAAAAAGTTGATAGTGAGCCTCCGTTGGATAATGCTGCTCAGGAGCAAGTTGATGCTGATGAGGATTCAGATGATACTCCTTTGATTTTACGACGCCCAAGAAAGACTTCCAAATTTAAGAAGTCTCCATTTGTTAATGAATTTGGGTCGGGTGGTTCCTGCTCCGAACTGTCCCACCGCTGCATTTTCCGTCTCCCTCATCCTCTGTTGGCAACTATACGGACTGAGCCTGATTTCAACCTTACAAAGGAATGGGGTCTCTGGATTGATCGCAAAGTCATTAACAAATCTAAGTAAGTATTTTAAATGAACTCGACGAAATGGCATATTTAGTAAGAATCTTAACTGTTGTATTCATTATGTATTTTCCACTACAGGGTTGGTAATATTTATCCAGCAAGGGAGAATAATCTGATCCCGATGTTTAATTTCGGTGTTCATGTGGTCGACAGGAAGGATTGGTTTCATGTCCTCAATTATGGTTCCAAAGACCTCAGTACTACGGTATTTGGCAATTTCTTTCCTTAGTATCCTTATTATTTTTATGATTAAAATTTCAGTTACAAAGATGATTGCCCCAATTAAATTATTTGGTGAACTTCATGTTGTTTATCAGTGTGTTTTTTTTATTAGTTAGTAACTGTTATATACATGTATTATGCTTAACATATTCATCAGATATGCACACAGTATTTAACAGACTTCTGATAATAAATATTTTGAAGCTGTCTGTATCTAAGGAATATGCACAGATTATGTACTCTCTAGTTGTAATATTTTTTTTCATGTTGTCTTTCCAGAAATTGATTGCTATAATGCTCTAGAGTATTTTTTTTTCCTTTTATTAGGTAATAACTGTTATATTCAGGAAGTATGTTTCAAATATTCATCTGATATGCACACACTATTTTAACACAATTCTGTGAATAATTCATTGGAAGCTGTCTGTACTTAATGAATATGCACAGATTATTTAAGCTCTAGTAGTTATGTTTGTTACCTTTAATGTTAAAGAATTTTTCACAAGTGGCAGTGTTTCATCAATTTTCTTATATTAGTTAACTATCATATTTTGTGGATATCCTTGTTTTTCAATGCTTACTATTTATACATGTATGTGTTGATGGAGTGAACTTTTTTATTACAGCACCTTGATGTCTTGTTTTACTATTTGCGTAAGAAGGCCAAGTATGACGCGGATATTAGTGTGAAAGTCACAACTACAGATTGTAAGTTTGATTCAGTCATCAAAGCTGTGTTTAAAGAGTTCATCAAGTCTGGTAAAGACCTCAGGGTTGTAGATGATGCTAAATTGATTTCTGAGTATATAGCTGGCACTACTTTGCGGTGTAATACACCCTGGGTTCTTGTTGATGATATCTTGTTCCCGGTCAAGGTTGTTCATGATTGGCATTGGATTTTGGCGAGATTGTCGCTTAAGGACCGGTCTATTTATGTTTATGACTCTAACCCAAATTCACCAGCATACAATGAAGAAGTCATCCACGCTCTTGAGCCCTATTCTACCATGTTGCCTCTCTTCTTATCATGCACTGATTTTATTCATAGAAGATCAGATTTGTTCTACCGTGGGTCGCCTTATGAGGGAAAATCTATGGCTAATCCCTTCATGCTCCGTTTCAGTTTAAGGCTACCGTCGTTGATGCAACGGTAAGTTTTATTGCATTATTCTTTCTCTTTGTTCAGATTATTAAAATGCACTCCTTTTATATGACTTTCCTCTTTTATTTAACAGTGATTATGCTGTCTTTGCTGCTGCCTATGCGGAGTACTACATTCAGTACCAGTCGTTGCCTACATTACAAGATGATCTTTCTGTTGTACGCAGTCGCTATGCAATGTATCTTTGGCATTATGGGATGAACAAACAACTGGACTGTGCTGTTAGCGATGAGGAGAATTGACAACCTCCTTTTTTTTGGATTTTCTTTGTCCAATTTGGGGAATATGTCCTTGCGATAGTTACTTTGTAGTTATTTAAAACACAATGCATTGTTATTTAGTTTTGACTTGTTTAACTGTTGTTATTTAATTTTGATTACAACAGTTCTACTAGTTTTTGTTATTTACTTCTGCTGTGGTATTCTGAAAATATCATCTGGATATTTGTCAGAACAAGTCTATTTTATGACATATATCAGATATATTACAATTTTTATACATGTTTCTCTTTTAGTATTACAGCAGTTATTTAGGTATTATTTCAGCAGTGGTTTACTTCAATTTTACTTGAACATACAATTGCATTTTTTCACACCAGGGGTAAATATCTGTTGCATATTGCATCTTCTGTACATACTACGATGCATTATGTTACAGCCTTGTAATATTGGTTGCATATTTGTTATTCAAGTTTAACATTAGCTATAGTATACTGCGTATTTTGTTTTCAACTTTGTAACATTTGGTACATATTAGTAGTATTATGTTGCAGCTTTGTAATATCGGTTGCATATTTGTTATTCAAGTTTAACATTAGCTACAGTATACTGCGTTTTTTGTTTTCAACTTTGTAACAGTTGGTTCATATTGGTTGAATATCCATTTTATAAGCCGAACATTAACTGCATTACTGTATAGTAAATTGAAACTTATACTTACATTCTATTTATTCGCTGCAATGTTCTATTTTGCTTTGAGTGTTATAAATAAAAAACTATGGAAATTAGTAACAAAAAGTAATAAAATAACAGCAAGTAAAATAAAATAAATTATTTAATTTAACAAAGGTCTGAAATTAACAACTGCCAACCAAGAGTCTGAAATTAAAAAATACCTAAAAACTAGCATCCTTCAATAAATTAAATGTTCTTTAAAATGTTATTGGAGCATTTGTACAAGTCTTGCGGTTGTGACCTTGTTGGCCACAACGTGAACACATTAACCGAGCTCTCTTTAGTGGTCTCTCCCATGCTGACTTGATTCTTGTGGTTTTTGGCCTCCCTGCTGGTTTTTTACCATGAGGCGGTAATACATTCTCACCTCTTATCTCCTCGAGTACATTCCAGGCACTCTCACCTTGAATTGGATACACTGGCACCTCATATGTTTTCAACACTGATTCATTTTTGTAGTATTCGGCACAATATTCAGCTGGTTTAAGGTGCATGTGATCTAGGACAGCTACTGTGTGTTGGCAGGTAATTTCATCAAGTTGATACCTACCACAAGTGCATGTTTTCTCCCGTAGATCAACAACATGTTTGACCCTTCCATACACAACTTTGTATAGAAGATCAGTTGATGGTATTATTACCTGCATATATTAGGAATAATGTGTAAATAATCTATCCATATATTAACCTCCATGCAATGCAACTGAATACGTAATGCATAGTCCTGCGAGTATAACCTGCATATTCAGATAATTTAAGGGATTCATATGCAATTGCATTAACTTTTAAATTTTCAGATTGTTTATTTTAATTCCATTATAGTACTTCAAAATGAAATTTAAGTGTTTCAGTATACAGAAAATATTCAGCCAATATGCATATTTTACTGAATGTACTAACAGTCCATTTTTTGGACAATGCATATATTAACCTGCATGCAATGCAAATGAATACGTAATGCATATTCCTGTGAGTATACCCTGCATATTCAGATAATTTAAGGGATTCTCATGCAATTGCATTAAATTTGAAATTTTCAGATTGTTTAGATTTATCCCATTATACTACTTCAAAATGAAATTTAAAGGTTTCAGTATACAGAAAATATTCAGACAATATGTATATTTTAATGAATGTACTTATAGTCCATTTTTTGGAAGCAACTATAGAATCATTAAGGATTTCTTGATATTTTTCCCCAAGAGGTGTGAATGTGTCCATTGCAAACTGTCTATTTTTAGCAGTCCACATCTGGAACATATCCGTCATGTACTCCATTAATGCTACAATTGGGAGTTTCCTTGCCTGCTTATTAGCTGCATTCACTGATTCAGCAATATTAGATGTCATAAAGAAAGTACGCCTACATAGTGCGTGTGCTATTGACCACCTGTGATAACCAATTTTGAAAAGGTAATCCTTCACTATGCTGTCGATACTTTCAAGGTCATCCATTGCTTTCTGAAATTCGTCTACTGTGTATGCCATTACTACTCGAAAATATGCGTCTTTCAGTTTTTCTTCACCCTTTTTGAACTTCAACTTAACATTTGTCCATAAGTGGAATACGCAGACACAATGTGGTATTTCTGGATATATTTTCCTCACTGCCCGGGCGATACTTTCGTGTCTATCAGAAACCACACACATGCCATCCTTGATACTGTACGCCTCCCTTAAACATTTTAAAAAACCACTCCCACGCTGCATCGTTTTCAGAATCAACAACTGCGTACGCCAATGGTAGAATATGTCCTATATATTAAACATAGTATAGGAATTATGGACAGTTATATATATTGCAGTATGTTAAAAATATGCAGTATATTTACCAGATATTCAGTATCTATTCTTTATAGTATTTTACATAAGCTGTATGTACATGATGGTATGTAATCAATATACATTTGATATGCAGTAAATATTTTCAGAAAAATAATTTAAGATTCTTACCAGAACCATCCAAAGTGCAGGCTATTAACATCGTCCCACCGTATACGCCACTCAAAAAACTACCATCCACTACCATTACAGGCCTACAATGTTTCCAACCCTGTATAAATGCATTGAGTGCAATGAAAACATACAAAAATGAATCATCATCCGCTTTTTTAAGCTTTGTAATTGATCCAGGGTTAAATTTGTTTAGGATGTAGAGATAACTTGGAATCTTTCCATATGCTTGACTAGGCTCACCCCTCAATAATTCAATTGCCTTCTCCTTACATCTCCATGCTTTCATGTAGTTTAGTGTGATGCCGTATTTTTTTTTCAACTCCATTATTATATCCTTTGGGGTGTATATTATTTTTGGATCTGCAAACCTTTCCTTCATTATATTTCCAATAACATCAGTACTCACACGCCTATCTGAGATCAATCTTTCTTCTATTGGACATGTGTGTACACTGTTAAATTTTCTTATCATGAATACCCTTGAACCATTCAAGCTTGATGATCGCAGCATCCAACTACATGGACTGTTAACGCATACTATTGAATACCTGTCAGTAAAATTTGAGGATCATCTATTAAAAATTAAAAACAGACAATATTAACAGAATATACTGTAATATGCAGTAAATAACTAATCAAAAAAATTACCTCTTTGTTGAAGACCTATCAACTTTAGTTTCAAATTTTTCCCTTAGAGCGTACTTCTTAACCACACTTTGGAGAGTTTCCTTGTCTTTATACACCTGATTTTCCTGTATGTCGTCATGTTCAGGATTTTTAATGATTCCTATGTTTTCAATTGGTACGCCATCAATTTCATCATTGTTGGATGTAAATATCTGCTGGACAACATCTGCAATGTTGATATCTTGTAATTGTTCTTCATTCCTGCAAAGAGTCGTACCCAATACCACTGCATTTGTGCTTGAACCAACTTCATGGAGTTTTTCGTTTAATGTGATGCAAAGTGGATATTCACACATCTTGGTACCTTTTTTTTGCTTGACATAAAGTTGAACACCCATATCATTCTTAATGGATATTGGTTGGAATCCTTCTTCAATTTGATACTGTATATTAATCGAATATTTAGAGGTATCTACTGCTAGTTGAGATACTATCGCCCCCATAAACGTTGCATACAAACAGTCTTCTTGTAGTAGTATTCCATCAGCCTTGTAGTTGATAAATTTGTAATCATCAACCCATTCTCCTCCATACTGAATCAAAATCTTGATCTTTGACATATTCTGCTGATATAGGTATTAGCGTTGTTTATGAATTTTTTTGTGCGTTTCTTTGCTGTTAATATTCTATAAATATTGATACATATAGTGGTAAGGATTTATACGTGACTTGTGGGTTCCTGATTATGCGCTAGCTGGGATTCTTAATGGACGTGATGTTTATTTTCACACTGTGTTTTCTATATTCACGCAGCATTTTGTTTCCACAATTTTCGGCTTGTGATTGCTACAGAATCAACGCTAAAATATAGGAAATATTCACGCAGATCTCTTAGAAGTTAGGATATCCATGTACCTATTATTTAGCATCAATTTTGGTTAGCCATTGATATATGTTAATATGTCTATTATCTAGTATGGCTATGTAAGATAGTTGGTTAGTTATGAAATTTTCCCTTCATATTTTTGCAAATAGGCCTGTATTATGTATCTGTGAGTCAAAAATTTGGACTACGTGGCCACTCATTGCTTCGCTAGTCAAGGAGTAGCCATTATTTGAAATTAAATGAAGTAACCAGTTCTCGTGTTTTTAAGCATGGAATAATCATTTTACTCTTGTTTTATAAATTGTGACTTTCTTGCCATGACGTTTTTACCTTTACTTTATAGATTGCGAATTTCGATCCTTTTCTTTGGATTAAAGTTTATTTCCATTTATTGAATAGTTTATGCTTTAGCCGAGGGTCTTTCTAAAACAACCTCTCTACCTCTTACAAGATAGGGGAAAAGTTTGCGTACATCTCACCTTTCCAGACCCCACCAAGTAGAATTTTACTGAATTTATTGTCGTGGATGTTGTGAATAGTTCATGATCGTCTGATTCATATTTCTTCTCTATTATAACTTCATTTCATAATAATATTTATTTTGATTGTTGATTTTTTGGGTAATTTTTATTTGATACTTAAAATTTTTG
The DNA here is from genome assembly GCA_029990175.1 of Petunia secreta. Lineage (NCBI taxonomy): Eukaryota > Viridiplantae > Streptophyta > Magnoliopsida > Solanales > Solanaceae > Petunia > Petunia secreta. Next base: position 34,628,269 of record JARKIP010000022.1, read on the forward strand.
TAAATTTCAAAGTCTTGGTGTATTTTTTAAGGTTATAGTACTAGGTTTAAATTCAATCTGGTGTTTTTATACATTTTTCACATGGGGAGTTTCATATGTTATTGAGCTTTGTTTTTCATGTTTATTCAAGTTATAAAATGTTAAATTCGTAGTATTTTATGCTGGGTGCTTAAATGTGTGGTTTAAAGCTTTTTTAATTTATACATGAAAGAGGATATTTGTTCCATTGTTAGAAAAAATAGATCCAAAATACCAGTAGAATGGTAAAAAGCAATGTTTTAAAAGACGGGGCACAAGGCGAGGCGTTTTACTTACAATGAGGCGAGGCGTGAGCCATGACACGGGGCGTAAGTCCCATGGATCTTATTTTTTAATTAATTTTAAATTAATAAAATACCATAATGAGCCAAAAAATATCAAAAGTATAAAAAAATTAAAAATAAAAAAAGAAATTATAGAAATAAAAGATCTAATCTATTTAACAATTGTAAGAAATTGAATAATGTTACAATTTTTATAAGATACTAATAAACCATAAGGCTTTAACTTTCAAACAATTAAAAATAAAAATTTGTTACTATAAAAAGTGAATAAACAATAAAAATTTATTACTATTATAATTTAAAACATTAATTCTTCATTGATAAATATAAAATTGCTTCTAAATTGTAAAATAACTGAAGTCTAACAATTTTGAGTGACATAAATAAAACATGAAGACCAATAACAAGTGATGATATTATAAACATCGGCTATGCATTTTTAGATTAAGTATATAGATGATATTCATCCTTATGATATTCTCAATTATAATACATGTAATATTATGTCTCATTAATTGAGCTATACTCAATTTTTGAATTTCTATAGATGAATATAATTTTATTTTTAAAGAAAATTGTGGATGAACAATCTTAATTAAGGAATTAGACAGATCATTTGCATAGATTCTATAAGGCGAGTCCCGAGCGTTGGACGTTGGGCGTGCTCTGAGCGCATCGGCTTGAGGGGTAAGTCTTACGGATCTAAGCCCCGCCCGAGAGTGTCAGGACGTTTTGCAAGTACCCCGCGGGCGAGTCCCAAAACTGCCTTTTAAAATAGAGGTAAAAAGTACGAGTGACGATTCATGATAGTTTACTAAGAGGTGAGATCCTAGAAAAATTCATGGGACTTCTTTAACTAAAAGGTTAGGGCTATAAAAAAAATGGGACTTTTGATGGACTAAAATGTTAAGCATCAAGAAAAAATCATGTACTCCCCCATCCCATGTCTTATTTTTATTTTTGGTATATATATGTCCCGAATAAAAGAGCCTCTTTTTATATTTAGTTAGTTGACAATTGAATCACAATACATGCAAGTTTAAAATCAATTCAAAAGATATTTAAGAACATTAAACTCCGTATTTAGTCAAACTAAGATACTTAAATCGAGATGGAGGGAGTAGTTTTATTCACTAAAATGGTATGCCCCACGAAAAAACTTTGGAGTTTCATTCACTAAAAAGTCTAGTCCCAAGAAAAATTCCTGGAGTTTCGTTCACTAAAAGGTTAGGTCCTAGGAAAAACTCTTGGGGTTTCATTCACTAAATTAGTGCTAAACTGTATGAATTTAGTTTGAGATTGTTGTGATTTTTATCTCAAAAGATGTTTAGCTTTTAGTGAGTTTTCTCTGAACTTTAAGGAGGTGTTTGAGTTTATATTTTCAAGTTTCATGTATTATAAGTTAGTTGTAAATAGGAGGAGATACCTTGTATGTCATTGGTTTAACTGCGAGTGCATGTGGAAAGGAGCCGAAGAGTATGTTGGATTAATAAAATTGTTCTTGTCGGAACGATATTTAGAGAAGATGAAGAAGAACCCTTTTGGTGAATTGATGGATCTTGTTGATATTAGATTTTCTATGAGGTTAATTCATAGTATGTTGATATCGCAAATCACAAGTGTGGACAATAGTCGAATCAGTTTTGAGGTGTTCAACTATAACGTAGCATTTAAACCTTGTTGGAAAATTAACTACGGGTACTTATGTCATTATGTGAGTCAACCCGAATCCATATCCTAATATAATAAATTGTATACTTATTATATTAAAATATAAATGAGAAGAGTCACGCCTATTAGGAAAAGTCCTAATAGTTATGTCCCTTCAAGACTATAAGTTTTCTGGTAGAAAAGTTAGTCATTCTATCTTTTCCCAAAGGTTTATTTCATCTCTTAGTAAAAGAATGGAAAACTTCCTTCTTTCTCTCTCAAAATTCTTAAAGTTTGTGTATGAGATTCTTAAGAAGATTCTTCCCTGAAAATTGCGAAACAAACTGTAACAGGTACGATTTTATACTGTGAATTAATCTTTACAGTTCGTGTTTTTACATGTGATTGTATTGTAGACTAGTGAAACAAATACGGAACAATTTTGGGGCGAACTTTGTGTTCATGGATTGTGTATAATCCTTCATTAGTATAAGAGCCTGAATAATTTGTTTTCTAGTCAATAATCATGAAGTAATTTTTTACTACTTTGTTAACGACTCTAAATCATTAGAGTAAGTCGGCGTCTGAAAGTGGGTAATTTTGATCAGTAGCCATTTTTGGACGCGCTCATTGGAGACTATCCACCGTTTCGAAATTCACTGAAGAATAGCCAAAAATTCGCGCACACACTTAAGCTCCATTAGCGTTGGAAAAACACCCCAGACTAGTCCCATAACAAAATACTGGGGCTTTGAATAAAACTTATTCAAAGCCCAAGCATTTTGTTATGGGACTTTATATATAAAGCTTCAGTCCCCATAACAAAATGCTGGGGCTTTGAACAAGTTTTGTTCAAAGCCCCAGCATTTTGTTATGGGGACTGAAGCTTTATATATAAAGTCCCATAACAAAATACTGGGGCTTTGAAGCTGAAGCTTTATATAAAGTCCCATAACAAAATGCTGGGGCCTGAACAAAACTTGTTCAAAGCCCCAGTATTTTATACTGGGATTAGTTTACTTCAGCTTTCCAGTATAAGTACTGGGCTTTGAACAAAACTTGTTCAAAGCCCCAGTATTTATACTGTGATTTGTCCGGAGGTGGCTAGTCTTCAAACAGTTTTGCATCGCTGGCTAGTATTCATTTAACGCGGTCAAAACTGACTGCGTGACTAAATTTTTACTCTGAAAGTGTTTCTAACGTCGTAGGCGACTATGTCGCTGGAAAGGGTTGTTCCATGATAATAGTTGTGACCCCCTTTTTAATCATCTTTGTTGTGTGAAGTTTCTGAAAGTAGACACCAAACTTAAATGTTGCCAACGAGTGATTAATAACTAACTTGGATTAAGAGAACCAAAGCAGCTTTAGATTGAATCCTTTTTCTCATGACAAAACAAAAGGATCTTTGTGATTTTGTCATGATAGAATGAAATAAATGACTTTAAAAGTTGGGAGTTTGGTGACACCAAACTTAAATGTTGCCAACGGGTGATTAATAACTAACTTGGATTAAGAGAACCAAAGCAACGGTTGATTGAATCCTTCTTCTCATGACAAAACAAAAGGATCTTTGTGATTTTGTCATGATAGAATGAAATAAATGACTTTTATTTAATGCGAAATTGGAAACGTGAAACTGGTTTTTATGCCTCTGGGCTTAAGCAAAGTTTCATAAATTACGTATTTTCTTAAAAATTGTTCTTGAAATAACTAACAAAATTTCATAAAGCTTTTAGGCTTTAAAGTCCATGGACACATAGCAGGGCACATATCCATGTGTCCATACGTATGGGCAACATTATATTCTTTGTTGTTTTCAACTTCAACCTCATAAATGGATTCAAATTGTGCAATTTCTACAAGAGTCAGTGTACTTGCTTTTGGTTCCTTGCAAATTTGTGAGTTTGTTTTGGGAAGATTTTTTTTTTTTTTTTTTTTAAATATGGTAGCATTCTTTGCTTTCAAACAAGGAAGGTCTAGAGTGTTTCTGCGAAACTATTTGTTCATAAATGAACTGTTAAGCAATTGCCTTTGTTTAGTTTATGTTATACTCTATGCATCTTCTAAGGAAACTAGGAGGAGGGGGTTTGAATAGTGTCCACCGATTTTCGATTCAAGAACTCGATTCTCGTGAATCAAGAACTCTGTTCTTGCCTCTACAGTTTTTTTCAACCTGAACACCACAACACATGCCAAACACAGACACAAGGAACACGAGGCTTTTTACGTGGAAAACTCCTTGCTCAAGGGAGAAAAACCACGACCCACACTCTGGAATTTTAGAACACAATCAACTAACAACACGAGCAAGTTTCTGATTACAAGACTTTGTAACCAAGGGGCTACACTCTAAACCCCAATCACTAAACAAAGCTAAACTTTAGCTTTACAAAGTAATCTCTCAAAAGTTCACCTAATACATATGCTTCTACAATAAGCTAATAGGTAAAACCAATGATCGCACAAAGCAAGACAACTTACAATTCACGAACCTAGACAGAATATCTAGACTTAATCTATGTAGCTCCACCAGTTGTCTTCTTCAGTTATCTCACGTAGAATGCTGTTTGATCGCCTTTGTATGCTCTCAACTCTCTATTTGTGAATAACTGCTTTCGGCTGTATGAACTACTTGTATTTATATGGGCTTTACAACCCTAGTTGAGTCCCACAAGGAATCCTTGTAATTATGGTAAGACAAGATTCCTTGTAACTCTTTTCCTTGTTGAAGTCCAATTCCTATACTTCAAAGACACAGCCTGGGCACTGCCTCTTTTAGTCTGACTAGGATGCATATTCATTCACGCGCCACTACTCCTAGTTCCGCAGGGATTGCAACCCTCAGATCTTTTCGACCAGTCGTGCCCTTCTATTCAAGGACTAAGTTCTTCTCCGAAACCAATGAGTCCTTCTTGTTTGTCATTCTTCAAAACCAATTCTCAACAAATTTCCCCTTTTTGATGATGACAAACAAATGTTGCCAAAGAACCTGAATATACAAAATTTCTCAAAAATACAAAAACAAGAATAACAAGTTTTAAAAAATTAAAACAGATGAGTTAGGTCACAAACACCCCAACATGTCCTTCTTCCCCCTTTTGGCATCATAGAAAAGATTCAAATATCTGCATAAACCAGTTAGTACTATCCAGTCTAGAGCACAGGGCAACAAGTCAGCTAAAATGTAAACACACAGAGATAAGGCTAAGGCCAAACAAAAACCAAATACCATAGAACAACACGAACGTAAACATGAGAAATTTAAAATCATCATTCAGGGTGTGACAGCAGCACAACCCTATCAAGAAGTACACAACTGAAAATAGATTGTCTTAAACAACATCACATGTGCAGGGAGAGTAAAAAGAGATAACAACAATTAGGAGAAAGGACAGGAAGGTAGGACAGGAGGACTCAGGGCTGTAAGTTGAAGTGTTGGACAAGTGCCTCAAGGTTCTTTGTATTTTTGGCCTTCTCCATCACCAGCTCGGCCTCATACTTGTGGCATTCTATCTTCAAATGATCAATTTCTTGATCCTTCAACTTCAGCTATCTGTGAAGCTCAGCATTTTCTGTATTGACTACAAGAACATGGCTTTCCAGTTCCTTCAAAGCTGTAATGGCCTCCTCGGGTCCATAATCCTCACTCTCCTCAGTCTGCTCTTGCTTAATCGGCATGGGCTTCTTGGAAGCTCTCCTTTTCTTTAAAGAAGTCACAGCTCTTAAGCACATTATACCCAAACATCTAATGAATTGTAGGCTTCTTCCCTGCTTCCAATGGAACCCCACAATGCTCTAGAACCTGCTGAAGGACATAGGAATGCACTAAAGAATGTGGCTTTTGATCAGTATCTGCAATCCTCTTTATATGTTTGATGATTAGACCAGGTAAGTTTATTCTCACCCCTTATCCAGCAGGTCCATATAGGTTAAGTCCAGAGCACTAGCTTCACTATTTTTTTCTCCTCTAGGCAGAAGGAACCGATGCACAAAATCAAAGAGCAACTGGTGTGCTGGTTCCATCTCCTTTTTGTCTACTTTCCTTTCTTTCCTGAGCTTGGGCTTCCCTGAAAATTTCTTGACCACACTAAGAGAGGTTACTCCGTCTGTCCTCTTTGGCCACTTCAGCTTAATGTACCTGCAATAACCTTCAGCAGGCACATTAAGGATCACCCCCAATTCAGTTCTCCCAAACTCTATTTCAAATCCTTTCACAATCGTGAACACTCTCCTGGCTACAACCCTGCAATTTGTATAAAACTCCCTGATCTCATCAGAGAATAACATGTTGTCTTTGTTTCCAAACAAGCTCAACCACCCCTGGTCACCAATCATCCTGAGCAAGGGTTTCATATGATGTTCCTTCTCGTCATGCAGAATGCTATCAGCAAGCACCTGGTGCTTGGCAAAGAAAGCCACCCGATCAACCTCTTCTTCAGATCCTCTTCTTCTTTTCTTATTCCCTACTTCTCTGTCAGTCTCAGAGTCACTTGGCTCCACATAGCTACCAGCTTCATCACTCTCTTCCTCTGCCTTACTAGCTTTCGTCTCTTCCTCTTGCTTTTTCTTCTCTTCTCTGTCTCTCACATTTGTAATTGTTCTTTCTAGCTTTCCAACAGTCGCCAGCTATTGTTTCAGAGCAGACCTAGTTCCTACTCTTCTTACAACTGGCTCTGCCATAGCCTTTCCATCACTCTCCTCACTTGATTCATCCACTAACCGGCTTTTAGATACTGGCATTCCCCCTCTCACCAATCTTCTCCTCTTCTCAGGCTCTACTCTGTTCTCACTCACAAATATCACTTCCTCTTCCTCTTCCTCATACATCAGCCTTTCATCCTCCTCACCAAACCTTCTTTTCAAACTCTTTCTCTTTGTTTCATCAGCTTTCTCTGTAACTTCCTCACTTTCAATTTTTTCTTCTTCAACTTCCTCATCCTTTTCTTCTTCATAGTCTGTCCACTTGAGTTCTGCGTCATCAGCCACTGTAGGATCTGGGCAAGAACCAGGTTATTTGCTCAAATCCTGTGAGGCCTCAGCAGATCTAGGTCCTCCACCAACTGGACCTTCAAGTACAGACAACCCCTGACTCTTCTCAGCAAGCACATCACTAGAACTGGGTTCATCAACATATTCTTTAAGGGACTCAACGGAATCCTCTTCCCTCAATTGTTCTAACACTTTTCCTACTACATCAACCTCCAACACAGTCTCAGCTACTACAGGCACATGCATACTAGCCTTAGGTTCTTCCTGAACATCCTTTTGCTTCTTCTCAACTACCTTCCCCCTATCAATTTTATCACAAGACTCTACTTCTCCTACAATTTGATCTTGTCCTTTTACTAAAGTTTCAGTACTCACTTTTCCAGGACTTTTTACGCCTTCTAAATCGACAGAAGTAGATAGGATAGAGTCAGGTATTACCTCAATTGGTCTTTCAGTGGAAACTTTTTCTGTAGGCGTAGTCGACAAAGATTTTGCCATCATCTTCTTGACCAACTTCTTTTCTCCCTTTTTGAGAAACTTTGACCTAGCCCTGGCAATTCTTTCTGCAAGAGTGGAGGGAGGGGATTTTGGAGTTGATTTCTTGAGGATTTTGGTGGGTGATGTTGATGAAGATTGTGCTTGAGACATTGTGAGATTGGTTAGGGTTTTGAATTGGGATTAGGAAGTTTTTTTTTCGGCTTGAATTTTTTGAGAGAGAGAGTAGGTTGAAAGGAGAGAAGTTTGTTGATTATGTGTGTTCTGTTTCGATCAGTACGAACGGAGGAGAAAGGGATTTTGGTGAAGAGACGTTTTCCTGGGGAACCCAAATTAATGATGACGGAAAAGGTGAAAAGCAGCTTTTTGAACTTTTTGAGAACCGGAAAAGAGTTATGGATTTGACGGTTACTAGACTTGCCCAAATAAAACCTTTTCAAATAGTGGGGTCCATTCAAAGTCTAATAGAATTCTAACACAAAAAAGAATGTGTTCCTATAATTTAGGACAGTTATAAGAACATGGAAAGTCTCCGTTGACACACGTATAGTTTGACAATTTGATTTCAGTTATGACTTCTATTATGCAAGGCAATGTGACTGTACCTGGACATGATTACTCATGCTTCAGTCGGTTCCTTCTAAGTATATAGTAGGTTCTTCAAGGGATCACATTATCCTTACTTGGTGCTCATAAGCTGAACAAGTGTACTTAGTAAAGTACAATATTAGACTGGACAATAATAACAAATGTTACACACAAATCATTTAACACTTAACTAACCAATGATTGAGGGACAGCTGCTTGGTCATCCATGTATTTTGGTTATCCCTAACTCCAACCTGTTCCTCTCAAACTGCACTTTGTTCAATGCTTTGGTAAATATATCAGCAATTTGATCTTCAGTCCTGCAAGAATTCATAGTAATCAGACCCTTTTCTACATTGTCTCTAAGAAAATGGTGTCTAATATCAATATGCTTTGTTCTTTTGTGTTGGACTGGGTTCTTGGCAATATTCACTGCACTTGTATTGTCACAGAAAATTGGCACTGCTCCACACTTGATTCCGAAGTCCTCCAACTGCTGTTTGATCTATAGCAATTGTGAGCAGCATGATGCAGTTGCTACATGCTCAGCTTCTGCAGTAGACAAGGCTACTGAATTTTGCTTCTTTGTTGCCCAAGAAACTAAGCAAGGACCAAGAAAGTGTGCCATCCTTGAAGTGCTTTTCCTGTCCACCAAGTGTCCTGCATAATCTGCATCAGCAAAACCAATTAGTTCAAAAGTACCTCCCCTTGGGTACCAAAGTCATAGATCCTGAGTTCCTTTCAAGTATCTCAAGATTCTCTTCACAGCTGTCAAATGTGACTCCTTAGGCTTGGACTGAAATCTAGCACACAGTCCCACACTGTATACAATATCAGGTCAACTAGCTGTGAGATAGAGAAGTGACCCTATGATTCCTCTATAGTTTGTCTCATTAGTCGAAGGACCTAGTTCATCTATATCCAGCTTGGTTCCAGGAGCAATAGGCGTAGTCATTTCTTTTGCTCCTTCCATGTCAAATTTCTTCAGAAGTTCCTTGACATATTTTTGCTGATGAATCATGGTCCCTTCAGGCATCTGCTTTATCTGCAATCCTAGGAAGAAATTTAGTTCACCCATCATGCTCATTTCAAATTCACTTCCCATCAGATCAGCAAACCCGTTGCATAGTTTCTCATCAGTGGCTCCAAAAATGATATCATCGACATATACTTGAACCACTAATAGATCCTTTCCTTTCTTCTTTAGGAACAATGTGTTATCAATCTTTCCTCTTGAAAAACCATTCTTCAGTAAGAAACCTGAATGTCTTTCATACCAGGTTCGAGGATCTTGCTTTAATCCATAGAGTGCCTTGCCCAGTTTGTAAACAAGATCAGGAAATTCATTGTTCACAAAGCCTGGTGGCTGTATTACATAGACCTCTCCATTTAGGCAGCCATTCAAGAAGGCGCTCTTCACATCCATCTGATACAGTGTGAACTCCATGTATGTAGCAAAAGCAATCAGCATCCTAGTAGCCTCCATTCTCGCCACTGGTGCAAAAGTTTCATCATAGTCAATTCCTTCTTCCGGACTGTATCCTTGAACTACTAGTCTTGCCTTGTTCCTTGTCACTATGCAGTGCTTATCCAATTTGTTTCTGAACATCCATTTTGTTCAAATTATTAATCTGTCCTTTGGCTTAGGAACAAGGTGCCACACTTTGCTTCTCTCGAACTGATGAAGTTCATCCTGCATGGCTAGAATCCAATCGGGATCTTCTAGGGCTTCTTTTACCTTCTTTAGTTCCAGAGATGAAAGGAATGCAACGAATGCACAGAAGTTCTTCAAGGCTAACCGTGTCATGATTCCAGTATCCAATTCTGATAAGACATTTCCAGGGGATGAGAACTTTGATGTTTCCGTGGCCTGGGTTGAATATGACGATAAGACCCTTCAGCATCACTTTGGGTAGGTTCTTCCGGACTTGCTGGATCATCGTCTTCGTCTGATGTTCCCCCTGTCATATTGAATCCTTGTTCTCGAGAAATTGAATTTTCACCTGATGTTTCTTTGTCTTCAGTATCTTCACAGTCAGCTGCACCATCTTCTTGACTAAGGCCAATTGCTTGATCATCTACCTCAGTTTCTCCTAATGCCTTATCGGATTCATCAAATACCATATGCATACTTTCCTTCACTATTTGTCTTCTTTTATTAAACACTTTGTATGCTTTGCTTCGAGTAGAGTACCCAAGAAATATTGCCTCATCACTTCTAGCATCAAATTTTCCCAGTGGTTCCTTTCAGTTGTTGTGGACAAAGTATTTACAGCCAAAGGGTCTCAGATGTGCAATATGCGGTTTTCTTCCTCTGAGTAGCTCTGGGACTTGTGAAGAATGGCTCTGATGGAGCATCTGTTCAGCAAATAGCATGCAGTGTTTATTGCTTCAGCCCAAAAGTTTCTTGCAAGCCCACTTGATAGCAGCATAGTCCTTGCCATATCCTCCAGAGACCTGTTCTTCCTTTCAACCACTCCATTTTGCTGTGGAGTTCTTGGTGCAGAGAAATTATGATCTATGCTGTATTTTGCACAATACTCAGAGAATTTTGAGTTTTCAAACTCCGTTCCATGATCAGATCTAATACTGATAAGTTCTAGGCTTAACTTTTTCTGCACGACACCAGCCCAGTCTTTGAAGTTGTCAAAGGCTTCATCTTTAGATGCCAAGAACAAGGTCTATGTGTACCTGGAGTAGTCATCAACAATTACGAACACAAAACCTCTTTCCTCCTCTGATCCTGACTCTCATAGGTCCATACATATCCATATGCAACAGTTCCAGTGGTTTTGATGTGCTTACCACTTTCTTTGACTTAAAGGATGATTTCACATGCTTCCCTTTTACACAAGCATCACACATTTTTATGTCTTCAAATCTCTTGCTAGGCAGTCCACGAACTAGCTCCTTAAATGCAAGCTTATTCAGTTGTGAGGGACTTGCATGACCCATTCTTTTGTGCCACAGCTGAGAATCACTTTCTTGCACGTTCAAGTACGTTAAGCTGTTTTCATGCATACTTCAGTGATGCTTTGTACACATTGTTCACCTTTTTTCCTTCCATAACAATTTCTCCACTATGTAGATTCTTCACAATGCATCCTACAGAGGAGAAACTTACTTCATTTCCTCTAACACACAGTTGAGAGATACTCAACAGGTTGTGTCTGACACCATCGACACATTATACATTTTCAATTGTGTGATCCAGAGTTCTCCCAATTTTTCTAATTCCTACGATTTGACCACTTTTACCTCCTCCGATGGCTACACTGCCTCCTTGAAATGCTGCGAGTGAGAAAAAGTTTCTTCTATCTCCTGTCATGTGCCTCGAACAACCGCTATCAAGAATCCAGCTTGGGTTGTTCTCCCTCACTCCAGCCTGCAAAACAGATTAAGGGTTAGTTTTAGGAACCCAAAGAATCTCGGTCCTTTCTTATGAGAGAATGGATAAATCAAATCCTGTCTAGCCCATTTAGGTAGAACACTTCTTTTATTCTTGGCCTTTGACTTGCTTGAATTTATGCACCTTTGTTTGTAGTATCCTGTTTCACCATAAAAGGTACGCAACATGTTGCAAGGCAATCCAACATACTTGCTCTTAGGATTATATGGAGGCAATGGTTTCTTCAATCCTAGTCCTTGTTTTTCCTTGTTTTGATTTTCAAGAATCCAGTTCATTGCCTCAGATGATTTATTCCATATTGTTAATCTGGTAAGCTCAAATTTAGATTTTTCAACATTTTGATTTAAAATCCTCTTCTTTTCAGTTTCCTGATACAAAATCTCATTAGCTCTTTTAAGTTCATTTTCAAGAAAGGTTTGAACTTCACTTATTACTTGCTTACCATTTATACTCTCTCTTAACTGATTGAGTTCCAATTCTAGTTCAGTGATATTAGAGTTTGACACAAGAGTCTGCCCTTTTAAGATGGCATTGGTTTCTTCCAGTTCAGTGTTTTGTTCTTGAAGACTCTTGTGCTTTGTTCTGAGATCACTTAACTCTTCAGTTAATTTATCTTTTTCATAACCCTCAATCAAAGTGGCTGTGATCAGAATCAAATTGTCAGTAGAGTATGTGTGTAGATTTTCCTTTAGATCATATAGACATACCTCTGCTGAGTGAGCAGCTTCAGCTCCATCAGTAGCCATAAGGGCAGAGTCCTTCTTTTGGTCGTCACCTGTGTACAACTCCTTCAGCATTTCTCATATTTCCTTAGCAGACTTGTATTCAAGTATCCTTGCCAACACATCATTAGTCAGCCCTCTTCTTAGGTACAACTCAGCTTTGGAATTTCCCTGTAGCCAGTCTAGATCTTGAGGATCTAGTTCTTCTACCTTCTTTGGCACTAGAACTCCGTTCGTTGCTCTCTTCACAGGAACGTGAGGTCCTCTCTTGACAATCAACCAGAGACTATAATCTGTTGCTTACAGGAAGTTTTTTATCTGTTTCTTCCAGCACTTGTAGTTAGTCCCATTGAACACAGGTGGCTTTAAAGGATCTCTTCCTCCTCTGAAATCCCAAGGGTCTTCCTCATCAGAGCTGATTCCTGTCAATCTCATCAGTGCTAGTGGTGATTCATCTCCAGATTTCTATTCATGATCAGATTCACTGTCAGTTGGTCCCCATGTAGTATAGAAGGCTTACTTTCTTTTCCTTCTTTCTGCTCTGAAGTTTGGAGGTCGTCTTGCTTTCTTCTTATCTTTGTCATTCTCCTTTGACGTCTCCTTTTCCTTTTCCTTAGTTGCTCTGTTTTTCATCCATTCTGCTTCCCACATAGGACAATCCATAACAGCATGATCCTTCTTGAAGCACTTAAAGCATCCTGAGTAGTCACGGCTGTCGACTATGTTCTTCCTTCCAGAGTTTTCCTTGCCACTTCTTTTAAAGCCTTTAAACCTTCCCAAGTTAAGCTTCTGTCTCAAGGCACTAAGGCGGATCTCAAATCGGACTCCCGAAACTCAATATGCAAATTAAATGAAAAAAAGTCAAATTATTTAACTTTCGGCATTTTAGCGGAAACTAGCCGAACAACCTCGAAATTCACTTTCGAAAGTTCACAAAAGTCACAAATAATCATATGAACCTAACGGCACTTTCGGATTTCGAATCGGAGCTCATTCGCCAAAATCGAGCTCGAAAATCTCTTTTTAATATTTATCGACAATAAAAACTGAAACCTTCTTCCGATGCCTGCCAAACGAGGTCTGGTTTATCTCAAATTTTACAGATAAGTCCCAATGGATCTTGGGAAGATTTTAAAATTATTGGCACGCAAATTGAAGTCCTATCTCCCGAAACGACTGACCGAGGTCGTTTCATTCTTCTCCACTTAGACTCTCGTTCGTCCTCGAACGAGCCTAAGTCTAAAGCAAGATTCACGCACATAACAAGAGAACTTACACAACCTTCATAAACTACTCAACAAACATTATATCATGATTACATAATCAGAATTATAACACGCACATCAAACTCTTGGATAAAAATATAACTGGATAATACCATAACGCCATTGCCCAGCTTATTCTGACTAAGCTGATCCTTCCTCGATCACGACCAGAGAGTTCTATATTTTCAAAATAAAGATACACGGAACTTAAAATGGGTTAACATGATTCCGCCGAAGAATCACCTCGTCGATATTCTTTTTTGATATAGAATAGATCGATGAAACTAAGACTTAGCTTACGCTTTCGCAACGCCTTAGAGATTTAATATCTATATTTAGTATTGGATGAAGACTCCTCCACATTGAGCCTGAACTCATACAACTAAGTTGAATAAAAATAGGCATCATTGCAGGGTCTACTGGATTAAGAAAACCTTTGCTAAAACAGAATGCGGCTCTTAGCTACCAAATTACCCTCTCGAGTTGCCAAACAACTGCAACTCTCGAGTTCACAACTCCATACCTTTGTCGTAGACACCACAACCTGATGGATCAACTCAGAGGTCAAATAACGCCACTCATTACTCTTAGTAGCCTTAAGACACAATAATGTGCTTACCCGACTACCTTGACACGCACTATGGCTCAACACAGGGAACATCACAAGCGGCTACTAACCGCCCAAGCTCACTAATTCTGGAAGAAGAAGAGATGGAAATGGACTAAGGATGGAAACAATTAGAGCTTAGGAAGCTCTTCTTCTTATTTATTTGGCTACCAGAGCTAGACTATTTTTGAGTCAGGCTAACCGAAGAATCGCAATTAAAGAAATAGACTTTAAATGAGCTTTATGAAACAACATCCATGCCAATTTAACCTCCCAATCAGAAGGAAACTCTGACAATTTACCAAAAAACCATTTTATAATGGAGACAAACTCGTAAAATAACATGACTTTACTAGCATCTCAAACCAAGAGGAGACACGTAGATCGAATATTACTTACTAATCACTTTGCACCGAAAGAAATAATGACACTTTCTGATGGTGACGAATAAGAATCCCATCTCGCACCAATATGGAATTCCAAAGAGAGAGGTAGGCTGACTTGACATAATAACAGAATGTGGCACAACAAGATGCAAGCAGACAATATCGGCACTCGCTTCCAAATCTTTTGCAAATGCCATGAATAAATAATACCAGAGGCTTACCCCTTTATCGCAACCAATTCTTAATGGAAACGACATCAAAAGAAACCATGGAAACATGATAGGACACCCCATCTCTAGATCGACCAGAAGAATCAAATCTTACTCATATTTAAGGGAAGAAGAAATCCAGGGTCTACTACATCGTATACCTCAGCATCCCGCCAGACTAGCAGTTCATAGAACTGCCTCTGCAGCTGTGCTGAGCCGGTACCCTGATAATTACTTCCATAAGAACCACAACCACCACGCTTTCGGCCTATATTGGATAATGGCATTTCTCTGGCTGATTAAGATCTAAATGAAATCCCCTACGATTGTGCAGGTGCCTGATGACGAGAGAAAGGACGACTGTCTACGTGCCAGAGTAAGGGAAAACTTTTCTAAAGATGACAGGCTCACAACAATGATAACACCTTTTTGGTGAAAATGGAAGCTGTACAGCTTGTTGATAGCTATAAAGAGAAAACTGAATCTTAATCTTAATGAATATCTCGCACACTCTGTGAGTCACGCGCTACAAGCTGAGATAATCTGGTAGGTGACCTCCCACAATAATCAGAACTAATACCTCCAAATGAGGTACCATGGTGCCCACTAGGGCCTTGGGATCTCTTACTCTCCCGCTCTAACTTTTTTCGCTCTAACTTATAGTATGCCTCATACCTCCGAGCAATATCAACAACCACATCAAATGAAGTCCCGATCTCAATCTCTCGAGCCATCAGGGACCTCAAGGAAGGAGAAAGGTCATTATGGACTAGCTCTAGAACATATCCAGCTGTCCTAGAGAATTTAATCTCGTGTTCTGAATTCGACATGCTACTTTGTCTAACCCACTCAAAATGGCGACACTTTTCATCTTGCTCACTACGCGAAAGAAACTTTTCCCTAAATCTGCGAGAAAACTCGCACCAAGTCAGCTTAGGCAAGCCCTGCCTAGCTGATAAAAGAACGGTCCACCAATTCAAGGATGGGCCCTAAAACCGAAAAGCAGTGTAATAAACACCATACTGCTCGAGATAACAAAGAGCCTGAAGAATATGCTGACATCATTTTATTTTAAAAAAACTTACACAGGGATTATTTGATGCATGGGCTAAGAACATCAGAAGGTTCAATTGGGTAGAATAATGCAGCCTCTTCAGACACTCGGACTGAGCCATTACTCGGGCTAGCTAATCAGCCAGAACAACTAGAGGCACAACACATGCTGCTTCTTGAACATAATTTACTAAGGCAGCATCAGGGACTAGAACAGGAGCTCTCTGAGCGAACGTCTCCATCTGCGGCAACCTGATAAGCTGACCAGCAAATAATAGGTTCTTGCGATATCTGCATCACCAAGATTCTCGTAAAAGCATCGTAGAGAGACAAGGGAACCACAAGGCCCTGCTCCCTTGCCCGTTGCGAGTTTATACAGCTGGGGCCTGCGCAACTGGATCATCAGCACGATCCACAACTATCGAGGCTTGAGTAGCTCTAGCCCCAGGCAAGGCTACTTCGTCCTGAACTCCTACCGTTTGCTGATTTGTCGCACGAGGGTTCATAATTACCACGAAGGAATTAATGAAAATACTTTTGCATCCTAGACTGATGCACGATCAGAAAAGAAGGAAGTGAAACTTCCTAAATGCCATCATAGCCTCTCGTAGATAAGTGCAGACGTCTACGTACTGATCAACGAGACTTTACTAGACACTGTCTTAGTCTGGATAGACTCTAAATCAGGCTCTGATACCAACTAACACGACCCGAAATCCGGCTAGGCTGTGCGGGCTCCCCACATCCTCCCCTAGATCCGTCGGGCGAACCCTTACCAATTAAATTAGGAAAATAAATATAATTCAATTCATAAATAAGAACAAGACTTAGAAAAAGCACAGACATACCGATACCTCTAGGCTGTACAAAAGAAATTATAGCTGACAACCCAACATACTAGGTTTAGGGCTCTCCAGACTAAACATCTAAGAGTACAAAAGAAGACAGATACCTCTTGAAGGGAGCAAAATACAACTGAAATAATAAACATAAAACTGGTGGCCATCCTGAATAAAAGCTGGCTCACCGTGACAGCTGAAGTCGTCTTCGCTCCTTCACAACGTGGCAAACTCAATCTGAAGCGAACCTGCCGAAACGAAATAGATAGATAAGAAACAAACAACAAACAAAGGTGAGTCAAAAGGACTCAATAAGTAGGGAAGACTAGCCACCTCAAAGAATATGATAGCTAGCCAGGGAGAAAACAAACAGATAAACCAAATTCCTCTTATTTAAGTTATAAAAGGCAAAACCAGATAATAACTGGAAACACGTATGGAACCATAAACTCATAAACAACTGGGGACATAAAATATGCAGAACATATAGGTATTTCGAACATATCGCCAATCAAAAATACATGAAACATACACGAAACATCGCACTATAATCACACAATACACAATAGCCGGTGCAATGAAATGGAATGAATGCAGTATAATGCAATGGGGACACATGTGCCCATAATCCCGTCCTGAAGCCGAATACTCCTGCATTCGAGGGGAATACAATATAGTAACCAGCTAGAGCAAAATACTCCTACTCCTGGGGAGGAATACTCCTGCACCCGATATAATATAAACCTGAGGCGGAAACTCTCCTGGGGAAGAATACTCATGCACTCTCCTGGGGCGGAATACTCCTGCACCCGATATGATATAAACCAGAGGTAGAATACTCCTGCACTCTCCTGGGGCGGAATACTCCTGCACCCAATATGGTATAAATCAGAGGCGGAATACTCCTGCACTCTCTTGGGGCGGAATACTCTTGCACTCGATATGATATAAACTAGAGGCGGAATACTCCTGCACTCTCCTGGAGCGGAATATTCCTGCACCCGATAAGATATAAACCAGAGGCGGAATACTCCTCCACTCTCCTGGGGCAGAATACTCCTGCACTCGATATGATATGGTAGCCCATAATCAGAAAATATAATTCATATGATTGAAATATTATGCAATAATAACCCTTCACTGGCGCAGGGACTCTCATCGACAGCCCGGAAGTATATGCCAACTTACAACTAGAGTACAATGTTCAAATCCTCAATGCAATACCAACAACAAGACATAATATATAATATACAATGTAAATCCAAAGCTAAGGCGTAATGAGTACGCCTATCGGCAGCTACACATGTAAGGAACACGTGGTAGATTATCTCGTTCCACTGCTACTCAATAACCGCTTTGTCCTTTGGATTCATTGCCAAACGATCCCACTCTATTCAATAAGCAGAAAAATATATCAAATTAGGCTAAAGGCTTCCTTCCTTACGTCTTAGGGCAATTCAGTTAAGAACCTGATAACCTATTCGCATACGCAATACGCATGCCAGGCCTATGTACAGGGCTTAAAGTCACATAACCAAACCCTAAATAAATTATATTTATACGTTGGCCATAATTCATTAGAACAATGTCTAATATCCCAATTTGTATGGTTAAAATATATTCAAAAATTAATAAAATGAAATAATGAGTTAACATCATTACCTGGATGTCTCGAGGTGAAAATTCTATTTTTTTCCTGCTCTTTTTCCTTTTCTTTCTCATTTTTGCTGAACTTTTCCTCTGCTTCCTTTTCTTGTTTACCCCATTCTCTTTGTTTCTGCTCTTGTTAAAGCTTTTTTAAGCTTAAGGGATTAACATCCCTTACCACCGCCTTCATATTCTTTTCCTTTCTTTTTTTTTTTTTTTTTGGAAAATTGTTATCATGACGAAAATTAAAACGGAAGCCTACGATATTTTCTAATTTTCTCAAGTAAGTTATACAAAATACATTTCTACATACTTGCTAAGGCGGATCTTAAATCGGATTCCCGAAACTCAATATGCGAATTAAACGGAAAAAGATCAAATTATTAATTTTTGATATTTTAATGGAAACTGTCCGAACGACCTGAAAATTCATTTCCGAAAATTCGTACAAGTAAAAAATAATCATATGAACCTAACGGCACTTTCAGATTTTGAATCGGAGCTCATTCGCTGAAATCGATCTTGAAAATCTCTTTTTAATATTTACTGACAACGGAAATTGAAACCTTCTCCCGATACCTACCAAACGAAGTCCGATGTAGTTCAAATTTTGCAGACAGGTCCTAATGGGTCTTATGAAGATTTTAAAATTATCAGCACGCCAATCGGAGTCCTAACTCTCGAAACGACTACCTAAGGTCGTTTCAGCATGTAACCTAGAGAGAGTTTAGGGTTGTGACATATGCCTTTGTTGCCTATGTGAATTGGGAAATCTTAGTCCATTTGAGCTAGGATTATCGTTGAGTTAGGTGCATTTTCTAGTTCTCCATACAAGTTTTTGCGCGCTCTGGATAGATCCGTGACCATCACACTTTTAGCCTATGTAGAGTGTGGCGCTAGAGTGTCATATTTTGTGAATTGTATTTTTAATCATGTATCAGATTCATGCCCATCCCAATTCTTTATTTACCGATGTTGGGAAACATCTTAAATTGTCCACTCTCTAGATGTTCATGCCTGGAGCGTTGGGGGGGGGGAGGGAGGGAAGGGTGTCGATCTCTGACGTCGATGGGTTATAGAAGGAACATGAAGAAATGGAAAACTGAATACGCCTATCTATAAGGACAATTGGAGTTGACGTCCTAGTTTATTTCCCCCTTCGTTGTACCAAAACATGATTCCTCCTTATGATGCTACAGATAGCAGTCCGAAGTGCAAGGTCCAGGTTGATTGGCGAGCCTAGTGATAGGAGACTACCTAGCTTGGTTCGAAGAGTACTTGTTGGGTTAAATATTTAGCAAAGGTAGGTTCCAGTCAAACTTTTGGACATAAGCTTTGAGGCTCAATACCTAATACATGGCAATAGAATTTGCTGCACCTCAACAGTTGAATCACTTTTTGGAGAAATACGAGGCATCTAAGTTATACAAATAAAAAGATCTATTCATTGATTAAAAGAAAAAAAACGTGAACGAGGATTGGATTGATGATAAAATAGAATTTGGTCTCGTCGAATAAAATGTAAACGAAAAGATGGCCCATAAGAAGTACGGTTAGGATTGTACACAATCGATCAAATCGGACAAGCCATTTGATCTCTTTATATAGCTTTCGGAATCCTTCTCCATTTGATCTAGCTTTTAAGGTTAAGCTAGAACCAAAATCCATTTCTTTGTCATACATAAACTTCTAGGAGTAATAAACCCATGAGTCGATTTTGCTAATTTGGCAAGAGTAGTTAGAATACTTCAATAAATTACGGACACGATTGCCTAATCCATATCTTTTATAGAAAATGATATGTAATTAACATGATAGGCTGATTTGCAAAAGTATAACATGGGTAGCAATGACTTTCCTTTTTGCCCGCGCTAACAGATGGTTTGCAAAAACAAACCGTTAAGGTTTAATGAAAAAAATCTGGATGGAAATACCCCTGTCAAGTTTTTAGGTTGGGGCCAAGACTTGCCTTTTATATTTCTCCGCTTTTCAACACTTATCCCTTCAAGTATTGGCAAAAGGCAATACTTGTCGCATTTGGCCGTAAGTCTTGGCAAAAGGCAAGACTTGCCTTTGACTCCTGCTCGATTTGCCAACACTTGAACGGTAAGTGTTGGAAAAAGGCAACACTTTCCGTACTTCGTCGTAAGTCTTGGCAATTGCCCATTCTAGTCTTCCCAGCATTCTCGCCATATAACTTGAAGTATTGGCAAAACATCACTTGCCCTTGAAG
Organism: Petunia secreta; assembly: GCA_029990175.1. Taxonomy (NCBI): domain Eukaryota; kingdom Viridiplantae; phylum Streptophyta; class Magnoliopsida; order Solanales; family Solanaceae; genus Petunia; species Petunia secreta. The sequence continues at coordinate 34,648,684 of JARKIP010000022.1, forward strand.
TATAGCCAATTGTCAAGATTTACAAAATTTTTGTCTTGAAGTTTTGGCTCCGGACTAAATAAGAGCATTTTGCTAAAACATTCCTTAGCGCGGGCAATTTTGCAAAACCACTCCTTATGGAGGGCATGCAGTAAATTTTTTTGAACATGATAGGTATAAAAATACAAAATCTTGTTGGTCCACTATAATTTAGGGGGATTTACAAAATACACATACATCCTATTTTATTTATATAGTCCTACCCATTACATTTATACCCATAACTTATTTACACTCTATACTCATTAGCTAATTACCTTCTTATTTTAAGGCATAAACCAGGGAACTCAAATTCCTCTCTCTCCTTATATCTTGTATTATTCTTTTCTCCTTTTTTTTTTCTCATTCTTTAATTATTCTTTCTCCTTCTCCGATTTCACTATTGTTCATTTTTTTTTCTTTTTTCCGTTTTTTATTCTTTTTTCTTTCTATTTTCTTTTCTTTTTCTTTTTTCTTGTTTCTAGCACTATTCATGTTTCCCCCTTTTATTTATTTATTTTTTTTTCTCCGTAATCTTGTTATACTCTTTTTTTAAAATTTTTTTCTTTCTCAAAAAATGCATACTTTGTTCACAAACATAAAAACTAAAATATTTTATTTGCTCGATAGTATCTCACACATTAATCCAAACATAAAACGGTATACTAAAAGAGTATATGATATACAAAAAAGGTATACTTCTCTAAAAATAATAAAAATTAAAATATCAATGTCTTCTAAACATTTTGTACTTGGATTCGAACACAAAAGGGTATACCAGAAAAGTATACCAAAAGGGTATACTTTGTTCAAAACAACAAAAATTAAAATATTTATTCGCTCGATAGCATCGCACACTTTGATCCAAATACAAAAGGGTATATTAGAAGAGTATATTGTATACCAAAAGGTAATACTTTGTTCAAAACAACAAAAACTGAAATATTTATTCGCTCGGTAGCATCGGACACTTGGATCAAAACACAAAAGGATATACCAGAAGAGTATACAGTATACCAAAAGGGTATACTTTGAACAACAAAAACTGTAATATTTATTCGCTCGGTAGCATCGGACACTTGGATCAAAACACAAAAAGGTATACCAGAAGAGTATACATTATACCAAAAGGGTATATTTTGTTCAAATCAACAAAAACTGCAATATTTATTCGCTCAGTAGCATTGCACACTTTGATCCATATAGAAAGGGGTATACCGGAAGAGTACACAAGATACCAAAAGAGTATACTTAGTTAAAGACAACAAAAAATGAAATATTTATTCGCTTGGTAGCATCGCACACTTTGATCCAAACACAAAAGGGGTATACCGGAAGAGTATACAGTATACCAAAAGGGTATACTTTATTCAAAACAACAAAAACTGATTTACTCGCTCGGTAGCATCACACACTTAGATCCAAACACAAAAGGGTATACCAGAAGAGTATATAGTATTCCAAAACGGTATACTTTGTTCAAAACAACAAAAATTAAAATATTTATTCGCTCGGTAGCATCACATACTTTGATCCAAATACATAAGGGGTATACCGGAAGAGTATACAGTATACCAAAAGGGTATACTTTGTTCAAAACAATAAAATTGAAATATTTATTCGCTCGGTAGCATTGCACACTTTGATCTAAACACAAAAGGGTATACCGAAAAGTATACAGTATACCAAAAGGGTATACTTTGTTCAAAACAATAGAAACTGAAATATTTTTCGCTCAGTAGCATCGCACACTTTGATCCAAACACAAAAGGGGTATACCAGAAGAGTATACCGCATACCAAAAGGGTATACTTTGTTCAAAATAAAAGCATCGAACACTTTGATCCAAACACAAAAGGGGTATATCGGAAGAGTATACAGTATACCAAAAGGTTATACTTAGTTCAGAACAACAAAACTGACATATTTATTCGCTTGGTAGCATCGCACACTTTGATCCAAACATAAAAAAGGTATATCGGAATAGTATATTGTATACCAAAAGGTTATACTTTGTTCAAAATAATAAAAATTGATTTATTTATTCATTCGATAGCATCGCACACTTGGATCCAAACACAAAAGGGTATACCAAAAGAGTATACAGTATACCAAAAGGGTATACTTTGTTCAAAACAACAAAAACTGAAATATTTATTCGCTCGGTAGCATCGCACACTTGGATCCAAACACAAAAGGGTATAGCAGAGAGCATACAATATACCAAAAGGGTATACTTTGTTCAAAACAACAAAATCTGAAATATTTATTTGCTTTGTAGCATCGCATGCTTTGATCCAAATACAAAAGGGGTAAGAGTATACAGTATACCAAAAGGGTATACTTTATTCAACACAACAAAAATTGATTTATTCGCTCGGTAGCATCGCACAGTTTGATCCAAACACAAAAAGGTATACCGGAAGAGTATACTGTACACCAAAAGGGTATATTTTATTCAACACAACAAAAACTGAAATATTTATTCGCTCAGTAGCATTGCACACTTTGATCCAAACACAAAAGAGTACACTGAAGAGAATACAGTATACCAAAAAGATATACTTTGTTCAAAACAAAGAAAACTGAAATATTTATTCGCTCGGTAGCATCGCGAAATTTGATCCAAACACAAAAGAGGTATACCGGAATAGTATACAGTATATCAAAAGGCTATACTTTGTTCAAAACAACAAAATTGAAATAGTTATTCACTCGGTAGCATCGCACACTTTGATCCAAACATAAAAGGGTATATCGAAAGAGTATAAAGTATACCGAACGAGTATATTTTGTTCAAAACATCCAAAATCTGAAATATTTATTTTCACGATAGCATCGCACACTTCGATCCAAATACTAAAGAGTATACAGTATACCAAAAGGGTATATTTTGTTCAAAACAGCAAAAACCAAAATATTTATTTGCTCAATAGCATCGCACACTTTGATCCAAACACAAAAGGATATACAAAAAGTGTATACAGTAGACTAAAAGAGTATACTTTGCTCAAAACAACAAAAACTGAAGTATTTATTTGCTCGATAGCATTGCACACTTTGATCCAAATACAAAAGGGTCCAAAGATACAAAAACTGAAATATTTATTTGCTCATTAGGGTCGCACACTTTGATCCAAATGCAAAAGAGTTTACCAAAAGAGTATACATTATACCAAAAGGGTATACTTTATTCAAAACAACCAAAAGTTGAAATACCAAGAGGAAAAAATAACACTGTATACTATAAAAGTATACAATATACTCCAAGGGTATACAATATACTCTAAGGGTATACAATATACTCTAAGGGTATACAGTGATAACAAAAAATTAGAGTATACTAGTTCAAAACTTAGGATTCTTCAAAGGAAAAATAACTTATTATACTGTATTATACTGTAAAAGTATAGGATATACTCTAAAGATATATAATGAAAAAATAATTTGCAATATACTATTTCAAATACATCATTCTTCGAAGGTAAAAATAGCATTGTATACTGTAAAAGTATACAATATACTCCTAGGGTATACAATATATTCCAAGGACATAGCATTATTCAAACGAAAAATAATACTGTATACTATAAAAGTATATAATATACTTTACGGGTAAACCATAATAACAAAAAATTGGAGTATACTACTTTGAAACATAACATTCTTCAAATGAAAAAATAAAACTATATACTATAAAAATGACATTATTGGTTGCTGCCTCTGGCTTGAAACAATTCGAGACGAAACGAAGCCGGAAAGCCGAACACCTGACTCTGTTGGCAAAAAGAAGAAATTTAGAAAATCTTAGGTCTGCTTGCATTGTCAACAATGTTATATGCCAGATTGTGTTCATTTCATATGTTCACTTTTGAGATTGTAGCTGTCTGTTTTATCTAGCTTTAATATATGTACTTCTACATCAACCACAGTTTAGCGGTTTACATTATTGATTCTGTTGTTTGCACGATATCTCTAGATTGCTCTACACATGCAATAAAATAGTCACCCGAAGCTCAAAGTTCTAATTGATGGGTGATGGCTAGTATCGTTGTAAGTTGTAACTGTCTGTGATTGTCTTCTTGATCACTTTTACGCCTAGATCAATTAGTAACTGGATGGCGCTCTTTTTTTTTTTTTTTTTTTTTTTTGCTTTCTACTTTTTACACGAAGTTCACCTTTATCATATTTATCTTCTAACAATATATATTTATTTCATATAGTATTGATTTTCCAACCAATAATAAGGGATAAAAAGCTTGATGTAGGAATCGTGGAAATTAGCTTCAGTTGCATCGAGAGCTATTGACAACGGAAGAGCTAAGGCCTGATTACTTGTAAGAAAAAATAGAGTTCATACTTTTCCTGGGCAAGTGTATAAAATCTGAAACTACTCTACTTTTGCCTAGTTTTCTCCTCTAGCCCTCTTTTGAACCTCCTGAAAAGGTTTAAGCTCTTTTAAGATTTTGGCTCTCTATTAATATGTTCTGGACCAACTGAAGATGAGACTGAGGAAAAGGAAACAGATGAAAGAAATGTATACAAGATTTTAAGGCGATGTCGTCCAGTATCATGTCAAATAAACTGTTACAGAATTATTATTGCAGTTTCACATATCAATATCTTTAAATGATAGATTTTTCTTTTTCTACTTTTCCCACTTCAAGTTTAGCAAATGCTTCAGGATCAAATTCGATTATTGCATAACTTCCAGCAGCTGAGACTCGAGCATAATGCACCTATCTGATGCTAATATGTACAATGAAGTCATGCAGAGGAAGATAAATAGTTGTCAAGGCACTTCACAATGTTTTCTACTGATGCTGAGCTCTATGGTTCTTGTTGCCGATCAATATGGGGTTAATAGTTACAAGATCGATAAGGAAATGAGTTCTATAGAATGCATGTCATAAAGATCACCCACTGATTGCAATCACCAAGAGTTATTCCAGCCTGTACTGTAATCCTTATTCAGTGATATCAATTTAAAATTTATTAGATTAGATTTACTAATGTTTATTTTATGAAAATAGGTTATTTTAGTACCATCTTAGTTCACGTTCACACAAGGAGTTCACAAAATCAAACAAGAAAATCAGGTGTCATTGCTATCTCACATTTACACAAAAAAGGTTCATAAAATGTTTCTTTTTCAAGTCATTTTATTTTGAGACAGCTATAAACATGGACAGGGAAACTGAGCTCAAAAACTGGCAGTCATCTCTTACCAACAAACCTGCATGGATGGTTTCCATCAGCCTGAACTTAAGGATGCCATTTCTAACTCGCTCTACACAGCTCATTGACAATGTTCTTGCCATTGTCGCTGCAGTCAGTCAAATCCTTTCCTCATTTAATATCCCAATTGGGAGCACGACTGCTCCGACTGCATCAGTAGCAACAGCAACATCCCGACAATTGCTGGATGATAATGGCAATGATGAGGAAGCAGCCCAGAAGACAGAGGACGGATTTCCTGCATGGCTTTCTAGTGGTGATAGGAAACTGCTGGCTGCAGGAAACAACAACGGACCACCACCAAACATTGTGGTAGCTCAGGATGGTTCTGGACAATACAAAAACAATTGCAGCAGCTCTTGGTGCGTATCCTAAGAACCTCAAAGGCAGATATACTATATATGTGAAGGCCGAAATTTATGATGAATACATAACTGTTACAAAAGATCAAGTTAACGTATTCATGTATGGAAATGGACCTAGAAAGACGATAGTCACAGGAAAAAAGTGCAACCGTGATGGTGTGTCTCTACTTACCAAAGTGCTTCCTTCAGTGAGTTGTTCATTTTGTTTTTCAGATCCCTTCTCTGTCTTTCCCCGTGAAACATGAAAATAAAAATGGATACGAGTACAAATTAATCAACTAGATTGAAAGTTATTAACGCTAATCTATTTTCAGGTGCTCTTGGAAATAGATTTATAGCCAAGGCCATGGGATTTCAAAACACCGCAGGACCTGAGGGGCACCAGGCGGTAGCCCTCCGTGTCCAATCTGATATGGCTGCCTTCTACAACTGCAGAATGGATGGATATCAAGACACTTTGTATACTCAAACACATCGACAATTTTACCGCAGTTGTGTAGTGTCTGGCACAATTGATTTCATCTTTGGTGACGCAGCAACAATCCTCCAAAACTGCTTAATTATTACAAGGAAGCCAATGAAGAATCAACAAAATACAGTGACAACTCGAAGAAGAACTAATAGACGGGAAGATAGTAATCCAGAACTGCCGTATTGTTCCAGAGCAATTACTGGAACCTGTGCGTTTCAAGATTCCTACCTTCTTGGGACGGCCATGGAAGCAGTACTCAAGAACAGTGATTATGGAATCAACTTTGGCAGATTTCATCCAACCTGCAGGTTGGATGCCCTGGCTTGGAAATTTTTCCCTTGACACATGCTCCTATGCCGAGTATGCAAACCGCGGTCCAGGCGCCAATACCAATAATTGCATCAAATGGAAAGGATTCAAAGTGATCACAAACAGGAATGAAGCCCTTCAGTTTACAACTGCTCTATTTATTCAAGGAAATCAGTGGTTGGTATCCACTGGTGCCCCATACTACCATAGTTAGCTAAAAGAAACTATGTGCACTCTGCATAAAGAGTTGAATAAAGAGCATAAGTACCCTGACAGTGACATAAGCAGCTGGAATGATCCCAATGACAGTTGCAAAGAAGAATATATGGTAAGGCACATCCGTGATCGGTGAAGCAACATTATAAATGTGTTTGGCAGTGTCGGTGTAACTCTCAAGAAAATCATGTAATTTAGCGGTCGTGTCCTCCTTCTAGCCACATGATAGATCAGAGATACTTTGGTATAACAATAATATTTAGGAAAGCAGAACATGATGACTGGGTTGTGAGTTGAATATCAGCTGGTCTCGGAAGAAAGTTAACTTACAAGGCCATAGTGAGACCACGAGGGTCCGTCCAATCAGTTAGGATAGAAAATAGCAAGGTGATGCACCTATAGTAGCAGTGAACACGACCAATGCTACACCACTGCAGACTCCAAAGAGATATCTATCAAGCAGTGACATGAAAACTGTTTGTGGGATCATAAATATCTGCATAAAAATGTAGACTAGGCAGTATCCCATAAGGACCTGAATAGTGTAGTCACTAGTATAGCTCTCCAGCTGATCCCTACAGGCCATTTTAAACCACATGTGGTATAAAAAATCAAAAATCAAATCATGTTTTCAAAGGATGCTGGAGCATATAATATTGTCTTGAGGAATTTAATATGAAACAAGGAGAACGAAATATATATGTTATCATTTTGACAAATTAGGACCAGAGTTTGAAAATGCAGATTTGCGTGCATGGTCGACCAAGAGTGCAGTGTATTGCATAACCATAATACAAACCATTCAACTACAAACACTACTTCTGTAGATATGTATATATGTGCTTTCATTGATACACAACTTTAGTTTTTCAAGTGCAGAGCTCAAAGGCAGGACATTTAAGGGATAATGGATATTACATGCAAGCAAGTCTAGTTAACAAACACGATTTTCTCAGACGTCATTTGATCAATTCCTTGGCCTAGTACTCCACTCATTCAATGGTGTAGACCCGACATCAGTGCTTAGAATTATCAGTTTCCATGTCTTTCCTTAGTTTGTTGCATTACGTTTGTCATGTCATAGAATCAGTTCTAACCAGAAATTCCACGCTTAAAGCTAAGAACAAACTATCAAACTCATAACAACAAAAACCAATTACTGTACCTACACATTGAAACTAAAATCTCTAAGTTGTTACTTTCATCTAGTAATAGTTTCTTGTACAAATTTCTATAAAAAAAAAACTTCAGTTTTATCACTTTGTTGGAGGTTGGAAGAAAGTATAACCGAAGTTAATAAGTACCATGATCCCAGCTGAGTACATTTTCTTGATCAGTGTTTTCGTAAACTTAGTAGATAAATAGAATAGAAGTGTAAATAGCAGACAACAAGGAGGTGCTTGAATTCAGTTCTCAAACAATGATGTCTAATTGGTAGTTGCTCAATCTGAATAGTCCTTTTACATATAGTATATCAATAAAACTTTACCACTAAATACTTTACCAATTCTACTAAACAAATACTTGCAAAATCGATCCAACCAAAGACCTCCAAAACCAATGCAACCACCATGTATGTTAGGAAACAAATCATTTTTTCTCATCCCCTGTTCCAAGCCATGAGCGAAAAAAAGGAAAGAACGATGAAAAATGATGCTACTGAATTATAGGGTGCTTACAAATTACAATCAGTTAAAATTCAGTTCGAACAAAGTGACACCACGGTACAACACTGTTGTCACAAGCGGCCTCAAATCGACGCCACCACTGTCACATGGAAACAACCACCACTTCTTCGCCGAACAGCCATAGAGAAAAATCCTCTCCATCCACTGTTAGCCGGATTCAAGATGAAAAGGTGATTCTTTTAGAATTTAGAGCTTAGAAATAGGTAGAGGATGTTGGGACGAAGCTATTAATGTAAGGGTTGCCGGAAAAATATGAATGGTAGCCAGTTGCGGCGAATTTCAAACACAGATCTTTGGTGGAGTGGGCGTTTTCATGAGAAACTGAGCTCATATTGGGGAGAGGATGTTGAGATGGTTCTAGGCATATAAAATTATGCCGGAGAAGAAGAAGATGGTGGTCGTCGGAGACGGTTCGACGGCGGTTCCGACGGTGCAATAAAGTTGAGGAGAGTTGGTTTTATGTCTCTGGTGATTTGAGCAAAATTGGGGAAAGGGCAAATGAATTGGGGTGGGTGGTATATCTGTTACTCCCTCCGTCCCAATTTCACGGAGTTTAAGAAAATATAGATTGACTTGTTAATTACTTCAATTTTACCCTTGAAAAAGTAAGAGAGAGAAGATTTGAGTAATAAAAAAGTTGTTGGTAGCTTTAAAAGTATGTAGGGCCCAACAAAGGTAAAATAGAAATGATGCATTAAATAGTTGTCAAATAAGGAAATGTGCCACTTATTTTGGGACAAACAAAAAAGAAAATGGTGCCACATAAATTGGGGGCGGAGGGAGTAATAAATTGGCTTGATAGGCATAGATTGTAAATAAGATGGAGCGCATGGGTAGTGGGTGAAAAACAACTTTTAATGAACATAAAAATATAAATAAGTCACTTTTATGGGTATGCTGTGTAAAAATCCCTATAATAATTTATGAACAATTGAAAAACATATACTTAATCTTTTGACTAAATTCATTTATGCCCACAATAATTGCCCAATGGGCCCTTGCAAATTATCATAGGGACTCTTATAAAAATACCCACAAAACCTTAAATAATTACAGCCACTATCCACTACTTTCAAATATTACCCGATCTACCCACTAAATTATTTACCTACTCTACCCAACCAGACTTGTATACCATAGTTTATGCAGTATACCATAAAGGTATATAGCTATAAGGCATTACAAAGGTATACAGTAATAAATGTCTCTCCAGACTTGTATACCATAATTTATGCACTATACTTTAGAGATATACACCTATAAGGCATAACAAAGGTATACAATAATAAATGGGTAGGTTGGGTAAATACTTTTAGTTTTATGGGTAGTATAATTTATAATGGGTATGGCTTGTAAATACTTTAAATTTTATGGGTATAGAGTGTAAAAATCCAATTATCATAAGTGGATATCTTTATTTAGCTACCGTTTGGACATAGATTTGATTGAAACTTGGGAATTTGAGTTTTTTGAGTTGAGTTGAGAAATAATTTTTGGAACTTGAAATTGTGTTTGGACATAGAATTTACTTGAAAAAATAGTTGAAGTTTTGTGAGTAATTTTTCAAATTTCCCAAAAACTGTCCAAAAACAGCCTTTGAGCACTTTTTGAGTTTTTGGGACTTTTTGGAAGAAGTATTGATAAATAGCATAAACAAACAGTTTTTCTACCAAAAACTCCCAAAAAAATATCCCCAAAAACTATAGACAAACGGGGACTTAATGTTTGTTTTTTCTTATGTTCAAAATTATTTACTGCCCTATTGGTCCCTCAGATTAGAATTTTGGTCAAGGTGGACAACTCCTCCCATGTAAGCGACGTCAAGAGATCCCAAACTCAAAGTAGATACATCTTTCTAATTTTGGCAGCTTTATATCTCACTAGTTTTATCCACTTTTGAGCAAGCTTCGGATTCAAAAGTTTCAAATCCACCTGTGATGTAATAAAATCAAATCCAAGGGATATAAACCTTAACTGAAAAAGAAATGCGAAAATATAATCTCAAGTACCACTGCTTGGAAATTCAAGAATTTAAAAGCAATTAATTCTTTTAAGAATATCTTAAGTTGTCAGTAGAATAGAGAACTTAAACATTCAGAACAAAGTCGAAACTCATTTTTATAAGGAAAAAAATCGAAACTTAGTGCTGCAGTAACTGGGCAAAAGAAAACTCATAGAAATTTATGAATTCTGGTTAAACGATATACTACTGGATCGGGATTTTTCCCTTAAAGTAAACAAGTGACTAAATAAAATAATGATATAAGGAGGATCTAAGTTCTAACTATCAATAATTAACCTCAACCATTGAATTCACAATGAATTTTTGTGGGCCTTCACCACAGTGTGCACCAAGAGACAATTTGAGAATAGGGTAGGCCCTTTCACGTGGATGGGTTTTAACAACATTAAAGTTTTAGCATTAGTTGTTAGAGGTGTGTGTCTAGGCCTGGGCATCGAGCGAGCGAGCCGAGCCCGAGTCGAGCCCAACCGAGCTTACTATGTTACCGAGTCGAACCGAGCCTGAGCCGAGCCGAACCGAGCTTTAAACTATGCCGAGCCGAGCCGAGCCGAGCTCAACCGAGCTTTGCTAGAGTTTGACCGAGCCCGAGCCGAGCCCGAGCTGACTCTTTTTCTTTTGTGTCCTCATACTTAATAATATAAAAAATAATATTTATTTTTTTTCATCATAATCATTAAAAAAACAGTTTTAGAGATGATGTTAAAAATATGATAAGTAGTTTTACCCTATAACTTATGTTAAAAGTGTTAGTTATTTTAATTTGATTTGATTTAAAACATCTAGTAGGCTTATAAATTTTAATATTATGGTTAGAAATTTTACCATGTTAATAATTAAATGGTTAAATTAAAAATATGAATTGCATTTGATTTTTAGTATCAGCTATTTAGTAGGCTTAACCTTTACATTATGAGAAAATAAATTTGTTTATGTCAAATAAATAAGGATAAGAGTACAAGTTTATCAATTGTTAATTATATTAAATATTAAGTAGACTTCAAATTAGTAATTGAGACTAATGAATGAAAGTTATATTTTAAAGAGAAAATTACATAATAAATCAAGCTAACCGAGCCGAGCCGAGCCAGCTCTATCGAGCCGAGCTTTGACCGAGCCGAGCTTGACCGAGCTTTGACCGAGCCGAGCCAAACCGAGCCAAACTTTGAATAAAACCGAGCCGAGCCCGAGCCGAGCCTCTTTTCAAAATGAGCCGAGCCGAGCTAAAAGGCAATCGAGCCGAGCCGAGTTCCGAGCTGGCTCAGCTCTATGCCCAGGCCTATGTGTGTCATTTCGTTTTTGTGATGTGAATATCCACAAGTATTCTCTCTTTTTATTCCACTAATATTCCTCTGTTAAGTGATTGGCATTTGATTTGATAATACTAACTAATAGAATAACAAAACATTTAAGGGCGGGATGTCATTGAGAAGAGCAAAATGCGATATACTCCCTCCGTTCCAATTTAATGACAGCATTCTAAATTTGGTAACAATTTAACTTCAAAATTACAGTTTTGCCATTACTGAAATGATTTACAACCACACAATCATCTTTGTCTTATTTTACACCACAAGTTTCAAAAGTCTTCCTTTATTTCTTAAACTTTGTGCAGAGTCAAACTATGACACATAAAGTGGAACAGGGAGAGTAATAATATTCGACTATTTCGATACATTAAAATTCTGACTATCAAGTTCATCAAGTCATAAAATTACGAATTTTAACTTATGATTGGATTAGGCAACAATCTTGTTTCGCTAAGTAATTATATTTCTTGATATCTCTTAAATTATGTGGCAATAGTAACATGAAAACTGTTGTCAGTGCCGCATTTTAAAATTTACCATTAAATTTAACTATATTCGCCGGAAACAAGTGCTTCACTTGACTTTCACTTAATTAGATGTAAAAAGTCTAATTACACGAACATATATTAGTTCTGTTTATACAAGTAAAACAAGTGTATGATATTTAACGGTACTTTTTTGCTTGGGTAAGTTCATGACATAGTTCTTTTGCACTAGCTATTTACTTGCTTTACTGATATATACACTAGATACACATGCCTAACTTCCATAGTAGCCAGTGACTTTAGTGATAATTTTCACTTGGTTGTGGATTTTTGATATTATTCTCGCAATTGTATATCACATTATTACGAAAAAAGTAAGATATCATACGTGGTGTTTCATCTTGCCGATAGTAGAACATGAAAAACAAGATTCTTAATAGTACTCACTCCGTTCCAAAATAGATTACACTATTTTCTTATTAGTCCGTTCAAAAAAGAATGACACAATTTTAAATTTGAAAATATTTTTTAGTTGAAACTACTACTTTACCCTTAATGAAATGCTTTATAGCCACATATTTATGTAGGACTTATTTTGGACCACAAGTTTCAAAAGTCTTATGCCATTTCTTAAATTTCGATCTAAGTCATTAGGACTTCCATTGTGGAATGGAGGGAGTATTTTTTATGACAAATAAATTCTTGACACTTTAGTGAAAAGTAATACTTGGTGCTCCAAATAAGTAAAGTTATTCCATTCATATTATTCCCAAATTAAATAAGTTTTCCTTGTGTCAGACATAATCAACAAAAATCCACAAAATATTGTACGGATTTGTTTTCTACTCCCTCTGTCCCATTTTGTTTGTCGTATTTCGGATTTCGAGAGTCAAACTTCTTAAATTTGACCGTAGATTATGATATAATATCTTTAACTTTTTTTAAATAAAATTTACATATTTGAAAACTACATGAAAAGTACTATAAGTCACAATAAATTACAACTCAAAATATGTAAAAGATATATATAAAAATTACGGTCAAAGATAAACTCGTTTGACTCTCGAAATCCGAACTACGACAAACAAAGTGGGACGGAGGGAGTATTTAGACAAGAATAGTTTTGGTGGGCCTATCTCAAAACTAATTAAAAGTCTTATTAGCAATTTTAGTTTAAAAAAAAAAAAAAGCTAGCTGTACCTATGTACCATAGAGGAAGAAAGAATGGAAAAATTGAAAGAGATCCAGCAACTAAATGCCTAAGATAGTACTCATTCACAAGTTTAACTTTATTAATAGCACGATTGTGGAATAATTTCGCTTAGACCACCTGTTGCTTACCATTTTATACTTTACATTCTAAGTGAAGGATTCTATGACAGTTTTATGTTAATCTCTCACTGAATTATTTTTTTCCCAACATTGAGGTAAAACAGACGAGGCATATTCCCATTTTTCAAATTGCTCAGTGATTATACTGTCTCGTCAAGTGCTCATGATCTTCCACTCCTTGATCTTGAAGTATGATACGCCTCATCATACTTAATTCCCTTAAATAAAAGCAAGATATAAGAAAAAGAAGAGGTTGGACAAGACTAGAAAAAGAAGGATGCAGCAGAAAAAGGAAAACAAAAGGAGAAAAACAAGGGAGGATACTATTCTTTTACTGTGAAAACATAAGGTCCCGCAACCCACGTGTGGTGATTGAAAACATCAAGCTCAAGAACAATACCCCTCACTTCTCCATGCTCTCCGAAATATTTAATTTGCGTGGCTATAAGCTCTGATGTATTTTGAAGTCGCCAGATGTATTGGGTAAAATTGAACGAAAACTCAACAAACCATGCATAACAAACGAATGGTCCCTTAAGCACAGCGGATCCGGTTCTCGAATTTGCCCATGGCCAAAACTAGTTTCCGGACACAATAGTAAGAATTATACTGATACATGGCAATTAATGAGCGTGATTGGGGAGATTGAACATAATCACTATTGATCGCCACATGTTGTCGCTTCGTCTGTTACGCTTTACAGATTTGTAACGGATCCTCATTAATGAAGGATTATTAGGACTAAACGTTACTACATAAACCCCCTCTTCTTTATTGTAATCACATCTGAAATCTTTTACTAAGCAATACACCCACTATTTTCTTACCTACTTTCTCGTTTTACCGCTTTACTCTGAGCTCAGTAATCGAAAGTTCCGATCACTACATATAAGGATTTCTTACTTTCTCGCTTGCTCCTTTATCTTCTCTTTGCTGATTGTCACTTTGTTTATTATTTGAACTAAGAATCTAGTTACCATCAGATTATTTGTGGCCTAGTAATAAATTCAATTTGTTAATCTAACAAACTATCTTTAAGGTTAAAACTATATGTCGTCCACCATGGATCCTAAACAATTCTTATTGCTCCAAGACCTCGTTAATTCTTCACATTTTTGTGTCCATTTTGTACAAGAAAGCATGACAGTTCCAAATGAAACTAACTCACCACGTCAGATCAATGATGACTCAATAAGGAACAACCAGTCGAAAGCTAGCCATCACAATCCCGACCTGGGACAATATGATGGCTGGCTTTGTTGCACATTAGTAGGTGTTGCACAAGGTACACCTATTCAGAATACTAGAAGAGGGTTGAATAATGTCCTCCAATTTTTCCTGAAGAACTTAGTTGAGAAGATTTAACTAAAGACCTCCAAAAAACTTGACTTAACAAAATGACAACCTTTTTTTTCTTTTTGACTTATTTTTTTGGGGGAAAATGTTAAGTGTGGTTAAGTGGAGGTCGGGGCTAAATTAGAAATAGAGTAACTTATGGGTAAAAGTACATATTACAGAAAAATATATAAACTTAACCAAACCGGGTCATTTTAGCGGGTCAAAAATAAAAAAGGGGTAATCAGAAAATGGTTCATCTTTGCTCGCACATCTTCCAATTTTTCGAACCGATTTCATGTCCCTTTATAAGTTCTCCTAAACGATTTCGTCTCTCATCCAGCTATTTAACAATTATTTCGAAGATTTGAAGTCGCAGTTGAAGAATTTCCAGAAATCCCGATTTCTTCAGGTGAGCAATCTTAATATCGTTGCATTTTTGTTCTGGTTCTCATACAAGTCTTAGAACTTATGAAGAAACATCAATGGTATTTTTTGAAGAAATTTTGATTTTTTGTTTATTGTTCTTTCCAATTCTTTCCCTATTTATTTTATATTGTTGTTTACTTTATGTTGATTGCTTATGTATGTAGATAAAGTAATGGCAAGGCTGAATCAAACCAGTACGACTGCTCGAAGCGGTAAATCTAAAATGAAAGAGGCTAGTAAGCAATCTGAAGAAGATGACAGTGTTAGATAAATTCCTGAAACTGATGTTGCTGAATTGGATAAACATTCAGCAGAAGGTGACAATCAATCTCCAAGTAGTGGAGGAGATGAAACTGAAGTTGCTGAACTTGATAAACATCCAAAAGCAGATGACAATCAACCCACAAGTGGTGGAGTTCCAATAAATGCTAATAATCCAGCAGTAGATGACAATCAATCTCCACTCGTTGAAACTGGTTTAATGGATGCTGAAGTTGGTGTAAAAGAACCCCAGATTTTAAAGACCGCAAAGGATTACTCTGCAAAAGATATTGTAGTGGAAAAGGCCCAAGTGGAACTCCAAACTGAGGATCTTTTGGCCGAAATCGACACTTTTCAAGCGGATGAACTGATGCAAGCAAACCCGTGGGTTGAAGCTTTGCAATCGGAGGCAACAAACAAGACGCGGAAACGATGAAGATAAGATGCGGAAGCAACAAAAGTAACACGGATAACAAGAAACCGG
Source organism: Petunia secreta (assembly GCA_029990175.1). Lineage (NCBI taxonomy): Eukaryota > Viridiplantae > Streptophyta > Magnoliopsida > Solanales > Solanaceae > Petunia > Petunia secreta. Next base: position 34,664,646 of record JARKIP010000022.1, read on the forward strand.
GGAAGGGGGAGAATAGAAATAGAAGAAAGAATGGATAATTCGAATCAAATCATGACTGATTATCCAAGGGAGAAAAGAAAACTTGAACCTAACAAGGATTCATATTAGTGATAAAATCCATTTCGGTTCCAAGCCTAAGAAGGCATACACGAAGCCTCGGGCTTCAACAAGAATGGCTCGGCCAATTCTATCTCTATTCTCTCAATTCAATATCAACTAAAAACTAGCTTCTAATGAGCTATGCTAGGAGTTTATATAGACAACATTAAAAGGGCAAAATAGTAAATGGTCACAGGCGACCAATGACATAAAGCCACGCGGGGCTAGAGTGTTCGGCAGCTTGGCCCGAACACATTGTCTTCGGACGCTTGTTTGCCTCGGTCACGTTTGGAATCGAACGCTCTTGCCTCGGGCACACTTGTAGCCCTTTGATCGATTCTCTGTTCGGCGTCGCTCTTCCTTGGTTCGGTAGCTTTCAACTTCGGCTCAAACTTGATCGTTAGTTGTGCTCGATCTCACAGCTCCCCGAAGTCAGTGTCAGCAACGGTCACTTGTTGTCTGCTCGGTGGATTTCCAAAGTTGTTGCTCGTCGAGGCAGTCTTCGACATCTTCCATTTCGGCCACACTTGATCGTGGGCACCATGTGACTCCTCGGTGGACTTGCTTGATTAATCGAACAAGGTGATCCTGGTTCGTATTGCATCATCCTCCCCTTCTTGAAAGGATTTCGTCCTCGAAATCAAACCGACAAGACCTGCAACAAGGCAAAGACAAACAAAGCTTCCTACTTCGAAAGTAGGTTAGTGTTTAAGAGTGGAAAACACACTCTTATGATAGAGCCAAGCATCAATACAAATCAAACAGCCTATGTTTCCGAAGGAAACAACAAGTTCTTGGCTCAAAAAGAAATCGTACCGAACACTTAAGTATACGAAGAGATCAATAGGACACTTTGCATGCAAGATGTAACGATCAAAGGCCCTATCACCTCTAAACTCGTAGTCAACATACCGTGCCCTCAATTCACTTTTATCAACATGGGGCTTATGGACTTCGGTATGCACTATTCTCAAGGTGTGACCAACATGTGGGATGGAGTAAGTAAAATGATTGACTCGACAACTAACATCGAATACTCCACTCCCCTTCTTAAAAGCAATCCTATCCACACCAAGAGATGGCTTTCCACCTCCAAAATCACCTTCAAGACAATCCTTCTCATTAGACAAGCTTCCGAAGAAGGTCTCAAATAATGGATTATGTACGGGATCAAGCCTTCCAAACCGAGGTGGTTCATACTCTCCTCGAGTCGGATGCTCATAGCAATTTTCTTCGAACAAAGGGTTGGTGAAAACAAGTTCACTACCCATCAAAGGGGCATCCCAACCAAGGTCATCATCCACACTTGAGGAGTCATCGAATATAATCCGATCCAGCTCATCCACTAAGGACTCCTCAAGGGTATCATTATCTTCACTATAACACAGAGATCCACCATAGGCAATAATATCAAAAAGGGTATGATCGAACAACTCATTTTTCCCTTTATCAAAAATTGGTGGTGTGTCATAACAAGTGTCACAAGCAAGGTCAACTACAATTCTATCACTAAAGAGAGGTTCGGTGAAAATTGAGCCTACATCATGATGTGACTTATCAATCCTCTCAACTAGTGGTTTATATTTACTCACAAGTTGACCATTCAAATCTACACTAGTTGCAAACACATTGTAATCATACAAATCATCAACTAGCATAGAGTTTTCACACACAATTTCACAAGACAAGGAAGTATCATGCTCACGGGAAGGAATTCGAACACTTACCTCGGAGTGGTCTTCGGTTTCTCTCACTATCTCCGAAGTCTCACAAGTAGTTTCTTCGCCGTGGAGCTTACATGAAAGATTTTCTTCACCTTGCCTACCAACTTCGGCACATGGTTGAGGCTTCTTCGGGTTGCCTCCAAGAGTTCCTGCACAAGATTTCGAACAAGTAGAAGAAAAAGATAAAGGGTTAATGTTAGAATAAGGGGTGTCCTCACTCTCATCGATTCATTTTCCCTCATTTTTCTTTCAAGGTCAGGTGTGGGTTTGGGTGGTGACAACTCACTCACATCACTCAACACAGCCTCTCATTTTTCCTCTCGAGAGTTGTCACCGGTCGCTCCCTTACTCCTCTCAATCTTTTGTCTCTCATGTTCGGGTGAGTTGGGTCGAGGCCCAAGAATACCCATAGCTGGAGTAGGTGGACTTTTAACATCGACCCGAAGTCGAGGACTCGAAGACTCATCAACCGGGGTCTCCTCTTCCATTATCGGGGAACCACTTGACTTCGAAGCTTGTGGCTTCGGGTTCACAGTATTGACTTCGGTCGGTTCTTTTCTTGCACTTTTCCCACTGCTCCTTGTGTTCGTAGGACTCCTCGATGGCACTTTTTCGATCCTGGATTGGAGTTCTCGCTCTTTTCTCATCTCTAAAACCGAAGCATAATGGACATCTTTCCCTTCAACCCGTGAGGTGTAAACGTGTAAGCCATTTGTAGCTCTCTGTTGTACACAAGGTATACATCCCTCTCATCGATATATAGCATCTGCTTGCTGTGCACCCATGGGTCTCCTAGCCAAACATCAAGATCGGGCATAGAATACACGTCACACCAAGCATATTCTCTATAATCTCCATGAGATATGAGTACTCAAGCCTCATACGAAACACTCACTCCCTTATACGTATAAGGATGCTTCAATTTATAGCATGGTATTTTTAGGGTCCGTACCAAATAAGCGCTAATGCAATTGACATCGGTACCTCCAATTTTGAGCAAATTTCCTCCATAACCATGCACCTCAACAGCGAACCTAAAGAACTTGAGTATCCCAATCCGTCAAGACCAACACCTTGGGTTCTCCTTATTCCTCCACTAGTGGCAACACCACTAGAATAACTCCCACTTCCTTTCACTCTTCCAACATTAGAAGTTTTGTTGAAAGTCGAGGAAGGAGTTTTAGCATGGATCCCGTAAGAACTTCTCCTCGAAGGAGGTGTTCGGTAGAAACCTCCTCTACCCTCCTCGGGTCTATAACCACCAGTGCTCCTCGAGCCACCCTTCCCATAAGAATTAGAAGCATTGAATCGTGTGCCACGACTAAAAGTTGCAAATCTTCCTCCTCCCATGGAACAACCTCCACCACCTCCTCCCATCCCGATGGAAGGGGTTCTACTACTCCCTTGTGCTTCACACGAGACACCGAAGGAAGATGACATCGAATAATTCACTCGATCAACTCCATCGTCGGCTTCCCCGATGTCACAGTCATCGTATTCAAGATCATCACAATGAGAGTAAGTAGGATCATCATACCTCGAAGCGTCACTACCTTCGTATTCTTGACCCGAAGCATAAGATTCTTCTCGTTCATCCTCACAGGCTTCGTAGTCTTCTTCGTCTTCGTACTCAACATAGTGACCTGCTTCGTCCTCGTATGAGCCATAGTCCCCGGTGTCGTTATAGCAAACATCACCCTCGTAGGAACCATAGTCTCCAACATCTCCACACGAATCATATCCTCCATATTCTTCACCATCCGAAGACATAGCTACAACCAACAAAATAAAGGACCTCACAAGTTCACTCCCTCACGTGTATCACTCGAGTAATGTTCACTCAATTTTCTTTCCTCTCGTGTTTACACTCAAGGTCGTTGGCTTTTGTGACCTCACTCTATTGTTCTCACCACTCTAGCCTTTTTCCACTCAAGATGGCCTTGCCTTCCTGTTAGGAAACCGAAGTGATAAGTCACAACTAGTACTTTCCAAGTCTAGGTTCGGAAGGAGTTTATATGACTCGATGGAATGGTAGCTATTTAACTGCGCGCGGGGAGTCAAAGTATTATCTACGAAATTGGACTTCGGTCACCCCACGCACGAGTTCCTATTAAGCTCAAATTCGATAGTACAACCTCGAGTAGAAAGGATTACTCCAGAGATCCACTATCGAGAATATCCGGACACAAGAAAAGTGAAATCCTAAGAGAATTTACCTCCTCCTCGGTTCCGCTTCGGAATTTTCAGAACACGTGACCTCGGTACAAGTGTTTCCTCCTCGGTACAGATAGGGTTTAATCTTATCCGCTTTCCCTTTTCTAGCCGACAACTTTTCACCTGGGGTTTTAGATTTTGACAATTTACCCCTTTCTTCTTCAATGGAACAATGAACCTTTACTCTAGTGTACGGACAATTGTCTAGATTCGTTCATAGTCCATGAACAACAGATTAAGCTCATATTTGGGTCGTCTCCAGTAAATTTAACAACGGAGAATTGTTCAGTTCCAAGCCGAGCTAAGACTAGCTATGGCGTCGTCCGTACACTGTTATCACCTTAACAATGTTCCGATGTACGGACGGTGGCAAAACACTGGAAGTTCGATTTGCAAGCACTAAAATCGACCCAAATACCTCAACAACCACCAGTTTTCATCAATAAACACCAAAACACAACTGGGGTTCGAATTTCACTTCACCACGTCAAGAACACGGTCCAAAAATGACGGAAAAACCCTAGTTACAAATGATGTACGTCGGGTACTCAATCGATTCCTTAGACAGTGGTGAATCCAAATATGTGATTGTTTAATCCAAACAATCAATAACAAACAAATTTTTAATAATTTTCAGTTTTTCAATTTTTTTTTTTTTTTTTTTGGTATTTTCTCCTCTTTCAAGTAACACAAGAACAGACAGAAAGTAAAGATAAGAAGAACAAGGAACATGGATTCATAGGAACAAAACCCAAGCCTTGCTCTGATACCAAGCTGATGCAAGCAACCCCGTACTGCTCGAAGCAGTACGACTGCTCCAAACCAGTACGACTGCTCGAAGCGGTATTGGATCATGAACTCTCCGATGCAGTACGACTGCTCGAAGCGGTAAATCTAAAACGAAAGAGGCTAGTAAGCAATCTGAAGAAGATGACAGTGTTAGACAAATTCCTGAAACTGATGTTGCTGAATTGGATAAACATTCAGCAGAAGGTGACAATCAACCTCCAAGTAGTGGAGGAGATGAAACTGAAGTTGCTGAACTTGATAAACATCCAAAAGCAGATGACAATCAACCCACAAGTGGTGGAGTTCCAATAAATGCTAATAATCCAGCAGTAGATGACAATCAATCTCCACTCGTTGAAACTGGTTTAATGGATGCTGAAGTTGGTGTATAAGAACCCCAGATTCTAAAGACCGCAAAGGATTACTCTGCAAAAGATATTGTAGTGGAAAAGGCCCAAGTGGAACTCCAAACTGAGGATCTTTTGGCCGAAATCGACACTTTTCAAGCGGATGAACTGATGCAAGTAAACCCGTGGGTTGAAGCTTTGCAATCGGAGGCAACAAACAAGACGCGGAAACGATGAAGATAAGATGCGGAAGCAACAAAGTAACACGGATGTTGTTGGCAAAGGATACTTCAAACTCTGTTTAGAAGGAATAGGTTTGTATGGTCGATAATCTGGAGTTCTCTCCAAGAATCCATAGGGCAGGTTGTACTTCAAGCTTACGATTGAATATTTGAAGCCCAAGCTTGACATGGCCAAGCATTATTAAACCTTTAGTGAGAAAGAAAAACCACCTGGATATGCTCTTTTTGGCTTCCCCTGGGCATTTTTGGTAAGTCTACAATAAACCAATAGTTAGTTGATTTTGAAGTTTTCATTTTTCATAGTCCGATTAAATCTTTTATCTTAGGCCTGGGTCAATGAAGCATTTCCTGCCATTAGAAGGAGAGTTGCACTGACAGATCAGTCTCATTGCCGTGCCCTCGGATGCTTAAATGGTATAGTAAAAGGGTGCCTAAATCCTTCGATCCATTTAGGGAAGGAGAAAATAAAATTAAGGTAACATTGCGCTATTTTCATGTCATTTAATATTTTTATTCAAACTGTAAGAAACTAATTTGCTCAACTTCTATCCCAATCGTGCGCCCTTACCTATTCCCTATTGATCAAGAAGTGAGATCGAGGTGGGAGGATTTATATGTGCCATATGCAGATGAAGTTAAGGATGGGTCGGTGGATGCCTTTAGGGCTGAACTTGAGGGGGCCACATCAATCAAGGAGACTGCTCTTACTCCTGCTGGTGAAGGTGATATGGATGTAGATGGTGAAGAAGATGCAAGAGGCGATGAAGATGTTGGTGGAGATCGTACATGAATTTTTGGTGAAGGTACAGGTCTTTCAAGTGGTGGTGTCAGTGCTGCAAGTCCTTTTTTGCATGTTGTGCTTGATAGGCTGACAGCAATGGAGGACAAATTGGTTGATGTTGCTAAGATACTAGCGAAACAACCAAAGAGGACAGTATGCAGATGCTTGTACCGTCCTTCTGCATGGTTGATGAGGCACAGGAAGAGGAAGGCAATGGACCGTGGTACCGCTGGAAAAACCACTACAATTTTGAGAAAGAAGCGTAGTTTTGATGAAGTGGTTGCTATTATCAGTGCCACCAGTGCCAATGCAGTTGATGCCAATGCTAATACAGTTGATGCCAGTGTCAATGCAGTTGATGCCAATACCACCAATGCAGCCAATGCAGCCAATGCCAATGCCAATGTTGTTGATGCCAGTGCCAATGAAGTTGATGCCAATGCGACCAATTCCAATGTAGTTGATGCCAATACCACCAATGCCAATGTAGTTGATGCCAATGCAGTTAATGCCAAGGTAAGTCATGTCGATGCCATTGCCAATGCCAATGCGAGTGATAATGAACTGCTGATGGAAAATGGGGAGGACGATGAGGAACAACTTTATGAAGCAGAGGATCCATCCCATGTCGAATCGGAATCGAACCTGAATGGAGAAGTTGGTCAAGATCTCGAAGAAATTATGTCGGGTGTATTGGAGAGTCATGACAAAGAGTGTATTAAAAAAGATGAGATCAAAGATTGATTTGTCAATCTTTAAAAGTTTGTTGTAATATATTTATTGTAATCTTGTTTGAGTGTTAAACAATTGTAGTTGGGGATTATTTTTTAAATCTTCTTCGAGTGTTAAAAAGTTGACAATATTTTTATTCTAATCTTATTTGAGTGTTAAACAATTGTTGTTGAGGAATTTTATTTAAATCTGTTCGAGTGTTAAAGAGTTGAACAATTTTGTTGTTGTTTAAAATAAGCTCGCACATGAATGATCGCTGATAACTAAATAATTTATTACATTGTGAACTATAGTTGTTGATTGCATACTGAAATAGGTCAATTATCGATATGGAAATAAATATTTGTAATGACAATTCTATTTTTTTTGACAATAAACTGCTTTACATGGTCGACAGTAGACAGTTGCTGGATTTATACTTGTACTATCGAAAATATTGTGTTGGTATAAGTTGGAAGCTTTTCGAGCATAGACCAAATGTGCATAGACTAAAGACAAAACAATATTTCAACCAATCAAAAAATAGATGACGTATATTAATAGACGTGTATCTTAGCCAATACACAAAGTAGATTGTGCGTTAGATAATAGGTGTTGTGAAGTGTGGCAGAGCAGTTGGTAATGTACTGCCCAAAGCAAGTATTGTCAAGTCAGAGCCTTTTTTCTTTTTTTTTTTTGAAACTAAAAGACTTGATCAAAGGTGCCTATTTGCTTTGTAATCATTAATTAAGAAGTGACCATTGCATTTAATTTGTGTCTCTTCACTAACCTTCGCAACTCTTCAAGTTTATTTCTATATAAAGCCCTCAACATTGTGTACTTTTTCCACTCTATTTTCAATACAAAGTTTTCTGCATTTAAATTATCAAAAGAAGATTCTAAAATGGCCGGACCATCCAAGAATCGTGATATCTATTGAGAGTTAGTCATTCTGCAATCAGAGGTTATTGAATTGTGGGAGTATTTGAAGAGGCTTGAAAATAGAATATGGGTAGAGTCACAAGCGAGGGAGAATCAGGTCAGAGCGATCAACGCAAGAGTTGATGCAATTCATGCACCACCAGCGCCAGAGACAAACGTCATAGAGGAAGATGCAAGTCCACCAGGTTTACCAGATGCATCACTCGATATGGTTGAAGAATCCCCACCAAATTCACCAAATGTACCAGGTTCACCAAATGCATCGTCTTCACCAGATGGACCACTAGATATGGTTGAAGAATCCTCACCAAGTTCGCCAATGAACCGAACTAGTCGTTTGTTAGTTATTGTTTATGTTTTAGTGGTATTTTTTTCGTTGCTGTTTATGTTTGAATGGTCTGGTTTTTGTTGTTCATATGTTTTAATGGTCAAGACCTTTTAACTACGTAATGTTGCTTCAGTTGGTAATATTAATTTCAATTGTGTTTTGATTATCCGCCGGTGCAGTCTATTGATATTGTGAAGTCTCCATGTTAAAGTTTCTGTTGTAATTTTGATTGTCTACCAAGTATAGTCTATTAGATAAATTGTGGAAATATATTAAAAGTTATGATGGTTAACAGTATTCAAACTAATAAAATAACTAAATTAGTAAATTACTAGAGAAAATTGCTATCACATTAACAAAATTAACTAGACCGACCATCCCCATTCAGGCCTTTACAGACTAGTTTAACTGAAAGATTCGGTCTATTATACACTTACTGAAAAGCTGAGCGTTGAAGTTCTACCGTTCAGGATATTATCACATGCGCTTTTGGTATTTAGGGATTGTGATGTTTGGGGTTTAGGATCTAGGGTCCACGCGCTTGGGGTTTGGGGTTTGGGCTCTAGGGTATAAGTAGATCATTTTGGCTTGTGGGTATATTATCAACGATCTAAAATTACACCGTGTTTGATTGTCAACATTGCTTAAGTTGATAATATACGCTCATGATTTTGCTTAAAATAATATAAAAATCCTATGTTATACACTAGTAAGGGGGTAATTTTGTAATCTAAGAACTAGGAAACCACTCACATGACAACATTGTTGCATAATGTACCTTAATTATGGTCAATAGCATTGATAAGGAGTGACATTAGATAACAACTATAACATAAAGTATAATAATATTAAGGTTCTGAGAAAGCAAGACATCATTCTCTAAGCATAGAAGAAGATCACATTGCTTGGGAAGAAGATCATAATGTGAAAAGCAAACAATGTGAGTGATACATGATCATAATCTTATTCCCAAGCAATGTGATCTTCTTCCATGCTTATAGAAAGATATCTTGCTTTCTCAGAACCTTAACATTAGTATACGTTATTTTATATTTGTTATCCAATATCAGTCCTTATCAATGCTATTGACCATAATTAAGGTACATTATAGAACAAAGTTGTCATGTAAGTGGTTTCCTAGTTCTTAGATTACAAAATTACCCCTTACTAGTGTTTAATATAGGATTTTTATATTATTTTAAAGAAAAATCATGAGCGTATATTATCAACCTAAGCAATGTTGACAATCAAACACAGTGTAATTTCAAATCGTTGATAATATACCCACAAGACAAAATGATCTGCTTATACCCTAGAGCCCAAACCCCAAACCCCAAGCATGTGGACCCTAGACCCTAAACCCTAAACATCACAATCCCTAAATACCAAACGCGCGTGTGATAATACCCTGAACGGTAGAACTTCAACGCTCAGCTTTTCAATAAGTGTATAATAGACCGAACTAAGGTTGATGCGTATCTTCCAGTTAAACTAGTCTGTAAATGCCTAAATGGTCTACCTTAATCCTAGAGCCCAAACTACAATTCGGATGATTCTGGAGATGGATCTGATGTTATAATTTTTCATAAAAAAATGTGTTCTCTCAGTCATATTAAATCAAGTTTTGCAGTGATGATTGTCAACCCTAAATACTTGATTATCAACTTTTATAAAAATCATATTAATTTTAGAAAGTGTACTGTACTATGTTATGGCACATTGAATATTTTTGGTTGTTTGTATACTTGACGTGAGTTATCAGTTTATACGCGGAAATGTCTATCTCAGTACAGTCATTTTAAAAACAACCAACCCTTTTCCATGTTTTTATGTTAGTTGTTCATAAACTTGAATTCGTTTATTATGAAGTTCATCAGATCCATGTTATAAAAATTTTCCTAGTCTCCATGTTAAGTCGTTTATCAACTTCACTTGGTCTATTATTATGTTGAACAGATCCAGTCATCTACTTCGATGAAAACAAAGCAGAAACAAGTATTAATTCAATAGCAACACCAAAATTAGTACGCCGGCAGCAAAATTCCCCAATTTCATTCACATTTTTTTTTAATAATTACATATTAAAGAGATTTCTTTAATCAGAAACCTCTTTACAAAATAACAAAAAATAAAATGCATATATACTTTAACTAACTTAAAACATTGAACATACTTAAACTAACTTAAAACATTTAACATACTTAAAAAAACATATAAATTAAGGGGAACTTGGGGGGTGATGAGGTTGTCGGGGTTGATACCGATGTGGAGACACATTGCACAAAGAATACATGCAATGCACCGAATGTTCATCTCTTGGCGCTGCCCATCCTCATTAATTCTTCGTATGAGGATGTGTAAAGCTTGACGGATTAACAGTGCATCTAGGGAGGGTGGGTTCGACATTGTTGTGCAGAAAAAAGCTTTACAAAAAGTTGAGATTTTACAGTTGGAATTGTGTGAAAGAAAGTGTAAACATGGTCCTATTTATAGAAGAAGAAGAAGTTGAAACGGATAGGACGGGGTGTAACGACCCTCAAATAGTCGTTACGGGATCCGGACCTCGATTTGCGTGTCGACAGTCCCAAAAGCTCCGTTAGGTCATTTATGACCCGTCTGTGAAATCTGAGTCGAAACGGAGTCCGTTTGATGGTTTTCGAGAAAAGGATCCGTTTATGAAATTCCGGAAAGGAATTTGGGGTTTCGATAGGTCGTTCTGAGTAAACGAACCCCGATGGAAAATCCGAGCGCACCGTTAGGTCCGTCTCGTCATTTATGATATGTAGCAACCTTCAAAATTGAAAACGGACCTCGTTTGATAGGACTTTTGATAAAGTCCCCGTTTCGGAAGTTTAAAAGAGTTAAAAGAGGTTTCCGAGCTCGATTTGAGCAAATGAGCTCCGATGAGAGATCCGAAAGTTCCGTTAGGTTCGTATAGTCATTTGTGACTTGTATCAACTTTCGGAATTGGATTCCGAGGTCGTTTGGTTAAATTTCGCTATTTTGGCGAAAGTCGAAAATTGAACCTTTGCCGTGGGACCCACTTTTTGAGTTCTGGAGGTCCGAATTGAGTTCCGTCTTGACGAGCATGTCATCCAAGTATTTTATGGCTTGTGTGCAAAATTTGGGATCATTCCGAGCTTCGTAGTGTCCCGTTTTGTCCCTAAAACAGTAGAAAATCTGGTGCGACTTTTCTGTTCTGTTTTGGCGCAAACAGCCGGATAAAAGCTGATTTTTCGGCCAATCCGTAAGGAATTAGGAAAAACTCAAAACATGAAAGTTGTATCCCTTTGAGTTGTGGTTCTAATGGTACTGGTTTCAGGTCAGTTGGACATTCCTATCAAAAGTTATGGTTTTTTCAAAAGAAGCTGTCACAGAGGCAAAAACTGCTATAAAAAGGCCATCTCGGGCCATTTCGGTTCATAACTTATAAAAATCATTTGGGTGAGCTCTTGAGGCGATTTTTGGGTATTTCTTGAAGACCCAATCATACTTATACTTAAGGTAAGCCCTTTCAATCCATCTTTATGTTGATTAACACAAGAATCAAAGGGTTGATTCTTGGAAATGGGTTAGAACCCTAGATTCTTAAGAATTGGGGAAAGATATCGAGCAAGGCTCGCATGTGGAATCTAAGTGTACTTTTGGACTCACGGGAGCGTGGGGAGTCCGGAAAAGTACATTTTGTAAATTTAGGGCTCGGCCCTACCCGGGGGCATTTTGGTAATTTTTACCCTAGGATGCCTATAGGATTAAATAGCTATAATTGAGCACTCATATGTGCTATATCTTGTCTTAATAGACCTAGTGGAGAGTCCTTCGTGGACAAGGCAAGCGGGAAAGGAGATTCTTCCCGGCATTTGAGCCCGAATTTCGAGGTAAGTGAGACTTGACCTCTATTGTGCTTGTGGACTCTTCCTTCATGCTAGTATGCTTCATGTACGCATATATATACCTAACAATGGTTAGGATTAATGATGTGAATTACTTGCTATTATTGTTTGTTATAAATAGCGAGATTGTGACTCGACCGAGGTATGTGCCGGTCTAAACGCTACGTCGAGGTAGCTTAAATTTATATCGTAGTAACGCTTGCTACGCCATGCTTAGATAGCAAGAACTTAGGACATGGCCGAGGATGTTGCCGGCATGTCATGATAAATGTCTTGCCGAGGATTTTGCCGGTTTTTGTATGATATTGGTACTTGATTTGTTCACGTGCCGGGTTGGGTAGTGCTGTCTATACGTAACCTTGGGTTGGACGACATGGGAGTAGGGATTGTACCCCCAAACTGTGGTCGGGTTAACCTTCGCCTTACGTTCAGCTAGCATAACCAACCTGGGTTACGGTGACTGTGAAATATTATCGTTATTAATATTTCTGTTATTATTTCTGTTATTGTTATTAATGTCGTGGATATTAATACTGTTATAGGGACACTTGACAGGGGGTGTGGTGTCGTCTATACTATGAGATGTGTCACACTTGACAGGGGGTGTGGTGTGGACACTTGATCTTTGAGATGTGACACACTTGACAGGGGGTGTGGTGTGGTCACTTGATTTATTGAGATACGACGCACTTGACAGGGGGTGTGGTGCGATCGTAGACAGATTTGAGATGAGCCAACGACTACGGGTCGTTGGTCTACTTATTCATGATTGTGATAGTGACTTCGGGTCACGGTATATGGTTGATACTTAGTAGTGGTGTTGCTAGTCCATCGTAGGTCTAGGTTAGTCGGCACGGGAGTAGAGATTGGACCTCCAAACCGCCGCTGAGTTGACCTATGCCTTACGTTGGATGGGCATAATCCTTGAGACTTCTGGTTACTACTTGTGTGTATGGAATGTGTTACATCTATTTGTGATTTCACTACTTTATTGTATGATTACTATAGTATGTTGTTGCTTATGATACATGTAGCGACTTGTCCCGCAAGGGTACCTTAGCGGGCCTGTCGGTGATCTTACTGGGCTTCGGCTCATAACTTACTCTGCTACGTGCACAGGTCCTTCATCCAGTCAGCAGCCCGGACGTTAGCGGTTCCCGAGGCTTCTAAGACTTTTGATTGAGGTGAGCCGACCACACAGACCGGTGTGGCATACCGCCGGAGTCACTTAGAGATAGGACTCATATTTCTTTGATGTATATTCATACTTTATTGAGTCACTCTTAGAATGCTCCAATTCTTTTGTGGATATATTCTTTTGGACTTCACCTTTTATATTTATAATCCATTTATGATCTTTTCACATTATTGTTCTTTTCCGCATCTTGTTTCATTGGTTCGCCTAGGCAAATGTTGTTTAGGTGCCATCATGAGCCCTTGGAAATTGGGTCGTGACAGTTTGGTATCAGAGCCCTAGGTTCTAATTCGAGTCCTAGGAGTCTTGGAGCAGTGTCTGAGTAGAGTCTTGCTTATGGGTATGTTGTCGACCATAATTATGAGCGAGAGGCTACAAGGGCATGTTAGGAAATGTTTTCCCTTCGTTTCATCTCTATTCGTGCTGAGTAGCTTATATAGGTGCTGACCCTTTTTCGTGTATTGTATCAGATGGCGAGGACGCGAGCATCCTCAGCCAGGAGGGCTGCATCTTCTACACCCGCGTCTGCGGGAGAGCCATCAGCACCTACGCAGCCGCCAGCTGCTAAGAAGACTCGGGCAGGTCGCCCGTCAGCCACTAGGCAGGACACAGCTATCCCTGCGGTGTCCGCAGCGACTCTGTCAGCATCTATTCCCCCTGTGCCTGCTGTTGTGCCAGGCACCGTTGTGATCTCTTCAGAGGAGTATATGAGACTGATGGCCTTGTCTAGCCATCAGGTCCCTGTCAGAGATGATGTTGCAGCTCCTGTTTCGGCTCCTCAGCCGACCACACATGTTATGAGCACGCCTACTTCTGAGGCTGCTCCTGATCATATTGCCCAGCCTTCTGCTTCTGCTCCTCAGGCAGGTCCTGTTATTTCTACTCCTCCTATGGGCACTGAGGAGGTTGCCAAGAGGATAGAGTCATTCATGAAGCTTCAGCCTCCAGAGTTCGACGGTACCTCAGCTACATGTACTGCCCAGAGGTACATTCAGAAGTGTGAGAAGATTTTGACAGTTCTTGGTACTCGAGACACCTTAGGGGTGCAGTGTGCTTCTTTCAGATTATCGGGAGATGCGGAGACATGGTGGGTCTCCATGATGCGGCAGAGGTCTAGTGACCTCCCTCCTTTGTCTTGGGCTGAGTTCGTGTCTATGTTCATGAGCAGGTTCGTGCCCCAGAGTCAGCACGATGCTCAGAGGCGCGAGTTTGAGGGGTTGAGGCAGGGAAACCTGTCTGTTTCAGAGTATGACACCAGGTTCTTGTGGTTGTCTCAGTTTGCGCCGGCTATGGTGGCTCAGGAGAGGGACAAGGTCCTCCGGTTTGTTGAGGGTCTTCATCCCCTCTTGCAGGTAGTTGTTGCCCCTGATATGGGCAACAAGTCATATTTTGAGATAGTTGATGTGGCGCAGCGGATGGAGGATATCTTCGCCAGGGCTGACGCGGAGAGGGCGGCCAAGAGATCGCGTCAGTCTGGTGGGTATAGTGGATCCGCTCAGAGGGGTCAGGGTCATCAGGGCCGTTCTCAGTCTAGGCCCCAGGCTGCTGCTTTGCCTGCCCAGGATTTTTCTTCAGAGACCCCGAGGCCTTAGTCATCCCAGAGGCGGTGTGGCTCTTCGCAGTCTGGTCCGCCGCAGTGCGGGAGGTGCCATCAGAGGCATCATGGGAGGTGTTCTTCTGGAGGTGGTCATGGAAGAGGTGGTAGAGGCGGTAGAGGAGGTAGAGGTGATGGATGTTTTGAGTGTGGGTCTCCAGAGCACTATGTCAGGAGTTGCCCTTATGTTTCATCAGGTCGCCAGGGATCCGCAGCTATGGTACCATCTGGTCCTCAGGCCGCCAGGCCCGTTTCTCAGATTCCTCCTAGACAGCAGTCTCAGAGAGCTCCGGGTTCAGGAGGCTCGGCGCAGGTCTATGCTATGACTCGTCGGGATGCTGAGGCATCCAATGATGTCATCACAGGTATTATTTCTGTCTGTGGCCGCGATGCTTATGCTCTTATTGATCCGGGGTCTACCTATTCGTATGTGTCGCCGGGATTTGCCCCTTGCTTGGGCAGGGATCTGGTCTTCTTAGATGATCCCTTTATGGTTGCCACCCCTGTCGGGTCTTCTATATGTGTAGATAGGGGTTATCGGCAGTGTATGATCTCCATCTGTGGTGTAGAGTCCTTAGTGGACCTGATGCTGCTCGATATATCTGATTTCGATGTCATTATGGGCATGGATTGGCTGGCTTCCTGTCATGCGACTTTGGATTTCCATGCCAAGTCCGTGACGATCGGGGCAGAGGGTGAGTCTCGGGTTGTATGGAGAGGTTCCAGGCCTTCTCCGAAGAGTAGGATCATTTCTTTCTTGGAGGCGCAGAGGATGATATCTAGTGGGTGCGAGGGATATATTGCTTCAGTTCGGGATGTCCAGGCAGAGGAGTTATCCCTTGATAGAGTTCCGGTTGTTTGTGAGTATCCGGATGTGTTTGCTGATGATTTGCCGGGTTTGCCGCCTATGCGGGAGATAGAGTTTTGCATTGATCTATTGCCAGACACTCAGCCTAAATCTATTCCCCCGTATCGTATGGCTCCTGTTGAGTTGAGGGAGCTGAAGGAGCAGATTCAGGATTTGCTCGATAAGGGCTTCATTAGGCCCATTGTGTCTCCATGGGGTGCCCCGGTATTATTTGTGAAGAAGAAGGATGGCTCTATGCGGATGTGTATTGATTACCGGCAGCTGAATAAGGTTACTATTAAGAATAGGTATCCTTTGCCGCGTATTGATGATTTGTTTGATCAGCTTCAGGGTGCTACCTTCTTCTCGAAGATTGATTTGAGGTCGGGGTATCATCAGTTGAGGATTCGGTCCGAGGACGTTTCCAAGACTGCTTTTCGTACCCGATATGGCCACTATGAGTTTCTGGTGATGTCTTTCGGGCTTACGAATGCCCCAGCTGCTTTCACGGATCTGATGAACCGAGTGTTCAAGGCCTACCTTGACTCCTTCGTCATTGTGTTTATCGATGATATCTTGGTTTATTCGAGGAGCAGGGAGGAGCATGAGCAGCATTTGAGAGTTGTTCTTTGGACTCTGAGGGATCAGCAGTTGTATGCCAAATTCTCCAACTGTGAATTTTGGCTCAGTTCTGTATCTTTCCTAGGTCACGTGGTGACCAAGGATGGGGTGTGTGTTGATCCGAAGAAGATAGAGGCCGTTCAGAGTTGGCCTAGGCCTACTTCTCCTACAGAGATTCGGAGTTTCTTAGGCTTGGCAGGTTATTATCGGCGGTTCGTCGAGGGGTTTTCTTCTATTTCAGCACCTCTGACGAAGTTGACCCAGAAGAATGTTCCTTTCCTGTGGTCCGATGCCTGTGAGTCTAGCTTTCAGAAGCTTAAGACTCTGTTGACTTCAGCGCCAGTATTGGCCTTTCCTAGTGGATCCGGGGGATTCACCGTATATTGTGATGCTTCGGGTGTTGGCCTGGGTAGCGTTCTGATGCAGGAGGGTAAGGTGATAGCTTATGCCTCGAGACAGCTGAAGGTCCATCAGAAGAATTATCCTGTCCATGATTTGGAGCTGTTAGCTGTCGTGTTTGCACTGAAGTTGTGGAGGCACTATCTTTATGGCGAGCCATGTGAGATATTCACCGATCATAAGAGTCTCCAGTACTTGTTCACTCAGAAGGACTTGAACGGGAGACAGCGCCGCTGGTTAGAGCTGCTGAAGGATTATGATCTTTCTATCCGGTATCATCCCGGAAAGGCTAATGTTGTAGCCGATGTCTTGAGTAGGAAGTCCATGGGTAGCCTCGCCTATCTTGATGCTGATATGAGGCCGTTGGCCCGTGAGTTGCAGGCTTTGTCCATTAGTGGGGTTCGGTTTGATGATTCTGTTCCAGGCGGGGTGCTTGCATATGTGGGGTCTCAGTCGTCTTTAGCTTCCCAGATTCGGGAAAGGCAGTTCGAGGATCCTTATCTGAGAGATCTCCGGGACAGGGTCCTGAGTGGGGGAGTGTCCTCGTTCGTGATTGGTGATGATGGTGCTTTGTGGATTAACGGCCGGGTATGTGTTCCAGCCATTGTGGAGCTGAGGCAGATGATTTTGGCAGAGGCTCACAGTTCGAGATATTCCATTCATCCGGGTACTGCGAAGATGTATCATGATCTTCGAGAGCTGTATTGGTGGAAAGGGATGAAGAGGGATGTTGCTGATTATGTATCTCGGTGTTTGAATTGCCAGCAGGTGAAGTATGAGCACCGGAGGCCAGCCGGGGTGACCCAGTCTATGCCCATTCCCGAGTGGAAGTGGGAGCAGATCACTATGGATTTCGTAGTTGGTTTGCTGCTGACCGTGGGTAAGCATGATTCGGTGTGGGTAGTAGTTGATCGACTGACGAAGTCGGCTCACTTCATTCCAGTGAGGACTACTTATACCTCGGAGCGTCTGGCTCGTATCTTCATTGAGCAGATTGTGAGATTGCATGGTGCTCCTGTTTCTATCATTTCTGACCGAGGTGCTCAGTTCACAGCTCAGTTTTGGAGATCTTTTCAGAGAGAGCTGGGTACTCGGGTCGATCTCAGCACTGCATTTCACCCGCAAACTGATGGCCAGTCTGAGCGGACCATTCAGATCCTCGAGGATATGTTGAGGGCGTGTTCTATTGATTTTGGATGCCATTGGGATAGCCATTTGCCGCTAGCAGAGTTTGCGTATAATAATAGCTATCAGGCTTCTATCCAGATGGCTCCGTTTGAGGCATTGTATGGTCGGATATGTCGCTCGCCTATCGGTTGGTTCGAGTCTGGTGAGGTCCAGGTGTTGGGGCCCGATTTGGTGCAGCAGACCTTAGATAAGGTCCGGGTTATTCAGGATCGACTCCGCACGGCTCAGAGCCGGCAGATATCGTATGCAGATCGGAGGCGGAGAGATCTTGAGTTCATGGTTGGGGACCGGGTATTCCTCAGAGTGTCGCCCATGAAGGGTGTTATGAGATTTGGGAAGAAAGGCAAGCTCAGTCCTAGGTTCATTGGGCCTTTTGAGATATTGGAGCGCGTTGGCGCCGTTGCTTATAGACTGGCTTTGCCTCCCTCTCTGTCTGTTCATCCGGTGTTCCATGTGTCCATGCTCCGGAAGTATGTTCACGATCTGTCTCATGTGATCGATATGGCTTCCGTGGAGGTAGATGGCGACTTAGCTTATTCGGAGGAGCCTATTGCTATTGTGGCTAGAGAGGTCCGTAAGATGAGATCGAAGGTGATCCCGCTTGTGAGAGTTCAGTGGGGGCATCACTCCATTGCCGAGGCCACTTGGGAGCTTGAGTCCGAGATGCATGTGAGGCATCCGCGCTTGTTCGATGATTCAGGTATGAAATCCTTGTATTTTCTAAGCCTGAATTTGCATTTTTTAAGTTTTATTGATTTCGGGTGGTACCGAGGGGTCCTCAAAATCCGTGCCAGCTCCGTGGCTAGTGTGTGGATCCTACCTTAGACTTAGGCTCGTCCGAGGACGGCTGAGAGTCTAAGTGGGGGAGAATGTAATGACCCTCAAATAGTCGTTACGGGATCCGGGACCTCGATTTGCGTATCGACAGTCCCAAAAGCTCAGTTAGGTCATTTATGACCCGTCTGTGAAATCTGAGTCGAAACGGAGTCCGTTTGATAGGTTTTCGAGAAAAGGATCCGTTTATGAAATTCCGGAAAGGAATTTGGGGTTTCGATAGGTCGTTTTGAGTAAACGAACCCCGATGGAAAATCCGAGTGCACCGTTAGGTCCGTCTCGTCATTTATGATATGTAGCAACCTTCAAAATTGAAAACGGACCTCGTTTGATAGGACTTTTGATAAAGTCCCCGTTTCGGAAGTTTAAAAGAGTTAAAAGAGGTTTCCGAGCTTGATTTGAGCAAATGAGCTCCGATGAGAGATCCGAAAGTTCCGCTAGGTTTGTATAGTCATTTGTGACTTGTAGCAACTTTCGGAATTGGATTCCGAGGTTGTTTGGTTAAATTTCGCTATTTTGGCGAAAGTCGAAAATTGAACCTTTGCCGTGGGAGCCACTTTTTGAGTTCTGGAGGTCCGAATTGAGTTCCGTCTTGACGAGCATGTCACCCAAGTATTTTATGGCTTGTGTGCAAAATTTGGGATCATTCCGAGCTTCGTAGGTTCCTGTTTTGCCCCTAAAACAGTAGAAAATCTGGTGCGACTTTTCTGTTCTGTTTTGGCGCAAACAGCCGGATAAAAGCTGCTTTCCGGCCAATCCGTAACGAATTAGGAAAAACTAAAAACATGAAAGTTGTAGCCCTTTGAGTTGTGGTTCTAATGGCACTATTTTCAGGTCATTTGGACATTTCTATCAAAAGTTATGATTTTTTAAAAGAAGCTGTCACAGAGGCAAAAACTGCTATAAAAAGGCCATTTCGGGCCATTTCGGTTCATAACTTATAAAAATCATTTGGGTGAGCTCTTGAGGCGATTTTTGGGTATTTCTTGAAGACCCAATCATACTTACATTTAAGGTAAGCCCTTTCAATCCATCTTTATGTTGATTAACACAAGAATCAAAGGGTTGATTCTTGGAAATGGGTTAGAACCCTAGATTCTTAAGAATTGGGGAAAGACATCGAGCAAGGCTCGCATGTGGAATTTAAGTGTACTTTTGGACTCACGGGAGCGTGGGGAGTCCGGAAAAGTACATTTTGTAAATTTAGGGCTCGGCCCTACCCGGGGGCATTTTGGTAATTTTTACCCTAGGATGCCTATAGGCTTAAATAGCTATAATTGAGCACTCATATGTGCTATATCTTGTCTTAATAGACCTAGTGGAGAGTCCTTCGCGGACAAGGCGAGCGGGAAAGGAGATTCTTCCCGGCATTTGAGCCCGAATTTCGAGGTAACTGAGACTTGACCTCTATTGTGCTTGTGGACTCTTCCTTCATGCTAGTATGCTTCATGTACGCATATATATACCTAACAATGGTTAGGATTAATGATGTGAATTACTTGCTATTATTGTTTGTTATAAATAGCGAGATTGTGACTCGACCGAGGTATGTGCCGGTCTAAACGCTACGTCGAGGTAGCTTAAATTTATATCGTAGTAACGCTTGCTACGCCATGCTTAGATAGCAAGAACTTGGGACATGGCCGAGGATGTTGCCGGCATGTCATGATAAATGTCTTGCCTAGGATTTTGCCGGTTTTTGTATGATATTGGTACTTGATTTGTTCACGTGCCGGGTTGGGTAGTGCTGTCTATACGTAACCTTGGGTTGGACGACATGGGAGTAGGGATTGTACCCCCAAACTGTGGTCGGGTTAACCTTCGCCTTACGTTCAGCTAGCATAACCAACCTGGGTTACGGTGACTGTGAAATATTATCGTTATTAATATTTCTGTTATTATTTCTGTTATTGTTATTAATGTCGTGGATATTAATACTGTTATAGGGACACTTGACAGGGGGTGTGGTGTCGCCTATACTATGAGATGTGTCACACTTGACAGGGGGTGTGGTGTGGACACTTGATCTTTGAGATGTGACACACTTGACAGGGGGTGTGGTGTGGTCACTTGATTTATTGAGATACGACGCACTTGACAGGGGGTGTGGTGCGATCGTAGACAGATTTGAGATGAGCCAACGACTACGGGTCGTTGGTCTACTTATTCATGATTGTGATAGTGACTTCGGGTCACGGTATATGGTTGATACTTAGTAGTGGTGTTGCTAGTCCATCGTAGGTCTAGGTTAGTCGGCACGGGAGTAGAGATTGGACCTCCAAACCGCCGCTGAGTTGACCTATGCCTTACGTTGGATGGGCATAATCCTTGAGACTTCTGGTTACTACTTGTGTGTATGGAATGTGTTACATCTATTTGTGATTTCACTACTTTATTGTATGATTACTATAGTATGTTGTTGCTTATGATGCATGTAGCGACTTGTCCCGCAAGGGTACCTTAGCGGGCCTGTCGGTGATCTTACTGGGCTTCGGCTCATAACTTACTCATCTACGTGCGCAGGTCCTTCATCCAGTCAGCAGCCCGGACGTTAGCGGTTCCCGAGGCTTCTGAGACTTTTGATTGAGGTGAGCCGATCACACAGACCGTGGTGGCATACCGCCGGAGTCACTTAGAGATAGGACTCATATTTCTTTGATGTATATTCATACTTTATTGAGTCACTCTTAGAATGCTCCAATTCTTTTGTGGATATATTCTTTTGGACTTCACCCTTTTATATTTATATATCCATTTATGATCTTTTCACATTATTGTTCTTTTCCGCATCTTGTTTCATTGGTTCGCCTAGGAAAATGTTGTTTAGGTGCCATCACGAGCCCTTGGAAATTGGGTCGTGACACGGGGGGAGTCTAATAGTCATGATTAAACCTATTTTCCGGCGAGACTTTTTCCACTCTATTAAATCCGACGGGATATGACAAGCTTTGGCAGTGCACTCCTTTAAACATGACATATTTTCCACTCACCTATTATCTACCTATCAATATACTTAGCTTACTCATTAAGTTTGTTGTCTATCAATATACGGCAACTAGTTATTATTATTTGAATATGTATTTGTCTTTAGTCTATGAGATTTTAGTATATGATCGAATAGCCAACTTGAACAACAAATATTTGATTTAGTTTAAATCCAACATTTATCTAGTGAAGACCATGTATAGTAGTTTACACAGTATTTTATTCCTAGGTCCAGAAAAAGTTTTCAACTACAGATGAATAAAACCCATTTAAAGTATAGTATCACCAACGAAAGATCGATTGTCGATACGCATACATGGCCAACAAATACCAATTTCTTGCGCATCAAGAGTTTATTATCAACTTTGCTAAGTATATTAACAATAAGACAGTAAATAAAGGTAAATTGGAAGATCGTCAAATACTGTTTACTTTGCCTAAAAATAATAACTTATAACAAACTTAACAGTAAGAACACAAAAATTAATACGTCGATAAAATATCATCCATTTCCATTGATAATATTTTTAATAAACACATTAATTAAAAAAAAAAGCTTTCTTTATTAAACTGTTAAAGAGGTCCTCTTGTTCGTGGCATCATATGCACACGAAAACAAAGACCATGTTCAGAATGTCGGCGTATTATTTGAAAGTGGAGAACTTGGCCTTGAGTGATATAACGATCATTAATAAACCTTAACCAACCTCGCTGAAGCGTTTTGCGAGTTGGTGTCACACGTAGTTCCATGAAGTATCTAACATCACCACCGTAGATAACAACTTGCATCGTGTAGTCGGGTAAAAGATATGTTATGTTCCATGGAAAATCTATAATCAAAGAATATAACGTTTAATGTGTTAAAAATCAAAGAACTAAGGTAAACAAATCCAAATATTAAAGAACGAGGTACGAAACCTACTAGGTCATCATTTATACGTGAATATCTATTTACAGTAAGAGTGAAGCATGTACGGTTCCTTGTAAGGATGTACATTCCATCCAGCCAGACATAGTCGTTACTTGCATCCCTTGCATCTTCTGGCATGTTTTAAGAGGCTTGAGAGGAGATCAAATAGGTGTAAAAAGTAGGGGTAGATGAATTAACTTGTTGATGGCTGTTAAAAAAAATTAGGAAATGAGGGCCCTATTTATACTCTATAGGGGAAGAAGGTCAAAAGACAGGAGTTATTAGAGCCATTGTATCAGATGGGATAATTCATACTTTGGGCAGTGCACCATTTAAAGAACCTGGAACGCATTTCAACTGGCCGATTATCAACCACACAATCCACTAGCAAACTAACTGTTGGAAATGATGTCTTCAGTCTATGCTGGGTTGGTTTATGTTCAAAAAGTCTACAACCAACAGTAATTACAACAAATATCAATAAAGCTAGTTAAGATCTTTTGTCAACTTGTTAAAATCGAGAGTTAAAAACCTCAAGCGCAGCAAAAAAGGGTCTATTATCAACATATCTAATTCTAATAAACAACAAGACTAAACACTTGCATATTGGAAGCAAAGATATAGAACTTATTCGGTTCACAAGTTATTACAAATGTTCAGAAAAATAAATTATTACACTCATTAGGGAAAAAGCAATAAATAATAAATCACTGTCTATTTTGAGCCAGAGGACAAGTTGTTTTTTTATGGCCGGGTCGCTTACAATTTGAACATTTACTTCTTCTCTTCTTGGACGTAAATGATACGCCGATGAATGGAATGTGTTGAACACTTTTCCTGCCCCTTTTGATAAATGTCTTATACGTACAGATTCTTTTATCTCCCACGAAGGCACTAGGAAGGTGGCTCGTAGCCTTCTCATCATTCTTGTACAAGAGTGATTTGCCAGTACCATCTCCAATAATATTGCTGGACTCAATCATATACTCATCAGCTGCTATGGGAGATGCCGCAACAGTATTTGAAGTTGTGGCGAACCTCTCGACCCCCGATATATAAAGAATAGGCCTACTACCATTACCATCTACATCTAGGAGATATATCCAGAGATCACTGTCATTCCTAATAAACTAATGAGCTATTTTCCCCCTAGCAGGCGCAACACTAAGCATATAACTAATGGATACATCGCTGCGATCATAAATTAATTGTCCGCGTTCAATGACGCTGTCAATCAACTCGTCAAATGTACCCTCCAATTTCAACGCAATAGGTACTGTTGAACTAGTATTGGAACGGTAAGACCAGCACTTAGGCGTCTCTATCCATTGTCCATTTTAATAAGCACCCACTACTGCATAGCACCCAATAACAGCTCTATTTACTGATATATGAACAAGTCAATAATATACTGAAACAAGTCGATGAACAAAAATAGAGTGCTAATGGAACCAAAGCATAGTTGTTCTAATGGAACAAAAACAATGTCGGATATGATAAAGCAGCTTACCAGCTCAATAAAACACTTCGTATGGCACGATGAAGTTTATATCAACTCAATTCGAAGTAATTGCACCCACTATGATAGACAGATTAGAACATTTTGAAATTGAAATTTTAAAAGCTTCCCACAACCAAAAATCAAGAAATGAGAGCAAACTGAAGATGGGAATTGGATTTCTGATAGCTAAACAAAATTGTTGGATTTAGGCCCTGAAACGAGGTTCAGCTAAAGAAGAGGGCAATGGAGGTGGCTGGAACGAGAGGAGCGGGGGAAATAGGGCGGAAAATTTTGGAAAGAGGGGGGAGGAAATTTTCCTTTTATGGTAATGGGCCAAAGTGTAATATTTGGAACTTGAGGGGTTGGGACGTGTAGGCAGTCTTTTGGTGTAATTAAGTACTAATCTTGATTAAAAAAGAGAAGGTAATCTAGCTAATTTTTAAAACTTGGAGGTTATTTTTTTAATTGAATACTTGAGGGAGGTCAAGGACCAAAAAGCCCCAACTTAGTTCGTCTATTCAAGAGCCTAGTTCTCGCCTAGTTTCTTCAAATAGTATAGTGAACACAGATCGAAAAAAGAAACTAAAGAACACGGAGTTTTTACGTAGAAAATTCTTTGCTCAAGGGAGAAAAACTATGACCCAAGCTATGGAATTTTGCAAACTCTTTCACTAACACAACGAGCAAGTTTTAGGTTACATACTCTATAATCAAGGGGCTACACTCTAGACCCTACAAACTCACCAAGCTATACTCTAGCTTTTACAAGTTGTTTCTCACAAGAATCACCTAATACAATGCTTCTAGGAATAACCAAATAGGTAATAGTTCATAATACGTTCAACATGACAACAATAATCACGAACCTACACTAAAACTGGATCAGCACAAGGTTCTTCAACAGTTGTCTGATTTTGTCCACTCACTCACGATCAACAATGAATTGCCTTTGATTGCTTTCAACTTTTCGTAGTGAATGAAGTGAATGTGGCCACCCTCAATTACTTGCCAATATAGGGTATGCGAAACCTAGTAATTTACCACTAGGAATCTTCTCAATTACAGAAAGAAAAGATCTCCTTAGATATACTTCTTGTTTAACTCTACTTCTCGTTCATACTTCATAGAGGTGGCCAAGGCACGATCTCTTTAGCTGACTAGTATGAATAACTTTTACACACCAAGTTTTCCTTGTTCCGCATGGATTTGCAACCCAACATCTTTTCAATCAGTCATGCTTTCTCATAAGGACTAGGTCCTCCACCAAGTCCTTTGTTTATCAATCTTCAAAACTTAATCATCACTCAAAAATTTCCCATTGTTGATGATGACAAACAAATATTGCCAAGTAGCATGTACAATGAATACCAAGACAAAATAAACAAGAACAGTTGAAGGAGAATTTAAAATAGATGAGTTGGGTCATAAACACCCCAACATTTACTTCTTTCCCCTTTTGGCATCATCGAAAAGATTCTAAAATCCCAGCAAGAACAAGTTAACACAATCCACACTATAGCCAAAGGCTGCAAGTTAACTAAGCAAGAACACAAGTAATTATCCAAAGGCCTAATAAGAATGCAAATTTGGCATAAAGAACATGATATAGAAATAAGCAATATAAAACCACATAATCCAGGGTTCACCGAAGCAGAACCTAATAAGTACACAACCAACAAAAGTAAAACTGTCTCAAAATGACATTACTAATAACAAGACATAAAGGAAATTCTAAGGATCTAGAGAAGGAATTGAGAGGATGGGTTCTAGGGGTGAATTATGAAGTGCTTGACAAGTGAAACAAGGTTCTTTGAGTTTCCAACACGTTCCACCACAAGATCTGCTTGATGCTTGTTACACTTGATAATCAGGCGGTCAGTCACTTGACCCTTCATCTTCAGCTCTCGTTTGAGTTCCTCATTATCAGCCTTCAGCTCCTCCAAATGCAGCTCTAATTTCTTCATCCACTGTTAATCTTCACTGTTACCAGAGCCTTCAACATCATCAGATTTTTCAGTTTTGACCCTCAGTGGACGTTTGGATGCCTGCTTCTCCTTGAAGAAATCACAGATCTAAAATATTCATTCCAAACAACTGATTTTGTGTGGGCTTTTTTTCACCTTCAAGGGGGGCACCAAAGTTTTTGAATATATGATGCAAAATGTAGGAGTAGACCAAGGAATAAGACTTCTTAGTCCTAGCAATCCTCCTAAAATGTCTGATTGTCACTCCAGGCAGATTTATCATAACACACATGTCCAGCAAGTGCCTGAAGTCAGGTCCAATGCATAGGATTCACTATTCCTTTCACCTCTTGGAAACAAGAACCTGTGTACAAATTCAAATAATAGTTGATGACTTGGTTCCATTTCCTTCTTTTCCACTTTTCTTGCCTTTTTCAGTCTAGAATTTCTAGAGAATTTTCTTATCACTTTAATCGAGTGACATTGTTAGTCTTCTTGGGCAACTCTAGCTTCCTGAACTGCAATAACCAGCAGCAGGCACACCTAAGATCACTCCTAGCTCAGTTCTTCCAAAATCAATTTCTACTCCTTTCATAATAGAGTATACCCTTCTCCCTACAACACTCCAGTTCACATAAAACTCTCTAACTTCTACCACAAACAAACACCTTTTTTATCATTGGAAAACAACTCGGTCCACCCCTAAATATCAATATTCTTAATCAGCCTTTTCATATGTACTTCCTCCATGTCAGTCAATGTACTTCCAGGAAGTACTGCCTTGCCAGCATAGAACTCAACCCTGTTAATGGACTCATTCTTAGGATGATCAGAACTCTCTCCACAATCAGAGTCGTCTGGGCCTCAAACCTCTCATCAGAGTCAGCACTTTTGTCCTCCAAGAGGTCCTTCTCAACACCAGGGGTGGATTGTTTAGCAGCCTTTTCTGCTTTATTCTTTTCAATAAATTTCTGCAGTTTTTTATCTTATTGTTTCAAAGCTGATCTTGTGGCTATCTTTCTAACCACCACAGGTTGTTCTTCCTCCTTAGAGTCATACCTATCACCTTCATTACCTCTTTCATCACTACTTTATCCATTAGCTTTCTTGTAGGCACTGTATTCCCTCTTTTCACCAGCTTTCTCTTTTTCCCTTTCACATGTTTCTCAAAAACCTGCTTCTTCTCACTGACAAAAACTACCTCGCTCATCTGACCCTTCCTCTACTTCCTCACCAAACTTCCTTTTACTTTTTCTCTTTTTCACCACTTCAATATTTTATGTCTCAAATTCTTCCTCTGGTTCTCCTGATCAGACTCAGTCCAATCATTTCCTGCATCATCAGTTTTCTCCGGAACTGGGGCAGGACTAGGTTCTTTCTCAAATCATTTGACAATTTAGCAAAACTTTTTCCCATAATATTTCCCTTCTCTACCACACTACCAGAACCAATTTCATCAAACCTTGTTACTAACACCTCAGTAGAGACATTCTCAGGTCTCAAAATCAATTCATGCACAATAGAACTTGTTATATTGGATTCAGGTCAGACCTCAGAAGGAACGTTATCTGACCCAATAGGTACTTCTGATGCACTCAATGTTTGAGAAATAGGCTATTTTGCTTCTAATTTTGAGATTCTCGTTTATACTTTTGTCTATTTCTTTCTAAATATAGCAGCCAAAGTTGCAGCACCCATCTTTGGTTTCTTGGTAAGTTTTAACGAGACCTTGGGCTTTGAAGGTTTTGTGGTTGAAGGAGATAAATCCTGTAGTTGAGACATTGTAGAGATTTTGAGAATTTTGAGGAATAATCAAGACGATTTTGTGTTTGGCTAGGGTTTTGACGAAGATAGTCGGAGAGAAAGAGAGCTGTTTCAATTTTGAGAAAAAATAATAATCATGGATTGAAAAGAGAAGCAACTTTTAAGGGGTCTAGGAATCGGGAAAAGGTGATGATGTGACCGTTTAGACTTAATAGGGTAATTATGACTCCTTTTTCAAGTCGGGAACGGTGTAAATTCAAAAAGTTGTAACAAAATTTGGGATAAGGGCGAGACTTAAGAATGGTTATACACGAATTGTTGGCAATGCACAAATAAGAATATTCAAATTTACCAAGTACTTATCAAATTAAAATTTGTGTGTACCCGGATATGTTTCCTTATTTCCTCCATAGTTTCTTGTTGTTGCCTAACATATCCTTTAACTGGGATCACATTAGATAAAATTAAAAGTATACCCTTATCTAAACAGTGTACTATTTACAGTATAAAAATTAGAATGGACCAACTAACAAGGTCTTAACAAATGACTTTAAAATACTTAACTAGCCAATCATTATGACAGTGAGGTCCTGGGTCATCCATGTATTTTGGTCATCCCTAACTCAAACTTGTTTCTCTCAAACTGCACCCTCTTCAATGCTTTGGTTAAGATGTGAGAAATTTGATCTCAGACATGTAAGAATTCATAGTAATTAGGCCTTTTTTTTAACACTATCCCTATGGAAGTGATGCTTAATATCAATGTGCTTGGTTCTCTTGTGTTGGACTGAGTTCTTTGGTAGTATTCACTGCACTTGTATTATCATAGAAAATAGGCACTGCTAGTTATTGTTTGATCCACATCAATTGAGAACAATAAGAAGCATCAACAACATATTCAGATTCAACTGTGGAGAGGGCTACTGAATTTTGCTTCTTTGTAGCCCAAGAAAACAAATAGGGACATAGGAAGTGTGCCATTCCTGAAGTGCACTTTCTATCCACCAAATGACCAACATAATTAGAATCAGCAAATCCAATCAACTCAAATGTACCTTCCCTGGGGTACCACAAGCATAGGTCTTGAGTTCCTTTCAGGTATCGTAAGATCATTTTTACAGATGACAAGTGAGACTCCTTAGGCTTGAACTGAAACCTAGCACATAGTCCCACACTTAAGAAAATATCTGGATGACTGACAGTAAGACAAAGGAGAGAACCAATGATTCCTCTACATTTGGTTTCATTCTTAGAAGGACTAGTTTCATCCAGATCCAGCTTTCTCCAGGAGCAATTGGAGTA
Source organism: Petunia secreta (assembly GCA_029990175.1). Classification (NCBI taxonomy): domain Eukaryota; kingdom Viridiplantae; phylum Streptophyta; class Magnoliopsida; order Solanales; family Solanaceae; genus Petunia; species Petunia secreta. Next base: position 34,693,820 of record JARKIP010000022.1, read on the forward strand.
GTCATCTCCTTAGCTCCTTCCATATCAAACTTCTTCAGTAATTCCTTGATATATTTTTGCTGATGGATCATGGTCCTTCTAGAGTTTGTTTAATCTGCAAATCTAGGAAGAAGTTCATCTCTCCCATCATGCTCATCTCAAACTCACTTCCCATCAGCTTGGAAAATTCCTCGCACAGGTTCTCATCGATGGCACATAAAATGATGTCATTAACATAACCTTGAACTATAAGCAGGTCCTTAGCTTTTTTCCTCAGAAACACGGTGTTGTCAATCTTTCCTCTTGTAAGCTCATTCTTGAGTAGGAATCCAGACAACCTTTCATACCAAGCTCTAGATGCCTACTTCAGTCCATGTAGTGCATTGTCAATTTTTTACACATGATCAGGGAATTCACTGCTCACAAAGCTAGGTGGTTGAATTACATAAACCTATTCATTTAGATAGCCATTCGAAAATGTACTTTTCACATCCATCTGATATATAATGTGAATTTCATGTAATTAGTAAGGGCAATCAGCATCCTTATGGTTTCCATTATTGTAACAGGTGCAAAGGTCTCATCATAGTCAATTCCTTCCTCGTGATTATACCCTTGAATTACCAACCTAGCTTTGTTTCTTGTAAGTATGCCATGCTCATCCAGTTTGTTTTTGAAGACCCACTTGGTTCCAATGATAGATCTGTCCTTTCGCTTAGGAACCAAGTTCCAAACCTTTCTTTCAAAATGGTTTAGTTCATCCAACATGGTAATCACCTAATTTGGGTCCTCTAATGCTTCCTTCACATTCTTTGGTTCCATTGCTGATAGAAATGCAAAAAATGCATAGAAATTTTTCAAAGAAGATCTTGTCATAATACCAGTATTCAATTCAGACAAAACATTTTCCAATGGATGAGAACTTATATGCTTCCACGACTTTGGTTGTATCTGTTGTGAAGAACCTTCCTCAGAACCTTGTGAAGGACCAGCTTCATTTTTATTTTCATCTTATTGATCTGCTGTTCCCCTTAACATATTTACTCTTTTTTCCCCTTGATTTGAAGTCCCTTTATCTCCTTGATTTTCTTCCTTTTCTTCTGGGTTCTCTGAGTCTCCAGCAAGTTCTTCTCTGGAAGACCTATTCCATGATCATCATTTGTTCTTTTAGTAGTCATCATGTCTGATTCATCACACACTATATGAACACTTCTTCAATGCTCTGACTTATTTTGTTGAACACCTTATAAGCTTTGTTGTGTGTAGCATATCCCATAAATATAGCTTCATCACTTTTTGCATCAAATTTTCCAGGAGGTTCTTTGTCATTATTATGCACAAACACTTTAACCTAAAAGGCCTTAGGTGTGCAATGTTCGGTTTCCTTCCTTTGAGCAGCTCATAAGGCGTCTTGACAAGAATAGCTCTGATGGAGCACCTGTTCAGCAATTAACAAGCTATATTCACTGTTTCAGCCAAAAGTTCTTCGCTAATCCACTAGACAGTAGCATAGTTTTTGTCATATCTTTCAAGGATATGTTTTTCCTTTCAACTACCCCATTTTTCTGTGGGGTTCTTGGTGTAGAGAAGTTGTGATCCACGCTATTTTCCAAGCAATATTCAGCAAACCTTGTATTTTCAAATACAGTACCATGATCAGAGCTGATGCTTACAAGCTCAAGATTTAGCTTCTTCTGTACGATGCTAGCCCAATCTTTGAATTCTTCAAAGGCCTCATACTTTTATGCAAGAAACCAGGTCCATGTGCATCTAGAATAATCATCAACTATTACAAGCACATATCTCTTTCCTTCTTTGCTCCTTACTCTCATTGGGCCACAGATGTCCATGTGCACTAGTTCAATTAGTTTGGTAGTGCTAACCACTTTCTTCAACTTGAATAAAGACCTCACATGCTTCCTCTTACACAAGCATCGCACATCTTTATATCCTCAAAATTCTTGCTAGGCAACCCACAAACAAGGTCCTTTGATGCTAGCATGTTTAACTGTGATAAGCTTGCATGTCCCAACCGCTTATGCCATTGTTGTGCATCGCTTTTCTGAACATTCAAACAAGTCAAATTATTTTCTGGAAAAGATCCTAGTGAAGCCTTGTACATGTTATTCACCCTTTTCCTTTCCGTAACAACTTTCCCACTCTGTAGGTTCTTTACAATACATCCTACAGATGAGAAACTATCTTTATTTCCTCTATCACACAGTTGGGAGATGCTTAGCAGGTTATGTCTTAGCCCATCAACATAATACACATCTTCAATAGCATGATCCAATGATCTCCCAACCTTTTCAATGCCAACAATTTGACCACTCTTGCCTCCTCCAAAAGCCACACTACCCCCTTAAAATGCTGCGACTGAGAGAAAATTTCTTCTATCTCCTGTCATGCGCCTTGAACAACCACTATCAAGAATCCAGCTTGGGTTGTTCCTTCCCACTCCAGCCTGCAAAATAAATCAGGGGTTAGTCTTAGGAACCCAGACAAGCTTGGGTCCCTTCTTATGAGAGAATGGATTAATCAACTCCTTTCTTAGCTCAACCAGGCAAATAAATTTTTAATATTTTGTTACTGTCCTTCTAACGGCCACATAATTTTATTTATAGTGCCCAGTATTATCACATAATGTGCAAAGCATGTTAAATGGGATTCCAACATATTTGCTTCTATGATAATAAGGAGGCAGTGGTTTCTTGTATCTTAAGCCCTTCTTACCTTTGTTCTGATTTCAAAAACCCAGTTCATGGCCTTAGAGGACTTATTCCATTTAGTGAGCCTTGTGAGTTCATAATTAGCCTTTTCAAACTTTTTTTGAACAACTCGGTTCTTCTCAGTTTCTTGATATAGAACCTCATTTTTCTTCTTGAGTTCAGCCTCAAGACTATTTTGAATCTTATTAATTACTTGGTTACCACTAACTTCTTTCATTTTTAAAACTTCAAGTTCAAGAGCTCAGGTTTTAGTTTTAAGAGCAAGAACCTCTCCATTGCATGCAAGACTATTTCTTCAAGTTCAGCATTAGCTTCTTCTAAGTTCTTGCACTTAGATTTAAGTGCAGACACAACCAAGAATAGTTTGTCTTTCTCAGCCTTTAACTTCTTATATCCTCAATTAAGGTGGTAGTAATTACTGAAAGATTTTTATGAGAGTATGTGTGAAGTTTTTCATTATGAAAGTATGTGTGAAGGTGCAACACCTTCATGATAATGGCTTTATTCAAACAAGTGTGCTGCCCGGGGGTGCCCCTGTATTATTGAAGAAAAAAGATTGTACTTTCTGGATGTGAATAGATTAGCGCCAGCTGAATAAAGTCACAATCAAGAACCAGTATTCATTGCCTATCATAGATGACCTATTTCATCAGCTATATGGTGCTAAGTATTTTTTGAAAATAATTTGAGATCGGGATATCACTGTTGACACCAAATTTTGTCCGTCCTTTTCTATAATTAGCTATATTTAATTTAAAGGCGCAATATAATTGTTTGGAAAAAAACATACACTAGAAAACAATCATTTACATGTTTTATCTCCTATTTATAAATTATATATATAATTATGGGTATATTACATAATTTTATATTATTTAGGCTATTTATTAAAAATATGGTTATTTGTGCAATTTAGCGAATTTAATAAATATTTCTGGCTATTCATACTTCATTATTTTAATTTGTATCACAATTTTCTTTTATGTGTTTATTTATTTTTTATTCATTTTATTTTATACAATATATATATACATATTTATATATCTATTTGCATAGCACCTTTAAGTAAATATCGTCCCGAATGAAAGTTCAGTTCAATTTTATTCTTGCACCATTTCCATTCAAAAATTCAGATTTTTAATAATTTGAATAATCTTCCTATCGCTCCAAATCTCTCTTAATTTCTACTTTATTTTTCTTACTTTGAACCTAGACTATATACCCAACCAAATACATCCCATATATTTTGAAATTAATAAAATCTCAAGAGGAAAAATCATTTCCTTACAAAATGCACTCTCCACAAAATCAGACCCCTTACCTCTCCCCCATAATCTTATCTTCCTAAATTAATCCTCAATCACCAACTTCTTTCTCCCTACAATCTTCCTATAAAGCTCATTATTTTTTTTAAGAGAGGAGGATCTTCTTCACCCTTACACCCACAGTGAGAGATACAACCCACCACCGCCGAAATACACCTATAAAACCCATCAGCGGTGGTTCCTTTTCACCAGTTCCTTTTCCACTTGCGACTAAAATTTGAAATCGCCCTAAATAAAAGAAAAAAATGGGGGCCTCCAAAAGGTGTAACGGGGAGATCGGGACAGGGGTTGGTGGGGATTCAGGGGCAACATCCATAACCACCGGCGGCGACCAGCGGATAAACAGTGGTGACAGTCTACGGTCGTTCTTTCTATTGACAGTCGCGGAGTAGCTGTGGTGCCGCCTGTTGACAGTCGCTCCTCCGCCCCCTGGAGATTGTTGTTGCGTTCATATCGTTGTCGCCCAGATTTGGGTTTCCAGTTTTCCATTGTCGGGGATCCGTTCATATTTCTAAGTTTAATTGTTATCTTCTTAAAACTCAATTTGATCCTGGTTTTGGACATCGTGTTTATGCAGTCATTTTGGTCCGTTTATGTTCGACAAACTAATGAATTGTTCTTGCTACGTTTATGCATGTTTATGATTGATGCTTTCTTGAGGATTTTGTTTCTCCGTCAGGGCAAATTGAGGCTTTGCCTTAAGTCTTTTTGGATCTGCTAAGCGTCTTTGATCAACGGATAAATGCTTACACTACTGGTTGATTACTTTTGCAAAGTTATTAACTGATTCTGAACGATACTAAGCTTATTTTGGCCATTGAAATTAATTAATCTGAGGCCTGGACTCATTTGAACAGATACTATATAGGCCAATGACATTTTGGAGGTCAATACAAGTCCCGTCCTATATACATACAATGTCCTTTTCCATTCTTTTCAGCCAAAATAAAAAGAACAAACAAATTTCCTGAAAATAAAATAGGTAATGGGGATATGTATTACTCTACAAAGTAAGCGACAGTGGAGTATTGAGATCAGTGCTTGGCACGGAATACCGGCCAGCCACTGTGTTTGCAGCCATACCGACATCTTTAATCTCTAACCGATGCAATACATTAATCTGAGCCTAAAAACTTTTAAAAATCTATTTTCCATTATTTTTTTCTTATTATTATCATTATCATTATTATTATTTTATTTTTTCTATAGTTATTGTTTATTATTTCACTTTATTAATTGTCATACTAATTAATCTTTATATATTTTTGTGAGGTATTTCTCGGCAAAGTTCACTAAATGGCGTTTCAAAAACCAGTTTTACAATTGTCATTTTCTTTATTTTATTGCTTCATTTCGTCCTATTTTATCGCACTAACAAATTATTCTATTTTTGCGAGGTTTATTCGAATGAAATTTGCTAGGAAGAAGCAATTGGCAAAAATGAACCTTTTATTTAATTTTAAATACAATTATATGTATCTAGCTTGTATAGTGGAAATTGTTTTTTTTCTTGATTTAGTTTAGTTTATTTTCTGAATCCCAATTATTTAGTCCGGCCGGGAACAATACTTGATGAAATCTGAGGGGTGCATAAGATCTTCCTCTTGGGTTAACTTGAACCCTTACTCAGAATTTTCGGTTCGTAGATCAAGTTTCGGAGTTAACACTAAAATTGGCTAGAAATAAAGTAGGTACTCTAATACGCCTAGTTAAAAAATATGCTAGGTGGCGACTCCAAGTCTTACCCATGAGTTCCAATAATTCGAGCCCTGTTTCGAACTCCTAACCGGTTTGGAAAAACTGGGTGTCGACAGAATGACGATTCCGCTGGGGATAGCAAGGTTCTAACTATAACGGACTTTTAATTGGGATCCTTTGCATTAATTTCTCGTTCTCGAGACTAATATTTCTTTTTTTTTTCTTGCTGCAGGTTTGAAGCTTAGCATTATATTTTCATTGGCGCTTCCTTTTAATTTATTATTTGTACTTGTTATTTTGTTTATACTTCCTCCATCTCTAGAATATTAACACTTTCACACATAAAGAACAATTACGTGGACCTCGTTGTCGTTCCACTCTCAAAGCATCTTTTAGGGAAATTTTGTAAAATTTAGCCAGCTAGTTGAGCTGTTGGCGGTTTGCATACTTTCAACTTTGAAGTTGTCCGCTTGGGAAAAACCTTGTCTCAAAAAATCCACTCTTTTACATCCCATGGTTTAACGACTTTCAAATCCTCCACAAGGTTATTAAATATTCTATTTAACGATTTTACTTTGATGACTCTATTTGCATATTATCTTACATAATAATTTTTATCTTTAGAGAGTAACTTGTTTCTTTCGTTTTTCTTTTTGTTCCTTCTCTTTATTAAATTTATTTTGTGAATTATTTCAACTTGTTCATTTTTGAAAACAAAAATCTTATGCATTTTTTTAAACTTGTGCATTCCGCTCATACCTTCCACCACTCTTGGCAATTTCAAATCATGCATTGAGAAAATACGTTGGTTACATGACCACCTCCTCCTCATAAAAATCCCTTCAGAGGGAACGATTTGGATTTATTCTGTGACGTTCTCACTCCCGAGTCGTCTGCTTAAGAGGATAATAAAATACGGTCTAGTTAATCCAACTCTTAGAGGCGACGCTTGAACCATGCATCATTACTTATCATTAGTCGACTTGTTCTCAAGTCCAATAGGCCAGCTTGTTCAGCAATCTGAATGGGTTTTCTGACCCCAAAGAGCATTAAATATGATTATTTGCATTTACTTAAAGACGGAACGTGAAAATGTGAATCATTTATTTTCGAGCGATTGAAATTATTCTGTATTCAATGCCATTCAGAGGCACAAAATGTAACCGAAGAGGCATCAAAGCCCAAATGGAAGCAGAAAATATTATTTGTTTCCAAACAATCAGAATTATTATGTATTCAATGCCATTCAAAGGCACAAAAGGTAGCCAAAGAGGCATTAAAAGCCCAACTTGAAGCAGAAACGACCGCTTGATAGACGGGATAACACATAATGCGTATTTATCCTTTAAACATTATATAAAGACTTTACATCCCAGGTATGTCAAAAGTCCATTAGAAAACCTTTGTGTAAAGTATCCAAAGGATTCTCAACCTAAAACGACACACTTTTCATATTCTAGACTGTATTGTCTTTCGAAAAACTCGTCCCACATGTTAATTGTTTGTATACAAGCGGAATCTTAGGAATCTTCGTCCCCTTTTCTCATTCCTTCGCCTTTTCCCAAAAAGATCATGGCCACTAAAACATCCAACATGGTCACTGAAGCCCCTCAGTTGCTCAAAGATTGGTGGGAAAACCTAAGCATAGATCAAAAAAATCAAGTCAAAATAGTGTTGGGGAATCTGATTTGACGAATGGAGCACATTGCAGTAAAAGGGATAGTCGAAGCAGCAGTACAGTATTGAGATGCAGACCAAGCGATTTTCCACTTTGGAAATGTAGAGTTGACACTATTGCTGGAAGAAATAGGCGGATTGACTCAACTCCCATTTAATAGTGATAAGATATTGATGCCTAAGAACATTACATCTGAGGAGTTCTTCGAAATGGTAGGATTTAAACCTAAATTATGCACTGACAGCGTGAGGCAGTCGGGAATTTCTTTGAATTCCCTCTATATTAAGTTCGGGTACGGAGAAGCATTTCAAGAATTTCAAGATGATTCCAGCATTAACAAGGCAGGTTGGCAAGAGCAGAAGGTACTCGCTTTTGTCACCGGCATTTTAGAGGCAGTTGTGTTTCTAAAACACAAAGGACGGGTTGATGTTTGCGTGATATCGATTGTCGATGCCTTACTCAAGGACTTTGATAGGAAATATACTTTGATACCTATGATTGTTGCAGAAATGTACTGTCACAACCCAACCTAGGGTCGCGACGGATGACCAACACCACTAATCCTGCTGATAATCTGCTAACCATGAATATACCTGATAAACGGAATAAGCATAAACCTAACTAATAAGAATTATGCAATGCAAAAAGCTGACAAGGCTAACATAAGCTGACATACATAACATACTGACTGCACCACACATGGACATATCTACAGGCCTCTAAGAGTGATGAACTAAATATACAAAGGACGAGACAAGGCCCCGCCATACCCAAACTGGCTGACTGTATACATACCAAAAGATATGTAACTCCGGGAGTAAGTGGAGAGACACCAATATTTGATAGATGACCTACTAACGTGGTCCAAGCGTTGATCTATCTGCACCTGCGCGGCATGAAACGCAGCGCCCCAGAAAAGGGCGTGAGTACGATATGTACCAAGTATGTAAGGCATGAGCATATAATATATCATAGCTGAATGAAACTGTAAGGCTGTAATATAATATGTAAATATGAGCTGGAGCATAGAAATATAGCTGGAAATCTGAAGAACCTACTAAACATGATCTGACTAAAAACTGAAGTCTAGCTGAATCTGAAACTAAAGGCTAAGATGAACTATACTGATAAATAACTGTAATATGACTGATAACTGGTAACTAGAAACTAGAACTGATAACTGTCAACTGATCCTGGCAATAAGAACTGGTGGCTGATAATTGAGAACTGATAACTGGTACTGAGCTAAAACTGAACTGTTATCTGAACTGGTACCTGTCTGGTGTTATGGGCTATATCCCCCTGTTACACCCCATATGTCTAAAGTGATGTATATCATTCTAATGACATGGTAAGAATGATTTAAGAGAGTTTAAAGACATAATATTACTATAGAAGATGTTTATATATTGAATATAAAGTTTGGGAAAAGTCGGATTTAAGTTGTGGAAAAACCGACTAAGGAATTGCCTTGTAAAAGAGCTTTTTCGGTAGTTAATTTCGTGTGTTATATGAGGTCTTTTGGAGACATATCATATACCAAATTGAAGTTTTTGGAATTTAGTTTCTAAAACTTTTGACGGTTTGTTAATACAATATTTGGATAAAAAGATATGAGCGTCAGAAGTCAGGCCAGAAAAAGGGACATAAGCGCAAAAGAGGACTAAAACTGAAATGTTTCAAGTATAAAAGGAAAAAATTTGCCACCATCTCGTCATTTCCAGAATTCTAAAGGGAGAAACAGTGGTCTCATCAAGTTGTAAGCAAATTTTATGGTTTTGAAGGATGGGCGTCAATCTTAACTCGAAATTGAAGACAGATTGCGTCAAAACGCTCTACGCGATTAAGATAATGTTATGCTACCTTCAATTTCGTCTATAGCTTGAGTTTTAGAACTACTTCATGATTAAGTAAAGTGCCTAAATGCTGTATTATATCTTGTTTAAGCTTTAGAAGGTATAGAATTCAAGGGAAACAAGGTTTAGAAGCAAGAAGCATTAAAGGTATGTGAGACTAAACCTTTCTTTTGGCAAGGCATGTATCTTTTAGCTTCTGAAGCTTTTCTTAGTTCTAAACTTAGTGTTTCTTGCGAGAAACTTGTATGGTATCAAGGAAACCTTGTATATACTTAATTTGGTACTGAAATCCAAGGTGAAAGACGTCTGAATCAACAAGACAAAATGTTTCAAAATCTGGAAAATCATTTTGATCTTTGAACAACTCTTAGTATATTGATCATAACTCCTTGTACAAAATTGATATTAAGATGCTTTAAGAATATCCAGAATCCTAAGACATATATCTATAACTTTCATGAAGAGCATGAAGTCTATATCTTTGATCTACACTCTGAAAATTAGGTTGAAATACAGGACAGTGGTGCTGTCCAGACATTCTATCAGCAGATTTGTTATGTCATCCAATCGTCTCATCTTGTTATCCATTTAACATGTTTATGTTATCAGTTTATCCGGGTATCCATTCCCGTGTGTAGTATAGTACTGGTTCTATTTTTGCGGATCATCCAGTTGCAGGGGAAACTCTGCCGAAAATTTTATGGAAATTCAAAGAGTTGGACAAATTCTGAGTTCTGGGTTGTGTCTATAATTCTATCCAGAGTTTTCTTCTCATTCCTTTGAGTCCATATCTATTGTTTCCACATATTTTATGCCTCATACATGCTTATGCTTATATTGTGATCATGTTATGTGTGATTTGGAGTCCCCTATAGAGGCTGGACATGGGACACGCAGTCTGGTCGCGTGGGTATCAGGTTCCTAACCAGATTGACCTAAGATGTGAGGAATGAAGCCTTTAGCCTAAATTGATATATTTTTCTACTTATTGAATAGAGTGTGATCGTTTGGCAAGGAAACCAAAGGGTAAAGCGGTTGTTGATTAGCTGTACTAACTTTTGGAAGAAGTAAGTGTTTATATCCATTTCTTTGGAGGCATCTGGCCTCGTGGATCTTATACCATGTTCCTTACGTGTGTATCTGCCGATAGGCATACTCATTACGCCTTAGCTTTGAATTTACATTGTATATTATATGTTATGTCCTGTTGTTGATATTGCATTGAGGATCTAAGCATTGTACTCTGGCTGTGAGTTGATATATACTTCCTAGCAGTCGATGAGAGTCCCGCGCCGGTGAAGGATTATTATTGGATCATACAGTATTCGTATGTATTACGTTTTCTGGTTATGCATTTCATCATATTGAGGGTAGGAGGATTCCGCCCTCGGAGCAGGAGGATTCTGCTCCATTGCATCATATTGAGGGTAGGAGGATTCTGGCCTCGGAGCAGGAGGATTCTGCTCCATTGCATCATATTGAGGGTAGGAGGATTTCGGCCTCGGAGCAGGAGGATTCCACTGCATTGCATCATATTGAGGGTAGGAGGATTCCGCCCTCGGAGCAGGAGGATTCCGCTCCATTGCATCATATTGGATGTAGGAGGATTCCGCCCTCGGAGCAGGAGGATTCCGCTCCATTGCATCATATTGAGGGTAGGAGGATTCCGCCCTCGGAGCAGGAGGATTCCGCTCCATTGCATCATATTGAGGGTAGGAGGATTCCGCCCTTGGAGCAGGAGGATTCCGCTCCATTCATTTGGTACATGTGACCCTTTGCATCAGATTTCATTTCATACCTTTGTGTAAACTTGTGGTACATAACTATTGTCCTGATTATATGTGCATTGCTTATTTGTTGATATGTTTCTTGCTCGTATTCCTAGTTGAGTTTATGGTTTCATACGTATTTCCGGTTGTTATCTGGCTCTTCCTTTTTATAATTTAAATAAGAGGAATTTGATTTATCTATTTCTTCTCTCTGGCTAGCTATCCTATTATTTGAGGTGGCTAGTCTGCCCCACTTATTGAATCCTTTTGACTCACCCTTGTTTGTTGTTTGTTTCTTGTCTATCCATTTCGTTTCGGCAGGTTCGCTCCAGGATTGAGTTCGCCATATTGTATAGGAGCGAAGATGACTTCGGCTGTCAGGGTGAGCCAGCTTTTTTTCCGGATGGCCACCAGTTTATTGGTTGTTATTTCAGTTGCATTTTGCTCCCTTCAGGAGGTATTTGTCTTCTTTTATACTCTTAGATGTCTAGTCTGGATAGCCCTAAACCTAGTACGTTAGGTAGTCAGCTGTAATTTCTTTTGTACAGCTTAGAGGTATCAGTATGTCTGTGTTTTTTTAAATCTTGTCCTTATTTGTGAATTGTTATATTTATTTTCCTGATTTAATTGGTAAGGGTTTGCACGACGGGTCTAGTGGAGGATGTCGGGTACCCGCACGGCCTAACCGGATTCCGGGTCGTGTCAGTTGGTATCAGAGCCTAATTTAGAGTCTCTCTAGACTAAGACAGTGTCTAGTAGAGTCTCGCTGATGGGTACGTAGATGTCCGTACTTATCTACGAGAGGCTATGATTGCATTTAGGAAGTTTCACTTCCTTTATTTCTGCTCATGCGTCGGTCTAGGATGCAAAAGTATTTTCGTTAATTCGTTAATTTCTTCGTTGTAATTGTGAACCCTCGTGCGACAAATCAGCAAGCGGTATGAGTTCAAGACGAAGCAGTCTAGCCTGGCGCTAGCACTGACGAAGCCCCGAGAGTTTTGATCATGCTGACGATCTAGTTACGGAGGTCCCAGCCGTACGAGCTCGCGATGGGCAAGGGAGCAGGGCCTTGTAGTTCCCTTGGCTCTCTATGATGCTTTACGAGGATCTTGGCAACACAGATACCGCAATGATCTATTATTCGCTAGGCAGCTTATCAGTTTGCCGCATATGCAGATGTTCAGACTTAGAGAGTTCCTATTCCCGTTCTTAATATTGCCTATGTTCCGGAGGCAGCATGTGTTGTACCTCCAGTTGTTCTGGCTGGTTAGGTAACTGAGGTAATTATTGGGTCCGAGTGTCCGAAGAGGTTGCATTATTTTACGCGGTTGAACCTTTCAATATTCTTAAGCAATGCATCAGATAAACCTCGTGATTTTAAAAAAAAAAAAATAAAATGACGCCAGTGTATCCTTCAGGCTCTTGATTATATCGAGCGGTATGGTGTTGATTATTCTGCTTTCCAGTTTCAGGGGTCTAGCCTTGAATTGGTGGGCCGCTCTCTTATTAACTAACTTGGTTCGATTTTTCTTCTAGATTCGTGGAAAAGTTTCTTTCGAGTAGCAAGCGAGATGAAGAGTATCCCAGTTTGAGTGGATTAGACAGGGTAGTTTGTCGGATAGCCTGTTGGTGTTTCAGAATATGAGATTGAAGTCTATAAAATGGCTGAATATACATTAAAACGAGTCCTTGAGCCTTCCGAGAATGTTCAAAGATTTATTGCTGACCTTTTTCCTTCCTTGAGATCCCAGATGGCTCGAGAAGTCGAGGTTGGGACTTCATTTGATGTTGTTATTGTTATTGCTCAGAGGTATTAGGCATACCATAAGTTAGAGCGGAAGAGCAAGAGGTCCCGTGGCCCTGGTGGGCAACCATGGTACCTCATGTGGAGGTAAGAGTTCTAATTATTTTAGGAGGTCACCTTCCAGGTTATCTTAGCTTGTGTCACGTGATTCTTAAAGTGCGTCAGTAGTTCGTCAAGATCAGATCCCGTTTTTCTCTTTGTAGCTATCAACAATCTGTCCAGCTTCCATTTTCACTGAAAAGGTATTATCATTATCGCGAGCATGTCATCTTTGGTGGAGTTTCCCTTACTCCGACAGGTAGGCAGTCGTCTTTTCTCTCGTCCTCAGGCACCTGCATAGTCACAGGGGATTTTATTTAGATCTCAATCAGCCAGAGAAATGCCACCATCCAGTAGAGGTCAAGAGCATAGTGGCAGTGAATCTTCAATAAATGATTGTTAGGGTAGTGGCTCAGCTCAGCTGCAGAGGCAGTTCAATTAACTGCTGGTCTGGCGGGATGCTGAGGTATCCGATGTAGTAGACCTTAAGATTACTTCTTTCCTTAAATGTGAGTAAGATTTGATTCTTCCGATCGGTCTAAACTTCGTTTATCTTACCATATTTCTATGGCTTCCTTGGATATTGTTTCTATTAAGAATCGATTGCAGTAGAGGGGTGAGCTTCTAGTATGATTTATTCAGAGAATTTGTGAGACCCTACTAGTTTATCCGATTTAAATGTGAGAGATTTGGGAGTGAGTGGCGGTATTTTCTGCTTGGCATCTTATTGCGCCACCTTCTATTATTATATCAAATTAGTTTACCTCTGTTCTCGGAAATTCCGTGTTGGTTGGATTATGGGATTCTAGTTCATCACCATCAGAAAGTGTCATTGTTTCTTCCGGTGTAAAGTGGTTAGTAAGTAATACTCGATCTACGTATCTCCTCTTGGTTCAAAACGCTAGTAAAGTTATGTTATCTCATGAGCTTATCTGGATTATAAAAGGGTTTTCTGGTAAATTGTCAGATTTCCTTCTTATTGGAAGATTAAATTGATATGGATGTTGCTCCATAGAGCTCATTTAATGTCTATTTCTTCAATTGCGATTCTTTGGTTAGCCTGACTCGGAAGTAGTGTAGCCCTGGGAGCCAAACAAATAAAAAGATGAGCTTCCTGAAGCTCTAATCATTTCTATCCTCAGTCCATTGTCATCCCTTCTTTGTTCGGTACTGGTGAGCTTAGGCAGTCAGTAGCCTCTTGTGATGTTCCCTGTGTTAAGCCAGAGTGCGTGTCAAGGTGGCTGGATGAGCACATTGTTGTTTTTCAAAGCACTAAGGATAATGAGAGGCGTCATTTGATCTTTGATTTGATCCATCAGGCGGTGGTGCTTATAGAAAATGTATGGAGTTGTGAACTCGAGAGTTGCAGCATTTTGGCAACTCGAGAGAGTAATTTGGTAGCTCAGGTCTGAGCCGCGTTCTCTACTCAGCTAAGTCTTCCTTAATCCAGCAGATTGTGCGAGGATGACTATTTCTATTCAAATTATTTGTATGAGTTTATGCTCTAAGTGGAGGAGTCTTCCTCCAATTGATGCCGAATCATAATATTAAATCTCTAAGGCGTTGCTGAAGCGTATACTAATTCTTTGTTTTATCGACATGTTCTATGTCGAAAGTATATCGATGAGGTGATCCGTTGGTGGAATCATGTTAGCCCATCAAGAGTTGCGTGCATCTTCATTTCGAAAATATAGAACTCTTCTCTCATTATCGAGAAAGGGTCAACTTAGTCCGAATAAGTTGGGCAATGATGTTATCATAGTATCCAGATATATTTTATTCCAAGAGTTCGGTGTTCGTGTTATAATTCTGATTCTGCAATCATGAGATAATGTCCGTGGAGTAGCTTATGAAGGTCATGGAAGTTAGTTTGTTATATGTGCGTAATTTTATTTAAACATAGGCTCGTTCGAGGACGAACGAGAGTTTAAGTGGAGGAGAATGAAACGACCCCGGTTAGTCGTGTTGGAAGTTAGGACTCCGATTGGCATGCTGATACTTTAAAAAAAAAACTGTCCATTAGGATCTGTCTTTAAAATTTGAGCTAAATCAGACCTCATTTGGTAGGCATGGGAAGAAGGTTTCAGTTTTTATTGTCGATAAATACAAAAAGAGGTTTTTCGAGCTCGGTTTTGGTGAACGAGCTCCGATTCAAAATCCGAAAATGCCGTTAGGTTCGTATGATTATTTGTGACTTTAGTGCTTTTTCGAAAGTGAATTTGGAGGTTGTTCGGCTAGCTTCCGCTAAAATACCGAAATTTAAATAATTTGACCTTTCACATCTCTTCACTACTACAAGTATGTAACAGATCAGTGCTTAATGATTCTACATACTTCATTTAACATTCGAGGACGAATGTTCCTAACGGGGGAAGATATTTACACCCTGTATGTCTAAAGTGACGTATATCATTCTAATGACATGTTAAGAATGATTTAAGTGAGTTTAAAGACATAATATTACCATAGAAGATGTTTATATATTGAATATGAAGTTTGGGAAAAGTCGGATTTAAGTTGCGGAAAACCCGACGAAGGAATTGCCTTGTAACAGAGCTTTTTCGGCAGTTAATTTCGTGTGTTATATGAGGTCTTTGGGACATATCACATACCAAATTGCAGGTCTTGGAGTGTAGTTTCTAAAACTTAGGTTGGTTTGTTCATACAATATTTGAATAAAAAGATATGAGCGTCAGAAGTCAGGCTAGAAAAAGGGACATAAGCGCAAAAGAGGACTAAAACTGAAATGTTTCAAGTATAAAAGGAAAAAATTTGCCTCCATCTCGTCATTTCCAGAATTCTAAAGGGAGAAATAGTGGTCTCATCAAGTTGTAAGCAAATTTTATGGTTTTGAAGGATGGGCGTCAATCTTAACTCGAAATTGAAGACAGATTGCGTCAAACGCTCTACGCGATTAAGGTGACGTTATGCTACCTTCAATTTCGTCTATAGCTTGAATTTTAGAATTACTTCATGACTAAGTAAAGTGCCTAAATGCTGTATTATAGCTTTTTTAAGCTTTAGAAGGTGTGGAATTCAAGGGAAACAAGGTTTAGAAGCAAGAAGCATCAAAGGTATGTGAGACTAAACCTATCTTTTGGCAAGGCATGTATCTTTTAGCTTCTGAAGCTTTTCTTAGTTCTAAACTTAGTGTTTCTTGCGAGAAACTTGTATGGTATCAAGGAAACCTTGTATATACTTAATTTGGTACTGAAATCCAAGGTGAAAGACGACCGAATCAACAAGACAAAATGTTTCAAAATTTAGAAAATCATTTTGATCTTTGAACAGCTGTTAGTATATTGATCATAACTCCTTGTACAAAATTGATATCAAGATGCTTTAAGAATCCCCAGAATCCTAAGACATATATCTACAATTTTCTGAAGACCATGAAGTCTATATCTTTGATCTACACTCTGAAAATTAGGTCGAAAGGCAGGACAGTGGTGCTGTCCAGACATTCTATCAGCAAATTTGTTATGTCATCCTGTCGTCTCATCTTGTTATCCATTTAACTGATACCCAGATAAATTGATAACATAAACAAATTAAATGGATAACAAGATGAGATGACTGGATGACATAACAAATCCGTAGATAGAATGTCTGGACAGCACCACTGTCATGCCTTTCGACCTAATTTTTAGAGTGTAGATCAAAGATATAGACTTCATGATCTTAATGAAAGTTGTAGATATATGTCTTAGGATTCTGGGGATTCTTAAAGAAACTAAATATCAATTTTTTACGAGGATTTCTGATCAAGATACTAACAGCTGTCCAAAGTTCAAAATGATTTTTCAGATTTTGAAATGTTTTATCTTGCTGATCCGGACGCCTTTCACCTTGGATTTTAGTACTAAATTAAGTATATACAAGGTTTCCTTGATACCATACAAGTTTCTCACAAGAAATGCTAAGTTTAGAACTAAAAAAAGCTTCAAAAGCTAAAAGATACATGCCTTGCCAAAAGAAAGGTTTAGCCTTACAAACCTTTGATGTTTCTTGCTTCTAAACCTTGTTTCCTTTGAATTCCACACCTTCTAAAGCTTAAACAAGCTATAATACAGCATTTAGGTACTTTACTTAGCCATGAAGTAATTCTAAAACTCAAGCTATAGACGAAATTGAAGGTAGCATAACGTTACCTTAATCGCGTAGAGCATTTTGATGCAATCTGTCTTCAATTTCGAGTTAAGATTGACGTCCATCCTTCAAAATCATAAAATTTTCTTAAAACATAATGAGAGCACTGTTTCTCTCTTTAGATTTCTGGAAATGACGAGATGGAGGTAAATTTTTCCTTTTATACTTGAAACATTTCAGTTTTAGTCCTCTTTTGCGCTTATGTCCCTTTTTCTAGCCTGATTTCTGACGCTCATATATTTTTATCCAGGCATTGTATGAACAAACCATCAAAAGTTGGAGACTAAACTCCAAGACCTTCAATTTGGTATATGATATGTCCCCAAAAGACCTCATATAATACACGAAATTAATTTCTGAAAAAGCTCCATTACAAGGCAATTCCTCAGTCGGTTTTTCCGCAACTTAAATCCGACTTATCCAAAACTTTATATTCAATATATAAACATCTTATATGGTAATACTATGTCTTTAAACTCACTTAAATAATTCTTAACATGTCATTAGAATGATATACGTCACTTTAGACGTACGGGGTGTAACATGTACCAAGCTTTAGAAAAATGCAAGAAGGGCCCTGGCTTTTCCGAAGGTTGCAATTTGGTTTTACAATTTTGGTTGATGGAGCTTTTGCAAAAGATGAATAGCACAGAGCACGCTTTCCATTCCGTACCAAGAGAAAACTATATCTTAACTCATACTGCTCGCATGGACAGTGCTCTTGAGAAGTGGGATCGGTCAACAACTACCAAAGGCTGGCACCACATGCTTTCTTAGTTGACATTAGAAAATATACAATGGATGTTTGACTATTTTCCCAGTACTACAGTTATCACATGATCCAAAGAAGCTTCATTTCTCATCTTGGTTGGGTTTAGAGGAGTTTACCATACACTCCTTTAAGGGCACTTCGACAAGCAGGGAGAAAGCAAATGGTACCCCAAATTGCAGACATCAGATGTTTCAAAGCAGATATTTTCGGAGGAATGATACTATTCAAAGACAAGATATTAGAACTTTGGATAGCAAGGCATCAATTGGAATTCGAGACTATTGGACGAGACAAGTTTAATGCAGGCTATATTGAAGATTACTCGGACTGGCTCAGGAAAGACATAGCAAGGGCAGTTCAACCAAGAGCAACAACAAAAAGGAAAAGAGATGCAGATGAGTTAGAATCTGAGTGCAAGAAGCTACGCAAGCAACTGGAAAAGGCACAAAAGAAAATATCAGAAAAGAAAAGTTTGGTCGAGGCCAAGAACAAAGAAAAATAAAAATGGCGTAATAAGGCAGAACTGCAAGCAAAATGCATTGAATCTATAGGTGTATGGGTTTGCGATGGAATGAACTCTGTGGCTGACAAAGGAATGGAAGAGAAAGGAAAGAAGACTTAAGAAATGTTAAAGAATTTTATATTTGACATATCCCAACTCTTAACTGATACAAACAATATCATTTTTCAAGAAGACTCATCAGGGGCACGCTCGTTCGAGGGAGTCTTATCCGAAGAAGATGAAGAATCTTCTGGGGATGGATCAGCATGAAAGATGTTCACTTGGCCATGATCTAATTTCCTAGCAATATTTAATCTTTTCTTTCTCTTACATTGTATCAAAATCAGCCAATGTAATAAAGACCAGTGTTCAGTAGATGCAATATTATCTTTTAGACCCTGCATTTTTGTTAGCAAACAAAATGATTCATGTGGCACAAACCGATTTTCAAATCATTGTGCATAAAGCGGTCCTTCGTATTATAGGGTACATTTATTATTTGCTACATGTGCATCACATGAATTTGTCTGTTGCTCTAGGTCTCTTTCTACCTAAGTGAATCCCTTCATAAATCTAATCTCCTACTAAGACACCTCATCTCCCTACTATATGCCCCAATCCTGATATCAAAAATCATTTGCATATCTTGATATCTCCCTATCCCTTACCAACTCAAAAAACCATTTATCCAAAGGTTGGCTTAAGTTGAATACCAAGGCAGAAGGTATAGTTAAACAAAGTGAACTTGTCGGTAATTTATCAATATAAGAAAAGTTTATTGCAGCAAGCACTATGCACATGGAGTGAATTAGTAGGGCCAAAGATATTGACAATCAAACACAAAGGCACACTTAACTTACCACAAGACTTTTTGACACTGATATTCAAGGATCATTTTGTTGCTCCAGTCCACACTATAAATACGTTGAAGGTGATCAAAAATATTTTTCAAATTTGTACCTATACATGGTAGAAAATGCGGTTATCAGAAGGTAATAAGGAAGTGAGAAACAAGGCTAACCTAAAATGCGGTTATCAGAAGGCAATAAGGAAGTGAGAAACAAGGCTAACCTGCCTTATGATACAAAATTTTCATGTACAACAAAAAAATTAGCAGGCTGATTAAACTTAGAAAAGAATGTAAAGATGCAGTGACAAAGATTCCATTATATGACAGAACAAAAAGCCTCTGCGAGTATTGGAAGCATATCCCTACCAACCAGCCTATAGGAAGCATGACGATGAAATTGTATGTTGAGACACTTGCAAGACCAAGCATTGATTGATACAAAGACACAGACAAATAGACTTTCTGGAGTGGTTTTAGTAGAAAGCTTTATTGAAAAGACGTGAATTCTCATGACAACAACTACACTAAATAGAATAAAATACAATGACCAACCTCTAAAATGGTTGTGACTGAAGCAACAATCTAAGAATATACATAATACGTAAGCAACCTACATCGGGTTCGGTCTCTCCGTAGTAAAATCTTACCCGACAAGGAAAGTTGGTGCAAAGATTGAATTATATCAATTTGATCGACAAGCATGAAGACATTGAGCATCTCTTTCAAAGACGCACATGCATCATGATAGACAAATTCGTAGAGAAAGTTATGATTGCACCCAAGGCCTTGGTGTTCGACAAAAACAAACCTTCTCTCCAATCACACCACAATTAACCTATCTTTTGCATGACCTCAGTGTCACTTCTCACTGACATTCAAATGCTCATCTCTTGCTCAAACAAGCATCGATATTTGACCTAAATCCTTGCCTTGACTGCTACATGAAGCACTCAGGCAGTCTTTATGATATCTATGCGTGCTATCATAGTCTCCAACCCAAAGGCTAATCTATCATCCGCAGTCTAGGAATTTTCTTAAGTTCTATGTGTCATTTTTTTACTTTAAACTTGCTAATGTGCTAACACAGTTTTGCGCATTTTGTCACTTTTTTACGATTACTTTGCATTTGAACACCGAAATTGGCCAATAATCTGCACTCAGGAAAAGCCAAAATGGTAAGTCGAGCTAAAAACATTTTCTTTTAGGACAAAGACTTTTTGAACTACCAGCATATGACATCGAGAGAATCTAGACAACCCAAATTCCACTTCTTTATAACTTGTAGTAATGAGAACAAAATCAGCTGGCGTTATACCACACAAGAGTCGCAAAAAAGAAATCCAATCACTTTACAATCAGAATCCGCAAAACTTACTATCTCACACCGCAACCAATTTACTCAAAAAACAATCTCCCCTCTGTCAAGACTTTCAAAAACAATCTTATCAGGGTCAACACCATTGTCAACAAACAAAAAAGATAAAACCTCACACCTTTAATCCTTTTGCAGAATCAAACCAACAAATGAATGACTCCCCAGATACCTATTCAAGATTTTGATCCGAAAAAGATCTACACCCATCACTCAAAACATTCAAGGTCAGAGTCTAATTGACTAAGGAAAGACAATGGTGCAACAAGAACCAACAAATGAGAACTGCAACTCCAAAACCACAAATACATTTTTTATACAAACCAATCCATTAAAGCTAGTGCCAAGACTTCTGAAAGAAACGCATGAAATATGAAGACACCCCACCACAATCCAAGACAAGCATAATTTCGTACAACCTCCAAATCTGGCATATCTGAATACAAAACCTCAGTCTAAGTATGCAAATATCGACATAATCAGAGTCATCAAGATACCCAATCGTCACACTAAAGGACGAATGCAGATTCAAGCCAATACTTTGGTGTTCAATGCAATACAACCACTTTGTTTCGACTAACGAATCTTTCTTTGACCGTAGATCCGCTGGCAGAAACACAAGATTTGCAGGCGATCATAATGGACATGATAACATTTTTCCCACGTCAGGCTTAAAATATGATGACTAGCTTCGTTAGGCTTAGAATATGACGACCAGCTTTGTCAGGCTTATAATATGACGACCGGCCTCGTCGGGCTTAAAATATGACGATCAGCCTCGTCAGGCTTATAATATGATGACCAGCCTCGTCAGGCTTAGAATATGATAATTAGCCTCGTCGGACTTATAATATGACGACCAGCCTCGTCAGGCTTATAATATGACTAGTAGTCTCGTCAAGCTTAGAATATGACGACCAGCCTCATCAGACTTATAATATAACGACCAGCCTTGTCAGGCTTATAATATGACGACTAGCCTTGTCCGGCTTAGAATATGACGACCAGTATCGTCAGGCTTATAGTATGACGACAAGCCTCGTCAGGCTTAGAATATGACGACTAGCCCTGTCAGTCTTAGAATATACAATTTGGCCCCTTCACCTTAGAATTGGACACTCATTTATTTTGTTTTGCAGGTACTAATATAATAGATGCGTTCGCCTTAGAACTGGGCATACACATGTATTTTATTTTGCAGGCATTACTATAATAGGCCCGTCCGCCTTAGAATTGGACATTCATATATTTTGTTTTGCAGGTAATAGGTTCGTCCGCCTTAGAATTGGACATTCACATATATTTTGTTTTGCATGTGCTTTTGTAATAGGCTCGTCCACCTTAGAATTGGACCCCTCAAAAAATCCAAAAGATGCAAGCTGGCACTAGGGTAGAATTTTGAGACTTCCTCAGAATTCATCAAAGGCCTAAAGAGGCAATAAATATGACAATCAGCATGACAGTGTTTTAGGAAATCCTACATGCACGGTAATATCACTCTAGTGTTTTTAGCACTTTACTTTACTCGTTGTGTAGGGTATAAAGCCCGACTCAATAGGAGCATATTTCCTGACGAGAGGCACTTAACAGCTCCTGACGGGCAAATAAATATCTCCTGACGAGAGGCACTTAACAGCTCTTGACGAGCAAATAAATATCTCGTGAGGAGAGACACTGGAAAGAGATGCACTTAGCAGCTCTTGACGAGCAAATAAATATCTCTTGACGAGAGACAGTGGAAAGAAGATCCAGCGATAGGAAAGTCTACTTTATGTTCATAAATATTATTTACAACAAACTCACCTTTATTGCAGAAAAAGATCTGGCATCTCAGCGGCATCAAAAAATATTATTACTTTTTACATATCATTCTCGGACACAAAAGAGAGATCAGCTCAATTGGGAAGTTTACGTTATCTTTATCTTTGTTTGCACTTATCTTACTTTTGTTGCAGGACACTCTCCTATCTCTTGACAAATCTCTGCACCATTTTCGATACTCTCACACTTGCTCCCTAAAAATCACTACTCCACACAAAATTGTGCAATCCCAATGTCACAAGTACAAGCTATGCACTGTTCCGAAACTTAGTTCAAGAAGCTTAATACTTTTGATAGTTCCTTTGCTACACCCACAAACTATCTATTTTCTCGAGTCCCAAAGCGCTCAAGTTTAAATTTTAATACTCGCACATTGATGTCAGTTTCTGCTCCTTCCTATTCATTCCTATATATGTCAATCGTGCGTGTTCTTCGTGCTTAATCGTGCTCACCTGTTTGAATCATGTGTATTCACCATGCTTTACTCCTCAATATTCCCCAGCTTAGTCAAGACAATATTGAAGATAAGATGGCTCATTCATCAAGATAAAGTGGAAATTATGTCCCTGTATACTCCTCTTTATGGGTGTGTAGCGCGACACAGTTTCATAACCAGGATGATTCTAAGCCTCTTATCCCACGCTTGATCTATTGATCACCTGCTCTTTGACAATGTCACTCCTATATTCAACAATCATCTATCTCGACAAATTTCAAAAGCCATTCAAATCTAAACTCTGCATACTTGGACAAGTTTACTTTTGAAGCCTCAATTGTGCTTCATACACATCTCACACAGGCAACATGCCAATCTAGAACTACACATAGCCTGAATCTCGTGAAACCCAAGATATATAGGCAATTTAGAGACCGAGGTTCGGTCAAAAATGCCCCAAAACTCTTTTTTTCTTTTTCCACCACTTTGTCTGTCCATCGTACCAAAATTGGCTATTTAATAAATAATTCTGGCTATTTATATTTAATTAGCTTAATTTGTGTCCCAATTTTCTTTTATGTATTCATTTTACTTTTTATTCGTTTCATTTTATACAATATATATATATATATATATATATATATATATATATATATATATATATATATTTAGACACACACACACATACATACATATTCATTCAAATATTTAGATTTTTAATAATTTGAATAATCTCCTATAACTACCAAATCTCACTTAATTTCTACTTTATTTTCTTTCTTACTTGGAACCTAGACTAAATACCCAACCAAATACATCCCCTACATTTTGAAATTAATAAAATCTCAAGAGGAAAAATCATTTCTCTACAAAATGCACTCCCACAAAATTAGACCCCTTATCTCTCCCCCCTAATCTTATCTTCCTAAATTAATCATCAATCACAAAAATCTTTCTCCCTACAATCTACCAATAACGCTCATTGTGTTTTTTACAAGACAGGAGGATCTGCTTTACCCTTACACCCGTCGTGAGAGATACAACCCACCGCCGCCCAAATCCACCTCTAAAACCCATCAGCGGTGATTCCTTTTCACCATTTCCTTTTCCACCTGCAATTGAAACTTGATCTAAATAAAAGAAAAAAATAGGGGCCTCCAGAAGGTGTAACAGGAGATCGAGATAGGGGTTGCTGAGGATACAGGGCAGCATCCATCACCACCGACGGCAAGGCAGATAACAGTGGTGACAGTCTCCGGTCGTTCTTTCCTGTCCCTTTTGTTCTGGCTGACTGTTGTGAAAAGTAAAAGAATGGGGATTGCAGAGTGGCAGTGGCGCTGCCTATCGGCAATCGCTCCTCCGCCCCCTGGAGATTGTTGTTGCATTCATATCGTTGTCGCATGGATTTGGGTTTTCGGTTACCCATTTATGTCGTGGATCCGTTCATGTTTCTGAGTTTAATTGTTATCTTCTTAAAACTCATTTTGATCTTGGTTTCTGACATCGTGTTTATGCAGCCGTTTAGGTTCGTTTATTTTCAACAATCTAATGAATTTTTCTTGCTATGTTTATGCCTGTTTATGACTGATGCTTTCTTGAGGATTTTGTTTCTCTGTCAGGGAAAATTGAGGCTTTGCCTTACATCTTTTTGGATCTGCTAAGCGTCTTTGATCAACGGATAAACGCTTACACTATTGGTTGATTAATTTTGCAAAGTTATTAACTGATTCTGAACGATACCAAGCTTGTATTAGCCATTGAAATTAATTAATCTGACGTCTGGACTCATTTGAACCGATACTATATAGGCCAATGACATTTTGGAGGCAAATACAAGTCTCGTCCTATATACATACAAAGTCTTTTTCCGTTTTCCGAAAATAAAATAGGCGATGAGGATACGTATTACTTTGCAAAGTAAGCAATGGTGGAGTATTGAGATCGGTGCTTGGCACGGAATACCGGCCGGCCACCATATTTGCAGCCGTACCGACATCTCTAACCTCTACTCAATGCAATACACTAATCTAAGCCTAAAACTTTTAAAAATCTAATTTTCCTTTATTTTTTTCTTATTATTATTATTATTATTATTATTATTGTTGTTGTTGTTATTATTATTATTATCATTATGTATCTTGCTTGTATAGTGAAAATTATTTTTTGTTTATTTAGTTTAGCTTATTTTCTGAATCCCAATTATTTAGTCCGGCCGGGAACCACACTTGGTGGAATCTGAGGGGTTCCTAACATCTTCTTCTTGGGTTAACTTGAACTCTTACTCAGAATTTTCAGTTCGTAGATCAAGTTTCGGAGTTAACATTAATATTGGCTAGAAACAAAGCAGGTGCCCTAATACGCCTAGTTAAAAAATGTGTTAGGTGGTGACTCCAAGTCTTACCCGCGAGTTCCAATAAGTCGAGCCCTATTTCGAATTCCTAACTGATTCGGGAAAAATGGGTGTCGATAACCACTAGTTGAAAAACAAAGAAGCAGACATCCCGAAAACAACATTTAAGACTCGTTATTGGCATTATGAGTTCTTAGTGATGTTCTTTGGGCTCACCAATGCGCCAGCTACTTTCATGGGTCTAATGAATAGAGTTTTCAAGCTATTTTTGCATACTTTTTTGTTGTCCTCCCAGTCAAGAAGAACATTAAATCATCTCAAAAAAGTTTTGCAAACTTTAAGGGAACACTAGTTAGATGCTAATTTTTCCAAGCGTAAATTTTGGCTTAGTACAATTGCATTCTTAGGTCATGTTATCTTAAACGAGGGAATCATGGTAGACGCATAAAAGACAGAAGCAATCAAAAGTGGCATACACCGGCGACGCCTAAAGAGATTAGAAGTTTTTTGGGGTTTGCTGGGTATATTATTTACGTATCACATATGGATTTTCTTTCATATAAGCTTATTTGACAAAATTGACGAACAAAATATTAAGTTTGAGGGTGAATGCCTTATGGAAGAGTTTCAGAAACTCAAGGACATGTTGACTTCAGTTTCATTTTTACTTTACCAACAGGGTCTTGAAGATTCGTTCTATATTGTGATTCCTCCAGAGATAGGTTGGGATGCCTTCTTATGCAAGATAATAAGGTGGTTGCTTATGCTTCAGAAAAATAAAGAACAACGACAAGATTTATCCTACCTACGATCTTAAATTAGCAGCAATGATTATCTTCCTAAGAATATGGCATCAGTATTTATATGGCGAATATTACAAATCACAAGAGCCAGCAGTATATCATCAAGTAGAAAGAGGTGAATTAGAGAAATGAAAATGGTTAGAGTTATCAATAAATTATGATCTGAATATTTTTTATCACCCAAGTAAGGCAAATGTGGTTACTGACACCCTCAAGATGAAATGGAAGGGTAGATTAGCCAATTTGCAAGTTTACAAGACGCCGATAGCTAAGGAAATTCAGATTTTTCCGAACGATAGGATCTGTCTTGATGAAACGGATGATGGTGAATTAACAACCAAAAAGCTATCAATGTTAGTGGTAGTTGAAAGGGTCAGTTAGTGAAAATCAAGGAAGGCATCTTAAATGGAAAAATAAAAGATTTCAATGTTACAGAAGACGATTTTTTGAGGTACGACACTTGGTTATACGTACCAAATGTAGAAGACATATGTAGCGTAATCATGGAAGAAGTACATAGGTCCAGATATTTAGTGCATCCAGCTGCTACGAAATTGTACCATGTCTTAAAGGTTATTTATTGGTGGAGTAACATAAAGTGGGACATTGTATATTTTGTGTCTCGTTGTTTAAATTGTCAATATGTAAAGGGTGAACATCAAAACCATAGCGGTTATACTCAGGAGAATGAAATACTAGAATTGACATGGAAAAGAATTAACATCGATTTTTTGGTTGGATTACCTAGGATCTTCAAGAACCATAACTCTATATGGGTCATTTTTATCAACTCACCAAGTCAGCCCATTTTTTGCCACTCAAGACGACTTACTCAGCTAAGCAGTATGCTGAAATTTACATTAAAGAGATAGTTCAACTTGATGGCTCACCCATTTCTATTATTTTACACGGGGGTGCACAATTCACTACCCAGTTTTAGCATAGCTTTCCAAAAGGTCATGGAACTAGAGTTAGTTTGAATATTAATTTTCATCTTTACAGACAGGCATGCTAAGAGAACTATTCAAATACCATAAGATAAGTTGAGGGAATGTGTGTGGACAAAAATATGTCATCTATTAGTACGGGGATACGAGTCCAGCTGGCGAGACTAGACTTATCTTAGAAGTAAATGGGAAATGAGGATATACGCCCTCTCCTAAAGCCAATGACTGTTTAGGCAGTTTTGGTCATAGGGCGCAGGGTACACATTCTGCCGCTTATGGTTTACAGTCTTCTAGTTAGGGTTTAGTATACACTGCCTTGAGTTGTAGGCCCATGGCCTTATTAGTAGTTGTATATTACCTTATTTAGGATTGAGTATCACTACAATAAATACCCATCATTACATTATATTGTACACGAGATGCAATTCGCCACCAAACTCGGTTACTCTCAAGGAATAAGAATTACTTTGCTTTCTCTATTATTTCTTACTTAATTACTTGTCTTTAATTTCATCGTATTTATCTACTTTTCCATCGTAATTTATCGTATTTCTTGTGACCTCATTCATAATTAATTATTTAAGTTAGATGTATAAATTTAGGCATAAACAGTTTAGTTTAGTGCCCACCGCGAGGCCCAGGCATAAGGAAAAGGCACAGCTATGTCAAGCCATAATACCGCCATGTGGCACATCGATAATGAGATCCAACAGATAATCCAAGACTCGGTCAGTACGACTGAAATCGTGAACTACTATCTAAGATGAAAATCTAGTTATCCATTGTCAAGGTCAGGGTTGTGCCAGTATATTGGCTTGCATCAAGAAGTACAGTCGGCAGATGAAAGAGTCATCAGGATGATCTTTTGGGGGCCCTTGGTCAGAAGTAACGAGACCAAAGTCATCATGAACTGTGAGGCTCACTAGCAAAAAGCCAAAAATCCACGCCTCAACACCATCAAGTTCGGTGATGGAGATTTGTAGCGAGCCTACCACCCTCACGATGATGCCTTTATAAGTACTCTACAGGTACATGATGCTCGAGTCAAGTGTGTGTTGGTAGATCCCAGTAGTGCAGTCAATATCATTCACTGGAAGTTTGTCTGTCAGATGGAGATGCAGAGTCGGATAATCCCTAGCACGTATACCATAACCAACTTTAACAGTTCCCTCGAGAAATCAGTGGGGGCAAATCCTCCTCCAGGTACACCTTCCAGGAGCAGCGCGGTTGACGTCTTTCTGAGTAATGACATGCAACCTCTCGTATAGCGTTATCCTTGGGAAACCCTAGATTCACGAAGTACACGCTATGCCGTCTACACTTCACTAGGTCCTTTAATACCTGACTTCTTGGGGGTGAAAGAAATTCAGGGAGAATAGAAGCTTTCATGGAGCTGTTACATGACTGCAATTATCGATGCCACCAGGAAAGAAACCAAAAATCAGAAAAAGAAACTGGACAAGTTGCTTGGGCCCAATCTAGTCACTAGCGTACCCTTAGGACACTTGGTCCATGAAGTGACTAGACCCTACGAACAAACTATTATACCTTCCGACCCGGAGGAAGAAGATCGACCGACTCAAGCTACAGTTGACGACCTTGATCCAGTAATCTTCAACGAAGAAGTTTCGGATAAGAAATGTAGGGGCCAAGCTCTCTACTGAAGAAAAACAAGGGTACACTAATTTCCTGCACTCTCGGTCAGACACCTTCGCCTGGACACACACTGATATGCTAGGAATATCAACTAGCATAATCACACACAATCTAAACGTCGATCTAAACGTCAAGCTAATCAAGCAAAAGAAACGATCGATAAACCACGAGAAAGGGCTGGTAGTTCATGAAGAAGTCGAGAAACTACTAAACAATGGTTCCATTCGCGAGGTTCAATACCCCGACTGGCTATTAGTAGTTGTTCCCAAGAAGAATAGCAAGTGGAGGATGTGCATCGACTTCACAGATCTGAATAAAGCATGGCAAAAAGATTCTTTCCCCTGCCTAACATTGATCAACTCATCGATTCAATGGCAGGGCACGAGGCCTTGAGCTTTTTAGATGCATACTCGGGATACAATCAAATCATCATAAATCCGGATGATCAAGAAAATACTTCTTTAATCACGGATAGGGGGACTTATTGCTACAGAGTAATGCCTTTCGGACTGAAGAACGCAGGAGCGACTTAACAAATTTTAGTGATCTTGATGATCAAGGAGCAGATCTGCAAGACCATGGAAGTTTTCCTCGACAACATGCTAGTCAAGTCAGAATTCGCCAAAGATCACATTGGCCATCTAGAGATAGCATTCGATATCCTGGAAAAGTTTTGAATAAAGCTCAACCCCGAGAAATGTTCCTTTGTCATATCCTCCGGGATGTTCCTTGGGTTCATTATTTCTAATAGGGGCATAGAAGCGAATCCGGTGAAGATTGAAGCAATGAAGGCAATACCGGAGGTCCTGAAGAGTGAAGTGGAAGTTAAAAGGCTTAATGGTCGAATAGCAGCACTTAGTCGATTCATCTCGCGGTCATTAGAGAAGTGTTATCAATTTTTCAACGTCTTAAAAAAGAATAAAAGCTTTGAGTGGATTGAGCAATGCAGCAAGGCGCTAAAAGAGCTAAAACAGTATCTGGCAAATCCCCCGTTGCTTTCCAAGCCACGCGAGGGAGAACCGTTATCACTGTACCTAGCAGTATCCAAAGTCGCCGTTAGCGCCGTCCTAGTACGAGAAGAGAATGGGGTGCAGTCACCAGTGTATTATGTCAACAAGTCTCTCCTAGATGCAGAAACAAGGTATCAATATTTAGAGAAGCTCGCACTTGCCTTAGTCATGGCAGCGAGGAAGCTACAACCGTACTTTCAGAGTCACACCATTGTCGTGGTTTCTTCTTTTCCATTGCAGATCGTATTGCACAAACCTGAGTTGTCAGGTAGGTTGGTGAAATGGACTGTCGAGCTCGGCGAGTATGATATCATTTATCAGCCAAGAACGCCATCAAGTCAAAAGTTCTCGCGAACATTGTCGCCGACTTTAGCATTGACCTAAGTCCAAAGGCCGAGGAGGAACACAAGAGGATAGAAGGCATTACCCCTGGAGATTGGGTGATCCACACAGACGGTGCCTCGAATGTAAAAAGGGCCGGGCTTAGTTTAGTGATTGAGTCCCCGATGAAGAAGGTGTTCAAGAAAGCTGTCAGCTGCTCCCTGATGACGAACAACGAAGCAGAATATGAAAGTTGTAATTAAAGCCCTAGAATTAACTTACACATTGGGGGCCAGGGAGGTCAGCATCAACTGCGATTCTCAGCTCATAGTGAACCAGGTGACTGGAGCATACACCACCAAAGACGTCCGCACTGCAAGAGTACTTAGCCAGAGTGGAGAAGTGCCTGGCGAATTTTCAAAAATGGAGGACTAATCAGATACCAAGAGAAGAAAACGCGGAGGCTGATGCCCTACCCAGCCTAGCGGCCTCTACGGAATTATACGCAGAAAGCCCGATTTCTACCATTGAGTTAACTTATGCAGATGTCAAGCACCGTGAAGTCAATGATCGTCATAGGACTCGCGGCACCCGATCATTGAATATTTCGACAAGGGAATGCTCCTGATAGACAGGAAGTAGAGCATAGGGATGAGAGCTCAAGTGGCTCATTACATCTTGATCAATGGAGAGTTGTACCAGCGAATGTTTAGAAAGACCTTTGGCTAAATGTTTGGGTCTTTCTCAGGTGGATTACGACTCAAAGAAATCCACAAAGAACAATGCAAAAATCATTCCTGCGGGAGGTCTCAAACTCTAAAGTTAATTAGGGCGGGCTATTTCTGGCCCCGAATGGAAGACGATGTGAGCAAGTTCGCCCGAGCATGTGATAGCTGTCAAAGGTTTTCCCATGTACTTCACCAGCCGACGAAGTTATTACATTCAATAATAGCCCCATGGCCTTTTGTGAAATGGGGGATGGATATAGTAGGTCCCATGCCTAAAGCGCTCGATGGGCCCATGATGGACTACTTCACCAAATGGGTCGAGGCAGCCGCATATGTCTGAATTCGAGAGCAGGAAGTCATCGAGTTTATTTGGAAAAAAAATTTTGTGTTCCAGCAAAAATCACCTGCGATAACGGTCCCCAATTCATAGGCGACAAGATCACCGCTTTTCTGAAAGAACGGGAAATCAAGAAAATAACCTCCACTCCTTACCACCCTTCATCCAACGGCCAAGCCGAGTCCTCAAATAAGACGATATTGGAGAATTTGAAGAAGCGGCTCAAGGAAGCCAAGGGAAGATCGGTAGAAGAACTGGTCGGAGTCCTATGGGCCTACCAACCTACATCTAAAGCCAGCACCGGGGAAACACCATTTTCTCTGACGTACGGAACAAAAGCTATGATTCTTTTAGAAATTGGAGAGTCTAGTTTATAGCGGACATTCAGCGAAGAGGAGTCCAACGACGAAGCCCTGAAAGCCTCCCTCGACCTCTTGGATGAATGGCGGCAGATAACATCCATTCGCCTTGCAACCCCGAAGTAGCGAGTAGAGAAATACTATAATGCAAGGGAAACCCCACGATCTTTCAACATCGGGGACCTGGTTCTTCGCAAAGTTACTCAGAACACTAAGTAGGCCGAAGCAGGAAAGCTCGATCCAAATTGCGAAGGACCGTACAAAGTACGAGGTATCGCTGGAAAAAGTTTGTATGTTCTCAAAGACATGGAAAGGATAGTCATTCCAAATAACTGGAATATCACATGGCTAAAGAAGTACTACTCTTGAAAGACTGACTAAGTCTAAATACTCGAGACATGTATTTTCTTTTTCACGGCCTGCTCAAAATTATTTACAATGGGCACTCAGCCCCTTTCTTTGTTTATAACATGCATTTAGCCCCTTTCCTTATTTCATATGGCTGCGCGCCGTATCAATAAA
This sequence comes from Petunia secreta, assembly GCA_029990175.1. NCBI lineage: Eukaryota > Viridiplantae > Streptophyta > Magnoliopsida > Solanales > Solanaceae > Petunia > Petunia secreta. The sequence goes on from JARKIP010000022.1 coordinate 34,725,632, forward strand.
ACAACTATTCTAACTAGTCAGTTTTGTTCAATTATTTTAGATCCATCTACGATCCAACTATTTATAGCTCCCGCCACACCTAAGTTGAAGTAATACACTCACTTTCTGCTACAAGAAGTAGAGTGCGCTACTCGTTTAGATCTAGACTCAGCCACCAGGCATTAATCGAGCATTGATCTCATTAAATCAACAATTGCACCTACACACCAATGGGGATGCCTTTCCGCGTAGTGCCAGAAAGTTTTAAATACTCGAGTAACTAAGCGAAGACGTTTTGTCTCAAAACGCAAAAGGACCGTTTCAACACGGGCTAAAGTCGTCCCATTGTGGGCACGAACAGCCATCCGCTACGGATGCAACCTAGGCGCCATATATCGGTGCACAACAGATGTAATTGCTCACAGCAGACACACTGACACATGTTCTTAAATAACTAGAACAATCAGGACGACCGAAAGCCATCTGATTCTTAGGTAAAAAAGCCTAGAGAGGCATAACTTAGCATTACCTATTGTTTACGGCGAAAATTAAAAAAAAATGTCAAAAAAAGGTGTTATAATCTAAGCATCTTCTATGGACACAAAAGGGGGGAGGTTTGAATAGTGTCCTCTAATTTTCGCCAAAGAACCTGACTCTTAATCACAAACACAAAAGTAAACAACAATCTAAAAAACACAGTGTTTTTACGTGGAAAACCCCTTGCTCAAGGGAGAAAAACCACGACCCACACTCTCTGATTTTGAAACCACTTCACTAACAAAAAGACCAAGTTTTAGATTGCAAACTCTGTAACCAAAGGGCAACACTTTAGACCTTAATCACTCAGCAAAGCTAAACTCTAGCTTTGCAAATCAATCACTCAAAGTTCACCTATTACAATAGCTTCTAACATAAGCAGATAAGTAATACAATCAAAGCATAAAAACTATGACAACTATAATAAAGAACCTAAACTGATTCACTGCTTGTACTCTAAGTTCTTCACTGGTTGTCTTCAACAGCTACGTCACTTTAAGAGTTACTGAATTCACCTTGTGTTTGCTCTCAACTCTCGTGGTGAATAACCGAGATCGGCTGCCTCAATTACTTGCTTTTATATTGGCTCTGTAACCCTAACAGTGTTTCACTAAGAAACCTTGTAAATATGGCAAGTCAAGATTTCCCTATGATACTCTCCTTCTTCAGCACTAACACTTGTTCACACTTCAATGAGACAGCCTTGACACAACTTCTTTTAGCTGACTAGGATGCGCATAAGTCTACGTGCCACTACTCCTAGTTCTGCATGGAATTGCATTCCACAAAATCTTTTCGATCAGTTGTACCCTTCTCATCAAGGATTAAGTTCTTCTCCAAGTCACAAAGTCCTTAATTTGTCATTCTTCAAAACATCCAACTCAACAAATTCTCCTTTTTTTATGATGACAAACAAATATTGCCTAAGAACCTATACATACAAACACCAAGACAAAAAAACAAAAATAAAGTTGAAAGAATTTTAAAAAAGATGAGTTAGGTCACAAACATACCAACAACAAAATTTCCTTTCTTCCCCTTTTTGGCATCACCAAAAAGATTCTAAAATCCTGCATAAACAAGTTTGTACAGTCCAGACTACAACACAAGGCAACAAGTTAACTAAGAACGGAATGAATAATCCAATGGCCCAATTAGAACTAGTAATACCATAAAAGAAACCACAAACATAACAAAAGCAATTTAAAACTAATCATCCAGAGCACACACATATGTAGCCCAAATTTGATACAGACCAAAAGATGAATCTTCTTAAATGTGCATCAAATGAAAGGCATAGGGGAGGAAGTAAGTAAGGGTTTGGGGCAAGAACAGGGCAAAGGAATGAGCAGGCTTCAGCTCTTCAAGTTGAAGTGCTTGACAAGTGCTTCAAGATTCTTTGAATTTTTGGCCCTTTCTACCACCAGCTCGGCCTCATGCTTGCCGCACTCGATAGTCAGACGATCAATTTCTTTATCCTTCACCTTCAACTGTTTCTTCAATTTTTTATTTTCCTTATTTAGCTCCAACAGGTGCTGCTCCAATTCCTGAATTGCTTCAACAGCTTCCTCTGACCCAAACTCCTCACTTTCATTGGCTTCTTCTGTCTTGACTTGCATTGAGCATTTGGAGGTTCTCTTTTCCTTGAAGAAATCACAAGTCCTCAGGATATTTTTCTGAAACATCTGATGATGTGTGGGCTTCTTCCCATTAGAAACGGGCACTCCAAAAGGTTCAAACACCTACTGTAATATGTAGGAATGCACAAGAGAATGTGTCTTGTTTTCTGTGTCTGCAATCCTTTTATGTGCCTAATTATCAGCCCAGGCAGGTTAATTTTGATCCCTCTGTCCAGCTAGTCCATTGAAGTCATGTCAAGAGCACACGCTTCACTGTTCCTCTCCCCTCTAGGCAGCAAGAACCTCTGTAAAAAGTCAAATACCAGCTGATGAGCTGGTTCCATCTGTTTCTTGTCAATTTTCCTTTCTTTCCTAAGCCTGGGATTACCAGTAAATTTCTTCACAACATCCAGAGGAGTAACCTTATCAGTTCTCTTTGGCTATTTTAACCTCACATACCTGCAATAGCCTTCAACAGGCTCATCAAGTATGAGTCCTAGCTCCTCTCTACCAAACTCCATCTCCACACCCTTCACCATAGAGAATACTCTCCTCCCGACTATACTGCAGTTCACATAGAACTCCCTCACTTCATCGACATACATACACCTGTCCTCCCTTGCTAAAAGCTTCATCCACCCTTGGTCCTTCACCTTCCAAACCAAGGGCTTTATCTCAGGCTCCTCTAGATCACACCAAATGCTACGAGCTAGCACCTGATACCTAGAAAAGAAGACCACCTTGTCTATTTCATCCTGGTTTTCTTTCTTCTTTTTCTTTGTGTCCTCTTCACTGTCAAAGTCTGAATCACTTGGTTCCACATAGTCCTCATCCTTATCATCATCCTCCTTATCATCAGTCACATGATTTTCTTCAACCCATGTTTGTTTCTGCTTTAGAGAATGTTTTCCCAAGTTCTCAAGCTGCTGTTTCAGTGCAGCCTTGTAGCAACCTTCCTAGGGACTACAGAGACAGCAAGCTCCTTCACGCTCTCACCACCAGCCTGAGAGTCCTCATCCTCACTTTCATCAATTAAACCTCTCTGAGACATTACACTTCCTCCTTTTACTAGACTTCTCTTCTTTTCTTTCACAGCCTTTGTTTCACTCATAAACACTACCTCTTCCTCCTCTTCTTCTTTCAGCAATTTTTCATCTTCTTCACTAAATTTTCTTTCAATATTTTTCTTTTGAATTTTATCCACCTCCCCAGCACTTGCATCTTCTATCTGAGTCTCCTTTTCTTTCTTTTCCTCTGTGTCAGTCCAATCCAGTTCTGCATCATCAATTGCATCAGGAACTGTGGAAGAACCAGATTCTTTCTCAGGTTCCTTGACAATTTCAGCAGAACTTGGTCATCCACCAACTGGACCACCTATAATAGCCTCCGCCTTTACTTTCTCTAAGGGAGCAGCCTCTGAACTAGGTTCATCGACTGGGCCCTTTTGAGACTCAACTGATTCTTTCTCTCTCAGTTTTTCCAACATGTTTGTCACAACATCTACCTCAGCAATTCCTTCAACTACACTAGAAACATAAGTTCTAGACCACATGAGTTCTAGGTCTAGATTCAATAGTTTCTCCCACAACATTCCCCTCTTCAACCTCTACATTTATCCCCCCTATCAGTTGCACTACCAGACTCCACCGTTTTTATAATTTCATCCATTCCAGTTACTAGAATTTCAGTATTAAGCTTCTCAAGGCTAAATATGAGGTCTAAAATAGTAGGACTAGTGTGGGTTGAGTCAGGCCATAGGTGATTGCATATCAGAAGCCACAGGTGCCGTCACCGGAGTAGAGGGTTTTGATGTTGTCTTTTTGGAAATCTTTTTCCCAACCTTCTTATGAATCTTCGATCATGCCCTGGCGATTCTTTCAGCCAAGGTAGTGGGTGGAGGTTTGACAGAGAGTTTCTTGGAGGTTTGGGTCTGTGATGTTTTTGTCGGTGAAGCGGAAGAGGACTGTGCTTGAGACATTTTAGTGAATTCTTGAAAGGGTTTTTAGCGAAGACGATTTCCTTGGTTTGGATGGTTTGCAACAAAGAGAGATTCTGAGAAGGAGGTTTGTCTTACTTTGAATGAATTATGAGAGAAAGAGAGTCAAGAATGAGAAGTTATGGTAATCTAGAAAGTAGGGAATAATGACGACAATAAAAGCGGAACACCTTTTTGAGTTCTTGGGAAACCGAGAAAGTGCTGATCTGACTGTTATAGGAGAATTATAATTAAATCTATCTAGTTTATGTGGGGTAGGTTTGAATTTTGAAAGTGTAACTAAAAAGGAATTTTCTATGTAAAATAAGGTGGTTCCACGATTATGGAAGGTTTTCAAGATGCACGTTCAAGAACAATTCATTATCAATCATAAACTTAATATAAATAGCTATATAGATCGTTGAAGAATGAGCTTTGAAGATGATAAAGGACCTGATGCTAAGTGGACCATGAAAGGTTCACAGTTGAAGTAAGAAGACTAAGTTTTTCAATGGGTTAATCGAGATAGAGTTGAAGAAGGAGAAAGAGAACAGTTGGAGTCAAAGTTCCAATCCTACCAGGAAAATAATAAGCGAGTAGCGGTTCTGAAAAGAGACGCGGTTCCTAAACGAAAAAGAATTGGAAACTAAGGCAAATTAACTTAGGTTTTAAAAAAAGGTAATATGGGTAAACCTTGTTTGAAAAGGATTCCAACGTGGAAAAGGAGTTCTAAACTTAGTTGGATCCAGCTAAGTCAAACTCCAATATATACAAGTTAATTTGGCCAGAATCATTACGCGCAAAAGACATCTCAATAGAGCAAATCAAGAACAATTAGATCATGAGAGGCTTTGTGTGCAAGAATAAAGGCTGAGCAGCAGAACCTTACGAAGGAGCAGTTTCATAGTTAAGTTTGTTGTTTTAGTTTTTGTTATAGGCTATCGAGTTGTAATCTATCAGATTGTTTAGAAGCATATAGTAGAGATTACAGTTTTGTGGTGAAGTAGAGTTAACCTTACCAGCTAACGTGTGGCCTGGAAGGTTCTAGGTGCTAGGAGGTTCTAGTTCCTTGATTACATTACGTTGTAGTCTAAAACTTGCTCGGATTTTCCTTTAGTCGAAGAGTTAAAATCCCAAGAGTTTGGGTCGTGGGTTTTTATCCCTTGAGCAAGGATTTTTCCACGTAAAAATCTCTGTGTTATTTACGTTTCCGCATTACGTTTTAGTTTCAGAGATAGGTGAAACTTGCAATGAACCTAGTTTTTGTAAGCTAGGCGATAAAAGTTAAAGGCAAGTTTCAGCAGTGAAAAATCGGGTAAGAACACTATTCACCCCCCTCTAGTGTCTTACATAGGTGCACCAAGTGCAACAAGTGGCATCAGAGCAGGTTCTCTCGATTAAAGATTAACATCTTGAGAAGGATCTGAACAATGAGTGCACCACCGATCATAATCGAAGGGCAATCTGTCAACAAGCCTCCTCAGTTCAATGGCCAATAGTATGGATGGTGGAAAGGTAAAATGGAATATTTCATTCAAGCTGAAGATTTTCAGCTATGGATCATTACTAAGGATGGACCTCTTATTCCCAGTAAAACTGTGGGACAGCCACCCAATCAGCAAACTGTTCCCAAAGAAATATCTGAGTATATTGATGCTGATTTTAAGATGGTTGAGAAGAATGCGAAAGCTAAGAGGCTCATCATATGTGGACTTGGCCCTGATGAATACAATAGAGTTTCTTCATACAATACTGCCAAAGAAATTTTTGATGCTCTACAAATTGATCATGAAGGAACTTCACGTATAAAGAAGTCAAGGATCCAGATGCTGAAAGGAAGTTCGAGTAATTTTCTGTGGAGAATCTGAGTCCATCCAGGACATGATGACTAGGTTCACAATCATACAAATGAGATGACACTGGGTATGGTTCTGACCAATGAAGACTTAGTAGAAAAGGTTATCAGGATTCTACCTGCTTCTTGGGAGTCAATGGTTACAGCTATCATTGAGTCCAAGGAACTTGATAAGATTGAACTAGATGAACTCGTTGGTAGTCTGAAAGCCCATGAGATAATGAAAGAATCAAGAATTAAGGTGGAACCCAAGAAGGAGAAGAATATATCTCTAGAGGCAACTGGAGGTTCTAAGTATGAAGTGTCTGAGCATGAGATGACTTTGGTCAATGCTGTACGAAAGTCCTTAAGTCTTGAAAGAAGAAGAACCAGAGCCACTCCTGCCAAGAACAACATAATTGAAAATCCCGACTACTCAGGGTATTTCAAGTGTAACAAGAAGGATCATGCCAGAAAGGACTGCCCATTATGGGATATTGAGTGGAAAAGGTCTGGGGCTACAAAGGAGAATGAACATAAGAAGAACAAACATCCTCCAAACTTCAAAGCATTAAGGAGAAAGAAGAAAGAAGCTTTCTATGCAACATGGAGACCTTCTGAAAGCGAAAGTAATGACGAAGAAGAAGAACCTGAAGATGACTCTCCATTGGCTCTGGTGGCTGATGATGAACCTTCCAATGATGATCTACCTGAGGCAAGTCTCGATGAACTGAAAACTAGACTTCATACTTGCTCCCCTAGGGAATTGAATTTGCTTGCCGGGACTTTGATTGAAGGCATTGAAAATTTGAGGTCTGAGAAAGAGCTTGTACTTTCTGAGAAGGTCCAATCAATGTCGGTTGTGTCTGATTTTTCAATGAAAAATAAAAACTTGGATAAAGCTAAATCTGATCTTAAAAAGGAGTTAACTGCTAGCGAAGCCCATGTTTTTGAACTAAAACAGAAAGTCTCAGCCCTAGAATTGGAAAGTCATTAATTAAAGGAACAAGTGCTTAGCGAGCAAAAGAAAGTCTCTGAACTCGAACTTGAAAATAGAAAAACTGAAAGAAGTGTCTGGTAAGCAAGGAGTTAGTGAGGCTCAAATCAACCTTGAAGCTGAGCTTAAAAAGAAAAACCAGGTTCTACATCAGGAAACTGAGAAGAACCGAGTCCTATAGGAAAAGGTTGAAAAAGCTAACTCTGAGCTCACTAGACTCACCAAATGAAACAAGTCTTCTGAAGCTTTGAATTGGTTGCATGAAAATCATAATAAAGGTAAAACCAGATTAGGACATAGGAAACCTTTACCTGCTTGGAACCCTAAAAGTAAATATGTAGGACTTCCTTGCAACAAACTCTGCTTCTTGTGTGGTAAGACTTGACATATCAAGAATGAATGCAGTCTTGCAAAAGGAGCAGTGAAAAAGAATAAAAAATCAGTTTACCTTACTGGGCTAGAAAAGATTTGATTTATCCATTCGATAACAAAAAGGGACCCAAGCTAGTCTGGGTTCCTGTTACTAACCCTTGATTCTCTTTTGCAGGCTGGAGTGAGATGGAACAACCCAATCTGGACTCTTGATAGTGTGTTTCAGGCACATGACAGGAGATAGAAGGAACTTTCTCTCACTCGCAGCATTTCAAGGGGTAGTGTGGCTTTTGGAGGAGGCAAAAGCGTTGGTATTGGAAAAGTTGGGAGATCCCTCAATCATGCTATTGACAATGTACTCTGGGTGGATTGATTGAGGCATAATCTTCTAAGTATCTCTCAATTATGGGATAGAGGAAATCTAGTGAGTTTCACATCTGTAGGTTGCATTGTAAAGAACTTGCAGATTGGTGAAGTGATAATGGAAGGGAAAAGAGCTAAAAATGTGTACCAGGCTACATTAGGTTCTCTTCCTAAGAATAATTTGACTTGTTTGAATGCGTTGGAGAATGATAGTCAGTTGTGGCATAAGAGATTAGGACATGCAAGCTTGACTCAATTGAATAAGTTGGTGTCAAAGGCCCTGGTTCGTGGAATGCCAAGCAAGAGGTTCAATGACATCAAGATTTGTGATTCTTGTGTGAGGGGGAAACATGTAAGATCTTCATTCAAGTCAAAGAAAGTGGTTAGTATGTCCAAACCACTTGAGCTGGTTCACATGGACTTGTATGGACCAATGAGGGTGAGGAGCAGAGGAGGTAAGAGGTTCGTAATGGTAATAGTTGATGATTACTCCAGATATACATGGACCCTGTTCCTCAGATCGAAGGATAAAGCATATGATATGTTCGAGGATTGGAGAGTTAATCAGAAGAAATTAGGGCTTCAACTGGTAAGTATTAGGTCCGACCATGGAATGGAGTTTGAAAATGCTAAGTTTGCATAGTATTGTAACAAACATGGTGTGGATCATAACTTCTCTGCATCAAGGACCCCTCAACAGAATGGTGTAGTTGAAAGGAAGAACATGTCTTTAGAGGACATGGCTAGAACTATGCTGTTATCAAGCAGTCTATCAAAGAGTTTTTGGGCTGAAGCAGTCAACATCGCTTGCTACTTACTGAATCATTGTTCTATCCGTCCTTTATTAGAGAAAACTATCTATGAGCTGATTAGAGGCAGGAAACCTAATATTGAACATCTCAGAGCTTTTGGGTGCAAGTGTTTCGTGCATAACAATGCGAAAGAACCTCTAGGGAAGTTTGATGCAAGAAGTGATGAAGCCATCTTTTTGGGCTATCTTCACAAAGTAAAGCTTATAAAGTGTTCAACAAGAGGACTTTGACTGAAGAAGAAAGTGTGCATATGGTATTTGATGAATCTGAAGCTGTTGCAAACAGACAAGAAGATGATGGTCACGAGATCGGTCTTGCGAGAGATGAACCTGCTGAAGACCCTGAGAATCTGAATAGGGTTAAAAATAATCATGATAATAAGGATCAAACTCAGGGGGGACTGAAGAGCAAGATGAAGAGGACTTAGATGACTCAGCTTCTCCTGGAAACTCCACTCAGCAGATTCAACCTAAACCTTGGAAGTATCAAAATTCTCATCCACTAGAGAACCTCATGTATGATCTAAATACTTGAGTGGTTACTAAAAGAGCCTTAAAGAATTTCTGTGCATTCTTTGCGTTTCTGTCCTCAATAGAACCTAAGAATGTACGTGAAGCACTTGAGGATCCAGATTGGATGATTTCTATGCAAGAGGAACTTCATCAGTTTGAACAAAGTAAGGTATGGCACCTGGTCCCTCGACCAGCAGACAGATCCATCATTGGTACAAAATGGGTTTTTAGAAACAAACTGGATGAACACGACATAGTAACAAGGAATGAGGCGAGATTGGTGGTACAAGGTTATAGTCAAGAAGAAGGAATCAATTATGATTAAACCTTTTCACCTGCTGCTAGAATGGAAGCCATTAGAATGCTAATTGCCTTTGCAGCTTACATGGAGTTTAAGCTATATTAGATGGATGTGAAGAGTGCATTCCTTAATGGATATTTGAATGAAGAGGTGTATGTGGTTCAACCACGGGAATTTGAAAGTACAGAGTTTCCTGATCATGTCTACAAACATGACAAGATACTGTATGGATTGAAACAGGCTCCTAGGACTTGGCATGAAAGGTTGTCTGGGTTATTATTGAAGAATGGGTTCTTACGCACAAAAGACATCTCAATAGAGCAAATCGAGAACAATCAGATCATAAGAGGCTTTGTGTGCAAGAACAAAGGCTGAGCAGCAGAACCTTACGAAGGAGTAGTTTCATAGTTAAGTCTGTTGTTTTAGTTTTTGTTATAGGCTATCGAGTTGTAATCTATCAGCTTGTTTAGAAGCGTATAGTAGAGATTACTCTTTGTGGTGAGGTAGAGTTAACCTTACCAGCTAACATGTGGCTTGGAAGGTTCTAGGTGCTAGGGGGTTCTAGTTCCTTGATTACATTACGTTGCAGTCTAAAACTTGCTCGGGTTTTCCTTTAGTGGAAGAGTTGAAATCCCGAGAGTTTGGATCGTGCTTTTTTATCCCTTGAGCAAGGATTTTTCCACGTAAAAATCTCTGTGTTATTTACGTTTCTGCATTAGGTTTTAGTTTCAAAGATAGGTGAAACTTACAAGGAACCTGGTTCTTTGTAAGCTAGGCGATAAAAGTTAAAGGTAAGGTTCACCCCCCCCCCCCTAGTGTCTTACATAGATGCACCAAGTGCAACATAGATGTACCTGGACATGGTTCTTCATGCCGAAAATGGTTCCTTCTATGTATTCAGTTGGTTCTTTACTGGGAACTCATTAGATTACTCAAAGAGCTCAGTCAAACATGTATACTTAACAAAGCATAATTTTAGACTGGACTATAAAACCAATATTCACAAGCAGAATAATAAATACTTAACTAGCCAAACCTTAAGAATTAGGTGCTGGGTTATCCATGTATTTTGGTCATCCCTAACTCCAACCTGTTTATCTCAAATTGAACTTTGTTCAATGTCTTGGTGAAGATGTTAGCAATTTGAACCTCAGTCCAGCATGAATTCATTGTAATTAGACCTTTTTCAACATCATCTCTTAGAAAATGATGTCTAATATCAGTATGCTTTGTTCTCCTGTGTTGGGCTGGGTTCTTGACAATATTCACAGCACTTGTACTGTCATAGAAAATAGGCACAACTCCACATTTGATTCCAAAGTCCTCTAATTGTTGTTTGATCCACATCAACTGTGAACAACAAGATGCAGCTACCACATATTCAGCTTCTATAGTAGAGCTACTAATTCTGGTTCTTTATAGCCCAAGAAACCAAATAAGGACCTAGCAAGTGTGCCATTCCTGAAGTGCTCTTTCTATCCATCAGATGTCCTGCATAGTCAGCATTTGCAACACCAATCAACTCAAATGCACCACCCCTGGGGTACCATAGACATTAGTCCTGAGTTCCTTTCAAGTATATTAGTATTCTTTTCACAGCAGTTAGATGTGACTTTTTTGGCTTGGATTGAAATCTAGCAAAAAATCCTACACTGTACATAATATCTGGTCGAATAGCTATGAGATAGAGGAGAGAACCGATGATTCCTCTATACTTTGTCTCATTTGTGGAAGCGCCCAGCTTTTCCATATCCAACTTGGTTCCAGGAGCAATTGGGTAAGTCATTTCTTTAGCTCCTTCCATATCAAATTTCTTCAGCAGCTCCTTGACATACTTCTATTGATGGATCATGGTTCTTTCAAGAGTCTGCTTGATCTGCAACCCCGAAAAGAAATTTAGTTCTCCCATCATGCTCATTTCGAACTCACTACCCATCAACTCGCCAAATCCCTTACACAAGTCCTCATCAGTAGCTCCAAATATGATATCACCAACATAAACTTGGGCCACCAATAAGTCATTTCCTTTCTTCTTCAAGAACAATGTGTTGTCGATTTTTCCTCTAGAAACCCCATTTTTGAGAAAAAAACCTGATAACCTCTCATACCAAGCTCTGGGTGCTTATTTTAGACTACAGAGACCCTTATCAAGTTTGTATACATGATCAAGAAAATCACTATTCAAGAACCAGGTGGATGTATCACATATACTTCTTCATTCAGATAGCCATTTAAGAATACACTCTTTACATCTATCTGATATAGAGTAAATCCCATGTATGTAGCAAAGGCAATCAACATTTTTATGGCTTCCATCCTAGCTACTAGTGCAAAGGTCTCATCATAGTTAATTCCTTCCTCTTGGCTATAACCTTGAACTAGCAACCTAGCTTTGTTCCTGGTAACTATGCCATATTCATCCAGTTTATTTCTGAACACCTATTTGGTTCCAATGATTGATCTGTCCTTAGGTCTCAGAACTAGATGTCGCACCGTGCTCATCTCGAATTGATGCAGCTCCTCCTGCATTACTATTACCCAGTCTGGAACCTCAAGAGCTTCCTTTACATTCTTTGGTTCCATAGAGGATAGAAAAGCAAAGAATGCACAGAAGTTCTTCAATGCAGACCTAGTCATAATCCCAGCATCCAACTCAGATAACACATTTTCCAAGAGATGTGAGCTTTTATACTTCCAGGGTCTTGACTGTATTTGGTGGGAAGGACATGCAGCTGCATTTTGAGTAGGTCTTTCTTCCTAAGTTGGTTCACCATCCTGATCAGCCGTTCCCCCTGACATATTGACTCCTTGTTCCTCCTGAGTCAATTCTCCATTTTCATCACCTGGCACTTCCTTTCCTTCTGGATTCTCCAAGCTTTCAGTAGGATCTTCTCATGCAAGACCTATATCCTGATCATCTCCTTCCTTTTAAGAAACTAATTTGTCAGACTCATCAAACACCATATGCATACTTTCCTTAACTATCTGAGATCTTTTGTTGAACACTTTATAAGCTTTACTCTGAGTGGAATAACCCAGGAAGATTGCTTCATCACTTCTTGCAACAAATATACCAGAGCCTCCTTAGTATTACTGTGTACAAAACACTTGCAACCGAATGGCCTCGAGTGAGAAATATTTGGCTTTCTTCCTCTGAGAAGTTCAAAAGGGGTTTTGTTAAGAATAACTCTTAAGGAACACCTGTTCAACAAGTAACATGTTGTGTTGACTGCTTCAGCCCAGAAATTTCTTGCAAGATCACTTGATATCAACATGGTTCTTGCCATATCTTCCAAATATTTGTTCTTCCTCTCTACAACTCCATTTAGTTTTGGGGTTCTTAGTGCTGAGAAGTCGTGATTAATACTCTATTAGTACAGTACTCAGAGAATTTAGCATTTTCAAATTTTGTGCAATGATCTGATCTGATGCTTATCAATTCCAAGCTTAATCTTTTTGCACAATCACAATCCATTCTTTGAAACTGTCAAATGCTTCATCTTTGGATGCTAGAAACAGAGTCCATGTATACCTCGAGTAATTATCAACTATCAGGAACACGAACCTCTTTTCCTCTCTACTTCTGATTCTCATCGGTCCACATAGGTCCATATGAATCAGCTCGAGCGGTTTTGAAGTGCTCACCACTTTCTTTGACTTGAAGGATGATCTCACATGTTTCCCCCTGACACAAGCATCACACCTCTTAATCTCTTAAAACTTCTTTGTAGGTAATCCACGAACCAGTTCCTTTGATACTAGCTTGTTAAGCTGTGAAAGGCTAGCATGCCCCAACCTTTTGTGCTACAGTTGTGAATCACTCTCTTGAACATTCAAACAAGTTAAATTGTTCTCAGGATGTGAACCCAATGATGCCTTGTAATTATTGTTCACTCTTCTTCCTTCCATGACTACTTCTCCACTTTGTAGGTTCTTCACAATACATTCCACAGATGAAAAACTAACTTTATTTCCTCTGTCACATAGTTGAGAGATACTTAGTAGATTATGTCTGAGACCGTCAACACAATATACATTTTCAGTAGCATGATCCAACGATCTCCCAACTTTCCCTATGCCAACAATCTGACCACTCTTTCCTCCTCCGAAGGCTACACTGCCTCCTTGAAATGTTGTGAGTGAGAGAAAAATTCTTCTATCTCCTGTCATATGCCTTGAACACCCACTATCTAGAATCAATCTTGGGTTGTTCACTCTCACTCCAGCCTGCAAAACCAATCAAGGGTTAAATTAAGGAACCCAAACAAGCTTGGGTCCCTTCTTATGAGAGAATGGATGAATTAAGTCCTTCTTAGCCCAATTAGGTAAAGCAATTTTTTTTGTTTTTAGATTTAGCCTTGCTCATTTTATGCAGCTTTCTTTCAAGTGACATGTGTTACCACAGAAGGTACAAAGCATGTTGCAAAGCAGACCTACATATTTGCTTTTGGGATTATAGGGAGGTAGTGGTTTCCTATAACCTAAACCTTTCTTTCCTTAGACTTGGTTTTCAAGAACCTAATTCATTTTCTCTGAAGATTTGTTCCACTTAGTTAATCTAGTGAGTTCATATTCAGCCTCTTCAACCTTTTCTCAAAGAACTCTGTTCTTTTCAGTTTCCTGACAAAGAATCTCATTTTTTCTTTTAAGCTCATTCTCGAGAAAAGTTTGAACCTCACTGATTACCTGTTTACCATTTCCATTCGTCATCTTATTTAGTTCAAGTTCTGAGATCTTAGAATTAGATACAAGAGCCTGACCCTTTAGAGAAGCATTAATTTCTTCAAATTCAGCATTTGCTTCTTCAGGATTCTTGCATCTAGTTTTTAAGTTAAACAAAGCATCAGATAGTTTATCTTTTTCAGACTCTACCTTTTCATAACCCTCAATTAAGGTGGCAGTTATCAGTATCAGATTTTCAGGTGAGTATGTATGCAATTTTTCTTTCAATTCAGAGAAACATACCTCTGGTGGGTGAGCCACTTCCCCTCCATCGGTTGCCATGAGAGCAACTTCCTTCTTCTTACTATCTCTATTGTAGAACTCCTTCAGTTGCTCCTAGATTTCCTTGGCATATTTGCAATCTATCACCTTAGCTAGTACATCAAAAGTCATTCCATTCTTGAGATACAACATAGCTTTAGCATTTGGTTGAAGCCAATCCAAGTCTTGTGGGTCCAGTTCTTCTACCAGTTTTAGAATCAAGAATCCAATTGCAACTCTCTTCACAGGGACATGGGGTTCTTGTTTCACAATCAACAAGAGACTGTAATCCATGGCCTGAAGAAATATTTTTATTTGCTTCTTCTATTTTTTATAATTGATTCCATCAAACAAGGGAGGTCTGAACGGATTTCATCCTTCTCTTATTTCAGGTGAACCAGTCCCATCTGAGTCTTCACCTGTCAGTCCCGTTAACACTAGTAGGGATTCATCTTCTGATCCTTTTTCTCCATCAGACTCACTATTAGTGGGTCTCCAGGTTGCATAAAAGGCTTAGGCTTCCTTCCTCTTCCTTCTTTCCGCTCTGAAGTTAGGTAGACGTCTAGCTTTCTTTATGTCCTTATCGCTGTCTTTAGAATAATCCTTCTCCTTTTCCTTTGTGGCTGTATTTTTCATCCACTCAACTTCCCACATTGGACAATCTACAAAAGCATGATCCTTCTTGAAGCATTTAAAGCACCCTGAGTAGTCTGGACTATCAACTATGTTCTTCCTCCCAGTATTATCTTCGGTGCTTTTCTTGAACACCTTGAACTTACCTAGATTGAACTTCTATCTGAGAGCACTGACCATAGCTGCTTCAACTGATTGTAAGTCCACATACTCTTCAGGTTCCTCAGTTGCCTCAAGTGCGATGGTCTTGTCCTTCTTAGTCACTGATTTGTTCTTCGACTCCTTCATCATCTTATAAGTCTTCAAACTACCTACAAGTTCCTCTAACTTGTTAGATTTCAGTGGTTTTGACTCAATTATAGCAGTCATCTTTGGTTCCCAAGCGTCCGGAAGAACATTCAATACTTTATCAACCATTTCTACTTCTGGGAGTTCCATATCCAAAGATATCATCTCATTTGTGATGATGGTCAGCCTTGTCATCATATCCTGTGTTGACTCCTTTTCACCCCTTGTGAATAGTTCGAATTGTCTTTTTAGCATTTTTCTTTTTGAGTCCTTGACTTCAATGGTTCCTTCATGAGAAACTTCCAAGGCATCCCAGATTTCTTTAGCAGTTTTGTAAGATGAAACCCTATTGAACTCATCAGGACCTAGTCCGCAGATTACAATTCTCTTGGCCTTGTGATTCTTTTCTATCATCTTGTAATCAACATCATTATACTCAGATCTTTCCTTTGGTTCAGTATGAGCAGCAGCTCCTTCGCCAACAACTTTGGTCGGAGTCAAATTTCCTTCAGAAACTATTATCCATAATTGATAATCTTCTGCACCAATATAATTCTCTATTTTCTTCTTCCACCAAGCGTAGTATTGCCCATTGAACTGTGGAGGCCTAAGAACTGATTGTCCTTCAGTAATAGTAGGTGATGTAATAGTAGGTGATGTACTCATGATTTGATCCTTCTGATACCACTTGTTATAATCTAAGCACCTCCAATGGATACTAGAAGGGGGGGTTGAATAGTGTCCTTCAATTTTCGCTGAAAAACCTAAATCTTAATTAAAAGGACCCTATTTTTGTGTTGTTGCCTCCATGGAAAAACACAAACCCAAACGCAAAAGTAAACAGGAATCTAAAAGACAGATTTTTACGTGGAAAACTCCTTGCTCAAGGGAGAAAAACCATTACCCACACTCTGGGATTTTGAAACCACTTCACTAACACAAAGAACAAGTTTTAGATTACAAACTCTGTAACCAAGGGGCTACACTCTAGACCCTAATTACTCAACAAAGCTAAACTCTAGCTTTACAAATCAATCACTCAAAGTTCACCTATTATAATGGCTTCTAACATAAGCAGATAGGTAATACAATTAAAGCATAAAAACTATGACAACTACAATAAAGAATATAAATTGATTCACTTCTTCTACTCTTAGTTCTTCACTGGTCGTCTTAAACATTTACGTCACTTTAAGAGTTATTGAATTCGCCTTGTGTTTGCTCTCAACTCTTGTGGTGAATAACCGAGATCGGCTACCCTAATTACTTGCTTTTATATGGGCTCTGTAACCCTAGCAATGTTTCACTAGGAAACCATGTAAATATGGCAAGTCAAGACTTCCCTGTGCTACTCTCCTTGTTCAGCACTAACTCTTGTTCACACTTCAATGAGACAGTCCCGACACAACTCCTTTTAGCTGGCTAGGATGCGCATAAGTCTACGCGCCACTACTCCTAGTTCTGCATGGATTTGCATTCCACAAAATCTTTTTGATCAGTCGTACCCTTCTCATCAAGGAATAAGTTCTTCTCTAAGTCACCAAGTCCTTCGTTTGTCATTCTTGAAAATATCAAACTCAATAAAAGCCACAAGTAATTAAAGTCAATACGCTACGAAACGGGCCTAAAATATATTTTTAGTTCTTCCTGAATACAATATTTTTATATAATAATTGTTGAATAAAAATGAAAGGGAAGACTAAAACTACAAGTTCCTCTGAATTTGCAACCCCAGAGATTCTTCGTCTGGATTGTAGGTCTTGCATCGAAGTCTCTCCCGGGATTCGAAGGAAAAATTTCCAACATGGCACCCCAAGCAACACCATCTTTGTGATACTGCATCACAGGGGAAGGAAAGTCAGCCCAACTGAGGAATCCCTCAGTAGAACGGTGGAGGCAACAGAACGAGCACCGAGGACTTCACTTGGAGAGACTCAAATGAGGAATCCCCATGAGTCTCAGAAATGCCTCATACTCTCTCTTCCCCGAACGATTGGAAGCTTATACAAACTCAAAAATCAAGAAATAGTCCAGAGCTATATAGCCGCCCTGAACGCTGTTGGTAGAGAGGATGCTTTCGAGCATCAACCGCTCGAAGGAGAAGAGGATATCCTAGGACAAGCTTCTCATACAAAATGAGTTGCTTCTAGGATATGTTCCCTAGCAACTAGGAGATGAGCGAACTACAAGAAGCTCGAAAGGGGTTGGCATTCCTATGTTGCAGTGTGCCACATGACAAGAAGAATATCACAGCAAATCATCGGGCATGCCAGGATTGATGTGTCTACTGCAATGAATATCTTTCGAAGAACGTCACTATTAAAATTCCGGTCGTGCCATCATGGCTCGGGGAACTCCTTTATTTCCTTCACAGATGAAGGAAGAAAAGAAGATAACTGCAGACGAATCTCCCTTTGCAATCTTCTCATGCCTCGTCCTCATGAAACAAAGAGGAATTTCTGGGAGTATCAAACCAGGGTCAAAGGCAAACATTTTTAAGAAGGAAAAGTTTTTCGCTATCATGAGAAGTCGCTGAAGAAGTGAACTATTTTCTGAAGAGGAGTTTATGATTTTCCCACTGTCATGAAGTTATTATTTATGGGCCGAGAGGGATAAGGATGGAGCATGAAACGGTCAAAGCATCGTAATTGCTGGAGATATGAAACTATTCGGAGCGGTCATTAGCGTTTTTTGGAAAGGTGCATGGAATCTACATCATCAAATCAGATGGAAGCATGTGAGATTCTCGAAGAAGTCATTATTATTCTTGGTCAGAGAGACTGTGAATCTCAAGGAATCAGTGAGATATCTTTTCACATCACACCGCTTTCACTTCCTGACTGCTTATATCAGCACTCAGCTAGTGGGGAGGACAAAGTGTGTGGGCAAAAATATAAAAATATGGCACCTATTATTACAGGATACGAGCCCAGCTGGCGAGACTAGAATTATCTTACAAGTCACTGGGCACTACGGATATATGCCCGCTCCTACAGCCAACGACCGTTTAGGCAGTTTTGGTCATAGGGCGCAAGGCACACATCCTGCCACCTAAGGTTTACAGTCTCCTAGTTAGGGTTTAGTATACCGCCGCCTTGAGTTGTAGGCCCATGGCCTTATTAGTATTTGTATTTTACCTTATTTAGGACTGGGTATCACTATTATAAATACCTCTCCTTATATTGTGTTTGAGACCATCAACACAGTAAACATTTTCAACTGCATGGTCCAGAGTTCTCCCAATCTTTCCAATTCCCACGATTTGACCACTTTTTCCTCCTCCGAAGGCCACACTGCCTCCTTGAAATGCTGCGAGTGAGAGAAAGATTCTTCTGTCTCCTATCATGTGCCTTGAACAACCACTATCAAGAATCCAGCTTGGGTTGTTCTCCCTCACTCCAGCCTGCAAAACAGATTAGAGGTCAGCCTTAGGAACCCAGACAAGCTTGGGTCCCTTCTTACGAGAGAATGGATAAATCAAATCCTGTCTAGCCCATTTTGGTAGAACACTTCTTTTATTCTTGGCCTTTGCCTTGCTAACATTCATGCACCTTTGTTTGTAGTGTCCAGTTTCACCACAGAAGGTACACAATATGTTGCAAGGCAACCCCACATACTTGCTCTTAGGATTATATGGAGGCAACGGTTTCTTAAATCCTAGCCCTTGTTTTCCCTTGTTTTGATTTTCAAGAACCCAGTGCATTGCCTCAGATGATTTATTCCATTTAGTTAATCTGGTAAGCTCGAATTCAGATGTTTCAACCTTTTGACTTAAAATTCTGTTCTTTTCAGTTTCCTGATACAGAATCTCATTAGCCCTTTTCAGTTCATTTTCAAGGAAGGTTTGAACTTCACTTATTACTTTCTTACCATTTATACTCTCTTTTAACTGATTGAGTTCCAATTCTAGTTCAGTGATCTTAGAGTTTGACACAAGAGTTTGCCCTTTTATGATGGCATTGATTTCTTCTAGTTCAATATTTTGTTCTAGAAGACTCTTCTACTTGGTTCTGAGATCACTTAACTCTTCAGTTAATTTATCCTTTTCAATTTTCTCCTTTTCATAACCCTCAATCAAAGTGGCAGTGATTAAAATCAAATTTTTAGAAGAGTATGTGTGTAAATTTTCCTTAAGATCAGATAGACATACCTCTGCTGAATGTTCAGTTTCAGCTCTCCATCAGTCGCCATAAGGGCAGAGTCCTTCTTTTGGTTGTCATCTGTGTACAACTCCTTCAGTTTTTCCCAAACTGCCTTGGCAGACTTGTATTCAAGTATCCTTGCTAGCACATCATTAGTTAGCCTTCTTCTCAGGTACAATTCAGCTTTGGAATTTGCCTGTAGCCAATCTAGATCTTGAGGATCTAGTTCTTCTACCTTCTTTGGCACCAGAACTCCATTGGCTGTTCTCTTCACAGGAACATGAGGTCCTCTCTTCACAATCAACCAGAGACTATAATCAGTTGCTTGCAGGAAGTTCTTCATCTGTTTCTTCCAGCTCTTATAGTTAGTCCCGTTGAACACAGGTGGCTTTGACGGATCTCTTCCTCTTCTGAACTCCCGAGGGTTTTCTTCATCTGACCTGATGCATGTTAATCCCATCAGTGCTAGTGGTAATTCATCTCCAGATTCCTTTTCATGATCGGATTCACTGTCATTTGTCCCCATGTGGCATAAAAAGCTTCTTTTTTCTTTCTTCTTTCTGCTCTAAAGTTCGAAGGTCGTCTTGTCTTCTTCTTGTCTTTGTTATTCTCCTTTGACGTCTCCTTTTCCTTTTCCTTAGATGCTCTGTTTTTCATCCATTCTATTTCCCACATAGGACAATCCATAACAGCGTGATCCTTCTTGAAGCATTTAAAGCCTCCTGAGTAGCAAGGACTGTCGACTATGTTCTTCCTTCTCTCATTGCCACTTCTTTAAAGCCCTTTAAACCTACCCAAGTTAAGCTTCTATCTTAAAGCACTAACCATTGCTGCTTCAACTGATTGCAGATCAACATATTCATCAGTTTCATCAGTTGCTTCTAGTGCAAAGGTCTTGTCCTTATTGAGAGCTGGTTTAGCTTTTTAGTCTTTCATCATCTCTTGAGTTTTCAGGCTACCAACCAGTTCTTCAAGTTTAATGGATCTTAGAGGCTTAGATTCAATGATGGCAGTCATCTTGGGTTCCCAAGCTTTAAGAAGCACATTTAGAATCTTATCAACCATCTCCACTTCTGGTTACTCCATATCCAGGGATCTCATCTCATTAGTAATAATGGTCAACGTGGTCATCATATCCTAGATTGATTCCTTCTCTCCCATAAGAATAGCTCGAATTGTCTCTTCAGTATTCTTCTCTTTGACTCCTTTACTTCAGTGGTTCCTTCATGTGTAACCTGCAGGGCGTCCCAGATTTCCTTGGCAGTCTTATAAGATGATACTCTGTTAAACTCCTCTGGACTAAGGCCACAAATGACCAGACGTTTGACTTTGTGATTCTTTTCAATCATCTTATAGTCTGCCTCATTGAAATCCTCTTTCAACTTAGGTTCTTGTTTGGCAGTCGCTCCTTCACCAACTATTTTAGTGGGGTTGAGATTTCCTTCAGATACTATCAGCCATAGTTGATAGTCTTCTGCACATATGTAATTTTCCATCCTCTTCTTCCACCACGCATAGTACTGCCCATTAAACTGTGGGGGCCTCTGAACTGATTGTCCTTCAGTAATGGTAGGTGGTGCACTCATGATTCTGATCCTTCTCAAGGTATTAACCTCGCACGAGAAGACCTGCTCTGATACCACTTGTTATAATCTATGCACCTCCCAAGGACACTAGAAGGGGGGTTGAATAGTGTCCACCGATTTTCGTTTTAAGAACTCGATTCTCCTGAGTCAAGAACCCTGTTCTTGCCTCTGCAATTCTGCTGTTTGAACACTGCAACACACACCAACCACACACACACAGGACACAAGAATTTTACGTGGAAAACTTCTTGCTCAAGGGAGAAAAACCACGACCCACATTCTGGGATTTTAGAACTCAATCCACTAACACAAAGAGCATATTTCTGATTACAAGACTCTGTAACCAAGGGGCCACACTCTAGACCCTAATCACAAACAAAACTAAACTCTAGCTTTACAAAGAAATCTCTCACAAGTTCACCTAATACATATGCTTCTACAATAAGCCAATAGGTAAAAAACAATGATCGCTCAAAATAAGACAACTTACAAAGCAATGACCCTAGACAGAATATCTAGACTCAATCAACTCAAGCACACCAGTTGTCTTTTTCAGTTAACTCACGTAGAAAGATGCTAGATCGCCTTTATATGCTCTCAACTCTCTGTTTGTGAATAATTGGTTTCGGCTGTGTCAACTACTTGTATTTATATGGGCTTTGCAACCCTAGTTGAGTCTTACAAGGAATCCTTGTAATTATGGCAAGACAGGATTCCTAGTAACTCTTTTTCTTATTGAAGTCCAACTCCTACTCGCACTTCGAAGACGCAGCCTGGGCACCGCCTCTTTTAGTCTGACTAGGATGCATATTCATTCACGCGCCACTACTCCTAGTTCCGCAGGAATTTGCAATCCACATATCTTTTCGATCAGTCATGCCCTTCTTCCTCAAGGACTAGGTTTTTCTTTCCAGACCACTGAGTCTTTCTCGTTTGTCATTCTTCAAAACCAATGCTCAACAATATCCTACGATGAGGTACCAGTATCTGGTTTTGAAAGACAAGTCCGATGACACGAACAAGGATATTACATCAATGAAGGTTTTGTGGAGGAATCATTCTAAAGAGGAAGCAACTTGGGAAGAAGAACAAGGCATAATGGCCAAGTACTCTAAACTCTAAGGGTTATGAAGGTTACTGTATATGAAGTGTAATTATTTTATTGATTTCTTTAACCACTTAGGCTTAAAAAATTAATAAAAATAATAAGAATCAAACTACAGTATGTTCTGGTAGAAGAAATGAAAGAAATAAAGTTCACTAATTTACCGATCAGGTTGCTTTTGTGCTTGACGCGTTTGTGCTTAGCTCCCTTCTGCTAACGGAATATCTAGCGTGACCGAACTGTGATATTGGAGTTGGAAAAATGAAGAAGAAAGGGATCAATTCCTTGTTTTGAGGATTGGTGTAGTACACTAATTACTTAAAAAAAAAAAGGGAAGATAAATTGGTTTTACATAGTTGCATGATACTGTGAGTGGGACAGTTGTGTCATTGTGAGGCCTAGAGAGCTCACGAGGTGGATGGAGTGGAATTGCATAATGGATGGGAAAGGCTAAAAATGTCAATTATTTTATCCAGAAAGTTGTGTCCACTTCAAGCAACTTCAGCAAAATCTTTATATCTGTTCTCTGTTAACAACAAAATGAAAAAGTAAGTAGAAAAATAATGGATAATTAGCGATGTGGCCCTCTCTTGGAATTTATATACTGTAGACATATTTATATCATGCATGATGAGTGGGGATGATTTGTTAGATGTGTATCTCATTGTGGTTGATAAACTGTTTTTTATTTTTTAATTTGGGATAGTTCAAGTTAAAGAGGAAACTCTGCAAATTAATGGAGTTAGTGAAAGTTTTCAGACACCGAGTGAGGGAAAGGATGACACAAGTTTCAAGTTGCTCATCCAATTTAAGAAATGACGTAGTGTAGATATTCTAGGACGAATGTCTTTTTGAGGATCCGAGCTACTTATACTTGTTTTATCATTGAAATTATGCGAAGAAGAAAATCTTTATGTTTGAGTATAGCTTTGAGGTTAAGAGTGTCGTGGGACCATTAAGAACTTAGTAGGCAGAATTATAGTAATACATATCTATATGTATATATACAATTGGAAATATTCTTTTATTTTCATACATATAATGTATGACTTGGAGAAGTGATTAAGACTAGTGGACATGAAAATTCATATCTGCTAAGAATTAGTTTACTGATTGAATTTGAGGTACTAATTAATTTATTTTAAATAAAGAAAAGAAAGTTAATCCTTAATTGAATCTACAGTAGCAAAAAGAGAGAAAGTGATGTTTAAACACTTTGCTACCTTACATCAGCAAGGTTTTCTTTCTTTGAAAAGGTAAACAAAAGCACTAATTAGCTTCATAAGCGGCAGCAAGATCCGAAGAAATCTTGTTTAGCCATCTCTCCTCAAGTAACAATTAGAAACTAGGAGAGGAGAAAGAAAAAGCTTAAGTCCAGCAATTTCAACCGGTAAAAAGCTGCTTAAAATTCCTACTCTACTAATAGTTTTGTTCAAGGAACCAGTTTTATTTTCTCTAGTTATTGCTTTGAGTACTCTTTTGATATTTGAGTCTTAGAAGTAAATCAAACAATTGATTGGATGAATTAGCAGTGTCAAATGTATAGTAACGGTACTGAATGCTTTTATTAGAGAAATTAATGATGGAATTGATAATAGTCATGGTTCAACATTGTGAGGTTTGGAAAGATGATGAGTTTGTGGCTATGACTTGTCGTAATTGATTATTGGGGTTTAAGGCTACATTGGTTGTATATATATCTATATCTATATCTATATCTATATTATATTAAAATGAGGGTAGTAAGCCTATACAAAGCAGTCAAGTGACATGTCAAAAAAATCATGTGTTAGTTTTTAGGGCAAAATAATTAATCTTTGAATTTTAGTTAGAATTTTCGGTTAGTTAACTCCCATATTTTGTGAAATGAATTATGTATAACTGATTCTATAGTTAACTTCAAAAACAATTTTTTTAAAAAAAAAAATCTTAGTGCGGACTCCTGATTAAAGACTAACAATTTATCCCACTTCCCACCACTACTTCTAAGTTATAGGAGTCCGATACTCCAACCGTATAACAATATAGTTTCTTTAATAGAGATAACTATTCTTTTTTTTTTCTTTTTTTTTTTTAAAAGAGAATCATTATCTAAAAGAAGTTACTCACAATATAACCACTACACAGTTAATAGTGGTACATGAATCAATTTTTGTGTAGAGTATAACTTCTTTTCATAAGTTTTGCTACGTGACCTTTTCTTCTTCAGAGGCAAGACCCTTCTTCTCGGAAAACTGTACTTTTAGCAGGAAGAAGGTATGATGCTTCTCTTCTTATTTTTTATTGTTTTAATTTGTCTTGTATGTTCTGATCCATAGATAAGTTACTTATGGAAACATGATATTCATATTTTGTATTCAGAGAGAACCTTTATATGATATTCAAATTTTATATATTTGTTTAATTGATTTACGGAAATTCTATACTTCGATCGCGGCCTCAGTATGTCTCAATGATACTCTATATTTGTGCACTTTAAACGGTCTAAACTAGGGAATTGTCCCGCCCATCACGCGGTCGTGAAATAATTTTTTATATTTCTACATAATTTTTTCTTATGTCCGATTCTTAAAAATAAAGTATCTCATATTGAAATGTAAAACTATTTTACTGGAAGTAAATTAAATGGAAAGATTAATTTGATTAGTTTTGTCTTCTATATTCTAGTCATAGTATTTTGTTCCTAGATCTAATAGCCTCTACAATGTTGATTGATCTTTAATAACCGTCGAGCATAATTTTTTTTTTTTTTTTTTTTTGTGTTTAAACATTAGAAGTATAAAACCCTTCAACTTCTGCTTCGGAAGATCTAAGCATGCGTTTTTTAACATTTTGCTCACTTTTGATAATATTTACACACCAAACATAGAATAGATCATTTCATTCTTTATCTCGATATATAATTCTTATTCCTCTTATCAAACAACTATTTAGTCTTGTGTATATTTTTAGAAGTATTTGTTTGAGCCAAACAACAACAACAACAACAACAACAACAACAACAACAACAACAACAACAACAACATCATCATCATCATCAGCATAGTCCCATATCTCTAATAGCTCCGGTAAGATGTAAGAAGCAAATTTTCATGACCAACTTTTACCTTTTATATATTTTTCAACCATAACATTATAAGTTCTGGCGAAGTTTATGATTCATATGGATATGCTTGATTTCAAGTTCAATTGAAATATGTGAAAACCTACTAGGGTTTACAAAAATTGATTCTGTCACTACGTATAAGAAATTATAATATTTGTGACAACAAAATTCATTTGAATCCTTACAAATTCAAGCATCACAAAATTTCGTAACACATAATGTATATGACTATTATATAGTAGTACTGCAAATCTGTCATGAATATGTGTTCCCAGTAATGAATTACATCTTATAATAGTCACATATGTATGTTCTAATTGTATTGAACCTAAAAAAAAAAAAAATCATAAAATCAGAATATTTATATATATTGGTTCAAGAAGCCCATCTCTAATGACGATAATGTTTATCTTACTTTTCAGGTTTGATGAACTCCATCAATCTATGATTTTCGCTATAAAGCTACGCACTTTGGGGTTAATAAGAACTTCAAAACATTAATCATGACAAAAGAAGAAGAAAAATAATTAACCCAATAATGTAGTTCATCAATTGTTTTAACCTTCATTGTTGGATTTCCTAGCACCTCCGATCGTCTGGTAGCCTTGTGGCACAGACCTAGCTCTATATGAATTTAACGTGATCATCATGTTTCCACTATGCTATTTATGCATTCTATTTGTAATCTGAGTAAAGTAACATATTAGATACCAGATTAATCATTTCATGAACTAATTAGAAAACTACTTACGTTTGCAAACAGGAATGCTGCAACACAAAGAGAGCAAAGGTATAAAGAACGGAAATTACCGGCAGAAGACTTCATTGTGACCCTTTGATCACTTCAATTGACTCATTGTCATGTATTACCTGATTTTGCATATACTAAACTGAGAATATGACAATTTGCTAATATTGTTTCTCCTTAATTTATACATTCCTTACAATTGCTTACTCTTAAAACTCAAAATAAATGCGCAATAAGTAATAACAATAATGAAGGGAATGGTAAATTTTCACCTAAATAATCTATTGAAATGAATAAATAGAGAAGTTAAAGAGTCATTATAGCCTGCATGGTATCAAATAGCATTATTCACACACAAACGGAATACATTCATATATAAAGAAGAGACAGAAGAATTCAGATTTATGTGAATAATGTTCTAGGAATATAACTCATATATAAATGTATCAACAAATTTTGTATACATAAAAAAGTAGATACATTGAGTCAATCTTGAGAGGTAATGTTGATCCAGTTTCGAGAGCTCGTTTGATTTTCTAAAGAAGAGATAAAAGAATAATCTTTTGCAGATGAATAAAATTGCAAGTCTGCCTAATGGAGTGATGGAGCAAATAATTAACCAAGGTCCATATCTAAAAGCAATTTTTTCATAAGCAAATCGTTGAAGTATATCTTGGAAATCAAGAACAGAATTAAGGAATGAGGTACACAACAATTTGGTTGGATTCAATAGACGCATCAATTGGATTTATATGGCAAAGATGAGGCACTGTTTTGTCCTGACCTATATTAATGCATTAATAATTAGTATTAACTAATATTAAAAATAAATTAATTATTCAAGAATCAGTTTCAACGAAGAGGTTATGGCAGCTGTAGAGACGTTAAGATTTCCCAGCAACGTCTCAAGACTCTTCATTGTCTACTTCATCACACTATTAATGATGCAATATAAAATGGCCTAAACGACAACCATCAAAAGCCAAGCTCGAGTGCACAACGGATACGAGTCAAGGCCTCCGGGAACGTCTTGGAAGATCATGCATTGGAGCGCCGAGGACGGAGGAAACAGGGCAAGAAAACAGGCAGCCCAAAACAGGGCAAAACAGGGGAGCACACTGGGAGCTCACTGCCTAAGGAAGAACTTTTGTTCTTCGCGATCGCGACAGCTTCTCACGCGATCGCGAAGAGTATTGCATTGGCCTGCGCGACAGCGTGTCTTTGAGCGCGAAGGCGAAGCTGAGGATGCTGAAGGTCGTGAAGATGATGGAGACCTGCGCGATCGCGAGATCCCTAGCGCGATCGCGATGCTGTAGAAGATGGTCTGCGCGATCGCGAGCCTTCCTGGCGCGATCGCGATGAGGAGAAGATGATCAGCGAGGCAGAATCAGTTCCAGGGGCATTTTTGTCCAATATCCAATGTAAATGTATATATAGCATATTAGCTCTTCATTTTCATTAGTTTTAGCTTGAATTGAATAGAGAGAAGAGAGAATTAGAGAAGGCCGAGCCTTTCTAGTCCGAAGCCCGAGGCTTCATGTATCTCATCGACTTGGAATCTATGGAGATTCACCACTAGCGTGAATTCCTTGTAAGGTTCGAGTTTCACTTTCTCCCTTTTGGATTATTAATTCATGTCTTGAATTCATTAATCCGTTCTTTCTTCTCGTTTCTTGACTCCCCAATCCTTGTTTCCCCGATATCATTGATATCATCTATCTAGTTATTTATCGCTTCCGCATATTTGTATCGTTTTTAGCTTCCGCTCGTTTTGGGTTGCATCAGTTGGTATCAGAGCACGGCTAGGCTTCGTTCTTACGAATCCTCGGTCTTGTTCTTGTCGTTGTTGTGATTGTGTTGTTTGTTCTTGAAAAGTGAAGAAAAACAAAAAAATTGAAAAACTAGAAAAGTTGAAAAAAATTGGTAGAGCGGGTTGGATACGAATCCCCGAGTGTTAAAAAGTAGTGGGGTTTGTTCCTTGTTGTATTCCCGTCGTTTTGATACCTATATCTCGTGTTTTGGTGTTACGAATCAAAATTTCCAAAATCAAAATCCAAAAGTTTGAAAATTTCTTGAAAACGCTTCAATCTTGAATCGAAGCTTGTTGTTGTTTGTTTGGAGTTGAAAACTATTGGGAATTGGTTGTTATAGTTGTATACACCTTTGGGTATCGTTGGTTTTGTGTTTCGGGTTGGAATCGAGCCAAAAATTTGGTCAAAATCGCCCAAAAACCCGTTTTTGAGCTGCTGTGAAAGTGCAGGGATTAACCCTTCGCGATCGCGAAGAGCAATTTCGCGATAGCGAAGAACAAAATTATTTGTTGAAAATTTAACCCTTCGCGATCGCGCGCGTCTGGTCGCGATAGCGAAGAACAAAAAAATTTCAGAATTCCAGTTTTTGGACAGAACGTTCGCAACGGCTTCCGAACAGTTCCCAAACATCATGACTCCAATTGGACCATTAAATATGATGAGTTTGTAGATCACAAACAAAATTTCATCCGATTCCAAATCCGTTTGGTGCCGATTCGAGTCGAATCTTTTGTGTCCCGTTTTCTACCGTACCTCTTGGTTAGTGTTTTGAAGGTAATTGGCCTACTTGAAAGACACTAATCCTTTAGCGTATTAGGTATTCGTGCGTAGAGGAGATTAGAATTCAAAGAAGAGTCGTAGAACTCCTTTTGGCCTCAAGTGCGCACTTTAAATAGCCGTCCGTACATCGAGTCTCATTAATTCCACTCCGAACTTTAACTTGGACATGCTAGTTGTGATTACCTTGGTTCCCAAGTTGATAAGGCCTCGCTCTTGAGTGTACATATATTGAGTGATACACGTGAGGGAGTGACTTTCGGGAGGTTTTGTTCTTTGGTGATTGCAACAATGTCGGATAATGATGAATGTGGGGATTATGGCTCATGTGGCGATGATGCGAGTTGCTATGACTCGTATGATGATGATGGAGACTATGGTTCCTATGAGGGTGATGAAGGCCATTACTATGATGATGGAAACCATGGCTCCTATGTTGATGAAGCGGTTCACTATGATGATCGTGAGAATGATAAAGACTATGAGGCTCGTGATGAAGATTGTGATGATGCCTATGCCTCTAGTCAAGAAATCGAAGATGGTGACGCTTCAAGGTACATTGATCCTACTTACTCTTCTTGTGATGAATTAGAGCATGATAGTGACATAGATAGGGATGATGATGATGTTGAACATATGGATTATTCTTATGCATCTTCTCTTAGTGTTGCTAACGGTGTACAAGGGAGTAGTAGAGGGCCTTCCATTAGTATGGGAGGTGGTGGTGGTTGTTCCATGGGGAAGAAGAAGCTTGCATCTTCTAGGTACGCTAAGCGGCCTAATGCTTCTAATTTCCATGTGGAGAGTGGTATGATAGATGGTGTTGCTTTTGCTACAAAGGGGTTATGTGCCGTGAGGGGCGCGGATGGTTGTAGTAGGAGTAGTACTATGGGCTATGGAACCAAGGCGAGAGGCACATATGGGTTCCATGGCAAGGTTCCTTCCTTGACTTCCAACAACATTGCTAATGTTGGGAGAGTGACGGGAAGAGGAGATTGTTCTAGTGGTGTTACCACTAGTGGAGGGATAAGGAAGACCCAAGTTGTCGGAGTTGACACTTGTGGGCATTCAAGTTCTCACTTGGATGCCAATCTACAACACTTGGGTAGATGTAGGTTCGTTGTTGGGGTAAATGGTATTGGAGGATACTTGCTCAAGATTGGTGATACCGATGCCAATTGTATTAGCACCTCTTTGGTTGATAGGCTTAGGATACCATGCCATAAGCTAGCGCATCCTTATGAGTATGATGGAGTGTGGGTTTCTAAGGAGGCTCGGGTACTCATATCTCATGGGAGTTATAAATGCTATGTGTGGTGTGACGTGTATCCCATGCGTCATGTTGATGTGTGGATAGGTGAGCCGTGGTTGGAGGGGAAGAGGGTGCAATATAGTGTGGTGAAGGGTGCGTATCTTGTGGGCGTAGGGCAAAGAGTCTATGACTTTGTGCCTTACCGGGCGAGGAGCCGAGTGCCTACTAGTGCCCTTTCTTTGGCAATGCAAAGGAGCAAGGAGCGAGATCTTCATTCCATGGGTAAAATTGAGCAATCAAGGAGTCCTACAATTGCAAGAAGTGGTGGGACTAGTGCTATAAAAGAGTTGACAAATGTCAACAAGGTGAGCCCGAAGCCACTTCCAAAGTCGAGTGGTTCACCAATGAAGAAGAAGGAGACATCAAGTGATGAGTCTCCTAGTCCTAGATTCCGGGTTGACGTGAAAAGTCCACCTACTCCGGCTATGGGTATTCTTGGGCCTCGTCCCAATTCATCCGAATTTGAGAGACAAAAGATAGAGAGGAGTAAGAGAGTGACCGGTGACAACTCTCGAGTGGAAAAAGGAGAGGTTGAGTTGAGTGATGTGAGTGAGTTGTCGCCACCCGAATCTACACCCGACCTTGGAAAAAAAATGAGGGAAAAGAAAGAGGGAAAAAGAAAAAATGAGAGTGAGGACACCCCTTATTCTAACCTTAACCCTTTTGCTTTTTCTTCTACTTGTTTGAATTCTTGTGTAGGGATTCTTGGAGGCAAACCGATGGCGCCTCAACCATGTTCCGTGATGGAAAGACAAGGTGAAGGAGATGCCGAATGTGAGCTACAAGGTGAAGGAACTACCCATGATCTTTCAAGAACATTGAGTGAGCCCGAACGCGACTCAAAGGTATGTGATAGTCCTTCTTCCCTTAAGCATGAAACTTCCTTGTCTTGTAATCTTGTTGGTAACAACTCTATGCTAGTTGATGATTTGCATGAGTATAATGTGTTTGCAACTAGTGTAGAGCCTTCGGGTCAACTTGTGTGTGAAATTGAACCACTAGTTGAGAGGGTTGAAAAGCCACATCATGATGTGAGCTCGGTTTTCATTGAACCTCTCTTTAGTGAAGATGTCGTAGTTGACCTTGATTGTGAACCTTGTTATGACTCCCCACCTATATTTGATAAAGGAGAAGATGAATTGCATGATGATCTTATTCTTCCCTTTGATTGTTTAATTGATAATGGTGGTCTCATGTGTCGTAGTGAGGGTGGATTTGACCTTGAGGAGTCTCTTGAGTGTGAGATGGATCGATTCATTTTCGATGACTCCTTGAGTGAGAGTGAAGGACCTAGTCTTGATTCTATGCTTTTATGTAACCATGAATTTGAGGTGCATGCCTTTACATTTCTATTGTTTGAAGGCAATCTCATTTGTGGTGGTGAATTGTATCGGACTAGGGTCGGTAGTAGAGTCGAACCTCCATGGTTTGTCAAGTTAGGCTCTATGGATGATCCAACATTTGGAAGTCCGAGTGAGGAGAGTGGTCTTGGTATTGGTCGTGATGACCTATCTTCTAGTAGTCCTAGCCTTCGTTGTGTGGACTATAATGATGAAGGACCTATTTTGGAGACCTTCCTTTGGAGCTTGTCCAATAAGGAGGATTGTCTTGGGGTTGATTTTGGAGGTGAGGAGGTACCTCTCGGTGTGTGTAAGAATGCTCTTAAGAAGGGGAGAGGAGTAGTCGATGTTAGTTGTGAATTGAACTACTTTACTTACTCCATCCCATATGTTGAGCACACCTTGAGTGTTGAGCACGCCAAAGCCGATGTGTCACTTTGTGATAAAATTGATTTGAAGGCTTGGTGTGATGGTGGGCTTAGGGGTCGTGGGGAATCTAATTGCTACATGCATATCCTTGATCTCTTTGCTTGTTTTGAAAATGAGTGCTTGTTCTTGTCGGGCCAAGACTATGTTGTCTCCTTTGGGGACATAAGCTTTTTCATAGGAATTGATGCTTGGCTCTATCACAAGAGCGTGTTTTCCACACACCTTGCACTCTTTCTTGTTAAGCTAACCTACTTGTGAAGTAGGAAATTTTGGTTGTGCTTGCTTTGATTGTAGGTTTTGATGGTTCGATTTCGAGGACGAAATCCTTTCAAGAAGGGGAGGATGATGCAATATAAAATGGCCTAAACGACAACCATCAAAAGCCAAGCTCGAGTGCACAACGGATACGAGTCAAGGCCTCCGGGAACGTCTTGGAAGATCATGCATTGGAGCGCCGAGGACGGAGGAAACAGGGCAAGAAAACAGGCAGCCCAAAACAGGGCAAAACAGGGGAGCACACTGGGAGCTCACTGCCTAAGGAAGAACTTTTGTTCTTCGCGATCGCGACAGCTTCTCACGCGATCGCGAAGAGTATTGCATTGGCCTGCGCGACAGCGTGTCTTTGAGCGCGAAGGCGAAGCTGAGGATGCTGAAGGTCGTGAAGATGATGGAGACCTGCGCGATCGCGAGATCCCTAGCGCGATCGCGATGCTGTAGAAGATGGTCTGCGCGATCGCGAGCCTTCCTGGCGCGATCGCGATGAGGAGAAGATGATCAGCGAGGCAGAATCAGTTCCAGGGGCATTTTTGTCCAATATCCAATGTAAATGTATATATAGCATATTAGCTCTTCATTTTCATTAGTTTTAGCTTGAATTGAATAGAGAGAAGAGAGAATTAGAGAAGGCCGAGCCTTTCTAGTCCGAAGCCCGAGGCTTCATGTATCTCATCGACTTGGAATCTATGGAGATTCACCACTAGCGTGAATTCCTTGTAAGGTTCGAGTTTCACTTTCTCCCTTTTGGATTATTAATTCATGTCTTGAATTCATTAATCCGTTCTTTCTTCTCGTTTCTTGACTCCCCAATCCTTGTTTCCCCGATATCATTGATATCATCTATCTAGTTATTTATCGCTTCCGCATATTTGTATCGTTTTTAGCTTCCGCTCGTTTTGGGTTGCATCAGTTGGTATCAGATGATGCAATATAAAATGGCCTAAACGACAACCATCAAAAGCCAAGCTCGAGTGCACAACGGATACGAGTCAAGGCCTCCGGGAACGTCTTGGAAGATCATGCATTGGAGCGCCGAGGACGGAGGAAACAGGGCAAGAAAACAGGCAGCCCAAAACAGGGCAAAACAGGGGAGCACACTGGGAGCTCACTGCCTAAGGAAGAACTTTTGTTCTTCGCGATCGCGACAGCTTCTCACGCGATCGCGAAGAGTATTGCATTGGCCTGCGCGACAGCGTGTCTTTGAGCGCGAAGGCGAAGCTGAGGATGCTGAAGGTCGTGAAGATGATGGAGACCTGCGCGATCGCGAGATCCCTAGCGCGATCGCGATGCTGTAGAAGATGGTCTGCGCGATCGCGAGCCTTCCTGGCGCGATCGCGATGAGGAGAAGATGATCAGCGAGGCAGAATCAGTTCCAGGGGCATTTTTGTCCAATATCCAATGTAAATGTATATATAGCATATTAGCTCTTCATTTTCATTAGTTTTAGCTTGAATTGAATAGAGAGAAGAGAGAATTAGAGAAGGCCGAGCCTTTCTAGTCCGAAGCCCGAGGCTTCATGTATCTCATCGACTTGGAATCTATGGAGATTCACCACTAGCGTGAATTCCTTGTAAGGTTCGAGTTTCACTTTCTCCCTTTTGGATTATTAATTCATGTCTTGAATTCATTAATCCGTTCTTTCTTCTCGTTTCTTGACTCCCCAATCCTTGTTTCCCCGATATCATTGATATCATCTATCTAGTTATTTATCGCTTCCGCATATTTGTATCGTTTTTAGCTTCCGCTCGTTTTGGGTTGCATCAATTAATTACTCCACAATTAGTAAATATTAAATATGGGGGTGGGAAAAGAATGGAAAAAAATTCAGTAAATATGAGATGAGAAAAATGAATTTGTAAGCAAATTGAAGAAGCTGAAATAAGCCAAAAAATATTGATCCTTGGCCACTGAACTATGCCACATCATCTTGCTTATCATTTTTTATGGTAATCAATAGTAGATATATAGATATAGATAGATATAGATATAGATATAGATAGATGATTTAATTATTCTGTTTATAAAAGTGTATACTCAAAGTTCTTTATAAGAATTTAGGAACTGCATGTTCCAATTATCCCAGTATGATCAATGATGTCACTATGTCTAATAAAGATGTATACTTAATAATTAGTCAGGTTTTAAATTTGCAGCTAATTTTTGAATTTAAACTATAAGATACAGATAAAAGCACAATCTGGAATTTATCCATAACGTCTATTTTCTTTTAAATCATCTTCTTTTTTATCAGTTCAATTTTCGTAGGCATCTAATTGCAGGGATCTTTTATTTTACTTTTTGCAGCAAAGTTATGAGGCATTAAATATGCTGGTGTTGGTGGAACTTGGAAGTGCATCTGAAAACCAGTAAGTCTATTTATCAAAAGTTTATGTTTGATGGGTTTACAATTTTACATTTACATGTGATTTTCCTTTTTAAAAAATCAGTAGGTTCATTTCTCTTCTCCATTTCTTTAAAAGATATTTCTATTGTACATATTAAAGTGCCAATCATGTGTGTGAGCCCTCAATATTTCAAGAAATTTGTGATCATGAAATACAGTAAAGAAGGAGAATGTAAAAGAAAAAAAAATCAATTCATACTGGTAGAAGGCTATGGTAGAATCAAAATCATTGACTCTTTGAGTTTATTAGTTATTGCCACATAACCATTGGCTCTTTGAGTTGTGAAATGTGTATGTATATCGACTAAAACTGTCTATATTGGTTTTTTTATTTTTTCAATTTTCAATTGTGTGAGATGAAAATTATGTTAACTAACTGATTAGAGACATTTTGATCTAATATAGGATTTTAAATGTGTACGTTACTACATTTTTAGGAAAATATCAAATTAGTGACACCATCAAATCATTAGATTCAAGTGCATTGTTCAAAATGGAAAAACTAAATCCTCCAGAAGATGTAGCAATCGGCCAGTGCAACTTATATGGTTGCAGAAACTTGATAGTTGTTCCTTTGTCCTCTTAATAATTGATGTCGTTTACTAATATTTTATTAATTTATTATGTGTTATTTGAATATTTTTATTAATCTCTTTAACAATTGCTGAAATTTATTAATACTTTATTAATTAGTATTTTTTATTCTAAATATTTATCAGACTCGACACACTCAATAGTGATGATTAATTTAAGATGCACCAATATACATGTTTGATTCAACCTATATCCCCACCCGTTGCATTACGGTTAACCTCATTCATCCAGCTTACACAATATATAGCAGGTACAACCAAGTCATCCTTTTACATCTCTAATCTCATTAATAATTGAAGAAGAACAAGAAATAATGTCATATTACGTTTAGTCTAGATTTTTTCTAATATATATCCAATCATATTAAGTGTGCAATGGTCAAATGCATCAGTTTAGCCTGGCATAACTGCATGCTGTTCTTTTAGGTTTTGGGTACATAGCTTTCTGGAGTTATTTTAGGATAGTAAATTATATGATTTTGATACGGGGGATGAGACTTTGGTTGATTAATAATTAGTTAGTCTTCCCTGCTCTTTTATTAGATTATTTCTTTCAATAATCCAGTTTTTAGTAGTTTCTTTGTATCATTTAGTACATGAGATGGGTTTCACCTTCCGGTATTGTCTTGAACTAAAAGCATAACTTGGTGTTAGAGTGAATTGGTTGTATGGGAGTGATATTAGTCGTAAGGTGTTGAATGGTGATGAAATGTCACTTTGCTATTTGAGGTGGATCAGATTTGCTTTCTTGGATTAGTATTAAAGGCATATATATGCATGGAAGGTGGAATATTTAGGAAACCATTTGTGGAAGGAGAAGGGTGGAAAAATCCCAATGATCTTGATGAAGTGAATGGTTAGGAGGCCATTAATATTATCATTCTCTTTTGTGGTAGTTAAGCTTCTCAAGAACCTTAGAAATTGATATGGTTTCCTTTCTTGGTTGCTCGATTGCACTTAAATATGAGGCTCACCTTGAGGATGGATTGTTGAATTTAATGTGAAATATGGTATCTTTTTCATTCTCTTTAGGCTCTTTGTAGTCTCCTTTGTAAAGTTATGTGCATATATAATATATAAATGTGATATTTCCTGTATAGGCTTTTCCTGTCCTGCTTTGGCAAAAGTTGTCAAGAGACTCAAGACAAAGGTAAAGGGAGAGAAAGTTTTATTGAGAGTGAAGTCACAATATAAGTTAGGCCCTTGAGCTCTATTGAAGGCAAAAGTAATTCTTTTTTGTGATTTCATGATTTCACTATGCCATCTCCAATCATGATTATGCTACATCGATGCATGAATTATGTAACATCAGTTTGAAATTATATAAATCCATTGTTTTGATATTTGATGAGTTTAATTCCATTATTGATTGTGTTATTATTTCCGTATTTTAGTTTGAGAGATTACTAAAATCACTTGCTTTAGTTATTCATATTTGGTTCGAACCATGTTTTTTTCAAGTTGTTTTATCATACACTGCATAATTGTGATATTAGAATATTATCTAAATGTTATTTAAGGATTGTATAATATGTTTTCTTTAGTTTTGTAAAGATTTATTATTATAAAATAAAATTTAAAAACAAGATTATATTGGATACTTTTTTCAAACAATATAATAATACTTTTTAATATTTTCAAGCCGTGCATCAGTATGGGTAATATACTAGTTGAATTAATACGAATCAACTAATGCTTTGTAATCAAACTACGTTGGGGATTTTACTTGATAGAGTAAAAACCATATATATGGACATAATTGAAACTTTTAGGATTTTAAGCTTAATTCAATTTTTAATTATTGAACTAGTATAGCATATGTTTATAACATTTAGAAATCATGATTTTATACTGTTCAATGTTGAATACTTGAGAAAGTTAAGAAGGCAATGTTGAACTACTTTGAGGAACTTTGATGGACCATATAGTATTGAATACAACTTTAAATAAATTATCGATTCTTAACTCTATTGAGAAATATATAAGGCTTGGTAGACTTTGGTCTTGCTTATGTAAACATATGACTTATTCTTCTAATGAGTATTGATAGAAATGCAATATTCAGATTCAATTGGTATTGTGATCACATTCTGTGTTGGGAGTCATAGGGAAACTCCCCAAGCATGTGCGTCGCGGTTGCCAGGATCGGCTACCCCACGCTTGCAGTGTTGCGTATTTGTTTTGGGAGATAAGCCGACACTGCCGTATATGTGACACTAGTTGCACATATCCAGGGTCACTATTTGTTAGGGCAAGAGGCAGACACTCCCCCATATGTGTCGTCAGATCTCATATTCAAAGGACCCCATGTGAAATCATCTTTTTTTTAAAAAGTTCTCTATTTAAATAACTCAGCTTCAGTTATTAGTTTAATGACTCATCTTTCAATTTAGTACTAACTTCTAGATGATAGATGATTTACATATTTATGGATGAAATGCATATTTTTTTTATCTTGTTACGTTATATCCCAAAAGACTTGTTTCGCCTTTTAGGAGGGAGACTATGAGATTTACTAGGTATTCTAGAGGTACTTAGCCTGTGAGGGCATGCTTATTTTTATATGGTAGGTGTTGAGGTTTGTTATACTTTAAGCACCTCCTAAGGACACTAGAAAGGGGGGGGGGGGGAGGGGGGTTGAATAGTGTCTCCCAATTTTTCACAAGAACTGTGTTCTTCTATCGTAGAACAGAGTTCTTAGAATTTCCTTTAACCTCCTTCTACCAAAAACACACCCCAACACGCACACCAAAGACACAAGGATTTTTATGTGGAAAAACTCCTTGCTCAAGGGAGAAAAAAACCACGACCCACACTCTGGGATTTTAGCACTGAATCCACTAACACAAGAGCAATGTTTTAGATTACAAACTCTGTAACCAAGGGGCTACACTCTAGACCCTAATCACTAATTAAAGCTACACTCTAGCTTTTCTAGCAATCACAAAAGAGTTTACCTAATACATATGCTTCTAGAATAAGTGAATAGGTAAAACAATGAACTCTCAATAATATGACAACTTACAACTCAACGATCCTAGACAAGAAATCTAGACTCAATACTCTACATGCAGTTTAGTTGTCTTCTTCAGCTTACTCACGTAGAAAGTTATCAGATTGCCTTTGCTTGTATTCAACTCTCTACTTGTGAATAATAACTTCGGCTGTCTCTACTACTAGCTTTTATATGAGTCTTGTAACCCTAGTTGAGTTCTACTGGGAATCCTCTTAATCAAGGTAAGTTGGGATTCGTAGTAACTCTTTTCCATGTTTAAGTCTGACTCTTTTCACACTTCATAGACACAGCTGGGCACCGCCTCTTTTAGTCTGACTAGGATATGTATACAACCACGCGCCACTACTCCTAGTTCCACAGGGATTTTCAACCCGCAATCTTTTCGATCAAGCGTGCCCTTCTCTTCAAGGACCAGGTTCCTTAGGTTCCTTGCACGAACCTCGGGGTCCTTCCTGTTTGTCATACTTCAAAACCAGCTCTCAACAAATTCACCTGTCCTTCCTGTTTGTCATACTTCAAAACTAGCTCTCAACAAATTCCCCCTTTTTGATGATGACAAACAACTGTTGCCCAAGAACCTGAATAGACATATAGACAAAAGACCAAAACAAGAAAGCAGAAAGAAAAACAACAGATGAGTTAGGTCACAAACACCCCAACAGTTCCTTCTTCCCCCTTTTGGCATCATCGAAAAGATTCGAAGACCTGCAGGAACTTGTCAAGTTAATCCAGTCTAAAGCACAAGGCAACTCGTTAGTAATAAGAACACAGGCAAACACAAGTAAGGGCCCATCCAAGAATCGAATTACTTGAGCAGAAAAACAGTTAAGAACATAAGAAATTTAAAATCATCATCCAGATTGTGACATCAGCACAACCCTGTTAATAGATACACAACCAAATTTAAATTGTCTTAAACATCCATAACAAGCAATCACAGGGGAATGAGAAGGGGTAGAAATCAGGTAGAGGTAGGAGGGCAGGACTGGAAGAATCAAAGCGGAAGGTTGAAGTGTTTGACAAGCGCCTCAAGTTGCTTCGTATTTTTGGCCCTCTCCATCACCAGCTCGGCCTCATACTTGTGGCAATCTATCTTCAAACGATCAATCTCTTGATCCTTCACCTTCAACTGTCTGTGGAGCTCTGCATTTTCAGCATTAACTTCAAGGACAATGGTCTCCAGCTCCTTCACAGCATCAATAGCCTCATCAGGCCCAAATTCTTCACTGTCCTCTGCTTGCTCTTCTTTTACCTGCATTGGCCTTTTGGAAGCTCTGCTTTCTCTGAAGAAGTCACAGTTTTTTAGCACATTATTCCCAAACATTTGATGGATAGTTGGCTTCTTTCCTGCTTCCAAAGGAACCCCAAAATGCTCAAGAATCTGATGGAGGATGTAAGAGTGCACAAGAGAATGGGGCTTCTGATCAGTATCAGAGATCCTCTTTATGTGCCTAATTATCAGTCCAGGCAAATTTATCTTCACCCCCTGTCCATCAGATCCATATAAGTCAGGTCCAGAGCACTTGCCTCACAATTCCTCTCTCCCCTAGGCAGAAGAAACCTATGCACAAATTCAAACAGTAGTTGATGTGCAGGTTCCATCTCCTTCTTCTCTACCTTTCTCTCCTTCCTCAATCTTGGTTTTCCTGAAAACTTTCTCACAACATCCAAAGGAGTGACTCTATCTATTTTTTTTTTGCCATTTCAGCTTAACATACCTGCGATAACCTTCAGCAGGTATGTCCAGAATCACTCCCAGCTCAGTTCTTCCAAATTCTATCTCAATTCCTTTAACAGTACAGAACACTCTCCTGGCTGTTACTCTACAGTTAGTATAGAATTCTCTTACTTCATTCACAAACAACTTCCTGTCCTTGTTGACAAACAATGCAAGCCAACCCTGATCACCTATCATCCTCAACAATGGTCTCATATGGAACTCCTTTTCATCATGCAGAATGCTGCCTGGCAGCACCTGATGCCTAGAGAAAAAGGCTTCCCTATCCACTTCTTCTTCATTGTTCCCTCTTCTTCTTTTCTTATTCTCCATCTCACTGTCTGTACCTGAATCACTGGGTTCTGCATAGCTCTCAGTCTCACTTTCCTGCTCAGCCTCACCAGCTCTCTTCCCTTCTTCTTCCATCTTCTTTTCTTCTCTTTCTTTGACATTGGTTACTGTCTTTCCCAACTTTTCAACCTTTTCTAGCTGCATTTTTAATGAAGACCTGGTACCAACTCTTCTACCAACAGGCTCAACAACTACCTTATCATCACCTTCTTCACTATTTCCATCAACCAATCTAGACTTCAGCACTGGCTTCCCATCTCTCACCAACCTTCTTCTTTTCTCTGGTTCCACTAGATTTTCTTTCACAAACACCACTTCCTCTTCTTCCTCCTCAGCTAATTTTTCATCTTCTTCACCGAACTTCCTCTTCCTTTTTGGTTCTTCAACTTTCTTGGTTATCTCTTCTTGTCCTAAACCAACTTCCTTGTTCCCTTCCTCCTCAGAATCTGTCCAATTGAAATTTGCATCATCAGCCCCAGTAGGATTTGGACACACAACAGACTTTTCACCCAAATCCCCTGAGGCTTCAACAATAGCAAGTCCATCACTAGCAGGACTTTTAGGCACAGATTCTTTCACACATTCAACAGTTCCACTCACTCCTTTACTTAGTTCTAATGCATCTTCCCTCAAAACTTCCACATTGTCTTGTTCCTTAAACTTTTCTACTATTATTTCTGCAATGTTCAACTTATCTCCAGAATCACCAACTACAGGACTTAGCACATCTTTCCTAAGATCATTTTTCTCACTATCTTGTTCCCCCTCACATGAATTCCCCCTATCTATTTTGTCCTTTTCCTCATCCCCCATTATCTTGTCTAGTTCAGTAACTAGGATTTTACTTTCTACAATTCCAGGGCTTTTATCAACAGGATCAACGGACGTAGATACAATGGGTTCAGGAATTACCTCATGTGACGATAGTGATGAACTTGCAGTGGGTGTCGAGAGAACAGTTCTTGACTTCATCTTCTTTACCAATTTCTTGTCCCCTTTTTGAAGGAATTTTGTGCGTGCTCTTGCGATTCTTTGAGCCAGAGTGGACGGAGGTGGTCTATCAGACATCTTGAAGGGTTTATGAGCGATTTCTGAGATTTCTAAGGAAATTTTTATTTTAGGGTTTGAGAGAATTTTGGTGTTTTTACAGGAGAAGTGGGTGAGATGTGAGGAATAGAAGAAGTGTGGTTGAAGTGAGAGGGTTTTGGTGATTTGAAACTGTCTAGGGAAGGCAAGAAGTAATGAGTAGAATAGAGAAGCAACTTTTTGAATTTTTCGAGAACCGGGAGAAGTTACAGATTTGACGGTTATGAACCTAATTAAATAGGCCCTTTTCAAGAAGTGGGGTCCAAGCTATTAAAAAAATTCTATCCTAAAAAGGAATGTGTTCCTATAAATTAGGACAGTTATGAGAATATGGAAGACCCCCATGACACACGTATGGATGACAATTTTAATTTCAGTTATGAATACTATTATGCAGAGTAGGATGTATGTACCTGGACACGATTCCTCATGTTCAAACTGGTTCCTTCTCAGTACATAGTAGGTTCTTCATGGGATCACATTATTTGTACCTTGTGATCAAAACAACAACACGAGTGTACTTTTTCAAGCACGAGGTTAGACAAGACTTTTATGACAAGTTTCACGCAGCTACATCAAATACTTAACTAGCCAAACACAAAGGGATTACCTGCTGGGTCATCCGTGTATTTTGGTCATCCCTAACTTCAACCTGTTCCTTTCGAACTGTACCTTGTTCAAAGCTTTGGTAAATATGTCAGCTATTTGATCTTCAGTCCTGCATGAATTCATAGTAATCAGACCCTTTTTCTACATTGTCTCTTAGAAAATGGTGTCTGATATCAATGTGCTTGGTTCTTTTATGTTGGACTGGGTTCTTGGCAATGTTTACTGCACTAGTGTTGTCACAGAAAATTGGCACTGCTCCACACTTGATACCAAAGTCCTCCAGTTGTTGCTTGATCCACAGCAGTTGTGAGCAACATGAAGCAGCTGCCACATACTCAGCTTCAGCAGTTGATAGGGCAACTGAGTTTTGTTTCTTTGTAGCCCATGAAACCAAGCAGGGACCTAAAAAGTGTGCCATCCCTGAAGTGTTTTTCCTGTCCACCAAATGACCTGCATAATCTGCATCAGCAAAACCAATGAGTTCAAAAGTCCCACCTCTGGGATACCAAAGACCTAAATCCTGAGTCCCTTTCAAGTATCTCAGGATTCTCTTCACAGCTGTCAAGTGTGATTCCTTGGGCTTTGACTGAAATCTGGCACACAGTCCTACACTGTATACTATATCAGGTCGACTAGCTGTGAGATATAGAAGTGAGCCAATGATTCCTCTGTATTTCGTTTCATTTGTCGAAGGAACGAGTTCGTCCATATCTAACTTTGTTCCAGGTGCAATAGGAGTAGTCATTTCCTTTGCTCCTTCCATGTCAAACTTCTTCAATAGTTCCTTGACATACTTTTGCTGATGAATCAAGGTTCCTTCAGGAGTCTGCTTTATCTGCAACCCAAGGAAGAAGTTCTGTTCACCCATCATGCTCATTTCAAACTCACTTCCCATCAATTCCGCAATACCTTTGCTCAGTTCTTCATTAGTAGCTCCGAAAATGATATCATCAACATACACTTGAACTACCAGCAAATCCTTTCCTTTCTTCATGAGAAATAGTGTGTTGTCAATTTTGCCTCTTGAAAAGCCATTTTTCATCAGGAACCCTGAGAGTCTTTCAGACCAGGCTCTAGGAGCTTGCTTCAAACCATACAAAGCCTTGTCCAGTTTGTAAACATGGTCAGGAAATTCATTGCTCACAAAGCCTGGAGGCTGGACCACATAGACTTCCTCATTCAAATAACCATTTAGAAAAGCACTCTTCACATCCATCTGATACAGTGTGAATTCCATGTACGTGGCAAAAGCAATCAGCATCCTAATGGCTTCCATCCTTGCAACTGGTGCAAAAGTTTCATCATAATCTATTCCTTCTTCCTGACTGTATCCTTGAACCACCAGTCTTGCCTTGTTCCTTGTCACTATCCCATGTTCATCCAGCTTGTTCCTGAATACCCATTTTGTTCCAATTATAGATCTGTCCTTCGGCTTAGGAACTAGGTGCCACACCTTGCTTCGTTCAAATTGGTGAAGTTCCTCCTGCATAGCTAGAATCCAGTCTGGATCTTCTAGAGCTTCCTTTACATTCTTTGGTTCCAAGGATGAGAGAAATGCAAAGAATGCACAGAAGTTCTTCAATGCTGACCTAGTCATAATTCCTGTGTCCAATTCAGATAGGACATTCTCCAGTGGATGCGAACTTTGATGCTTCCATGGCTTGAGCTGAATCTGACTGGAAGGACCTGCAGCATTCTCTGGGGTAGGTTCTTCCTGACTTTCTGGATTGTCAGCCTCATCTGAAGTTCCCCCTGTCAAGTTGACCCCTTCGACTGAAGTGTTCAGATTCTCCTT
Organism: Petunia secreta; assembly: GCA_029990175.1. Classification (NCBI taxonomy): domain Eukaryota; kingdom Viridiplantae; phylum Streptophyta; class Magnoliopsida; order Solanales; family Solanaceae; genus Petunia; species Petunia secreta. The sequence continues at coordinate 34,769,040 of JARKIP010000022.1, forward strand.
TTCGTCTGAGTCTTCCAGTTCGTCTATGCTTTATTCTCTCCTTAAACCAATTACTTGATCATCTGCTTCAACCTCTCCCAATGCCTTATCTGATTCATCAAATACTACATGCATACTTTCTTCTACAGTTTGTGTTCTTTTGTTAAACACTTTGTATGCCTTACTTTGAGTGGAATATCCCAGAAATATTGCCTCATCACTCCTAGCGTCAAACTTTCCCAAGGGTTCCTTGCCATTGTTGTGAATGAAGCACTTACAACCAAAAGGTCTTAGGTGAGCAATACTTGGCTTTCTACCTCTGAGCAACTCATACGGAGTATTGTCAAGGATTGCTCTGATAGAACACCTGTTTAACAAGTAACAAGCAGTATTTACAGCTTCAGCCCAAAAATTTCTTACCAACCCACTTGATAACAACATAGTTCTAGCCATATCTTCCAACGACCTGTTCTTCCTTTCGACCACCCCGTTTTGTTGGGGAGTTCTTGGTGCAAAAAAGTTGTGATCTATGCCATTCCTTGCACAGTACTCAGAAAATTTTGAGTTTTCAAACTCAGTACCATGATCAGATCTCATACTGATGATCTCAAGACTTAATCTTTTCTGAACCACACCAGCCCAGTCTTTGAAACTTTCAAAGGCTTCATCCTTAGAGACCAAGAACAGGGTCCATGTATATCTTGAGTAGTCATCCACAATAACAAACACAAATCTCTTTCCTCCACGGCTCCTGACTCTCATAGGTCCACATAGATCCATATGTATCAGCTCCAGTGGTTTTGTTGTGCTGACCACTTTCTTTGATTTGAATGATGCTCTCACATGCTTTCCCTTTACACAGGCATCACACATTTTTATGTTTTCAAATTTCTTGCTTGGCAATCCGCGAACCAGTTCCTTCGAAGCCAGCTTATTTAACTGAGAAAGACTTGCATGACCCAATCTTTTGTGCCACAGCTGAGAGTCACTTTCTTGCACATTTAAGCATGTCAGATTGTTTTCAGGTAAGGACTTCAGTGATGCCTTGTATACATTGTTCACCCTTTTTCCTTCCATCACTACTTCTCCGCTCTGTAGGTTCTTTACGATGCAAACCAACAGATGAGAAGCTCACTTCGTTTCCTCTGTCACACAGTTAGGAGATACTTAGTAAGTTATGTCTAAGACCATCCACACAGTAGACATTTTCGATTGCATGTTCCAGAGATCTCCCAATCTTTCCAATGCCTACTATCTGACCACTTTTTCCTCCTCCGAAGGCTACACTGCCTCCTTGAAATGCTGCGAGTGAGAGAAAGTTTCTTCTATCTCCTGTCATGTGCCTAGAACAACCGCTATCCAGAATCCAGCTTGAGTTGTTCTCCCTCACTCTAGCCTGCAAGACAAATCAGAGATTAGCCTTAGGAACCCAGACAAGCTTGGGTCCCTTCTTATGAGAAAATGGATAAATCAGGTCTTGTTTGGCCCATTTGGGTAAAACACATCTTTTATTTTTGGCCTTTGCCTTGCTGATATTAACACACTTTTGTTTAACATGACCAGTTTTACCACAACAAGTGCATAACATGTTACAAGATAGACCTACATATTTGCTTTTAGGATTGTATGGAGGCAGGGGTTTCTTGAATCCTAATCCTTGTTTTCCTTTGTTTTGATTTTCAAGAACCCAATTCATAGCTTCAGAAGATTTATTCCATTTTGTCAGTCTGGTAAGTTCAAGTTTTGAGTTCTCAACCTTTTGACTTAAAATCCTGTTTTTTTCAGTTTCCTGATACAGAATTTTATTGGCTCTTTTCAGTTCATCTTCCAGAAAGGATTGAACTTCACTCATAACTTGCTTACCATTCTTACTCTCTCTTAACTGATTACATTCCAATTCAAGCTCAGTATTCTTAGAGTCTGACACAAGAGTCTGCCCTTTCAAGATGGCATTAGTTTCTTCAAGTTCAATATTCTGTTCCAGGAGGCTCTTGTGCTTAGTTCTAAGATTACTCAGTTCGTCAGTTAATTTATCCTTTTCAAGTTTTTCTTTTTCATATCCTTCAATCAAGGTGGCTGTGATTAGAATTAAATTTTCAGAAGAGTATGTATGTAAAGTTTCCTTTAGATCAGACAAGCATACCTCTGCTGAACATCCTGCTTCCTCTCCATCAGTTGCCATGAGAGTAGAGTCCTTTTTGGTGTTTTCAGCTATGTACAACTCCTTCAGTTTCTTCCATATTTCCTTGGCAGATTTACACTCCAGTATCCGTGCAAGCACATCATCAGTGAGTCCTCTTCTTAGATATCCCTCAGCCTTGGAGTTTGCTTGTAACCAGTCCAGATCTTGAGGATCTAGTTCTTCCACTTTCTTTGGCACCAGGACACCGTTTACTGCTCTCTTCACAGGAACATGAGGTCCTCTTTTCACAATCAGCCACAGGCTGTAATCAGTTGCCTGCAGATAATTTTTCATCTGCTTCTTCCAGTGATTGTAATGAGTCCCATTGAACATTGGTGGCTTTGAGGGATCTCTTCCTCCTCTAAGTTCTTGAGGATCTTCTTCATCACAACCAACGTCGGTCATACCTGCTAGTGCTAGTGGTGAGTCATCCTCAGCTTCCTTTTCATGATCAGACTCACTATCAGTTGGTCCCCATGTGGCATAAAAAGCTTCCTTCTTTTTCCTTCGTTCTGCTCTGAAGTTTGGGGGCCGTCTTGACTTCTTTCTGTCTGCATCATATTCCTTTGTGGTTTCCTTTTCCTTTTCCTTAACAGCTCTGTTCTTCCTCCACTCTATTTCCCACATCGGGCAGTCCATGACAGCATGATCTTTCTTGAAGCATTTGAAGCACCCAGAGTAGTCAGGACTGTCAACTATGTTCTTCCTGCTAGAGCTCTCCTTGTTTCCTCGTTTGAAACCTTTAAACCTTCCCAGATTGAGTTTTTGTCTTAAGGCACTTACCATTGCAGCTTCCACTGATTGAAGATCAACATATTCATCAGTTTCCTCTGTTGCTTCCAGTGCAAGAGTCTTTTCCTTCTTTACAGATGGTTTAGCCTTTGAGTCCTTCATCATCTCATGAGTCTTCAAGGTTCCAACCAGTTCTTCAAGCTTGATGGATTTCAAAGGTTTGGATTCAATGATGGCAGTCATCTTTGGTTCCCATGCTTCAGGCAACACATTCAGGATTTTATCGACCATCTCTATTTCAGGCAATTCCATCTCCAGGGATCTCATTTCATTAGTGATTATGGTCAACCTGGTCATCATATCCTGAATCGACTCCTTCTCGCCCATAGTAAACAACTCAAATTGTCTCTTCAACATTCTCCTTTTTGAGTCTTTTACTTCTGTGGTCCCTTCATGTGCAACCTGTAAAGCATCCCATATTTCCTTAGCCGTCTTATATGATGATACTCGATTGAACTCTTCCGGACCAAGACCACATATGACCAAACGCTTGGCCTTGTGATTCTTTTCGATCATCTTATAATCCGTCTCATCAAACACTTCTTTCAGTTTAGGTTCTTCTGTGGCAGTGGTTCCTTCACCAACTATTTTGATGGGAATCAGATTTCCTTCAGAAACTATCAGCCAAAGTTGATAGTCTTCAGCACATATGTAATTCTCCATCCTATTCTTCCACCATGCGTAGTATTGCCCATTAAACTGTGAGGGCCTCAGAACCGACTGTCCTTCAGTAATGGTAGGCGGTGCACTCATTCTGATCCTTCTCAAGGTGTTAGCCTTACAAGAGAAGACCTGCTCTGATACCACTTGTTATACTTTAAGCACCTCCTAAGGACACTAGAAGGGGGGGGGGGGGGATTGAATAGTGTCTCCCGATTTTTCACAAGAACTGTGTTCTTCTATCGTAGAACAGACTTCTTAGAATTTCCTTTAACCTCCTTCTACCAAAAACACACCCCAACACGCACACCAAAGACACAAGGATTTTTACGTGGAAAAACTCCTTGCTCAAGGGAGAAAAAAACCACGACCCACACTCTGGGATTTTAGCACTGAATCCACTAACACAAGAGCAATGTTTTAGATTACAAACTCTGTAACCAAGGGGCTACACTCTAGACCCTAATCACTAATCAAAGCTACACTCTAGCTTTTCTAGCAATCACAAAAGAGTTTACCTAATACATATGCTTCTAGAATAAGCGAATAGGTAAAACAATGAACTCTCAATAATATGACAACTTACAACTCAACGATCCTAGACAAGAAATCTAGACTCAATACTCTGCATGCAGTTTAGTTGTCTTCTTCAGCTTACTCACGTAGAAAGTTATCAGATTGCCTTTGCTTGTATTCAACTCTCTACTTGTGAATAATAACTTTGGCTGTCTCTACTACTAGCTTTTATATGAGTCTTGTAACCCTAGTTGAGTTCTACTGGGAATCCTCTTAATCAAGGTAAGTTGGGATTCGTAGTAACTCTTTTCCATGTTTAAGTCCGACTCTTTTCACACTTCATAGACATAGCTGGGCACCGCCTCTTTTAGTATGACAAGGATATGTATACAACCACGCGCCACTACTCCTAGTTCCACAGGGATTTGCAACCCGCAATCTTTTCGATCAAGCGTGCCCTTCTCTTCAAGGACCAGGTTCCTTAGGTTCCTTGCACGAACCTCGGGGTCCTTCCTGTTTGTCATACTTCAAAACCAGCTCTCAACAAATTTCCCTGTCCTTCCTGTTTGTCATACTTCAAAACCAGCTCTCAACAAGGTTGTAGTTGATAAAGTTCAAGGCTAGTGTCAGATTCACTGCACGATCAGTTGGTGAGCTCTGTTTGAGTCCAGCGGTAGCCAATACTCAGAAAAATATTAGTTTTATTCATTATTTGATCTCGAAGAATGCCCCGTATACTTTATGTCTTTATATATTCAGTCGATTCTATTCGAGGCTCATGACTTAACTAGTGGATTTTTTCAGATAAAAAGTTTGACTTGTGTTTTGGCAACACATTTATTCTTAGACAAGTTTCATAAATTACTCGCACACTTTTAACATTATTTATTGTAACTCTTTTCTGCCTGAAAGTATATTACAGGACATTCAGATTGCTAATTATGGATTCACTGAATAGGTAAAACAGGTTGGATACAAATGACGCCCTCTCCTAGTTTGGGGGTCTGACGGTTTCATTGTGATCGTGGAGACACAACTAAAGATTGCAAGGATTTAAGGTGGGACGTAACCTATCTTCTCAAAAAGGGTTTGCTGAAAGAGTTGCTCACTGACAAGGAAAAGAAGACTAATTAGAAGAATAAGGTTGTAGAGGTGCCACCAAGATCTTGGAAGCCAAAGCAGAGATTCAATGTTATCCCAGGTGGATCATAAGTGAGTGGAATCACTTAAAGGATATACACTAAGGTGTTAGTCACCCATGGAGAACAATTAAAATGAAGTCGAAATCTTTGTTTTAGGATGTCATCACCTCTAACAATGCAAACGTATATGAGTTTTTGTTTTCGCATCATGATACCTAGGTAATCAGTCTTCGTGTGCTTGATTCTGATGTTAAATGAGTTTTGGTAGATACACTCCGTTAACATAATCCAGCCAGGAGTACTATTGGAAATGCAGCTTTCGGGAAAAATTGTCCTCAAATCCTATAAACTCTCCGAGTTTAATAATTTGAGCAAGACGACCTTTAGCAAGATAGTGCTGCCAGTAAGCGACAGCTGGCATCAAGGAAACGACATTTCTAGTATTTGCATGAGACATCACTTGCAACATCAAAGTAGGAAGACCATATATTCATTCCATGGAGGCAGTTCTTTAATTGTTGCACTAGGTGCTGAAATTCCCAACAAAGTGAGTCAAAAGAATAAGGTTTGGTGCGAACAACATGCAGCATGAGTTATTTTTTTATAATAGTAATAAGTAGTATGTATGGAATTTGGCCAACCAAATAGAAATTGATGTAGCCTAAGTCAAATGGGGTCTCGAAAGTTACATCCAAAAAGCCCCTAGTGTCTCTCAAAGAGAATGAAGTTGATCCTTCAAATGGTTCAGATATTCCAATCGAGCCTGGTTATCCCATCCCTGAGAAGTCAAATATCGATCAACTTGATCTAGTTGTCTTGTTTGAGGAGAACCCACATAGGAAACTCTACATGAGCTTGGAACTCGACTATAGTTATCAAGGTAAATGTATAACTTTTCTACAAGCTAATATGATGTCTTTGCTTAGATTCTTACAGATATGTCAGGAGTATCTTTGGAAAAGTCTCGCATACTCTCGACATAGACCCATTCTTCACTCCGATCAAATAAAAGATGAGGAATCAAGAGCCAGTATGTGACAAGGTCACTTTTTATGAGGTGGAAAATATACTTAAGATCGAATCAATCTGAGAGGTACACTATCTCAATTGGTTGTCCAATATGGTTGTGTTGTCGGAGAGAAATGGTAAATGAAGCGTCAGTAGAGATTTCAAAGATTTGAACAAAGCCTACTCAAAAGATTCATTTTTGTTGCCCAACATAGAACATATCGTAGATGAAACTGCTGGGCACGAAATGTTGAGTTCCTTGGATGCCTATTCTGCGTACAATCAAATGTGAATGAATCCAAGTGATACAAAAAAAATGTCCTTTATTATGGAACGGGGGACTTGCTATTACAATGTAATATCATTTAGATTATCGAACGCTGGGCCAACTTTTCTAAGGTTAGTCAATCAAACGTTTAAAGACCACATCAGAAAAACTATAGTGGTATATATGGAAAATATATTGGTTAAGTCGCACCATGCTCGGGATCATATGGATCAACTCCGGCAAGAATTTGTAATTCTAAGGCAGTACAATATGAAACTGAATCCAGAGGAGTCCATATTTAGAGTTTCACATTGAAGTTCTTGGGATTTATTAGGTGAAACAATTGTCTAGACGGATAGCAGTCCTCGGGAGTTTTATCTCACAGTCCTCGGAGAGGAGTCACAAGTTATTCTCAATATTAAAGAAATCGAAAACTTTTAATTGAAACTCGAGTGCCTACAAGCTTTGATTGACCTGAAAAAATATTTGGCTAATCTATTGTGGCTCAACAAACCTAGTGATTGGGAGCACTTGCTACTCTTCTTGATGTTCTCAAAAGTAGCAGTAAATGCAGTCTTAGTTTGAGAAGACAAAGCTTGAGTATGAAGTAGTGATTGCAGGTCTCAAATTAGTCCGGGGACATAGATTAGAAGCTCTCCAGCTAGTAATCAGTCAAATCCATGGGAATCAACTCAGTCCGCGAAAGCAAGAACATAAAAGTAGATGCTTTGGCCAATTTAGCTTCACTGGCTGAGATAACGGATGCAAGCAGGAACTAAGTAGTTCACTTGCTTGACTCAGTTTTTGGAACAACTCAAACAAGGTAAATTCTATCCATCTTACTTAGGATTGACGTAACCCATCTATTAGCTGCTTACAATATGGAACTCTATTCGATAATAAAATGAAGTTTCGTAAGCTACAAGTACGAGCGGCACACTAATACCTAATAGAAGAAGAATTATATCGAAGGATGTTTGAGGGAACCTTAGCTAAGTTTCTGGGACCAAGCCAAACAAACTATGTCATGAGAGAAGTCCATGGGAACCACTATGGGAATCATCTGGGTGGTAGATCTTTAGCTCACAAACTCATGCAAGTCGGTTAGTATTGGCCAAATATGGAAGAATAGGCTAGTGATTTTATGTAAATGTTTGAAAAGTGCTAGTGGTATCAGATATGCATTAACTGATTGAGCTATTTCATTCAGTTATATCACCATGGACTTTCAGCAGGAGCGAATATTGCTGAAAAAGGTGCTCGATGATGGGAAGTCATTTCCATTGCTAAGGGGCCTATCCAAAGACTTCGACACTATAAGAAAGTTGCAGGAAAGCCTTAAGGAACGTCCAGCCAAAATCTTGGATGATGCATATTACCGTTATTGCTCTAAGCTTTGTGTTGAGCACGATCCAGTACGGATGAACGGTCATTCGAGGAGTAGTGCACATAGAAGTAGGATTGAAACTTCTTCAAGGCGAAACAATGGTGATCCTAAGGATCTGCAGACTATGGATCTTCACAGTCAGACAGAAGGACAGAAGGGCAGAAAGAAGTCAATCTAACAGAACTCTTGTTACATAAATGAAGCAGGATCTTCAGAAGCAAGAAAGAGCAAATATCTTCATCGGTTGGCGGACGAAAACTTTAATGTGAACACATCCAAGTTGATTGATGCCTTGTGAACTATGTCAGATAAAGTTACTTGGCCTCGGGATATGAAACAAATCCTGATAAAAGAAAATTTTAGATTGAATTCCATGGAATCATCGGCATTTGACAGAAGATTGCGAGCGGCTATGGTTAAAGGTGGCCCATCTGCTAAAAAATGAGTTGCTAGAAGACCTACTCACAGCCAAAGGCAAGCAGGCATATCCAAGGAATCGGAGAGGCCATCGTGATGCAGACTTGTGCAGTACAGACCAACTGCTCAAAGATTCTAACCTAAATGAAATGGTGAATATGATTACAGAAGGAGCGGAAGTCTCAGTGAAATCATGTATAGAAGATTTTGCAAAAGTCTCGATGACAAATAGTGAACAGCAAAAACGCAATTGGAAAGCTGAATCTGGGGACTGTATATCATTCAGTAGCTTAGATGCGGATGTATTCTATTCCCACATCCTTGATGCTCTAGTAATCGCTCTCCAAATACTCAAAATAGATAAACAAGTTTTAGTGTACGGGGGTAGCTCAATTAACATAATTTGAGCTAGAGTTGTTGAGGTGATGCAGCTATCGAGTAAAATTATACAAAAATCCACAATGCTCTCTAGGTTCAGCAATTCATCTGAGAGTACTCTTAGGGAGATAATGTTGTGAGTCTATGCTCAAGGAGTGATTAAGGAGACAATCTTTCAAGTATTTCCAGGAGACATGACCTATATTATTATTGTAGGGAAGCCATGGATCCATGCCACAGAAGTTATACCTTCAACTCTCCATCAAAAGATTAAGTTCGCTACCAAATGAGGTGCTTGGGAAATAAGAGGAGAGCAATGAGAAGCCTACAATTATTCTATTACAGAGTATGGAATAGAGCATATTGAGTAGAAGGATGGATGGACAAGATTTAGCAAAGTCATGTTGATAAAAGGAAAAGGTTGAAGTATCTATATCCTTTATTCACCAAATTTCATCTTCTTTATAACTTTTCCATATAACGCTTGGTAGTAATAATTTTGATGCAAGACTTACCTAATATACGTGATTAAAAACTTCACCCATGACCACCTAACAGAATTTTAATTATTCTAAGCGTGGGTCGAAAAGTATGACGTTTTGAGCATCAGCTTCATCAAAAGCTCAGACCCCCGCATTTCCATCTTGCTTACTTCCTTTTCAAAAAAAAAAAAAAAAAAAAGAACTGCTTGATCTCAGATGGAACGTCGCAACAGGCACTCGGGTACTCATGTTTCCATTACTCGACATATCAAATCTATAGCTCTAAGTACTGAGGGACTATACTATATAGGAATCAAGAAGATGAGCAAGCGAGCGGTTTCAGATCCCAACACTGTACAATTCGATAAGCAGCTTTACACTACAGTCCAATATCACAATGAAAGTGATTTTTAATGTTTGTTTTATAAATTTTCTTACAGCGACCATGTCATTATAACTAATTATGGATCACGCTATTCTTTATTCGCGCTTGCACCAGGCCCATGTTTGATGCAATATTTACGACTTAAAGTCATGATTCGAAGATGTCTCATATTACAAGAAAAACAGGCCCTAAATTCATCTAAGTCTTAAAGAAACAAACACTCAGACACAATGTTTTAAAACAATATTCCATTCATTCACGTATAGCGCAAAGGCTCTAAAATGAAAGTACAAGCAACTTTTCAACTGCATCTTTGGAAGGAGAAATGGTGTTTGGATCAGGAGTCAAAATTTAAGAAGAGGTGAGAGTAGCCAGAGCTGCGGCGGAGCAACGAACCTGAGGTCAATGTGTATAAACATCTTCCTTTATTTTGTTGCCCTCCTCGACCAGGTCATTGGTAGGTTGGACATGTTCCTCAGAAACATATCGAGGAAGGTCGAAATCCAAGTCTTACTACTCCAGGAACAAATCTTCTACTTTCTTGAACTTTTGGTCACAATCAGAACCGTTGGTTTTAACCTTTAAAATGGTGTCGTAACTTTTATTGACTAAAACCTAGCTAAGGTTCACTTTTTTTTTTTGGGGATTGGGGCTCCCTAAGATTCTTTTCAGAAGCCTTAGCTCGTTCGTGCTAGAGTAGCCTCTTGTTGTAGTTCACTAAGGAAAGATACAAAACCTCATCCGGTTGTCCTCCAACTTGATTACTTTCGTCTCCGGCAAAGAGAATTTTTGAATGGTTGCAATTTTCATCATCATTAGATGGTCGACATAACACATAAGGTTTTTGATTTATTCTTCAAACCTCTTTTATTCAGTGGTAAAAGCAGCCTCTTGGTCCTGCTGGAACTTTCTCACGCACTCAACAACACCAGACACTATCTGAATCCTCCGATTCACAGCTTCACAGTTTATTTTCAGTTAGGTGATCTCCCTTGACTGTTCAAAGTTGGTTTTTGTGGGAGGGGAGATGATGTCATCAGATTTTTTTGCAATGTCCATGGCCTCCACAACAACAAAATTTTGTTGCAATAATAATAAAGGAAGAGCTAGTAATCTAAATAAGCAGGCATGGAATTAAGATAGAAAAGGAAAGACGGCTCACCTGGATAGCAGTAGCAACAAGAAAATCCATCAACTCACCCATCCTTCGTCTCTTGAGCTATTCAACTTCGGAAGGATCGATAAAGGGTTAATCATGGCCATCGAATGAATGGGCTTTCCATCAGATTTATTCCTCTCGCAATGGTGACATTTATTTGACGCGCTTCATCTTTGGGAGTGCATGAGCCAGAGATGATTGTGTAAGTAGAGAAACTGGTGTAGCCACAATGGCCTCTTTAGAAGTCTCCCAAGGAAAAATGTGTTCGAAAAATGATCACTTTCCCGAAAGACTGGATTGGTGGGGAAGCTTTTAGAAGGTTAGAAGTCTCGACGAGTCTCATCCTTACGAAGAGGAATAACCTGATTTCCCTGGAGCAAAAGTATGTCCTTGTTTGTGTCCTCATTTGCGCCCTTCTTGCCATTAGTGTTGTAGCCAAAATCTACTATCTCTGTTGTTTCTTGAGGGCTTACATAGAGATTGGAGCGACCAAAACTTGACCCCTTAAGGACTTTTCACAACACCTATTTTTCTTCTTAGGGGAATCAGCTTCAGGCATCTTAGCATCTTGTCTTCTCTCTTTTGATCTTCTCAAGATTGGCCTAAGCCTTGATAAGAGTCGTGTATCCTTAAATACGCGGGTACAAAGAATAGCATAACCACGAAAAGCATGAGGATTATTCGACTTTTTTATCAGAAGATCGAAGGACGAAGGAGTGCAAGTTAAAAGTAACAAAAAATAGCAAACAAAGAAAAGGAGAAAAGTTCTTCCAATCACTACCTTTGTGGCCGACCGCTGAGGTAGTGTCCAAAATCTTCTACACCCCGATTTCAAGATCATCTAGGCCTGGGTAAAAATCGTAGGTAGACGCAGATTAAAAAAAGGGGGGAGGGTGGAAGTGTTGCAATCAAACTTGTTGAATGAATAATCAGGCCAGGACTAGAGAAGAGGAAAATGAATACTTATGAGTGAGGTTCCATCGCTCCCAGAATGTAATTTTCTTGTCGGGATTAACAAGAGAAGTCGGATAATCGCGTATCTCGTATACCACCTCCAATCGTTATCGTCCTCGGTGTCATTGAGTATAGTATTTTTGGCAGGACTATAGAGGTTGATAATGCCTCCCTGTAGATATTTAGAAGAATAAAGGTGGATGAAGTGGTGAGAAATACCTATCGCTTGGGCGAGATATTTTAGGAAAATAACCGACCCTCCATGCTTGGGGTTCGAGTTTGGCCAAGTAAATCTTTTAAGTGCGGCACATCTCCTCTATAACTATCTCCACCGTTAGGCCGAATCTGACAGTAAAATGATAAGTATAAATGAAAGTACAGTTTGTTTTGTGGTTGGTGATGCGAGTTGACCAGTTCTTGCAAACAATCTTGAGAGTCATCCCTCCTTTCTTAAAGTCATCAGGGTTTACAATCTCCTTATTATTCTTCTTTCTCTCCCATTTCTCCATTGGTTCGAGAGGTTTTACTTTTACCCTTCTTAGTTAAAATGGTGCTAAGGGGAATGCTGTCAACCCCCGTCTCCTCAGAATCATCTGATGGTGATTTGTAGGAAAAAGACCTAAATTCGTCGAAGATAAGCACAAAATATTTTGAGAATTGTCACTCTAGGAAGCTACGAATGCAAGACAATAACGGAAAAGGATAAAACAAGTTTAGGATTCGCAAAAGAACTTGTAAAGTTTTTTAAGAACTTTTAAAAGAAAAGAAGTTAGCAAACAAGCTTGTGAAGGATACTTATGAGTAATGAAATCATGATTATTATGATTAACACTCCATAGGCAGATGGCTAGAAACCATCCACCTTTGCAAAAATAGAAGGTTAAAAGACATGTCTCTTTCTCAATTCAAGACGGATGTCGGCGACAGTTACGTAAGCTTTCCTGCTTAAAACAACTTTTCCACTTCTTGGCTTGCTGTCGAGACTGTATATATTGAGAAAAAATATTACACTACTTCAGAGCACATGACATGATGCAAAGATCCAACAACATAAGTTTTGGAGATTCAAAGACTTCCTATAATAAAGAGGTCCGAAGGGAAACTATTCTGACCGCAATAGAACTATAGTTGGATCAGCCTAGAACGATCACTTTTTCGGATATAAAGAACGAGCTCAACTAGATAAATAGTAATAAATAGAGGTAGGATATCAGGATTTGGTTGTTATAAACATGCACTCATAAAATCATGACTCTAATCTTTACGATTAGAGGAATAATGGTAGATTTTCATTAAATGCACGACATTACGTCTTGTGGTCACTATATAAATCCTCATTTTCCGTCTTATGTCCACGATCTGAATATTATCACAATCACTTGTATTAGCCAAGGCGATAAGAATTCTCTCTTTCTCTCTCTTGTACATTTTTTCCTTTTACCTTACTATTGTTACCTTGAAAAGTTTTAGCCGAAAATCACAATCTCCGGTTGTGCTTAAAAGTTGTCTTACTAACTTAATTCGTTGTTATTTTATCATTGAGTATAACTTTTCCATTGTTCCATGATAATCTTGATGCAATTTAATTGCTTCTGGCCTATTTATCAAATTCAATTAGTTAATATATAAAGCCGATTTTTAAGTAAAACAATGGCAGAATACATAGATGGCCCCTCGAAGTTGTACCCAATTCCCAGCTGAATTCTCCAACTTTTCCAATGACCAGATAGACACCTCATGTCGTCCCCAGTGTATTTTGTGAACCCCTCACGATGACATGGCAAATTAAGTGTAACTCACTCCAATATGAGCGCGTCAGTAGCTGTTATATTTGGCTTTTCTCTTTTTCTTTTTCAGATTAAATTCTCTTGTGTGGGTCCCACAATAATTTCACCTTGTTCCCCTATAATCCCACCATCTTCCACCACCACCATTTTCCACCACCAGAAATCCACCATTGATGAGCAATGCACCAAACCCAATTCCAGAACATATCAACAATTAAACAGAAGCATATATGAAATCTAAAAAATTGTATGACCAACGCAACACAATGGGATAACACGAAATCTAAAAGATTGAATGGCAGAACCAAATACACCAGTGGTTTTTGTGACGATGAACAACACCACGAATTGAAAAAAAAAAATCAAACAGGAGGCAGAGGAGGAGCTGATCGGTGGCGTCGCTGCCACTTCGCCCCTACCTTCTCTTTTCTCTTCTTCTTTGTACTATTCCGATGGTCCCCCTCTGTTTTCACAGTTCGAGACTGGTGATTGTGGCAGCTTTGCCACTGCCCCTTTGTCTCCCTTTCCCCTGTTTTGTATTATTTTGTTTGTGTGTGCGTGTGTGTTTCAAGGAGAACATGAAATTGAACAAATATCTCCTTCGTTTGAATTATATATGGTGGTGATTGTCGCTCTTAGTTTCTCTTACTGGTTCCATCGGAGAAAATGGCCATAAATAGTGTTGTGGTGGCTGAGGAAGAAGGAAGAACGGAGAAGGAAGAAGAAGGGTGTTTTGGTGGGGTCAATGGTGGGGTAAGTTTTAAAAGAACAAATTCTTTTAATTAGGGTCAATTTTTTAATGAAAAATACACGTGTCAGGCTTTAATTTGTTCATTTGACAAGTCAGCAGTGAGTGTAACTCACGCATCTGACTTGTTGGACCTGAGTGTTCACGAGACACACTGGGGACGACATGAGGTGTCTATCTGGTCATTGGGAAAGTTGGAGAATTCAGCTGGGAATTGGGTACAACTTCGAGGGGCCATCTATGTATTCTGCCTAAAACAATCGATTCGTTTAACTATAACAAAAATCACGGCCTAGCTAAATGTCCTTTCATCTATAAGGTAATAATATTGATTCATTATCCACTACCAAAAATGCATTTTTAACAGGCAATTCGTTGAAAATGATTTTTGCCGGAGCTAGCCATGTTCCGATTAATTACTTCGAAAACTTCCGTCAAAAATTTGAATCTTTTCTTCTCTTTTTTTCGTAGTGATTAGCGTATTTGATTGATTGTTAGTTTTAGCTAATTATTCATTATTCCTTAAAATTATCGTACTTGTTCTTAGTGAGATTATGACACGACCCGAATTCTCGGTTAGGCCATGCGGGCACCCGACCACCTCCCCTAAACCTGTCGGGCGAACCCTATTGATAGAATCGATATAAATTGCGAAGAATTACCTTGAAATGAAAATGAACCAAATTTTAATAACATAAGATAACTCTTAAGGATAGACAAACATACAAGCTGTCTGAATAATACAACTAACTACCCAGAATACACAATTTTAAAGGTTTCCAGATCAGGCATCTAAGAATGCCAAAAAATATACACATCTCCCGAAGGGAGCAAAAGTAAGGAAAACTGTAATATCTGAAGTTGGTGGCCGCAAGAAACAGGATGTCTCACCGTAGACAGCTGAAAAGGTACTACTCCTCAATCACGGCGCGACTGGTTGGGTCCTGGTGCAGAATCTGCCGAACGAAAAGAAAATATAAGGACAAATAGGGGGTGAGTCATGAGGACTCAATAAGTGTGAACAAACTAGCAACCTCGAAAAATAGATACGCTAGTAAGGGAAACGGAACCAGACAACAATCAACAAATAAGCAATGCACATATAAGCAGAACAGTAGTCATGTACAGAAAATCTACACAATAGTATGAAATGAAATGGAATGAGATGAAATGAAATGAGATGCAAAGGGTCAATGTGCCCATAATCCCATCCCGAAGCGGAATACACCAGCATTCGAGGGGAATCCAATCTGCTAACCAACTGGAGCGGAATACTCCTGCTCCTGGGGCGGAATACTCCTGCACCCGATATAATATAAATCAAAACCAGAGGCGGAATACTCCTGCACTCTCCTAGGGCGGAATACTCCTGCACCCGATAAAATGTAAAGCTGAGGCGGAATACTCCTGCACTCAGTATGATATGCAATGTAATGCATATGAATGCAATGTGATGCAATAATAACCCTTCACCGGCACATGAGTCTCATCGACAGCCGGAAAGCAGATGCCAACTCCAAGCCAAAGTACAATACTCAGATTTCCAATGCAATAGCAATAACAGGACATAATATATAATATATAATGTAAATCCAAAGCTAAGGCGTAATGAGTACGCCTATCGGCAGCTACACACGTAAGGAACACGTGGTAGAAAATCCACGAGGCCAAGTGCCTCCAAAGAAATGGATATAAACACTTACCGTATTCCAAAGCTAGTCCTGTTACTCAACCACTGCTTTTTCCTTTGGATTAATTGCCAAACGATCTCTTTCTATTCAATAAGCAGAAAAATTATATCAGATAAAGCTAAAGGCTTCATTCCTTATGTTTTAGGGCAATCCAGTTAGCAACCTGATACCCTATTTGCATATGCAATACGCAGGCCAGGCCTATGTACAGGGTTCAAATTCCCATAACCAAACCCTAAATAAATTATATTTATATGTTGCCCATAACTCACTGAGTACGAATATATAATCATTTCCATCATCGGGGTCCAATTGACCCTTTAAACTGTCAATTTACGTCATTAGGGCGATGTCTAATATCCTTATTTTTACCGTAAAAATATATTCAAACACACGTAATAAGCTAAGATAATGAGTTAACATCATTACCTGAAGATTTGGGGTAGAAATTCCACTATTTTTCCACCTCTTTTTCCCTTTTTCCCTCTCCCTTTTCTAATTTTTCTTTTCTCACCAACTTTTGCTCAATTGTTTCTGTATGCATTGCTGCTAATCCCTTAGCTTACCGACATAGTTATATCTTTTTTTTAATAAATTCGCTACGACTATTAAAATTAAAATAGAACCCTAGAGAAGTCGAAATGATCCCAAATTTTTTGAGTAAGTTATACAAAATATATGTAACATACTCGCGAAGACGGATCTTGAATCGGACTCCCAAAACTCAAGATGCAAATTTAAAGGAAAAATGTCAAATTATTTAACTTTCGATATTTTAGCGGAAACTAGCGGAACAACATCGAAATTCACTTTCGAAAAATCACAAAAGTCACTAATAATCATACGAACCTAACGGCGCTTTCGGATTTCGAATCGGAGCTCATTCGCCCAAACCGAGCTCAAAAATTTCTTTTTAATATTTATCGATAATAAAACTGAAACCTTCTTCCGATGACTACCAAACGAGGTCTGATTTAGCTCAAATTTTACAGACAGGTCCTAATGGACCTTACGAATATTTTAAAATTATCAGCACGCCAATCGGAGTCCTAACTTCCGATACGACTGACCGAGGTCGTTTCATTCTCCTTCACTTAGACTCTCGTTTGTCCTCGAACGAGCAAGAGTCTAAAATAGATTTCACACCTCTTATGAGAATGCTTACACGAATTTTCAATGACATTTACTACGAAATCAAAATCATATACAATGATTAGAACTTTTAGGCTTTAAAGATCAAGTTCGAACCTGAATCGTCGAAGAGGTAAGGATACCTCTCACGCACACTGGACTCAAGCTCCCAAGTGTCCTCCTCACGTGGACGATTATTCCATCGTACTCGAACCATCAGAATCTACTTCGAACGAAGCTTCCGGACATCACGCGCTGCTATAGCAACTGGGAACTCCTTGTAAGCTAGATTCACATCTAGCTGAGCAGGGTCTAATTCGATCACTTCGGAAGGATCTCGGATACATTTCCGGAGCATCGATACTTGGAAAACTGGGTGAACTGGCATAGAAGCTGGCAAGTCGAGCTGATAAGCTACCTTACCAATACGCTTCTCGATATGGAAAGGGCCAATGAACCTGGGACTAAGCTTTCCTTTCCTACCAAATCTCTTTACACCTCGCATCGGTGACACTTTCAGAAATACCATGTCCCCGACCTCGAACTCTAACTCTCGGCTCCTCCAGTTCGAATATGAAATCTGCCTACTCTGGGCGGTCCGTAAACGATCCTGAATAACACGAACAACATCAAGCGTCTGACGAACCATATCTGAACTAATCACCTCGACATCTCGAGACTCAAACCAGCCAATAGGAGAACGACATCGACGACCGTATAAGGCCTCAAATGGTGCCATCTGAATAGAATAATGATAGCTATTATTATAAGAGAACTTTGCTAATGCCAAATGATCATCCCAGTAACCCCCGAAGTCAAGTGCACAAGCTCTCAACATGTCCTCCAGAATTTGAATAACCCGCTCGGACTGACCGTCAGTCTGTGGATGGAATGTTGTGCTTAGCTGCACCTGGGTCCCCAACTCTTTCTGAAAAGACTACCAGAACTGAGAAGTAAACCGGTAACCACGATCTGAGATAATGGATACAGGAGTACCATGCAGCCTAACCACCTGCTCAATGAAAATCCGAGCCAATCTCTGAGCTGAATCAGTAGTCTTTACAGGGATAAAATGAGCTGATTTAGTCAGTCGGTCGACAATGACCCAGACTGAATCATGGCACCGTAGGGTTTGCCCGGTCTTTGGCAAACCAACTATAAAATCCATCGTGATGTGCTCCCACTTCCACTCGGGAATGGGCAATGCCTGAGTGATGAGAATCAAACGCGGAAAAAGTAAAAGATAAGAACGAGACGTAACTCGATCTCTAATCCCAAGTAGCAACGGAGAACTTGTTCCGTTACACCCCGAGAGAAGGACAAGAACACCTACGCTATGCAACTACCCTCGAGCTAACGCGAGCACGCAAGTAGAATGGTCGGAGAGGAAAAGTATTCATCTAGATCCGCTAGAAGAACTACAAGTCCAAGATCAAAAGGTTTCATTCAATAACCAAGAGCCATGCTCATGTTCAATGTTTAACATTCATCAAATATCAAAAACTAAGTGTAAAATAAGCTAGGATTGGATATTTATAGTGTTTCCCAAGCTTACACAAAGACTTAATTACCCTTACTAATAAGGTTCATCAAATAAGCCACGTAGGGCAAAATAGTAAAAGAAACATAAGTTCAGCAGCTAGGAGGGGCGCCTGGGGCTGGGAGGGGCGCCTGGAACATGCTGAAGCTAGGCTGGGCGCCTGGAGCTAGGCGGGGCGCCTGGCTTGGCCTTCAGCTAGGCTGGGCGCCTGAAGCTAGGCGGGGCGCCTGGCTTGGCCTTCAGCTAGGCTGGGCGCCTAGCCAGGTGGGGCGCCTGGTGCTTTGCTGGGCCTTAGGCAGTGAGCTCCCTAGGCGGGGCGCCTGGGGTAGGCGGGGCGCCTGACTCTGCTGGGCTCTCTTCTTCCTTAGGCGTGAGGCCTAGTTTGAGCACCCGGAATGGCTTCCAATCGCTTCCTTCTTCAAGGCCCTTCCTCACCAAGTGTATATGTACTCCTTGGATCTCCTTAGCTTGACTACATGTGAATGGTCTTGTGGGGGTTTGGGTCTCATCATCCTCCCCTTCTTGAGAAGATTTTGTCCTCGAAATTGAGGCATCATCACCCACGACCGCATCATCACCTACATCCAAAGGAACCAAGTCACAAACATTAAAAGTATTAGAAACTTGATACTCACTTGGCAAGTCGACCACATAGGCGTTGTTGTTTATCTTTGAAAGCACTTGGAATGGGCCATCGCCACGGGGTGCTAACTTCCCTTTTCTAAGGTTTGGAAACCTTTCTTTCCGGAAGTGCACCCACACATAGTCACCCTTCTTGAGTTCCACCTTCTTGCGTCCTTTGTTTTTCTTGGAAGCAACCTTAGCATAGGCTTCCTCCAAATTCTTCTTCGCCTTTGCATGGAGTTCCATCATTGCCTTCGCTCTAGCTTTACCTTCAAAATTAACAACCATTTCCCTTGGCAAAGGGGTTAGATCAAGGGGAATCAAGGGGTTAAAACCATAAACACACTCGAATGGAGTCATGCCAATCATTCTATGCACGGTTCGATTGTAGGCAAACTCCATAAGAGGTAAACGATCAATCCAAGTCCCGGCCTTACCTCGGGTCATGGCTCTAAGAAGAGCACCCAAGGTTCGGTTTACCACTTCCGTTTGCCCATCGGTTTGTGGGTGGTGGGACGTGGAGAACAAGAGCTTGGTGCCTAAAGCACCCCATAAACTTCGCCAAAAATGGCTTAGGAACTTAGTGTCCCTATCACTCACTATAGTTTGAGGCACACC
This sequence comes from Petunia secreta, assembly GCA_029990175.1. Classification (NCBI taxonomy): domain Eukaryota; kingdom Viridiplantae; phylum Streptophyta; class Magnoliopsida; order Solanales; family Solanaceae; genus Petunia; species Petunia secreta. The sequence continues at coordinate 34,788,888 of JARKIP010000022.1, forward strand.
ATGTAGCTTCAAAACATTTTCAACAAACAAGGAAGCTACATGTTGGGCATCATCGCATTTCTTGCATGGAATGAAATGAGCCATCTTTGAGAACCTATCCACAACAACAAAAATGCTATCATGGCCCCCCCTAGTCCTAGGTAATCCCATCACGAAATCCATTGAGATATCCAACCAAGGACTAGTAGGTATGGGAAGAGGGGTATACAACCCATGGGGGAGGGCTTTGGATTTAGCACGCTTGCACTCAAGGCAATTGTTGCAAAACTTTTCCACTTGCACCCCCATCTTTGGCCAATGAAATTGTTCCTTAAGAATAGCCAAAGTCTTTCTTGTGCCAAAATGTCCCATGAGTCCCCCGCAATGTGCCTCTTGCACAAGCAACTCCCTCCAAGAGGACTTCGGAATGCACACTCTACCATTTTTGAAGATATAACCTTTAACCCATTGGTATTTTTCAACTCTCTCCCCCTTCTCTAGAGCGTCATGGACACTCTTTAGCTTTGGGTCATGAGCATACATCAATTTAATGCTCTCAAAACCCATGAGCTTAGAGGTGAGAGTGGTGGCTAGAGCAAACTTTCTCGAAAGCGCATCCGCCACAACATTGTCCTTCCCTTTCTTATATTGAATCACATAGGGAAAGGACTCAATGAATTCAACCCACTTGGCATGTCTCTTATTGAGCTTCTCTTGGCCTCTCAAATGCTTGAGTGACTCATGGTCACTCTTGATTACAAACTCACGAGGCCAAAGATAGTGTTGCCAATGGGCAAGGGCTCTCACAAGGGCAAACAACTCCTTGTCATATGTAGAATAGTTCAAGGAGGCCCCTTTCAATTTCTCACTAAAGTAGGCGATGGGTTTGCTATCTTGCATTAATACACCACCAATTCCCACCCCCGAGGCATCACATTCAACCTCAAATGCCTTTCCGAAGTCGGGCAATTGCAATAGAGGGGCGGTACTCAACCTACTTTTCAATTCATGGAAGGCCTTCTCTTGAGGCTCTCCCCAAACAAACGGTTGGTCTTTCTTCACCAATTCGGTGAGTGGAGCGGCAATGGAGCTAAAGTCCTTCACAAATCGCCTATAAAAGCTTGCGAGACCATGAAAGCTCCTCACTTGAGTCACGGTAGTAGGAGTAGGCCAATCACGTATGGCCTCTACCTTAGACTCATCCACCTCCACTCCTTGAGCACTCACAACAAACCCAAGGAAGACCACCTTCTCAACACCAAAGGCACACTTTTTAAAATTAGCATAGAGCTTTTCGGCTCTCAACTTCTCAAGCACTAGCCTAAGGTGTTCAACATGGTCGTCTATTGATTTGCTATAGATCAATATATCGTCAAAATAGACGACCACAAACTTGTTGATGAATGGCTTTAGAACATGGTTCATTAGCCTCATGAAAGTGCTAGGTGCATTGGAGAGCCCAAAGGGCATCACCAACCATTCATAGAGACCAAATTTGGTCTTGAATGCGGTTTTCCACTCATCACCGGGTTTCATCCGGATTTGATGGTAGCCGGACCTAAGGTCAATTTTGCTAAACACACATGAACCGCTCAATTCATCTAACATATCATCAAGTCGGGGAATAGGATGACGGTACTTTACCGTTATTTTGTTCACGGCCCGACAATCAACACACATTCTCCAAGTGCCGTCCTTTTTGGGAACAAGGATCACGGGCACGGCACAAGGACTCAAGCTTTCCCTTACCAAACCTTTAGTGAGCAATTCATCAACTTGCTTTTGCAATTCCCTTGTATCCTCCGGGTTGCTCCTATAGGCCGGTTTGTTTGGGATTTGGGATCCCGGGACAAAGTCTATTTGATGCTCAATGCCCCTCAAAGGAGGCAATCCATCCGGCATTTCATCCGGGAACATGTCACCAAAATCCTTCAAAACATTCTCAAACACACTAGGCAAAGGGTTAGAAGAAAAATCACAATTAGAGTTAAGGATCATACCTTTGTGCACTAGGCATAGGAGAAACTTGGTGCCATCATTACCTTTCAAGAGCTCGCCCGGTTGCATCATGGCACACATGCCACCGGTAGATGAAGTAGGTGGGATTGCCACCATGCTTTTGGACAAAGGGCTAGTCTCAATGAGTGACTTAGCCTTTGCCACCTCCCTCAACTCCTTCATTTTCTTGTAGTCATCACTTACTTGCTTAGGAGTGAGAGGTTTAAGCACAAATCTCTTCCCTTCATGTTTGACCGTGTAAGTGTTGACACGACCATCATGCACCACTTGCCTATCGAATTGCCATGGCCTCCCTAAGAGTAGGTGGCATGCTTGCATAGGCACGACATCAAACAAATGCTCATCAACATAACTACCCATTCTAAACTTGATCATGGCTTGTTTCATCACCTTAAGCTCTCCACATTCACTAAGCCATTATAACCGGTAAGGTTTAGGATGCTTCATGGTAGTCAACTTCAATTGAGCCACTAGTGATTGACTCACTACATTTGCACAACTTCCGGAATCAATTATCATAGAGCAAACAACATATTTGACCCGGCACCTAGCATGGAAAAGATTTTCCCTTTGCAAGGTTTCACTATCTTCCACAATCATAGCCCCTAGGCTCCTTCTCACAACCAAGAAAGTATGAGGATCCTCCTCCTCCACCGTGTCATCAAGCAAGTCATTCTCCTCTACTCCCTCATCTCCCTCTACTCCCTCATCTTCCGATTCACTCTCTTTCTCATATGCATCATTACCAACAACAATCATGGTCCTCTTTGTAGGACATTCCCTAGCAAAGTGACCATAGCCCTTGCACTTGTGGCATTGTATCGAAGAAGAAGTAGGAGCATGTAGTTGAGTTTTAGAGTTACCTCCCACATTAGGTGTGTTCTTCTCAAACGGCTTTTTCACATCCTTGGTAGCATTTGCACCACTTGTCCCACTTGCACTTGGGAACCTTGCATTTGTAGTAGGAGGCTTCCAATCCTTTGGTTTGCTTGTTGGAGTAGTAGTGCTACTCTTGTAGCGAAGGAATTTCTCCTCCTTGAGCCATTTCTCGGCCTCAACCGCATCTTCACATAGCTTGTAATGATCATCATATTTGTGGAACTTCAATTGTGAAGCTATGTCTCGGTTCAAGCCCCCTTTGAAACGGATCATGGCCGTCTCATTGTCTTCATCATCTAAGTCAAGGATCATTCGGATTTGCTCAAATTCATTGAAGTATTCACCAACCGATTTGTAACCTTGCTTCAAATCATATAGACGCCTTTGTTGTTCAACCCGGTATTGGTTAGTCAAGTACTTCTCATCCATCACACGGATCAACTCTTCCCAAGTAAGGTTAATAGCCATACCCGTCCTCCTTCTATTCCTCTTCACCGACTCCCACCAAGTAGAAGCAAAAGATTCAAAGGAGGATATTGCATACTTGGTCTTCTTCACATCGGGCATATCATTGGTGTCAAAGATTCGCTCCATAGCCAATTTCCAATCAATGTACTCCACCGGGTCACTACTTCCTTTGAAAGAAGGAATAGTGAGCTTCACACTATTAAGGTTGTTGTTGTTGTCACGACCCCCTTGGAATGGCTCCGGTTGGCCTCCATGGTGATCATCATAAGCAACATAGTCCCTTCTAGCATTCCTCCCTCCATATCCTAAGGGTGGCCCTCGACCTCGGCCTCTACCCCGATCCACCTTTCGACCCCAATTCATAGCTCGCCTTGGTTGAAAGTGATCATCATACCCATACACATTGTCATCATAATCAACTTCCTCCCCTTCTTGAGCCTCAACAACTTGCTCAAGAGGTTGCACATTTCGGACGGGTCTTGGTAGTGGAAAGTTTCTTGGGGGATTATCCAAGATACGGGGAATGCCCGTTCGTTCAATTCTCTCTCGATCCTCCTTTACCCGTTGTTGATTGAGCAATTCAACAACTTGCTCCGGGGTAAAGGTAGGGCTACTTGAGCCTTCACCGGTCTCAATTTGGACACTCGGGGTCCCCTTTTCAATTGGGACACTCGGGGTCCCATGTTCACCTTGAGTACTCGAGGCTCCCTTTTCAAGAGAGTCAATCCTTTGGTTCATGAGGTCCATCTTGGCAAGAAGATTAGCCAAGGCCTCCTTAATGAAATCTTGACCTTCGTTGGCCATTGTACCTACAAAGAAAGAAACAAGAGTTAGTTAAAACACCTCACTCGCTCCCTCACTTGTGTTCACTCGGATCACTCTTTGGGTGGCGGTGGATATTTCACTCAACTTGTAGTTCCAAAGCTTCACGTAGATGATTAGCAACTCCTCAACTCAACTAAACTATTCACGAGTCACGCACACTCCGGGGTGAGTGGAGTTAATGGGACTCAATGAACGCTAGGCACTTTGAAGTGAAGGACTTGAGTTAAAAGATTCTACGCTTTTCCTTAGAATTCTACTCTCCTTGCTAGGCACGAATCACTTAAGAGCAATCAAAGGGTTAGCACTATTCAAGTAGATCGGTTACTCAAATTAGTACTAACTAGATGTTATGTTATCAAACAAAGGGAAATACCTATGAAAATCTACCCGAAACAATGCGTTCAGCACTCAGGAGGGGCGCCTGAAACTCAGGTGGGGCGCCTAGGCTGTGCTGTATTCCAGGCGGGGCGCCTGGGTCTAGGCGGGGCGCCTGAGACTTAGGCAGTAGCCAAGTCAGGCGGGGCGCCTGGCTTAGGCGGGGCGCCTGGCCTGAAGCCTTTTCCAACTCGTTCCAAACTCGTTTCAAGTCGATTTTCAAGCCTCAAATCCGATGTTTTCAACTTGATTTCACAATCCAAATATACCCAAAGTTGTTTTTGATCTTCCTTAACAAACCCAATCAAATTTTCAATCAAACAAGCAATCAAATCAAGGTTCAATCCCAAGAACTCAAGAACACAAGGGTTTAACAAAAGGGTTTCAACAAGGATTGTGATTCATCAAAGTAGATGTTATACATGTTCAAATCCCACAAAATTGGTACCGAATTGTTTGTTTTTCAATGAAGATCAACCCCCAATAACAAGTTTCCAATCAAACATCAATCCAACCCAAGAATCAAGCCAAAATTCATCAAGAACAAGTTCTTCAAGGGTTTAAGGGGTTTTGGGGTTTCAATTTTTCAAACTTCACCAATTCCAACAATTTTGGTATCCAAGTAACGGGAAATCAATCACGATCAAGAATCCATAGCACCCATATCACAAATCATCCAAATCAACAAGTTACACCAAATTTTTGTATTTTTCAATTTTTTTGCAATTTTCTCCTTTCTAATAACTTCAACAACAAGAAAAACTAAAAGAAGATACTAGGCACGAAGAATCAAGGGTCGGGGGTTTGTAGAAACAAAACCCGAGCCTTGCTCTGATACCAAACTGATGAGAATCAAACGCGGAAAAAGTAAAAGATAAGAGCGAGACGTAACTCGATCTCTAATCCCAAGTAGCAACGGAGAACTTGTTCCGTTACACCCCGAGAGAAGGACAAGAACACCTACGCTATGCAACTACCCTCGAGCTAACGCGAGCACGCAAGTAGAATGGTCGGAGAGGAAAAGTATTCATCTAGATCCGCTAGAAGAACTACAAGTCCAAGATCAAAAGGTTTCATTCAATAACCAAGAGCCATGCTCATGTTCAATGTTTAACATTCATCAAATATCAAAAACTAAGTGTAAAATAAGCTAGGATTGGATATTTATAGTGTTTCCCAAGCTTACACAAAGACTTAATTACCCTTACTAATAAGGTTCATCAAATAAGCCACGTAGGGCAAAATAGTAAAAGAAACATAAGTTCAGCAGCTAGGAGGGGCGCCTGGGGCTGGGAGGGGCGCCTGGAACATGCTGAAGCTAGGCTGGGCGCCTGGAGCTAGGCGGGGCGCCTGGCTTGGCCTTCAGCTAGGCTGGGCGCCTGAAGCTAGGCGGGGCGCCTGGCTTGGCCTTCAGCTAGGCTGGGCGCCTAGCCAGGTGGGGCGCCTGGTGCTTTGCTGGGCCTTAGGCAGTGAGCTCCCTAGGCGGGGCGCCTGGGGTAGGCGGGGCGCCTAGCTCTGCTGGGCTCTCTTCTTCCTTAGGCGTGAGGCCTAGTTTGAGCACCCGGAATGGCTTCCAATCGCTTCCTTCTTCAACGCCCTTCCTCACCAAGTGTATATGTACTCCTTGGATCTCCTTAGCTTGACTACGTGTGAATGGTCTTGTGGGGGTTAGGGTCTCATCACTGAGCTAGCCCTGCTGGTCTCCGGTGCTCGAACTTAACCTGCTGACTGTTCAAGCAACGAGATACATAATCAAATACATCTCTCTTCATCCCCTTCCACCAGTATAGCTCTCGAAGGTCCTGATACATTTTAGTAATACCAGGATGAATGGAATAACACGAGCTATGAGCTTCACAGAGCACTGACTGCCTCAAATCCCCAACATCAGAAACACAGAGTCGACCATTAAACCGAAGAATTCCATCTAAATCAAGCTCGAATGAGGGAACTCCTCCACTTAGAACACGACCACACAACTCCTGCAGATGAGGATCCTCGAACTGTCTTCCCTTAATATGATTGAGTAAAGAAGATTGAGCTGCAATACACGCTAAGACTCGACTTGAGTCTGGGAGAAGAAATCTCACGCCAAAGTCGCCAAGGGACTGCAACTCTCGGGCCAATGGTCTCATATCAGCATAAAGAAAAGGCATGCTGCCCATGGACTTCCTGCTCAAAGCATCTGCTACCACGTTCGCTTTCCCAGGATGATAGTGGATGGTGAGATCATAATCTTTAATCAATTCAACCCATCTCCGCTGCCGGCCATTAAGATCCTTCTGAGAGAGAAGATACTGCAGACTCTTATGATCTGTATAAATCTCACAAGACTCGCCATAAAAGATAATGCCTCCATATCTTCAAAGCAAAAACCACAGCTGCCAATTTTAAATCATGAGTCGGATAATTCTTCTCATTCGGCTTCAACTATCTGGAGGCATAAGCAGTTACCTTCCCGTGCTGCATAAGAACACAACCAAGGCCCACACAAGATGCATCACAATAAACTACGAATCCACCGGTGTCCGAAGGAAGGGATAGCACTGGAGCTGAAGTCAATAAGGCCTTAAGCTTCTGGAAGCTGGCCTCACACTCATCGGACCATCGAAACTGAACTGCCTTCTGCGTCAGGCGAGTTTAGGGGAGCTGCAATAGTAGAGAACTTCTCCACAAACCTCCGATAATAACCTGCCAATCCAAGGAAGCTGCGAATCTCCGTCGGAGTGGTAGGACGAGGCCATGTCTGCACTGCTTCAATCTTCTTCGGATCAACCTTGATACCTTCACTAGATACCACGTGTCCCAAAAATGCTACAGAATCAAGCTAAAACTCACATTTCGAGAACTTGGCATACAACTTACGATCACGGAGGGTCTGAAGAACCACCCTCAGATGATAATCGTGCTCCTCGCGGCTACGAGAATAAATAAGAATATCATCAATGAAGATAATGATAAAGGAATCAAGAATGGCTTAAACACCCAGTTCATGAGATCCATAAAGGCTGCAGGGGCATTAGTCAGCCCAAAAGACATAACTAGGAACTCATAATGGCCGTAACGAGTCCTAAAAGCAGACTTCGAGATATCTGACTCACAAATCTTTAGCTGATGATAACCAGATCGCAGATCGATCTTAGAAAAGAATTTGGCACCCTGCAACTGATCAAACAAATCATCAATGCGAGGCAAGGGATACTTATTCTTGATGGTGACCTTATTTAGTTGACGATAATCAATACACATTCGCATAGTCCTATCTTTCTTTTTCACGAATAGAACAGGAGCACCCCACGGAGAAATACTTGGCCTAATGAACCCTTTATCAAGCAAATCTTGCAACTGCTCATTCAGCTCCTTCAACTCTGATGGGGCCATGCGATAAGGAGGGATAGAAATAGGCTGAGTCCCTGGCACTATATCAATGCCAAACTCGATCTCTCGATCAGGAGGCAGTCCAGGCAAATCATCTGGAAACACATCAGGGAACTCCCTAACGACAGGAATAGAATCAAAAGATGGAATCTCCACAGTGGTATCTCGAACCATGGCCAGATACGCTAGACACCCTTTATCCATCATCCGCTTTGCCTTCAGGAAAGAAATAAAATGCCCTATGGGTGGCAAATAAGAGCCCTGCCACACCACCGGTGCTGAACAAGGAAGAGACAACTGAAGAGACTTGGCATGACAATCTAATGTGGCATGACATGACGCCAACCAATCCATGCCAATAATGACATCAAAATCAACCATATCTAGGATTAGAAGATCTACCAGTGTCTCACGACCCCCAAAAGATATGGTACAAGCTGGATAAACTCGGTCCACAATGATAATGTCTCCAATAGGAGTAGAAACACATAATGGATCACGGAGACACATATAATCAACATGAAAACCCGAAGCAAAATAAGGAGATACTTATGAATATGTAGATCCTGGATCCACCAAAGAATATGCATCTCGACCACAAACAGATAAAATACCTGTAACAATAGCTGGGGATGCCTCGGTATCCTGCCTGGCCTGCAGTGCATATAGCTGTCTCTGCGGCTCAGCTGAGCCACTACCCCGACGACCACCTCTAGAGGGACCACTAGGACCACGTCCACGACCTCTACCGGGTGGTGGTGTACCTCTATCTGGCTGAGACCCTAGAGGGGCACCCTGAGGCTGCTGCTACATAGGCACTAGAAGGCGAGGGAAAAGACGGCTACTACCCTGCTGAAGGAGATAAGGGCAATCCTTCTTATGGTGCCCTGGATCCTGACAGATAAAGCACCCTGGAGAAAATCTACGCTGATTAAACTGAGACTGATCTCGCGGGCGAAACCAAAACTGACCCTGAGAAGAAGTAGGCGCGTTCTGAGAACCACGCGCTGGAAACTGAGCTGGTCTGTCAGGAGGCCTACTCTGCTGCTGATAACTCCTACCTCCATACGAGGTACTAGAATGCCCTGGACTAGGAGATCTCTTACTCTCCTGCTCTAACTCCTCCATCTCCAATCTATGATAGGCCTCATACCTCCTGGCAATATCAACAGCGACATCAAATAGAGTACCAGCCTCAATCTCACGAGCCATCTAGGACCGCAAATAAGCAGAAAGCCCATCAATAAAACGTCTGACCCTCTCAGAGGGCTCCTGCACAAGATCTGGAGCATAGCTGGACATCTCTGAAAATAAAAGCTCGTACTCTGTGACTGACAGGTTACCCTGTCCAATCCTCTCAAACTGTCTCCTCTTCTCATCCTGCTGACTGCGAGGGAAAAACTTCTCCATGAATCGATGAGAGAACTCACTCCAGGTCAGCTTCGGTAAGCCCTGCCTAGCTGATCGGAGTGCGGTCCACCAAGCTAAAGCTGGACCCTCAAGCTGGAAAGCAGTATAATCAGCTCCATAGTGCTCAAGATATCCAAGGGCCTCTAAGATACGTTGACATTGATAAAGAAACTCATGAGGCTTAAGCTTATCTGATTTCTGACCAGAGAACTTCGGAGGACTAAGTCGGGTAAAATAATGCAACCTTGCCGGATCATCAACCTGACCTGCTACCTGGACTGGCTGACCATACTGAACAACTGGAGGTATAACACCCGCTACCTCTGGAACATGACCACCTGGAACATAAACTGCTGGGGCTACCTGTGGAGCTGGAATGGGGGCTTCCTGAACCTGAGAACCAATATCTACCGCAGCTTGAGGAGCTGCCTGAGGGATAGGAGCATCCACAGCGGCCTGAGGAATATGAGCATCTACGGCAGCCTGAGGAATAGGAGGTCCCTGGGGCATCTGCGTCGCTAAGAATCTCATAAAAGCGTCAAGAAGTGCGGGGGGAACGAATAAGCCCTGCTCCCCCTGCCCGGCAAAAGCTGGCACTACCGCAACCTCTGCAGCAGGATCAACACGATCCACCATCCTCGTGGCCTGGGCAACTCTACCTCTGCCTCGACCGCAACCTCTACCGCGGCCAACACCGCCAACCCGCGGAGCAGCAGGAAAAGGGGTGACCGCTGGCTCCTCCGCCTCTCGCAACACATTCGCGCGTGTTCTCACCATTTACTGCGGAAAATTAAAAATATTTAACTTTAGATAAGAAGACTCACGCACGACAGGAAAAAAAAAAGAAGGAAAACTGCCTAAATGCCATCATAGCCTCTCGTAGATAGGTACGGACGTCTCCGCCCGATCAGCGAGACTCTATTAGACACTGTCATGATCTGGAAAGACTCAAAACCGGGATCTGATACCAACTGTCACGACCCGAATTATCGGTTAGGCCGTGCGGGCACCCGACCACCTCTCCTAAACCTGTCGGGCGAACCCTATTGATAGAACCGATATAAATTGCGAAGAATAACCTTGAAATGAAAATGAACCAAATTTTAATAACATAAGATAACTCTTAAGGATAGACAAACATACAAGCTGTCTGAATAATACAACTAACTACCTAGAATATACAATTTTAAAGGTTTCCAGATCAGACATCGAAGAAGGCCAAAAGATATACACATCTCCCGAAGGGAGCAAAAGTAAAGAAAACTGTAATATCTGAAGTTGGTGGCCGCAATGAACAGGATGGCTCACTGTAGATAGCTGAGAACGTACTACTCTTCAATCACGGCGCGACTGGTTGGGTCCTGGTGCAGAATCTGCCGAACGAAAAGAAAACACAAGGTTAAATAGGGGGTGAGTCATGAGGACTCAATAAGTGTGAACAAACTAGCAACCTCGAAAAATAGATACGCTAGTAAGGGAAACAGAACCAGATAACAATCAACAAATAAGCAATGCACATATAAGCAGAACAGTAGTCATGTACAGAAAATCTACACAATAGTCTGAAATGAAATGGAATGAGATGAAATGAAATGAGATGCAAAGGGTCACATGTGCCCATAATCCCATCCCAAAGCAGAATACTCCTGCATTCGAGGGGAATCCAATCTGCTAACCAACTGGAGCGGAATACTCCTGTTCCTGGGGCGGAATACTCCTGCACCCGATATAATATAAACCAAAACCAGAGGCGGAATACTCCTGCACTCTCCTGGGGCGGAATACTCCTACACCCGATAAAATGTAAAGCTGAGGCGGAATACTCCTACACTCAGTATGATATGCAATGTAATGCATATGAATGCAATATGATGCAATAATAACCCTTCACCGGCACAAGACTCTCATCGACAGCCGGGAAGCAGATGCCAACTCCAAGCCAAAGTACAATACTCAGATTTCCAATGCAATAGCAATAACAGGACATATTATATAATATAGAATGTAAATCCAAAGCTAAGGCGTAATGAGTACGCCTATCGGCAGCTACACACGTAAGGAACACGTGGTAGAAAATCCACGAGGCCAAGTGCCTCCAAAGAAATGGATATAAACACTTACCGTATTCCAAAGCTAGTCCTGTTACTCAACCACTGCTTTTTCCTTTGGATTAATTGCCAAACGATCTCTTTCTATTCAATAAGCAGAAAAATCATATCAGATAAAGCTAAAGGCTTCATTCCTTATATTTTAGGGCAATCCAGTTAGGAACCTGATACCCTATTTGCATACGTAATACGCAGGCCAGGCCTATGTACAGGGTTCAAATTCCCATTACTAAACCCTAAATAAATTATATTTATATGTTGCCCATAACTCACTGAGTACGAATATATAATCATTTCCATCATCGGTGTCCAATTGACCCTTTAAACTGTCAATTTACGTCATTAGGGCGATGTCTAATATCCTTATTTTTACCGTAAAAATATATTCAAACACACGTAATAAGCTAAGATAATGAGTTAACATCATTACCTGAAGATTTGGGGTAGAAATTCCACTATTTTTCCACCTCTTTTTTCCTTTTTCCCTCTCCCTTTTCTAATTTTTCTTTTCTCGCCAACTTGTGCTCAATTGTTTCTGTATGCATTGCTGCTCCCTTAGCTTACCGACATAGTTATATCTTTTTTTTTTTAATAAATTCGCTACGACGATTAAAATTAAAATGGAACTCTACAGAAGTCGAAATGATCCCAAATTTTTTGAGTAAGTTATACAAAATATATGTAACATACTCGCGAAGACGGATCTCAAATCGGACTCTAGAAACTCAAGATGCGAATTTAAAGGAAAAAGGTCAAATTATTTAACTTTCGACATTTTAGCGGAAACTAGCCGAACAACATCGAAATTCACTTTCGAAAAATCACAAAAGTCACAAATAACCATACGAACCTAACGGCACTTTCGGATTTTGAATCGAAGCTCATTCGCCCAAACCGAGCTCAAAAATCTCTTTTTAATATTTATCGATAATAAATCTGAAACCTTCTTCCGATGCTTACCAAACGAGGTCTGATTTAGCTCAAATTTTACAGACAGGTCCTAATGGACCTTACGAATATTTTAAAATTATCGGCACGCCAATCAGAGTCCTAACTTCCGAAACGACTAACCGAGGTCGTTTCAGATTAACACCGGAATACTCTTCAAGTTACTATAGTATTATTTTTCTTTGGTATTGAATTTTTAGGTTGATACATTGTGTTTATATAATAAATCTATTCCTACATATTGAATTAGTCCTTTTGCATAGTTTTAGTTTTCCTGGAGCAATTACTTTTGGGGCCTTGACAAATATCGGATTATGGGCCAGTAAGCACGTGAATGATTCCGTAGAAAATAATGACTTAGATACAATCAATTCCGTCTCAAAGCTACCCATCAAGTATACTTAACAAACCAAATTCCGAAGATTAAGTGAATTTAATTGGAAAGTATGTTTTATTCCAAATAATTCTCATACCTAAAGTGGCTACCCTCTCCCAGTGATGAATTATTCACAGTGGCGTACGCAGAAATTTTCATGAGTGGTGTCATGATATAAAGAAGCAACAAATTAATAAAGTACTATAATAACAACATTCATATTAATCTTATTAATAAAACACAATTCAAGTACCTCACTACAACTCTCCTCGACGATCTCTCATTTTTTGAAAGGTATCCATAATGGACTCAGTAGAAATATTAATAAATATATCTTTTTCTATATAAGGCACCAAACAACCACTCAAAAGCTCATCGTCCATTCGATTTCGTAAGTCGTTCTTAATCAACTTCATTGACGAGAAAGCTCTCTTAACTGTAGCTGTAGCAACTGGCAAAAGTAAAGCAAATTTTACAAGTCGGAACACAAGGAGATAAGTTCCATGCTTCTTTGTGTTTACTAGTTTCTCCGAAAGATCACCAAGTCCCTTAAGATTGAAGAACCTTTTATCACGATCCCGGACATCAGCAATGCAATTCTCAAGTTGTGAGCGAAGGTAAACTATAGAATATTTATCAAAATCATCAGGATATAACTCAGCCAATCTCAATATCTTCTTAACATCAAAGCTTGAAAAAGAGTCAACTGGATTCAAGCAAGAAACTCCAAGAAGCAAATCAGTTGTCACTTCGTCAAAGCGATTATTGAGCTCTTGAAGTTGCCAGTCCATAATTCTACAGAATACTTCGAGGAATTTAAATTAAAGCCTTCAGTTTGGCGTTGTTGTTCCGTTTCATTGACGCTCTCCTCTAAGTTAGATGAATTTTGAGATGTTGAAGTTGGTTTTGAAAGCTTTGAAGATACTCTAGGAAAATATCTCTCCATTGAGATTTAAATTGCAATATAAATTAAAATAGCAATTTAAATAAACCCTAAATAATTTCTTACGATTCAACACACAATGAAAAATAAGCAGATAATTTCAAGAAAGTTCAACTTAAAAAAGGAAGAAGAAACAAGAATGTTAAAAGAATTAGTATAGTAGCCAAACTTTGGTTGTATAGATTTGATATAATAATCCTATTTCTAAATGGATTCAAGTTTTAAATTAGTTGTGATTGTGGTCCAATAGGTTTATCAGGTCCATATTTGATTTTGTGTAGGATTAATATTATTGTAAAATTTGTAACCATAATGCTACCAACGTCAATTAGCTTAAAAATAGAAATGTTGAAAAGTCAGCGCTATTAGCGGGATTCGATCCTTGAACACCAAGGTGGAAAGCTTATGCTGCAACCAACTCTACTATGTAAAATATGTTATTATTGGTGTCAAGTTATGCTTTTATACAAAATTTTTCTGTTCTTTCACAGTAATTTAACATATATATTTAGCAAAAATTTTCGATCCAGTGGTGTCGGATGACACTGGTAGGGTGTGTATGGGTCCGCACCTGATTGTTCAAGCAGCAAAGGCGAGAGACTACTAGGTAATGTCATACCAAAAAATTACTCCCTCCGTCCCAATTTATGTGGCACCATTTCCTTTTTTGTCTGTCCTAAAATAAGTGGCACATTTCCTTATTTGACAACTATTTAATACATCATCTCTATTTTACCCTTGTTGGGCCCTACATACTTTTAAACCTACCAACAACTTTTTTATTACTCAAATCTTCTCTCTTACTTTTTCAAGGGTAAAATTGATATTTAACAAGGTCAACCTTTATTTTTTTAAACTCTGTGCCGGGTCAAATGGTGCCACATAAATTGGGACGGAGGGAGTAAACAATAGGCTTCTTGAGATCTTTCTCCTTTAGGGTGAATATGCAACCTGCTACCTATAAAGATGCTGCCCAAAACTGAGAAAGCACCATAACAATATAATATCAAAGACATTATTGAAGGTTGGACCCATCTCTCTTAGAAAAATTCTGTACTATTTTGAAAATTGGTCCTAAGAGGGGCATACCCCTTGAAGTCTTTCATCATATCCTCATTTTTGCAGCTGTATCGTACAACTCCTTTTTTTTTTCCCCTTAAAAGATAAAAGATGAAGTGTTGATTTACCGTCTATCTAAATTACTCCATTTGGGTGAAAAAATGACACGGTTTTTTTACTTAGTCTACTCCAAAAAAAAAGTGTAAAGTTCTAAACTTTAGAAATAATTTAATTTTAAATTTTCTATTTTATCATTGATGAAATTATTTATAGCCATATAAATATTTATGATTTATTTTAGATTAGCAATATCAAAATTTGTCATTTCATTCTTCATTTTTGTGTGAAGTCAAACTATGACTTATAAATTAAAAAGAACAATGTATTACTATTATTCAAAGAAATGAAAATAAGGTCAATTAATTTTTCTACAAAATGGCTAATCAGACTTTATATCTACCTCTTAGGTGTTTGTGCATTCATGTATATCATGTTGTCTCTTCCATAATAGCTGTGATACTCGTACGTCCATTCTATCACCTTACATGAAGTTGAACACCCAGGAATATATAACTTTTCTAATCGTAAAAAAGATAATACCACAGTAAAGCATGCAAACCACTGGCGACTTGTGACAAACTTCAAAGAACTGACAGTAAGACCTATATGATGAATTGCCATTGCATACTAAAACGAATTGTTAGTTACTCTAACTAGCGTTCTACTATTATTCTAAACAGAGTAACTTAAAGGGAAGTAAATGTCTAGTTACAAACTTATCATTCTCTTCTCTCGATATAGCCCTACTCCCCTTTATGATGGCCCTAAAAGTACTAGTGTCTCAATTTAAATGAAATCTCATTCAGCTTAGTATCTCGGAGATATTACACCAAAAGCAGCCACAAGGATACAATGACAAAACGCGTTTAGTCTGAATAAAGAATACTTAATCAACAACCAATACCTTCAGGGGCCCTCCATTTCCACGATTAAAAATTTAAAAAATGCAATATAGAAAAGTAGGAGTAGTTATTCCGAAAGGCCAAAACTATACTCCTTCAATACTCGATGACAGTGTTTGACTGCACACAGAGTTTAATAAATATAAATTAAAAGATCTGAAAATTTATGATCTAAAACGACATGTAAAAATTTTAGTGAGAATTAATCATCTCATTAAAAATAAAATCTAAAATTTAAAGTTAAATTATTAGTACTAAATAACAAAAAAAATATCATTCATTTTGCTACTTATTGAAAAGAAGTGAGCAATATAAATTGATACTAATGGAATAATCTGAGCAAAGCTTCACGCATTCCGGGATCAGACTCAGCTATTTATATTGCTACTTCTTTTGTCTCAAAACAGAGATCCGTTTGCGTGATCAAACTCTTATTACTAGTTGCTAGTACACTTTTATCTCAACTTAGGCATTTATTCTTAAACTTTTTTATAAGAGAATTACTATTTTCATTTCAACTTATGTTATATATATATATATATATACACACACACACACACAAAAGGTTTTGAGTCTTTTATTGTTAAATTAAAGTAGCGTATAACATACAAAAAATATGATTTGCATATTTTGTTCATAAATATGTAATGTCATTCCAATAAAAGGATCATGTCAATTATGGTAAAATAGAAATCTAGGAAACTAAATACATATCCAAATAGTTAAAGGTAACACATTTTAAAAACAAACTAAAAAGAAAGTGAAACGCACAATGTTAATGCAGAGTAATATTAAATTATTAACAACATAAATATTACCACAAGTCACATTTTTAATAATTATTTCATTAATTGTAGGATAAATTCTGCCTAACGTGATAGTAGTATGATGTATATAAAATGAAGCGAAGCAAATAAGAAGATCTCCACCAGAAAGATTAGGAAATTAATTTGTATATAGCATACATACCCATTTAACTGTGATCGACGTAAACTTGGAAACTACTACCCTCCTAATGTAAAAAACATCACTCATGATACTTTAGGGCAAATCGTTCCTGCAAGTATAATCATGCATGCTTGCCGTTTCATGCATGATTATCGACTAAAAAAGAGCCACCTCTCCGAAATTAATTAAGTTCTCAAAACAACTCAGAGATAATAATTTTATTATACTTCATATTTATAGCCTAATTATGTAAAATGTCTGGAAAAGTTAATAGAACAAATACAACCACCACAAAAATTTATAAGCAAAGGTGATCATCACTGAATTAAATAACATGCGTTACTTTTACAAATAACGATGATTCTGCACTAATATTGTAGTAATTCATTTAAATTGCCTAGACAGTAACATTAAGTATTGTAGAATTGCATGTGATTCTGCAATAAGTTGACCAAATATTCTAATCTTACCTTAATATAAATATAGAGAGAAAATCCACATTCACAGCTTAACCTTCTAATCCCAAGTTAATTATGCTGCGTTACGTTGACCAAATCATCTAAGAAAGATGAATAGTTTTTAGAGTATATTAGAAAGGGTTTTGAGGACATGCAATTACCTTACGTAAGAAAATTGGAAATCAACGTAACTGAACGGTTCATCACTGCTAAAACTTTTATCTATATTTGGATTTCAAAAGTTGAATTGAACTTAACCATGTAATTTTAAGGCTTACAAGTTTATAGGAAAATATGACAAAATTGTCAACATGAAAATAACTTATGGCATACACGAAATATAGTTATTGACAACTAGACAAGTTGGACCAACTTAAGAGTCACGAGGTATGGTAAAATAGGGTATGATGTTCATAATATATCAAATATTGGATAAAACTGAAAGGACTTTGGCAAGTCGTTTCATGAGTTAGGATTCTGATTGACATGCTGCAATCTTAAAAACTCCGTAAGGGACATTAGGACCAGTCTGAAAGGTTTAAACTCAATTGGACCCTGTTTGGTAGGTCTCCGAAGAAGGTTTCAGTTTCGGTTGTCAGTAAAGTTTAAAAGATATTTTCGAGCTCGATTTGAGTAAATGAGATTCGATTCGAAATTCAAACGCGTTGTTAGGTTTGTATGGTCAATTTTAACCTGTGTGAACTTTCAAAAATGAATTCCGAGGTCGTTCGGATAGTTTTCACTAAAGTCCCAAAAGTTAAGAATTTGACATCTTCCTGTGGGACACCTTATCTTGTGTTTTGGGGATCCGATTCGAGATCCGTCTTTGCGAGTATGTCATATAAGTGTTGTATAACTTGCATACAAACTTAGGATTAATTTCGAGCTTTGTAGGGCCGCATTTGTACCCTAAATGTCGCACTAGCTATTGCTGGTGCATTTTCTAGTACTGCAGCAGGTCATAGAGGCTATAAATTATGTTTGGTCGGCTAATTTCATTCTTGTTTCGATCTCAACTATTTCCAGTCGATTCCAAGGTAAATTTTAGCTACCAATTCAACCAAAATCATCAGGTATCATAAAATTCAATCGTGTTAATTCAATATTCTTAAATTAGAAATTCTTAAAATTGAGTTAAGGGAACGTGGGGTTTGAACCCTTGTAAAATTTAGGAATTTAATCTAATTGAACTCAATTATGGAAATTAATAGTATATTTGGACTCGTGGAATTGTGAGGAGTCCAGAAATATATATTTTATGGGTTTTCGGCCAAGCCCGATCCAGGGGTATATTTCTTTGGTTCAGAAAGGGATTATTCTGAGGGAGGTCGGTCAGGAAAGACGGTTGTGCAGTAGATTTAAATGACTAGGAATTGAGGTAAGTTATTATATCCATCTTCTTGATGTCCTTTGGCCTTGTGGATATTCTACCACGAATTTCTTACGTGAGTTGCTACTGATAGGCATACTTTCTACGCCTTAGCTTCGGGTATACACTGTATATAAGATGTTATGACTGGTTATTTGTTTTGCATTGAGCATAGGCGTATTGTACTCCAATTATGGGTTTGACATGTACTTCCCAACAATCGGTGAGAGTCCCCCCTCAGTGAAGCATTATTATTGCATATATCTCCAGGTAGTCGATGAGAATTCCGCCTAGGAGATAGGTTTTCAGTACATATGACCTCATTGCATCATGACACATTCATGCCTTATCTTTATATGTGTTTTTGTGAGTTATAAGAATTTTTTGCATTAATTATCTTATTGACTTATCTGATTGATTTTTATGGCTTCTAATTCCCAGGCTAGCATATCAATTCTTTGATATTGCTAGTTATTCCTCACTTATTGAGTCCTTATGACTAACTCTATATCTGTTCTTGTGTTGTCTTTCTATTTTTCAAAATTTTTCTTCAGGACCTAGCCAGCAACGTGATTAAGGAGCGAGGACGTTCTCAGTTGTCTATGGTGAGCCGGCTTATTTGTTGAGGCTGCCAACTATAATTATCATGGTTTCATCTTATAATTTGCTTCCTTCAAGAGATATACATACTTTTGGACTTCGTAGATTCTTGATCTGGATGACTCTAGACCTATGTGTTAAGTTAGTTAGCTCCATTCCTTCTTGCAGCCTTTTTTGACTTTTCTTATATCTTTTAAGATAGTTTTATGTCATTATTTTGGAATTAGTCGATAGGGTTTTCTCGACGGATTTAGCGGAGGATGTCGGGTACTCATATGGCCTAACTGAAAATCAGGATCGTGTCAGTTGGTAATAGAGCCCGGTTAGTCTTTTCCAAATCATGATAGTGTCTAATAGAGTCTCCCTGATCGGATGGAGGCATCCGTACCTATCTACGCGATGCTATAGTGGGATTTAGGCAACTCCCTTTCTTTCTATCCGATTCTGCGTGGATTTTCTTATTTGAAGTTATACTTCTTTTTTAATTCATTCGCAGTAAATGGTGAGATTGTGCTCGGCTGCTCAGCAAGAGGCGAGGAGCCTGAGGTAGCCCCAATGCCAGCCGTTGTGAGAGTTGAAGGTGATGGCCGCAAGAGGCCGTGGGAGAGCTCGTGGTTGAAGCAGAGGTAAAGCTGCCTAGGGCGCAAGGGTAGTGGATCGAGCTGATCCTGATGTTGAGGCCCCAGCAGTGCCGATACCTCATGGGTAGGGGAAGCAGGGCTTTGTAGTTCCTCTAGCTCTCTAGGATGCTTTTATGAGATTCTTGGCGGTACAGATGCACTAGGGACCTCTTATTCCTCAGGTAGCTCCTCACAGTGCTGTAGATGTTGGTGCTCAGGCTCAGGGAGCCGCTATTCCAGTTCTAGGTATTGTTCCAGCAGATCATGCTCCAAAAGATCATATTTCGGAGGCAGCGATTGTTGTGCCTCCAGTTGTTCAGGCTGGTCAGCCAGCCCAGGTAGCAGTTTAGGCTGAGACTCTAGAGAGACTGCACTATTTCATTAGGCTATATCATTCAACTTTCTCCGGCCATTCATCAGATAAACCGCAGGAATTCTTGGAACTATGCCAACAAATCTTATAGGCTCTTGGTTATCTTGACTAGTAAGGTGTTGATTATACTACCTTTCAGTTTTAAGGTTTTTTTCCACTCTGGCATGGTAGACCGCACTTTGATCAGCTAGACAGGGCTTTCCTAAGCTGACTTTGAGTGAGTTCTCACATCGATTTATGGTTTAGTTTTTTCCTCGTAGCTAGTTTGATGAGAAGTGTCAGTGGTTCGAGAGGATTATGCAGGGCAATCTATCAGTCTCAGAGTATGAGATCTTATTTTTTGAGATGTCTGGGTATGCTCCAGATCTTGTTCGTGAACCTTCCAAGAAGGTCATGCATTTTATTGATAAGCTTTCTCCTTATTTGCAGTCACGTATGGCTCAAGGGATTTAGGCCGGGACTCCGTTTGATATTGCAGTCGACATTGCTCGTCGATATAAGGCCTATCATAAGTTAGAGCATGAGGAGTTGGAACGGAAGAGTAAGCGGTCGTGTAGTTCACGACATCCTAGTACCTCGTCTGGAGGTAAGACTCAGCAGTATCAAGGTAGACCACCTATCAGGCCAGCTTAGTCTAGGGTTTTCAGAATGTGCCAAGGGCTCGATAGGGTCAGCTGCAGTTTCCTCCTAGTAGCCATTAGCAGTTCGTGCAGAGCCACTATGGTACAGGGTAATTTCATTATCGTAATCTAGGGCATCATATGACGGATTGCCCTTATATTCAGCAAATTAGTAGTCGTCCTTTCCCTTGCCCTCCAAAACTTATGTCGCATCGTGGGCGTGATTCTGGTGGTCCCTCCAGAGGTGGCTCTCAAAGTGGCGGTTTGGCTCAGCCGAAGAGACAACTATATGCATTGCTAGCCGGGCAGGATGCATAGGCATCTCCAGCTGTTATTACAAGTACTTTATCCATTTGTGGTCGAGATGCATACTCCTTGATTGATCCAGAATCCACCTATACATATGTATCGCCTTATTATGCTTCGAGTTTCCATGTTGATTTCATACACTGATCACGCCCAACTATTTTTGACAAAAGGGACTATGCGGTTGCGACAAATATAACTAGGTATTTAAAGTCCTGAGGTCGAATCCCACAGAAAACACGACTCCTAGTAGTTAATCTAGCTAAACTATATATCCAATAAACTTCAAGGGTATATCTTTTGTTTTGTTTGGTTCTATCAACTGCTTAATAAGAAACCAAATAATAAGTATAGAAAGATAGATTTGATTCAAGTGATGGAAAGCCTAGCATTGATCTTCCTAACTCCTAACTTATGCTAAAGTATTGTGCTATCAATTTTCCCTAACTCTTCCTATTGAACAAATGCTCCAAGTTTACAATTACCCACTTTTATTAAGTAATCATAACTTTCATCAATTAACTATTCCAATTAACTAATGAAGATCGGGGGACTACACTTATGGTTCACAGTAAGGATCAATATTCCTCATTCATCGTTTTGACATCTAAGAAATGCCTTTGTTTTAGGTAGAAATATTGCACTGTGTTTAACCCTAACTCATTAATTTATTCCTAGTAATCACAGGAATAAAGGAGGCAATTAATTGGGGATCCTACCAATTAATTAGCATGAAATTCGAAACAACATAAATAGGAAAAATTAAAAAGGTTTTTCATAAAATAACAATAATCATCCCACAAGCACGTGGAGTGGTTCAATCATTCATAGAATAGGTGATTTAGCCACTCATAGTTATGTTCTAAGACAAGAAATAACTATAAGTATGTAAAATCACAATAAGATGGAAAGATAGATGAAGTAAAGCCTTGAATCTTGATATCCTCTCTTCCTTGCCTCTTTTTTTATACGGAATATGTCAAAAGTTCTGTTTTGGGGCATATTTTAAGGCTTTTATATCGTCCACATTGACCCACATAACCTGGGAATCCAAAATAAACTCGGAATCAACATGTCAGTAAATTAAGCCTACCTCATCGTGCATCGCATTGCATGGCACGGTGCAGTATGGATTTTTATGCAGGTTTTCCAAAATTCCAATTCTCTGAATTTCAACCCTGTCACACTGTGCTACACGGCGCCTATCGCAGTGCAGCAAGCATAATTTATTGCTCTTAACTAGCCTTCATTACTTCCTTCATTAACTAGCCTTTTAGGGTCATAACACCATATGTAAAACTCACATATTTTGAGCACAAGAAATAGGAATCTGAATATCTATCAAAGAAAAGGCTACAGGCTCAAATGGGTTAGCTAAGATCAAATTTCACTGGTAAACATATAATTCTAAGGCTTCAAATAAATTGGCATTGACAGGAATTCATATATCACATCCTAACCGAGCAAACTTCTCATTTCGCTTTGCGCACACACTGGGCAAGTTCTAGATATCAAGTAATAAATATGGAGAAAGCAAAATCCTCACTCACACATGCCATATAACCTACTCAAACAACTCAATTCACGCTCTCAAACAAAGCAAACACATGCAAATTGTCAAGCAAATCTAGAGTCAACATCATGATCATAGGTCTCAAATAATACACTCAGCGCTTCTCAAGGCAAATAGATCGTGACCGAATACATGCATGAAGTTCACATACCCCAAATCAAGTATCTATATAAAACTAGTCAAAGTGGAGTCAAGACTGTCCCATCCATTTACTACACTCTAATCCCACCAAAAAAATAAAGAAAAAAAACTACATATATCCAGTTCAAAATACCACCTTAGGAAGTGAACCGATGCTCAAAAAAAGTCAAAGGGGATTATTAGCACAAATAAGAAGAATCCTCACCCCACACTTAAAATCATGCATTACCCTTAATGCATTAAAATAAAAATGAAGGGTGATAGAGAAACTCCCTGGGGCTCTAAGCCCAAAGAACATCCTCGTGAGCTTCCTTAGGGTACGAGGTACTCAGACTTTTCCCAATCAGGACTTCATCTTCAAAGCATGATGGATTTGTAGACACCCCACATTTAGACTCCAAACCAGTCAAAACCTGTAAAATAAAGAAATTCACCAAGTAACATCCTTCAAAAAATGACTTTATTTATTTATTTATTTATTTTTGTATATAATTACATTCACGGGTTGCCTCCCGAAAAGCGCCTTATTTAATGTTGTGGCACGACATAACCAAGAGTCAATACCTTTTCCTCAAACTTGATCTTATGAATCGCCTCCCAAATTGTAACTCAACTCTCCGGCTACGCTCTTGAGGTGGCACAAGTTCTTGCAAATCAAACATTAAGTATCTCCTTTTGCATGTTGCCAACTTAGGACTATCGCCAAATTTTTAACTATAATCTTGGCCAAGAACCAAATATACCATGTTGTATTCACTGGTCTTCAAACGAGAATTTTCATCGTGCCTAGAGGGCATCACAAATTTGAGAGTGTAAGCATCATACACATCATCCTTCAACTCTTCAATCGGCTCGATAGGATCAATTTTCATATCCCTTTCTAAAATCAATGTAGAAAAGTGTCTCGAATACGATGCAACCCGCTCACTCTTTGATTCGCTACTCACATACTCATTCTAGAACGACTTAGATTCAACCATAATTTCAGCTTCAATTTTGTTGTCTGACTCTAGTACCACATCTTCATCATCGGCATCTTCCCACACCATATAGCTAGATAGTTGGCTTTCATCCCTTGCCTCGTCCAATGGAAATTCACGTTTTAGCTCTTCAACTATAGCGATGATTTCTTCTTCTAATTCCATGTCTTCTTGGCTAGGTTGTTGAATTTCCCATAATGCAGCCAACTGATTCACTTGAGCTTCTATGCGGCATAGCTGTGCTCTACGTCTATCCCAAATTTTCTTCAGCTCAGCTTCATAGTCTTCCTCATCATCCCCGACTTCATTGCACCTACTATTATCATAAGAGAAAGAAGTATCATCATAATAGGGGCTCAGGGATGAATGAGACGTATGAGCACAACCATAATAATGACAACCTTGATTACCACATATATTATACATATAAGATTCATCATCACCAAGCCACATATAACATCCTGATGCCATATTATTATTTTTTTCTTAATAAAAAAAATAAATATGTACTGAGGAGAAGTTAATTAAACTAACTAAGCTATCCTAAAAGCTAGAAATACACCGTGTTCCCTAACAACGAAGCCAAAATTTGATCACACCCAACTACAACCTATAAAAGGGACTAAGTGGTCACAGTAAATATAGCTTGGTACTTAAAGTCCCGAGGTAAAATCTCACAGAGAACACGACTCCTAGCAGTTAATCTGGCTAAACTATCTATCAAATCAACTTCTAGGGTATATCTTTGTTTAGTTTGCTTCTATCAACTACTTAACAAGACACTAAATAACAAGTACAAAAAGATAGATTCGATTCAAAAGATGGAAAGCCTAGCATTGATTTCCCTAACTCCTAACTTATGCTAAAGTATTGTGCTATCAATTTTCCCGAGCTCTTCCTATTGAACAAGTGCTCCAAGTTTACAATTACCCACTTCCGTTAAGTAATCATAATTTTTATCAATTAACTATTCCAATTAACTAATGAAGATTGGGGACTACACTTATGGTTCACAATAAGGATCAATATTTCTCATTCATCATTTTGACATCTAAGTAATGCCTTTGTTTTAGGTTGAAATACTGCACCGTGTTTAACTCAAACTCATGAATCTATTCCTAGTATCACAAGAATAAAGGGGGCAATTAATTGGGGATCCTACCAATTAATTAGCATGAAATTAGTAAACAACATAGATAGGAAACATTAAAAAAGTTTCTTTCATAAAACAACAATAATCATCACACAAGCACGTGGATTGGTTCAATCAACCATATAATAGGTTATTTAGCCACTAGTCATGTTCTAAGACAAGAAATAACTATAAGCATGTAAAATCTCAATAAGATGGAAAGACAGATGAAGTAAAGCCTTGAATCTTGATATCCTCTCGTCCTTGCCTCCTTTTGATGTGGAATATGTCAAAAGTTCTGTTTTGGGGGCGTATTTTAAGGCTTTTATATCGTCTGCATTGACCCACATAACCTGGGAATCGAAAATAAACTCGAATCAACAAGTTAGGAAATTAAGCCTACCGTGCCATGCAGCGCATTGCATGGCGCGGTGCCGTAGGGCTTTTTCTGCAAGTTTTCCAAAATTTCAATTCTCTGAATTTTGACTCTATTGCATTGTGCTACGTGGTGCCCAGCGCGGTGTGTTAGGCATAGTTACTGCTTTTTCACTTTTTATTGTTTTTCATCCACGCCTTCGTTCACTCGACCCTCAGGCTTTACTCAGACTTTAAAACCCTTGTTTTCACTAAACTTTGCTCTATGAACACCTCATATCAACATAATTCCTACATCATAAAACACCAAATAAGCACAATGCCATTCAAAGTACTAACAAATATCACAAGTCGAATCATCTATAGGAGGCAAACATATATGAAATATAGCAATATCTAGCCTGATATCATGAACTTTCGTGATCCTTTCTGTGTCTGTACTCTTAACAGTGACACTATTGTGCTGGATCGAGTATATCCAGCTTGTACCATGTCCTTTGAGGGTCGTGAGACCCGGGTGGACCTTCTGGTTTTAGATATGGTTGATTTCGATCTCAGTATCAGCATTGATAGGTTCACATCATGTTATGCTACCTTGGATTTTCATGCCAAGTTTATTCGGTTGTCTCTTCCTGGTTCAACACCGTGGTGTGGTAGGGTTCTCATATTCCACCCACTATACATGTTATTTCTTTCCTTAAGGTGAAGTAAATGATGGATAAAGGGTGTTCAGCATATCTTGCCATGATTCGAGATACCACTATGGAGATTCCATGCCTCGACTCTATTAATATGGTGACGGATTTCTCTGATGTGTTTCTAAATGATCTTCCAGGATTTCCTCTTGATCGGGAGATCGACTTCGCCATTGTTGTGGTGTCAGGGACTCAGCCTATTTATATTCCACTTATCGCATGGCTCTATAAGAATTGAAGGAGGCAGCTGTAGGCTTTGCTTTATAAGGGATTCATTAGGCCAAGTATTTCTCCTTGTGGTGCTCGTGTTCTGTTGGTAAAGAAGAAATATGGGACTATATGGATGTGTATTGACTATCATCAGCTAAATAAGGTCACCTTCATCAGCAAGTACCCCTTGCCTTGTATTCATGATTTGTTTGATTAGTTCCAGGGTGCTAGATTCTTTTCGAAGATTAATTTTCGTTCTGGCTATCATCAGTTTAAGATTCGAGAGCCAAATATCCCGAAGACTACTTTCAGGACTCGTTATGGGCATTAACAGTTCCTAACTTTGTCTTTCGGGTTGACTAATGCTTCTGAAGACTTTATGGATCTCATGAACTGGATTCTTAAGTCGTTCCTCGGTTCCTTTGCCATTGTCTTCGTAGATGACGTTCTTATTTATTCTCATAGTCCCGAGGAGCACGAGTCTCATTTGAGAGTGGTTCTTCACCCTCTCTGATCGTAAGTTGGATGCCAAGATCTCAAAATGCGAGTTTTGGCTTAGTTCTGTGGCTTTCTTGAGTCAAGTACTATCCAATGAGGGTATTAAAGCGGACCCAAAAACTATTGATGCAGTTCACAATTGGCCTCGTCCTACCACTCTCGCGGAGATCCGTAGCTTCCTTAGATTGGCTGGATATTATTGACGATTTGTAGAAAAGTTTTCTTTTATTGCCGCTCCCCTGAATTGCCTAACTTAGAAGGCGGTTCAGCTCTAGTGGTCCGATGAATGCGAGGTAAGCTGCTAGAAGCTCAAGGCCTTATTGACTTCAGCTCCAATGATATCTCTTTCTTCTGGAACTAGCGGATTTATGGTCTATTATGATGCGTCTTCTGTGGGTCTTGGATACAATCTAATGCATCACAAGAAGGTGATTACCTATGATTCCAGAAAATTAAATGTTAATTAAAAGAATCATCCAACTCATGATATAGAGTTAGCAGTTGTGGTCTTTACTCTAAAGATTTGGAGGCCCTATCTTTATGGCATGCCTTGTGAGGTATATATTGATCACAAGAGCTCGTTGTATCTTCTATCCTAGAAGGATCTTAATGGCCAGTATCGGAGGTGTTTTGAATTTGTTATAGATTATAATCTCACGATACACTATCACCCTAGGAAGGAAAATGTAGTAGCAGATGCCCTGATTAGGAAGTTCATGGGCAGCATGGATTTTCTTTATGCTAACTTCAGACCTTTGGCCTAAGAGTTTTTGTCCCTTGGCGACATCGAAGTTAGATTTCTTCGCCCAGACTCCGGTCGAGTTTTGGCATATATTGACACTCAGTCTTCCTTAGTCAGCTAGATTATGAAAAGATAGTTCGAGGATCCTTATCTGCAGGAGTTGCATGGCCATGTCTTAAGTGGAGAAGTTCCTTCATTCAAGCTCAATTTAGGTGGCATTTTTTGGTTTAATGGCCGACTCTCTATTCCTGATGTCAGAAATTTGAGGTAGTTATTGCTCCATGAGGCTCATAGGTCGCGTTATTCTATTCATCTTGGTATCATGAATATGTATTAGGACCTCCGTGAGCTGTATTGGTGGAAGGGGATTAAGAGATATGTGTTTGAGTATGTGTCTCGTTGTTTGAACTTCCAACAAGTTAAGTTCGAGTACCATAGACCTGGAGGGTTAGCCCATGCATTTCCCATTCCCGAGTGGAAGTGGGAGGAGATCATGATGGATTTTGTAGTTGGTCTACCAAAGACCCTGCCTCAGTCAGGGTTGGCAGACTAACTAAATAAGCTCACTTCATCCCTGTAATGACTACTAATTCAACTCAAAGACTTGCTAAGATTTTCATCGAGGAGGTACTTAGGCTGCATGGAACTCCTGTATCTATCATATCTGATCGTGGTTCTCAGTTTACTTCCCAGTATTGGCAGTATTTTTGAGAGAGTTAGGGACCTAGGTTCATCTTAGCACAACATTGCATCCTCATCCTAAGAGCTTGTGCATTGGACTTCTGAAGCAATTGGGATGATTATTTGGCCTTAGCGGAGTTCTCTTATAATAATAGCTACCAATCCTCTATTCAGATGGCTCTATTTCAGGCCTTATATGGCCGTAGATGTCGTTCTCTGATTGGTTAGTTTGAGTTTCAAGATGTAGAGGTGATGAGTTTCAAGATGGTTCGTCAAACTCTTGATATTTTTTGTGTTATTCCAGATCGTCTACGAACTTTTCAGAGCAGTAGAATTCATAGTCGAACCAGAGAAGCCGAGAGTAAGAATTCGAGGTCGGGGACATGGTATTCTTGAAAGTGTCATCGATGTGGGGCATAAATAGATTTGGGAGGAAAGGGTAGCTCAGTCCCACATTCATTGGTCCTTTCCGTATCGAGAAACGTATTGGTAAAGTGGCTTATCGGCTCGATTTGCAAGATTCTATGCCAGGCAATCTAGTCTTCTGTCTATTGATGCTCTGAAAATGTATCTGTGATCCTTCCGAGGTGATTGAATTGAATCCTGCTTAGCCAGATTTGAATCTAGCTTATAAGGAGTTCCCAATTTCTAAAGTTGCTAGAGATGTCTAAAATCTTCATTCGAAGCAGATTCCTATGGTAAAAGTGTGATGACATAATCGTCTTCGCGATGAAAACACTTGGGAGTTTGAGTCTAGTATGCGTAAGAGGTATCCTCCCCTCATCGATGCTTTAGGTTAGGTCTTGATCTCCAAAGCTTAAGAGTTCTTATTGTAGTTTATAATTGTAGTTCCATACTGGTGTAGTAGTATCTAATAAAGAGTTGCTGAAATTTTGTGTAAGCGTTATTATTAATTTTGTGAAATTTCCTCCAGACTCTGGCTCATTCGATGACGAACAAGAGTCTAAGTGGAAGAGAAAGAAATGACCTTAGCTCGTTTCGGAAGTTAGGACTCTGATTTGCATGCCAGCAGTCTTAAAAGTCCCGCAAGGTTCATTATGACCTGTTTGCAAAGTTTGAACTGAATCAGACCTCATTTGGTAGGTTTTGGAAAATGTTTCAGTTTTGATTGCCAGCAAAGCTTAAAAGAGGTTTTTGAGCTCGATTTGAGTAAAGAAGCTTCGATTCAAAATCCAAGATGTGTCGTTATGTTCGTATGGTCATTTGTGACCTATGTGAACTTTAAGAAGCAAATTCAAGGTTGTTGGGATAGTCCCAAAAGTTAAGAATTTGTACTCTTCAGTGGGATCTCTAGCTTGTGTTTTGGGAATCCGATTCAAGATCCATCTTTGCGAGTACATCATATAAATGTTGTATTACTAGCGTGCAAAATTTGGGTTTATTCTGAGCTTCACAAATTTTTGCACTAGCTATTGCTGGTGCTTTTTCTAGTACTATAGTAGGTCACAGAGGCTATAAATTACATTTGGTTGGTTAATTTCATGCCTATTTCGATCTTATCTATCTCCAGTCGGTTCCAAGCCAAATTTTAGGTACTAATTCAACCAAAATCATCTGGTATCAACCCTATAACATTCAATCATATTAATTCAAGATTCTTGAATTAGCATTTCTTAAATTTGAGTTAAGGAAATGTGGGGGTTGAACCCTAAATTGTAAAATTGGAGAATTTAATCCAGCGGAATTCAATTATAGAATCTCATACCATATTTGGACTCGTGGAATTGTGAGGAGATAGGGAACGTATATTTTATGAGTTTTTGACTAAGCCTGGTCCAAAGGTATTTTGAAATTTTAATCTTTTATTGTCTAAAGGTTAAATTCTTCTTCTTCGGGCACTTGTAAATGCGAATATATTTCTTTGGTTCAGAAAAGGATAATTGTGAGGGAGGTCGGTTAGGAAAGGAGGTTGTGCAGTAGCTTTTTTGGACGAGGACTTGAAGTAAGTGATTATATCCATCTTCTTGACGGCCTTTGGCCTAGTGGATATTCTACTACGTATTTCTTACATGATTAGTTTTCAATAGGCGTACTTTCTATGCCTTAGGTTTGGATATACATTGTATATTATATATTATGACTGGTTATCGGTTTTTCATTGAGCATAGAGGTACTGTACTCCAATTATGAGTTAGATATGTACTTCTTGACAACCGATGAGAATCTCGCACAGCTGAAGAGTTAATTATAGTATATATCTCCTGGTAGTCGATTAGAGTCCCGCGTCGGAGATAGATTTCGGGCACATGTGAACCCATTGGATTATGATACATTCATTCTGTTGAAACCCAATTTTGTTTTTTCTTTTCTATAATTGGCAATATTTGACTTAAATGTGCAATTTAACTGTTTGAACAAAACATGCATTAGAAAGCATGCATTTACTTGTGTTGTTACCTATTTATTCATTATATACATAATTGTAATTATATGATATACTATACATTATTTAGGCTTTTTATTAAATAGTATGTCTGTTTGTGTGATTTGCTTCATTTATGACATTTAATAATTATTCGTGACTATTTATCCTTAATTAATTTGATTCGACCCCTATTATGAGTGCATTTTTCTTTAATATTATAAAAAATATGTATACTAATATTATTTATTTATTTAGCACCTTTAATTAAACATTCGTCCAGTTAAAATATCCAGTCTTTATTTTGAATTCTATCTGCCATATTCTTTTGAGTTCGAATTCATTTGAATTTGAAATCTTTCAAATCAATCTTGCAAATCCTTTCCAAGACATATTTTCCTATGCTTTTCTTTTAAAAAAAAAATCTTGTCCCTATTGAACCCGGACGAGTTCCCAACCAGATACATTTCCTATACCATAAAATTATCATCTCCAAACACATTTTGTATACCAGATACATTTTGCACTATCGATCTCTCTGTTAATGTTCCTATTTTTTGAAATGGTCGCTTTAAGCAGATTCCCTGAATCATCAACCCCAACGTGAATCTCCCCCAATCTCTCTCCCGTCTCCTTCAATTCTTCCCCTCTTTGGAATTAAATCTATGAAATTAGGATCATTCCCTAACGGCTCTTATAGAATTTTGGCTATATAATCCTTGCCTTTGAGATTGAAAAGGAACAAACCTTACGAAACATACAACACACCCGGCAGTGGTGAAAAACACCACCTCGACACCATCAACCGCCGATATCAAATACACACCACAACACAGGTCGGGGGAGGGAAGTGAGATAAGATAAAGGCAGCACGAACGGGGTGGAGTAAAAATCAGTGAGGAATCTCCATAAAAAAACACAGTGGTGGGGAGTAGCAATGTACAAAAATAGGATCGGAACGGATATATACACAACCAACACACACGACCATCGCCGCCGATGACCCAATCGAAAAACCCCATCACCATTCGTTTCAGTTTTCCCCTCCATTATTTTGTGATTAGAATTGGAAAGGGGGTGGTAGAGTCGCAGCGACGCCGCCAAGGAAAAACCAGATCCCCCCTCCGCTTGCTATTGATGGTTTTTTTTTTTTTTTCGTACGAAGATCTGCTCCTCTGGTACATTGATTTGGTGTACCTAATGTTACGCCATTTTGATTTTGTCCGCTCTAATATTTGGTTTGCTGCTCTGATTTGGTCAAAATTGTTACAACTATTGGATTTAATCTATTGCTTTGACTTGCAGTGTATACAGAGACTATATGCAATTGATTATTGCTTAACTGATTCGGAAAGATACTGCACTTTTTATTGCCTATGAGAATACTCTTTTTGAGGCTTTATAGGACTAATTTTAAACAGATACTACACTTGTTACAAGCCTATGAAAATATTATCTTGAGGCTTTGCACCAATTTGAATGGATACTACATGATAGAGCAACGGGATTGCCACTTGACATGGCAAACCGGCTGGCCACCGTCATTTGTAGTCGTGACGATGTACTCATACCTCTATGTGATCCACTAATTTTGAGCCCATCTACAAGACTGTTCCCTTTCTTTCAGTCCTGGTCTGTGTGGGTCTTTTTGTTTGAAGTTAAACTTTTGCAGTAAATAGTGAGAACGCGCACTACTGTTCAGCGAGAGACGGAGCAGCGTAAGGCAACCCTATGCCAGTTACTCTACAAGGGGTTACTATGGGTAGATTGTGGTGGTGCTTTTATGGGTTTTAGTAGTGGAACAGTTTGTGGTTGTGGTGGCGAAATGCATCTTATTGTGGTTGGATAGCTGTGGTGATAGAATGGGTCATATTGGTAGAGAATGTGGTGGGGGTCTGTGCATGGATTGGGTTCACCAGGTTTTGAGAATTTTTTATGGTTATTGCATATTCTATTGAGCTAGAGCAGAACTGCTGATTGGATTGTTCATTAGGTGAAAGCAAAAGAGATCCTTGGAAGAAGAGATTGTGTGATTTTTGGTTATGATGGTGCATGATCTGAGAGAAGCATTGGTGATTGATGAAATTATCCATTGTTTACCACTCTCTCGATTACCACATGCGCCAAATAAGCAAGTTCGAATACAAGAAGGTTTTTTAGTATAACCATTATTAACTATTGATTTTTGGATTGTCCTATTAGGGTTTTCTCTACCTAAGACTGTGGCTTTGGTTTCTGTCATGATGGAGTGGTAAAGATAAGAAGCCGTGGAGGGAGGTAAAGTGGAGGATGGTTCATTATTTCTTGAACTCTTTATAGAAATTGATTTTGGTAATATATTCCTTGAAGTCTTATTGAACAGTCATTGCAGTTGCTAGCATTGGCTTAAGGGGGTGGCTTCTTTTCCAAATAAAGGAAAATCATTTGTTGTTGAAGATACATATCAATTTTTTCCATTAGTATGATATTTCAGATTAGATTTTTAATGAGATGTTCCAGATGGCTGGGGATCTTATGCCTTGCAAGGGGTGAGATTTGCTTATGGGGTTGTAAATCGCCATGTTTTTTAGGGGATTGATGAAAAGGATATAATCATTACATAACATATTAAATTTTTTATTTTATTAAATCACGTTATAGCTATCAGTAGTTCATATTCCTATCATAGGCATTTCTTCAGGAAAATTATTTTTCAGATTGTTTCTTTTAAGGTAAGAGTGATTTGGTCTACCTCTATGCTTAAAGTTTTGATTATCCAAACATTTACCTATAACAGCATCCAAAAATTTAACAAAAATTAGGGTTAGGTTGTGAGTCACCCTTATCATTTTTCCTTATGGCAGGATTGCTTTTGATGCCCGGAGGCTTTCTGGTTGCAACTCTTTTTCTTCTAAAAAGAGATTGTTTTCAACTATCCACATGTAGATAGTTGATATTCGATGAAAGTGCATGTTCTTAGCCTTTGTCTCGCCTTATATCGAGCTACTTTACTAGTTATTTGAGTAATACTCTAGGTGTTTTATGCTTATATGATTTGTTTTATTGTGTAGGAATGAAATGAGCGAAAGCTGGTCGTTCTGAAGCTTAAAAGAGGAAGAATCAGCGGTTTAAAGTTTGAGTAGAGGCCCGAGACATGAAAGGAACGAGTTTGAAGCAAAAATTCTTAACCAGCAGCGAAAATAGCCTACCAGGCCGCGCCACGTTCCGCATGGCGCAACGTGGTAAGCCAAAACTTAAGTGACTCAAAAAATCTGAGACAAATCAAAGCAACAGAAAAAGTGGCCTACCACGTTGTTCTGTGCAATGCTTGGCGCAACGTACCAGGCATATTCCTGCTCCGATTCCATATTGGTTTTGGACGGGTTTTTCCGAGTCAGGGTCGGCCCAAGTTGTTCTAAAATAGTATAAATACATCTAAAAACATCTTTTGAAGGGTGGAACAAGATTTTGGAGCCAAGGGAGTGAAGACATCAAGTTCAGAGGTAGAAAGATAACGGATTCAAAGAGTTTCTTCTTTCTCTACCTTATGATTATTGTTTTTATTATGTCTTTACATTTGAGCATGAGTAGCTAAACTTATTTCTAGGGTTATGATGTACCTTTTTATGGGTGGAATTTTATAAACATGTCTTATAATCTATGCCGTTCTTTTATTATTTTTCTCTATATCTACTTGTCATTATCTGTCTGACTGCATTAGTTGCTTGATCTAGAGTTGCTCGGAAGAGAACGTAGTGTTAGAGTAGATTTGAATACAATACATCTCCCTAGTTGATCGAAAGATAATTAGAGAGATGTTAGGATGGGTTAGGATTAATAAATCTGATTGTGGCACGTAATAGTTAGTTAACACCTAGACTTAGTTGATATTTTTTAGGTCTCCTACACACACACACACACACACACACATATATATGTGTGTGTGTGGGGGGGGGGCCTACATATATATATATATATATATATATATATATATATATATATATATATATATATATATATATATATATATATATATATATATATATATATATATATATATATATATATATATGGCATCTGAAAGTTTTGTGTGGCTAGGTAATGGTTGCTCCTATTGCGCTCTACCCTGTTCTAATTGTAGAGGTAGCCGCATGTGGTAAAATCATCAATCTTATGTATTTAACATGTGCAATATGTGTGGTGGCCAAGGTTTCCATTTTATTGGTTGTGCTTATATTTCTTACCATCTCACGAGGCCCTATTTTGATGGTTCTACTTTTTTTGGTGACGTTAATAGGAGCAATAAGGTAGAGGATGCCGAGCGGAAATATAAGGTTGTCCTAAATAAGATTTGGGATATGCTAATGTGGCTAGTGGAGAAAGACAATTGCTTATTTAAGAAGGAGAATGAGCAACAACTACAAATACAAAGCAATGAAGAGTTTGGTTTTGAGAGAGAAGCCGATGTTTTATTGGAGGAGCTAAGAGTTGAATTTCCAATTGAGGATTCATTAGTTGAAGGACAACCATCTAGCCAACTAGTGTTTGGGGATGCCAATGTTGAAGAAGTGGTACTAGAGTCAACAAAGGATGCTGAAGACGATGGTTTTTAGTTGACTCTAGTCTGTGTCAAGAAGAGGATATCGAAAATAAATTGAGGTTCACGCATGATATACCGCATTCTAAACACTTCTTAACATTGTGTTTGGATGGAGACATGCAAATTGAATCTTCTAAGCCAATGAAAAAGTTGAAAGAAGAGGTGCATGGTTCTTATATTTTGGAATTTGCATTGCCATATAGGAAAAAAAATTCCTCGGTTGAAGGCTAAGTAGTACAAAATGCAATCTTTGATTTTCGGCTTGTTTGGATTTTTACCACCACCCCAAGAACATTGTTGTAAGTTTGAGTCAAGCTTGGGGATCCAATTCATTAGCTCAAGATGGAGGCAAAAAGTACAGTGAGTTGGAGAGATAGACGTTGTGCCATAAAGTAAGTTAAGGCGTTGTGTGGAGGCAACCCACGAGTGTAATGAAAAAAAATTAAAAAAATATATATTTATAAGGAAATGAAATAAAAAATAGAAGAAGTATATGTCACTTGTTTATTTCTTTGTGTAGGGTTGACACGTTCAAGTCAAAGTGTGGGGTAGATGCATCTCATACTTATGACAATGACTTGATTCGGGGAAGTCTGAGTATCCAGCCTACGGGTTTGCAAGAGAATTTAACACAAATTTGTAAGTGCTTCGGGCTGTTGAATCAGAGAGTTTCGTTGCCTTCTTTTTTCTTTTTTTTTTCTATGAACTGGGGACAATGCATGATTTAAAGTGTGGGGTAGGGAACTTTCCATGTTATCTTGGTGTTTTTAATAATCCTCCATTATTTTTCTTGGTGCATCGGTTCTTTTCCAAAGGATGAGTCTTTGAACCGGGTATAGGTTTGATAATTGAGGCAGTTGCTCATGTAACTCTTTGCCTGCTAAGCATGGTTTAGATACTTTTGAGCTTGATTTATGTGTTGTTTTCATGAATCTCTTGTTATGTTTATGCCTTGAGAGGGTGGATTACCTTACTTGTACGCTTAGGCTCATGTTTTGACTCTTAAGTATGCCATACGTTAGATCTTATCTTGCTTTCTTTTAGTTGAGTGTCAAATTTGATCCGTCATAAGTGACTTGTGTGCCATTGTCTCTGTGAGGTTTGTAGTATTCCGCGACCATTTGATATCTGGGACTTTGTTTGATTGTATGCTCTGCGAGTACAAGTCTTGCTCAGTCTAGGAAGGGAGTGCAGCGTTTCTTCATTAAGCCATTGAAGTTTTTGCCTACCTAATGTATGTTGTCCATAGTTAGCCACTTTGAGCCTTAGACTTTATTTTCTTGATAACTACATTACAAGCTAGAACCCCTTTGTTCTAAATTAACCTTCTTCTAAACCGTTGTATCGCTGTTAAGCACTAGTGGTTTGGATGAGTGGTAAACACCTAGTGTGTGGTGATATATTTTGTGTGTGGATTCTTAAAAAAAAATCTAGAGGTCTGTGTTTTGAGGAACTATTGGTAAGAACGAAAAAAAAAAGAATGAAAGAAAAGAAAGAAAAGAAGAAAACTAAAAAAATAAAAAAAAAGGAAAAATTAGACTGAGCTAGTTTTCACGAGTGAAGTACTGCATGTGGGGAGGTTCTAGTACATCTTGTGAGTCACATGGAGTTCTTTGTGAGGGTGAGTGAATTCTTCCAATTTTATGTCTCATGCTTTGTGTTAAACTTTATGCACCTCCTAGAGACACTAGAAGGGGGGGGGGGTTGAATAGTGTCCTCCGATTTTCGTTGCAAGAACCTTGTTCTTCAGTAGTAGAACAGAGTTCTTCAGTTCGTTGTTATGCAGCCTTCTACCTTAGAACACACCTCCAAACACTCACCAAAAACACAAGGATTTTTACGTGGAAAACTCCTTGCTCAAGGGAGAAAAACCACGACCCACGCTCTGGGATTTTAACACTGAATCCACTAACACAAGAGCAATGTTTCTGATTACAAACTCTGTAACCAAGGGGCTACACTCTAGACCCTAATCACTAAATAAAGCTAAACTCTAGCTTTTCCTAGTAATCACAAAGTAGTTTGCCTAATACATATGCTTCTGAGATAAGCTAATAGACAAAACAATGAATACTTGTAACCGAGACAACTTACAACTCGATAGACCTAGACAAGAGTTCTAGACTCAAATACTCTGCATGCAATCAGTTGTCTTCTTCAGTTTTCCCACATAGACAGTTCTTCAGATCGCCTTTATATGCTCTCAACTCTCTGTGTGAAAAAACCAACTTCGGCTATGTCTTCTACTTGCTTTTATACGAGTTTTGCAACCCTAGTTGAGTCCTACTGGGAATCCTCTTTAATTATGGTAATTGAAGATTCGCAGTAACTCTTTTCCATGTTGAAGTATAACTCTTGTTCATACTTCAAAGACACAGCCTGGACACCGCCTCTTTTAGTCTGACTAGGATATGTCTTCAACCACGCGCCTCTACTCCTAGTTCCACAGGGATTTGCAACCCGTAATCTTTTCGATCAAGCGTGCCCTTCAACTCAAGGACTATGTTCTTCTCATGAACCTCAGTGTCCTTCCTGTTTGTCATACTTCAAAACCAGCTCTCAACAAATTCCCCCTTTTTGATGATGACAAACAAATGTTGCTCAAGAACCTGAATAGACATAAACCAAGAAAAACAAGACTAACAGAACAATAAAAACAGATGAGTTAGGTCACAAACACCCCAACACCCCCAACACTCTTTCTTCCCCCTTTTGGCATCATCGAAAAGATTCAAAGACCTGCAGGAACCTGTCAGATTTATCTAGTCTAGAGCACAAGGCAACTCATCAGTGTCAAGAACATAGGTATATCAAAATAAGGGCCCAACAAGGAACCAAGTACTTAAACAAGAAACAGTCACAAACATAAGAAATTTAAAATCAACATCCAGAGAGTGACAGCAGCACCACTCTATTTAGTTACACAACCAAAAAAAATTGTCTTAAACATCCAAATCATGCAATCAAGGGAGAGTAGGAAAGGGTAAAGATCAGGTGGGGTAGGAAGAGATAAAGATAGGAGGACAGGACTGGAAGAATCACAGCTGAAGGTTGAAGTGCTTAACGAGTGCCTCAAGTTGCTTCGTATTCTTGGCCCTCTCCATCACCAGCTCGGCCTCATACTTGTGGCAATCAATCTTCAAGCGATCAATTTCTTGATCCTTCACCTTCAACTGTCTGTGCAGTTCTGCATTTTCTTCATTAACTTCAAGAACCATTTTCTCCAATTCCTGCACAGCACCAATGGCCTCATCAGGTCCATATTCTTCACTGTCCTCTGACTGCTCCTGCTTGACCTGCATTGGCCTTTTGGAAACCCTGCTTTCTTGGAAGAAGTCACAGTTTCTCAGCACATTAACCCCAAACTTCTGATGGATGGTAGGCTTCTTTCCTGCTTCTAAGGGCACTCCAAAACGCTCAAGAATCTGATGGATGATGTAAGAGTGCACAAGAGAGTGTGGCTTCTGATCAGTATCACAAATTCTCTTAATGTGCCTAATAATGAGCCCAGGCAAATTAATTTTCACCCCTCTGTCCATCAGATCCATATATGTCAGGTCAAGAGCACTAGCCTCACAATTTATTTCTCCCCTAGGTAGAAGGAACCTATGCACAAATTCAAACAACAGCTGATGTGCAGGCTCCATCTCCTTCTTCTCAACCTTCCTCTCCTTCCTCAATCTGGGTTTCCCTGAGAACTTTCTCACAACATCTAAGGGAGTAACTCTATCTGTTCTCTTTGGCCATTTTAGCTTGACATACCTGCAATACCCTTCAGCAGGTACATCCAGAATTACTCCCAATTCAGGTCTCCCAAATTCAATCTCCACTCCTTTCACAGTGGTAAACACCCTCCTGGCTACCACCCTGCAATTTGTATAAAACTCCCTGACTTCATCCACAAACAGCTTCCTGTCTTTGTTGACAAACAGACTCAGCCAACCCTGATTTCCTATCATCCTCAACAAAGGTTTCATATGAAACTCCTTTTCATCATCCAGAATGCTGCCTGGCAGCACCTGATGTTTAGAGAAAAAGGCTTCCCTATCCACTTCTTTTCTTTTCTTCTTACTCTCAATCTCACTGTCAGTGTCAGAATCACTGGGTTCCACATAACTCCCAGCCTCACTCTCCTGCTCTTCTTCCCTAGCACCCTTCTCCTTTTCTTCGTTCTTCTTCTCTTCTTCCCTTATCTTCACATTTGTTATTGTCCTTCCCAGCTTTTCAACCTTCTCCATCTGCGTCTTCAAAGCAGACCTAGTACCCATTCTTCTAACAACAGGCTCCCTAGCCTCTTTGTCACCTCCTTCTTCAATATCTTCATCTACCAACCTAGTTTTCAACACAGGCTTACCATCTCTCACCAATCTTCTTCTTTTTTCAGGCTCTATTCTATTTTCTTTTACAAACACCACCTCATCTTCTTCTTCCTCACCAGTCACCTTCTCATCCTCTGCCCCAAACTTTCTTTTTCTTCTTGATTTTTCTTCTTTCTTGTCACCCTCTTGCTTTTCAACAACAACTTCCTTGTTCCCTTCCTCATCAGATTCTGTCCAGCTAAATTCTGCATCCTCAGCTCCAGTAGGGTTTTGACAAGCAACTGGCTCTTGTCCCTCACCCCCAGAAGCTTCAGCAGTAGCAGGTTCAACACACTCTGGACCTTTAGGCACAGAATCCTCTAAACACACCCCTGTTCCACTTACATCTTTACTTGACTCACCAGCATCTTTTCCCAGAGATTCATCATTATCTAGTTCCCTCAACTGTTCTTCAATTTTTTCGGCTATATTTAACTCGCCTCTAGACACACTGTCTACAACACCCTGCACATCTTCTCTAAGTTCATTCTCTTTAGTTTCTTGTTCCTCCTCACGTGGGTTCCCCCTATCTATGTTGTCCCTCTGCTCAACATCTACTATTTTATCTAATTCAGCAACTAGGGTTTCAGTTTCTACAATGCCAGGACTGACTATATCAATTGAACCAACATGTGTAGATGGAATAGGGTCAGGAATTACCTCATGTAACGGTTGAGATGAACTTTGAGTAATGGGTGTCGAAAGAACGGCTCTTGATTTTAACTTCTTGACCACTTTCTTGTCCCCCTTTTTGAGAAATTTTAGGCGAGCCCTTGCAATTCTTTCAGCAAGAGTGGATGGTGGTGGTCTTTCAGACATCTTGAAGGATTTTGTAAAGATTTCTGAGTTTTGTTGACGGTTTGTCTTTTTTAGGGCTTGAGAGAATTTTGATGTTCAATCGGAAGTGGTGGATGAGATCATGAGAGATTGAAGGAGTGCTGTAGAAAGAGAAGGGGTTTTTGGTGATGTGACAATGTCTAGAGAAGGCAAGAAGTAATGAGTATAAAGAGAAGCAGCTTTTTGAACTTTTTGAGAACCGGGAGAAGTTAAGAGATTTGACGGTTATGAACTTAATTTAAATATACCCTTTTCAAGAAGTGGGGTCCAAGCAATTTAAAAGGAGTTCTATCCTAAAAAGGAATGTGTTCCTATAATTTTGGACAGTTATGAGAATATGGAGAATCTCCCATGATGCACGTACAATAGACAATTTTAATTCCAGTTGTGACAACTAGCAAATAGAGTAGATTGACTGTACCTGGACACGATTCCTCAAGTTCAGACTGGTTCCTCCTCAGTACACAGTAGGTTCTTCATGGGATCACATTATTTGTACCTCGTGCTCAAGACACTAAAAACGAGTGTACTTACTCAAGTACAAATTTAGTCCAGATAGTAATGACAAGTTTCTAACAGACACTTTTACTACTAAACTAGCCAATCACCAGGGGATTACCTGCTGGGTCATCCGTGTATTTTGGTCATCCCTAACTCCAACCTGTTCCTCTCGAACTGCACCTTGTTCAAAGCTTTGGTAAATATGTCAGCAATTTGGTCTTCAGTCCTGCAAGAATTCATAGTAATTAGACCTTTTTCTACATTGTCTCTCAGAAAATGATGTCTAATATCAATGTGTTTGGTCCTTTTGTGTTGGACTGGGTTCTTGGCAATGTTCACAGCACTAGTGTTGTCACAAAAGATTGGCACTGCCCCACACTTGATGCCAAAATCCTCCAGTTGCTGCTTGATCCATAGCAATTGTGAGCAGCATGAGGCAGCTGCCACATACTCAGCTTCAGCAGTTGACAAGGCAACAGAGTTTTGTTTCTTTGTAGCCCATGACACCAAGCAAGGACCTAAGAAGTGTGCCATCCCTGAAGTGCTTTTCCTATCAACCAAATGACCTGCATAATCTGCATCAGCAAAACCAATTAGTTCAAAAGTTCCACCTCTGGGATACCAAAGGCATAGATCCTGAGTCCCTTTCAAGTATCTCAGGATTCTCTTCACAGCTGTCAAGTGCGATTCCTTAGGTTTTGACTGAAATCTGGCACACAGTCCTACGCTGTAGACTATGTCAGGTCGACTTGCTGTGAGATAAAGAAGTGAGCCAATGATTCCTCTATACTTGGTCTCATTTGTCGAAGGAC
The DNA here is from genome assembly GCA_029990175.1 of Petunia secreta. NCBI lineage: Eukaryota > Viridiplantae > Streptophyta > Magnoliopsida > Solanales > Solanaceae > Petunia > Petunia secreta. The sequence continues at coordinate 34,830,408 of JARKIP010000022.1, forward strand.
CAAGTTCATCCATATCGAGCTTTGTTCCAGGAGCAATAGGGGTAGTCATTTCCTTAGCTCCTTCCATGTTAAACTTCTTCAACAATTCCTTGACATATTTTTGCTGGTGTATCATAGTTCCTTCCGGTGTCTGCTTTATCTGCAACCCAAGGAAGAAATTCAATTCACCCATCATGCTCATCGCAAACTCACTTCCCATCAAGTCAGCAAAACCTTTGCTCAGCTCCTCATCAGTGGCTCCAAAGATGATATCATCAACATACACTTGAACTACCAGTAGATCCTTTCCTTGCTTCTTGAGAAATAGTGTGTTGTCAATTTTACCTCTTGAAAAGCCATTTTTCATCAAGAATCCTGAGAGTCTTTCATACCAGGCTCTAGGAGCTTGCTTCAAACCATACAGAGCCTTGTCCAGTTTGTACACATGATCAGGGAATTCATTGCTCACAAAACCTGGAGGCTGCACTACATAAACTTCTTCATTCAGGTACCCATTCAAGAAGGCACTCTTCACATCCATCTGATACAGTGTGAATTCCATGTATGTAGCAAAAGCTATCAGCATTCTAATGGCTTCCATTCGTGCCACTGGTGCAAAGGTTTCATCATAATCTATTCCTTCTTCTTGACTGTAGCCTTGAACAACCAACCTTGCCTTGTTTCTTGTAACTATGCCATGTTCATCCAGCTTATTTCTGAACACCCATTTAGTTCCAATTATGGATCTGTTCTTTGGCTTAGGAACTAGGTGCCACACCTTGCTTCTTTCAAATTGATGAAGTTCCTCCTGCATAGCCATAATCCAGTCTGGATCTTCTAGTGCTTCTTTGACATTCTTTGGTTCCAAGGCTGAGAGGAAAGCAAAGAATGCACAAAAGTTCTTTAACGCTGACCTGGTCATAATTCCTGTATCCAGTTTAGATAGAACGTTCTCCAAAGGGTGAGAACTTTGGTGTTTCCATGGCTTGATCTGAATCTGATTAGAAGAACCTGCAGCATCGTCTTGAGTAGATTCTTCTTGACTTTCTTGATCTTCAGCTTCATCAGAGGTTCCCCCTGTCAAGTTGACTCCTTCATCTGACATAACTTTGCTCTCCTTTTCATCCGAGTCCTCCAGTTCATCTATGCTTTCTTCTCTTCTTAAGCCAATCACCTGATCATCTGCATCATCTTCTCCTATTTCCTTATCTGATTCATCGAACACAACATGCATACTTTCTTCTACTACTTGTGTCCTTCTGTTGAGTACCTTGTATGCCTTACTTTGAGTGGAGTATCCCAAGAATATTGCCTCATCACTCCTAGCATCAAACTTTCCCAAGGGTTCCTTGCCATTGTTGTGAACAAAGCATTTGCACCCAAAAGGCCTTAGGTGGGCAATACTTGGCTTTCTACCTCTGAGTAACTCATATGGAGTTTTGTCAAGGATAGCTCTGATGGAACACCTATTTAGCAAGTAACATGCAGTGTTTACAGCTTCAGCCCAGAAGTTTCTTGCTAGTCCACTTGACAGCAGCATGGTTCTAGCCATATCCTCCAACGACCTGTTCTTCCTCTCAACCACCCCATTTTGTTGGGGAGTTCTTGGTGCAGAAAAGTTGTGATCTATGTTGTTCCCTACACAGTACTCAGAAAATTTTGAGTTTTCAAACTCAGTTCCATGATCTGATCGAATACTGATGAGTTCAAGACTTAGCCTTTTCTGAACCACACCAGCCCAGTCTTTAAAATTCTCAAAAGCTTCATCCTTAGAGGCCAGAACAGGGTCCATGTATACCTTGAGTAGTCGTCAACAATCACGAACACAAACCTCTTTCCTCCTCTGCTCTTTACTCTCATAGGTCCACACAAATCCATATGTACCAGCTCCAGTGGCTTAGATATGCTGACCACTTTCTTTGACTTGAATGACGTTCTTACATGCTTTCCCTTTACACAGGCATCACACATTTTTATGTTTTCAAACTTCTTTCTTGGCAATCCACGAACTAGTTCCTTTGAGGCCAGCTTGTTTAATTGAGTGAGACTTGCATGGCCCAGTCTTTTGTGCCACAGCTGAGAGTCACTATCTTGCACATTCAAGCATGTCAGATTGTTTTCAGGTAAGGACTTCAGTGATGCCTTGTACACGTTGTTCACCCTTTTTCCTTCCATCACCACTTCTCCACTCTGTAGGTTCTTCACGATGCACCCTAAAGAGGAGAAGGTCACTTCGTTTCCTCTGTCACATAGTTGAGAGATGCTTAGTAAATTGTGTCTAAGACCATCCACACAATAAACATTTTCAATTGCATGCTCCAGAGATCTCCCAATCTTCCCAATGCCTACTATCTGACCACTTTTTCCTCCTCCGAAGGCAACACTGCCTCCTTGGAATGCTGCGAGTGAGAGAAAATTTCTTCTATCTCCTGTCATGTGCCTGGAACAACCGCTATCAAGAATCCAGCTTGAGTTGTTCTCCCTCACTCCAGCCTGCAAGACAATTAGAGGTTAGCCTTAGGAACCCAGACAAGCTTGGGTCCCTTCTTATGAGAGAATGGATAAATCAAATCTTGTTTGGCCCATTTGGGTAAAACACATTTCTTATTTTTGGCTCTTGCCTTGACAATATTAATACACTTTTGTTTAGTATGACCAGTTTTACCACAAAAAGTGCATAACATAGTTACAAGGTAATCCTACATATTTGCTTTTAGGATTATATGAAGGCAGGGTCTTCTTGAATCCTAAACCTTGTTTTCCTTTGTTTTGATTTTCAAGAACCCAATTCATTGCCTCTGAAGATTTATTCCATTTTGTAAGTCTGGTGAGTTCAAGTTTTGAGTTTTCAACCTTTTGATCTAAAATCCTGTTTTTCTCAATTTCTTGATACAAAATCTCATTTGTTCTTTTCAATTCATCTTCCAGAAAGGTTTGAACTTCACTCATAACTTGCTTACCATTCTTACTCTCCCTCAACTGACTACATTCCAATTCAAGCTCAGTGATCTTGGAGTTTGACACAAGAGTCTGCCCTTTCAAGACGGCATTAGTTTCTTCAAGTTCAATGTTCTGTTCTAGGAGACTCTTGTGCTTAGTTCTAAGATCACCAAGTTCTTCAATTAATTTATCTTTTTCAAGCTTTTCTTTTTCATATCCTTCAATCAATGTGGCTGTGATTAGAATTAAGTTATCAGAAGAGTATGTGTGTAAAGTTTCCTTTAGATCAGATAAACATACCTCTGCTGAACCGCCAGCTTCCTCTCCATCAGTAGCCATGAGAGCAGAGTCCTTCTTGGTGTTGTCAGCTATGTATAACTCCTTCAGTTTCTTCCATATCTCCTTGGCTGATTTACATTCCAGTATCCGTCCGAGCACATCATCTGTAAGTCCTCTTCTTAGATAGCCCTCAGCCTTGGAGTTTGCTTGTAGCCAGTCCAGATCTTGTGGATCTAGTTCTTCCACTTTCTTGGGTACCAAGACTCCATTTGCTGCTCTTTTCACTGGAACATGAGGTCCTCTTTTCACAATTAGCCACAGACTATAATCAGTTGCCTGCAAGAAATTCTTCATTTGTTTCTTCCAGTAATTGTAATGAGTCCCATCGAACATTGGTAGCTTTGATGGATCTCTCCCCCATCTGACTTCTTGAGGATTTTCTTCATCAGAACTAACATCTGTCATCCCTGCTAGTGCTAGTGGTGAGTCATCATCAGCTTCCTTCTCATGATCAGACTCACTATCAGTTGGTCCCCATGTGGCATAGAAGGCTTCTTTTCTTTTCCTTCGTTCCGCTCTAAAGTTTGGAGGCCGTCTTGACTTTTTCTTGTCTGCATCAAAATCCTTTGTGGCTTCCTTTTCCTTTTCCTTAGCAGCTCTGTTCTTCATCCATTCTATTTCCCACATCGGGCAATCCATAACAGCATGATCCTTCTTGAAGCATTTGAAACATCCAGAGTAGTCAGGACTGTCAACTATGTTCTTCCTGCTAGAGCTCTCCTTGTTTCCTCGTTTAAATCCTTTAAACCTTCCCAGATTGAGTTTTTGTCTTAATGCACTTACCATTGCAGCTTCCACTGATTGAAGATCAACGTAGTCATCAGTTTCTTCTGTTGCTTCCAGTGCAAGGGTCTTTTCCTTCTTTGCTACAGGTTTAGCCTTTGAGTCTTTCATCATCTCATGCGTCTTCAGACTTCCAACCAGTTCTTTAAGCTTAATGGATTTCAAGGGCTTTGATTCAATGATGGCTGTCATTTTTGGTTCCCATGCTTCAGGCAGCACATTTAGGATTTTTTCAACCATCTCTACTTCAGGTAATTCCATCTCCAATGATCTCATTTCGTTTGTGATCATGGTCAGTCTGGTCATCATATCCTGAATTGACTCCTTTTCACCCATTGTAAACAATTCAAATTGTCTCTTCAACATTCTTCTTTTTGAGTCTTTTACTTCTGTGGTTCCTTCGTGTGCAACCTGCAAGGCATCCCATATCTCCTTAGCCGTCTTATACGATGATACTCGATTGAACTCTTCTGGACCAAGACCACATATGACCAACCGCTTGGCCTTGTGATTCTTTTCGATCATCTTATAGTCCGTCTCATCAAACTTTTCTTTCAGTTTGGGTTCTTTTGTAGCAGTGGTTCCTTCACCGACTATTTTGGTGGGAATCAGATTTCCTTCTGAGACTATCAGCCAGAGTTGATAATCTTCAGCACATATGTAATTCTCCATCCTATTCTTCCACCATGCGTAGTATTGCCCATTGAACTGTGGAGGCCTCAGAACCGACTGTCCTTCAGTAATAGTAGGTGGTGCACTCATTCTGATCCTTCTCAAGGTGTTAGCCTTACACGAGAAGACCTGCTCTGATACCACTTGTTAAACTTTATGCACCTCCTAGAGACACTAGAAGGGGGGGGGGGGGTTGAATAGTGTCCTCCGATTTTCGTTGCAAGAACCTTGTTCTTCAGTAGTAGAACAGAGTTCTTCAGTTCGTTGTTATGCAGCCTTCTACCTTAGAACACACCTCCAAACACTCACCAAAAACACAAGGATTTTTACGTGGAAAACTCCTTGCTCAAGGGAGAAAAACCACGACCCACGCTCTGGGATTTTAACACTGAATCCACTAACACAAGAGCAATGTTTCTGATTACAAACTCTGTAACCAAGGGGCTACACTCTAGACCCTAATCACTAAATAAAGCTAAACTCTAGCTTTTCCTAGTAATCACAAAGTAGTTTGCCTAATACATATGCTTCTGAGATAAGCTAATAGACAAAACAATGAATACTTGTAACCGAGACAACTTACAACTCGATAGACCTAGACAAGAGTTCTAGACTCAAATACTCTGCATGCAATCAGTTGTCTTCTTCAGTTTTCCCACATAGACAGTTCTTCAGATCGCCTTTATATGCTCTCAACTCTCTGTGTGAAAAAACCAACTTCGGCTATGTCTTCTACTTGCTTTTATACGAGTTTTGCAACCCTAGTTGAGTCCTACTGGGAATCCTCTTTAATTATGGTAATTGAAGATTCGCAGTAACTCTTTTCCATGTTGAAGTATAACTCTTGTTCATACTTCAAAGACACAGCCTGGACACCGCCTCTTTTAGTCTGACTAGGATATGTCTTCAACCACGCGCCTCTACTCCTAGTTCCACAGGGATTTGCAACCCGTAATCTTTTCGATCAAGCGTGCCCTTCAACTCAAGGACTATGTTCTTCTCATGAACCTCAGTGTCCTTCCTGTTTGTCATACTTCAAAACCAGCTCTCAACACTTTGCTATTATTATTCTTCTATCTGTGTGGGATGATCTCTTTTGTTATGGTGAGGACACATGAGTCACGATGGATAGGTGTACTTATTAGACATCTTGACTAAAGTGAGAGCGAAAGTCTAAAAAGTTGGTTTTAGAGAGTCAGATCTTGAGGCTAGGATGTTACGAGTCAAGCTCTAATTATTTTAAAAGTTCTTGGCATTAGAGAGCTAGAGAGTACTTAAATTGAGTTCTAAGTTGACGAGCCATTGCTAAGAGTAGAGAATAGTAGGGATGGTGAAGAGCTTTAAGTTTTCTCGAGGACGAGCAAAGATTCAAGTGTGAGGTGTTCCTTTGTAGGGAGAGTGAACATTAATGTTTAAAGTTAGAGTTTTAGTTCAAACTTGTTTTAGAGGTTATGGAAATTGGACATGCAGCCTTGTTGTGGCTAGCTTGCCACATGCTTTGCATAAGACATCTTCTCATTCATAGACTGTGGCTTGCTTGTGGTCCCTAATTAAAATGCATGACTTAATGGTAAGATCTTTAGGCACTTAAATATATATCCTTCGGTATCTGCCACAAAGTGTAGCAACTGTCGATTTTAAGGAGTCTACTTAGATTATTTTGCAGGATGGTAAAGTCATAACACTCAGTGGGACACGAATTCAAGTAGTAGATAGATGCGTCTCCAATGCTACTAAGTTAGGTTCCCATTATCTTACGGGTAAGCAAAACTTATGGATGAATCAGGGTAATTGTGAAGGCAGTGCACATGTTTTTTTCTTTCAAGAATTAGATTATTTTTAGCTCTTATATCTATAAGAGGGAAGTTTTCAGTGGGTTTGTAGAGATTAGAGATCTACTGCTTTAGGTATTGGTGATTCACCTTCTCCCAAACATATATATATATATATATATATATATATATATATATATATATATATATATGATTTTTATTATCCACTGAATCGTGTTTGAGTTATTGGGCATTTCGTAATTATCTAGGCGTAGCCCCTCCTAACAAAGGTCAATAGAGGGGGACTGGACCTTAGGAGATTCATCAATGATCATTTCTTCCCGATCAAGAAGTATGGAGGGGTGAATTTGGATTGCAGATTTGTTGCTCCATCAATTGGGAGGAAAATTAAACGTTTAAAGGGGTTGGAGAAACATAGTGAGGTGCTAGAGCGTTTCCTTTTCTAGAGAGGGAAAACTTTAGTTAGGGGTATTAGAAGTTACTCCTTATTAGATATAGATAGTTAATTAGGAAACTATTTTTCTTCTTTACTGACACATACAAAAAATATAATAGAATATGTCTTATTTACCCATGAAAAACATGTTCCAGAAAAAGAAATCCTTCCTACAAAATGCAGCCTAAATCTTACACCTGCAGCAGCCACAAGGTTACAATGACTAAATGCGTTTACTAGAAGAAATTACATCTAATCAACATCAACAATATTAATCAAACAATTCTGGGCCCTCCATTTATGTCACAAATTAATTGCTAGTAGGAATAGAAGTAATAGCATTTCAGCGTGGGAATAGCATCAAATTTCATCATTTTACAGTGACCAATAGGCATATTTGGAAACTACTACCCTCCTAATGTACTAGCACTATTTCACGATACTTTAGGGCAATGACATATGCATGCATGCATGTCATGTCTGCAAACATAATGATGCATGTTTGTCATTGCATGAATGAATCAAACACAAAAGGTCAGAAACTAGTATTTTATGATCTATGTTGTTTTTAGCCTATTTATGAAAATTCATGTAAAAATTACACTTATGAGTAAAGACAACAACAACGAAACTTTTCCAAATACCAAACATGTGAGTGTAAAATTTATAAATAATCATAGAATCTTCCTTTTAATCGAGAGCTCCACTAAGTCGACAAAACCTTCTAATAACCTTAGTTTTAATACTACTATTAATTTAGGGAGCCAAATCCATATTCACAGAAATTTGTCTCTATTTACACGTGAGAAGACGAGGAAATGTTTGAAAGAAAAAATGTTTTGAAGGCTTGTGATAACCTCACTTTGCAACATACTGATAATAGCCAAAACCCTTCTACAGTCCTATAAGCTCTTCTATTATATACCTTAAATCTAGATTTTAAATTTAACTTGACGAAACTTTTACACCATAATACGACGACTTAAACGAGCAAATACATGATAAGTTCTCTTGGAAATCTGGTTTTCCGATTCCCATTTACCACATAGAAGTATATCAAAAGCTAGTTCATCTGAGATAACTTCATTTTAATTTTTAATCCACTTGCATAAATAAAGAATTCACGAATTTTTATTTTTCAGTGTAAGGCGAATAGGACCGGCTAACAAGTCACGGGTACCATAACTTGTGGTATGGTATTAATTAAAAACATTAACAAATTGTATGGATGATGTTACACCTTAATATAGATGATTAAGCTTTAAACATTTTATTATATTTAGTGGAGATAATTTTGTGACTTTAAAACATAGAATGAAAATGAGATAAAGTGAGAGAAGATTAAAAATAAAAAAATGAAAAGAATGGAACAAAAGCACCTGTAATAAGGGTCCCATGCATTGTCTCCTAAGTGGACTGAAGATGTGATTTTCATCTTTCCTCTACACTATTTACTTAGTTTCTCCTTTATTCATCCTCCTTTCTCTTTTTGTACTAAATTTTCTTGCTAGAAATACACATGAATCCTTCAAATATAGACATGGCAAAGGAGCTGTCCGAAGGATCATCAAAGAATATAGCACCATTAAGTCGATATGAGTCACAAAAGAGGAGAGACTGGAACACTTTTGGACAATACTTAAAGAATCAGAGACCACCAGTTCCATTATCACTTTGCAATTGCAACCATGTTCTTGAATTCCTTAGATATCTGGACCAATTTGGAAAGACTAAAGTTCACTTACATGGGTGTGCTTTTTTTGGACAACCTGATCCACCAGCACCTTGTACTTGTCCTCTAAGGCAAGCTTGGGGCAGTCTTGATGCTTTGATAGGGAGACTTAGAGCTGCTTATGAAGAAAATGGAGGCTCACCGGAGAATAATCCCTTCGGAAATGGTGCGATTCGTCTTTATTTGAGAGAGGTGAAGGAGTGTCAAGCTAAGGCAAGAGGGATTCCATATAAGAAAAAGAAGAAGAGGAAGCTAAATAACCCTAGTAAGACAATTGGTGCTGCTGCTAGTGATCGACATAAGAATTTGATGCAAGCTAGCTAAAAATATGTAAGTGTATTCTCTGGGCTTAAGTTTGTATGCACTAATGATGTGAAAGATATATTTGTACAATCATAACTTTAAAAAATCTTTATGATAAACAGTAATTAAAAATCTGCCAACAATTATAACTAAATTGCAATAATAGGTTAAACTACGACATTTGGCATAAAATAATCTTTGATGTTGTAGTATGTAGCTTAGATCTTTACGACTTGTATGATTTGCCTAATTCCTTGAAGTTTTATTGAAGTTTCAGCTGTAATATCAACAGCTGTTCTTGAAATAAACATCAAGAAAATGGTAAAGAAACTGAATTTTTGTAGAATTTTGGAAGATTTATAAGTAGAAGGTATGTTAAATTACCACTGGGTAAGTGACTTCTGTTTAGACCTCGGGCGTCAAGTTCCATTTTTAAGGTAAGTGATGAAGACGAGAAATAGTAGGAATAACAAGCTCTCGTCTCTTTACTTAAATTTTTGGGGTACTATAGGTAAGATCTATTGATTCTATTGCATATTCTAGTAAGATATTAAGAAATCTTTCTCATATTTTCTCCCTTTATATCTCACTCTCTTACCATGTAAAAACAGTTCATTACTTTCAAAGTCGAATGGCTTTTTTTCTCTTGTAAAATATGTTTGTTTTGTTTAGTTCTTGGCCCTTAAAAGATTTGGCAAGATCTTGTGTCCTCGTGAATAGTCATATGATGTTACTGTGCATGTGGTTGGAGTAATTTTGATGTGGAAACAAAACAAGGAATGCCCATATTTGTCTTCGACTTTTGAATTCTATAATTTATAGAATCTTTTGTCTCCAACAAACGTTCAATCATTACTACAAAAGTTCCAGACGAATATACAGATGATATAAGCACATACATTATGCTTACCTTTTGTGCGTAGGTTTTGGCAGTAAAGCCTTTCTCACCTTATTTGTCTATAAATATAGTCACTTATGTTGGTGAAGAATATATATTCATGTAGTCCTTTCGCAGCTTGTTATGTTCCTCCTTAGGAATTCTCTAGTCTTCTTTGAGCTTTTGATGATAATCTCTTGTCAAGAGTATCATAGACGTTCAACAGATATACAAAAGCAATTATCTTATTTACGCTTTGAAGTTCATAGTGGTGCATGATTCTTTCTGATATGATTCAATATTAAGATAAATCCACCGTGTGAGTTTCATTCAAGAGGAGAGTCCTCAGTATACAGAAGATGTGACTTGTCTAGGGCAAGGGTTAGAAGAGTTTGAACGGTGTAGGATTAATCTATTCCTCTCTTTTCACAGCTACATACATAATTCAAAAAGTGAATCCAAACTAAGAAATATTTAGAATTTTCCTAACACTTGTGGCACATGCAACTGTGGAGAAACCATTGTAAGCTTGTTCCTCAAATCATGGCTACAATCCGATCAGTAGAGCTAATTAATATAGTGAACTTACAAATCTTCAATGCTACTTTTCTTGGACAAAATGAAAATCAAAGTCAGCGTGCTTAGTGAAATAGCGATTATATTATATAAGCATACAAAATCACAAGAATATGGATGGATGGATGCAGTAGAGCCTTCAATCTTGATATTCTCTCTTCATTTCCTCCTTTTGATGTTAATTGTTCCAAAAGTCACGTCTAATTGAGTTTAATGATGTGTTTACAGTGTAGGAATCACCATACGATAGAATTACCTTGTAAAATCCATTTTGAACTCGGTTTGGTAATTTTTTATCATGCACGGTTTGCTGCATGTTGTGATGCACGTCGTGCCTTTCTAAATTCTCTGAGATTCTATGAAAACAAGATGCAGGATTTTTCCGCAATGCAGTGTGGTGTGCTTTCACTGTTTTATGCATTTTTTTGTTCCTTCTTCATCCGACCTTCGTTCGCTCAACCCTCGGGCTTGTATTGTTCAAAGCCTTTGATTCTATCAATCATGCTCCAAGAATGTCTTATATCATCAATGTAATTCCTATAACATAAAACACACCAAATGAGAGAAATTTTATTCAAAGTACTAACAAATATTGCAAGTAGAAGCATGAGCACGAGGTAAAAGTAGGAGAAATATAGCTACATCTAGCCTCGTATCAATATTTAACAATTACAAAAGGCATTTATAGTATGTAAAGTAAATACAATATCTTCCTTCTAATTGTACAAGTTATATCTATCATTCCCCTCATACGATGCGGAGTCTTGATAATTGCCGAGCTTGTCCTGCATGAATAAAATTCGAGGATAGGGAAGAGATTTCATCAGTACATCTGCTAGTTGGTCAGTGCTCTGCACATAGCAAACTAGCAAAACACCAGGTGCAACCTTCTCTCCACGCAGAACCCAATTCATTCACTAAAACGAACAAAGATCCTGACTCAAAAAGGATAATGGCAGGTAAATACAATTCTCTTATTGCCAATAATATTTGGCACTTGGTCTTACCTCCTACGAATACTAATGTAATTGGTTGTCATTCGGTATATAAAGTGAAACAAAAATCTAACCGCTCACTTGAACGGTATAAGGCTTGATTAGTGGCTCAAGGTTACAATAAAAATAACAGACTAGACTATGACCAAATGTTTAGTCCGGTGGTGAAACCAGTCACTATTAGGAGTATTTTTGTTTTAGCGGCATCTAAGGTTGGACAATTCATTAATTAGACGTTAAGAGCACCTTCTTACATATCACTCTTAATGAACTGGCCTGGTATATGTGAAATAGCCTACTCATTTTATTCATCCACAGTTCCATATCATGGTTTCCGGTTGAACAAAGCCCTATATTGCTAAAAACTGGTGGGGGAATACAAACCCAAGTGTAATAAAGAAAGAAAAGGAAAGCTGTAAGAAAAGACAGAAAGTCAAAGAAAGAAGAAAGAGAAAAGAAGAAAAAGACAAAATGAATTAAATGCAAGAAGAGAAAAGAATGAAAATTGTATGTGCAGCAAAATGAACAGAAGAATAACAGGCGCCTACAATTGAAAAGTAGGTGCCGCATATGCAGAGAAAAATGGGCACTTTCACATTTGTGAAATTTGCCTATAAATAGGCAGAATATTCGGCATTGCATATCATCTCCTCACAACTTTCTCTTCTTTCTTTTAGTGAAATAAAACATTCTCTCTATGGTAGTGGACGTAGGAAAAAATTGCCGAACCACGTAAATCTTGTATCTTGTCTTGTCTTGTGAATTTTATTACTTTGATCATTTAAATATTTTCCCTTCCACTAGCCTAGCACGCTTCCCAATAACTGGTATAAGAGCACAGACAGTGTATTTTTGGTAGAGGAGACTGTGTTGGCATAGTACTATTCACATAAGTTTTTTTTTTTTTTTTTTTTTTGTGAAAATATGGCTATGGATGAAGGGAAAGTTAAGATTGACAAATTCAATGGCAAAGATTTTGGTTTCTGAAAAATGCAGATAGAGGACTATCTGTGCCAGAAAAAATTGCATTTACCTCTGACCGAGGTAAAACCAGAGAGTACGGCCAAGGCAGATTGGGATCTATTAGATCGCCAAGCTCTTGGTGTGATTAGGTTGACGCTGACACGAAATGTGGCTTTCAATATTATTAATGAAACGACCACCTCAGGCTTGATGACAGTGCTATCAAATATATATGAGAAGCCATCAGCTTCAAACAAAGTATATTTGATGCGCCGCTTGTTCAACTTAAAGATGGCAGAAGGTGCATCTGTCACGGAACATATCAATGAGTTTAATACAATTTTAACTCAGTTGAGTTCTGTCACTATCACATTTGATGACGAAGTCAAGGCGCTGATTTTACTATCATCCTTACCAGAGAGTTGGTATGCAACTGTAACTGCAGTCAACAGTTCGTCGAGAAATTCCAAGCTCAAATTGGATGATATTCGGGACTTGATTCTAAGTGAAGATATTCGCCGGAGAGAATCAAATGATTCCCCAGGATCTGCTTTAAACAACAAAAGCAGGGGAGAAGCAGCCAGAGGAGACAAAGTCAAGGACGTGGCAGATCAAATTCGAGGAGAAGAGGTCAATCCAAAAATCGCAAAGACATTAATTGTTGGAATTGCGATAAGAAGGGTCATTACAGCAGTCAGTGCAGAGAATCAAAGAAAAAGAAAGATCATCAAAAGGATGATGGTTCAGCAAATGTTAGTGCTGAACAAGTTGGTGATGCACTAATTTGTTGCGTAGACAGTCCAGTTGAATCGTGGATTCTGGACTTGGGTGCATCTTTCACTGTACCCCATGCAAAGAATTATTTCATAATTATGCTGCTGAAAAATTCGGCAAGGTTTATCTCGCTGATGATGAACCTTTAGATATTATGGGGAAAGGTGAAGTTCATATAAAGACTGCACAAAGGATGCTGTTGAAGTTGCAAAATGTGAGACATGTTCCGAGTCTCAAGAAAAACCTGATATGCATGGGTCAAATAGACAGTGAAGGATATACAACAGTGTTCGGTGACGGATCATGGAAGATAACCAAAGGAAATTTTGTTATACCACGAGGCTCCAAGAAAGGAACACTGTATGCAACTGCAATACAGATGGACATTGTAGTAGCTGTTGACAGTGACCGCAACTCAGCAATGTGGCACTGAAGGCTCGGGCACATGAGTGAGAAGGGAATGAAGCTGCTAGCATCCAAGGAAAAGTTGCCAAACCTCAAGCATGTTGAACTATGTTTGTGCGAAGATTGCGTCTATGGGAAACAAAAAAGAGTTAGTTTCTCAAAGGCAGGAAGAACACCAAAGAAGGAAAAGCTGGAACTAGTGCACACTGATGTGTAGAGACCAGCTCCTGTAAATTCTCTTGGAGGCTCACGCTATTATGTCACCTTCATTGACGATTCCACAAGAAAGGTATGGGTTTATTTTCTGAAAAATAAAATCTGACGTATTTGCTACCTTTAAAAGGTGGAAAGCTGAAGTTGAAAATCAGACGGGGCTAAAGTTAAAATGTCTGAGGTCAGACAATGGAGGAGAATATGATAGTCAAGAATTCAAAGCATTTTGCTTTGAGAATGGGATCAGAATGATCAAGACAGTTCCTGGAACACAAGAACAAAATAGAGTAGCGGAGAGGATAGACAGAACCCTGATGAACGAGCAAAGAGTATGAGAATACATTCAGGCTTGCCAAAATGCTTTTGGGCAGAAGCTGTTCACACGACAGCTTACCTGTTAAATAGGGGACTTTCAGTATCGCTGAACTTCAAAATTCCTGAGGAGGTATGGACAGAAAAAGAGGTAAATCTCTCGCATCTGAGAATCTTTAGTTGTGTTGCTTATGTACATGTAAACTCCAATGATAGAGATAATCTTGATCCTAAAGCCAAAAAATGTTTCTTTATTGGCTATGGTGATGATAATTTTGATTATAGATTTTGGGTTGACCAGAATAGAAAGATCATAAGATACATGGACGTCACTTTCAATGAAAATGTGATGTACAAGGACAGGCTTGGAGTAGAACTGGCTAACACCAGGAGACCAACAACTGAGTTGGAAGGAATCTCAGAGAATGACGTGGCTGGAAAGGACGAAGCTGATTCTGAAATTAGAGATGCAGAACCAGAAGTTGGATCAGGAACAGAATCAGAACCGGAGATGGAATCAGAATCAGAATCTGATCTGGAACTTGAACCAAATTTTGGATCAGTTACTCTGGAGCCTATATTAAGGAGATCTAAAAGAGTATCTAAAGCTCCTAATAGGCTTTCTTTATCCCTTCATTATTTACTTCTAACTGATGCAGGAGAACCAGAGCATTTCAATGAAGCAATGCAGGTGAAGAACTCTGACAAGTGGAAGTTGGCGATGAAAGAAGAAATGAATTCTCTTCATAAGAATGAAACATGGACACTCACAGAGTTACCAAAGTGAAAGAATGCATTGCCGAAAAAATGGGTGTACAGGGCCAAAGAAGAGCATGATGGTAAGAAAAGATACAAAGCACGATTAGTAGTAAAAGGCTTTCAGCAGAAAGAAGGAATTGACTACACTTAGATCTTCTCTCCTGTAGTCAAATTAACTACTATCAGGTTGGTGCTAAGTATCGTAGATGCAGAGAATTTGCATATGGAGCAGCTAGATGTCAAAACTGCTTTCTTACATGGTGACCTTGAGGAATACATCTACATGAAGCAACCTGAAGGTTTTCAAGTCCCTGGTAAAGAAAATGTTGTATGCAGGTTGAAGAAGAGTATGTATGGTCTGAAACAGGCTCCTAGACAGTGGTATAAGAAATTTGATGGATTCATGAATAACAATGGGTTCAAAAGATGTCAGATAGACCATTGTTGCTATATCAAAAATCTTAATGAATCCTATATCATTTTGTTGTTGTACGTTGATGATATGCTAATTGCAGGATCTAGCATAGATGAGATCAACATGGTTAAGCAACAGTTGGCGGAGGAGTTTGAAATGAAGGACTTAGGACCACCTAAGCAAATGCTTGGGATGAGGATTAGCAGAGATAGGTCCGAAGGAACCTTAAATCTATCTCAAGAAAAGTACATACAGAAGGTACTTAGCAGGTTCAGTCTTCATGATGCAAAGACTAGAAGCACTCCACTAGGAAGCCACCTCAATCTGTCTAAGGAGCAATCACCAAAGACAGGTGAAGAAAGGATATACATGTCGAAGGTACCGTATGCTTCAGCAGAAGCAAGCTTGATGTATGCTATGGTTTGTACCAGACCCGACATAGCCTATGCAGTTGGAGTTGTCAGCAGATACATGTCAACCCCAAGAAAAGAGCATTGGGAAGGGGTAAAATGGATCTTGTGATACCTCAAAGGCACTTCAGGTATGACACTTTGTTTCAAAATGAGCAATATTATCTTACAAAGTTTTTTTGATGCAAACCTAAGCGGTGGGCTGGATAGTCGAAAAAGTACCACAGGATATGTGTTTATTTTGGGTGGTACTGTTGTTAGTTGGATGTCCAAACTTAAAAAAAGTGTTGCCTTGTCTACCACCGAAGCTGAATACATGGCAATATCAGAAGCTGCAAAAGAGATGATTTGGCTCAAGAACTTTCTGGAAGAGTTGGGCATAAAGCAGGACGATTGTACACTCTTCAGTGATAGTCAAAGTGCAATTCATCCAGTGTTTCATGCAAGATCAAAGCATATCCAGCTGAAGTATCATCATATTCGGGATTTGATAAGTGATGGAATTCTCTCACTGAAAAAGATACCAGGATCAAAGAACTCCACAGACATGCTGATCAAGGCCGTTGGGAGTTGATAAGCTGAGGTTGTATATCGCCTCAGTTAGCCTTCAAGACTAGTGAAATGGAGGCACCACACAGAGAACATGTAATATTTCTTTTCTTTAATGTACATGGGTTTGAGGGAGAGATTGGTGGGAAAATACAAATCCAAGTATAATAAAGTAAGAAAAGGAAAGCTGTAAGAAAAGAAAAAAAGTCAAAGAAAGAAGAAAGAGAAAAGAAAAAAAAGACAAAATGAATTAAATGCAAGAAGAGAAAAGAATGAAAACTGTCTGTGCAGCAAAATGAACAAAAGAATAGGAGGCGCCTACAATTGAAAAGTAGGTGCCGCATATGCAGAGAAAAATGGGCACTTTCACATTTGTGAAATTTGCCTATAAATAGGCAGAATACTCGGCAGTGTATATCATCCCCTCATAACTTTCTCTTCTTTCTTTTAGTGAAATAAAATATTCTCTGTGTGGTTGTGGACGTAGGAAAAAATTGCCGAACCACGTAAATCTTGTGTCTTGTCTTGTCTTGTGAATTTTATTACTTTTATCATTTAAATATTTTCCCGTTCCACTAGCCTAGCACGCTTCCCAACATAAAACAAGCTCCACGATATGGTTTTATCGATTCACCTCTTTTCTTCTCAAACATGGTTTTAGAAATAGTTTGGCTGACAATTCTCTTTTACTTACAAATCCTCTTCTGACACAGTCATTCTTCTTTTGTACGTGGATGTCACCTTATAGCTTCATCTTATGCCTTTTACTTTGGATTATAATCAAGACCCTTATGTCTGAGTTCTTTACGAGGGATCTAGGTCTATCTAGTTAACTTTTTTCTTTTAACTTTTGTTTCTACATGTAAGGGTCGTTATTTCATTAGCCAATGGAAGTACATCCGTGATCTTCTTGAACGTGCAAGTTTTTTATCTTGTAAACCAGTTACTACTACTTTATCTTCTAAGTCTTTACTTCTGATACCTCTCCTCCATTTTTTAGTTCTATGGTATTCTTGTTGGTGGACTTCAATACTTAACATTTACTCGTCCATACATTGCTTATGTTGTTAGTCAGGTTTAAAAGTTCATGCATTCTCCCTTTATTCATTCTAGATATCTCCACGGTACTCAGATACAATGCCTGGTCTAGCTATAACCTTTTGTTTCTAAAAGAACCATGACACTAAATTTTGTCCAAGATAAACACAATAACCATCAAGCTAACCAATCCATAATGCATCAGGAAATGTAATAAAGTAGTAGCTAAAGAAACATATGGAGGAAAGTGCAACCCAAGATTCATAGTACTCTTAATGTGCTATCTGGTCTCCCTAAAACTTGTTCACAAAGGAGCAAACAAGTGGCCTAGTAGTAAGCACATGCATACTGAAGAGAACTAGTGAGACTTCTATACTTGGCCAGATCGGAGAACGAAGGATTGTCATGTTCAGATATCTGTAGTCTATCACATGAGATACAAAAGGATATTTATACTATCCTATCACATTCACTTACATATTTCATATTTGAAGCCTGATTTTAAAGTCAGAGTAGTACCTGTTACAAGATTATCCCTAACAAAGGCCAACCATATTATGAAGTCGTGCGCTAGGAGAATGTTAGTTATTGTCAAACGTTGAACAGCCTTCTGCGTGAACTAAAAATGTTATCAATGGTGCAAACTACTAGTGTTTGGCAAGAGTTCGAAGGGAATAGTCAAATTTAGGGAAATTGATGTTGATTGGTATATGGTGGCTAACTGAAAAATCCCAACAAAATCTAACAGCATTTCAATATCTACTAGCCACTCTGTCAATCTCTAGGACTCGATGCCATATTAAATCTTGACACATTATTGAAGAATTAAATTGGAAATGCCTGACTTCATTGATCATAATGTGATATTTTTAGTTGAAGGACTTGGGTTGATTTACAAGATAAGTATAGGTATAATACAAAAGGATAGCCTTCTAAATTATCC
This sequence comes from Petunia secreta, assembly GCA_029990175.1. NCBI lineage: Eukaryota > Viridiplantae > Streptophyta > Magnoliopsida > Solanales > Solanaceae > Petunia > Petunia secreta. Next base: position 34,848,614 of record JARKIP010000022.1, read on the forward strand.
TAGGGATTCCGAGATATACTTACCTCAATTTGAATTCCTCTAGCGATAGATGGTCCGACCAATTATCTCATATATTAGACGCAAAACTGTTGTCAAGTTTTTCATATTTACTACAAGATTTTCGTTAACCTGCTTGTAGTTTTAGTCTACTACAATATTTAACAACCATCTTGGTTTCTCTGTTTTTTTTTTTTTTTTTTTTTTTTTTTAGTGAGGGATACGATTAGATAATTTTGAGCGCCGTGACACACTATATGAGATCTTAAGACAGTGATTAAGTAACAATTCAGTTGATTTATTGCAGAAAGAGTAGACAAAAGAAAAGGAAGAAAGAAAGAAAGAGTTCCAAACAGTAGTATTACATTTAGAAGGGAGCAAATGAAATAGAAGCAAGAGGGATTCACTGATAATTAGTTTACGCTATAAATAGAGTTGTCTTGTTCCTGATCAACATTCTTCTTGTTGAGCTACTGTAGTAAGTCTGAAACAATCTAAGAAAATGCCTTCTACAAGCAAATGCCAAAAAGCAAAAGAATTCAACAAGGAAAAGAGAAAGAACCCAACTCTTTGGGAGGAACAGAGGACTGGTTTAATTTATGGAACAATCCTTGTTATCTGCTCTTTTTTTTTCTGGTAGATGTGATCAGGCTACTTGGAAGATGAGACCGTTGAACCCTTTGTCCATTCTCTTACGTGTATGCCTAATTCATTTAAATAGGTCAAACAAGTTGGGATGTTTTTCACTTGTATTCTAGATCTTCTCTTAGATATAATACCATGATGAAGTGGTAAATTATCTCACCAAAAAGCTTAAATTGTTAAAGATAGCACATTCTACGTATTTATTTATAGTGTATATGTTAGAGTATTTCATTTCGTTCTCTTATATAGACAGACTATTCTTTCTTTCCGACCTACGTAAAGCTAAGCTAGATTCCATTGCATTACTTAATGACAACACCTAGCTAGCCTAGAATGACTAACAAAAATGTGTGTACCACTACTTTTCATGCATATCTCTACATCATACAATATCAAACTGTTTAAGTTTTTTCTTTTATTTTCTTTTTTCTTTCTGGATGATTCTTGCTTTACATTTACCAAATTCATTGCAGATATAAGGTTGTCATGATGTAATATCTTAGATAAGAAGATGCTGCTGCCTACGAGAAGTCAAATGTCTACTTGAATACTAGCTAGCTATCTTGCTAGGTTTTCTGATTTGTATGTTAAATTTACATATTGGAGTCTTAATCTTAAATAGTTTAGTTAGATAATAATTTTGTCAGTGAAGAAGGCCGGAAAAACTGTCTTTCGGAAAATTGTGAAAAGGAGGAGCTTTCCACTGCTTTTGTCTCCGAGAAATCAATATACTTGAGATATTAATTTCTGCAAGACTTATATAGATGTAGTTACATATTCAGTATCCTTTCAGCACTTGGTTATATACAGTAAGGCACTTTTATTTAGTGTATTGAGTAAATGTTATACATCTACTCTATATTATTTTGTTGGCTAAGGGGTTTTACTTATTAATTTGTTTTCTTCTTTCCTTCTTCTAATTCTTTCTTGTATCTTGGCTATTGGTTAAGGGGTTTTACTTCTTAATTTGTTTTCTTCTTTCCTTCTTCTAATTCTTTCTTGTATCTTGGCTATGTGTGTTTCCAGTCGATAGAGATATGGTGAACATTATATTGATGCTTTTATATTTTCCGTTTTCTCCTTTTACGCATGTTTTACAAATAATGGCATAAAAATAATGTTAACATACACGGTAAAGTATAATTTAATCTCCTTTGCAGTTTTAAGTTTTTAGGGGAATGTCTTTTAAACTTTCGTTTTGAAACATAATGTGTTATATTCCTAGATCTGTAATAGCAATTTGGTAATAAAAAGTTTCAGTTACCGAAAAAAAAAATTACCCCAGTATCATTCTAGGTACAGTCAAACCTCATTATAACAGTTCCTCATTATAACAGCATTTCAGTATAACGACCTAATTTTCTCTAGAACCGATTTTTCATGTTATATTTTACCTCTCTATAACAGCATTCTACCTATAACGACAACGACATTCACTATAGCGGAACGCTCTTTGTAAAATTACCTCTCTATAACAGTCATACTCAAATTTTACGTAATTATATTTTGTAAGAGATATATTATGTATGAAACAAAATACAAAATATAATTATTTTGTACCATAGATATATTTTTCTTTTCACATTCATGCAATAAAAAAAAATTATATCAAGTATGTATAATTTGACAATGGAATAACTTTCGTACTTACCAGTGGTAACAATATTTCTGTTAACCTCATCATGAACCAAATCAAGAACTATGAGAGAAGCTCGGGTCAACTGGTAAACACCGACAAGAGTTTTTTCTTAGTTCCCCCTAAGACCTGTGCGAACAGAATTAATAGACTTAGGGATTGTACTGGCTTTATGGACAAAGACTTCCCTTTCACATATCTCGGATGCCCTCTTTATGTGGAAAGAAAGAAAATTACTTTCTTTGACAACATGGTAAGCAAAATGGTGAAAAGGCTCAATGGTTAGCATGGTAAATTTTTATCTTTTGGAGGTAAAGTTGTTTTAATTAACAGTGTTCTTCAATCATTGCCTATTTATACTTTATCTGCCTTGTGTCCCCAAAAGGGACTCTAAATTTTATTGAAAAATATTTTACAAATTTTTTTTGGGATTCTAATGGTGATAAAAAGAATTACCACTGGAGCTCTTGGAAAAATCTTTGTACTTCAATTGCTGAGGGGGGAATTGGCATTAGATCAATGCACGATATTTGCACAAGTCTTAATATGAAAAGATGGTGGAGATTTAGATCCTCGCCTTTTTTATAGGCTTCGTTTTTTAGTAAGAAATATTGTTCTAGATCACATCCTTCTTCTAAAGTGCTTGTCTCAGGAAATTGAAATGCTTGGAGGAATATGCTACAAGTTAGGAAATTCAAACGACCATTAGCTAAGGTGGTGTCAAATGGTGCTAAAAGTTACAAAGTGTTGGTCAATAATTTCATGGTGGATTGTTCCTGGAACTATAACAAACTGAAGGAAGTCCTTCCAGATGAAATAGTTCAACATGTTACAACTATTGAAATTGGAAATCAGGGAAGACCAGACCAAGTATTCTGGAATCTCACAGAAAATGAAACAGCAAGCAATTAGAAGCCGTAAGCCCAAGCAACCCTTCATTAGTAAGGTTTGGCATTCTTGTATTCCTTTTAAAGTATCGTTTCTTTCTTGGAGACTTTGGCATGGCAAACTTCCCTTTGATGATGTTATTATAAAGTTTGGGAAATATATAGTTTCTAAATGTAACTACTGCTCTAGTCCCAATAATGAAACAATTAACCATGTTTTCATTGAAGGAGAAGCAGCTAGTTACATTTGGAATCTAAATGGCTCCCCGCTAGGTGTTAAATTTCAGTATTTTTTAGTTAGGTATTTTTTAATTACTTGGTGGAAAATGAGATATACTAATGATGTACATAACCTTGTTCTTAATATCACTTATGTTATCACTTGTTGGATTATTTGGAAGGAGAGATGTTCATGTAAATATGGCAATCAAAAGAAATTCAACTTCTTCAAGATGGAAAAGACATTTATTGGATAGTTGCGGCAACAGTAGCCAAAGTCTATCCAAATTGCAAGCTCCCAGGGCATTGAATCAACTTTGTGATACTTTATTGAAGATATATAAAATTCTCAAAATCATCACTATTTATTGGCAACAACCGAAAATAGGATCCTTCAAATTAAATACTCATGGAAGCTTCATCGAAGAAAAGAGTATAACTAGCATTTGTGGAGTGCTAAGAGACGACAAAGGAGATCTTAAAATGGTCTTTTCCTTTCCTATAAAAAGTAATAACACTAACTTTGTCGAGGCAAGCGCAGTTAATTTTGGAGTAAGTTGGTGTATACAAAATGGGTACACTAATTTTAATGTTGAGATTGATTGTATGCTGGTTGCTACTATGCTTAAGGAGAGAACAGATATCAATTACAAGATGAACAAGATCATAGAAGATACTCACAATATTATCAAGCGAGCGAATGCTCAGGTCAACCATTGTTTTAGAGAGGCTAACTAAGTTGCAGACTGGTTAGCAAAATAAGCTACAAGGATGGAAGAAGGCACTTTCTATTTCACTGTTCAACAACTACCTAAAGGTGCAAGAACTAGGTACCAACTGGATAAAAGTCAAATACCGAGTATTAGAACAAAATATGATAAGGCTACTTTTTTTGTTAGTTAAAAGTCCTAGATTCTCTAAGTCATTGGGAAGGGCAGCTTGTTCTCCCTTCGTCTTTTTTGAAAGGATAGATGCTTATCCTTTGTGTTGTAATATAGAGGTAAGGCTATATCTCCATCTTGTTCTACTAATTGATGAAATACAACACCCACAATTAACCTGGGAAATTATATAAAAACAAAATAACTTTCGTACTTTTTTTCCTTTTTACTTAGGAGATACGTTTCTACTCTTTTTCCTACTCTTTTTCCTTTTTTCCTTTTTTACATTCGTACTTTTTTGTGTTTTTCGTTAAATTGGTTAATTTTTTGGTAATTTGTGATTACTCATTCAATTCTTATAATAGTTGCTATAAACATTAAATACCATAGTATGAGTTCTCCTTGGACTTGTTAATATTAAATAATATTATTCAATCACATATTCTTCATTAGTGTAATGTGGGGTCTAAAGTCAAGTTATCCTAGAAACAAAGATACCAATATGTCAATACAAAGAAGACAATCTTAAAGTCACACATGAACAATTGAAGCAAAACATTTTGATTAGTAGTCGTCAAGCTGTCAAAGACATTCTTAGCAAGAAGAATAAGTACTTTGACGCGGCTAAACAAGCAGAAGCTGCTCAAAAGTCTTTTAAAAGCAAGAAATTACATGAATCTGGGAATCCAGAGGAATTTATAGAAAAAAAATCTTAATCTATTTTTTATTCAAAAACAAACCACAAAAATTATTTAAATTGGTAAAGCAGTAAAGATTTGGTTTAATCAAGCAAGGGCAAACAATGTCTTCCTGACAGACGCAATTATCTCCGCCAAAGCTCTTAGTTTTGCAGAATCTCTAGGTATTAACACGCTAGAGAAAAAGAACTTCTCCGCATCTAATGGGTGGCTCGAACGGTTCAAGCAACGACATGGCATCAAGTCTTACCGTTTTCATGGAGAGGCTGAGAGAGCTCCCATCTAAGACCTTCCTACTTTGGGCGCTAAACTTCAAGAAGTAATAAAAGGTTATGCACTTAGGGATGTCTTTAATTGTGATGAGACTGGACTATTTTTTTGTATGGCTCCAAATAAGACTCTTGCTCAAATTCGGAGAGTGGGCGTAAGAAAGACAAATCTAGAATCACTGTGATGTTAACGTGCAATGCTCTGGGTAAGATATATTTTTTCCTACAACATATTTTATCTGTTGAATTTTCTATAGATTAAATGCTTTATTATAGTTGATTTCACTTTTAAAGAAACTAAAATCCTTTAGCAAAGAAAAAAGCTCAAATTAAATTGTTTTATGCGCTGTATTCGCGGGGATAGAGAAAATAAAACCTCTGGTTATTGGATCTGTGGCTAAACCTCGTTGTTATAAGAATGTCGACATGGCCTCTCTTCCACACATCAATTAATTCTTTAACAATAAAGCATGGATGACTCGTGACATTTTTAAATAACACATGCTTGATCTTAATGCTAAATTTGAAGATGAAAATCGTAAGATTCTGTTGTTGATGGACAATGCAACTCCTCATGATATCGAGGAATACGAAAATCGACTTACATATATTAAGGTGATTTATGCAGCTTTAGTCAAACCTTTTCTAATGGAAATATTATGCTAACATTTAATTATTCCGGTTCATCATTTTCCACCTAATACAACATCATATCTTCAGCCCGCGGATGCTGGAATAATTGCAAATTTTAAGCTTAAGTACAAAAGTCGTTTTATCAAGCATTTGATTGATGAATATGAGCGTAATGGAAGCCACTCATTATCTAATTACAACAAGTTCAAATTACAACAAGCAATCAACACTCTTGTAGAAGCATTGAATGATGTTAAGACCTCTACCATTCTCTATTGCTAGAAAAATACCTGCATTCTACCTACAGATGACAACACCAATGACAATAACGAAAATTTTGAACTTGTTGAGGATGTTGGTAGTGTGTCATCACTCATAGCCCAAATCCCATCTCATAACACCAATTAAGAAATGAATGCTACCATTTATATGGAGTTTGACACAACACTTCCAATCCTTGAAACTTATACTAATGAAGAAATTATTGCACAAGTCAATGGTGTGGAAGAACAAAGAGATAGCAGAGGCAGAAGGTGACAACGAAACTGATGATGAAGAGCCTCAACCTACTGCTACTTGGGCCGAAATAGAAGAGTCAACTGTTAAGCTCTTAGACAGTCTTCAAGGAAAAGCTATTGAATACCCTTTAGCTGAAAGTTTGGACAAAAACTTTACCAATTCTAGCGTTATATTGTCACTAAGAGACTTCAATTTACGAAGCAACCTACTATTGTAGAATTCTTACGTCAAATTTGATTTATTTAAATTTTCAATTAATTTTAGTGAATATGTTTCTTAAATTTTTATAGTTTGTCGGTACGGTACAACTAGTTATGAATTTATTAATAATGTATTAAACGTCATATTTTTTAATCAATAAAATATGAAATCTATTGAGATTTTAAAATTAACATGTATTTTTTGAGTACTTTCGGTTATAACAGCTACATAAGATGTAAACGCCAGTTTATTATAGCAAGGTTTAATACATGTTAATTTTAAAATCTCAATAGATTTCATATTACCTCATTATAGCGGTCATGAAAGTTCCAGACAAATGTTGCCACTATAGCAAGGTTTGGCTGAAATTTTTTTTTAAAAAAAACATGGCAAAATTTTACCACTTTTCCAAATTAGTAATATTTAGAGAATGCTACCAAACATAGCATATCAAAAACCCTAACCCTAACCTTTTCTCCTCTTTTATCTCTCCCTTCCACTCATCACAGAACCACCGTCGCCGCCCGATGCCCTCACCTTCACCGTCGTCGAATCTCCCTTATCCCTTCCCCTTCTCCTTGCCCGTCCTCGTCGACGAAATCCCCTCCACCATACCCCCGTCGTCCCCAGTGAGAATGTGCGCTGCTGCTTTCTGTGTTTGCTGCTGCTTCTCTATTCGCTGATGCAGCTGGTGGACGACGGAGCTGCGGCCCTTTGCTATATGCTAGGTCATTTCTTCCATTCGCTGGCGCTGCTTCTTTACCAGGCCGGCGAACCCATTTTACTAAAAAAAAAAATATGTTGCTGCTTGTCCATGTCTAGCATTTACAACTGCTAGCCGAATACACATTTGTCATACAATAAATATACAATACGTAGTTTGAGTTATCGATTTGTATATGGAGTGTGTGGCCGGTGAATGAACATGCATACACTATGCATACAGTAACCATACAGAATATATACAAATATACAATAATCGTAAGTGTGTGTATCTACTGTATTTTCAATGCATTCATAATGTATCATTGTCCATACTCTGTACATACAGTTAAAATACACATAGATCCACAAAATAAATCAAAACAATTTCGGCTATCGGCGGCAGCCCGAGGTGGTGGAAGTGGTGGGGGTGGCGACTGGGGGTGGTAGGAGGAAGATTTAGGATTTTAGCACCCTTTTATATGTTTTTTCTATGTATTGAAAAGAAATATTGCTATATTGTGAAAATGGGATCATATTTACAATTTTGTTTTAAAAAAGTATTAGATTATATAATTTGTAAATTTCCCAACATATTTATAGATCCGATTTAAATCCTAAGAGTACTTCTTGTCTGTTACATTTTCTTCTAGTATTTTCTCACTTTCTTTTTCTAAAGAAAAGTGATCAAAGAATGATTTCATGAAATATTCGATATTTATACATAAAATCGAATGCATTAGCTTGAATAATCTGCCAGTTAAGTCCATCTCAAACTAATAAAATTCAATTTGTAATATTATAGATTTTCCTCCAATAGTAATAGCACTTCCTTGTAAATTAGACCATCAAAAGGTTGTGATGATGGTAAGTATCACTTTATTCTTGATGAGTGTGTTCTCAAGTTCGAGCTCTAACGATGCAGTCGTCTTTGAATGCACTTTACTTGCTAAAAGATAGAAACTTTCTGACAGAAATCCGGATTAATAACCAACAAAGTTGGATTGTGAATTAACGAGGACCAAAAATGCTCAAACTTGAAGGATCAAATACAATTAGTGTTATATTTAAAAGACAATTTTTTTGATCTACCCCATACTTAAGGAGTTAAGAATTATGTCATTTTCTCCATTTTTTATAACATTTAAATGGAATAATAAAAGCGATGTTTAATCTCTCATTTAATTGTTACCTCAATCATTTTTAAGGTTTGTAAGTTGGAGATGAGAGAAGAAATTGGAACAAATTGCTGCAGTTACTTTAGCCTATTCTTTAAGTTCGATATCTCTACTGGTCAAACGTTACAAATGCAAAATGAAAAGAAAGTAAACCTAAAAAACACAAAAAAAAAAAGAAAAAAAAAAACAAACAAACAAAGCAACTCTAGCATTTTCATTATAATTTAAAATATAGTTATACAGTAATTAACAGAAAACAACTCGCGAGCCTGTAGAGAGAGAGAGTCCAACTTCTCTCTACTTTTCTGAAAAACCAACCGTCTTTCCATCGCTTTGACTGAAAGAAAAGCTGTTCATATTTTCGATAACAATATTTAATGTCCCACGAATTACCATGTTCATCAAAAACATTTGACATTCCTCCCAAACCCCCAGACATCCTTTCACCTGTTGATTCTACACCATTATCGTTTAAGCAAACACTATTATCCTTTCAACAGTTCTCTCAACATCAAAATATTGACACACAAATGCTGCCACTTGAAGAAGATGAAAATCTACCCTTGAACCCAAACGCTCTACAAACACAGCTATGTAAAGAACTTGGGGATATTCAACTATCTGATGATGACAAAAAACGGATTTATCTCCCCTGGAAGTACTCTATTATTATAAAACTATTTGGAAAAAGGATCTCCCATCAATATTTAAAATCCAAACTGAAAACACTCTGGTGATCATCTGAGGATTTCCCACTGATAGATCTGGGCTACGATTATTACATTGCAAAGTTTGGCTTAGAAGAGAACATGATAAAAGTTTTTCAAAGCGCACCATGGTTCATAAATGGACACTACTTAACTATACGTAGATGGGAGCCAAATTTTGTTGCTGCAACTGCGCAACAGACTACTTCAGCAGTTTGGGTTCGTCTTCCCCAACTACCCACAGAGTTTTATGACGCTCAGGTTCTTCAGAGGATCGGAAATTCGCTGGGGAAGTTACTAAAGGTTGACATGTGCACTAGCACCACTCTAAGAGGGCGTTATGCCAGACTTTGTGTTGAAGTCGCGCTGGATACATCGGTGAAATCGACCATCAAGATTGGCTCTCATGTCCAACAGGTTCTTTATGAAGGCCAAAATATTTTGTGTACAAACTGTGGCTTTCTAGGTCACACGACTACTCATTGCTCAAAAGCTTCAAAGCTCAAACAAGGAACAAAAAACACATATCTTGGTCAAACTTTACCTGAAACAAGCACCAGTCAAAGTTCAAAGGAAGTCACCACTGAAACAAAGGAGAAATACACATGGCAGACGGTGTCTTTCCACAAAAGGAAACAAATAGGTAAAATTTCTCCATCAAAAATTGATCCAGGTAAAACTGTTAACAGTTTTAGTCTATCTTCAGGTAAAATTCCTACCAATCAATGTCCAGTTTTTAGATCACAAAATATTTTAACTGTTGATGATAATGCTATTTTGTCCCCTGCTGTTTTTTCCTTAAACAATAAATTAAATGCATCTGATTCTACTATTTTGTCTTCTGTTGTCTCTGATGCAAATCTTTTTAGACCTTTAGACAAATTGCCACTAGAGGAGCAATTCACTGATTATGGGCAAAAACTCCTTTTCCTCAAACCACCATAACGGGGCCCACAGTTAAAAAATTACAAGAACCCAATCCCAAGCCACGTGCTTCAAACGTGTCAAAATATAAAATAAAACCTCCTCTTAATTCATTGGATGACAATATGCACCAGACACAATCCAATGAACCTAAAAAACTTTTAACAACAAAACAAAATGTAATATTTAATAACTCTAAAAACGACACCTCACATATCCATGCAAAGCTATTGGATTTAAACAATGCCACATCAATAGAAGAGCCAAGCCATTTGGCAAATCACACTGGCCAAATGGCCATGCAACTCGATGTTCCAATACAATCAACTAAACCAAATGATGATATAATAGTCTCACCCAATCCTGTTCTTAGCATGCAAAACCTACAACACTCAAACGATCCTCACAAAATTCAAGATATTATCTCCTCTAACATACATAATATTACCAACAGTTCCGATGTTTCCATTCCAAAATCGAGCGTACAGGAGGAGACTCATCTTAGTTCCAGTACTAAGACGAGTAACACTTTCCAGAATGAACAACTTCCCACCTCCTCCACCACCAAATTTCAACCCACCACCACCTCCAATAATATTTGCAAAACCACCATTACCACCCGACCATCAACCATTATCTTGGATCGAACATGCATTGATGGGTCAAGCTGTGTCCTTTCATATGGAACTAAATGGACAGGAGATTATTGTCCTACTACAAAATCAAACTTTTCTAGCTACACTGATCAGAGAGGGGATGAGGATGACAATCGACAACTACATCAATCATCTATGGATGATGAACATCCTCGACCCCCTTGCTCCAGGGATGGCCTCAGCTTTATTCACTCACCTTCACAATCCTTGGAATCTCCCACCTCACTTCAATCCTCACCCACCTGTGAATCCACCTCACAATCTGCCTTTCTTCCAACCACAGGTTCAAAATGCTCCTCCACTATTCTTCCCTTGGCAGCCTCATCCAGTAAATGTCAATCAACCACAAGACCCACTGTAACCCCAGGGCCAAGTTCCACAACCACAGGAACCAATACCACCTCCTGTGAATCCACAAGTACCACCTCCACAGAACCCACAGGGACAAAATCCCAGGAGATCCTGAACGAGGAGGATGTCCCTCCCATTGCACAAGAACTCGAAGAAGTGATGGGAGAGGCAGAAATAGTGGAACCAACACCACAGGGGTCATTCACAGAAATCTCAAGCCTGCGCATAGCCACCTGCATGCTATTTTCAGACCTCGAGGATAGGAAGTACATCCACACCTTACCTCTAGTACTCTACAAGACTTCCTTGGACATTCGTCCAACTGTGAACAAGGATGCAGGCAAATATGCTGCAGTCCTCAATCCAACCCTAGCCAGATCTCACATCATGGCAAAGGAAGCTGGGATTCACCTGCACAAACATCAGACAAACCCTTTAACAATGAATGATCAAACTAGCTTTATCTTCTGGAACATAAGGGGAGGTAATAATCAGGAATCGAGTAAGAATTTGCATGAGTTGATTAGGGTTCATAACCCCTGCTTATTGGCTTTACTTGAAACAAAGATGTATAGCCATGTGCCTCTTAGGAATTTGCTGCACTTTGACAGAATGATAGAAATTCCAGCAGAAGGAAGATTTGGTGGTATTGTAGTTCGTGGAAAACTGCCAAACTTAGCTTATATGATATAAAAGTGACAGACCAGGAGATTCATGTCATGGTTAAGGTACTCCCTCACCATACTCCTTGGTTATTTAGTGCAGTTTATGCTAGCCCTAAGTTACATAAACGACTGCTTCTCTGGGATAATCTGTGTGCTATTTATTATAGTTATAAAGGGCCATGGTTCTTGGGAGGTGACTTTAATGAAATTCTAAGTCAAAATGAGAAATGGGGAGGCAGGCCCATTAATAGAAATAGGCAGCTATCTTTCACCCAGTGCATAAATTACTGTAACTTATTAGATTTAGGTTTTAAGAGGGCTAAATTTACGTGGTCAAATCATAGGAGGCGTTTTCGAGGTTTAATTTTAGAAAGAATAGATCGTTGTCTCGCAAATGATAGTTGGTTACAACAATACCCTAATGTTTCTATCACCCATCTGCCAAAGACTTATTCTGACCATACTCCTCTATTAGTTAATGTTACAAGGATGTATCAAAGGCCAACCACTAGACCTTTTAGACTTGAAAAATTCTGGTGTTCCCACCCGGAATTTCCTTCTAAGGTCAGAGCCAGTTGGGTAAATCAGACTATACAACATGCTATTCCACACTTCACTGAAGCTATTAAAAATTGGAGTCATCAGACTTTTGGTAATATCATCCACATAAATAAAAGGTTGTTAGCTAGGATTGGAGGAATTCAAAAATCTCCACAATATCCCACTAGCACATATCTCCAAAATTTGGAAAGGGATTTAGTTAGAGAATACAATAATAATTTACTTATTGAGGAAGATTATTGGAAAATGCGATCTCGTATAAATTGGCTAAATGATGGTGATGCAAATACTAAATTCTACCACATTAGCACAATTAATAGAAGAAGAATAAATAAAAAGATGATAATGACCAATGGATTGCTGATCATAGTCAGATTTTAAATCATGTGCAAAATTACTTTCAAAAGATTTTCACAACTGATCATATCTCTACACATCTGTCTGATACTACCTCCTCCCCTGCTAGTTTTCACAATATAGACTTATCTTAATTAGATAAGCCCCTCTCCAATTATGAAGTCACAAAGGCAATCTTTTCTTTTCATCCTTATAAGGCTCCTGGGCCGGATGGACTTCACCTTTTCTTTTATCAAAAACACTGGGCTATAGTAGGCCCCATAGTCATTCAATTCTGCCAAGAAGTCTTTACCACCTATACCCTACCAGCTTTTGTTAATAAGACACACCTTTGTCTCATTCCCAAATTTCACAATGCGAATAATTTAAAAAACTTCAGACCAATTGGTCTTTGCAACACAATCTATAAAGTCATTACCAAGATCATCGTTAATCGTATGAAGCCTTTTCTTTCTGAGTTTATTAGCCCTTACCAAACTAGTTTTCTCCAGGGTAGAAGGACATCTGATAATGACATTATTATCCAAGAAATAATGAACTATTTCCATAAATCTAAAAGTTCCAAAGCTAAAATGATACTAAAAGTCGATCTCGAAAAAGCTTTTGACAAATTGGAATGGTCTTTCATCTACCGTACTCTAAAGTACTTTAAGTTTCCCTCTAATATTACAAGACTTATAATGTCTTGTGTCACCACTAGTCATATTGCTGTCACAATTAACGGCACTTTGACTGAATATTTTTTCCCCTCTAGAGGTATTAGACAGGGTGATCCCATGTCACCTTACCTATTTATACTATCTATGGAATTACTCTCAAACCTTATTAATCACTACGTTGACTACGCCTTGTGGGACCCCATTAAAATCTGTCCAAATGGTCCCCCTCTTACCCATTTATTTTATGCTGATGACCTAACTATCATGGCTCACGCAAATACAAAATTAGCAAATTCCATAAATCAATGCCTATCCTTATTTTGTAAATTGTCTGGTCAAAAAATTAATACTACCAAGACTAGACTTATTTTCTCTGCACAGTGCCCACCACATCTAAAAGATAATATTACTTCTATTCTCAATTATCCAGTCAGCTCCACTTTTGGTAAGTATTTAGGTTTCCCCATCCTCAATAGAAAACCTAAAGCGTCTGACTTCCAATCTATTATTGATAATATGATTACACGACTAGCAGGTTGGAAAATAAATTTCCTTACTTTTGCTGGTCGAGTGACTCTGGCCAAAGCAACTCTAAATGCCATCCCAAACCATATAATGCAATATCATTCCTTACCTAGGAAAATTCACCACTTAATTGATAAAACTCAAAGGGACTTCATTTGGGGATCCACTATATTGCACAGGAAAATGCACTATGTTAATTGGGACACAGTCACAAAACCCAAAGAATTAGGGGGTCTGGAGAATGTTTATGAATAAAACACTGCCATGGGCAGATCTTCTCCTTAAAAAATATAAATTACGACCAAGACCTTCACCACACTCCTTTATTTGGAATAATATACAAAAAGGGTGGGCTTTGTGCAGGCAAGGGATTTGCTGGACTCTGGGTAAGGGTGACTCCATTAATTTTTGGAGAGATAAATGGATCCCCACTTTACCCCCCGTTAAGGTCCTTTATCACTGGACCTCTAAATCTCAATGAGATAGATCTCACTGTTGCGCATTTTATACATAACTCTACCTGGCATTTGGATGCTCTCTCCATTAATTTGCCAACTCACATCATTGACACCATTAAATCTCAACCCATACATCATAACACTGATACTGAAGATAGACCCTATTGGGCCCTAAATTCTAATGGGTTATTTTCGACAAAATCTCTCTATCAAATAATACAACCTCAAGATGCTAGTACCACAGACTTTCTGTGGATTTGGAAGCTTCACACACTTCCAAAAATTAAATATCTTTTATGGCAAATCCAACATAACAAACTGCCCACAAAAGTTTTCCTCCACAAACTTGGTATTCAACTTTTCCCTCATTGCCATATTTGTCACTGTGAGGAAACTGTTTTTCATATTTTTATGGAATGCCCTATAGCTATTACTACATGGAGTACTTTGGGATTTGCAGTTAATACCCTTACAAATACTCCGCAATGGTTACATGATTTTTGGTCTTCACTAAAATCCACCACTTTGGTTCAAAGACTGCCTATCTCTTGGGATGACCTATTTCCTTTTGTCATATGGCACCTCTGGCTAAACCGTAATCACAATATATATCACAATGATTTACGACCCGTGTCTCATAATCTACTTGCAATGAGGGCAATGGAGTATAAGTTCCTCACTGGACGATCTCAGGCTGAACATCCCACTAGAACCATTACTTTTTCCTGGAAACCCCCACCTAAACATACTATAAACTAAATGTTGATGGCTCTTACAACGCTCTAGGAAAGTTTGGTGGATTGGGCGGTGTCTTTAGAGATACCCATGGAAACTGGGTCTTGGGTTTTTGCATGCGCATACATGGCCATTCTCATACTCTTATAGAATTAATGGCCCTGCGCCTTGGTCTTCATCTCGCCAAGCAAAACAACTTGTGCAATCTAGACATAGAAACAGATTCAATGGAGGTTATGCATATCATTGAACACACTAACCCTGTTTATACTAATATTGTCAATGACGGCAGGTTCGTACTCAGGAGCTTGGGGAGTCCAATGGTACGACATAGTTTCAGAGAAGCAAACAGGATTGCACACCTTTTGTTAAGACAAGAACTCCACTTATCCACTCCAAATCAATTGCATGTGCTAACGCAACCACCTGAACGAATTAGCAAGGAGTTCCTTCTTGATAGAGATGCTACTATTAGTTTTACTAGAACTATAAGTCTTAATGCTTGTAATATATTACGAGCTGCTGGAAACTTGGCTATGCTCCCAGATGATGTGTTGGCCCCAAATCCGGCCATCACAAGTTTAGATAATAGTGCTTTATCTAGGAGCTTAAATATCTACCCTACTGCTACTACTAGGTATAAGGCTAATGTACCCATGCTATTATGAATGATATCTTCCAGTTACCAAAAAAAAAAAATATATAGTTACAAAAAAAGATTCTTTTTAGCTGGAAAAGAGAGTTACTTGTGGCTGGTAGTTTAAATAAATACAACTTCATATCAGGTACTATATAAAGTTAAGGCACTTTGACGCCACAACTATTTGTTTAGCTATCTCTGATTAACTTAACCTTTAAATCAAATTATAAAAGCTAGGAATATTTTGTATAGTTATTGCAAGGATAAATAGTAAAAGAAAAAAGAGTTTTTCATAGTTATATAGAATCATACACTACTCTTTGTTATAAAATAATAGTAATATTATTAGCATTATAAAACATAACAATATTTTTATATACAAATTGCTCAAAACAACTAAAAAAGAAAACTGTAGTATCTATCTCGCATCCCTCCCCCCGCTACCCCTACCAGCCGACATCACCGCCTACCTGTAGTTACAAGTAGAAATATTGAAGATACAAGCAGAAACAGTGTAGAAATACTAAAAACAACAAAAACAACAGAAATACTAAGAAAATAGTGTAGATACAAGTAAAAATAGTGTAGAAACAATATAAACACTAGAAAATTGTAGAGAAATAAAGTTGAAACAACAAAAATATTAGAAAAGTAGTGTAGATACGACTAAAAATAATGTAGATACAGTGAGAAACATATGAGGCTCTTTTTGCTATTTTTTTGTAATTAACTCACCATTTCTGCTATATTTTGTAATTAACTCACCATTTTCGATATATTTTGTAATTGTTCAAGGATATCGCTATGTTCTGTTAAAACTGTCTCCAAATATGAAGTTGAGAACTCGAAAATCGCTTCTTCCTTGTCATTCTTCCAACTACTAGATTTTTTAATTGTATACTACTTGTTATCACTTTATACCCTTGAGTATACAATGTTATTTTTCTTTAAAGAATCCTATGTTTTAAATTAATTTACTCCAATTTATTGTTATCACTTTATACTCTTGGACATACTATATACCCTTGTAATATACTTTATATTTTTAAAGTTTACAATGCTATTTTTATCTTTGAAGAATGTTATGGTTTGAAACAGTATACTCCCACTTTCTTTTTATCACTGTAAAAATTTAGAGTATAATATATACTTTTACAGTATATCATGTTAGTTTTAATTTAAAGAATGTTATGTTTGAAATAGTGTACTCCAATTTTTCGTTATTACTATATAACATTGCAGTATACTGTATACATTTACAATATAAAAGACTATTTTTCCCTTTGAAGAATACTATACTTTGAAATAGTATACTTCAATATTTTTGTAATCACTCTACACCGTTAGAGTACAATGTATACTTTCGCAGTATACAATTAAGTATGCTACGTTTTGAAATAGTATACTCCTATTTTTCATTATTACTGTATACTTTTATGATATACAATGTTATTTTTTCTTTAAAAAATGCTATGTTTGAATATTACTCCAAAGGTATACAGTGATAATAGAAAAATTGGAGTATACAGTTTCAAAACATAGTGTTCTTCAAAAGAAAAAAAAATAGCAGTGTATACTATAAAAGTATACAATGATAACACCCTAAAAATGAAAATAAGTTATGGTATACAATATACACTTACAGTATACTGTGTTAACAATTTAAAAGTGATGAATAAGTCAGGGAATACAATGATAGCAATCTAAGAATAAAGATTAAGTCAGAGATATACAGTACACTTTTACGATAGTGATTACATACAAAAGTGAAGAATAAGTCAGGATATACAATGATGAAAATCAAAAAATTAAAATAAGTCAAGCTATAAAGAATATTCTTAAAGTATACACCGATAAGGATCTAAAAATAAAGGTGTGGGTCAGGGTGAAGTGGAGGTGAGGTGGTAGAAGTAGGGTTGAAGGTGGAAGGTGGGGTTTATGGTTAGGAAGTTGGGAGGTGGGGTGTGTGGGGGTGGGATGAGAGGTCGGTGGGTGTTGGGGCGAGGGGTAGGGTGGAGAAGAGGTAGGAGGTGAGGGAAAAGTAGGGTAAAAATAAAGGTTAGGAGTAGGGTGGTGGTAAGAAGAAAGGGTGGGTATTGTTTCGATTTAAAAATGAAGGTGGAGAGGTAAAGATTTTGGAGTGGGGTTAGGGTTCGTAGAAGGTGAGGAGAGTTGCGATAGGGACTGGGTGTTTGGATGAAAATGGGAGTGGGAGGTACAAGTGGGTTGGGTTGGTGGGTACGGGTCGTAAGGTAGGAGGTAGGCTGAGTAGCAGGGGTAGGGGTAGGGAATAAGGTAGTGTAGGTGAGGTGTGGGGTAGACGGTGGAGAAGGGTAGGAGTGGGTGGGTGGTCGGGATAGACGCCTAGAGGTGGGGTTCGAGGGTGGGTGGGTTTGTGGCGGCGGAGGTGTGGTGGAGTGGAGGTAGGAAGTGAGGAAAGGGTGGTGATAGAGGTAGAAGGTGTGGGGTAGGGTGGGTTTGTGATAGGCAATAGTGTGGGGGTGGTGAAGGTAAGAGGTAGGGGTTGGTGATGTTTCGTTTTAAAAATAAAAATGTGGAGGTGCGTGGGCATGGGGGTGATGCACATCGGAAGTAAACACAGAAAGTAAAGATAGATAAAGCTAGACACAAATCCAACTTTATCCGAACAATCCCAAAGAACTAATCTAGGAACCTTTCGGATAGAAAGTAAAAGAGCACATACACTATACAACGATCCTCAAGAAAATATTGTTTCTTGCAAACTGAATGATCGAAAAGAAAAAGCTCAATTTGAATTCCACCAAATGAACAAGTTCCGACAAGGGTCCCCACTCGCGGTTTGCTCTCGCAAGAGTCCCAAACTCAAAGACTAATTCAATATTAAACAACAACTAAGGAAAAATAAACTCTAGTGGGATTTATATAATAAAGCCCCACGGTTAAGTCTAAGAATAAGGTCACAAGTGGGCCCAATAAGCAAGGTCTTGCAAGACTGAAGTATAGTAACACTTGCTTGGGCATTCTTCAGCTTCGAGCGCAAGTGCAGCCCTTCGATCACTCACTACCCAGCGCCGGTCTTCATGGGTTGGACATTTTATGCCTCGGGCTCGAGCTTGCATAATGAGCTTTTATAATTGGTGCCTGACCACTCAGTCTCCGAGTTGATGCTTTCTCCCAGCCACACTAGGTGAACATGCACATCGTGAAGAGTCTTAGCTTGGCATTGCGTGACAGGTCTCAATGGTAAGAACATATCTTGATCATTACAAACACAATCTGCATCATCCTCCCCTTCTTGAGAGGATTTTTTCTGGAAATCCCGTCTTCTTAAGCCTCCGGTATTCGTCTTGCAACACAGAGAGTTAGGTTAGAAACATTAAAAGTGTTGGACACATTATACTCACCTAGGAGGTCAATAACATAAGTATTGTTGTTGATCTTGTTCAGCACTTGGAAAAGACCATCCCCTCACGGAGCCAACTTCCCTTTCCTTTGGTTTAGAAACCTCTCCTTGTGGAATTGAACCTCAACCCAATCTCCTTTCTTTAACTCCAATTTCTTGCACCCCTTGTTCTTCTTTGACGCCACAGTGGCATATGCTTCCTCGAGATTTTTCATCACTTTAGTTTGAAGCTCGAGCAAAGCAATAGCTCGGCGTGTACCTTCAAACTCAACAACAGCATCTCGAGACATCGGGGTTAAATCATGTTGAACTAAAGGGTTAAAACCAAAAACACGCACAAACAGAGTCAATCCAATCATTATCTGCACAGTACGATTGTATGCAAATTCCATCACGAGAAAATGATTAGTCCATGTTCCGGCATTACCTTTGGTCATCGTTCGAAGCAGAGCTCCCAAGGTTTGGTTGACTACCTCGGTCTATCCATCAGTCTGAGGATGGTGAGATGTCGAGAATAGCAATTTGGTGCCAAGGGCATCCCATAAACATTTCTAAAAATGACTCAGGAACTTAGAGTACCGGTCGCTCACAATAGTTTAAGGCACACCATGCAACTTTAACACATAAGAAATAAATAAAGTAGCAAAATGTTGAGCATCATCATATTTCTTGCACGTGATGAAGTGAGCCATTTTGGATAAATGATCGACCACGACAAAGATGCTATTCGTGCCCACCCCTAGACCGTGGTAACCCATAACAAAATCCATGGATATATCAACCCACGAGCTATTAGGAACAGGTAACGGTGTATACAAGCTATGAGGGGTTAGACCTCGACTTAGCTCTCTTACAATATAAACAAGTATTGCAAAGCTTCTCCATATATCACCGTATCTTTGGCTAGTGGAACTGCTCGGACAAGATTCCAAGGGTTTTATCCATTCCTAAGTGACCCATTAAGCCCCTATAGTGAGCTTCTCGAACCAAAATCTCTCTCCAAGATGACACAGGCACACATACTCTCCTCTTCATGCAGAGATAGCCATCATGCCACTAATATTTTTCCATCCTCCGGCCACTCATTATAGCGTCACGGACGCTCTTAAGCTTAGGGTCATGTTCATACGTCGATTTGATGCTTTCGAAACCCATTAGCCTTGAAGCGAGAGCGGTCACTAAGGCAAACTTCCTGGACAGCGCATTGGACACAACATTGTCTTTTCCCTTTTTGTAATGAATTACATAGGGAAAGCTCTCAATAATTTTCAACCACTTGGCGTGCCGCCGGTTTAACTTCTCTTTGCCTTGGAGATGCTTCAAAGACTCATGATCACTTTTAATCACAAACTCTCTCGGCCACAAGTAATATTGCCAATGGGCCAGTGCTCTAACCAAGGCATAACAACTCCTTGTCATACGTTGAGTAATTCAAGGTTGCACCCTTAAGCTTTTCTCTAAACTAAGTGATCAACTTCCCAACTTGCATGAGCACTCCTTTGAACCCGACCCCAGACGCATCACATCTATTTCAACTCTTGGAAGCCCCTCTATTGGGGCTCTGCCTACACAAACGGTTGGTCTTTCTTAACCAGCTCGGTTAAAGGAGCTGCCACGATGCTAAAGTCACGGACAAACCTGTTATAAAAACTAGCTAACCTATGGAAACTACAGACTTGAGACACCGAAGTAGGGGTCGTCCTATATTTAATAGCCTCGACTTTGGATTCATCAACCTCAACACCATTAGCCTCACAAAAAAACCTAAGAAAGATAACACATTCAACATAAAAGGCACACTTTTTAAAGTTATCATAAAGCTTTTCATCTCTCAAAACATCAAGCACAAGCCTTATGTATTATACATGTTCATAAACAGATTAACTATAAAAAAAGTATATCATCGAAATACACAACAACAAACTTATTTATAAACGGTTTAAGCAAGTGGTTCATCAATGTCGTGAATGTGCTCGGTATGCTAGAGAGGCCGAACGACATCACTAACCATTCATACAGACTGAATTTGGTGGTAACCGGATCTAAGATCAATATTTGACAAGCAACATGAACCATTTAATTCATGTAGCATGTCATCTAATCGAGGAATAGGATGACAATACGTTACCGTTATCTTGTTGACTGCTCGAAAATCAACACTCATTTGCCACGTTCCATCTTTTATTGGCACAAGTATAATTGGAACGACGCACATATTCAAGATCTCTCGAACCAGTACTTGCTTTAGGAATTAATCCACTACCGTTGGAGCTCTATGGTGTCTTCGTGATTACACATGTAGGATGGCTTGTTCGGGGTTTGAGACCCCAGGATGAAATCGATTTGGTGCTTGATTCCTTGCAATGGAGGAAATCCAGCTGGCATTTCTGAAACATGTCCCCGGATTCCTCCAAAACATTTTGAATAACACTAGGCAAAGGGTTATCGTTAATGAAATCATCATTAGAACTCATAAGGATACCCTTTTGCACGAGGCAAATCATCAACTTGTTTTTGTCATTGCTTCGCAAGCACTCACCAGTTTGCATGATTGCACAAGAATTACCTGCCACGGGCAGTGTTTCGGCATTGTTCTTGGCCACAATGTGTATCCCTACGGGAGACTTAGCTTTGGGCGCTTCTTTCAGTTCCCTCATTCGTTTATACACCTCACTGACTTGTTTTGGAGACAAAGGCTTGAGTATGAAACTCTTATTCTTGAGCTTAGTAGTATAGGTGTTAGCTTGGTCGTCGTGTACAACAGGCCTATCATATTGCCACGGTCGACCCAATAGCAAATGACAAGCTTGCATCAGGACCATATCAAATATCAACTCATCTTGATAAGCCCCCACTTTGAATTTGTATCAACACTTGTTTAACTACCCTCAGTTCTCCACAAGTATTTAACCATTGTAATCGCTAAGGATGGGGATGCTTCATCGTAGGCAGTCCCATTTATGAAACCAAAGCTCACCACATTAGAACAATTGCCCGAATCGAAAATCATCGAACACGTCTTTCCCCTCATCCTACATGTCGCATGGAAGAGATTTTCTCTTTGCACATCGTTTTCTTTCTCTATGCTCATCGCACTCAAATTCCTTCGGACTACAAGAAATAAGTCTGGTCGGTTAGCCTCAGTTGCTTTGTCGCCGTTTTCAACAAAGTCGATGCAATTAACCTCATTCCTATCCTCTTCCTCCGAGTCACTCGCTTGTTCTCGAAAAGTTCCATCATCAAACAAGATCATAGCTCGGCAAGCTGGACACTCTTTAGACATATGACCATAACCCCTGCACTTATGTCATTGTATTGTGAACCATTAGGAGTATTGAGTAGAGTTTTACCTCCTAACTTCTTGGAGTAATTTCTGGTCACTCTCTTCTCAAAGAATTTCTTCACATCCCGGCTACTGTTGGCACCGGTTGGATTCAGACTCTTCTATTTTTTTCCCCAGTTCAAAGGAGTAGAAGTAGTGCTCCCTCGATACCAATTTTTTTTGTCGTCCTTCACCCATTTCTTAGCATTTATCGCTGCGTAGAAAACTTCGTCCAATGTATAGAACAGCTGCTATCTCAATTGAGATGATATCTCTCGATTCAGCCTATTTTTGAACCAAATGATGGCTTGCTCTTCATCTTCTTCCATGTCAAGAGCCAAACGAATCTTTTCAAACTCGTCATAGTACTCTTCAACGGATTTAGATCCCTGCTTTAAATCATAGAGCTTCCGAAGTTGTTCTTGACGATGTTAGCCATTACATACTTAGCTTCCATCACTCTTTTCAATTGTACCCAAATAAGGTGCTCGGGTAAAGCATGCCTTCTTCTCATTCTTTTTTTGGACTCCCACCAAGTGGAAGCATATACCTCGAATGAAGCAATGGCATAGGCCGTTTTCCTCTCATCGGTTATCTAATTTGTTTCAAAGATTCATCCCAAACGAACCTTCCAATCAAGATATTGGTCTAGATCACTAGTTCGTCTGAATGGTGGAATAGTGATCTTGATAGTGTTCAAGTTTGTATCTTTACCACCTCGGGCTTGCTTCGGATAATCATCATAATAGTCATCAGCCTCGCGTTAAAGATTTTGACCAACATAAGCTCCTCGTCCTCGACCTCGAGGATTCCCACGACCTCTTTCAGCCTGATCTTAGGGAAAAATACGGTGGCTCAAATTCAGCTTTGACCTCAGGGTACTCTACATCTCGAACATCACCTTCTTCTTTAACGGCTGTTAAATTCCTTCAGGGCCTTAGAAGTGATGGTGCATCAGCTTAGGAAATGCCCAAGATTTCCTCATTTTAAACGGCTCCGACTCTCAACTGTTGACGTCGAGCCAATTCAGAAAATTGAGTCGGTCTTATAAGAGTTGAATTGTGAATTCCAGCTCTGGTCCCTTATGGAGACATGGAGGCTCGTTCCTTCTCGAGGTTAGGTACTTGATCACCTACTTCTCTCACCTCAGCACTGATGCCTCGTATCGCGGCTAAAAGTTCAGCCAACGGCACCTCGAGCGTGTCCACGCCATTCTTTCCGTTTCAAACCATTGACCTGCAAAAAAAAAAAAAAATCAAAGACTTAAAGAAGTGTTTGAAATCGCCTCACATGCTCCCTCACTTTGTTTGGTGGCTCTCAGGTCCACTAAATTTGCTAGGTTTGGTTGAACAAGAACTTGTCACAAATGGCTTCATCAGATTAATTGGTTTCCTCAAGATCCTCTAAGTTCAACAAAATTCACAGTCTTCTTCAGGAAAAGTGAATTGATTTCGACTCAATGGAACGGACACTATTTTAATTGTGCACGGGAGGTCAAGAATCAACTACAAAATTTTAGATTGAGGATTGAAGTCGTAATATGCTCAAACAATTAGTATAAGCTTGAGTAAGGAAAATTACTCAAGTAATACTAACTAGAATTAACGGACACAAAGAAAGAAAGAGAACCTAAGAGAATCTACCCTCCGTTTCCCTTTTGAAATCCTTGGACACTCGACTCCTGTACAGAAATAGTTCCTCCTTCCTGTACTGACTTAGGGTTTCTTCTTATACATTTTTCAACTTTCTCCTAGGTTTTACCAACGGCGCTTAAACCCCTTTCGTGCTAAAACCCTTTCTTCTTCAATGGAATAGGGAACTTTCATTTTACATTGTACGGACAGTCTTACTTTTGTTCACAATTCAACAATCAAGATAAGATTTAAGTTTTTCTTCGTTGGTTTTAAACATGAACGGAACAACTTAAGCTCCAATCAAAGCCAAAAATAGCTTCATCTCCGTACACTGGGTCAAGAACTTTAACAATTTTCTGACGTACGGACGGTGTTCAATGACGGAGCTTCAATGTTCTAATGAAAAAAACACAACCAAAACCCAAAAAAACCTCCTACAACCAACCTTCAAACTAGGGTTCCAAGTTAAACCCCAACGTCTGACAGTTTTAAACCATGTCAAAGCCCTTTCGCTAAACGACGTAGGACCAGCGATTTTCAGTAACAACGATCACTACGTATAACAAAATCAAGGTTTTTTTTATAACCGATGTTTGGAGAAAACAATCTTTGAGTTTTTATTTTTAATATGAACAAAAAACAACACAAATACAAGAACACGAAACAGAAATGAAAACTGAAAAGAATGCACGAAGATAACGAAGAACAGGATTGGATTTGTAAGAATAAAATCAAAACTATACTGTGATACTAATTGATGCAAAGAGGAAGTAAGCAAAAAAAAGTAAATATAGATAAAGTTAAACACAAGTCCAACTTTATTTGAACAATCCCAAGGAACTAGTCTTAGAGCCTCTTGGCTAGAAATGAAAAGGCACCAACACTATGCAACGATCCTCAAGAAAATATTGTTTCTTGCAAACCGGATGATCGAAAGGAAAAGGCTCAATTTGGATTTTCCCAAATGAATAAGTTCCGACAAGCGTTCCTACTCGGGGTTTGCTCTAGCAAGAGTCACAAGCTCAAAGACTAATTCAGTATTCAACAATAACTAAGGAAAAATGAACTGCTAGTAGGGTTTATATAGTAAAGCCCCACGGTTAAGTCTAAGAATAAGGCTGCAAGTCGGCCCAATAAGCAAGGCCTCGCAAGACCCAAGTAAAGTAACTCTGGCTCGGGCGCAACTGCAACCCTTCGGTCGCTCGCTACCCGACGCCAGTCTTCATGGTTCGGACGCTTTCTGCCTCGGGGTCGAGCTTGAATATTGAACTTCAATAATTGCGACCAACCACTTAGTCTCCGAGTTGCTGCTTCCTCCCGGCCACGCTGTGAATGTACACATCGTACAGAGTCTTAGTTTGGGTTCGTGTGACCGGTCTCGATGGTACGAACACATCTTAATCAGAACAGACATGGGTTGCATCAGGGGGTGGGGTAGAAGGTGGGGAAGCGGAAGCGGGTAGAAGGTGGGGGAAGCGGGAGTGGGTAGAAGGTGAGGGAGGTTGGGGTGGGGGTAAGAGGTTGGGTAGAAATGTGGGTGGTGTGTAGGTGCTTGGTTGTGGGGCAGAAGGTAGGACGTAGGCTAGGGCGGGGAGTGGTGTAAGAGGTAGGAAGGTGGGGTAGGGTAAGGGTGGAAGGTAGGAGGTGAGGTGTGGGGTGGGTGGAGGTAAGAGGTGAGTATGGGGTAGAGGGGTAAGACATATGGAGGTGGGGTGTAGTAAGAAGGTGTGATGATAAAAGGTGGTGTTTTTACGATGGAAAGAGATAATTATCGTGAATTATCAATTTTGAAAATTGTTTATATGGAAAATATTTTTCAAATTTCTGTTCCTACCAGATATGAAAATTTGAAAAACATTCAAAAATAGTTTCTTCTATACCAAACACAACGTTAATGCTTTAGGAAGAAAAATGGATATGGACCAATGAGGGTAATTTATACACAATATGACTATTTTAGTTCAAATGTAATGTTAGTGTACGTATAGGGTAAAACTTCCTAATTATTACATGGATAAAATAGCAAAATATTATTTGAAAAAGGGCCAAAAATGCCATCAACCTATTGGAAATAGGCCACTTTTGCCATCCGTCCACCTATTTTAACAAAAAAGTCACTAACGTTATTTTTTGTCTCATTTATGCCATTCCGCTAACGGAACACTAACTAGGCTTACACGCGGCCATTGAATATCCATGTGGCCACCCTTTCTTTGTCCACGTCGGCGTCCAAGTCAACAATTCATTAAACCCACAAGCCCCACAGAAATTTACCCGATCCGACCCAAGATCCACAAAAATCAAAAAGCCGTACACCTTTTCACTTCTCCAAAAAACCCTTTCACTTTAACCTTTTCAGTTCCACCAACTAAATGGCGATTAGTAAATGGTGATTCAGTAAAAAGATCAACGATTCAGAGTTTTCATTAAGGAAATTGCTAAGTTCGTGTATTTGGTGGATTTTAAGGTTAGTTCCCAATTTTTTGTTCTTTGTTTCGGTTAGGGTTTTGAAATGATTTCGATAACACTTTATGTTGGTCCCGATTTGTGTTTTTTTTACTTGACTATATTTTTTATACTTTGTTAAGCATGTGGTCCATGTCTACATTCTTTATTGTCCTTATATTAAAATTAGGATTTTTTTTAATTATTTCGGGTATTATCTTTTGGCCCTTTTTCGTTTCTTTATTATTAAAGCTTTAATTTTTAGGGTTTAAATGAATTGTTTATACTTTGTTATGGTCCATGTCTATATTCAATTTTGTCTTTGTATTCGAATTAGGGTTTATTTTTTAATATATGGTGGGGATTTATGTTTGGTTCTTGTCTGATGTGGGCCCTCTTATTTATTTATTGCTTTGCATGTGACTGCAGAATGGAGCAAATAGTAAATATAGTATTTAATTATGGTGGTAGGTGGTTTCAAAAACCACATATTCTCTATCAAAAGAATCTGACCCATGAGTAGAGATATTATGATGTGGACCTTCTTTCCTATATAGATTTATGTCAAGAATTTAAGGAGTAATTAAGGGTTAGGGAGGTGGTGCATATTTTAGTAACAGGTCCATCTGGTAGGCTGTATATAGTTGATGGGGATGAAGGGATAAGAAAAATTCAGTCTTTAGTGTGTTCTTCATTTAAGACTTTGAATTTCTTTGTTGTTGATAATGTCCAAGAGGGGTTTGCAACAGTCCCAAGCATTAGTCAATACTCTGAATCAGAAAATATTGTGGATGTTGGGACTAACTGTGATAGTAGTGATGAAGTAGATGAAGAAGATCTGTTTGGTTCTAGTGATTATGACAGTGAAGAAATAAAAGTTTTAAGGAAACAAAAGAGGATTGATATTAGTGATAAGTTAGATAAGTACAAGGTGTTGGAGAATGGCATGTCCTTTAAAAATTTAGAAGAAGCTAAGCAACCAATTGCTTTCTATGCTGTTGCTAATAAGAGGAAATTTGGGATGAAAAAAAGTGACAAATATTGTGGATGTTGGGACTAACTGGGATAGTTTCTTAGTTTAGATGGATAATCCCTTTATATTTTAACGTAATTAGTTATTGGTCTCCATTTTTGGGACTGAACTACCGGCATTGCTTCGTTATGTATTTAAGTGGGAAAGTTCTGAACTTACATAATATTAGCAAAGGTGTTGACTTATAGATAGCTCTTATGGTGTAGACAGTTTGATGCAGCCCGAACACGTGCTGATCAAGTGTTCAATCCACCGAGGCCGATAACACGAAGCCAAGCCAAGCTGTTACACGATGTTCATATTCAATTGGCTTAGCCGGGAGAAAGCAACCACTCCGAAGCTGAGTGGCCGAGCTCAAGAACCGAAGGCTTCATCTATAAGCTTGAGCTCGAAGAAGAGAGTGACCGAACCCTAACCCAACACTAAACATCGACGCCGAAGTAAAGCAAACAAATAACCGAAGGAAGAGCGATCGATGTCAAGATGAGCTGAGCTGAGCAACTGAGCACCGAAGTCAAGAAGCTCGAGCTCAAGTGTTCGAGCTAGAGTGTCTGGTTGAAGGACTGACCGAACACTCAGTTATCCAGTCCTGTGTGGCTTACTCCTATTGGTCACCTGTGACCATTTACTGTTTTGTCCCTAGAATAATCTATATATACTCCATTACATTTCATCGTAAGTAGCTAGTTTTTTATGAATATTGATATAGCAGTCGCTATTTGAGTGTCTTCGATGGAGCCCGAACCCCGACGTGGGATTTTCAAAGAACTTGTGTCATTCGGTGTTATCGTTTGAACATTTTTCTCTTGGTCATTCAATTTGCAAGAAGCATCGTTCTTCTTGAGGATTGTTGCTTAGTATAGGTGATATTTGCCTCCGATTCGATCGAGCTTGAGACCAGTTCCTCAAAGTTCTTTTGAATCAAAGCAAGATTTGTCTTGCTTCTTATCTTTACTTCTTGTTGATTTTTCCGCGTTCTTCGTGTTTAGCTTAACTCCGGTTTAGCTTGCACCATAGCTTAAAGTCCATTTATTAGAATTGTATAGACCAACTTGTAATCTTAGGGCTTTTATTTATTTATGTTTTTTTTAACGGTGGTGAACTGTAATTTTATTGACTGCTATGCAAAAATTATAAAATAGAATCAGGTGTCCAGACTACTGAAGGGCTATAATTTTAGGACGTTAGACCTTTTACTTTTTCAATACCTTCAGCAATAGTCCTTTGGTTATATGATGACCAGTAGTAGCAGAACTCTTTGCATAAAAAGAGGAGATTAGGTTTTCCTTTTGTAAGTTACTCTAGAGAATCTTCGTCCAATCCAAGGTGTTTCAAAAAGGATATTTTTGTCCTGCTTCAAAGTGCTTGATGTTACTTTGTGATATGTCTCAACTTTAATTTTGGCGTCTGCCTAAGAACTGGCCTTGTTGTCTTTGAAAGAGGTATTTCTTTTCTGTAACAAAAACACCTAAAATATTATTTGTAGGTTGGTTAGAGCATATCCTATGCTCTTTGCTTTAATATCCATGTCATGTAAAATTAAGAATCTTAGAACTTATCAAAAATTAAGACAATGACAGTATATGATTTTCCATAGCTGATGTCGATTGATGATTCTCAAATTGTCATAGTTTATTGTGAATGGCATGCCCAATTGCTTAGTTTATATTTTTCTCTGCTTACGTATTAATGATAAATTTATTTTGTTCAGCTTAACTCTATTTACTTCCAACAATTCTTCTTACTAGATTCACATAGACCATGTTACCTTTTTTTTTTGGGATCAATATGATGTATACCATGTACTTGCTGATATTCTCTTGTGAATAAAGTGCATAAAACAATGCACAAATTTGACATTGTGTGTTTCTTTCTTCCAGTGAGCTTTGGCACATCAGGCTTTCTAGGGGAAGTTGTTATTACGGTGAAGTCCACAATAATATTAGTGAAGGAGCCCAAGGCTTTAATCTAGTGGTAAGGGCGCAATCTGTGATGTGTAGATATGCGCATGTCATGGGTTTGAACAGTACTGCGGACAAAAGCTTCGTATTTAAGTGAAGTATGGCAAAGGGGATGACTAATTATCAACCGAGTTTGGAACCGTGCACACTCGGCCCTCGCGGATTTCTCAGTAATCTAAAAAAAATTAATTAGTAAAGGATTAGAACTAATTTGTGATTGATGAAACAATAAGTGCTACTAGATAATCTTTTTAAATTCTGTAAGAAGATGTTCTTCTTCCTCATAGTGTGCTTCTAAGCTTCTTTATCGTTGTGAAAGTGAATCACTCAAGACCACAGAAGGTGAAATTGGATCCGATTTGAGGCTTTTTCTCCTCAACTGAACTTTAAGTACTTACTTGTGGAATTGCTTGAGAACTGTAGGAAATAATTTAGTTTAATAAGAATTAGATAAATCAGCGGCTCGATATTATTTTAACAACAATGTGAAAACTTCAATCTTTCTGAAGGCTTGGAGATGAAAACATCGGCAAAGTTGAAATTTGATTTCTAGCTGCAGGACTGCATTCGTGTAAGGCTATGGGGATTTATATTCATCCAGCCTTTTAAGTGATAGGGGATTAACTCTTGCATTCTCTTGCTTGGGTAAGTCAATCTGCTCTCTTGTCCGTAAGATATTATTTATGGTGTTGCGAAATGTCGTTCTATAGCATTTGTGAATTTATAGTCTTGAGGAGGGAATTGGGAGATAGTAAATAGTGAGTCAATGACCATGGCCAAAAGCAAGACTTCCCAGAGCACAAACAAATAAGATATTTTATCAATGATTTGGCATTACTGTTTATTTTCTAACTTGTCTGGTGGGCCTGTGCTCAATGCTGCATACATGTCACAAAAGATTAGGGCTTAGGAAATTTCTAAACGATAAAAAAGGAATAGAGAAGTTGGCTAGCCTTGATCCTTTGACTCAAAAGGTTTAACTGAAGGCTATCCCTTGGTCCTTCACCAACCCAAACTTATCAGTTCTACTTTGAAATACTATGTGCCCTGTGCCAGGTGTTTCATGCATGTGCGGCATGAGGAGATGGATATTGTGTTCTTTTACATTTAGACTTAAGTGCATTCCCTGCCTCCGACTGAAATAGTGTGAGTTCTAAAATTTGATTAGGAATTGAGGAAGGTCAAAAGATAGGCATGTGGTGTCTATGCATACTGCTACATTAGTTTTGAAATACCTAACCTTAATTGGTAGCTTATATACTTTTGTGTTGTACGACAATGAGGTAATATGCAATGGATCGAAAACCGAAATCATTATACGATATTGTGATCAGCTGGCAGCTTTGATTTTAGAATGATTGTTGTGTGCTTAGATATGATTGAACTTGCGAATAACGAGGTGTATAACATTCATTTAACCATCTTGCAATGTTTTTAGTTGCTTCTAACTCGATGTCTACTTTCGTCGACAATGACTGGGAGCTGTTTTAGTTTGTTAATTTAGTCACAGATGAATAAGTAATGAAATGGGAAAATATTTATTTTATCATTTAGCTCTGACTGATGATTGAATTGTTCTGTGAGTAAATATTAGTCTAATTGCTACTTATCTTTTTAGATGTTACAGATATCTATTACTAGCTTTGTGGCGAGAACTTGGTCATCAATATTGGACTGTTGTTGCTTTCCTTCTTATAGTTTTTTCCCTTCAAACCTTGTTGATTTTGGAGAAAGATCAATTAAAAAGAACTAGGACTGTGAGACTATGGTGGGGCAATTCAGTCAGCGGCTCCTATAGTTTATCTCCAAAGTTATGTATAGTAATGACTAATGAGTGGTCACCTGATTTGACTAATTACAACTTCTTTTTGCAGGAATGGCTGGTACCTGTAGTTAATTTTTCTTTTTGTTTTGGTGGATTTAAAATGCAGCACTACTCCCTGACATGTGTAGAGATTTTTTCCTTAGCTAAATCAAGGATTATCCTGTGAATATTTTAATTAGCCGCTCGTTGAATCAGAGAATGTTGTACTCGTATGATTATGCATTCCTAGTTAATTTCCTACTCTTCATTCTTCTAACATGGTAACAATTCGAATAGGATTCTAAAGAACTTGAAGCTTTTTGTCTCTTCTTCATGGAAACTTGCAAGCGGATGCATCACTTGTCAATTCTGTTAATCCTAAAGTTTGGTAGATAGATCAATTCCCCTGCAAAGTTAAGATTACAAATTTCGTTCAGGTGACTATTTCCAGTGTTTTGTTCGTGTATTTGGTTTCTGGTCTTTTGTTTTCACAGGTGACTGCTGCGATATGCATGTGTGCTTGAAATGCCTTTTCTTTTGAAATTTGACGGTACTTTCAACCGAAAGTTAGCTCTTGAGGAACTTCATTATTTTTAGGTTACTCTCAGCAGATACATAAACTTGAGAATTTTATGAGTTTAAGGATTTTAAAAAGAAAGAAAACTAAATTGGTGATTCGTATTGTTCCACCATTAATCGTCATTTGATACTTCTAACCTCCATATATTTTGTGATGCATCATTCATTGCAGATTATAGAAGTTCCACCCAGAAATATTTTATTACTGAAACTAAAACAATATAATGCACTACAAAGTTAGCCAAAACGAGTTGCTTATTAGTTACAGAAGGATGAGTTGATATGTTGGTGATGTCGTTGCAAATGTAATATCATAAGCAATTAGTCAAACTTAAAATTGTTGTTTTCAACTAAGCAAGTTTTAATAGAAACAAACCACTTCAGCCATTTAAGAGACTATAGTTGGACTACATTAATTAGTGTTCGAATGAGGGTCAGATTAACATTAAAAAAAATTAAGAAAATGGCATTTTCTTGAAAGAGATCAATAAAATTTGATTTTGATTTTAGCTTGTATTTTCATTGATACAGCAATAAAAGTAGACATATAAAAAATAAGGTGCGCTCAACAAAGCATTACATTTCTTTTCCATTTCCCTGCTGTTATTTTTAGTATTTTTTTTTCTTTTTTAGTCGCCTCTATATATTTTCAAAGCGATATAAAGATATTGCTATAGAGGCATAATGAAAATAATCTTTAAGTATAAAACTAGATTATTTTAGTTCCCATGATATGTTGTGGTGCCTCCATTGTTCCTTGGCCCTCGTAAGACTATACACGCCAAAGCAGACTGCCCAAGTGTTAGCCGTGCAAGCGACGCTTGCAAACATTGAGCTTCTAAGCAGCATATGGAAGAGGGGCAATGCGGGAAGCAATCGCTATTGCGAGATGTTATATTGCATGTCCTAGGAGTGCTATAGAGTTCGGCAAAAGTTTTTAGAATTGGGTAGATCACCTCCTAAATATTAATAATCGTTAAGGTTTAATCATTATTTAAAAAATAGAAACACATTAGCCCCTCAAGTTTTGAATATGACAAAATGGTCCATCTGCATAAAAATAAACCTTTACCAAGAATATAAACTTTTCTCCCCCAAAATCCCCCCACCCTAGCACGTCATCATCTTCTTCTCCACCTCGTTTCAGCTCAAAAATACACCAAATTCAGTACTTGAGCTCACAATTTATTTCAAACTCTTAAATATCTTAGTTCCATCTTCCTTATTTCACTATCCATTTTGAATTTTTGCTTGTAAGAAGTTGTGTATTTTTTTTCAGGGCAAAAGCTTCAATTTTTCGATTTTGCAGGCTGTTTTGTCTCTACATTTGCTTGGATTCAGCTCCTTCGAGATATGCGTTGTGTTTTCTTCATCTAGTTAGCTTCAAAAGCTTTTATTTGTTTCTTTCACGCTGCTCCATTAAAGGCTTGGTTCTCAGATCTACCATAACAGTTCATCGACCAATCCTTATCGATTGTAGACCTTTCTTACTGCAATTAATAGACCATTGATGTGGCGCTATGCAGTAGTGGATGCTGATTTCTAGGATCAATGAGTGGAGATAGCAACATGTTGGCTTTATATTCCATGACAAATGCAACATTACCTATTCTCTTGAGATTAGACGTTATATATGATAAGTTAGTTAACAACGTTATTGAATGTGGTTAATTAACTTGCAACTGACGCTTGGTATCCATTAGCTATATGCTTAATATTGCGCCTACAAGGGGGAAATGGTTCATTAATTCATAAAACTATAGTAATATGTGTGCATTTCTCCTTATGTCACTAGTAATAGTATTAGGCCTATTTTAAACATATTTTTTGCAGAGAGTTCAAACTTCTAATTTGATACAAAATTAAAATAAGTATATATTAAAAAATAATAAAATTTTATAAATTAATAATTAACTATTAAAAGTTTATTAATAGGTTATTGTAAAGAAAAATAAAATAATATGAAGAAGGACTACATGTGACTACTTCCAATTTGATATGAACAAAAAAATC
This sequence comes from Petunia secreta, assembly GCA_029990175.1. NCBI lineage: Eukaryota > Viridiplantae > Streptophyta > Magnoliopsida > Solanales > Solanaceae > Petunia > Petunia secreta. Next base: position 34,882,493 of record JARKIP010000022.1, read on the forward strand.
ATAAAAATAATAACGTTTTACTAAAAATATAATCGACTGCCTATGATTTATTAATATATAATTATAAAATAAAAATAAGTTAATAGATGATGTGTGTCCCCTTTAAATTTGATACAAAATAAAAATAAGTATACATTCAAAGATCAGAAGGAATATCTCTGCCTCGACATTTAATCTTTTTCATTAATCAGTAATATGATGTTTGACTAATAAAAAGTATACATTCAAACAAAAACTAAACACTGCCCTAAATTAATAATCAACTTTTGATGGTTCATTAATAGACCGCTATAAAACAGTAAGATAATATAAAGAAGGATTAGACATGTCCCCTCAAAAAATTGATATAAGTAAACTTAAAAAATTATTTTAGAAAAATACCAAGTTTGTGAACTTGATAATCAACCGTTCTAGGTATATTAATCCCCACTGTAAAATTAAAAAAAAAACTAAGGACTAACGTATCCTCTTAAAGTTAATATAAAAATTGTAAAGAATCATTTAAGAAAAAATACCAAGTCCGCTAAGTTAATAATCTATCGTTCTGAGTATTTTAATTCCAACTGTAAAATTGTAACAAATATAGAATAAAGACTACATGTTTCCTCTTAAAATTAATACAAAATAAAATATTATACGTGTCTTCTCCTAATTTGATAAATAATAAAATACTACACGTGTCCCCATCCAACTATCCGGAGTGTTATAAGTTGACAATCTACAGATTGTAGGTTTATCATCGACGATATTGAACTAACATTAAATTGAGGTATTAGCACCGATACATATGTGTAACAACTCTTAAACATTAAACAAAGATGTTAACAATATTGTGAGATGATATAACCCATACTAGAAAATCAAAGCATCGCTTGCTTCTCATATTACGATCTTCTTCTATGTTTAGGGAACAAGGCCTTGTTCAACCAAACCTTAACTTTTGTATACATGTGATACATATGTGTGACGACCCTTAAACACTAAATAAAGATTCTAACAATGTTGTGAGATGGTATTAATCCATACAAGTAAATCAAAGCATTACTTGCTTCTCACATTACGATCTTCTTCTATGTTTAGGGAACAAGGTCTTGTTCTATCAGAACCTTAACATTTGTATACATTATATCATGCATTTTATCCAATGTCATTCATTATTAATGCTATTGATCACTATTATGGTACATTGTGGAAGAATTTTGTCACGTTAATGGTTTCCTAATTTGTACACCATCAAATGACCCTTTTCTATTGATTAATATAGGTTTTTTATATTAAATTTAAGTAGAACCATATCCATATATGATCAACTTGACTAAGTTTGATCATCAAATATAGTGTAACTTTAGGTCCATGATAATATACTCATTAAGCTACAATCATCTACATGTACCCTAAACCCAAAACCCCAAACCACAAGCGCGTAGACCCTAAACCTAAACCCAGAATTCCAACACCTAAATGCAAAAAGCGCATGTTATATTCTCAACAGTAATAATAATAATAATAATAATAATAATAATAATAATAATAATAATAATAATAATAATAATAATAATAATAATAATAATAATTAAAAAAAAACACATCACATGAGCGATAGGTGTATAATAGACTACAGCGAGGTTGTGCATATACTTTTATTGAATTGGTATTTCACTTAGTTTGTAAATAGACCAAATTTAAGTTGATGAGATATTATAATGGACACAATTAAGTAGTTAAGGTGCTATCTTTTTTATTAATTTAATACTAAATATTTTAAATCAAATACACTCTAATAGTTGATAATCGACAGTTTACTGCTTAATTGTAAATCACTCGTTAAATACTATCAACCACTATGTTTCATAATCAACTATCTTCGTGATGGTCATTAAATAATAAATTGAGTAGTGGATAATTGATTACGTATAAATAATTTTTTGGTTGATTGTCGGTCAAGTTTGATTGAGGAATTTTAATGGAAGGTATCACTTTATAAATAGGATTAAATATTGACGCAAGCCAAGTAAGTAAAAGCACAACAAAAATTGTATAAACCAAAAGTCTTATTTCACTAACAATAGTAACAATAATTTTAAAGCTTTCATTACTGAAAACTCTTTTTGATACATAAAAGATACAAGATTATACAGGGGCTCTTGGAAAAATTGGAAGGGCGATGTAGTTATCTTCTTGGTCGATTATTAAATACGTTAGTCTCCAATCAATCAACTTGCATTTTGTAACCTAAAGCAACAATTCAAGCATAACTAAATCAAAACCATTACATTCTGCCTAATCTTGAAGTCACCATTACATAAACACACACACAACATAATCAACTTATTTTTTATCTTTAGAGCAAAATATCAACTAAATATTTTAAAAGAAGAAGAAGAAGAAGAAGAAGAAGAAGAAGAAGAAGAAGAAGAAGAAGAAGAAGAAGAAGAAACAAAAGATAAAATAAATAGCCTTATCAACATCTATCTCACTTTTAAGATTATTTTTCTCAAAGGTGTTGCGAAGATAACTTATAATTTCATTTGTCTTGGAATGTCAAGCCAATATGTTGCCACCTCCACCCATTGATCCAAGAAATCAGTATCCACTACTGCATAACGCCACATCAATGGTCTATTAATTGTAATAAGTAAAGTCTACCATCGACCAGGATTGGTTGATGAACTGTTACATCATATCTGAAAACCAGACCTCCAATGGAGCAATGTCAAAGCAACAAAACAGAGCTTTTGAAGCTTATTAGATGAAGAAAATACAAAGCATGTCTCGAATGAGCTAAACCCAAGCCAATGTAGTGACAAAACATCATGCAAAATCGAAAAATTGAAGCTTTGCTTCGAAAAAGATAACAAATTAGAAAGAAGAAGAAAACAGAAGATAAAATATATAGCGTTATCAAAATCCATCTCGTTTTCTATATTATTTTTCTTAGAGGTGCTGCTTAAGATAAGTGATAATTTCACTTGTCTTTGAATGTCAAGCCAACATGTTATCATCTCCACCCATTGATCTAAGAAATTAGTATTTGCTACTGCATAGCGCCCCATCAATGGTTTGCTAATTGCAATAAGGTCTACAATCGACTAGGATTGGTTGATGAACTGTTACAGCTGATTTGAAAAACCACACATCTAAAAATCAGACCTCTAAATGAGCAGCGTCAAAGCAACAAAACAGAGCTTTTGAAGTTTATTAGATGAAGAAAACACAATGCACATCTCGAAAGAGCTAAACCCAAGCCAATATGGCCCACAAGGTTTGAACTTCAGCCCACAAAGATTGAAGTTATAAAAAGTGTCCTCTTATGCAAAACCAATAAAAAAAGTGGCCTCAAACCAAAGACCACTGAAAAAATTGCTATTCGTGCACTTTACCCACCAGATTGTTTACCTATATTGGCTTAACCTAGCCAATGAGTGGTGACATTGTCGTAACTTTTCAAAGATTTTGGAGGCAATATCTCTTTACACGAGTATTGAAAATGAAAGAAACTTTATGAAGGTGAGAAGGAAGTAAATACGAGTTTTTAGAAAATACAAAACCTTATTTGAAAAACGTACATCAGGAAAAGCTTAATCATGAAAATCGAGAAAAATAGTTCATTATGGATCACTTGGAATTTTTGAAAAAACTTTTATAAGAGTTGCCACACCAAGTGAACAACCTTGAGTGGCAACTTCAAGGCCCTCCCTGTAACAATATACTAATGCAGAGTTGTATACTGTTGAAGCAATTTGAAAAAGGCACAAGTAGTTAAATACGCTTAGAAAAGCGATACAATTTGGATAAAGAATCATTGAGATTCAATTATTCCGCCATTGGTGAAAATAGTTACAATGAAATTATAGTATATTATTATAGTATACTATTACAGGATTGTATATGTTGTTGTCGAACTGTTTAAATGCAGTATTTCATCAATTTTTTAACTCAAAACTAATGCGAAGCACCTAAAATCAGCTCTAAACATAGCCAAATTAAATTTCAATATAATCTTTTCAAGTGTACAAAAAATAATATTTTGTAACCACTTCAAATCTGACAACAAAGCTTCAACATAAAACTTTAGATTCATGGCCTTCAAGCTCATCAATTAATGGTGGTGCATGATGCATCTGTAAGTTTGGGACTTAAGTTACTATATATTACTAGTTTATACATCCATCTCTTAATCTACCCAACTAATTCGACATTTGTTCTTCTATTTATTATTACTGTATTTTATTAAGTTCATGTAGAATATAAAATATCTTTCTAACATTTGTACAGATTTACTGAAGTGAGGAGAGAAAAAGTCGGAAGTGAAAGAGAGAGGTCGGTGCCTCCATTGTTATTCATCATAAAATGAAAAATGTGTATTATAAAATACCTAAAACTATATATATATATATATATAATGGGCCTGACCTGTACACTGATAAATTATTTAAGAGAATGGGCAAAAATACATACAAGCCCAATGAAAGAAACAAGCTAAACTATATTATAAACTATACTATCCAATACCCCTCCCCCCCCCCCCCCAGAAAGTGGGAGGTGGGATATACACCCAATTTGGGAAGGAAATAATGACGAGCAACCCCTTTAAGAGACTTAGTCAAAACATCAACCAGTTGATCAGAACTGCACACGGATTGGAGATTGATAAGACCAGTAGTGAGCTTCTCTCGGACAAAGTGGAAATCAACCTCCATATGCTTTGTCCATTCATGAAAACTAGGTTTCTTGCAATATGCAGAGCAGAATTGTTATCATAAAAGAATGAAATATGAGCCAACCATGCACTCCTAAATCAGCAGACAACCTGACAAGCCAAGTGAGTTCAGCAACAAGTTTACCAAGGGCTCGATATTCTACTTGTGCTGAGGATAAGAACACCACAGGCTGCTTCTTTGATTTTCAAGAAACAGGAGAACCATAAAAGGAAACAAATAGCCTAGTAACAGATCTTCTAGAATCAGGACATAAGGCCCAATCACTGTCAGAAAAACCCTTGAGAGAAAAATTAGGAGAATAATTGAGAAAAATCCCATAAGAAGAGGTACCTTTGAGATATTTGAGGAGATGTAAAGCTGCCTACATATAAGTTGTCCTTGGAGCTCTAAGAAACTGACTGAAGTGCTGCACAGCAAACCCCAGATCAGGCCTTGTATGTGTAAGGAAGTTGAACTTCCTTATCAAACTTCTGTACTTTTTAGGATTGGACAAAAGAACTCCATCCTCTGCCCTGAGTTTCATATTCAAGTCCAAAGGATAGGTCAAGGGAGAGGCATTAGAGCAATAATAGGAAGCAAGCGGGTCTATGATGAATTTCTGTTGGTGAAGAAGTAAACCATTTGGGAACGAAGTGACCTGAATACCCAGAAAATAGCTCAAGAAGCCCAAATCCTTTATCTTAAACTGTTGATCCAGGAACAATTTAAGAGAAGTGATCTCTGATTCATCATCCCCAATCAATATAATTTCATCCACATACACAGCAAGGATTACACTAGACTGAGGAGTATGCTTTATGAAAAAGGAATAGTCATTCAGAGATGGGAGAAAACCTTTAGACTGGAGGGACTGGGATAATTTTGCATACCACGGCCTTGAAGCCTATTTAAGGCGATACAAGGACTTTGAAGCTTGCAAACATAAGTCTGAGAAGAAGGAGAGGAACCCTGAATATGGAAGCCTTGTGGAATCTTCATATACACTTCTTCATGGAGATTTCCATGCAAGAAGGCATTGTTTCCATCAAGTTGATAAAGAGGCCAGTGTCTCTTGATAGCAACAGCTATGAGACACTTGACAATGGTCATCTCGACCACAGGGGAAAAGGTCTCATTGTAATCAAGACCATGCACCTGTGTATCACCCCTTACAACCAGCTTAGCCTTATATCTCTCCACAGTTCCATCAGCTTTGAACTTTACCTTGTACACTCATTTGCACCCAATAGCTTTCTTGCCTTTAGGTAAAGAAACTATGGACCAGGTGTTATTTGCCTCTAAGGCCTCATATTCTTTCCTCAAAGCCTCTTGCCACTTAGGAACCAGTGCTGCCTAGTGATAGGAGTGAGGCTCAGACTGTATAGGTGCTTTATCTAGACTAGAAGATGACTGGATTGAACTACACACATAATTTGAAAGATAAGCTGGTTTAAATTGTGGTCTGAAGGACTTTCTCCGAGGGAGAAGATGAGGAGTAGCGTGACTAGGAGGCATAACTGGTGGGGAAGGAACTAGTGGAGACTGAGGTACAACCTGAGTTGGAGTAGTTGGTGGAGACTAAGTGGGTAAAGTAGAATGAAGTGGAGTAATCAGGAGGAATATAGGGCGTGGAAGAGGCAGGATGCAGAACATCAGGGAGTGGAAAACAATATGCCTTGAAGTAAAAAATTTATGTGTTTCCAAATTCAGCAACTTATAACCTTTCTTCCCAAAAGGGTATCCCATGAAAACAGAAGGAAAAGACCTAGAAGAAAATTTATCATGTGAAGCAAAGAGATTTGTAGCATAACAGGGGCAGCCAAAAACTCTTAGATGAGCATAAGAAGGTACAGAACCAAAAAACATCTCATAAGGAGATTTTTCCTTTCAAAATAGTAAAGGGAAACCTATATATGAGATATGTTGCAGTTAAGAAACATTAACCCTATATATATATAATGTGAGTGACAGTGCTATAGGCCTCATGTATCTATGTGAATTAGTTCAAAAGGGGCCTTAGAATAAGTGACACTGTCTGGAAAAGGAAGCTTAGAATGTCTTGCCATGGGACATATATTGCATACAAAATCCTGTTTTGCAGAAATAGAAGAAGAAATAGTAGAAATTGATTTTAATCTAGAAAAAGGAATATGCCTAAACTACATGCCAAACAACATCCATTTTATTTGAATGAGAATTATTTATAATAGGAGATGAGATGGATGAATACACAGAAGCATCTTTCTGATAACAATGACGATACCTCTTGATAACGCTCACGTTATGGATCCAAGAACTTCAGAAAGAAATTAAAAGAAACGCGCGGAAGCTAATAAAATATACCTAAAACAAACAAGAATTGAAAATAAGGATAGAATGAATTCTAGAAAAGGTTTCTTGAATTCAATAACGGATCAAGAATCTCAAGAATGAAACTAGAAATTCAAGACAAGTCTAAATCTTGAAAAGGGACTCCTAACAACAACAATTAGACTAGCTAATCGCCTTTGGTAGAGAATAATCCAAGAAGTAGATTATGGAATCCCGACCCCCGTTAGAGTAACAAAGAACAACAGTAAAATAGAATTTACCGCCTTTCTTGAATACCTAAAAGTAATCTAAAGATTTAAGAAGAAATACCTCATCACCTAAAAGTGTAGACTTGAAGATTGAAAGATAAATCCAAGAGTAGCCACACACAAAAGTGCAAGAGAAAACCTCTCAACTTTTATTCATCATAAATCTATATTGTTTTGTCGTATCTAAAAGTAAAGAAAATAACTCCTTTATACAGGAGTAGGGGCTGGTTATAGGTCTTACAAAATCCTACTCAAATATAGTTTCTAAGTAATAATGAAATAGGAAAAAAAAAACCAACTAGGAAAGAAAATCCTAATAAAATAGGAAAAGGAAGTAAATTAAAACTAAACTAGGAAAAGTAAATAATATCCTAAATAAACTTGGTAAACTAATCCTAATTAATATTGGAATCAAAACCTAATTAATATAGAAAAATATATCCCAATTAATTTAGGAAACGAATCCCACTTGAACTAGGAATCCTTGATAGCAACTTGAAAGCAACTTGGGGTACACTTCATGGAAATCCTTTGACCATCCTTTGCACGTTTTTTGGGCTGAAACTAAGCACATTTTATGGGCTACAAACGTGAGCCTATATGGCTCTTCTTGGGCTTCAAGTTTGGCACACTTTAGGCTCCTTAATTAGTCCAAAAATAGACTGATTTGGAATCCAATTCTTCCCCTTCAAATTGCAGTAATTTTGACTTCAATATTCATTACTTTTACCTCAATTTGTACCATATAATATTTATATCACTTAGACAAAAGGTCATCCTTGGCTTGAGCTCTTTCTCTTCACAATTCAAGTGCAATCGGCTTGTTTTGAGCTTTCTTTATGTGAGATCTTGTCATATGCCTTCCAAGAGCTTCCAAAGCTTCATCCAAGTATTTCAATGGAGTTTTCCTTCCATGGATGCTATCATTCCCCTCTTCTTGAAGGAATTCGTCCTCGAATTCAAACCTGCACAAAAGAGAAAGTAATAGAAGTACAAAAGAAATAATAACCAATTCCACACCAAATTTTCTTGGTTGGAACAAAATTAAGTAGTATCCATAAACTTTACTTTTACTTTTAAATTTTGATATTATAGTTAATCACTTGGTATACATCAAATTATCATCATCTTCCAAAATAACAAAGTCACCAACATAAGAAACAAGAACAATGTTCATTATCTCCAAAAATACCTTAGGTGTTCTAAAGAGACCAAGAATTCTAATTAACGAATTATACATACCATACTTGGACTTATTTACTAAAGAAACAATATCACCTTGTATTCTTTTATGGAGTGGCTCCAATATAGCAATGGCTTTGGGAAACTTCATGTCATAAACCTTTAAAAAGGGATCAATCTAATCAATCGGTTTAACAACACAAAAATTAGCTAATAAGCTTTTGTCTTTCAACATCCAACAAGAATTAATTTCCCCATATTTATCTTTGAATCAAATTGCATTCTTTGCCACATTCACTTGTATGACACTTCCTCTATCAAAAGAATTTTCATCACTATTATGCACGAAAATAAAAGAACTAGTACAAGAAAGAGTTAATGGGTTAGGATGCGAACAAGAGTTTTCCTCATAGCCAACATGTATACTATCAACAAGTAGTGGAGATTTAAATGTAGACAAATCACAATCATTCTTCACTTGAGTCAACTCTTCACCAAAATCATGAATTTCATCATTAGAATAGATGAAAAATAAAATTCTTGTTCATGTTCTTCTTCGTCAAACAAGGATGGAGTATCATAATAAGAGTCTTTATCAACATCAAAACTAGATCGAGGCCAACACAAATAAGATAGCAAATTAAAATCTTCCCCAACTAGTGAATTATTAAAACAAGTATCATATTTATTGTTCCTATCATTACCTACATTCAAAAGAGAAATATCATTATCAAACTCATCTAAATAAGGTAGAGTGTTATGGTTGACGATTTTACCTTGAACCATACCTAAACCATCTTCCTTACTTTACTTTTCTCATTGAGATTTACTTGTTCTCTAGAAGTTATACATGACTCACTCTTGACATGATTTTTGAAAGATTGAAGCTTTTCCGATGTTGGCTTCTCCATGCAAACTTTTCCACAAGCACCTAGAAAAGAATCAAAACAACTAGAAGAAATAGAAGTAGGAATGTTAGAGTTAGAATAAGAAATATCCTCACCCAAACTCTCTTGTTTTTCATTGCTCTCAACTTCTTCTTTTTCACTCTTATTTTTATCATTCTCTCCTCTGTTTTTTTTGTGGCAACTCTCTCACTTCTCTCAACTCAATCTCTCCTTTTTCTACTCTTAAGTTTCCATTTTGCTCTCCCTTACTCCTCTCAATCTTTTCTCTCTCATCCTCACTTTTTTTTCTCACAAGCAAGATCAATAAGATCAATTCCATTCCTAATTATACGATTGTAAATTGTAGGCACAGTCCAATCACTATCATCATGAGTATGATCTTTACTAACTTCACTTGCATCTCTAGCTTCTCTTCTCATACGCTTTTATTTTACACATGAAGATTTAACATGACCCACTTTATGACACTTAGAACATTTAAGTTCTTTATAACGAAATATAAAAAGTTGTTTAACCGCGGAACCTTGTTCTTCACTTGCAAACATCTCTCTTGCCTTTTTCCACTCAAAGCAACTTTTGGTTGGTTCTCTTTGGATTTATAAATAAATCCTGCTAATCAAAACCCTTGGTGATAAGATATAGGAGTTAGAAAAAGAATAGAAAAAGTAAAAGACCAAAACCTAGAAAGAATAGGATTTGGTAAGTAAGAATAAAACCAAATAGAAAAAGGATCTTCTCTAATGAAAATCAAAACTTAGAAAGAATAGGATTTGGAATGTAGAAACAAACAAGGAAAAGAATATAAGAAACCCAATCCAAAGAAAAAAGGAAAGATATTACTTTTCTTCCAAGGACTAGAATCCCCTCTTCTTGTTTCCTTTATTGACTAGGAAACCCAATACTACCAGATTTCTAAAAATAATGAGCATAAGCAACCAAAAAATTTCCTCCAATTTTTTATTTCTTTTGATTTTTTGTTTTTTTTTTTTTTTTTGTTTTTTTTTCATGTTACTATTCACTGCTAAAGTATCTTTTTTTTTTTTTTTTGGCTTTTCTAGCTCAAAAATCCCACAAGATAATCAAGAACGGAATCTTGATTGAACCTGCTCTGATACCACTTGATAACAATCACAATACCTCTTGATAACGCTCACGTTATGGATCCAAGAACTTGATAAAGAAATTAAAAGAAACGCGCGGAAGCTAATAAAATATACCTAAAACAAACAAGAATTGAAAATAAGGATAGAATGAATTCTAGAAAAGGTTTCTTGAATTCAATAATGAATCAAGAATCTTAAGAATGAAACTAGAAATTCAAGACAAGTCTAAATCTTGAAAAGGGACTCCTAACAACAACAATTAGACTAGCTAATCGCCTTTGGTAGAGAATAACCCAAGAAGTAGATTATGGAATCCCGACCCCCGTTAGAGCAACAAAGAACAACAATAAAATAGAATTTACCGCCTTTCTTGAATACCTAAAAGTAATCTAAAGATTTAAGAAGAAATACCTCATCACCTAAAAGTGTAGACTTGAAGGTTGAAAGATAAATCTAAGAGTAGCTACACACAAAAGTGCAAGAGAAAACCTCTCAATTTTTATTCATCATAAATCTATATTGTTTTGTCGTATCTAAAAGTAAAGAAAATAACCCATTTATATAGGAGTAGGGGCTGGCCATAGGCCTTACAAAATCCTACTCAAATATAATTTCTAAGTAATAATGAAATAGGAAAAGAAACCAACTAGGAAAGAAAATCCTAATAAAATAGGAAAAAGAAGTAAATTAAAACTAAACTAGGAAAAGTAAATAATATCCTAAATAAACTTGGTAAACTAATCCTAATTAATATTGGAATCAAAACCTAATTAATATAGAAAAATATATCCCAAGTAATTTAGGAAACGAATCCCACTTGAACTAGGAATCCTTGATAGCAACTTGCAAGCAACTTGGGGTACACTTCATGGAAATCCTTTGACCATCATTTGCACGTTTTTTGGGCTGAAACTAAGCACATTTTATGGGCTAAAAACGTGAGCCTATATGGCTCTTCTTGGGCTTCAAGTTTGGCACACTTTAGGCTCCTTAATTAGTCCAAAAATAGACTAATTTGGAACCCAATTCTTCCACTTCAAATTGCAGTAATTTTGACTTCATATTCATTACTTGTACCTCAATTTGGACAATATAATATTTATATCACTTAGACAAAAGATCATCCTTGGCTTGAGCTCTTTCTCTTCACAATTCAAGTGCAATCGGCTTGTTTTGAGCTTTCTTTATGTGAGATCTTGTCATATGTCTTCCAAGAGCTTCCAAAGCTTCATCCAAGTATTTCAATAGAGTTTTCCTTCCGTGGATGCTATCACTTTCTTACAAAAGGAATGAACATCAGAACTGTAAATGGAACAAATAGATTGTGGGAGGTGAAAGATGTATAGGCCATGTGAGGTTTTACCAAATTCCAGTGGCTTCCTCATTTAATGGCCCTGTAGAACACAAGAAGTGGATGTGAATGTAATGGTACATTGTAATTGAGAAAGTAACTTGCTTACTGAAATTAGATTAAATTGAAAACTAGGCACTAAAAGAACATTTTGGAGTATGATGTCTGATGAGAGGGGTAATTGACCTGTTCAAGTGACTTTAACTTTTATGCCCATTTGGCAAGCTGACTAGGTAGGGGATAACTAAAGGTGTTATATTGACTAGATGGTCTTTGTGAGAGGTCATATGGTCTGTAGCTCCTGAGTCCAAAATCCAGTCAGTCTTGTCTAGTCTAGACAATAAACACACACTATTTGAGCACTCATGTCTAACACTAGTTTGGCAGCACAAATTACCTGCAAAGTTTGCAGATGCATGAAGAGCTGGAGTAGTAGAAGTGCTGCCTTGGTCAGATAAGCTGTTGTGATGAAGTAAATGCAGGAGATGGTTGCATTGTTCCTGAGATAGACCATGAATGAAACTAGAAGAAAAAGGTGCACCGGATGAAGAAAGGGCATGAGAATTACCATAATCAGGATGATTATCACCCTACACACATGCAACAACTATTCTATTACTAGTGAATCTGAAGTCAGGAGAATAATAGGGCCCATTGTGAGAATACAAATTGGCATTTTGAGGATATGAATTGCCATTCTAGGATTGCTGAGATTATTTTTGTTGTGCCTGAGCCTTTCTCTTGTAAAAATAGTCAATGGTATGTCCAGGCTTCTTGCAATAGTTGCAAAAATAATCAGACCTCCTCTGATTACCATTAGATCTAGGATTTGACCCTCTTTGCTGACCATTTCTGGAATGGCCCGCACTTTTTCTTTGAGAACCAGACTTAGAAGATTCAGTTGCTAGAGAGGCTGACTCAAAAGACACAAGAGAAGTGGAAAGTTAAGACTCTTTTTGGGACTCATCAGTGAGGAGAAGAGAGTAAGCCTTATTGATGCTGGGGAGAGGGCTCATCATAAGAATGTTTGTCCTGGTGTTGGAGTAAATATCATTGAGGCCCATATAAAATTGATAGAGCCTCTGATCCTTATCTCCCTTTACCAGTGCGAGCTCCTCCACAAGTACAATAAGAGGTATATTGATGGCTGGTAAGGATGCTCAATTCATCCCAGATACTCTTGATCTTTGCATAGTAAGCTGGGATGTCCAAAGATCCTTGACTAACAGTGGCCAACTCCTTCCTAACATGATAAACCCTAATGCCATCAGGCTGGCCATAGCTGTCCTCAAGCTCATCCCAAACTTTCTTGGCTAATTCCCTATAGAAGACACTGCGTGCAATATCAGGAGATAGGGTTTTGTGAATCCAGGAGATGACCAGATCATTGAACCTCTCCCACTGACGAAACAGGGGAGAGTCTTCTGCAGGTCTCTCATAGGTTCCACGAATGATATCTATTTTCTTTTTGGCTGAAAGAGTGATTAGCATGCTCTTTCGCCATTCAGCATAACCAATACCAGAAAAGATTCTACTAGTTAATGAGATTCCAGGATTATCGGAAGGGTGAATGTAGAGAGGATGATTTGGATCCGCCGAGGGATCAGATCTATTGCTAGCGAAAGCAGAAGCGGCGGCATTTGTGTTATTACTTGGCATATTCGTAATTAAAACGAGAAATTAGGGTTTTTAGAATGAGATTCTTCGCAATAGATCGAAAAATTTAGGGTTCTGATAAATCTAGGGTTTCACAAGTCGTTCAAAATTACTAATAAATAAAAGAAAAAATAATATTAGAGGTGAAAAGTAAAAGGTAGTATAGATGTTACCAGAAAAAATCACTGGAAACAGAGTAGAATTCGCCGGAGCAAATGCTATAAAAAAAAAAAAAAAAAAAAAAAAAGGCGGCGGCAACAGAAACTTCACCGCAGAATCAGTGTAAATATCACCAAAAAGCAACTCATTTCCAGAAGTCAAAAGCCAACAGAAAAAAATGATTGAAATTTCACCGTCAAAATCACCGGAGAGATCACTACTAAGAGAAAACATAGGAGGATTGATCGGAAAATAGCCTGGCTCTGATACCATGTCAACGTTTGTACAGATTTACTAAAGTGAGGAGAGAAAAAGTCGGGAGAGAAAGGGAGAGGTCGGCGCCTCCATTGTTATTCATCAAAAAATGAAAAATGTGTATTACAAAATACCTAAAATTATCCTATATATATAATTGGATGGACTTATACATTTATAGGGCCGGACCTGTACACTGATAAATGAATTAAGAGAATGGACAAACATCCATACAAGCCCAATAAAAGAAACAAGCTAAACTATACTATCCAACAGTATCATCCTTATTAGGTAGAATACCTTCAGTGGTATCAACCAATTTTGAGTAGCGAAATAAGTTCTTTACTTGAAAGAATTACTTTCTATAAAAGAATGAGAACATAATCTCTATTCAAGTAGTTCATGTACGGTGTACCCCTACATGATTCCACCGACTTTGCTCCTCTTATGAGTATGTTCCCATTAGAAGTGCAAGTGTGATTGTCTTGTCATCTATCATGCTTTTATAAGACCCGCACTCGGCCATTAGTTGTTAGTCATTCTGTCGCAAAGGCCACTCAATCATCGATTCTCCTTACCCTCATTTTAAAGTACAATGCCAACAAAAGCCAAAATAAATTATAAAAGTAGTACTATCTTTTACTTTGTCAATATAAAATAGAAAATTTTTGGTAAGTAGGAAAAAATGTTGAAAGGAATATACCAAAGAGAAAAAAGATGAAATGAGGGGAAGTATTTGGTCTGTTTCATCGGAGAACGTAAAGAGGGAGCCACTCTTTTCTTTCTATCCCCACACACACTCAACATACTAAGTCATAAATAATGCGAAAAGAGAAGTAATACAATAAGTAGTTAAAAGAATTCAATGAAACTCGACACAATTAGTAGTAATTTAATCATTCTTGTAGATATGCTTTTCCTTTCTGAATAAAAGTTTTTTTCTCCATATTCGTTTTTTCTTCCAAACTCTTTGCCTGTGACTGTGATGTTGTAGCCACCTGGAACTAAAACAACTTTTTGTCTTTAGGTTCCATGATATGTCAAGTACTCCTTGGAAAGTATATTACTCAGAGTAGGTGAATAATTCAAAATTCATAGCCCAAAAAAAGCCCCTTATAATGTACTAACAATGTATGTTGACAAGTTTTCAAATATGCATCTTTTTGCTTAATTTGTAGTTCTTACACTATTTGTGATGTTCTCTTGTAGTAATAATTCAGTACCTAAACCCTATCATCCTTAATTATCTGCTTTATGCAGGTATCTGATTAAGAGTTTAACTAATATATGCATTGACGGTGTAAACTTTCTTTTTACACGGTCAGCTAATTAAAAATCTATTACAATTAACTTTTAAGTATTCTTGTTTGTTTTTATATTTAAACTTTTATTATGTCGGTGATTTAGCCAAATCAAGTATGTGTCTTCGCATTATTGCTCAAGATACCAGCTATATGTTAGTTTTTGCTACTATGATTGATGCAGGGAAAACACGAAAGCGATAAACTAAGATAAAAGCGAGACGTGGCTCGAACGAATGACCCAAGTAGTACCGAAGAACTTGTTTCGATACACCTTGGGTGATTGTCAAGGAACACCTACAATAAGCAACTACCCTCGAGTCACACGAGGAACCCGCAAGTAGAATGATCGGGGAGGGGTCGCTGTTCAACTAGAATCCATTAGAAGAAGATAAGTCCCAAACAAAGGTTCTTTCATTCAATCACAAAGAGCATTGCTCAAGTTTCAACATTCATCAAAATAAGCTAAGTAATGAAAATAGATTAAGCTAGGCTATTTATAGGGTTTGCCAAACTTTAGTAAAAGGTCTAATATGCCCACATGTTAGGCTTTAAGTTAAAAGACCACACAGGGCCAAAAGAGTCATTATCTACTCAAAATATCGCCCTTCAGCAATCCGGGCGGAGCGCCCCATTTTAGGCGAAGCTCCTACCAAAATGACCACTGGGTGGGCTAGGCGGAGCGCCCAACCCTTGGGCGGAGCGCCTGGCTGCAGGTTCCTCAGGGTGGAGCTTCTCAGGCAGTGCGCCTGGGCCTTCTAGGCGGAGCGCCTGAGCCTTGATCATCCAGAATGGCTTCCAATTGCTTCCATCTTCGAGTCCTTTCCTCTCCAAGTATAAATGCACTTCTTGGATCTTCTTGGCTTGACTCCTAGTGAAGGGCCTCGTGACGGATTGCCCAGCATCATCCTCCCCTTCTTGGGAAGATTTCGTCCTCGAAATCCAAGCATCATCACCCTCGGCTCTATCATCTTCTACATCAAGAGAAGTCAAGTCAGAAACATTAAAAGTGTTCGAGACATTATACTCACTTGGCAAGTCGACCACATAAGCGTTGTTATTGATCTTTGAAAGCACTTGGAAGGGTCCATCTCCTCGGGGTGCCAACTTCCTTTTCCTAATGTTCGGAAACCTTTCTTTGCGGAAGTGCACCTACACATAGTCACCCTTCTTGAATTCCACCTTCTTGCGTCCCTTCTTTTTCCTGGAGGCCAACTTTGCAGAAGCTTCCTCCAAGTTCTTCTTCGCCTTAGCATGGAGTTCAACCAAAGCCTTCGCTTGGGTTTTACCTTCAAAATTAACAACCATTTCCCTTGACAAAGGGGTTAGATCAAGGGGAATCAAGGGGAATCAAGGGGTTAAAACCATAAACACACTCGAATGGAGTCATGCCAATCATTCTATGCAAAGTGCGGTTATATGCAAACTCCATAAGAGGTAGCTTATCAATCCAAGTCCCACCCTTACCTCGGGTCATAGCTCTAAGAACAGCACCCAAAGTTTGGTTCACCACCTCGGTTTGCCCATCGGTTTGAGAGCGGTGGCACGTAGAGAACAAAAGCTTGGTGCCAAGGGCACCCCACAAACTCCTCCAAAAATGGCTAAGGAACTTAGTGTCCCTATCACTTACAATAGTTTGAGGCACACCATGCAACTTTAACACATTATCAATGAACAAAGAAGCAACATGTTGTGCATCATCACACTTTTTACATGGAATGAAGTGAGCCAACTTGGAGAACCTATCCAAGACAACATAAATGCTATCATGTCCTCCCCTAGTCCTTGGTAATCCCATAACAAAATCCATAGATATATCTATCCATAGGCTAGTACATACGAGGAGAGGGGTATACAAACCATGGGGGTTCGATCTGGACTTAGCATACTTGCACTCAAGGTGAGAGTTGCAAAGTCTCTCAACTTGTGTCCCCATTTTAGGCCAATGGAATTGCTCCATAAGAATGGCCAAGGTTTTATCCCTACTAAAGTGACCCATGAGTCCTCCACCATGTGCTTCTTGAACAAGCAATTCTCTCCATGAGGACTCGGGTATGCAAACTCTACCATTTTTAAAGATATAGCCATTTACCCACTGGTATTTCTCAACTCTTTCTCCTTTCTCAAGAGCTTCTCTTTAACTTAGGGTCATGAGCATACATCAACTTGAAACTCTCAAAACCCATGAGCTTGGAGGCAAGGGTAGTGGCAAGAGCAAACTTCCTAGAAAGTGCATCCGCCACAACATTGTCTTTCCTTTTTTTTATATTGAATGACATAGGAAAAAGACTCAATGAACTCTACCCACTTGGCATGGCTCTTGTACAAATTCTCTTGGCCCCTAAGATGTTTGAGTGACTCATGATCACTCTTAATCACAAATTCTCTATGCCAAAGGTAATGTTGCCGATGAGCAAGAGCTCTCACTAGGGCATACAACTCCTCATGAGCATACATCAACTTGAAACTCTCAAAACCCATGAGCTTGGAGGCAAGGGTAGTGGCAAGAGCAAACTTCCTAGAAAGTGCATCCGCCACAACATTGTCTTTCCTTTTTTTTATATTGAATGACATAGGAAAAAGACTCAATGAACTCTACCCACTTGGCATGGCTCTTGTACAAATTCTCTTGGCCCCTAAGATGTTTGAGTGACTCATGATCACTCTTAATCACAAATTCTCTATGCCAAAGGTAATGTTGCCGATGAGCAAGAGCTCTCACTAGGGCATACAACTCCTTGTCATACGTAGAGTAGTTCAAGGAGGCACCCTTCAATTTCTCACTAAAGTAGGCTATGGGTTTTCCATCTTGCATTAAGACACCACCAATTCCCACCCCCGAGCATCACATTCAACCTCAAATGTCTTTCCGAAGTTGGGCAATTGCAATAGAGGGTCGGTACTCAACCTACTTTTCAATTCTTGGAAGGCCTTCTCTTGAGGCTCTCCCCACACGAAAGGTTTGTTCTTCTTCACCAATTCGGTGAGTGGAGCGGCAATGGAGCTAAAGTCTTTCATAAATCATCTTTAAAAACTAGCAAGACCATGAAAGCTCCTCACTTGAGTCACGGTAGTAGTAGTAGGCCAATCACGAATGGCCTCTACCTTGGACACATCCACTTCCACTCCTTGGGAACTTACAATAAACCCAAGAAAGGCTACCTTTTCAACACCAAAGGTACATTTCTTAAAATTAGCATAGAGCTTTTCGGCTCTGAACACTTCAAGCACTTGCCTTACATGATTCACATGGTCTTCTAATGACTTGCTATATATCAAAATGCCATCAAAGTAGACGACCACGAATTTTTTCATCAATGGCTTCCACACATGATTCATTAGCCTCATGAATGTACGAGGTCCGTTGGAGAGGCCAAAGGGAATCACCAACCATTCATATAGACCAAACTTGGTCTTGAATGCGGTTTTCCACTCATCACCGAGTTTTATCTGGATTTGATGGTAACCGGACCTAAGGTCTATATTTGAAAATATGCTAGAACCACTTAGCTCATCAAGCATATCATCTAAACGAGGTATGGGATGTCGATACTTTACCGTGATCTTGTTGACTGCTCGGAAATCCACACACATCCTCCATGTGCCATCTTTCTGTGGGACAAGTATGACGGGCATGGCACACGGACTCGAGCTCTCTCTCAGCAAGCCTTTTGTAAGCAATTCATCCACTTGCCTTTGCAACTCCTTTGTATCTTCGGGATTTCTTCTATAGGCCGGCTTGTTTGGAATTTGGGCTCCCGGGAAAAGTCAATTTGATGTTCAAGACCCCTCAAGGGAGGTAGACCATCGGGCATCTCATCCGGGAACATATCTCCAAAACCTTCAAAACACTTTCAAGAGCACTAGGCAAAGGGTTAGAAGAATAATCAAATTCGGAAGTAAGAATCATACCTTTGTGCACTAGGTAAATGAGTAGTTTGTTGCCATCATTCCCTTTCAAAAGCTCACCTGGTTGCATCATGGCACAAATGCTACCGGTAGAAGATGGTGGAGTCATCACCAAGCTCTCGGCCAAAGGACTAGTCTCAACAACCGACTTAGCCTTTTCCGCTTCCCTCAATTCCCTCGTTTGCCTATAGTCATCACTTACTTTCTTAGGTGACAAGGGTTTGAGTACAAACTTTTTCCCTTCATGCTTGACTGTATAAGTGTTGACACGGCCATCATGAATCACATGTCGATCAAATTGCCAAGGACTACCAAACAAGAGATGGCAAGCTTGCGTAGGTACCACATCAAACATGTGTTCATCCACATAGTTCCTCATCTTGAATTTGATCATTACTTGCTTTACCACCTTTAGTTCCCCACACTGAATAAGCCTTTACAATCTATAAGGATTGGGATGTTTCAAGGTAGGTAATTTCAATTAGGTAACTAGTGTTTGACTAACAATATTGGCACAACTTCTCGAGTCAATAATCATGGAACAAACAACACCCATGACTTGGCATCGTGCATGGAAGAGGTTTTCTCTTTGCAAGGTCCCACTATCCTCCACAAACATAGCACTAAGACTCCTTCTCACAACAAGGAATGCATGAGGATCATCATCCTCAATCGTATCCTCTTCCACATCAACCTCTTCACCGCTCTCTACTCCCTCATCCTCCGGTTCACTATCTTGCTCATACACCAATTCACCTACCACAACCATGGTCTTTCAAGTAGGACAATATTTGGCAATATGACTGTACCTTTAACACTTATAGCATTGAGTAGAAGTAGAAATAGGAGTAGGATTACTGAAGTGAGTTTTAGAGTTACCTCCCACATGTGGTGTAGACTTCTCATATGGCTTCTTCACTTCTTTACTAGCACTTGCACCACTTGCACTTGGAAATCTTGCATTCGGAGGCTTCCACTCTTTTGGTTTACTCATGGGAGTAGGATTGCTGCTCTTGTAACGAGTGGATTTCTCTTTCTTGAGCCATTTTTCGGCTTCAACCGCGGCATTGTATAGCTCATAGTGGTCATTATACTTGTGAAACTTCAATTGAGAGGCTATCTCTCGGTTCAAACCACTTCTAAATCGAATCACGGCCGGTTCTTCTGCCTCCGCATCCAAATCTAAGGTCATCCAGATTTGCTCAAATTTATTGAAGTACTCCCCAACCGTCTTGTAACCTTGCTTCAACTCATAGAAGCGTTTGAATTGGTCTTGACGATTTTGTTGAGTCAAATACTTCTCATCCATTACACGGATCAATTCACCCCAAGTAACATTGATGGCCATAGCATTTCTCCTCCAATTCCTCTTGACCGACTCCGACCAAGTAGGAGCAAAAGATTCAAAGGAAGATATAGCATACTTGGATTTCTTCTCCTCGGTCATATCATTGGTGTCAAACACTCTCTCCATGGACAACTTCCAATCAATGTACTCAACCGGGTCACTACTCCCTTTGAAGGAAGGAATAGTAAGCTTCACACTATTGAGATTGTTGTTATCACGACCCCCTTGGTAAGGCTCCAGTTCGCCTTCAAAGTTGTCTCTATAACCACCATAATCCCTTCTAGCATTTCTCCCAACATTCCCCATGGGTTGTCCTCGATCTCGGTCTCTACTCCTATTCAAATTTCAACCCCAATTCATGGCTCTCCCATTCGGATTAGGAGCTCTATGTCACTGCCACCATACTCTTCCTCCTCCCCTTCTTGAGCTTCTTCAACTTTCTCAAGAGGTAGAACATTTCGAATGGGTCCGGGTAGTGTAACATTCCTTTGGGGATTGTCCAAAAGGTGGGGGTTGCCCAATAGGTGGGGAATGCCCACTCGTTGGGCATTGCCCAACACTTGTTCATTTCTATCACGATCTTCCTTTACCCGTTGTTGTCTAAGCAATTCAACAACTTGTTCTGGGGTAAAGTTTGAACTACTTGTGCCTTCACCGGCTTCAACTTGGACACTCGGGGTCCCTTTCTCAACTTGGACATTCAGGGTCCCTTGGTCAACTTGGGTACTTGAGGTTACCCTTTCAAGAGTTTCAATCATTTGGCTCATAATATCCATTTTAGCAAGGATACTAGCCAAGGCATTCTTTACGAAGTCTTGGCCATTGTACCTACAAAATGAACAAACGTTAGTGAAATCACCTCACTCACACCCTCACTTATGTATCACTCTGATCACTCGTTTAGTGGTGGTGGATATTTCACTCGAACTTGAATCTAAAAGCTTCACGTAGTTGAACAACAATTCTCAACTCAATCAAACTATCCACAAGACAAGTGTACTCCGGGGTGAGTGGAGTTTAAGTGACTCAATGGACGATAAGCACTTTAAGTGAGGACTTGAGTCAAAAGGATCTACGAATCTTCTTGGAGTTCTACTCTCCAAACTAGGCACGAATTACCTAAAAGCTCAATGGACTAATGCCAATTAAGTAGGAAGGTTGCTTAGATAAGCACTAGTTAGAGGTTAAGCAAACAAAGAAACAAGAAAACCTAGGAAAAACTACCCAAACCAACCTTCAGTGATCTAGGCGGAGCGCCCCAAGGTACGCGGAGCGCCTCCTAAAACCACCAGTAAGGTAGGGCAGGCGGAGCGCCCTAGGGTTGGGAGGAGCGCCTGTTCTTTGGGCTTCAGCTTTTCAACTTCGTTGTTCTTCAATTTCAACCCAAATTTTGGATCGATTTCACCATGTTTTACACAAACCCGAGGTACCCAAAGTTGTATATTGTTATTCCCTTCAAACCCCAGTGATTTTAACACCCAACAATCAAAGCACAATCATCAATCAAAGATTCAAAGTGGGTTTTTCAAAAGGGTTTCAAATTAGGTTTTGATTCTTCACTTTTGATGTTATACAACTCCAAATCCCACAAAATTGGTATCAAATTGTTCATTTTTCAATATAGATCAAGTCCCAATATCAAATCCATAATCAAACAACTAATCAACCCAAGAATCAACAAAAATCATCAAGAACAAGGGTTTAAGAAATTGGGGTTTTCAAATCTTCAAATCTCACAATACCAATCCAAAATGACCAGTGGGGTAGGCTAGGCGGAGCGTCTAACCCCTGGGTGGAGCGCCTGGCTGCAGGCTCCTCAGGGTAGAGCGCCTGGCTCCTCAGGCAGGGCGCCTAGGCCTTCTAGGCGGGGCGCCTGAGCCTTGATCATCCGGAATGGCTTCGAATCGCTTCCATCTTCGAGTCCTTTCCTCTCCAACTATAAATGCACCTCTTGGACCTTTTGGCTTGACTCCGAGTGAAGGGTCTCGTCACGGATTGCCCGGCATCAGTGATTCTTGAATATTTAATTATAATAGGCTTTTAATTATCTGGCGCTGTAAAAAAAAGTTTACACCGTCGGTGCATATGAGTTAAATTCTTAACTAACATACACTGATGGTATAAACCTCTTTTTACAGTATCGGCTAATTTAAAGTGTATTACAAGTAAATTTTAAGAATTCTTAATTGTTTTAGTATTCTCATTGGCATAATTGAAGTTAAAGTATTAGTGAAACAGATAAGAATTCTTGAAAATGTATTTGTAATACGCTTTAAATTAGCTGGCGCTGTAAATATATATATGAGTTAAACTCTCTGATTAAAGGATTAGATAATGACCAACAAAGGAAAGGAGTCTTAAATTTGAAGGGGAAGAGGAAAAATTACGAAAAAAATAAAAGGAAAAACATTGAACGTACAAAATGCCAGCTTCCAGATAAGTTTAAACCTAAAATTTCTCTGACCCCATTTATGAGCTCCAAGTTTAGTAACTACTGATGATAACATGAAAAAAAAAATGTATACTTTGAATTTGAAAGAAAAAAATTATTACAACTATTTTAGATGATCATTTTTTATTAAAATATGTTAGTACAGTAGTACTTTAATAAAAGGACCAGAAAAGACCACATATATGTTCGAAAAATAAAAGCCATTACGAAACCACCAAAGCAGAAGGTAGAGACACCGACTTCCTCTCTCAACCTATGCAGTGGGTAGAGGCTCTCATTTAATTTTACATTATTCAATTACTCCTACTACTCCCTCCGTCCCATTTTAGTTGTCGCTTTAGCAAGTTTCATTTGTCCCAAATTAGTTGTCGCTTTAGCATTTCAAGACATTTTTTACCAATTCTTTCCAACTATGTCCATATGTAATAAAGGAGTATTTCTTAGAAAAAGTCAATCCACTTTCATTTATTAAGGATAAAATAGTAAAAGACATCCCCTATTTATTGATTTCTTAATGGGCGTGCAGAAGTCTAAAGCGACAATTAAAATGGGACGGAGGGAATATCTTTTAGTCCTTTGTCTTATTCATTTTGTACTTCTCTTTTTCTTTATATGGAATATAATAAATGAGAAACAGATAGATTTATTACGTTTAGACCGGAAAAAGAGAAAGAGAAATTGGACAGGTTGATAGAAGAGAAATTGGACAGGTTGATAGAGTTTTTATAGAATTTAATTTAACCCATGATACATGTCGTATAAGTGGAACTATGATTTATATGATGTGATACTCATTGCTGTCGTACTATATATTTCATAAAAAGTAGGGTAAATTACTCAATAAGCACATGCGTAGTATTTATTTACTGTTTCTAGCCCCACTTTTCACTCCCTTTATTTCTCTAGCCATTAGGTAATTTATAAATTAATTCACCTATTTTATAAATTAATAAAAAAAATTATCCCTTAATTTAAGAGTTTAGTTAATGCTGATCTCATATTTGTTAATGTTATTTTAAAAATTAAAGACATGAGTTATTATAGGAGTCTATGTTTTTAAAAATATTTTTATTATTTCTTTCCTACTGCTAGTTAATAAAATATTTTCTTTCCATTAAGTAGTATGCGTAAGAACATATAATATTTCTATAACTATCAAATTCAACTTTTTTTATATTTCCTTTCCCATTGCATATTTATTTATGTTTATATTTTAAATGTACAAAATGAATATTTCAAGAATTTATTTTTAATAGTTATAATATAATAATGATTCAGTATATTACACACACACACACATAGAGCATATTTTACTTATTTTTTTAATATTTATAATCTTATTCATATTATTGTCTTAGTATATTTAAAAAATAATTGTGTATTTATGTAGAGATCATAATGAATTTGTTAATTGTATTTTGAAGCCTATAATCGCATATATACCATATTTAGCGCAAAATCAAATTTTTAACGATTTAAATCCTCCCCGTGTGTGTATATATAAAACAAATATTAGTAATGTATAAACAATACATACATAATATTTTAAAATATTAAGAGAATAATTATTCAAATACACGATATGTATGATATTAGTTATTGTACATTTAATAAATAAATATTAAATACATGATATTGTTTATATACTATTTGTGTAGGGTTTTTTACTATTTGTTTATGTACAATAAACAGTACATAGACAATAATATGTTAAAATATTAAAATATTCGATCTGAAAGTATTTTAGGATTACTTAAGAAAATTTATTTATATATTATTAATCGTATTTCATACAAAAAATATTTATCCATTGTATTTAGGGATTAATCACAATTTGAAATATTAAATAATATCGAAATTTTTGATGCATTTAGTAACTAAATAAATATTACATACACAATATGTTAATATATAAATTCTAATTAAATAAATATTACATACACAATATATTAAAATATTAAGTGATTAAATATTAAATACACAATATGTAATAAAAAATATAGATATCATACATATATTGTATATCAAATAAATAATATAAAAATTATATTAATATCTAATAAATATTAATATATAAATATTAATATTTTTATAAATATCTAATAAAATATATAAAATATAAATATCATACATATATTGTATATCAAATAAATATTAAAATATCATCCATATATCGTGTATCTAATAAATATTAATATATAAAATAATAGTATTTTATAAATATCTAATAAAGATCATACATATATTGTGTATCTAATAAATATTAATATATAAAATAATAATTCAATAAAAATTACATACATATGTTAAAATATTAAGTGATTAAATATTAAATATACGATATGTAATATATATTAAATTTATAATAAATAAATATTAATATTTACTATTTTAATACAATATATCACTATTTGAATATGGTGTATATTCAATATTTATTTGAGTATTTTTTATTATTATTTTTAGGTGATATGTATTTTGTTTATGCAAATATTAAATATGGCGACTAAAATATAAAAATAAAAAATAGTATTATGCAAATTCTTCTTTTTAGGTGATATATATTTTATTTTTTTAGCATTGATATATATCTTCTATTTAAGAAAAATAGTATTATATGATTATTAACGCTAGGATTTTTTTCTATTATTTTAGTGTAATGTTGTGGCTACCAAAAGTAAGGGCTAAAGAATAGTAAATATTTTCATATGTGCTGCTATTTTACGTAAAGAACCCTAAAAAGAATGTAAAAATACCCAAGAAACTTGGGTTTTGTTGGTGAGGGGACTTTCTAGTTTCTTAAATAAGAAAAGGGGACAAAGTCTTTAAGAATTGGGTGAGGGGACATTTTTAAGATTAGTACTAATGATTAATATTTTAAAAGTCCTCAAGTTTTTTTATTTACACAAAGCCCCCACCTTCTAATCTTTCCTCTCCAGCCCCCACCCCCATCCGACCCCCTACCCCCGTCGCCCCTACCCCTCTGCCCATCCATCACCACCCTCCACCACTCTCCGCTGCCACCTTCTACCACCCACAACCACCTTCCACCACCTACCACCACCTTCTACCATCTTCCACCACTCACCACTACCTCCAACCATCCTTCACAATCCACCGCCACCTCCTATCATCCTCCACCACCTACAACCAGCTTCTACTACCCTCCACCACTTTAATAAAAAGATGTATACACATCAGTCGAGATGTGTACACATATATTATATGTGTACACAGCTATCGTAATATGTGTACACATCTGCCGAGATGAGTACACATTTTTTTCCAAACGTGAAAAAATCTTTAAAATTGTTTAAACATATAAAAAATATTTTTACAGATCTGAAAAATGTGTAAAATGACTAGAACAAAAAAAATATGAAAATTAATGAAACGGGGATGAAGAAGCACAAAAAGAAGAAGAACGAAGAAAAAATAAAATGAATACGAAGAGGAAAAAATAAAACGAAGACGAAGAAGAAGAAAGAAAAATAATAAGGATGGTGATGAAATAAAATTTGAAAGGAAATCTAGAAGAAAGAAGGAGAAGAAAGAAGAAAAAAGAGGGAGAACGAAGAAAGAGAGAGAAATAAAAGTGTGAAATGATTTGAATAGATGAGAAAGTAGAAGTAGGTGGGAAAGAGGGAAAATAAAAATTTGATTTTTTTTGAATTTTGGGGCGTTTTTATAATTTTCAGAAGTTTTTTTCCTACCCATAAGTTTTAAATATTACAATTCGGTCTTCACTTAAGTTAATTAATTATTTGTCCTCTTTTCTTCCTTTGAAATTTGATAGGACCATATGCCTCTTTTTTCACAAGAAACTTCGTTATATTTTCATCATACTCTACCTTAACAGGTTGACCATTATCCAATAGGAGAGCGTCCACACGTGATATCCACAACTTTTACATAGAGAATTATCATAGAATGAACATAGAGAATTTACCGGGGTCTTTGAGAGACAGATTTTTAAATAGAAGAGTGCAGTAAATTCTTTGGTAATGCTTCTCGATATCTATTGGATATACTAGTCATGTTATATTCTACCCGTTTAAAAAAATTACATAATTTCGTTATTAGTACGTTCCCAGAAAAATAATACATTTTAAAATTTTAAAAAACATTGCAACTTTCAATTTTAATGAAATAATTTATAGCCATATAAATATTTATGAATTATTTTAGACAACAAATTTAAATATCAATTATTATTTTTTAAAATTACGTGCTAATTAAGTTAAACTATGGCTTATAAAAATAGATGGAGTAATACTCCATCCATCCATTTACTTGTCACTTAGAAAATAATATTCTTACTTTTACTTGTCAGTTTTAGCTTATCAAGAGAGATCTAATAGTTCTTCCAATTATGTCCTTCTCAATAAATAATCTTTTGACAAACCATAGTCAAAATTAAGTTTTGTGTTGGCTTAAATCTGATTAGGACAGTAAATCGAATTTGTTTTGTGTTAACTAGCAATTATTTGTATCAAAGCCATAAAATAAGTAAAGAGAATTGAGCAACAGTTAGGAAATAAAAAGTAAGTGCAATTGATATATTTGTGGATCGATTTACATATTTTCTTCCTGACTATTTATAGTCTACAAGAATCAGAATATCAATAAATGTATTTAATGGCCATTACACCATGTTCAATCGTGGTCAGACTATGATCTCCCTTTTAAATGTGTAGGCAACGGTCGCCAGTTACAAAAGACTAGAGCTCGTTGATTAAAGAATGAATCTTTACCGAGGGGGTAAATTGCACGCCTTATGATGATCATCCTTTAGTCGCCCCGAGTAGTAACATGTAGTCATAACTCATTCTTTCCCCGAGGCGTCTATCCTCGGGATCATAGTAATTTCTTCGAGGGGTCATATTCAGAGGATTCAACCAAACTATGCCTCGAGCCCTAGCGTCTAAGCTCGGTAAATTTTCGCCCAATACAGATAGTCGCCCCCACCCCTCCGATAATAGTCAGTATTTTTTGAGGGGTGGAATAAATTCGGCGGGAGAGTGACGTGGCAAATTTCATTCAAGGAATTTGAAAAGGTAGTCATCCCTTCAAAATCTCATTCACTACACGCGGAAATTTTTGAAGGGTTATAACCCTTCGTTTTACCTTCCCAACGTAAAAGTAATGATGACACCTTTTTAAACCACTTGAGTATCCCTTCTCCTATTAATCAACCAACTTGTCTGCCATTTTCACTGTTTCTCAAATCTTTGATCAATAGAAAAAACTTTTCTGCAGCTTTTATTTCCTCTTTACCAAAAGATTTCAAAATGAAAAAACAAACGGCCTCCGACCTTGAGAATTATAGGAATGTTTTTGTTCAGTTTTCATCGAGCCTAATTACACAAGCTCACGTAGATTAGGATCGGGAAGATTGCAGTTGGGAC
This sequence comes from Petunia secreta, assembly GCA_029990175.1. NCBI lineage: Eukaryota > Viridiplantae > Streptophyta > Magnoliopsida > Solanales > Solanaceae > Petunia > Petunia secreta. The sequence continues at coordinate 34,910,804 of JARKIP010000022.1, forward strand.
CCTGAGGTCTAGATTGTGGTTTCTGCCTCGGAGCATCGCACCTGTGATAGAGTTGATGGGTTCTCCTTTGTTTACACCTATCCTTTTACAATAGGTTTTACCCTCCCAATCGATCACATAGATGATACCTTCTGCCGAACCTACAAGTTGTGTTTAGCTCAGCTAGGTCCCGACGTCTAGAGGGTTATTCAATATCTTGATTTCCTAAGCCAACGAGCCAAGGTCTCTTTTACTTTAGACCATTTAATTTCCCTTTTTACCCCACCATGCATAAAGATGGAGTTGTTCAGTTGAGGAAACGATGTAAGTTTTCTTTAATTACAAAGGGTGATGATACTGAGAACCGTGGTTGGTGTGATCGGTACATTCTCTTCCCCACTACTCTTATCTCCGCCAAGGCTGGGTTCCCCGAAGTGTGGAACAGAACTCGTAAGTTACCGAACCCTGACTTCTCCTTTTTCATCTTCATAACTCCTCAGACTTTAATCATTCCCTCATATTTTAAGTAGAGAAACTTCCAATCAACCCTCCGAATGGTTTGACTACCTGGGTCCAGGTAATTATCGACGCCAAGTCGAGGCCGGAGAGATTGTGGATGATCTTGGCAGCGTTGGATGAGAACCAGTGGTCATGCAAACGGCACGGTAAGTATGTGTTTATACCTTCATTCTTCTAACTCAAAATTTACCCTTACTCAACCTCCTTCTTTTATAGGCTTCCCAAATAGGGCAGTTACCGAGCCGGAGGAAGAAGAAAAGAAAGAGAAAAAGAAGGATAAAAGGAAGAAGAAAAAGAAGTAAGAGAAGAAAGAAATTAAAGTCCCTGAGGCTGGAATAGCTTCAAGGATTTAGAGGACTTGATCAGGGTCCTTTCCAAAGCAAAAGCCTCGAAGAAGTCGTCTAGTCGCAAGACTTCAAAAGGTTTGAATCCTAGGCCCAACTACTTTCTTCATTTATTTTTTCATTTTTTATAACCCTTTCATATGTTCAGATTCAAGGAAAAGGAAGGGAGCAATAACTAACCCCTTCAAAGCAAAACGCCCTCGGGCTAAGACACCTTGGGGTTCCTCAGCGAAGCCAAGTTGGTGATTGTGCTGATGGTGATGCCCCTAATAAAGTCGAGGTGGCCAACCTCAAAGAAAACCGAGCCACTAAAGAGGCTAAAGGTAAAGTCGTGGTGGCTGAAAGCCTTTCTACCGAGGAGAGGGCAATTACTGATCCTGCCCAAGATGAATAGAGGGAAGATGATGACTTCACTCGGGCTGATCACCCCTCGGCCTCCGATATGAGCCTTAGAATGACAAGCATTCCTCCCAATATGTGCATGCTGGATGACACAATGGTCGTTCCCATTAGTTTAAAGGACTTGCTCAGCCCAGTAGAACGAGAGCGCCTCAAGGATTTTCTGATCGATGACTTGATGGCTTATGCATCTCAGCACGCTTCGTGTAAAGTTTCGTTTATGCTATGAAAGCGACCGAGATCGAGGCTGACTGAGGGCATATTTGAGGAAGATTGGAGAGCGATGGGATCGTGTAAAGGCTGGGCTCCAAGCCAAAATTGCTAAGCTCGAGAAGCACTTGCGCAACTCTGAGATTGATCTAGAACGAGCTTACAAATTAGCTGAGGAGTCAGAGCTTGAGCTGACCAAGTCTCGGGAGACCATTGCTAAACTTGAAGCTGAAAAGAAGGCTCAAGAAGAAATCCTTCGGGCTGAAATTGAAGCAGCAAATGCAACGATTGATGATTTGACCGGAAAGCTTCAAAGCCAATCGACGGAGCTCTTAACAAAGGTGACCGAGCTCGAGGCTCTAACTCAAACCCTCGAGGCAAAGGTTGAGACTCTTCCGAGTGAAGGAGCCATTTTTTCATCTAAGCTTAAGTCCAAGATCAAAACAAGGCTGAAGTCTAAAGATACTAGAGCTCGAGCTGATAAGAACTGGGCTATTATCCGGAGCAAGCTGAAGACTCTCGAGCAATGCAAAGCCGGAGTAAACTTGGATGAAGAAATAGCCAAGGCAAAAGAGGATGTTGCCAAAGCTCAGCTACTGATGAGCAAACTCCCTTCGAGCAGTGAAATCTCAAGAGATGAAGATGGAGAGAGTGAAGGTTCAGAAGCCTCGTCTTCTAGTTCTAACGAGTGAACTTCGTCTGTGCTCTTTTTTTTTTTTGGTTTAAGCCTTTGAGCCTTGGGCCTCGGGGCCGTTACATTGTAAATTTTCTTATGATGGCCATCGAGCCGTTACTGAACATTTGAATGCCTCAAAATGTTGATCTTTTACTTCGTGTTAAAAGTATCTGTCATGTCACTTGAGTTTTTTTCTTACAAGACTTAAATAGTATAAAATGAAGCTAGCTAAGAACGACGTCCCGTTCACGAGCCGAGGCATAAAAATAGAAACTGGCTTCAAACATCAAATAAAAAAGAAACTGGATCAAGTTTTATTGATGAGATTCGAGTCGATTAACATAAATCCTAGTCATGACAAGACTTAGGCAAATTCTTATTACAACAGCCACCTCAGGCGATTAAGATAAACAACTAGATTAACTCCTAAGGGAACAGTCCTCGGTGTACGGATTGCTAGTCCTCGGTTATGGAGTGAGCCGAAGACTGACCGAGGTTCCTTACAAGTCCCCGGTTATGGAGTGAGTCGAAGACTGACTGAGCTAACTACCCTTGCATCCCCCAGTGTTCAGGTGTGAAGAATGCAGACCCGAGCACTTTTTGGCGTTCCCTCCGCTTTCTGAAAAGGACAAGCAAAGAAAAATGAGGTGTAGGCGTCATTTGACCCAAGCGTTGGAGCATTGGCGGCTCTATACTATAAGCAAAAGATTGTGCTTGACGAAGAGTAACGTACCTCAATGTCAGGAATAATGCGACCGCTTTCATTTCTCCTTTGAGAGCTTATTTTAGAACCAAGCTCTCCTCTTTATCGGGCCCCAGGCCAAGTAATTGCTATTTGGACGGGTCAACCGAAGCTACTCCACACTTCATTGCAACCGAATAGCATTCTCGAGCTATTCGTTGCTCACCTCAGATGGCACGAATTCCACATGGGGTTGGGAATTTGATACTTGGTGCAAGGTAGATGGAACAGCTTCCATCTCATGGATCCAAGGCCTTCCAAGGATATTATTGTAACCCCATATCCTCGGCCATCACTTGAAAGCAATCTTCTTATCGACTCTTTCAGCAGTTGTAGTAAGAGTGATTTCTCCAAGTGTCTTTTCAGTTGAGTTGTTGAATTCTATCAATATGGTTGCTTTCGGGATGACGAGGTTTTTTAACCACATCTTCTCAACAGTGCCATAATTGATGATATTTTCGAGCTGTCAGGATCAATCAGAACTTTCTTGACATCACAATCATTGATCCTCAACATGATCACCAGAGCATCATGATAGGGAAACATCATCTGATCACAGTCTTCTGCATCACAGACTATTTCATTTTTTGACCCACCAGCTCGGGTTCTTTTCTCCGCAGTGATTGAAAGCTTCACGAATTTCTTCGCAGCGGAAAAATTGACACCGTTCACCTCTGATCCCTCAGTTATAACATTCACCACTCTTCTTGGAGTCTGCGCCTTCGGCAGCTGTCCTCCACCCCTATTCTTAGTAAAATTCTGTTTTTCCTTATCGGTGAGATACTCAGCTAATAGACCCTTTTTGAGAAGATAAGCCACCTCGAGGCGAAATGCCTTACAGTCTTCGGTGGCATGCCTATAATCCATATAAAACTCACAATGTTGAGTCTGATCTCTTTTCCCCGGGGGCTTTCTCATGTCCCTCGGCAACCTTACACCTTGATATGTCATCCCTTTTATAGTGTTTACCAGTTTGGAAGTGGAAATATTAAAATTATAATCAGGGATTTGGGGCATATCTTTATCCTCGGATACTAAGGATGGTCCCGAGGAGTTCTTCTGATTGGCATTCGTGCTGACTTTCCCTCCTAGCCTTTGACTTACATATCTTTGTCCTCCGAGGCGTAGACTTACATGCAGCCTCTGCGAATTATAAGGCTTGTATCGCCCTTTAGATTTCCCTTGTGGCGTATCAGCTCGTTGAGAGGACTCTACGTGGCCTCGGTATGAACTGTACCGACCTGTCATTCTCCATTCGACCTCATCGAGCTTAATTTTTGCAGAAGCTCTGTCGTGCAGTTCATCCCAAGTCTGGGCCTAATATTGCTGGAGCTCTTTCTTTAACTCAGCAGTAGTCTCGAAATTGCTCACATTTATATTACTTTCGAAAGCCATGACTGCCAAACTATCATCCATTTTTGGCAAGTCCATCCCTTTGGCTTGAAAGCCCCCGAGGAAATTCTTGATTGGCTTGAGGTATTTTTGTTTAACCTCGAAGATATCCTCCCTTCATTTGAGGATTTTCTTTGCTCCAGTATAGGCCGTGATAAACATATCAGAAAATTCTTCAAAGTTCGATATTGACTCGGAGGGGAGGTGTATGTACCAGCGTAGTGCTCCCTTCTCAAGGGTATCATCAAATTTCTTAAGAAACATTGACTCACTTTCCACCGGGGTCAAGTCGTTGCTCTTGACCATAGCTATATATTCAGTTATGTGATCAACGGAGTCGGTTGTCCCATCATATTTTTTCAGGATTTGCAACTTAAAATATTTGGGAATGGGAGAGGGAGCAGTCTCGGGCTTGAAAGGTTGCTACCTGCATTTCTTAATTTCTATAGCTCGTTGATGTTTCTTGACCCTAGGAACATTTTTGAGCCGTTTTCTATGATGGCCTCAAACTCTTTCTTCCATTTCTCAAAGTCCGACGGGACGCTAGTTTCAGCCATCGTTGGAGCAGCCTCGAAGGGTTGATTCCCCAATGGAGCAGACCCTGAGCTACCAGATGCGGCCTCGTTTGGAAGTTCCCCTGTTGTTGCGCCCGTAGGAACAACGTTCATGATGCTTCTATTGAGTGTGGTGGGTGGAGGCTCGGTAAGATTTGTTGTGCTTCTCTCATTTCAAGAGAAAGAAGTAAATTGCTCTTGGAACCATTGTAAAGTGTCCATCAAATATACCTTGAAGGGGTCACTTGAACTTGATGAAGAGGGATCAGTCGGTGGTGGAGTAACCCCAATTGGGATGGGAGGGGTTAAACCAGTTGGTGATGTTAAACCAATTGACGGAGTCAAATCAGCGGGCGGTATTAAACCGATTGGTGATGTTAAGCCAGGTGGTGGTATTAAGCCGAGTGGTGGTGTTGAACTAGTTGGTGTTCCACCACCTGATGAAGCAACTCCAGTGATCGGGTCAGGAGTTTAGACCGTTGTGTTGTTAGAGTTATTAGTATTGTCTGCCATTGAATGAATTTGGTAATAATGGTATGTAAAACTGAAAATGTGACTTTCGAATAAATGTTATTGCTAGATCCACACAGACGGCGCCAATTTGTGTTGGCCTAAATCCGATTAGGATAGTAAATCGAATTTATTTTGAGTTAACTAGCAATTATTCGTATCAAAGCGATAAAATAACAAGAAATTCGGTAAAGAGAATTGAGCAACAGTTAGGACACAAAAAGTAAGTGTATTTGATGTATTTGTGTATAGATTTATATAATTTCTTCCTGACTGTTTATTAGCCTACAAGAATTAGAATAGCAATAAATGTGTTTAATGGCCATTACTTCACGTTCAATCGTGGTCAAACCATGATCTCCCTCTTAAATGTGTAGGCAACAGTCGCAAGTTACAAAAGACAAGAGCTCATTGATTTAAAAATGAATCTTCACCGAGGGGGTAATTGCGCGCCTTGTGATGATCATCCTTCAGTCACCCCGAGCAGTAGCATGTAGCCATGACTCATTCTTTCCCGAGGCGTCTATCTTCGGGATCATAGTAACTTCTTCGAGGGGTCATTTACAGAGGATTCAACCAAACCACGCCTCGAGCCCTAGCGTCTAGGCTCGGTAAATTTTCACCCAGTACAAGTTTTCAATGAATAATAAATGAGGGTAAGTTAGTTAAAAAATTAATTAATTTATGATTTCTTAATCGGTTTGCAAAACTCAAAAGTGACAAATAAAAATTACTAACATTAAATTTTTATCTTGTTTGATTCTATCAAATGTAATTAATTTCATTAATACTAAAATACCTAAAGTCACATTTCAACTTGTCCCAAAAACCCCCTGAAACACCTTAATTTTATGGGTGTCTCATGCCCCTCTTAAGATATTCGAAGTGGTATTTATACAAACCTTATGAGCCACAGCCCAACTATGTGTAAGTGTGTGTCACTACAAGAAATATGATTTTTAGCGAGGCATATTTGGACGTTAAAAGTGCAAATCCGGTTCTTATAGGCCAATAACGGCCGTATACAATCTGGTCGTCACCGGTCGTTATAGCCTCTCACGTTAAAAGTTTAACGACCGGATTTGAATCCGGTCGCTAAATACTCTTTTACAACCATACAAAAGCCAGTCGTTGTGCTTTAATTTAACGACTGATATTTTCCTTCGCTAATCATAAATCCAGTCATTAAAACTCTTTAAATAGGAAAAAGAAATTTTGTCATTATGTGATTATTACGACTGGAGTTCCTTTCGTTAATCGTACATCACTATAAAGAATAAAAAAGCTAACGACCGAATTTCCCTTCGCTAATTTAAAATTTTAATTCATGTGCATTTGTTTTTTTTTTTTTTCCTTATGATTATCAAATATAATCATTATTTTTATATTTTCACACATATATATACACAAAAATATACTAAAATAATCAATAATCATTAAATTTTATATTTAATCACTAAGAAATAGACTATCACGTTACTGAAACAATATACATATCCAAATTGTATCACGGTTTGATTCCTAAAAAGAGAATTTTATAGCCTATCTACAAACGACCCCAAATCCAAAAACATCTTCTATTTCAACTTTTTGTATACTTTCTTCCGACTTTCAATTCTTCATCTTCTTCATCTGTAAAAAAAGAACAAGTTCCTCTAAGTTATGTACAAAACTCTACATTCTTTTTTTTTTTTTTTTTTTAAAAAAAGTTAACATACTGGAAACATTTTGCTGAAATATTGTGAGAAAAAATAGTAGAGGATAAAGTACCAAGAATAAAAAATTTAGCAATGCCCAAATTTTAGACAAGTGAATCTTGACTTTCAAAAAACAAATATTCTAGCAAAACAAAATGTGCATTTAATTTACAATGTACGTGAATTTCTGCTTACTAGTCATTTAGAATTGAACTTGAATAATCAATTCAACAGGTTGAGAGAGTAGATGTTTCTGTAACACCAAAGTTAAAGCAATTTATCAACTAATAATAAACCTATTTTGTTGCTCTTTCGATAAGCAACTCCAAACAGAACCATAAGGATCCACGTAAAACATAATAACTTAACTATTAGAGTAATATCTTAGTGTTACTTGTGGCTTTCCATACTGTAAATCATGACAAGAACAATACCTTTCTTCAATCTACAGACACCGGGGAGTATTTTATATATTTATCCATAAAGTGTAAGTATAGACTGTGGGCTAACTGAAGATGCACCTTATGTGAACAGTATAATTTTAATTAACTCAAGAAAACTAGTTGTGGCTTCCCGAACCAATATGAAAATATCGTGTCTCATTATTTTCCAAACCTTTTTCGTTGTTTATACTTGAATCAGAAACTATTAAACTCACAAGTTCCTTAGGTGACAAAGTTCTCTCTGAAGTCCAGACAAGCTGGCTGAATCAGACAAAGCCACGTAATCCAAGACCAAATCGACTAGGAATTTTGAACAGCTCGCACTTCTTCAATTCATCACCCCTTCTCTTGTGGTTTCAAAAGGCAATATACTAATCTTCCCCTATCGGCTAGGGTTCCAAAACAGATATTCCCGATCGGACCACAAGACTAACAGCCACTCGCATACAATAACTAGCAATATGTAGCTACATTAATTAATTACTTTTACTTCCCGATGTGTTCTTCCGCTCAAAGCTTCAAATATTTTGTGCATATATACAATTATATATTGAGTTTAACTTATATGCATAGATAATATAAATTTTTAACTCAATCAGCCTATTTCCAAGAAAAATTGACTATCATACTGGAGTTTTTGCAGCAAATGTATTGCTCACTATTTTTATGTAACTTCCAGTACCAGGTTTTCAAACATCTAATCTATTTTTCCTAACAATACAGATAACCCCATCAAAGGATGGGAAACAAATTGTTATTGAGCTAACGGATACCGAGACAAAAGAACTGAAGGACACTTTGGAGGTAATGTTCTATTTTCTATTATTAAAACAGTGCATGCATTTCACAAATAAGACTAGATAGGATGCAACTAGTGACTTTTTGGAGCCCAGAGAATTTATGTTACATGCTGCTAGAAAAGGAGATGCTGGCCTTTTAAATGGTCAGCCAACGTCTCAATCTGGAATGATGTATTATCCTAGTCCTCAAAATGGCTTTTATACTGCCACACAGTACATAGAAGCCAAACAAAGCTTCACCACTACAGAAATTGGTGAATGCATTAGCAGTTTGGACTAGTCTGGTGAAAGTGGTGATGCTAGCAACTCGTGCGATATCGTCGAGAGAAAAACAAGCTATACAAAGACAGTACAGGTAGTGATATTAGTTACGAAAGCAGCTCTACTAGTTTCAGCAGTACAATATATAAACCACATCAGGCGAATAATACAAGGTGGGATGCAATTCAAGCCGTTAGATCTCATGATGGAATATTGGAACCCAACCATTTCAGACTTCTGAAGAAACTGGGAGCTGGTGGTATAGGAAGCGTTTTTCTAGCTGAGTTTATTGGCGCAAGAAATTTTTTCGCAATGAAAGTGATAGACAATGCAGCTTTAGAGTCGCAAAAAAATTGTTAGAGCTCAGACAGAAAGAGAGATACTAAAGTCTCTCGATCATCATTTCTACTAACACTATATTCACACTTTGAAGAGACAAAGTTTCCTTCTTGCTGAAGGAATTCTGAACTAGGGATGATTTGCATCAACTTCGGCAAATACAGCTAGGAAGATTTTTCCCTAAGCATGCTGCCAGGTAAGGTTTGTCTAGTTACTGGTTTATTCTATTTACTCAAATTTCCTTTCAGCTGTAAGTATTTTGTTTGTTCAGAATCAGACAAGCCAAATTTGCAGGATAGAATACTGAACCCCATGAAATCAGATATCACAGGAGGTCAATGATGTGTGTACTAGTGAGAGCACAATCAAGTAAAGATCCTAGGATTATTACATGTAAAAGAATGGTTCTTTTCTTGCTGCATTCTCATTTCTTTTGGTACTATGACAAAAAGGAACAATCTGTATTCAATTTAATTCATGGAATCAACAAAACATAGAATTGTTAATATATCTTTATTTTGCCAAGTATATGAGATTGCGACCAACCTTAACTAAAATAGTTATGTTAACAGACAAAATTGAAGAAAAAAACTTATATTCATTTAATAAATAGGTATTTCAATATCATGAACGGAAGATTTTAATTCATGTTACTTATGCATATAATAAATTAACCATAGGAACACAAAATACCATATATATCTCTAGAGGAAACATCAACAGGCCATTTAAGAAAAATAAGAAGTCTATTTTCTTGAGTTATGATAAGCTCACCTTAGATATTCGGGATGAAGGAACTCCAAGTAAAATCAATGAATCACTGCATAGTCAGAAGAAATAACTATCAATATAAGTTCCAAAATGGCAAAAGACAAAAATGTACTTATAAAAAAACCATTTCAATATGAGGAAAATATACTGCTTGTCTCAATAACCTAATAAAACAATCCAACTGATCCACACCTATACCACACAACAATAAAGACCAAGCAGACATCCTCGGTGAAAACATCTACTAATTTCTCTTATTTTGCTCATGGAATGCTAAACATTTCCAATAGATGTATAATTTCATGTTCTATTTCTTGTTAGCTTTAGTTTGTGTGCGTTGTACTCATGGTATTATGCATCAGATGTTAAGTATTGCTAAATTGTGCAGCTACCAACACCACATGACATATCACCTAAGCTTGGAAGAAACAAGAATGCCACATCAACAACTAATAGCTCCGTAGATTGAGGGTCATGTTTCAGTCTAAAAGTGATTAAAGAACCGAGTAAGTCACCCCAGGCTGTGCTGTCAAGTAACAATAAAGTTAGCATTGCCTCAAAAGGGAATCATGTCGAAGCAAAGCCAGTTAAGAATTTGCAAACTACTGCTCAGTCTCGAGATATATCTCAACTACAAAAGGGAAACCGGCTGAAACAAAATCAAAACTTGCAGAAACCAAATTAAAACCTGCTGAAGCAAGGGGTTCAGATGACAACACTTGTACAAAGAAAACATCAGAAATGAAAATGCGACTTGATTGTGCCCCTAAGTCTGAAATGAATTCAGTAGAAGAAAATGTGGCACATCCATCAAATCCAGTCATCATGGTAGCTAATTCACTGTTGAAGGTTAATGTTCTTACTAAAGTTCTGTTCTCCTGTATTTATTTATAGGCGTTTTTGTTCTCTAATGTGCTATTTTGAGTTATGAATATGGTGTGTATGTCACGGTTACAATTCTCAGCTGCTTCATTCTTTTAAAATTTTTTTAGTACCGTTGTGTATCATTCTGGAAAATTTAGAGCTCAATCTGTTGTGACAATTCTATTTTCAAGTCAGATTTGACATGTTGTCTTTTCTTTCTTTTTTCCTATGTAATACGCTGAACTTTTATGTCTGGTTTTACTGAATGTGCATTTTTCTCCTAATTTTGGGATTCATTCTAGCCGTTGTCATTTATGCTACCTACTTCCCTACACATTTTACTTTTTTTAGAGTGCCTGGATTAGGAGAAAATAGCCTTCACAAAATTTCAACGACAAAAAGAGGTAATATAGCTAGTTGTCTAAGTATTGTACTGAAATCCGGATATTCAGAAAAGATGATGCATTAGCTGGCCAAGGTCTATGAGTTTATAAAAATAAAAAATAGCTCTTTGCCATATCTCAACGACCCTACCTTCACATAAAGATTTAAAGTAACAGGACTACAAATTACTGAATGTTATACACCATAACACTTATTTTTTGTGGACAACAATCACCATAAAGTAGTGGGGTACTTGAGTATTCAACTTCAATTTGAAACAAAGAGAAGTAAAATCAAAATCATATCTATCTCTAGAGGAAACATCATCAGACCATTGAAGCATAATAAGAAGTCTGTTGGCTTGAGTTATGAACTAAGAGCATTCAATATGTCGCAGCTAATTCACAAGTCAATTCAAGTAAAAAGCAAAATATTGGAGCAACTCTCATTTGATGGAACTTTCTGAGGATATCCCATAGTCAGCATTGTTTCAAGTGATATATTCCTCGAATATTGATATTCTGAACTCACACGAATATCTATACAATGTAAACTAGGGATGATAGCCATATATGTGCTTCATGTTGTTGAGCTAGATAGTTGCTTATCGACACTAACTAATTTTCACTACCGTGTTAAACATACCAGTGTGTATTGCTAATTGTTCCAACAGTCTCTTTAATTTATTGTGCGTGAATGGGGTGTCAAATATAACTGTCATCTATGTGTTTTATAACAAATGTAATATCTGTTAGCGACCCTTTTATGAGTATTGTTTCCATTTAGCTATTTGGTCTTCTAAGTTTTTAGTTTATATCAAGTAATGGGTAATTTTGTGCTTTACAAGTCTTTTGAGCGCCACCAGTTCATTAAAAACAGTTATAAAAGGAGAAAGGAGATTGCTAGGGTAAAAATAAAATAAATAAAATAAAGAAGAAGATTATGGTGGAAAATAGATTGCTAAAATATTCAAATGGGGAGTGGTACTGAAATCCTATAAATGTGTTTATGAAGAATTTTTCTGCAAGTATATTTGAAAGAAACATGATAAAAGGCTAGTGGATCAAAAAATGATGCTGGAGCTAAAGCAAAGATCATATTTTTCCATTCAAGAATTCGGCAACACATGAAATACAGAGCGACAAACAAAAAAGATCAGAGTTTTACCTTTTCAAAAGGGAAAATTGAATATAGAAGGCAAAAAGACGGATTACAGAGGACCAAACTGACAATATGCCGGGAGCAAATCGGTGTGATGAAAATTAGATGAATTTCACAATTGAGAGTTACAAACAACAATTTCCAGCAAATTCAATGATTTGTAAAATGATTACCTTGCTGAGAAGGAGAAGCAACTTATCAAATTTTGAGATTATAGATCCTAGGTAGAGTAGTAGCAGCAGTTTCAATTGAAGTAGTAATATAGATTAATGGTTTCAAACAGAGAAATTAAAGACGTAGGCTTTTTGTTTGGGTTGGATGGAACATATATAATATCAATTGAGGAAGTAATTGCAGGTTCTAGCAGATTTCTAGTAGGTTTTTCAAACTGATGTACCATCTTGTTAATAAATAGAGAGAAAGTATGAGTGTACGTTTATTTTTTAGGTTGGGGAAGGGGGTTTATGCGGATGGTGGGGTAAGAAAAAAAAAGTGGGGGAAAAAAGAAGCGCCCTTTTTTTCATTATGTTTCAACGGCTGAATATTTTTTTTAACCACCAAATGTTATCCTTTCATTAATGTTGTACTAAAAACTAGATTTAACGTCGGGAAAAATTATCGGACGTTATAAGTATACTTTTAACGACTGGATTCAGCTCCCTTCGTTAAAAAGTGGGGTTTAAAGACCCAATTTTTTGTAGTGGTGTAAGGCACTCACCTTGACAATGTGCCACATAATTGCCAGCGTGTATTTTTTGCCACGTAATTTTTTCCCTCGTGAAATAAAATTACACTAACCTTTTTTTTAACCCCATTTCTAATTAACCTGTTACCCATCCGACTTATCACCCATTCTAAACCCTAACAATGAATCGATACAGTAAAATCATCTCGATCTTTCAATAAATCAACACAATCCATCATAGAAGCGGCGAAAACACTATATTTTGGCGAATCAGATTTACAATCCCTGCAATCCAACACATAATCGTTTCAAGGTCAGTTTGCTTATGTAAAGTTTGTTCTTAAAGTAACATGTCTTTTGTACTGGTTACGTTAAGGTTCTACCATAGGGGTTATTTTCACGCTAATGGGGTTACTTATATGGTTGGGGATATTAGGGATTATTTCAATATTGATGTAGATACATTCTCTTATTTTGAACTTAGAGACAATTTTAAGGAATTAGATTATGACTGCACTAAAACCTCAATTTATGCAAGGAATCCAGAATCTAGTAAATTGGTAGAAATTAAAAATTATAGGGACATTTGAAGAATATCCCCTCTGTTGAAAATGGTGATATTTTTGAAGTTTATCTATCTCACATTGAGGAGGTACCTGTAGTGGCCCCCCTTCTAATAGAATATATAGACAATGTGGGTGGGGAAAGTGCCAGTCAAAGCATTGGGGTTAGTGAGGGTGTGGTATCTGAAGAGGCTGCTAGGGTTGAGCCTCAGTTCACTACTCCTGAAAGTAAAAGTTTACCCAAACCTGCCTCTGAAGAGGCTGCTAAGGAACATCAAAACAGAGATATAAATTTGAGATCTGATGAATTCACAGCTGATAGTTCTGATTCTTCCCATGATGAGTTGTTTGGAGATGTAGAAAAAGACTATGGTAGTGACATACATAAAGACTATAGGACCTTTAGAGATGAAAGAAGGAATGTTCAAGTAAGGAAGAAGAGAGATAGAAAACTGTTACCTGGACATATTAAAACAGGACATAAAGGTCCAGATGTTGGGTACCAAAACAAATCTGATGATCCTACATCGTTTTTAGAGGGTAGATTGTGTGGTGATGAGCCCTACTATATGAGTGATGAAGCTGCAAGCTTTGAGACTGATCAAGAAGGTGAAGCTGATGATGAAGGAGAGGTTAGGCAGAGAGTTAAAGCTAAGAGGACAAAAAAGAGAGTAAAGTTTGATCCTATATATAAGATAATTGTTTGAGAGACTGGTTCAACATTTGAAAGTGTGACACAGTTTAGAGATGCTGTGACTAAGTGTGCCCTTGATAAAAGAGTTGCTATTGATAAACATATAAATGAAAAGAAAAAGGTGAGGGTTAGGTTCAAATATTTGAACTGTCCATGGCTGTTGTTTGCTAGTATTGACTCTAGGTCACAAGATTTTGTTGTGAAAAACTACAACTACAATCCTGACCGCAATTGTATTACTTCTAACAAAATCACATTGGCCAATTCAAATTTCTTGGCCAAGCACTACAAGGACAGAATTGCAGAACATCCTGATATTAGGATATTTGAGTTTCAGGAGGTTATTAGAAAAGAGTTTGATTTGTATGTGGGGAGAACTGTTTGTAGAAGAGCTAGGAATAAGGTATTAAAAGAGATAATGAATGACCATGTTCAGGAGTTTAGTAGGATTCTGGACTATATGGATGAACTAATCAAGTCCAATCCTGGTAGTACTTGTATTGTCAAGGTTTCTGACGAAACATTTAAGGGAGGAAAGAAAATATTTCACAGTTTTTGCATCTGTTTTGATGCCCTTAAGAGGGAATACAAGGATTTTACTAGGCCATGCATTGGCCTTGATGTCTGCTTTCTAAAGGGTGTATGTAAAGGCTAGCTGCTCACAGCTTTTTGCAAGGATGGTAACAACCAGATGCTACCAATTGCATGGGCTATGGTAGAATATGAGAATCAGCATACCTGGAGATGGTTTGTCAACCTATTGAAGGTTGATCTTGAGCTTGGACTTGGAGAGAACTTAACTCTAATAACAGACATGCAAAAGGTATTCATTTTTACTTTACTATTTTTTTAATCAATTATACTTTCTGTTGGATAATGTCTTTTATTTGGTCTTTTGCATACAGGGGTTAAAATGTGCTATTGATGATGTGTTACCAAAGGCTGAACACAGAATGTGTACCAGACACATCTTGGCCAACTGGTGGAGGGGTACTGAAAGAAGAAACTGGTTTTGGAGGTGTGCTAGAAGCACATTTGAGAAGGAGTTGAAGGCAAACATTGAATTCATGAAGAGATTGGGACCAGAGAGAATGATGGATAAATTGTGTTACTACAATGTGGAGAGATGAAGCAAAGTTTACTTCAAGTTCCATAGCCAGTGTGACAATGTTGATAATAACATGGCAGAGAGTTTTAACTCATGGATACTTGCTCCAAGGCCCAAGACCATAATAACAATACTTGAGGAAATAAATGTTAAGATGATGACCAGAATTGCTAGGTGAGAGAGTTTGACCAGAATGGGAAGGATCCTATTTCTCTAATAACAATGAAGGTGTTTGAGGATAACACAAGAAGGTCCATGAAATGCAGCCTTGTCTGAAATGGTGAGTATGGTTTTGAAGTCTTGGAAGACAAGTTTAAGCACAAAGTTGATATGAAGTATTTTACTAGTAGTTGTAGATCTTGGTCCCTTAAGGGAATTCCATGTCCCCATGGTATTGCAGCCCTTCACCATAGACAGTTGGACCCTAGGCAATATGTCTCTAGCTGGTACAGTCAAGAGACATACCTAAAAAACATATAGTTATTTCCATTCAGCATGTCTATAATTTGGAGATGTGGCCTGAAAGTCAAAACCCTCTTGTGATACCATCAGTCATTAGAAAGATGCCTAGAAGACCCTAAAAGATGAGAAGGAAATAGCCAACAGAAAATAAGGCTGGAAAGCTCTCAAAGAGGGTTTTTAGATGGCCTGTAGAAATTGTCATGAAAAAGGTCACAACAAGAGGGACTGTTATAAGGGTGCTACTGCACAAGCCTCTAATGGTCCTTCTACACAAGTATCTACTGGTACCAGTGTTGCCTTTTCTACAACTCCAGTTGTTCCAAATAGTGGCATCGGTAGGAGTAGAGGAAGTGGAAGAGGTAGAGGAAGTGGTAGGAATACAAGCCAGGTAATGTTTCATAAGTGGAAGAGGTAGAGAAAGTGGTAGGAATACAAGCCAGGTAATGTTTCATAAGTGGAAGAGGTAGAGGAAGTGGTAGGAATACAAGTCAGGTAATATTTCACTATGACTACTCATACTTGCATACATATATCTTGATGTTTTTCGAACAATTATCCTTATATGTAGGATGTTGGCCCTGGAAATGGAATTTGTATGGGCAGGGTAGCCTTCAAATAGCCAAGAACGGTAGGGATGGGTCTGCTTCATACTGAAAGTGGACACTCATTTATCAATGTAAGTACCTAATTTTCATATTGAACCTACTCAATGAGATTTGATACTAACTATTACAATATTGTTCTTGCAGCCTGGAATGCAACCAAGAACATACTCTTGTTCAGCAGACGTGACATGGGATATTGGCCACAAGCTAACTGGTGGGGTGAAATGGAGAGGAAGGTCTGACGTGACCTCAGCTGGGCTGCAACAAATAAAAGGGAAAAAGACCATGGAGATGAAGGCAAATGCTGCAGCAAGAGTTCAAATGAGCTAGCATAGTTCTTCCTCTAAAGCCAAGAAGAAATGATTATAGTTGTTACTGTGTTGTTGCTTATTTAGCAGCTGTGACTCAATAGTTTTTGTTCATGTACTTTTGACTGTTTGTTTGTTCTGCACCATGTATTTGCAGCAAAGACTGCCAGCTTGTTCTGCCTATTAGCAGCTGTGACTACTTGTTTTTGCTTAGTCCAAGTAGCACATCAGATACTGCAGTTGTGACTGCCTTTTTTTAATTCCTATTAGCAGCAAAGACTACATCTTTTTGCTTAGTCCAAGTAGCACATTAACATTAGCAGTTGTGACTGTTTCTTTGTTTTGGCTTGTGGACATCCTTTAATTGAATGTCAAGGCAATTATGACTACATATATATTTAGATTATACTATTTGGCTCGCTTTGGTTCAAGTATTTTTTAACATCATATTTGAAACTACAAAGCAACATTTCATTACAAAATGCAGTCTTTATACAATAAAATGACTACATTTTCAATCCTAAAACATAACATTACAACATAATCCTAAAACATTACAAGTTAACCCTACAAAATTACAACATAATATGATAGCAAGAACCTACATTACAAGCTGAAATTACATCCCTAATAGCTTCATAATAGCAATAAAAAGGCAAAACATGATCACAGGACAAAGTAGATTTTTCTGGAGCTTGTACTTGGATAATTTGGTTCACAGCTTCTTCTCTTTTTCATTTATTCTCTCCATGTCAACTTCCATCTTCTTTAATTTCATCTTCATCCTCTTAAATTCTGCACACGAACCTTGTCTACTAATTTAGAGATTACAAATTTTGATCTTGGATCGATTTCATCATCAGCCCAATGCCAAAATTTACAATATTTTGGATCATTATAGTAAGGACACACCCAATATCTTCTACCTGGATTTTTTTCCGTCCAGGCAGTCAATAATGGCAACAACAAGACATGGTTACATCTCACTTCTTCATTCACTATCGAGTCTACGTCGGACCTGCAAACACTGTTCAAACTACAAGATGAAGACATCTCAATAAAGTGCGAGCGGAGTAAATATTAATGTAATTTTGGTTGTATTTGAACTAAGAACAATTGGGGCTGAAGAGAAAGAAATTTAGGGTTTGTACTCAATTGGGGAAGAACAAGGAATAGAATTGGGCAAGAATAGAGTTTAATCGTGTATAAATGGGTTAAAAACATGAAAATAAGTTTTTAAAAAAGTTTTATTACTCAGAAATATGTCTATAACGCGCCCAAAATAAGTGAGATGAACGCGACAGCCACGTAGCACATAAGGTTTGTATAAATACCATTTCGAACATCTTAAGGGAGGTCATGTGACACCCGTAAAATTATATTTCTCTTTTTCATTTTTTTTTATTTCTATGTATTTTTACAAATCATCTTTCTCTTAGGACTTATTTTTATTTCTAGGTATTTCTCTCAACCCTATACATACTTTCTCTCTGCCAAAGCTACAACTACAATAAAAATTCCTTGAGTCAGTTGAATTTCTACCTTTTACGTTATCACTTTGATTTAATTATATTTTTGTGGTTCAAAAACTTAAATTTACCTTTTACTTTATGTTTTATATTTTAACTAATGTTTTTTTTAAATTAAATTTTTTTATGATAAATATTTAATATTATTTTTTTTATTTCTAATAATCCAAATGTTAAAATGAACTTGGATGTCCTTTTCGTAATTTGACACTCAAAAGTAATTTTTTGTAAAGATTAATCAAATACAAATTATTTATCAAAAGTACTCAGTACGTTTTTAAAAGGCAAAAATATTTTTCAAGCAGTTTTTTGCAGCAATTCCAAACATGCTCATACTATCACTTGTGATAACTTTCGTATCTTAAATCTTTTTGTTAAATTAATCCTCCTTAAGATGGAGGAGGGTTTGGCAGACCCCTACTCCTTTATTATGCATCAATAACTTTCGTATCCTCTACCTGGATTTGAGACCAATGCTTTTGGAAGTTCCAATTGGTTGGGTTCGAAAACTTGAAAACTGGGTGGGAGCTGACATAATTCAGTGCTCTAATTTTCTTCCTTCCACTAGAAGAAATCTAAGCATGATCCAATGGATAAATTCCAAATGATTCATATGCAAGCTTTTTACTGGCTCCTAATTTAGCGGAGAGAGTTTCAGAAACTGAAACGACTAAAGAATGCCACGAACCTGCCTCCAAAAGACAACAAATGAAAAAGGATTTAAATGTTATATGCACTTGCAATACCTGTATTATTATACAATCCGCAGAATTACCTCGCTATATATACCGATTGTTACTCAATTTAATTTGAAAAAGTACCTAAAATACTATATATAAAGATTTAATTTCTACTTTTACTTAATAACAAAACTGAATAAGAAAAATACCATTTTCTTGAATTTTATACCATATATAGGGATTTTAATTTTAATAGTACTATTTCTAAAGATTTTTTTAAATCTTAGTTTTAGATATAATAAATATCTCTCACCTAAAATAGTGTATTTACTCTATCTCTTCTAACAAACTACTCCATCACATATCCCCTCCAAATTATTATCTATATCTCCCAGCCACCCTCCCCCCTCCCCCCCCCCCCCCAACCCACTTTCCAAATTGTTCTATGATTACTGATGACCAATATTCTAATGGCATGAACCATCACAAATTCCCTCCCAAATTTTAGTATATATATATATATATATATATATACACACACACATTATTGGAATATCGGTATTTCATAGAGTAATCATAGAACAAATATAGATATATGATATATTAGTATGTGATATACTATATATTGGTATATAGTTAGAAGAGAAAGAGTGTGTAATTTAGTAGAGATATACTTACTATATATCATATACCAATATATAGTATATTATATACCAATATATAGTATATCATAATGGTTTAATAAGAAATTAATGTATTATGTTGATATTAAATCAATAATAATAATAATAATAATATACTACAATATATATAATAATGATTTTACCATTCGATAATTCAAATTGTCTTTCCAAAACAGCGATATTATTTACTATATATTTTCCCATAAACCATGGAATGAAAGATATAATTTTATTAACTTTCTCAAGATCTTTATAAAATTCTTCTTGAAAATTATTTTGTTTAGTTTTATTAAAACTCTTAAAAAACCATTTTCTAAATTGTTCCCATCTAGGTTTATAAAAATCCTCAGATACCTTCTTTCTTGCGGGTGATCCCCGACTAAAATCAATTGTAGACTTAAAATCCATTAAATTTCACCAAAATCCATTTTTAACAAGATTTACTGGTGACCCAACCCTGGCAAGCAGTGGCTGAACCCAAAATTAGGTTCAACAACAGCCCTAAACGCCATCCTCGGCTAAGCGGGCAAATAACAGAACCTTGGTTCTGGCATTCAACCTTCCGACTGGGTTGTATATCCAACCATACTTTTAATACCACCACCTGCTGAGATTCTAATCTTAATTTGTTATTAGAATCATTTTACCCCAGTAGCCTAGTGTGATAGAGCTCAGCACTTAATGATTTTAGCCTATCATTTAGGCCAAATAGCAATATAGAAAATTGTTAAATTAAACAAAATTTAAAGAACTATGAATACCTTGAATTGCGTTCAGCAAATAGAGGAGTTTATTATGACTTAAAATTTTTACAATGGGAGATTTTTTAATAGAGAGAGAGGTGTATTTTCTGAAGCCTGCTGTATGTACTAAGCTTGCCCTCTCTTATATAGACGAATTCTAGGGGAAAATAAAGCTAGCATGGCCCAAACCTTTACAAATGGCCGGCTAAAAATTAAAGTATGGAAAACATGGCCGACAAGTGGCCAATAATTTTGTAACTTTAGTAAAGCTACATTATATAAGTTGAAGATTTCTTCAATAATTCTCTATGCCTTGTCTTTTCCTTTGGTGTTGTGCTTTTTGGAGAAAGATGCTTCCCCAGCTACTTTCGGCAATTCTTCACCAGCTACCTGTGTCATGATGTTAGTGATATAATCATCCACATCATTGTCAGTGATTGACTGAGATTCTCCTGCCAAACACTGTTCTTCTTCATCCTCTGTGTTATTCGCAGAGGCCATAGATGCATCCGAAGGAATTTCGATCTCAAGATTTTTTATTAAATCTTTGTTAACTTCTTTAAAATACGAAGCTAAAATTTCCGCTTTTGTCATCAGCCCTTTCTTCATTTGAATTTTATTAATTATGTGTTGATAGGGACTTGGAGTATTTTGCTGTTTCATATGATCAGTCTGTTTATATTCCTCAATTGATTGTTTTATATTATCAATCGTATCCTGACACTGCATATGACCATCAGTTGTTTTCTGGATCATCTTCTTCCAAAATCTTGTATAAAAATTCCTGTATAAAGCAGGAATATTTTGTGGAGTATAATCTACTTCCACGGTCCATTTCATTATCCATGGGATAGAGTATTCAATGAAGAAATTCATATAACAACTTCCTTCAATTAGAGTATTACCTCTTTGTAATTCTTGAATTTTTGGAGATACCTCCAACCAATCAGTATATAAACTGAGCAATGGTTCTGGTAATATTTTAACGGTAGGACCATAAGTAATCCACCATTGAGAAAACCAGTTTGGTATATTGCTTTGTTTATAAACTTCTCCACATATTCTTATAAACCAAGAATGTTTTCTATTATCATTTTCGTATAATAAAGCTTTATGAAAGCTTTCAACATAATCCCAGTAATTGAATTTCACTGGAACTTTCTGTTCAGGATGGATATAACTTCTTTCAGTCAGGGTGCTCAAACCCCATTCTTCTGGCAATATAATATGTTTGATTATAATCTTGGAAAAGTTATAAACTTTTCTTGTGTTCGCTGGATAAAAATGCGATATTTCGCATGATCCTGTGCCTGAGAGTATCATCTCAAAATGAGCCCTGTACTTATAAGTACAGCTTGGGTATGATGTATTATTCAGATATTTTGCCATTAATTTCCATGGCTCATCCTTCCATTGAAGGTCTCGATGTTCAAGGAATAATATTAACTCCTTGTAGTCTATTTTGACATATGACTGTATGTTTTCATTGTCATCTTCTAGTATAACAGAAGAGTACGATTCTGGCATATTAGCCTTTCCCTCATTTTGCTTTTCCTGCGAATTTTTCCATTCCAAGAACTGCTGATACTGTTGGTATGACATAGTATCATTTTTTTTATTATTTGATGAGGAGGATCCTGTCAAATCTTCGGCTATAAGCCTTTGTTTTCCCAATTGGGCTAATACAGCACCTCTACCGGTGCCTCTTCCTCTGTTTCCCCTTCCCCTATTAGATGTTGGGTCGCCGTGACCAGGGCGCATAATCTGCACATGATAATTCATAAACCTATTAGGCCAGAAACATAGGATAATTATCCAAAATATTACGGATTCCCATTATGTCCGTATCTATCTCCTTAATTCTATCAATAATCCTTTGAAGGATACTTGAGATATTATCTGTATAATCTGCTTTTGATAATAAATCCATGGACTCTTTTTCCCAGTATTTTAACTTCTTTTTTGTATTAAGCAAATCCCAATGTAATATTCTCATTTGTCTTGATATAATCTGGTGCTGGCAATAAGGACAATAAACATTTCTACGCCTGCACATATCTGATTGTCTGCACATAAAATGTTAGTAATTAATCACCTTTAACTAGATAGATATTCTCTAGTTAAAAAATCAGGAAGACTATTTTCTTCTCCTTTTTTATATTGGATTTCAAAATCAAATGGGGCCAACAATGCCTGCCATCTTGCAAACATTTGTTTAGAAACATCATGTTTACAATCTTTATTAAACATAAATTTAGCTGATTGACAGTCAGTCTTTATTATAAATTTCTGGTTGTATAATTCACCTTGAAATTTTAATACGCATTTTACTATAGCAAGTATTTCTTTTGCTATTGTTGCGTAATTTTTCTGGCTATTATTCCATTTACCAGAATGAAATTGAACTAAATATTCAATTCTATCTTCTGGAGAGTATTGCTTTAAAATCCCTCCATAACCAATGTCAGAAGCATCAGTTTCAATTATCTTTGGCCAAGTAGGATTAGCCAACGTAAGACAAGGAAGATTCTTTACTCTTTCCTTGATCTTCTGGACTGTTTTAGTATGAACATCAGTCCAAGGTTTTGGAATCTTTTTTAATCTATCATATAAGATAGCTGTATCTTTAGCAAGATTCTCATAAAATGGAGCAATATAATTTAAACTCCCTAGAAATCTCTGTAATTGAGTTTTATCTGTTATAATATCAGGAAATTTAGAAGCAAATTCAATACTTCTATTAATAGGTATAATCTTTCCTTTTTCAATATTATGACCAAGGAATCTTACCTTTGTTTGAAATAAAAACATTTTCGGTTTAGATATAACTAAACCATTTTGTATAATTATTTTCTTAAATAATTCAAGATGCTTGAAATGCATTTCAATAGTATTTGAAAATACTAATATATCGTCAATATAAACGATAATAAAATTGCTATAAGGAATGAATATATCATTCATAATTTTCTGAAATTCAAAAGGAGCATTTTTTAATCCAAATGGCATAACATTCCATTCAAACTGTCCTATTGGGACATTAAAAGCAGTTTTATACCTGTCAACTTCAGCTATCTGAATCTGCCAGTATCCTGATTTCAAATCAAATTTAGAAAATATAATAGCATTATGAAGCCTATCCAATAAATCCTTTTTATTAGGAATAGGATATCTAATCCATTTCAAAGCTTTATTAAGGTTTATAGTTTATGACTAACCTTGGAACTCCTCTTTCTTGTTCAGCATGTTTATTAACATAAAAAGCTATACAAGACCATGGGGATTTTGAAGATCGAATAAGACCTTTATGTAATAAAGAATCTATTTCCTTTTTACATAATTCCAAATATTCTGAATTCATTTGGCAAGGTCTTGCCTTAGTAGGAATACTATTAGTTTCAGAAAATCCTTCCTCATATGGAAGTGTAACTACATGTTTTTTTCTATTCCAAAAAGCATTTGGATGTTCACTACAAATTTGTAATGAAAACTGATTTATTATAAAATTAATTTTTTCTCTTAATTTGGGATTTTTTAAAATCTCATCAATATTTAAAGTATAAATTTCTTCGGATTCCTTCTGTTCGAAATTTCCCTTGATCTGATCTATAAGTTTAGATCTATCTTCGGAATCATGCACCATCTTCAACAATTCTATTAAATTATCATTATCCAAAGTATTAAGATTAAATTGAGAAAATAAATTATAAAATTCATCATTTTCTTCATTATCACAAGGTTGTCCAATCTTGCAAGGATCACATTCATCCTCAGAACTAGTGACAATATCACTTTCATCCTGGACGACTTTATTTAGTTCTTCCTTGGTAGGGATATTTTCTTCACCTGGATCCGATATTTCTGGTTCAGAATTTAATAAGATCTTGCATAAAGAATCCTTCAGATCTTGATCTATATTAAGAGCCTCGATCTTTTTCTTTACTTTGCAATCTTTATAATAGTGACCAAATCTTCCACACTTATAACAATTTTGTGAATTCTTGGATCTAGCAATATCCTTTTGCTTTTTAAAAGCCTTTTTCCTTCTAGCACGTTTTTCTGTGCGTCTTTCTAAATATTTTTGTCTCCTATCCTGGTAGTCATGCTTCTTACCAGTCTTGCTTTTATGAAGCTTATGAGACTTCGATTTGGTTCGTGGATCATCCATACCAAATTGTCCACAAAATTCACCCAACTGTTGTCTTTCATTAAGACGATGGCGTTTGAGTACCAGATTTTGCTTAATTTCATTACATAACGTCAATCCTTCTAGGATACATATTCCAACTAAACTTCCATAAGTATGCTCATCATAATTAATATGAACTCCCCCTTGTCTAAGAGTTTTCTTAACTCTTTCTGCAAAGAGGTTAGGAAGTCCATCTATAAATTTGGATTTCCAATGAGTGCTATTACACTCTGGTAACTCCATAACTCTGCAAAGAAATGTATCTTTATAGAGTCTAAATGAAGTTAAAGTCTTACATCTCATTTTCTGTAAGACCATCTACCTGAAAAGTGTTCAATTATATTAACAACCAATGAATAAACAGCATTGGAATTATCTGCTGTAGATGTTCCAGGTTCATTTTTTACTTCATTCAAAATTTTATTTCGCTGGTCAGCTGTAAGATAATTATCCCACCAGCCTTTCAATTGACCAGTAAAACCTGCAACAATCATATTGGCAACAGTTTTATCACTATTACCATTAGTTTTACAGATAGTGCTATACATCATCATTCTATGTATAACAATATACATCTGCCTATTGGTATGACCATCAATGTTCCACTCATAAATTTGCTTACCACTGAAGCTATTAGGAGCATACATATCATCCTGTTCTTCGAATAGTACATCCTGGGGAGTAGGTCTCGGGTAGTAAAACATTCTTTGCCTTGGCTTTTCAGCAAATTTTGAATTATAAGAAAACTTTAGTTTATTAATTTGATCAAAATTCAATTCAGGAAAGTCTTTATCAGAAAATTCATTATCACTCCCCTCTGTATTAATTAGAGGCTTTAGAGATAACTCTTTAAATTTTTCATTTAAAAATTTTTCTATATTTGATTCATCAGGTTTTATTTTAAAATTTTCAACATCAGGAGGAGGTTGAATGGTTGGAATGGCTACCCGTGGTGGCTCTTCCAATTTTTCTTTTCCTGATGTACTGGCAGTATTACTGCTCATCGATAATAATTTATCTACTTTATCATGTAAAGACGCAATATGTTCACCCAATATATGAACATAAATATTTATATAGTTCTGCTGTTTCAACATTATATTAATGTGTCTAACAGTAATTTGAAGAGTATTATCTTCAAACATTGCAGAAAAAGCTGCAAAATCAATCATTTTTCCCTCCTTCTTTATTTTGAAAGGTTGCTGTGGAGGTAATACAGCGTCAATGATTTTACCATTCGATAATTCAAATTGTCTTTCCAAAACAGCGATATTATTTGCTATATATTTTCCCATAAACCATGGAATGAAAGATATAGTTTTATTAACTTTCTCAAGATCTTTATAAAATTCTTCTTGAAAATCATTTTGTTCAGTTTTATTAAAACTCTTAAAAAACCATTTTCTAAATTGTTCCCATCTAGGTTTATAAAAATCCTCAGATACCTTCTTTCTTGCGGGTGATCCCCGACTAAAATCAATTGTAGACTTAAAATCCATTAAATTTCACCAAAATCCATTTCAGATGCAGTTATGTCTACATCGTTTATTTGTTGTTCCTTTATAGGAGCAACAGGAGTAACAATATTATTTTTATCAATTTTCAAAGTATGATATCTAGGCACTTCCTCTCTTAACTGAGAAGTAGAAGCTCTAGAAGGAGTTTGAACAATATAATCAATAGGAGAAATATAAGAATGATGTAACGAATTAGATCTAGATAAACCTTGAAAACTAGACCTGTCATCTTCAGGTTCAAACCTGATTCTTACATTTCCTTCTGGAGTTTGTTCAATTCCAGTTAGATCTATATTTTTAAAGTCCTTTGGAGGAACCACTTCCTCCATGACCCACTCTTTAGGGAAATCTATTTCATCCCATTTGATAGGTCTTCTGGTAGTAATTTTAGATTTACCAAAATTAGTTTCCATTAAAATAGTTTCATTTTAAAAACCATAATTTTGCACATAGGATTCAAAGTATATAGTGGCTTAAAATAAATCCTATAACAGATACATATTACTTCTGTATTAGGCATATAATCATAACCATGTAATTTAACATTTAAAACCAAAGCTTTTAAAGCATTTTCATCCGACAACGATATCTGTAAATTCGGATAAGCATTAAAATATACTGGGCCATAAGCCAAACTTGATTGAACAATTCCTATAAGGGATTTCTTCCAATTATGGTTTCTACCATCCCTGAGAGCAGCTATAAAACTTTCAGGTAAACCTCTTAAGGTTAAAGGTTTAAAAGCAACTTGAATTAAACCAATATGAATGAATCTATGAGTATGCATATACGGTGTTAAATCATGCTCAGACAATAAATTAAAAGTAGCATGATCGCTATCAACCGTGATCGTTTCTTCAGTAGTTTTCACTACCTGTTTTAAACCCAATTTTTCAAAGGTTCCTAGCTGGTATATCAGCCTAGGTTGAACTTTAGGAATAGTCCATTTATTAAGTAAATCTAAATGCTGTGGCATTTCATATTCTTCTTTTCTACTGTTTTTAACAGTAGTTTTGTTCCTAATGATATTCATTAGAAAAATAAGTGTTGAACTCTTCACCTATTGCTACTGTGCATTACCATGGGGATTTTGAAGATCGAATAAGACCTTTATGTAATAAAGAATCTATTTCCTTTTTACATAATTCCAAATATTCTGAATTCATTTGGCAAGTGTAACTACATGTTTTTTTCTATTCCAAAAAGCATTTGGATGTTCACTACAAATTTGTAATGAAAACTGATTTATTATAAAATTAATTTTTTCTCTTAATTTGGGATTTTTTAAAATCTCATCAATATTTAAAGTATAAATTTCTTCGTATTCCTTCTGTTCGAAATTTCCCTTGATCTGATCTATAAGTTTAGATCTATCTTCGGAATCATGCACCATCTTCAACAATTCTATTAAATTATCATTATCCAAAGTATTAAGATTAAATTGAGAAAATAAATTATAAAATTCATCATTTTCTTCATTATCACAAGGTTGTCCAATCTTGCAAGGATCACATTCATCGTCAGAACTAGTGACAATATCACTTTCATCCTGGACGACTTTATTTAGTTCTTCCTTGGTAGGGATATTTTCTTCACCTGGATCCGATATTTCTGGTTCAGAATTTAATAAGATCTTGCATAAAGAATCCTTCAGATCTTGATCTATATTAAGAGCCTCGATCTTTTTCTTTACTTTGCAATCTTTATAATAGTGACCAAATCTTCCACACTTATAACAATTTTGTGAATTCTTGGATCTAGCAATATCCTTTTGCTTTTTAAAAGCCTTTTTCCTTCTAGCACGTTTTTCTGTGCGTCTTTCTAAATATTTTTGTCTCCTTTCCTTGTAGTCATGCTTCTTACCAGTCTTGCTTTTATGAAGCTTATGAGACTTCGATTTGGTTCGTGGATCATCCATACCAAATTGTCCACAAAATTCACCCAACTGTTGTCTTTCATTAAGACGATGGCATTTGAGTTCCTGATTTAGCTTAATTTCATTACATAACGCCAATCCTTCTAGGATACATATTCCAACTAAACTTCCATAAGTATGCTCATCATAATTAATATGAACTCCCCCTTGTCTAAGAGCTTTCTTAACTCTTTCTGCAAAGAGGTTAGGAAGTCCATCTATAAATTTGGATTTCCAATGAGTGCTATTACACTCTGGTAACTCCATAACTCTGCAAAGAAATATATCTTTATAGAGTCTAAATGAAGTTAAAGTCTTACATCTCATATTCTGTAAGAGGGTTCGAATAGTCTCACTATTATCAGACCATCTACCTGAAAAGTGTTCAATTATATTAACAACCTATGAATAAACAGCATTGGAATTATCTGCTGTAGATGTTCCAGGTTCATTTTTTACTTCATTCAAAATTTTATTTCGCTGGTCAGCTGTAAGATAATTATCCCACCAGCCTTTCAATTGACCAGTAAAACCTGCAACAATCATATTGGCAACAGTTTTATCGCTATTACCATTAGTTTTACAGATAGTGGTATACATCATCATTCTATGTATAACAATATACATCTGCTTATTGGTATGACCATCAATGTTCCACTCATAAATTTGCTTACCACTGAAGCTATTAGGAGCATACATATCATCCTGTTCTTCGAATAGTACATCCTGAGGAGTAGGTCTCGGGTAGTAAAACATTCTTTGCCTTGGCTTTTCAGCAAATTTTGAATTATAAGAAAACTTTAGTTTATTAATTTGATCAAAATTCAATTCAGGAAAGTCTTTATCAGAAAATTCATTATCACTCCCCTCTGTATTAATTAGAGGCTTTAGAGATAACTCTTTAAATTTTTCATTTAAAAATTTTTCTATATTTGATTCATCAGGTTTTATTTTAAAATTTTCAACATCAGGAGGAGGTTGAATGGTTGGAATGGCTACCCGTGGTGGCTCTTCCAATTTTTCTTTTCCTGATGTACTGGCAGTATTACTGCTCATCGATAATAATTTATCTACTTTATCATGTAAAGACGCAATATGTTCACCCAATATATGAACATAAATATTTATATAGTTCTGCTGTTTCAACATTATATTAATGTGTCTAACAGTAATTTGAAGAGTATTATCTTCAAACATTGCAGAAAAAGCTGCAAAATCAATCATTTTTCCCTCCTTCTTTATTTTGAAAGGTTGCTGTGGAGGTAATACAGCGTCAATGATTTTACTATTCGATAATTCAAATTGTCTTTCCAAAACAGCGATATTATTTGCTATATATTTTCCCATAAACCATGGAATGAAAGATATAATTTTATTAACTTTCTCAAGATCTTTATAAAATTCTTCTTGAAAATCATTTTGTTCAGTTTTATTAAAACTCTTACAAAACCATTTTCTAAATTGTTCCCATCTAGGTTTATAAAAATCCTTAGATACCTTCTTTCTTGCGGGTGATCCCCGACTAAAATCAATTGTAGACTTAAAATCCATTAAATTTCACCAAAATCCATTTCAGATGCAGTTATGTCTACATCGTTTATTTGTTGTTCCTTTATAGGAGCAACAGGAGTAACAATATTATTTTTATCAATTTTCAAAGTATGATATCTAGGCACTTTCTCTCTTAACTGAGAAGTAGAAGCTCTAGAAGGAGTTTGAACAATATAATCAATAGGAGAAATATAAGAATGATGTAGCGAATTAGATCTAGATAAACCTTGAAAACTAGACCTGTCATCTTCAGGTTCAAACCTGATTCTTACATTTCCTTCTGGAGTTTGTTCAATTCCAGTTAGATCTATATTTTTAAAGTCCTTTGGAGGAACCACTTCCTCCATGACCCACTCTTTAGGGAAATCTATTTCATCACATTTGATATGTCTTCTGGTAGTAATTTTAGATTTACCAAAATTAGTTTCCATTAAAATAGTTTCATTTTTAAAATCCATAATTTTGCACATAGGATTCAAATTATATAGTGGCTTAAAATAAATCCTATAACAGATACATATTACTTCTGTATTAGGCATATAATCATAACCATGTAATTTAACATTTAAAACCAAAGCTTTTAAAGCATTTTCATCCGACAACGATATCTGTAAATTCGGATAAGCATTAAAATATACTGGGCCATAAGCCAAACTTGATTGAACAATTCCTATAAGGGATTTCTTCCAATTATGGTTTCTACCATCCCTGAGAGCAGCTATAAAACTTTCAGGTAAACCTCTTAAGGTTAAAGGTTTAAAAGCAACTTGAATTAAACCAATATGAATGAATCTATGAGTATGCATATACGGTGTTAAATCATGCTCAGACAATAAATTAAAAGTAGCATGATCGCTATCAACCGTGATCGTTTCTTCAGTAGTTTTCACTACCTGTTTTAAACCCAATTTTTCAAAGGTTCCTAGCTGGTATATCAGCCTAGGTTGAACTTTAGGAATAGTCCATTTATTAAGTAAATCTAAATGCTGTGGCATTTCATATTCTTCTTTTCTACTGTTTTTAACAGTAGTTTTGTTCCTAATGATATTCATTAGAAAAATAAGTGTTGAACTCTTCACCTATTGCTACTGTGCACCACCATGGGGATTTTGAAGATCGAATAAGACCTTTATGTAATAAAGAATCTATTTCCTTTTTACATAATTCCAAATATTGTGAATTCATTTGGCAAGTGTAACTACATGTTTTTTTCTATTCCAAAAAGCATTTGGATGTTCACTACAAATTTGTAATGAAAACTGATTTATTATAAAATTAATTTTTTCTCTTAATTTGGGATTTTTTAAAATCTCATCAATATTTAAAGTATAAATTTCTTCGGATTCCTTCTGTTCGAAATTTCCCTTGATCTGATCTATAAGTTTAGATCTATCTTCGGAATCATGCACCATCTTCAACAATTCTATTAAATTATCATTATCCAAAGTATTAAGATTAAATTGAGAAAATAAATTATAAAATTCATCATTTTCTTCATTATCACAAGGTTGTCCAATCTTGCAAGGATCACATTCATCCTCAGAACTAGTGACAATATCACTTTCATCCTGGACGACTTTATTTAGTTCTTCCTTGGTAGGGATATTTTCTTCACCTGGATCCGATATTTCTGGTTCAGAATTTAATAAGATCTTGCATAAAGAATCCTTCAGATCTTGATCTATATTAAGAGCCTCGATCTTTTTCTTTACTTTGCAATCTTTATAATAGTGACCAAATCTTCCACACTTATAACAATTTTGTGAATTCTTGGATCTAGCAATATCCTTTTGCTTTTTAAAAGCCTTTTTCCTTCTAGCACGTTTTTCTGTGCGTCTTTCTAAATATTTTTGTCTCCTTTCATGGTAGTCATGCTTCTTACCAGTCTTGCTTTTATGAAGCTTATGAGACTTCGATTTGGTTCGTGGATCATCCATACCAAATTGTCCACAAAATTCACCCAACTGTTGTCTTTCATTAAGACTATGGCGTTTGAGTTCCTGATTTAGCTTAATTTCATTACATAACGCCAATCCTTCTAGGATACATATTCCAACTAAACTTCCATAAGTATGCTCATCATAATTAATATGAACTCCCCCTTATCTAAGAGCTTTCTTAACTCTTTCTGCAAAGAGGTTAGGAAGTCCATCTATAAATTTGGATTTCCAATGAGTGCTATTACACTCTGGTAACTCCATAACTCTGCAAAGAAATGTATCTTTATAGAGTCTAAATGAAGTTAAAGTCTTACATCTCATTTTCTGTAAGACCATCTACCTGAAAAGTGTTCAATTATATTAACAACCAATGAATAAACAGCATTGGAATTATCTGCTGTAGATGTTCCAGGTTCATTTTTTACTTCATTCAAAATTTTATTTCGCTGGTCAGCTGTAAGATAATAATCCCACCAGCTTTTCAATTGACCAGTAAAACCTGCAACAATCATATTGGCAACAGTTTTATCACTATTACCATTAGTTTTACAGATAGTGCTATACATCATCATTCTATGTATAACAATATACATCTGCCTATTGGTATGACCATCAATGTTCCACTCATAAATTTGCTTACCACTGAAGCTATTAGGAGCATACATATCATCCTGTTCTTCGAATAGTACATCCTGGGGAGTAGGTCTCGGGTAGTAAAACATTCTTTGCCTTGGCTTTTCAGCAAATTTTGAATTATAAGAAAACTTTAGTTTATTAATTTGATCAAAATTCAATTCAGGAAAGTCTTTATCAGAAAATTCATTATCACTCCCCTCTGTATTAATTAGAGGCTTTAGAGATAACTCTTTAAATTTTTCATTTAAAAATTTTTCTATATTTGATTCATCAGGTTTTATTTTAAAATTTTCAACATCAGGAGGAGGGTGAATGGTTGGAATGGCTACCCGTGGTGGCTCTTCCAATTTTTCTTTTCCTGATGTAATGTAAAGACGCAATATGTTCACCCAATATATGAACATAAATATTTGTATAGTTCTGCTGTTTCAACATTATATTAATGTGTTTAACAGTAATTTGAAGAGTATTATCTTCAAACATTGCAGAAAAAGCTGCAAAATCAATCATTTTTCCCTCCTTCTTTATTTTGAAAGGTTGCTGTGGAGGTAATACAGCGTCAATGATTTTACCATTCGATAATTCAAATTGTCTTTCCAAAACAGCGATATTATTTGTTATATATTTTCCCATAAACCATGGAATGAAAGATATAATTTTATTAACTTTCTCAAGATCTTTATAAAATTCTTCTTGAAAATCATTTTGTTCAGTTTTATTAAAACTCTTAAAAAACCATTTTCTAAATTGTTCCCATCTAGGTTTATAAAAATCCTCAGATACCTTCTTTCTTGCGGGTGATCCCCGACTAAAATCAATTGTAGACTTAAAATCCATTAAATTTCACCAAAATCCATTTCAGATGCAGTTATGTCTACATCGTTTATTTGTTGTTCCTTTATAGGAGCAACAGGAGTAACAATATTATTTTTATCAATTTTCAAAGTATGATATCTAGGCACTTCCTCTCTTAACTGAGAAGTAGAAGCTCTAGAAGGAGTTTGAACAATATAATCAATAGGAGAAATATAAGAATGATGTAACGAATTAGATCTAGATAAACCTTGAAAACTAAACCTGTCATCTTCAGGTTCAAACCTGATTCTTACATTTCCTTCTGGAGTTTGTTCAATTCCAGTTAGATCTATATTTTTAAAGTCCTTTGGAGGAACCACTTCCTCCATGACCCACTCTTTAGGGAAATCTATTTCATCCCATTTGATAGGTCTTCTGGTAGTAATTTTAGATTTACCAAAATTAGTTTCCATTAAAATAGTTTCATTTTAAAAACCATAATTTTGCACATAGGATTCAAAGTATATAGTGGCTTAAAATAAATCCTATAACAGATACATATTACTTCTGTATTAGGCATATAATCATAACCATGTAATTTAACATTTAAAACCAAAGCTTTTAAAGCATTTTCATCCGACAACGATATCTGTAAATTCGGATAAGCATTAAAATATACTGGGCCATAAGCCAAACTTGATTGAACAATTCCTATAAGGGATTTCTTCCAATTATGGTTTCTACCATCCCTGAGAGCAGCTATAAAACTTTCAGGTAAACCTCTTAAGGTTAAAGGTTTAAAAGCAACTTGAATTAAACCAATATGAATGAATCTATGAGTATGCATATACGGTGTTAAATCATGCTCAGACAATAAATTAAAAGTAGCATGATCGCTATCAACCGTGATCGTTTCTTCAGTAGTTTTCACTACCTGTTTTAAACCCAATTTTTCAAAGGTTCCTAGCTGGTATATCAGCCTAGGTTGAACTTTAGGAATAGTCCATTTATTAAGTAAATCTAAATGCTGTGGCATTTCATATTCTTCTTTTCTACTGTTTTTAACAGTAGTTTTGTTCCTAATGATATTCATTAGAAAAATAAGTGTTGAACTCTTCACCTATTGCTACTGTGCACCACCATGGGGATTTTGAAGATCGAATAAGACCTTTATGTAATAAAGAATCTATTTCCTTTTTACATAATTCCAAATATTCTGAATTCATTTGGCAAGTGTAACTACATGTTTTTTTCTATTCCAAAAAGCATTTGGATGTTCACTACAAATTTGTAATGAAAACTGATTTATTATAAAATCAATTTTTTCTCTTAATTTGGGATTTTTTAAAATCTCATCAATATTTAAAGTATAATTTCTTCGGATTCCTTCTGTTCGAAATTTCCCTTGATCTGATCTATAAGTTTAGATCTATCTTCGGAATCCTGCACCATCTTCAACAATTCTATTAAATTATCATTATCCAAAGTATTAAGATTAAATTGAGAAAATAAATTATAAAATTCATCATTTTCTTCATTATCACAAGGTTGTCCAATCTTGCAAAGATCACATTCATCCTCAGAACTAGTGACAGTATCACTTTCATCCTGGAAGACTTTATTTAGTTCTTCCTTGGTAGGGATATTTTCTTCACCTGGATCCGATATTTCTGGTTCAGAATTTAATAAGATCTTGCATAAAGAATCCTTCAGATCTTGATCTATATTAAGAGCCTCGATCTTTTTCTTTACTTTGCAATCTTTATAATAGTGACCAAATCTTCCACACTTATAACAATTTTGTGAATTCTTGGATCTAGCAATATCCTTTTGCTTTTTAAAAGCCTTTTTCCTTCTAGCACGTTTTTCCGTGCGTCTTTCTAAATATTTTTGTCTCCTTTCCTGGTAGTCATGCTTCTTACCAGTCTTGCTTTTATGAAGCTTATGAGACTTCGATTTGGTTCGTGGATCATCCATACCAAATTGTCCACAAAATTCACCCAACTGTTGTCTTTCATTAAGACGATGACGTTTGAGTTCCTGATTTAGCTTAATTTCATTACATAAAGCCAATCCTTCTAGGATATATATTCCAACTAAACTTCCATAAGTATGCTCATCATAATTAATATGAACTCCCCCTTATCTAAGAGCTTTCTTAACTCTTTCTGCAAAGAGGTTAGGAAGTCCATCTATAAATTTGGATTTCCAATGAGTGCTATTACACTCTGGTAACTCCATAACTCTGCAAAGAAATGTATCTTTATAGAGTCTAAATGAAGTTAAAGTCTTACATCTCATATTCTGTAAGAGGGTTCGAATAGTCTCACTATTATCAGACCATCTATCTGAAAAGTGTTCAATTATATTAACAACCAATGAATAAACAGCATTGGAATTATCTGCTGTAGATGTTCCAGGTTCATTTTTTACTTCATTCAAAATTTTATTTCGCTGGTCAGCTGTAAGATAATTATCCCACCAGCCTTTCCATTGACCAGTAAAACCTGCAACAATCATATGGCAACAGTATTATCACTATTACCATTAGTTTACAGATAGTGTTATACATCATCATTCTATGTATAACAATATACATCTGCCTATTGGTATGACCATCAATGTTCCACTCATAAATTTGCTTACCACTGAAGCTATTAGGAGCATACATATCATCCTGTTCTTCGAATAGTACATCCTGAGGAGTAGGTCTCGGGTAGTAAAACATTCTTTGCCTTGGCTTTTCAGCAAATTTTGAATTATAAGAAAACTTTAGTTTATTAATTTGATCAAAATTCAATTCAGGAAAGTCTTTATCAGAAAATTCATTATCACTCCCCTCTGTATTAATTAGAGGCTTTAGAGATAACTCTTTAAATTTTTCATTTAAAAATTTTTCTATATTTGATTCATCAGGTTTTATTTTAAAATTTTCAACATCAGGAGGAGGTTGAATGGTTGGAATGGCTACCCGTGGTGGCTCTTCCAATTTTTCTTTTCCTGATGTACTGGCAGTATTACTGCTCATCGATAATAATTTATCTACTTTATCATGTAAAGACGCAATATGTTCACCCAATATATGAACATAAATATTTGTATAGTTCTGCTGTTTCAACATTATATTAATGTGTCTAACAGTAATTTGAAGAGTATTATCTTCAAACATTGCAGAAAAAGCTGCAAAATCAATCATTTTTCCCTCCTTCTTTATTTTGAAAGGTTGCTGTGGAGGTAATACAGCGTCAATGATTTTACCATTCGATAATTCAAATTGTCTTTCCAAAACAGCGATATTATTTGCTATATATTTTCCCATAAACCATGGAATGAAAGATATAGTTTTATTAACTTTCTCAAGATCTTTATAAAATTCTTCTTGAAAATCATTTTGTTCAGTTTTATTAAAACTCTTAAAAAACCATTTTCTAAATTGTTCCCATCTAGGTTTATAAAAATCCTCAGATACCTTCTTTCTTGCGGGTGATCCCCGACTAAAATCAATTGTAGACTTAAAATCCATTAAATTTCACCAAAATCCATTTCAGATGCAGTTATGTCTACATCGTTTATTTGTTGTTCCTTTATAGGAGCAACAGGAGTAACAATATTATTTTTATCAATTTTCAAAGTATGATATCTAGGCACTTCCTCTCTTAACTGAGAAGTAGAAGCTCTAGAAGGAGTTTGAACAATATAATCAATAGGAGAAATATAAGAATGATGTAACGAATTAGATCTAGATAAACCTTGAAAACTAGACCTGTCATCTTCAGGTTCAAACCTGATTCTTACATTTCCTTCTGGAGTTTGTTCAATTCCAGTTAGATCTATATTTTTAAAGTCCTTTGGAGGAACCACTTCCTCCATGACCCACTCTTTAGAGAAATCTATTTCATCCCATTTGATAGGTCTTCTGGTAGTAATTTTAAATTTACCAAAATTAGTTTCCATTAAAATAGTTTCATTTTTAAAATCCATAATTTTGCACATAGGATTCAAAGTATATAGTGGCTTAAAATAAATCCTATAACAGATACATATTACTTCTGTATTAGGCATATAATCATAACCATGTAATTTAACATTTAAAACCAAAGCTTTTAAACCATTTTCATCCGACAACGATATCTGTAAATTCGGATAAGCATTAAAATAT
The DNA here is from genome assembly GCA_029990175.1 of Petunia secreta. Taxonomy (NCBI): domain Eukaryota; kingdom Viridiplantae; phylum Streptophyta; class Magnoliopsida; order Solanales; family Solanaceae; genus Petunia; species Petunia secreta. The sequence goes on from JARKIP010000022.1 coordinate 34,947,611, forward strand.
ACTGGGCCATAAGCCAAACTTGATTGAACAATTCCTATAAGGGATTTCTTCCAATTATGGTTTCTACCATCCCTGAGAGCAGCTATAAAACTTTCAGGTAAACCTCTTAAGGTTAAAGGTTTAAAAGCAACTTGAATTAAACCAATATGAATGAATCTATGAGTATGCATATACGGTGTTAAATCATGCTCAGACAATAAATTAAAAGTAGCATGATCGCTATCAACCGTGATCGTTTCTTCAGTAGTTTTCACTACCTGTTTTAAACCCAATTTTTCAAAGGTTCCTAGCTGGTATATCAGCCTAGGTTGAACTTTAGGAATAGTCCATTTATTAAGTAAATCTAAATGCTGTGGCATTTCATATTCTTCTTTTCTACTGTTTTTAACAGTAGTTTTGTTCCTAATGATATTCATTAGAAAAATAAGTGTTGAACTCTTCACCTATTGCTACTGTGCACCACCATGGGGATTTTGAAGATCGAATAAGACCTTTATGTAATAAAGAATCTATTTCCTTTTTACATAATTCCAAATATTCTGAATTCATTTGGCAAGTGTAACTACATGTTTTTTTCTATTCCAAAAAGCATTTGGATGTTCACTACAAATTTGTAATGAAAACTGATTTATTATAAAATCAATTTTTTCTCTTAATTTGGGATTTTTTAAAATCTCATCAATATTTAAAGTATAATTTCTTCGGATTCCTTCTGTTCGAAATTTCCCTTGATCTGATCTATAAGTTTAGATCTATCTTCGGAATCCTGCACCATCTTCAACAATTCTATTAAATTATCATTATCCAAAGTATTAAGATTAAATTGAGAAAATAAATTATAAAATTCATCATTTTCTTCATTATCACAAGGTTGTCCAATCTTGCAAAGATCACATTCATCCTCAGAACTAGTGACAGTATCACTTTCATCCTGGACGACTTTATTTAGTTCTTCCTTGGTAGAAAAAATACTTAATTTCTCAATTTAATCTTAATACTTTGGATAATGATAATTTAATAGAATTGTTGAAGATGGTGTAGGATTCCGAAGTTAGATCTAAACTTATAGATCAGATCAAGGGAACTTTCGAACAGAAGGAATCCGAAGGATTGAAAAAGGGTTTCTATGCCCCTATGGATAATACTCCATACACCATGAAAGAAGTTAAAAGACTTCTAGAACAAAGAAAAATGAGTCATAGTAGTTCACCTACTACGTCTCAGGATTTGGAAAAAGAGGTTTATAACCTTAAACAGGAGATTTATAATCTCAAGAAGGAAAATAGGATATTAGAACAAAGGATTTCCAGAATTGAAGGAAAAGGTAAAGAAAATGATGAAATCCTTACCCCTTCTAATTTTGAGGATTTTGATGAAAATATTATTAACATTTTTAGTGATATGCAGGATGTCGGGAAAAGAGAGTTTCTAACCACTTTAGAAGGTTTTACTTCACAAAAGTTTTTTATAAAAATTACTCTTCTTATTGATTATAATTTCAAAAAAGAATTTATAGCTCTTGTTGATAGTGGAGCAGATTTAAATTGTGTTCAAGAAGGATTAATTCCTTCACGATATTTTCATAAGACTACTCATAGTTTAAGGTCTGCTAATGGTGAGAAAATGCAGATTGAGTACAAATTGCCAAAAGCTTCTATATGCGCAAATAAAGTATGTATACCTCAAAGCTTTGTTTTGATAAAAAATATGTCTAACCAAGTTATACTAGGAACACCCTTTTTACAAAAAATATTTCCTATTACTAGAATAGATAAAGAAGGGATAATAGGAACTTTTCAAGAAAAACCTATTATTTTCCAGTTTATAACTGAACCTATTACTAGAGTTTTAAACCAGTTAAAGGATATGCTAGCTAAGAAAAGTCAGCATATCAATTTTCTTAAACAAGAAATTTATACTTTAAATATTGATGAGATTTTAAAAAATCCCAAATTAAGAGAAAAAATTGATTTTATAATAAATCAGTTTTCATTACAAATTTGTAGTGAACATCCAAATGCTTTTTGGAATAGAAAAAAACATGTAGTTACACTTCCATATGAGGAAGGATTTTCTGAAACTAATAGTATTCCTACTAAGGCAAGACCTTGCCAAATGAATTCAGAATATTTGGAATTATGTAAAAAGGAAATAGATTCTTTATTACATAAAGGTCTTATTCGATCTTCAAAATCCCCATGGTCTTGTATAGCTTTTTATGTTAATAAACATGCTGAACAAGAAAGAGGAGTTCCAAGGTTAGTCATAAACTATAAACCTTTGAATAAAGCTTTGAAATGGATTAGATATCCTATTCCTAATAAAAAGGATTTATTGGATAGGCTTCATAATGCTATTATATTTTCTAAATTTGATTTGAAATCAGGATACTGGCAGATTCAGATAGCTGAAGTTGACAGGTATAAAACTGCTTTTAATGTCCCAATAGGACAGTTTGAATGGAATGTTATGCCATTTGGATTAAAAAATGCTCCTTTTGAATTTCAGAAAATTATGAATGATATATTCATTCCTTATAGCAATTTTATTATCGTTTATATTGACGATATATTAGTATTTTCAAATACTATTGAAATGCATTTCAAGCATCTTGAATTATTTAAGAAAATAATTATACAAAATGGTTTAGTTATATCTAAACCGAAAATGTTTTTATTTCAAACAAAGGTAAGATTCCTTGGTCATAATATTGAAAAAGGAAAGATTATACCTATTAATAGAAGTATTGAATTTGCTTCTAAATTTCCTGATATTATAACAGATAAAACTCAATTACAGAGATTTCTAGGGAGTTTAAATTATATTGCTCCATTTTATGAGAATCTTGCTAAAGATACAGCTATCTTATATGATAGATTAAAAAAAATTCCAAAACCTTGGACTGATGTTCATACTAAAACAGTCCAGAAGATCAAGGAAAGAGTAAAGAATCTTCCTTGTCTTACGTTGGCTAATCCTACTTGGCCAAAGATAATTGAAACTGATGCTTCTGACATTGGTTATGGAGGGATTTTAAAGCAATACTCTCCAGAAGATAGAATTGAATATTTAGTTCAATTTCATTCTGGTAAATGGAATAATAGCCAGAAAAATTACGCAACAATAGCAAAAGAAATACTTGCTATAGTAAAATGCGTATTAAAATTTCAAGGTGAATTATACAACCAGAAATTTATAATAAAGACTGATTGTCAATCAGCTAAATTTATGTTTAATAAAGATTGTAAACATGATGTTTCTAAACAAATGTTTGCAAGATGGCAGGCATTGTTGGCCCCATTTGATTTTGAAATCCAATATAAAAAAGGAGAAGAAAATAGTCTTCCTGATTTTTTAACTAGAGAATATCTATCTAGTTAAAGGTGATTAATTACTAACATTTTATGTGCAGACAATCAGATATGTGCAGGCGTAGAAATGTTTATTGTCCTTATTGCCAGCACCAGATTATATCAAGACAAATGAGAATATTACATTGGGATTTGCTTAATACAAAAAAGAAGTTAAAATACTGGGAAAAAGAGTCCATGGATTTATTATCAAAAGCAGATTATACAGATAATATCTCAAGTATCCTTCAAAGGATTATTGATAGAATTAAGGAGATAGATACGGACATAATGGGAATCCGTAATATTTTGGATAATTATCCTATGTTTCTGGCCTAATAGGTTTATGAATTATCATGTGCAGATTATGCGCCCTGGTCACGGCGACCCAACATCTAATAGGGGAAGGGGAAACAGAGGAAGAGGCACCGGTAGAGGTGCTGTATTAGCCCAATTGGGAAAACAAAGGCTTATAGCCGAAGATTTGACAGGATCCTCCTCATCAAATAATAAAAAGAATGATACTATGTCATACCAACAGTATCAGCAGTTCTTGGAATGGAAAAATTCGCAGGAAAAGCAAAATGAGGGAAAGGCTAATATGCCAGAATCGTACTCTTCTGTTATACTAGAAGATGACAATGAAAACATACAGTCATATGTCAAAATAGACTACAAGGAGTTAATATTATTCCTTGAACATCGAGACCTTCAATGGAAGGATGAGCCATGGAAATTAATGGCAAAATATCTGAATAATACATCATACCCAAGCTGTACTTATAAGTACAGGGCTCATTTTGAGATGATACTCTCAGGCACAGGATCATGCGAAATATCGCATTTTTATCCAGCGAACACAAGAAAAGTTTATAACTTTTCCAAGATTATAATCAAACATATTATATTGCCAGAAGAATGGGGTTTGAACACCCTGACTGAAAGAAGTTATATCCATCCTGAACAGAAAGTTCCAGTGAAATTCAATTACTGGGATTATGTTGAAAGCTTTCAATTACTGGGATTATGTTGAAAGCTTTCATAAAGCTTTATTATACGAAAATGATAATAGAAAACATTCTTGGTTTATAAGAATATGTGGAGAAGTTTATAAACAAAGCAATATACCAAACTGGTTTTCTCAATGGTGGATTACTTATGGTCCTACCGTTAAAATATTACCAGAACCATTGCTCAGTTTATATACTGATTGGTTGGAGGTATCTCCAAAAATTCAAGAATTACAAAGAGGTAATACTCTAATTGAAGGAAGTTGTTATATGAATTTCTTCATTGAATACTCTATCCCATGGATAATGAAATGGACCGTGGAAGTAGATTATACTCCACAAAATATTCCTGCTTTATACAGGAATTTTTATACAAGATTTTGGAAGAAGATGATCCAGAAAACAACTGATGGTCATATGCAGTGTCAGGATACGATTGATAATATAAAACAATCAATTGAGGAATATAAACAGACTGATCATATGAAACAGCAAAATACTCCAAGTCCCTATCAACACATAATTAATAAAATTCAAATGAAGAAAGGGCTGATGACAAAAGCGGAAATTTTAGCTTCGTATTTTAAAGAAGTTAACAAAGATTTAATAAAAAATCTTGAGATCGAAATTCCTTCGGATGCATCTATGGCCTCTGCGAATAACACAGAGGATGAAGAAGAACAGTGTTTGGCAGGAGAATCTCAGTCAATCACTGACAATGATGTGGATGATTATATCACTAACATCATGACACAGGTAGCTGGTGAAGAATTGCCGAAAGTAGCTGGGGAAGCATCTTTCTCCAAAAAGCACAACACCAAAGGAAAAGACAAGGCATAGAGAATTATTGAAGAAATCTTCAACTTATATAATGTAGCTTTACTAAAGTTACAAAATTATTGGCCACTTGTCGGCCATGTTTTCCATACTTTAATTTTTAGCCGGCCATTTGTAAAGGTTTGGGCCATGCTAGCTTTATTTTCCCCTAGAATTCGTCTATATAAGAGAGGGCAAGCTTAGTACATACAGCAGGCTTCAGAAAATACACCTCTCTCTCTATTAAAAAATCTCCCATTGTAAAAATTTTAAGTCATAATAAACTCCTCTATTTGCTGAACGCAATTCAAGGTATTCATAGTTCTTTAAATTTTGTTTAATTTAACAATTTTATATATTGCTATTTGGCCTAAATGATAGGCTAAAATCATTAAGTGTTGAGCTCTATCACACTAGGCTACTGGGGTAAAATGATTCTAATAACAAATTAAGATTAGAATCTCAGCAGGTGGTGGTATTAAAAGTATGGTTGGATATACAACCCAGGCGGAAGGTTGAATGCCAGAACCAAGGTTCTGTTGTTTGCCCGCTTAGCCGAGGATGGCGTTTAGGGCTGTTGTTGAACCTAATTTTGGGTTCAGCCACTCCTTGCCAGGGTTGGGTCACCAGTAAATCTTGTTAATCCCATGCTGCCGGATCCGTCTAAATTTGGTATCAGAGCCATGGTGCACAGTAGCAATAGGTGAAGAGTTCAACACTTATTTTTCTAATGAATATCATTAGGAACAAAACTACTGTTAAAAACAGTAGAAAAGAAGAATATGAAATGCCACAACATTTAGATTTACTTAATAAATGGACTATTCCTAAAGTTCAACCTAGGCTGATATACCAGCTAGGAACCTTTGAAAAATTGGGTTTAAAACAGGTAGTGAAAATTACTGAAGAAACGATCACGGTTTATAGCGATCATGCTACTTTTAATTTATTGTCTGAGCATGATTTAACACCGTATATGCATACTCATAGATTCATTCATATTGGTTTAATTCAAGTTGCTTTTAAACCTTTAACCTTAAGAGGTTTACCTGAAAGTTTTATAGCTGCTCTCAGGGATGGTAGAAACCATAATTGGAAGAAATCCCATATAGGAATTGTTCAATCAAGTTTGGCTTATGGCCCAGTATATTTTAATGCTTATCCGAATTTACAGATATCGTTGTCGGATGAAAATGCTTTAAAAGCTTTGGTTTTAAATGTTAAATTACATGGTTATGATTATATGCCTAATACATAAGTAATATGTATCTGTTATAGGATTTATTTTAAGCCACTATATACTTTGAATCCTATGTGCAAAATTATGGATTTTAAAAATGAAACTATTTTAATGGAAACTAATTTTGGTAAATCTAAAATTACTACCAGAAGACCTATCAAATGGGGTGAAATAGATTTCCCTAAAGAGTGGGTCATGGAGGAAGTGGTTCCTCCAAAGGACTTTAAAAATATAGATCTAACTGGAATTGAACAAACTCCAGAAGGAAATGTAAGAATCAGGTTTGAACCTGAAGATGAATGGTCTAGTTTTCAAGGTTTATCTAGATCTAATTCGTTACATCATTCTTATATTTCTCTCTGGAGTTTGTTCAATTCCAGTTAGATCTATATTTTTAAAGTCCTTTGGAGGAACCACTTCCTCCATGACCCACTCTTTAGAGAAATCTATTTCATCCCATTTGATAGGTCTTCTGGTAGTAATTTTAGATTTGGTTAGTCAACTTAAATCTTTACACTATTAGCGTATAGATATAATCTCATGAATAAATATTAGATGTGTAAGAAATATCCACATAATTTATAAATCCTAAGATGATTATAAATATACATTTTGTAAGTATTATTAATTGATAATAACTTAGTAAAAAGTAAAAGAATAACTAACATATTATTACAAGTTGAAATTTATTGTTTTTCCTTTATTGATATTATAAAAAGATGTTTACAATATACTACCCCTGTCCCAATTTATATGTCACACTTTCCTTTTTGGTCTGTCCCAAAAAGAATGTCACATTTCCTTATTTGTCAACTATTTAATGTATTATCTCTATTTTACCCCTATTGGGCCCTACTGATTTTAAAAGCCACAAACAACTTTTTGATTACTACAATCTTCTCTTTCTTACTTTTTTAAGGGTAAATTTGAACATTTACAAAGTCAATTTCTATTTCTTAAACTCTGTGCCAAGTCAAACACCGCCACATAAATTGGGACGGAGGTAGTATTAAATATAGTTTAAATTAGTAAGTAATTAAGTAGATGAAATCAGACTGACCTCTACAGACAATGGAAGCGTACTCTAACTTTTAAGCGGTGGTAATGAAGCTTTTTTAGGATCTATTGGCATCATCACAAAAATTAAATACTGTCTGTAGTTTCATTCTCCCACAAAAAGAATGCTTTTTGAAGAACAACTCTCCCACTTAGGGATAATGCAAGCTAGAAGTGCATTATTCTATGCTTTGGGAAAAGCATTGTGGGGACAGTTGTTCCATCAACCTTAGCTTAAAGTACCTTTGATTATCTTAACATGACTAAACTTTACTTATATAAAGTAAAAAGTGTATTTTTTAGAAGGAAAAGTTCATGATAGTCTAGTCTATAATCTAGTTGTTAATAGGCTTTTCGACCATGTACAAATCTTGGTTTCAAGGATTGATCCAAAGAAGTGTATATCATATTCTCTTGGAATTTCAATTGCAAATCTATTTTATCCTATATCAGTCATGATTTATTTCCTACTTTAATTAGATCTAATGATGCAGTGCGCCTCAATTTTCACTATACACTAGCTACTGCAATTTATAAACGTAATTTAGTCAAATACTTTATTGCATGATAATTAATTTAGTCATGAACGGCTCGTGCACTTTGTATAATTAAGGTGGGTGTCTTATGGAGGAAAGAAAACGCATATTGGGAATTTTCTTTTCTCTGGGGTATAAATTATTCTAACTAGTTACTTACTCTGCCAAATAAACAAAAAGAAACAAAATAAAGAAACTATTAATTTTACAAACGATTAATCTGTTTGAAGAAAATTGGACTTTTGACATGAGCATTGCGTCAATACCGACACTACGGGGGAACCAGAACCAGGAAACAAGCAGCTCAACATAGCTTGTACCATAATTTGTAGCTAAAAAGGAAAAAAAAAAAAAACAGAAAAAAAGAACTTTAAAAAAAAAAAAAAAAAAAAACTTCAAATAAAATCATAGAGATACTGGTAGTAAATACTTGAAATACAGCTGCATTGAGTGATCGCAATCGCATCACTATCACCATCAATTTTGACGTATCATAGGTCTGTATTATCTTTCATGTTACTAATTTTAGGAGTAATAATTATAGTTAGTTACTTGTAATTATATTTTAGAAAACTAGAAATTATAAAAGTTTTATTGCACTATATATCAGCTTACAGAAACTAAACTCGAAACAAATATGTAGGGTAAGATTTATCATAAATTGATTTGCTTTTCGTAAATAATAATATTTATGTTAATGTGAATTAGCTAATAAAGGAAGATATTTGCAAAAAGAAAACATACTACCAAGATGAAAGTACTAGAAATTTTTGGATCGTTTTAAATGACAGTTTCTTCTTGAAGATATATGTGTTGATCTCGCTTGAGAACGAAAAAGTTAAAAAAGAAAAGAAAAAATATACTCCCTCCGTCCCTATTTGTTTGTCATAATTTGACTTGGCACAAAGTTTAATAAAGTAAGGTAGACTTTTGAAACTTGTGGTCTAAAATAAGCCATGAATATTTGTGTGGCTATAAATGAGTCAAAAAGTAACTTTAGAGTTGAATTATTACCAAATTTAAAAGTATGACAATCTTTTTGGGACAGACTAATAAGGAAAGTATGACAAACAAAGTGGGACAGAGGGAGTAATTTATAGGTTCTTTCATTCCATCACTAGCATTAGTGTGGCTGAAATTACTCCATAGAAGAAATCCAGCAAGCTCTGATCACCGTATTTTTCTAATACACCGGTAGAAAATCATGATTTAGTACAAAACTCAAACTATAATACAACTTTTTCTTTTGGGACATATTGTTGTGTTCATCCCTTATATGCTTATATACAAAGGGAAAAAAAAAGAACTACGTAAAAGAAAGGGCTCTAGCTTTCTTGAGAACCTTAGTAAAAGAGTCTTGAAAATGAATATCAACGAAAAAAATAATAGGAGAAAATGAAAAGCGCATTAAAATTATGCTTCATGACTTGCAATTTCAGAAATACTCTCTAAATGAGGTCTCCACACACCAACTCTTCCTCTTCTTCGATCTCTTTGTGTTGAGATTTGCTCGGACAAAATTTCGCTTAAATATTGATCATCAGAAACTAGCAAGTTATTATTGCTAATATTATTACTATTACCGTTATTACTACTACTACTACTACTACTACTACTATTGTTATTATTACCATTATTTCCATGAGATAATTGTGATGATGAAGATCGTATCTTCTTCTTCCTTGAACGAGATTTCTCCGAAGGAGGGATTGGCATGAGGAAATAAATCTTTCCACGCTGAAGTTCAGCATCAGGAGGAACTATAACAATCTTTGGACAAACCCCTTCTTCTGACGAATAATAAGATGATGATGGCTTCTTGAGAACATGTTTAGGGTGAAGCTTCATGATTTCAGATGCTTTTATATTTCCACTTATCTCTTCAACTTTGCCATTAGTATGAACTATCCGAATCACATCAAGTGCCCCACATGGTAGTATGCAAGATATGCAGCATCTAATAGTGTTTTTCATGGCTTGCCTTCCTTTTTCTTGTTTCCCTTCTCTCTTTCTCTCTTTAGGGGTTTCCTTTCCAAGAAGAAGAAAGAGGAGATGAAAGAAGGGGAAATATAGAGGGAGAGATGAGTGAAGAAGAATTTCTTTTCTTTATGTCAATGAGCAAAATAAGAAGTGAAGGGGGGGAGGGAATATGGTATCAATATCAATCAACTTGGTATAGTTTTTGTTACTACAAATGATGAGTTTATTATATTCTTTTGGGGCTTTCCTTCTTTTCTTCCTTGTCTTTTACTATCATGTGATACTTTTTTAATTTTTCATTTTTTTAAAATAATAATGTAATCGTTCAATTATTTCATCAAATATCTGTGCTACCTCCCACCAACATAAATATTGGGTAACTTATCGATCTGTTAAACCAAGACAAATAAAAAGAAATCATCTAGCTTGTAGTTGCTTATTCTTATTTCTCTTTCTTTTGCTTATTTTTCCTCTTTTTTCTTTATGAAAATTCATGCATTGAGAAGAAACCTAATGGCAATGTACCCGCTAATTTGCATGAACTTTGATTATCCACAAAGTACCCATGCTACTTCTTATTAGTACGATTATCTAGCTAGTTACTACCATACTATATATAACTTAGTTAAATGAGAAGAAAACATCTATGTTGAGATGCTTGTGCGTTTTCTCTTTTACTTGCTAGCGGGTTGAAATCTATGGCATGAATAATTGCACCTTATTTCGTACTTTGCCTTTTGTATCCATCATTCAGGGCCCTTTGCTATTCAATTCCATTCCCCATCGCTCTTTGCTGAGTTCAATAATGGGATTTGGCTGCGTATGCATGAAAGCTAAGGCCTAGGGGTCTTGGATGACCCATGTTTGTCCATGATTGGAATTGCCAAGTCATCACAAATGGTGCCAACATATGCTTGGAAGACACGTGTCTAAATGCAATTTCAACACCTGTCAACATTTGGTTGAATACTCCTAATTTAGAGTAGGTGAAGAGGCTAATTAATAGTAGGGTCCTTGTTCAAGAAAGAGCCAAATAGAAATGTGATAAAAGAATATTGTTTTAGAATAGAAAGGGCAGGGGAAGATGGAGAAGGTTTCATTTGGTCCCTAGCTAATTAGGTTAATTAAAAGTGAAAGAGAAATGTGGTTTTTTGCTATTTGTTGTAGTGGGTGGAATTGGATGGAGAAGAAAGAGAATGGGGCATAGAAAGATCTTCTTTTGAGGGTAGTTTTGGTGATCTTTCAATATCCCCAAGCAAATCATGTGGGTTGTGGTTTTCATGGGAAAGTGATGAGGTGTTGATGCACTCCTTTTACTCATCTCAAGTATAGAGTGGATTTTGTTTTTGGATAGTGCTTTGACTAATGTGAAGTAGCTTGTCCTATTTACCCCAGAAACATGAACTTCATGCCACAAACCATGTGATTTTATGTTTTCCTATCATTACCAAATTTCAATAGTCAAGAGAAAAAAATGACACACCATCCAAATCTCAAATGTAGTTGGACTTTCAAGATTTTTCTTTTGAATTTGAAGAGTTTGTGATTCCAATTCCAAGTACTCATGTTTTCCAATTAGTAGTATATTCAAATCCAACATCATAACACAAGAAAATGGTTCATTCTCATCTACATATCCAAAGTGAAGAAAGATGACTGATTTGATGTGCATTACATTGTCATATGATAATGGACCATACATTTACATAGTGGGCCAAGAAATGAGGCTTAATGTGGGTAAAAAATCAACTAATTAAGAGAACTTTAAGACTGCGAACCTTATAGATCCATTGATATTGCTTATTGGTTAATTTTGGTTGTCCCATCCAAGTTATGGCCCAGTCATTAAATGGTTCAGATATGGTTGTTAGTGGGCAACATGTGAGAGGATGGAGGAAAGGGGTCCATGGGGATTTGACAATGCTCCCGGGGGGGGGGGGTGTTGTAGGAATACATGGAGAGGGGTATTATTTTATCACAAGTTTTAACTTCATTGTATTTATTGTGTATGATTTTTCACACTATTAAGTCATGATAATTTATAAAAAGAAGCAACTGCATGTCATTAGTTATACAAATTCGGTAGCACAAAAATGCAGTAAAAATAAAATTCATTTATAATATAAAATTCTTTATTGCGGGAATGCATATAAGTTGAAATCCTTTAAAACAGATATCAAATGGCCATGATAAAATATAGGAGTGATCATTAGTTAGATTTGTGGTTGATTTAAGTGACTAATAGTCTATTATTAGAGGTTATTTTTGATTAATAAAAAGAAAAAAAAGGGAATTTGAGATGGATCATGGGCTGTCTCATAGCTTTCAATAATTGGACTGTTGTGATAGGAACTCTTCTCTACCATAATTCTTTTGCCAATCATCTCCGTTGAAGACGTTACAAAAAGGGAATTTTCTTACCTTCTGACATATTTATCCAACTTCACTTTCCATACTTCTGAGCAGGTTCTTCCATCTCTCTATCTCAACAAATTCCCTTTGCTTCTGTTGAATGCTAGTTTATCCCTCTTTTTGTTCTTTTTTATTTAAGCTTTATGCATTGATATCATAAAATTTTCTTAATCAAGTGACTGAAAAGACATTTCAATGTGAATTTCTATTATGAGCATCCCTGTTTTGAAAGACTTTTTCTGAGACTTAGCAATACAGTCTTGAAACTCACGGATGGGGCTTGTTTCTTTGAGGCTTACGTCCCAAGCGTCTTGTCATGCATGCAGAGCGCGTCTAACACTTAAAGCTCGAGATTCGCTTAATAGAACTTACACAAATTATTTGTCAAATTTCTTAGTTAACAATGTTCACTCATAAAATTATTTAAAAATGAATGATACAACTTAATGCCTAATAGTTTATATTCGTGTATAGAAATTGAGAAATTGAGTGTAGCTCACATGTTGAGACATAATGTGCATATATTATTAATGATAATATCATCAGGGTGGATATCATTTGTACCTTTTTTTTTTTTGAAATGTATAGTCGATATTTATATCATCACTTGTTGTTATCTTCGTGTCTTATTTATTTCTCTCAAAATTATTAGACTTCAATTGTTTTGTAAATAATTAGAAGTAATTTTAAATTTATTCATGAAGGATTAATATTTTAAATTATATTAGCAGCAAAGATTTATTGATTATTCACTTTTCATTTTTAATGCCTAATAGTTTCTTTGTATCTCATAAGAATTTTAATATTATTTAATTTCTTATACTCGTAAAAAATATTTCTATAAGCTTCTTTAGTCATTTAAATCCACAAATTTCTTTTTATATATTTTTAATACTTTTTGGGTTATTATGCTAGTTTGTTAATATTTTTTTTAAAGTTCCATACGATTTGCACCTCGCCCCATAGCAAGTAAAACGTCTTGCCCTGCGCCTTTCTTAAAACAACAAACATTTATTGATTTCGCCTTACCTCTACTTCACTTGAGGTAGGATAAGGTCTGCGTACACCTCATCCTCCCTACAGCATGCTTAATTGTGAGATCATATTGAGTATGTTGTTATTGTGTAGAATAAAAGACAAATAACCTACTATAATAAATTTAAATGCATTAATAATAATAAAATTTTCTGTACATTATCAGTACAGGCAATCAAGATCAAAGGCTTGGCTCCATCTTAGAATTATTTTGTATATTGGCCATAATACAATTTCGAATATGTTATTCTAGCCCATGACTAGCTATACAGCTCATGAACTGCCCTTAATTAGCTTTAGTGATCGGTATTTTATGAGATGACAAAGAAAGAAAGAAAGAAAGAAAGAAAGAAAGAAAGAAAGAGCGGAAAACGTAAAAGTATTAAGTTTAGCAGAAATCTCAAGCTTAGGAGAGGAGACAGTTTCCCTCTAATTAGATGGGGTAGCAATATGAGCTTTTTCATCAATACGTACAGTGAAAATTATTGATGCTAAGTGTTTGGATATCATATATAACGGTACTGAGTTGGGGCAGAAGGCCAATATAGAATCAACGAATATGCTACTATGCTAGCAACTTATGAATTATGATGATCGATAACTTTTTACTCTTAAAAAACATTTTCTCTAATTGGTAGTACTTCAACAACTTTTAATGCTGTTGCTGGAGGACCGATTCTCAATCTGTGTTTGGTACCTATCGGCTATCAACATAGCTCTTTATTTTATTGGGTGATAGAGGAAAATAAATGTATGAGATTTTTTAAACTCAAAATTCCTTTTTAAGGCAGACCAGCGGTCAATGTATAGCATATTTGATCAAGTCTTATACTCAAAAATAACGTCATATACTGAGAAGGGGTAATGACATTTGAATCCACCAATTTTGTGGTTGAAACTAAATTCGCATCAATATCGATTTAAAAGCTGGTTGGCAAAAACAAAGTCGATATACCATGTGAAAAGTCGCAGGATCCAAACTCAAAACTAATTGAACATGGGTAGGGAATTCGCCTCATTCTTATTAAATCCTTCGAAGCTACGTAATCAACTAATGCATCAGTTAACAATATAAATATTTCGATAACATTTTATTGTGAATAAAAATAGAACAGCAGCTAAGTGTTCGTAATAACTAGTGAAATTAACAACTTAATAAATAAGTTGTATTGGGTAAAAATCGACCCGCGGTGATCCACCCCGGTCATGCAAATCTTAACGACCGAACACGTCCCAGCAAAGCAACCGCCGAAGCGATTGAGCGAGTCGCCGAGGCCTTGAAACCGAAGATGCGTTACCGAAGGCGAGCCAGGAGCTGAGCTTCGGTAGCGATCACCTCGGTCAAGCAACAGGGCCATGCCACCGAGGTCATTCATTCGCACCTCGGTGGATCCCCTCGGTTCAAGCGGCTTTGCAGCCCACTACTTTACCCCACTAACTCCTCCATTTAATGCCCGGATCGTGGGAGACAATTCAGCTGCTAATGGAGAACGTGGGCAGGGACTACGCGCCTATAAATATTAGATCATTTTGTATTGTAGGCATCCAGAAATTTGTACTGAAACGCTGCCCAAATTTGTAATCACATTCATATATTGAAATACCGTTATTTCCTTGCATTTACATCTTTTTCACGCATTATTCTTACTTTGATACGAAGAATTGCTTGTATCCGAATCCAAATTCTATTTGTGTACCTAAACTGATTTAGGCCCATACAAATTGGCGCCGTCTGTGGGGATATAAGCAGTAACGCTTTGTTCCAAAGTTCCAAATCTGTCCTTTGTCAAAAGTTTGCGATTCAACGTTATGGCTGATAACGATAACAATGGTAACAACGATCGGGTTGACGTTCCGCTGAACCAACAACCCCTCGCCCCAATGACAACTGAAGAATTCCAAATGTATGTTGTCACCACACTAAGAGCTCTCCAAAGTAAACCAGATGAGCAGGCTAGTATCAACGCCGAGTTCCGCGCTTCATTGGAAGTGAGGAATAGCGCTGCCCCAAACAATGCCCAGCCTTCGGCTCCTGGTGGAGGCATCCCGCCCTTCGTTCCTCCGGGCGCGACAACAGGGGGACCTCACAATGGAGCCACGTCTGGGGGCTCGGGGAACAACCCAACTGCCACGCCACACTTCGGGACGTTTCCCACCGTGGCAGAAACAACGTCCTCGGTCAACGTTGAAAGAATGAGTAGAGAAATCGAGGCTCGCATTGAGGCGCGCGTAGAAAAGCGCCTCGAAGGCTTGCCGGGGATAAGTAAGGAGGAAGACGACCTCGACATCGAGCAATACAGGGAGCAGCCCTATAAGCCCGAAGCAGCCCCAGCCCCAACTCCCCCGGGCTTCAAACTCACATTCCTTAAAAAGTATGATGGGACGACTGATCCCAAGGAGCACATAAGGGAATACATGTCCATGGTAAAGAGCAACGACTTAACATCTACGCAGCTCGAGTCGATGTTCTTGAAGAAGTTTGGTCAGTCGCTAGAAAAAGGGGCTCTTCGGTGGTATTTGTGCTTGCCAGCGGGGTCAATCTCCTCGTTTAAAGAACTATCCAGCGCCTTTGTCAAGGCTCACACCGGGGCGCAAAAGATCCTCCAGAGGAAGGAGGATATATGTGAGGCGAAGCAACGGCCCGGTGAGCCACTTAAAGAGTTTCTTGAGAGGTTCCACGCTGAACGCATGGAATTGCCTCGGATGGATGATACCCTGGCCATCATGGCATTTGAAAAGGGTACCAATAGTCGCAATTCTGGCGCTGCCGCTGAATTGCGTAAAGAATTAGCACAATATCAGGTCCTGACGTGGGAGGATCTGCATAGACGCGCTTACTCCAAAATCATATTGGAGGAAGCGGAGTTCAAGAACCGAGGTTATCATCAACATAACCGAGGTGACACTTCAAATCGCGCCGAGGCGCCACGAAATAATTCGAAGGGGAGGTACGAACCTTACACTTCGACGAGGCAACATGTTAGCCAGAGGTTGGGAAACGCCCCCGGTAACTCATACCCAGCCTCTCATATAAGCCAAAGGCTCGGAGGGAAGGTTCAACCCAACATGAACCAAAGAAATCCCTCGAGCTCCGCTTCGGTCCCTAGAAAGGATCTTCCTCGGATCCAAGATTATAACTTCAACATATCGATCTCGGAGCTGGTCGACGTTGTCAAGGGGACAGCCGGGGTAAGGGTTCCCAAAGATATGAGGACCCCGGCAGACAAGAGAGACCACAATCTGCATTGTGAGTTCCACGCAGATTATGGCCATAGAACCGAGGACTGCAAAGCCTTGCGCCTCGAGGTAGCCCACCTACTGAAGAAGGGAGTCTTGGCCGACTTTCTCACTGATAAAGGGAAAGATAACTTTTCCAAGAACCGAGGTGATGGACAACCACCTCGAGCTCCACCCCCTGAAAGAGTGGTGAATGTCATAACCGGGGGATCAGAAGTGAACGGCGTGAACTTTGCCGCTGCCAAAAAGTTCGCTAAGCTCTCCATCACCATGGAGAAAAGGACTCGAGTTGGAGGCTCGGGCAATGATATCGTCTTCGACGACGATGACTGTGATGGGATGATGTTCCCTCATCACGACGCTCTAGTTATCATGTTGAGGATCAATGACTCTGACATCAAAAGAGTCTTGATCGACCCCGGTAGCTCAGTTAACATAATTAGCTACGGGGCCGTTAAGAAGATGTGGTTGAAGGGTGAAGTTGTTCCCAAGTCAACAGTGTTAGCTGGCTTCAACAACTCCACGGAGAAGACATTGGGTGAGATCACACTCAAAACATTTGCCGAGGGGATTACCAAAGAAACACTGTTCCAAGTTATGCCCGAGGATCTAGCTTACAATGTGATCCTCGGAAGGCCATGGATCCACTCTATGGAGGCTGTTCCTTCCACCTTACATCAAGTGATCAAATTCCCTACACCTTGGGGGGTTAGATCGATCAAGGGGGAGCAGCGAGTAGCAAGAGAATGCTATTCAGTTGCACTAAAAAGTGGAGTCGCCCCGGTTGGGCCAAAACAATAGCAACTACAGGATTCGGGGTCAAGCGGGGAGGACGCCCGAGGAGGAGATGAAAAACTTCCAGCTTGTGTTCAAGAGCCTCGGAAGCAAAAGGCCGAGGACTCAACTATTGAAGAGTTGGAATCTTTCACTCTACTGAAAGATTTCCCCGATAGGAAAGTGTTCGTCAGCTCGGAGTTAGACCCGGAGTCGAAAAAAGCAATCATAGAAGTTTTGAAGTCCAACCATGATTGTTTTGCCTGGTCGCATTCAGACATGACGGGTATCGATTCGGAGATCATGACCCATAAACTGAATGTAAACCCAAAGTTTACCCCGGTGAAGCAGAAGAAAAGACCTCACGCCGGGGTCAAAAAGAAGGCGATCGAGGACGAGACCGCCAAATTGCAAGAGAATGGCTTCATCAGAGAAGTGAAATACCCCGAGTGGCTGGCCAATGTTGTGGTTGTGCCGAAGAAGAATGGAAAGTGGAGAATCTTTGAAGCAGAAGAGAAGACCTCGTTCATCACAGACCGAGGTACCTTCTGTTACAAAGTGATGCCCTTCGGTCTAAAGAACGCCGGGGCGACATACCAAAGGCTAGTGTGTCACATGTTTAAAGAGTACATCGGGAAGTCTATGGAGGTCTACATAGACGACATGCTCATCAAATCGATCCAAATGGAGGATCATTTGAATCATCTGAGGGAAGCTTTTGCTGTATTGAGACAATATGGTATGAAATTGAACCCTGAGAAATGCGCCTTCGGCGTAGGATCAGGCAAGTTCTTGGGTTTTATTGTCTCCGAACGAGGAATCGAAGCCAACCCAGATAAAATCAGAGCTATTGAAGAAATCCCCGAGGAGCTAATCGGGGTAAAGGAAGTTCAACGCTTAACTGGCCGAGTCGCTGCCTTGAGTCGCTTTATCTCAAGGTCCTCGGAGCGATGCCACAAGTTCTTCTCCGTTTTGAGAAAGAACAATCACTTCGAGTGGACACCAGAGTGTAAACAGGCGTTGAAAGATTTGAAGCAATACTTGGCAAACGCACCGATGCTTGCCAAGCCAAAGGAAGGAGAGACATTGCTGGTATATTTGGCGGTGTCCGAGGTGTCAGTCAGTGCAGTGCTGGTTCGGGAGGAAGATGGCAAACAGCAGCCCATCTATTATGTGAGCAAGACACTCCTCGATGCTGAAACCAGGTACCCACACTTGGAAAAATTAGCGCTTGCTTTACTCATTACTGCTCGGAAACTACGACCCTATTTTCAATGTCACCCAATAGCAGTAGTTTCAACTTTCCCCTTGAGAAATATATTGCACAAACCAGAGTTGTCGGGGAGGTTATCCAAATGGGCGGTTGAGCTAAGTGAGTATGACATCACTTATCAACCTCGAACTGCCATTAAGTCCCAAGTCTTGGCAGACTTCGTGGCTGATTTTAGCATTGGAATTTTGCCCGAGGCGGAAAAGGAAAACTCCGTGGCAAAAGGATCCCCTTCGGGACTGTGGGTACTATACACCGATGGGGCAACAAACTCCAAAGGTTCAGGGTTAGGCATTGTATTGAGGGCACCCACCGGGGAAAAGGTCAGGCATTCGATTCGGTTCAAAAAAGTGACCAACAACGAAGCGGAATATGAAGCAGCTCTAGCGGGTTTGGAGTTAGCTAAAGAAATGGGAGTTGAAAGAATCGAACTAAGGTGTGATTCACAATTGGTGGTCAACCAGATCCTCGGTGATTATACGGCTCGAGAGCCCAGAATGCAGCTATACTTGGATCGAGCACAAAGAATCTTAACACAATTCCAAGAATGGCAAATTAAGCAAGTGCCTCGGGAGGAGAATACCGAGGCTGACGCCTTGGCAAATATTGGTTCGGCGATCGATGAAACCCACTCGGGGACTGACTCGGTGGTTCGATTGCTATCAGCGCAAATGAGAGAGATGAAACTACAAGTTAACTCCGTGGATAACCGTTGGGATTGACGAAGTAAATTCATCTCCTACTTCGACTCGGGGACTGTCCCCTAAGATAGAAAAGAAGCAAGGAAGCTGAGGACTCAAGCAGCCTCGTATCACTTGATCGAAGGCAATTTATACAAAAGGTTGTATTGCGGCCCGATGGCCAAATGATTGGGCCCCGACGAGGCAAGGTACGTGATGGCTGAAGTGCACGAGGGCGAATGTGGCAACCACTCAGGGGGAAAATCTCTAGTGCGTATGTTGTTAAGAGCTGGGTATTATTGGCCCACAATAAGTGCCGATGTGAAAACCTTCGTGCAAAAATGTGATAAATGCCAACGCCATGGGCGCATGATCCACCAACAGGCTGAGCCTCTTCATTCGGTGGTGTCACCATGGCCCTTCATGAAATGGGGAATGGATATCGTAGGACCATTACCCAAAGGGAAAGGTGGTGTTCGTTTCATCTTAGTGTTGACCGATTACTTTACAAAATGGGTGGAAGCGGCGGCTCTCACCGAAGTAAAGCAAAAAGCAAGTGATCGACTTCATCAGAAAGAATATCATCTATAGGTTCGGTGTCCCAAGAGAAATTGTTTGTGACAACGATAAATAATTCATGGGGGCAGCCATCACTGATTTTTTCAAGCAATGGGGGATCAAAAGAATTGCCTCAACTCCCTATCATCCAAGTGCCAATGGCCAAGCTGAGTCTTCAAACAGGATCATAATTGAAAATTTGAAGAAGTGACTTGATGAGAAGAAAGGTCCATGGCCCGAGGAGTTGCCCGGGGTGCTATGGGCCATACGAACAACGGAGAAGAACAGCACCGGTGAGACCCCTTTCTCACTAGCCTATGGCATGGACTCTCTCATCCCCGTAGAAGTGGGCGAACCAAGTCTTCGGTACGCTCACACAGCCGAAGACGCTAACCAAGAGGCGATGCGCATTGAGCTACACTTGCTTGAAGAGAAGAGGGAATTAGCTTTGGTTCGGCTTGTTGCCCAAAAGAGGCAGATCGAGGCTTACCTCAACAGAAAAGCTAAATTTAGGGACTTCAAGATCGGAGATTATGTGTTGAAAACGGTGAACCAATCAACAAAGGAGGACAACGGAGGAAAGCTTATTGCAAATTGGGAAGGACCCTACAGGGTCAAAGCAATCGTTGGAAAAGGTTCTTATCAAATCGAGTCTCTTCAAGGAGAACCCGAACCTCTGAATTGGAACATCTCCCATCTGAAGCGATACTACTTTTAGCCGAGGTAAATATCTTTCAATTCTTTCTCAATCAAACAACCCCAAGCCGAATAACGCTCCCATGGCATTAAAAAGTTGCCAAAAGAAATGTACTAACTTGCTCCCCGTTCCATCTTTTTGCTTGACCTTTTCAGGAAGCGAACCGAACCGTTTCCAGTGCTCAGATCTTCACCAAGATTCAGAACCGAACACTGGGGGGAGAGAGAAGGGTTGATAACGAGGTCGACACCGAGCCTCCCAACCGAAGCTTATCTATCCGACAACCGGGGACTCACGCCCGAGGATTAGATTTAGTACATTGTAATTAGCCCGATAGCGGCGTACGATCAATTTGCAATCAATTTGCTTTTATTGAATGTTTGTTTTTGTCTTTTCTACCCGAGGTCCGTTTCGACTCGGTTTCATGTAAACAGCCGTTTTTGGGCTCATGGATATCAATAAAATGATTTTGTTTCCATTCATATAAAGTGACTTTGGTTTCATTCATTTTATCTATATAAATCTTGCACACCGAAGCTGCACAATGCATCGACTCGAGGGCGAGACGTCGTCCTAAGTTTGCATCGGTTGAGTTTAGTCAAGCCTTACAAGCATATCATCTATTTTCAAAGTGTTCGGTATATTTGAAAAACCAACACATGAAACCCACAAAAGCAAAGACACAAACAGTCTTTCATTAAAAGCCCGAAGGCTGGAATTATTTACATCCAAAAAATGACCCGAAGGTCCAAAACAGAAGCATAAAAGCCCGAAGGCTTACAAAACAACACTACAAAAGATCTATGCCTCAGGAGAATCACCTCCATCCTCGGAGCCCCCTTCGGCATCTTCATCCTCTTCTTCATCTTCACCGCCACTCGAAGCTTCACTTGATGGGAGTTCATCAATGATTGCTTGGGCCTCCGCCGATTTTACTTCGGCTTTGGCAATCTCCTCATCTAGATCAATCTCCCCGGCGCGGCATCGCTTGAGCAGCCTTAGCCGAGACTTGATAATGGCCCATCGCTTGTCCAGCTCGGCCCTTTTCACCTTGAGTGCAGCCCTATCCTTTCGATCAGCGATCTCATCTTTCAGGGCCGCAATCTGAGCATCTTTAGCTGAAAGCTTGGAAGCTTCGCCCTCTAGCTTCTTAATATGGAGCAAATGGTCTTTCAGCTGCTCATGGTGCTTTTTGGCCATGTTCACAACCTCGGCATTCGTTCGAGACAATTCACTGTCCAGCCTCGCAACTTCACTCTCCAGCCTCGAGTGCTCAGCCTGATAATCCTCACCGAGGAGTTTGATTTTGGCCTCGGAGTTCGCCTCAGCTTCGCGCAGATCAGACTGGGACTTGGCCAATTCAGCCTTCAGCGAAGCTATTTGGGCATTGAATTTGTCCTTTTGCTGATCCCACAAGCGAGACACGCGACGAACCTCGGCGGTCCTTGCAGATTCGACCTCGATGGCTTTTAGCGAAAGGATGAAGCTCTGAACAAAGATTGAAGAATCAAGATCAGCAACGAACCGAAGGTAAACATTGAAAATCTTTGGTTCAAGTTTGATAAAACTTACCCTTACGGCGTTGGAGGCCATTGTGCTGTATAGTTGGCCAGAAGTGAATTCTTGCACAACCTTGTCCTCGGTTGGCCCCAGCAAAGGCGTAAGGCGTAGCAACTCATCTGGGCCACATGCCAACAAGTTTGAAGTAACTGGCACCTCGAGTCTCCGATAAGACCCCACCGAGGATGAAATCCTCGCGGATTCGGAGTGCGCCTTGACCGCACCGGCGCCAGCTCCTTCCTCCAGTACAGCAGCGCCAACTTCCCCAACCTTAGCTTTGCCTTTAGCCCTTGCTGTAGCAACTTCTGCTTCGAGCTCTTGACCCTCGAGGTCAATAACATCCACATCCCTACGAACCGCGACCTCGGCAGCTGCATCATCGGGCTCGTCAATCAATCTTCGGCGCCCCTCCACTTCTGCCTCAGGTCGAGAAGAAACTACTATCTCGGTTCTTGGAACAACCGAGCGAGAAGGTTTCTTCGAGGGGGCCCTTTTCCTCTTCACGCCTACAACGAGGAAAGAAGTCAAAGCAGGAAAGACAAATAAAGAACAACATCTGGTGATATCAACCGAGGAGGAAAGTTACCTTTGGAAGTCCCCTGATCGGGGGCTCCCTTAGAAATTTTTGAAGACTTAGAAGCCTTCAACCCCTTGTACTCCCCGGACACCGCAGCCAGATCGTCATCCGACTCGGTATCTTCTCCATCTTTTTTCTTCTTGTCTTCTTTCTTCTTCTTACTCTTTTTGGTGTTCATGGCACGGTTTGGAAAACCTGACGCCGAAGGAAAAATAAAGAAGTCAGTCAAAATCTCAAAAACAGCATACCTACCCAAACATCATAAAAACTTATCATGCCTCTTGCACTGCCAACCGAATTCGGCGGCCATTTTCATCCAAGTCCTCTCGGGACGCACAAGAGCCCCGGTCATTGCCTTGACCCAAGCAGTTAGACCCGCCGGGGGCACGATGTCTACCTTGTTGGCTGAAGAAGAAACAAAGAAACGAAGTCAATTAAAATGGATAAGCTACCGAGGAGTAAAGTACAGGAAGAAAGACACTTACGCGTATTATTCCACCATTCGGGGAAATTGGGCTCGGTGGATAAAACCTTCGTCTCCAGCAAAATGTACCGCTCACTCCAACCTCGGTCTCCGTGGTCTTCACTCTTGTGGAGGAGGGCAAACTTGCCTCGGTTGTTGAGCGCCACCACCCCGGCTTTGTGAAAGTAGGGGTAGTAAAGAGAAATGAGGTGCTGCAGAGTGAAGTCAATCCCTGCCTTCGTGCTCAGCCAGTCCATGCATTAAACGACCCTCCAGACGACGGGGCCAAGTTGGGCCAAACACAAGTTGTATGCCCGGCAGAAGTCGTCGATGACTTTGTGTACTGGGAGGGAGAAACCGAGGGTAAAGGGATAAGTATAAGCGAAGGACATCCCCTCGATGTTGTGACACACCCTACTTGTTGGATCGGGGATGATGACCTTCACCTCGGGCTCGAATTGACACTCCCTCCGAACCCGCTCAATGTGAGCTTGAGTTATGCGAGTCGGGGTGGTGTTCACGGGAACATTCCTATTTTTCCCCTCTTGATCAGCTGTTTGCGCTTGCAATTTCAGATCTTTGCTGTTGTCGAAGTGAGAGGGGATGATTTGATGAGGTTCGAGTTCTTGCTCTAAGGGAATTGATGGTCCCGAGGATCCCCCCTCGGCCGCATTACCGCCCTCGGCATCTCCGCCCTCGGCGCCACCATCCTCACCATCCCCTCCATCGTCATCACCTCGAAGGAGGGCGTCAATAAAGTTGCTCAGCATGACGTCGTCAAGCGCGACGTCATCTTCCCCCGCGTCGACCTCCTCCTCCGCCGCTAGTTGGCGCATAGCTCTAGCCTTGCGACGCGGCACACCACCAACGCCCGATGAAACTTCTCCGCCTTCCACCACCGGCGTGGCGGCGGCGGCGTCGCCACTAGCGACGGCTACGGCCAAGGGTGGAACTCTCACCCTTTCACCCGAATCACTTGAATCTTGCCTTGATATAGTAGTAGACATGATGGCAGATCAAGGTTGGAAATTTCTTGGAAATTTCTTGGAAATGAGGTTTAATCAGAAAGAAGTATGGAAGCTTGAGCTTTTTCCACTCTAAAATTTCCTGTTCGTAGAAAATGGAAATGAAGGAAAGGGTCTGATAAGGAGGTATTTATAGGTTTGGAAGAAGAGCAAGTAGCAAAGGTCATCATTGTAACGTTGGAGGAAACAAAAATTACGGCGTGACCGTTCGAACAACCAGTGGATGGACGCCACGTGTCCAAGGGAAGTGACCTGATGGGATGCGGACCGTTGACAAGTTTTGAAGTTCTTGGATAAGATCGAGCCACGTCACTTTCCCGCTAAACTTCATTCCACCCCTCGGTTACCTACGAGTGGGGGGACTATCTGTATTGGGTAAAAATCGGCCCGCGGTGATCCACCCCGGTCATGCAAATGTTAACGACCGAACACGTCCCAGCAAAGCAACCGCCGAAGCGATTGAGCGAGTCGCCGAGGCCTTGAAACCGAAGATGCGTTACCGAAGGCGAGCCGGGAGCTGAGCTTCGGTAGCGATCACCTCGGTCAAGCAACAGGGCCATGCCACCGAGGTCATTCATTCGCACCTCGGTGGATTCCCTCGGTTCAAGCGGCTTTGCAGCCCACTACTTTACCCCACTAACTCCTCCATTTAATGCCCGGATCGTGGGAGACAATTCAGCTGCTAATGGAGAACGTGGGCAAGGACTACGCGCCTATAAATATTAGATCATTTTGTATTGTAGGCATCCAGAAATTTGTACTGAAACGCTGCCCAAATTTGTAATCACATTCATATATTGAAATACCGTTATTTCCTTGCATTTACATTTTTTTCACGCATTTATTCTTACTTTGATACGAAGAATTGCTTGTATCCGAATCCAAATTCTATTTGTGTACCTAAACTGATTTAGGCCCATACATAAGTCATGCGACATGTTATAACAGATTAAATTTGATACTCTCTACCTCTCATTTTATGTCATATAGTTAGTCCTAATAGGCAGTTTAAGAAACAATGCAAAACTTTCGATATTTGTGTTTTTAAACAAGATATAAAAATTTGTGTGGCTTAAAAGAATAAATTGAGAAATTTAAAGTAATATTATTTTTAAATATTAAAATGTAATTTTTTGATAGACTAAAAAGTAAAGTGTGCCATATAAATTGGGATAGAAAAAATAATCAGTATAAAGTATCTTTACTCTGAAACACTATTTATAACGCAACCATACGTTTGCTGATATATTTTTGGTGAAAAGAGAAGGAGAACCATTTAATCTGATGGTTCGTGGAAAACTGAGGAGACTTTTAATTGAGGAAAGGGCTAATTATGTGGTAAAGCAAAAAAATCTTCCTCGTGCTCGCATACTTTCTATTGGAAATCAAAGTATGTGTGTTACTACCATTTTTCAAGAACCAAAACACAATCAAATGTACGCCCACACGTGTTTATCACATTGAGGACGCTGTGCCTAACAACTAATTTATTCCATTAATAATACAGTTTGACTAATTTGACTTGGGATTCATTATCATTTCGTTCCAGTTATTTTGTGAAGACACAATATTGAATTAGGAGAGTGGCAAAAGTTGTTTACAACTGTATCCTCCAGATAGATAAGTGAAGTATCCTAATTTGTCCTAAGTTCTTTTAGAGTGTGATTTAGTAATACACATGTCAAACTATTTATAGGGGGTAGGCTTGACAACTGGTGATGGTGGGGGATCAAAGATGGCTTCGATTTTAAGACGAGAAATCACATCTCGTTAGTCGATTGTGGTTTAATGAGTAACTGATAGCAATCAACAATAACAAGTTCAGACATTGTATTTGGATCGAACAATGAAAATGATGTACATAGAATATTTGGATTGAGGTGATGAATATTATTTTACAAATATTATTAGAAATTATTGTTACATGGAAAACAATGAATGCAGAAATGGAGAGGGAGTTACCGTCTCTTTTCGGAAAGGATATATTTAGAAATACAAAAGATGTTATGGATAAAACAATAAAAATCTTGGTCTGCCCAAAAGTGTTTTCAAGCTTTAAAAAAATTTAAGTTTTGGGTTTTTTCCTCCCTCCCTATTGAACATTTGGAAGTTGGATGCTGACTGCTTAAAATCTGGACTTTCTTTAACTCTCAATTATCCAAAATACTTATATGAACTTACTTACAGCGGAAAGTATATTTAACTTTGCTAAGTACATGCGAATTGCTCCATCTAAGTCTTTCATAAAAGGAAGGGTAATTGTTTGCTGAGGTTGGAACACAACAAAGAATGGTTAAAAGAAGTTCAAATCACAAAGTTTAGTTCTGATAAATCCTTTGAGACTTCCCATTATTAGAAAGTTCTTTAATTTTTTCCCTGTGATTCAGTAGGACAATTCGACTGAGGGATTTATTTTTTTACGGAAAATGGCGAAAATTGCCCCTCTACTATGATAAACGGGGTAGAATTACCCCCGTTAAAGTTTTGGTATAACTATACCCCTACCATTATCATAGTACACCAATTTGCCCTTATAGTTGACGGGCCTCCAGCGTGTACAATACGTGGCTGCCACCTCAGTGCCATGTAGATCCAAACCATAGTAGAGGGGCAAATTTGACCCTTTTTCGTTATTTCCAAAATCGTGTCTGGACTAAGTTTCAATACCTAGAGAAGAAGTTTCGATGCTTATATGAGTTATTATAAGAGAGAAAAATGTGCTAAGAATAGTAAATAAAATATTTTGAGAGAAATACAGAATTAAAATGATACTCCCTTCAGTTTGGTTCCATAAGGAAGATATACTTTTGAATTTTGTGACTAAAATTATCTTTATTAAAGATAAGATAAAAATTTAAAAATAAAATTATTTCTAAATAAATATATATGTTCTTTTTAAAAAGACTAAAAGGTAAAATATGCTACTCCTATTAAAGTGGATGAACAGTTCTTTCCGCTATTTTAATTTAAAAATAATTTTTAATCTATCACAAAAAAGTGATTTTTGCTACATATTGACTTGTTAACTTTAGTTTAATCTCTTTTTCTTTAATGACATACTTTTTGTAACAGTAGAAAAAAATTTAATAAGTATTATCTTTATTATATTTTTTCCTTTAATGCATACTAGAATTTGTAATTTTAAACGTAATATTTTATTATATTTTTTTCTACTGTTACAAAAGTATGTCATTAAAGGAAAAGAGATTAAACTAAAGTTAATAAGTCAATATGTAGCAAAAATCACTTTTTTGTGATAAATTAAAAAATATTTTTTAAATCGAAACACCGGAATGAACTGTTCATCCACTTTAATAGGAGTAGCATATTTTACCTTTTAGTCTTTTTAAAAAGAACATATATATTTATTTAGAAATAATTTTATTTTTAAATTTTTATCTTATCTTTAATAAAGATAATTTTAGTCACAAAATTCAAAAGCATATCTTTCTTATGGAACCAAACTGAAGGGAGTATCATTTTAATTTTGTATTTCTCTCAAAATATTTTATCTACCATTCTTAGCACATTTTTCTCTCTTATGATAACTCCTCTAAGCATCAAACTCCTTCTCTAAGTATTGAAACTTAGTCCAAAAACGATTTTGGAAACAACGAAAAATGGTCAAATTTACCCCTCTACTATGGTTTGGATCTACATGGCACTGAGGTGGCAGCCACGTATTGTACACGCTAGAGGCCCGTCAACTATAAGGGCAAATTGGTGTACTATGGTAATGGTAGGGGTATAGTTATACCAAAAATTTAATGGAGGGTAATCCTGTCCTATTTACCATAGTAGAGGGGCAAATTTGGCCCTTTTCCATTTTTTTATTTTTTTTCCGGTAAGATCTTTCTATATTGCTTTTCTTGGCATTACAGCCAAAATAATAAATAGATTGGAAGGACCTTGTAAACAAAGAATCAGTGACTAAATCGACATGTAACATTTTCAAGAACAATGAAAATGGGTCTTATGTTCCAGACAAAGTTAGAATTGGACTAAATCGACCATTATAAACTAAGTACCTGTGGTCAGGTTAATACGATGTCTAGTGACATACGGTCATAATTTCTTTCTTCGCATTGTTAATTCAAAAAAAATTGATATTATTAGTTCTTTTCTTGTAATATCAGTCCACTTAAACAAGCCTTATCAACTTGCCACTTCTAATCTTTATATCTCACTGACCAAGTGAAGTAGATTCAACACCGACTTTAGCTATGTTGATTAGTATTAAATTAGTTAGTTATTTTCAACCATGTACTCGAGGAAATGGATCAAGAAGATCAATGACACTGCAATTTTGCAGGCAATATTGGAAAAGAAAAATGAAAAGGAAATATTAACCACAGCTATAAGAGCACGAAGTTTAGAGGTCAAAATTGATAAACATAAATTTTATAGACTTCATATTTAAAGAGACTGATGATGGAAGTCTGCAATATATACAAACTTTATTGAAGATTAATTTATCTTTGTAGCATTCTACCAAGAATGCAAAGAATTAACTTGTAGAAGACCTACATTCTCGTAGCCGTGATAAGATTTCCTCACAACTTGGCCGTTCATCTGGTTCTGCCCAGCAATCTACAAAACAAAAGGGAAAAACATTAATAAGGAATTAGATAAAATATATGAAATAGAGTTTAATGATTGTACACCGGTATTGCAAACGAATTTTCAAACTATCATATTACTTAAAACGGAAAAGGGCAAAAAATGCCCTCGAACTATCAGAATTAGACTAAAAATACCCTTTGTTTCAAAACGGTAGCAAAAATACCATTGACATCAAACCATTCAACCACAAATGCCCTTCTACTTAACGGGAAGTCCATGAAAGCATAAAAAATGCAAGAATAATGGAAGTATGATGACATGGCTGCCACATAGACTTGACACATAAGCCTACCCATTTTTTCTCATTAAAAGGTTGAGTAGGGTCTTCTTCCCCAACATTAAAAGCCCTAATGTGGATTTATCTTCACACTAAAATGACTTTTTTTTAGAAGAGAATAAGTTAGGGTTTCTAATGTGGGAAGAAGACCCTACTCAACCTTTTAATGGGAAAAATTGGTAGGCTTATGTGTCAAGTCTATGTGGCAGCATGTCATCATACTTCCATTGTTCTTGCATTTTTTATGCTTTTATGGACTTCCCATTAAGTGGAAGGGTATGTGGCTGAATGATTTGATGTCAATGGTATTTTTGCTACCATTTTGAAACGAATGGTATTTTTAGTCTAATTCTGATAGTTCGAGGGCATTTTTGGCCTTTTTCCATACTTAAACTACGTTTAGCTACCCAAAATAAATGAAATCAGTTATTTGGAACACATAACAAGTAACATGCTACTCCCTTCTATCCATTTTAGCCGTAAGTTTGACTTTGCACACCCTTTAAGAAATCATAAATAAGCATAAAATTTTTACTAATTTACCCTTTTATCTATTTTATAAATGTTTCTCTATTAATGATATATAATTTTCAAGAACAATTAATATTAGGGGTAATATGGGAAAGAAATGGTAAATTTTATCCTGATATTCTAAATTGACAAACATTTTGGGTCATCTATAAATAAAAAACCTTACAACTGAAAAGGACCGGAGGGAGTATATAATATAGACCTCTTTTAAGCATTGTTAGTGTGTGTATATATATATAATTTATCCTATTAAGCTAGCGTTTGGACATAGATTCCCAAATAATTTTGGAAAACTTTTTTTGGGTGAAGTTTGATATGAAAATGAAAGTGTTTGGACATACTTTTTGGGAACAAATTTTTTGGCTCAAAAAGAGCCTTTGAGCTCTTGTGAAAAGGAAGATTGATATCTAATAAACAGTTTTTGGCTCAAAAACAGTCCATGACCACTTTTTGAGTTTTTGAAAGTTTTTGGGACAAGTTTTGATCAAAAAGTATAAACAAAACACTTTTTGGCCCAAAAACTCCCAAAAAATCCGTAAAAATTTCGCCCAGCAGCCACTTTTAACACTGGTGTTTGGTTTGATGCCACTATTTTCTTTGGTCTTACACTAGAGGCCACTTTTGGGCCTTTACTAAATAAATATTGACTTAAGTTCTGATAATTGACTGAAGTTCAGTCTATACGGCCCCTGGACTGAAGTTCCATCTCTTAAGGACTGAACTTTCAGTGCATGGTATGGCCATGGTCTGAAGTTCCATCTTTAAGGATTGAACTTCAGTCCATATGGCCCTGGACTGAAGTTCCATCTTAAGGACTGGACTGAACTTCAGTCCATATGGCCCTGGATTGAAGTTCAATCTTTAAGGACTGAACTTCTCAATCCGGCCTCTGGACTGAAGTTCTATCTCTTTAAGCAAAAGTGGCCACAAACTAAATATTTTGGTATTAGTGGCCTGTGCCCAAAGACCAGTGGCAAAAATGGCCTTTCGTGCACTTTCCCCAAAAAATCCCCCCAAAAATTATGTCCAAACGGGAGAATCTGTAGAGTATTATTTCCAATGAAAGAGACCTGCAATTAGCTTTCCCAGAGGACCTTCAGGAATTTCTAGCCGTTTTCCGTCATTAGCCACAGCATATACAACCTGAAATTGTGAATATCCATCATATCAAGATTGAAAATTTATGTTCTTTCACTACATCTAACAAGAACGGTAATGTAGAAATTACCTGGACAGGTGGAACACCTTCCCATGGTTTTTTGAGTGTATAAAGTTCCCATATTATGACCCCAAGACTGAAAATGTCACACCTTTCAGTGAAAGGTTCATTGCGAATAAGCTCTGGGGCCATCCATTCTGGTGTACCTGCTGAGGACGAATCTCGCATGGGCGTCGAAGTCAGTAACCGTGACAACCCAAAATCACAGATCTTGACTTTATAGTTTTTATTCACGAGGCAGTTTCCACTCTTTAGATCACGATGCACAATTTTCATTCTATGTATACACATCAGCCCCCTATCATAGAGAAGTAGATGTTAAGATGAGCTCAAAACAGAGAATAAATTTACCATAACTATAGCATAATTAAGAAAAAAGCTCCGAGTCCTCCAAGCTACTAAATCCTAGTGATGCTCATCTCTTTACTCTCCATTGCTCAGGCCTCGAGATCAAGATACAACTAAGGGTCAAACCAACAGGGGAGTACTCAATATCTTGTAAGAGTACAATTTCATTCATTTACTACAACATTCAACTAACAAAGCAGTTTTTCCGATTACGTACTGTCTACACTTCTTTTGAAAGAGGAGACATGACAAGTAAACCGAATGGATGTTAGGCAGAAATTTCTCTGTACCTTTCTTTCTCCTCATGCTCAATGCTATTGAATGCTCCTGTCTACTCCCATCAAAAAATATAGAAATTTCTGATTTCACCTTATGTAGAGAGCAAATCTAAATCTAATCTCACCAAAAGCTACTTCACGAAGATCCTTTATTAGACTGGACATACCCCCCATGTCAAATGGGTGTGACATGGGTATGGGGCAACGCGAAGCTAAGTTGCTTGGACTCGGGTGTGGGTATGCGATATGGATGCGGATTTAGAGGTCGGATCCTTCTTGATCTAAGTTTTAAGATTCGGGGGGTGTGGATCCAGGTATGCATACAGGTAAAGGGATTCGATTAAAAAGTATATAACCATAACCACCGTTTGATAGTTTCAGTTATACAGAAAATTACATTTTGAGTATTTTGATAGTTCAAAACTTGTACATACAGGGGGTAACAAATGTTCTAGCAAGATAAAGTTAATTTTTGGTCCTAATCAAATATATAATTACATTATAAGTCCTTGGGTCATTCTAATTTTCCATAGTTTATGGTCAAACCGATGTTTATTGACAAGATCAAGTACGTATCCGACACCTATACTTGCATCAGTGCCATGTTGACACGAGTGCGACACAAAATATGAAGAGTCCCAGCAACTTAGGTGTGTGGACTCTTCAAAACATTAAAATTGGCAAACTGCTGCTTGTAATTATACTAAAAAGTGCAACTCAGTGCACAAAGCATCCCTCTCACACAGGGTCCGGGGAAGGGCCACACTCTAAGGAATGTGATGTACGCAGCCTACCCTTATGCAAGCGTCAGTGTTTCCACGGCTTGAACCCACTGCTTGTAATTATACTGAATACTTTAAATTGTGTCGGAGATGTAATGGTAAACTAGCCCATGTAACAGAGATAACGAGCATGTTAATAATAAGCTTCACAGATGTACCTTTAGTGATAAGGACCAAATCGAGCCAAGACACTTTCCAACACTTTCCAACGTGTGCCAAGCTTGGAAGATACAAAGGACTTGAAGCCAAGAGCTTTGGAAGTGTTTCGGATGGTTTCAGCATTAGGCCTCACGCCTAAGGAAGAGGAGGGAGGCCCAGTACATCCAGGCGGACCTCACTGCATAAGAGTGCAAATGTGCACAGGCGCCCCTCCTAGTCTCAGGCGCCCCGCCTGAAGACCTCACTGCATAAGAGTGCAAATGTGCACAGGCGCCCCGCCTGACCCTAGGCGCCCCTCCTAGTCTCAGGCGCCCTGCCTGACCCCAGGCGCCCCTTCCAGCTTCAGCATAATCCAGGCGCCCCTCCTAGTCTCAGGCGCCCTGCCTGACCCCAGGCGCCCCTCCCAGCTGCTGAACTTATGTTTCTTTTACTGTTTTGTCCTACGTGGCTGATTTGATGAACCTTATTAGTAAGGGTATTTGGGTCATTGTGTAAGCTTGGCAAATACTATAAAAACTCAAGCATAGCTTATTTTACATTTAGTCTATTTTGAATGATGAATTAACATTGTAAAGAAGGATCTCTTTGGGTTATGAAAACCAACCTATGTTTGGGATTTGTGTGCTTCTAGTGGATTCTAGTTGGACAACGACCCCGCCCGACCATTCTACTTGCGAGTTCTAGTTGACTCGAGGTTAGTTGCCTAGCGTAGGTGTTCTTGACATTCTCTCGTGGTGTAACGAAACGAGTTCTCCGTTGCTACTTGAGATTATTGATCGAGTTACGTCTCGTTCTTTATCTTTTACTTTTTCCGCGTTTGATTCTTATCAGTTTGGTATCAGAGCAAGGCTCGGATTTTGTTTTTACAAACCCCCGACCCTTGATTCTTCGTCCCTACGTTAGTTTCTTTAGTTTTCTTGTTGTTGAAGTTGTTAGAAAGAATGAAAAAACAAAAAAAAAAATTAAAAAACTGAAAAATCCCAAAAATTTGGTGTATCTTGTTGGAGTGATTGATTCATGTTATGGGTGTTATAGATTGTTGATCCTTGTTGCAATCCCGTTGTTTGGGTACCAAAAACACTTGGTTTGGATTGGATTTGTGAAATTGAAAATTTGAAACCCCAAATTCTCCTTAAACCCTTGATAAACCTTGTTCTTGATGATTTTGGCTTGATTCTTGGGTTGAATGGGTGTTTGATTGAGAACTTGATATTGGGGATTGATCTTGATTGAAAAACAAACGATTTGGTACTAATCTTGTGGGATTTGAACATGTATAACACCAAATTTGATGAATCACAATCCATTTTGAAACCCTTTGAAAAACCCTTGTGTTCTTGAGTTTCTTGGCATTGAATCTTGGATTTGATTGATTATTTGGTTACAAATTTGATTGGGTTTTGTTATGGAAGATCAAAAACAACTTTGGGTATCATTGGATTGTGAAAACAAGTTGAAAACATCGGATTTGTGGATTGAAAATCGACTTGGAACAAGTTTGGAATGAATTGGGTCTGCTTCAGAGCTAGGCGCCCCGCCTGACTTGGCTACTGCCTAAGGCCTCTGGCACCCCGCCTGAATCCCTACAACTCTGGGCGCCCCTCCTGCACTCCAGGCGACCCTCCTGCTTGCTGCAAGTGTTGTTTCGGGTAGTTTTTTCTAAGTTTTCCTATTTCTTTGCTTGTATAACATCTAACTAGTACTACTTTAAGTAACCATTCTACTTAATTGGTACTAGTCTTTGAAGCTTTTAGGTGACTCGTGTCTGGATAGGAGAGTAGAATTCGAAGAAGACTCGTAGAATCCTTTGACTCAAGTCCTCACTTCAAAGTGTTTAGCGTTCATGAGTCATATCAACTCCACTCACCCCGGAGTACAATTGGCTTGTGAATAGTTAGTTGAGTTAAGGATTGTTGTCCAACTACTTGAAGCTTTTAGTATTCAAGTCCGAGTGAAATATCCACCACCACTAAACGAGTGAACCGAGTGCTATACACGTGAGGGTGTGTGTGAGGTGTTTTCACTAACGTTTGCTCTTCTTGTAGGTACAATGGCCAACGAAGGTGAAGATTTTGTGAAGAATGCTTTGGCTAGTATCCTTGCTAAAATGGATATCATGGGCCAAAAGATTGAAAATCTTGAGAAGGTGACCACAAGTCTCCAAGTTGAATCCATTGAAAGAAGGACCCCGAGTGTCCAAATTGAATCCGGAGAAGGCACAAGTCATAGCACTCCTATGACTCCCGGACACTTTGTAGAGATGGCCAAGAAATATGAACAACGGAAAGTTGAAGCTCTTCAAGAGTGTGTGTTGGGCAATACCCAACCCGTGGGCAATCCCCACAACTTGGGCAATCCCTAAGGAAATGCTCCACTTCCAAGACCCGTTCGAAATGTTCAACCTCTTGAGCAAATTGTTGAAGCTCAAAGAGAGGAGGAAGCCGAGTATTGTGATGAAGCCTATGGGTATGAAGATCAATATCAACTGAGGCGAGGTATGAATTGGGGTCGAAATGTGGATAGGGGTAGAGGCCGAGGTCGAGGGCCACCCATGGGATATGTTGGAGGAAATCCTAGAAGCGATTATGGTGCGTGTGGAGACCACTATGGAGGCCAACCGGAGCCTTACCATGGAGGTCGTGACCTTAACAATCTCAATAGTGTGAAGCTTAATCTTCCAATCTTTAAGGGAACTTGTGATCCAGAGGCATACATGGAATGGGTACTACTCATGGAGAGGGTGTTTGACACAAATGAGATGACCGATGAGAAGAAAGGTACTTATGTTATTTCATCGTTTGAGTCTTATGCTTCTACTTGGTGGGAGTCCATAAAGAGGACAAGAAGAAGAGCGGGTGTGCATGTGAATGTAACTTGGAATGAGTTGAAGGATCTCATGAATACCAAGTATGTGACTCCTATGTACCGTCAAGAGCAACTTAAGAAGCTTTATGAACTAAAGCAAGGTGTCAAGACGGTTCATGAATACTATGATGAGTTTGAGAAGATCCGGATGGCATTGGATATGGAGACCGAGGATGAAGAGCAAGCCATGATCCGTTTCAAGAATGGCTTGAGCTATGGTATACCTTCTCAATTGAGGTTGCATTCTTATCCTTCACTCCAAGATCTATTGGAAGCCGCTATTGAAGCCGAGCAATGGCTTAAGGGAGAAAAGTCCAACCGTCACAAGAGTAGCACTCCTACTCCCGTGAGCCAACCAAAAGAACGGAAGACTCAAAATGCAAACTTCCAAAGTGCAAGTGGTGCAAGTGCTAGCAAAGAAGTGAAGAAGCCATATGAGAAGACTACACCACACTTGGAAGGTACTTCTAAAACTCGCTTGAGTAATCCTACTTCTACTTCTACTCAATGCTATAAGTGTAAAGGGTATGGACATATTGCTAAAGATTGTCCTACAAAAAGAACCATGGTTGTGGTAGGCAATTTGGTGTATGAGCAAGATAGTGGGCCCGAAAATGAGGGAGTAGAGGGAGATCAGGAAGTTAATTGTGAGGAGGCCATAGAAGAGGATGATGATCCTCAAATGTTCTTGGTGGTTAGGAGGAGTTTGAGCACCATTTTCATGGAAGAGGAGGTGGAGAATGTTCAAAGGAAAAACCTCTTTCATGCTAGATGTCTAGTCGTGGGTGTAGTTTGCTCCGTGATTATTGACTCGGGAAGTTGTGCCAACATAGTGAGCCAAACATTGATTTTCCAATTGAAGATACCCCCACCTTGAAACATCCCAACCCATATCGATTACAATGGCTAAGTGAGTATGAGGAGTTGAAGGTGGTGGAGCAAGCATTGATTGAACTTAGCATGGGGAAATATAAAGATAAGATCTTGTTTGATGTGGTCCCAATGCAAGCGTGCCATCTATTGTTTGGGAGACCATGGCAATATGATAGATGTGTTGTGCATGATGGTCGGACCAACTCCTACACGGTCAAGCAAGATGGGAGGAAGTATGTGCTTAAACTTTTGACTCCAAGGCAAGTAAGGAAGACTACAAACGAATGAGGGAGTTAAGGGAAGCGGCTAAAGCAAAGTCACCCATTATACTTGAACCCGAGGCAAACAATCTCATTGTCTTGCCAATGCATGGTGAAAATGAGGGTCACTACTTCAAATGAGAGAGAAAAGATAGAGAGAAGTGAGGGAGTGACCGGTGACAATCCAAGAGAGGAAAAAGGAGAGGATTTGAGGAGTGATGTGAGTGGATTGTCACCACAAACTACACTTGACCTTGAGGTAAAATTGAGAGAGAAGAGAGCTGAGGAAAGAAAATTTGAGAGTGAGAGCACCTATTGTTCTAACAATTCTTCATCTTCTACTTTTTCTTGTGAAAGTTCATGTGTAGGTACAATTGAAGACAAGCCATTGGAGCCTCAACCATATGCTTGGAAGGAAAGACAAGATGGGAAAGGTTCTCAAAGTGAGCTTCATGAAGGAGGAGTTGCATATGACACTTCAAGCCTTGTTAGTGATCAAGGAAGTATTACAAATGTAAGTGTTTCTTCACCTTTTCATGAGCCTACTAACTACTTGTCTTGTGATGACTCAACACTAGTTGGTGTTTTTGATGCATCTAGTGAGTATACCACTAGTGAAGAGTCTAGTTGTCAACTTGAGTGTGCTTGTGAAACACTAGTTGGGAAGGATGCTATGCCACATCATGATGTGAGCTCATTGTTCATTGAACCCCTCCCTAGTGTAGATTTTATAGTTGACAATGATTGTGACTTTTGCTATGACACACCGCCAATCTTTGTGTTGATAGTTATTATAGAATTATCCTTTTCCTTATTGGATTGTAATTAGTTATATTTCCTTGTTTAGTCCTAGGACTCATTGTATAAATATACCTCCTCATAGGTTGTAATATTCATTCAGAAATAATAGAAGAATTTTCCTTCTCTCTGAAAATCTTCATGGTATCAGAGCCCGCTGCCTTTTGCAGCCTAGGGTTTCACGTGTCACTCTAAGAGGTCAAGTTTTTCTTCCTCCGGTGGCTGTCCGCTTTAATTAATTTTTTCGTTGGTTTCCGAAAAAACTAAAGGTACCAAAACCTTCCCCTTACACCGGCGACCAAACCCCAGAAAAAACCCTACCGGAAAAACCACCCACGCGCTCCCACGCGCCACCGGAAGTTGCAGCACCGGCGACCACGCGCCGGCGCGTGAGCACTGTTCCGGCGAGTTTTTTTCAGAAATTTTTTTCTGGTTCAGCTCGCGTGAGTTTTCCGGCGAGATTTTTCAGATCTGCTCACGTTTTTTCAGATCTGGTTACCTTTTTTTCAGATCTGGTTAATGTTTTTTCAGAACTGGTCATATATATTTTTTTTGTGCCAATTTGCTTGGTTGATAATTGACTTATGGGAGACGCAAAGATTGTAGGCACAAAGATGGTAGACAATACCCCTATTTCACAAATCAGTGTAGTGAAATTGGACGGGGCTGCTACTTACCTTGCTTGGTCAAGATCTTGCTTGCTTTTTATTAAGTCTAGAAAGCTACTTGGTTATATTACTGGAGAAAAGAAAGCACCTGTTGTTACTGATGCTACCTATAGTCAGTGGGACTCTGATAATTCCTTGGTAATGACATGGCTTTTGAATACTATGAATCCCAGAATTTCCAAACAATATTTATTACTTGATACTGCGGAAAAAATTTGGAATTCAACTAAGCGCACCTACTCTCGCAAGGGGAACGATGCACAGATTTTTGAAATCAGGAATAAAATTCATGCTACAAAGCAAGGTGAGTTGACTATCACTGACTATTATTCTGAGTTGAGTGGCTTATGTCAAGAGATCGACTACTATCAGGATATCCAAGCAAAGTGTACTGATGATGCAGTTCTATTCCAAAAATTAGTTGAAAAAGACAGGGTTTATGATTTCTTGGCTGGTTTGAATCAAGAATATGATCAGATTAGGGCTCAGGTTCTTAGCAGAGATCCTTTTCCTTCTCTTGAGGATGCATATTCTTATGTCCAACAGGAAGAGAGTCGGCGAGGGGTGATGCTTTATTCTGCACCAATTGAGAAGTTTGGGTTAGCTGTCTCTCAGGAGCAACCAAGGGCAGTTACTTCTAATAAGGATCACCTGTATTGTGATCATTGTGGCATTTACAGGCATACTAGGGAGACGTGTTGGAAGCTGAAACGTAAATCAGGTAGAGGTCGTGGAGGAAAATAAGCAGGTCCACCAAGGGGTCAAGCTAATGTTGCTGAAAATGTGGAGACATCTAATGACACGAGTTTTGGAGAATCATTGTCCTCGGCTGAAATTCTACACCTTCGTCGACTTCTGTCCAAACTTGACTCTCCATCTGCAGCAACATCCAATTATGTGCAATCAGGTAACGACTTTACTGCTTACCTAAATTCTTGGATTATTGATTCTGGTGCGAATAGACACATGACAGGCTCCTCTAAAAGCTTTCAAAACTACTCTCCATGTCTCAAAAGGGATTATGTCAGAATAGCCAATGGGTCTTTAACTCCTATCTCTGGAACAGGTTCTATTGTCTGTACACCCAATATTATATTATCATCTGTTCTCCATGTACCTGAGTTTCCTGTCAATTTGTTATCTATTAGTTCCATCACCAAAGACCTAAACTGTAAAATCGAGTTCTTCCCTGATCATTGTGTTTTTCAAGATCTTCAAACAGGGAAGAGGATTGGCAGTGGTAGATTGCATGATGGCTTATATATGATTGATGAAAGTAGAGACTCTGGTAAAGCATTTTTTTAGAGGAAATAACGTTGTCAACCAAGAAATAGTTCAGTGGCATAGGCGGTTGGGGCACCCATCCTTTTTTGTGTTAAAGAAGTTATATCCTAGTTTGTTTTCAAAGACTGAGTTTGAATCTTTAGTTTGTGATGCTTGTGAATTAGCCAAGCATACAAGAAACTCTTATCCTTTGAGTGATAATAAAAGTACAATTCCTTTTACGACTATTCATTCTGATGTATGGGGTCCTACTCAAACAACTTCTTTGTCTGGAAGTCGATGGTTTGTTACTTTTATTGATTGTTGTACTAGGATGACTTGGGTGTATTTATTAAAGGCCAAAAGTGAAGTTTTTTCGTGCTTTCAATTGTTTCATAAAATGATTTGTACTCAATTTGAGGGTAAGATAAAAAATCTTGCGAACTGATAATGGCACAGAATATATGGACAAAAGGTTTGGGTCTTATTTAGAGTCTTATGGGATAATCCATCAAACTAGTTGTCCTTACACTAGTGCGCAAAATGGGGTTGCTGAAAGAAAGAATAGGCATTTGTTAGAAGTGGCACGATCTCTTATGTTTACAATGAATCTTCCAAAACCTTACTGGGGTGATGCTGTACTTGTAGCTGCCTATCTTATCAATAGAATGCCACTTAAAACCCTGAATTTTCGGAGTCCTCTAGAAGCTCTAAAGGGAAAAAATGAATATACTGTTCCTCCAAAGGTGTTTGGGTGTGTTTGCTTTGTTCACACTAGAAATTCTGGGAAACTTGATCCTAAAGCTCTTAAATGTGTGTTTATTGGGTATTCCCCAACCCAAAAAGGGTACAAATGCTATCATCCTCCCACTAGGAGAACCTTTGTCAGTATGGATGTTACCTTTCGGGAATGGGAGCCCTATTTTAGTATTACACCATCACCTCTTCAGGGGGAGAGTAATACGGAGGAAGAGATGATTCTTCCCAGCTATAGTATTGATCCTGTTGAGGGGGAGACTGTTGAGGGGGAGACTGTTGGGCGTTTACATGGGCTTTTGGATGTACCTGGTTTGAAAACTTACTCGAGGAAAAAGAAAGCAGCTGAAGAAGCAGAAGAAGCCATCATGCAATCTGCTAAAGCTGAATCCTCTTCTACTGGTGAGTTACCTACTTTTCCTAATGAGTTAGATTTGCCTGTTGCTCACAGAAAAGGTGTCAGAACTTGCACTACTAAACATCCCTTATCTAATTTTGTCTCCTTTGATTCCTTATCTCCCTCCTATAGAGCCTTTGTCTTGTCTATTTCTTCTGTGTCTATTCCCCAGAATTGGAGGGAAGCGTTTGCAGATCCTAAATGGAAGCAGGCTATGATTGAAGAAATGAAGGCTTTGTCAAAAAATAACACTTGGGAACTTGTCACTAAACCACCGGCCAAGAAGCTGGTTGGTTGCAGATGGGTCTTTACTGTGAAGCATAAAGCTGATGGCTCGATTGAGAGATTCAAGGCAAGATTGGTGGCTAAAGGATTCACTCAAACTTATGGAGTGGATTATCAGGAGACATTTGCTCCAGTTGCAAAAATGAACACCATAAGAATCCTTTTATCTTGTGCAGCTAATCTGGATTGGGACTTACAGCAGTTTGATGTAAAGAATGCATTTCTTCATGGAGATTTAAAAGAAGAAGTGTATATGGAGATCCATCCCGGATTTAATACTGAACAGAGTCGAGGAAAGGTGTGCAAACTGAAGAAAGCCTTGTACGGGTTGAAGCAATCGCCTAGAGCGTGGTTTGATAGATTCCGCAAAGCTATGATCTCCTTTGGCTACAGACAAAGTAATGCTGATCATACCCTCTTCATAAGGCATAGAAAGGGTAAACTCACTCTTCTCATAGTTTATGTTGATGACATTGTAATGACAGGAGATGACAAAGAGGAGATGACCCGATTGAAGAAGCTATTGGCAAAGGAATTTGAAATCAAGGATCTAGGAAAACTCCAATACTTCTTAGGAATCGAGGTGGCTAGATCAAATAAAGGGATCTTTATTTCTCAAAGGAAGTATATTATGGATCTCTTGAAAGAAACTGGTATGCTAGGTTGTAAGCCAGCTGAATCGTCCATTGAAAGTAATCACAAGTTACAAGCAGGGATTGGAGATTCAGTTGACAAAGGGAGATATCAGAGGTTGGTTGGAAGACT
This sequence comes from Petunia secreta, assembly GCA_029990175.1. NCBI lineage: Eukaryota > Viridiplantae > Streptophyta > Magnoliopsida > Solanales > Solanaceae > Petunia > Petunia secreta. The sequence goes on from JARKIP010000022.1 coordinate 34,989,034, forward strand.
TATTTATCTCTCTCACACTAGACCAGACATAGCCTATCCAGTTAGTTTGGTTAGTCAGTATATGCATGATCCCCGAGATCCTCATATGCAAGCTGTCTTCCACATCTTACGATATTTGAAGTCTGCTCCAGGGAGAGGTTTGCTTTTCTCTAAGCATGGTCACCTCCTAATAGAAGCCTTTACAGACGCGGATTGGGCTGGATCTTTAGATGATAGAAGATCTACCACTGGCTAATGTACTTTCGTAGGAGGGAACTTAGTTACTTGGAGAAGTAAGAAGCAAAGTGTTGTTGCTAGATCCAGTGCTGAAGCTGAATATAGAGCTATGGCCCAAGGGGTTTGTGAACTTCTTTGGCTACGAAGGTTACTAAAGGAATTGAGAATGTTCGGAAAAGGGAAACTTTCCTTGTATTGTGATAACAAGGCTGCAAACAGTATTGCTCAAAATCCTGTCCAGCATGATCGAACAAAGCATGTTGAGATTGATCGACGCTTCATTAAAGAAAAGGTTGCTAATGGTACCTTGAATTTGTGGTATGTTCCATCAGAACAACAATTGGCAGATGTGCTCACAAAAGGTCTCAGCAAAAAGGATTTTCATACTTTGGTTTGCAAGTTGGGCATGCGCAACATCTTTGCACCAACTTGAGGGGGAGTGTTGATAGTTATTATAGAATTATCCTTTTCCTTATTGGATTGTAATTAGTTATATTTCCTTGTTTAGTCCTAGGACTCATTGTATAAATATACCTCCTCATAGGTTGTAATATTCATTCAGAAATAATAGAAGAATTTTCCTTCTCTCTGAAAATCTTCACTTTGATAAAGGGGTAGATGAGATAGATGATCATACCCTTGTTGATATGCTTTTATTTGGTGGGTCTATGTGTTGTGGTGAGGATGATAGTGACCTTGAGGAGTCCAACTTGCATGAATTGGACAAAGTTGTTTATGATGACTCCTCAAGTGAACCTAGTCTTGATAACTTGTCTATGCTTGATCGTGATAGTGAGATGCATGTTTTTACTAATCTGAAGGCATTCTCATTAGTGGTAATGACTTGTATCGGACTAGGGTGAATAGTAAAATGGAACCCCCATGGTGTGAAGGATTTGATTCCTTAGGCAACCCATTGTTTGAGAATTTGGGTGAGGTAGATGGTTCTTTGAGTGACACTACTATTGCTTGTTAGGGTTATGATGAAGAAGAATCCATCATCAATGCCTTCCTTGAGAGCTTGTCTTTTGAGAAGGGTTGCTTAGGTGATGAAATGAGGGGGGAAGAGGAATCCCTTGGTGTGAGTAAGTATGCTCTAAAGAAGGGGAGTGGAGTACTTAATACTACTTGTATGTTGAGTTATTCGACTCACTCCACTCCACTTATTAATCACACCTTGAGGATTGATTGGTGTGTTGATCTTGAGCTTAAGGTTCAAGGGGATTTTGATAGCTTGATCTTGCATTTTCCACGTACCCATGACCTATTTGCTCATTATCGTGTTGAGTGCATGTTGTTAATTAACCAAGTATTTGTTGTTTTCCTTGGAGACTTGATCTTTGTGATTTGTATTGATGCTTGGTTATACCACAAAAGTGTGTTTTCCACACTTCTTGCACTAACCTACTTTCAAAGTAGGAAATCTTGTGTTTGCTTGTCGTTGCTTGTAGGTTCTAAGCTCCATGTTAAGGCAAGGGAGATCTTGGAAGAGACCTATGTCATAGTGACGATCAAGAGTTACAAAGGAGGAGAGCATTGGGCACCCTGAAGAGATGATGCCATGGACGTGAATGCCTTGATTTCGAGGACGAAATCTTATCAAGAAGGGGAGGATGATAAGGACCAAATTGAGCCAAGACACTTTCCAACACTTTCCAACGTATGCCAAGCTTGGAAGATACAAAGGACTTGAAGTCAAGGGCTTTGGAAGTGTTTCGGATGATTTCAGCATTAGGCCTCACGCCAAAGGAGGAGGAGGAAGGCCCAGTACATCCAGGCGCCCCGCCTGAAGACCTCACTGCATAAGAGTGCAAATGTGCACAGGCGCCCCGCCTGACCCAGGCGCCCCTCCCAGCTGCTGAACTTATGTTTCTTTTACTGTTTTGCCCTACGTGGCTTATTTGATGAACCTTATTAGTAAGGGTATTTGGATCATTGTGTAAGCTTGTGAAACACTATAAAAACTCAAGCATAGCTTATTTTACATTTAGTCTATTTTGAATGATGAATTAACATTGTAAAGAGGGATCTGTTTGGGTTATGAAAACCAACCTATGTTTGGGATTTGTGTGCTTCTAGTAGATTCTAGTTGGACAACGACCCCGCCCCGACCATTCTACTTGCGAGTTCCAGTTGACTCGAGGGTAGTTGCCTAGCGTAGGTGTTCTTGACATTCTCTCGGGATGTAACGGAACGAGTTCTCCGTTGCTACTTGAGATTATTGATCGAGTTACGTCTCGTTCTTTATCTTTTACTTTTTCCGCGTTTGACTCTAATCATTCAGCCCATTATAAAGTCCATCTACAATAATAGCCTTCTTTTTCAGTTCCTTCTCCACTTCTTTATCAGCCCATTAGGAGTCGTTTAATCTTTCAGAAATTGATATGTTTAGAAAATATAGAGAACTTCCAGTACTTTTCATTTTTATTGGTTCAATATTGGTGAGAAAAGTTTAAATTGGGTAACATTGTCAAGGAGGATTCATATAGCTGATCCAACTTATTTAGGACTGAACCGTAGTTTTGTCGTTGTTGCTGTAGGATCTAACCTGGACTCATTTACAACTTTCAAAGAGCCACATGAAATCCAAAGAGCATCTAACTGAAGGAAGTTATTGGGATGATCTTCTTATTTGAAGTGCTATGGCAAACATACAGTCGCGTGGACAGTAGCCTTTATCAGACATAATATGTACAACATTTTTTAGGATTTATGCCAAAATCTTGCTGACAAAATAAAATCAAAGAAAGGTGGTCGAATAATTTTTTTTTCTGACAAGTATGAATATAAAGAAAAGAAAAGAAGAATTATGAAAAAGAATCTGAGCAACAGAGTACATGTAAATACCTGCATATGTCACAAAGCATTTTCAATCTCCTTTGCCAGCTGAGGTTATTCTTCTGTCCACTTACGTGGATCAGATGATACAGGGATCCCATTTCCATAAATTCCGTAACCACAGATAAACGAGGGGGAGTTGTGCAAGCACCAAGGAACAAGATAACTGTAAGGAAAAATGTGTGGCAACAAAGGACATCATTTTATCATCAAAAGTAAACTTTGGAAATTCTGGAAACATAAGATAAACTCAAATATATTCATATTTCCCTAAGACACTAAAGGATCTGTGTCTCCTAAAACTTTTACCAGCACATTCAATGAAGTGGTCAAAGCAGACTGTCACAACAAACAGATTCAGGGAAGAGCAGAAAAATTACCATTTGGGTGGCGAATGCGGCTGCATAAAAGGAAAAGAGATACAAGGGTAAGCTAGCTGGATAAGTGTTAATTTTCATTCTACTTTAATAAGATGTTACTGAGATAAAAGAACTAAAATGACTTTTATAGCAGAACTTACCTCAGGATGGATATCTCATTGGCAAAATCTTCAATGTTTTCTTCACTCAAGTCTTGTTCTAGGAAAACTTTAACTGCAACTTCTGTTCCGTTCCAAATACAGCGAAAGACTTCTCCGAAAAACCCTTAAGAGACAACAAGTGATCAGCTACACGAGACCAACATAAAATGACTAAACATATTCGTTACACAGTTCTAAAGTAAAATTACCAAAGACAGAGATATCTGTAAGTGTCCATTTGAGGGACAAGCTCAGTTTGGGAAAAGGCATGATTAATCAGATGATGGTAGAATCTGTTTGAGACCCTAAATGCCCAGGCACTATACTCTATACCTCAATGAATATTTTAACTTAGGATTCCTTTTACTTAATTATCTCTTTATGAGTACACGAAGAACTAAGTAATTTAACTGGACTACAGATGAGGAGTCCACCAATTGCGGAGTTACCTCTAGCTACCAATGTTGGAATTGCACGATGATGTGTTAATTATATAACTGGGAATAATAAAATGATTAACCATAATATGAATCACCAGGTACATAATCTTCATGACTGGAGTAAAAACATGACGATGTTTCCACTCCACAATCATAAGAACAGAACTAATGAAAGACAGAATAACTACAAATCATAATTTATTACAGGCCTTATGTACACTTTCTACCAAATAATTATTCATAGATAAGAAATTGAGAAAACATGTGAGTTTACTTCTCGACATATCTAATAGTTGTGGATAAGTATGAGAAAAAAGAAAGACAGTGACACTAAGAATTTTTATTTTTTTGATAAAGTAAATAATTCTTTTAATGAAAGGGGCACAAGAAAAATCCCCTATACAAGAGGTATACCAAAAGGTTGGAAACCTACAAAAATACATGAAATGATTTTCTACATGAGACACCCAATCTTCTATACAACAAGGAATTTCTAAGTTACTCAGACTCCGGTGCGGGTGTCCAATACGGGTGCGGATCTAGAGGTCGGATCCTTCATGATCTATATTTTAAGATTCGGGGAAACGGATCCAGTTATGGATACGGGCTAAGGATTCGGCTAAAAAAATTCAATAATCTAAAAATAGAGTTATAAAACCTAAATTATGAGATATTATGTGGAAAACTTGAGGAAAAACTATTGATCAGAATATAGAAATTTCTATATACAATAATACAAGGTATTCTATTTCCTTCAATTTCCCCTTACTTTTGTTTTGATTAAATAAATCATTGAATCTGTCCAGAATTTCTCCATTGATTTTGGTCAAAATACCCAAAATCAGTTGACCAAATCGGGTACAGATCCCACACCCACACCCACACGGGTGTGGATCCGACACGGGTGCGGCACCAAAAGTGAAGAGTCCGAGTAACATAGGTGGAAACGGTACAACGTAGAAGGAGATGCAAGATCTTATCAGCCGTCAAGATCACTCCCCTTGCTGCAAGCCATGTGAAGAAAGACTCCTTTATCATAACCTTGGAATCCATATTGAGCTATGTGGGAACGCTACCTCCTCCCTGATCAGAAGCTTCTCATAAAAACACTTAACAGAAAAGACAACATTATTTTCCACCCCCCATCTCCACACATCACGGTAATCTTGTGTCGAGTTTTGCTTATGGAGCATAACTAACAAATCCTGAAACTCTGTCACCTTTGTAGATTCCTCCTAAAACTCAAATCCTTTTTCCTCACCTTGAACCCTTCTAATTTGACGAACTGTCGCCCTTTTGGCACGAGACTCTACAAATATTAGGAACGGAAACTTTCAAAGTGCTGTCCCCACACCACCTTTGCTCCCAAGAACTTACCCTCCTCCTGTCACCTACTCTGAAAAACACATGGACACTAAATTCTTCCCATCTCTTCATAAGCAAACACTAAGAAAATATGAAGTGTATCTTATGGTTTTTCCATTAGGAAATTTATGATCAATCTTATTTTTTTTACCAGTCAAGGACTTGAGAATTTGGAATACATCTCGACATGCACCTTCTGGCACTTGCGACTTAGCTAATACATGCTCAACAGAGCCTTTAGGAACGACCCAACGTTGATTATTCCACTAGCTATTTATAAGAGTTTTTGTAGCCAACAAAGCTTTGATTACATCTATGAAATAATTATTGTTATTTTTTGTGGAATTAAACGGTTTACTCACCATCAATGACTGGTATGTTTTCTCAACCCTAATTAAACAGTAAGTCATGCAGTTATAGCATATTGAGTAGATGGCAACAAGGGATACAGGCGATGATGTCACATATTAAATGGTGCATTTTCCTGATGAATCTTAGGAATCATCTTCATTTCATACTTTTTATTCCTCAGAGATGTTACTGGCAAGTTAAAGTAACTTCCAAGACCTGCTATTAGCTTAATAATTAACAGTCCACTATAATCCACACTGGTAAAAAAGTAATTGTCACTCGATGAAGGATGACCATTGACCACGCTAGAGATCTTTGGAGGTGACTAGGTACAAAACCTATTGATAAATCATACATATCGGTGAGAATAAGGGGGATTGGGAATCAAGAATCTTAAGAAACAAAATCTTAGTTTGCTTATGAAATGGTTATGGAGGTTTTCGATCGAGGAGCAGACACTGTGGAGGAGGGTAATTGTAGAGAAATATGGGACAGATGGGCCATGGAGAACAAAGACACCAAACACCACCTTTGGTGTAAGTTTATGGAAGTCAATTAGAGCACTATGGCCAGATTTCAGTAAAAACATTAATAGCAGACCAGGGAATGGAGAAAAAATATCTTTTTGGGGAGATAATTGGTTGGGTATAGGTACTCTAAAACAAATGTTTCCTGATCTAAAATATCAGCAGCAGTGTGCAACATTAGAAGAAATTTGGTCCCAGCAAGGCTGGAATTTAAGTTTCAGAAGACTCTTTTGTTGAATGGGAAATTGACAGGGTTGCTGAATTCTATAAAGCTCTGGAGCAGTTCAAAGGCTTGAATAGTAAAGATTATAAGTTATGGTGGCAAGGAAATAGTAAAGGTTGCTTTACTGTTAAAGCTGCTTATAGGATTTTGAATCGATCAAACTGTCAACTCAGTTTATGGCCATGGAAGCACATATGGAAAGTTAAGATTCCATATAAAGTAGCATATTTTGTGTGGCTAGTGGCAAAGGAGGTAGTACTTACACAAGAAAATTTGATGAAAAGGGGGTTTCAATTATGCTCAAGATGTCATCTAAATTTGATGAAAAGGGGGTTTCAATTATGCTCAAGATGTCATCTATGCGGAGAAGAAGCAGAAACAATCAGCCATCTTTTTTACACTGTGAAATTGCTGATCAGTTATGGAAGATCTTCATTAATCGAAGAGGAATCAGCATGCCAAGAAAGACAACTGAAGTTCTACAATGTTGGAACAGTTGTAGTAAAGCTTACACACTAAAAGAAAGATGGAAAATTGTTCCTGCCTGCATTTGGTGGAACTTGTGGAAGGAAAGGAACTCAAGGTGTTTCAAGGACAATTATAGCTCAACCCAAAAGATTAAGCTAAACTGCCTTCATTTGTTTCATTTTTGGTGTAACAATGTATATACAGAAGATATAGAATCAGTGTTAGAAGCTTTAGAGTCCTTACAGAAGAACAAGGGCCACTTTCTTTTGCCTTTTTTGGGCACTGTAATTATTGGGACCAACACAGTCTTTGTGTTGGGTGGTGATTAACTATTATATATATAAAAGAATATGTTACCAGCTCCAAAAAAAAAAAAAAAAAAAGTAAAGAAAATAGCAAGAGAAACAAACGCAGATGGTCCCTAACAGGCAAACAAGCGATATTCAATGATTAAACCATTTGTTTGCCAGGAAAATTTAGTTAATGCTCTTGCTAGCGAATATGAGATTCAATAAGCATGTGGAGCTTCAAACATCAAATGAGTCACTATGCCACATAGCAGTGTATAAGAATGCACTATACCAATTCCAACACGCGCTCCGATGGTGATCTCAGAGAAATCAATGTTCCATTCATCAAATGGTAACAATGGTTTGTTGAGGATCCTTGATGATTCTATCACTTTGTCCAATCTTGACATCATATCTGGACTGCCAAAAAATCCTGCGGCCTTGCCTCTACCATAGCTCCAGTGCGGCGATGAAGGAAGGGAGATTGCTTGACTTTTTTCACCATTGCCTGTATTTAGGTCATCCGGACGGAAATTCAGTACCTGGAAATTAGTGAATATTGATTAATGTCATCACTGAGTTAAGCAACTTCCACGGCACTGATTCTATCGACTAATCCAACTAAGTCACAAGATGGTGGAAACATCATCGTTATGCGAATTTTACAGAAACCACAGTCTACCAAGTTAGAAAATCGAGTTGAAAGTAGCTACAAGAAGAATGAAGCTTAAATTGTTGTAAGATGGCCCTTTACCACGATGATCCACTACCACCGCAAACCACCTTGCCAGCTTCCACCATGCAATCACCACCCCACAACTACCACCACCAACCTCCTCACCGCCAGCCACCACCGCATAACCATCAGCTCTAGCTTCTACTGCTCATACACAACTACCACTGTACAACAAAATCTAACCATCTCCACAGACCACAAGCACCACCAGGCTCCACTATCAACCAGAAACTCACAATCATTAAAGTCGATTACCACGAACGCCAGTCAACACCGATGCCTGGTTTTACGCACCATGTAACAAATAAAATTGTCTAAGATTTTGTGGATAAAAATTTAATTATTATTTTATTTGAAATTAATATGTATTTTTTTTCAATAAAAATAAATTAATACACATTCAGACAGAGAAAACCAGAAATCTTAATAATTAAATATTTTGATAAAAGCAATGTTAATTATTCAACGTTCAGATGTAGATACAATATCTTAATAATAAGAGATATAGGTAATTTAGACATCTTAACTTTAAATAACAAACAAGGGCCAAGCATTTGCCCTAAGAAAGACAGCTAGATACTTGTGTATCCTCATCTAAACAATAAGGAGTTCAAGAGAACATACACTTTCTTGATGAGCAGAACTATCTTGCCTTCTCCTTGTAGACAAATCAAATGTTGCTTGTTCCCCTGAAAGATGATTTTTCTTCATACTTGCGTTCATTTCCCGAACAACCCTACATTCAAGGTAAGACAAATGCTTACAAAATTATGCAGCAAGTTGGTGTAACCTAGAGAGAAATGGATATTGTTTCGTATATTTTGCATAAAAATAGAGCTGGATGAACTCATTCAGCTGAATAGAGTGCAATAGGGCTGCCTCTGTACTTCATCTATAAATTTTGCTCGATGATTCTGCAACTGTTGATAGTTATTATAGAATTATCCTTTTCCTTATTTTATTGTAATTAGTTATGTTTCCTTGTTTAGCCCTAGGACTCATTGTATAAATATACCTCCTCATAGGTTGTAATATTCATTCAGAAATAATAGAAGAATTTTCCTTCTCTCTGAAAAACTTCGTGGTATCAGAGCCCGCTGCCTTTTGCAGCCTAGGGTTTCACGTGTCACTCTAAGAGGTCAAGTTTTTTTCTTCCTCCGGTGGCTGTCCGTTTAAATTAATTTTTTAGTTGGTTTCTGAAAAAACTAAAAGTACCAAAAGCTTCCGCTTGCATCTGTGAACAAACCCCAGTTAACCCTTGCCAGAAAACACCCTCCACACGCCTTCACGCGCCACCGGAACATCTAGCTCCGGCGACCACACGCCAGCGCGTGAGCCATCTCTGGCGAGTTTTTTTCCAGATTTCTTTTTGGGTTGAGGTCGCTGGACTATTCCGAGCCTACCCATCCAACTTTCTTTATTTTTCCATCCAACTTTCTTTATTTTCCGGCGAGTTTTTTCTCGATTTCCGGCCACTGTTTCTACAGATCTGGTTGCTGCTGGGTTTCAAATTTTTTTTTGGTACCAAAATTCAGTTCGTTCCAGGTTCAAGGTATACTTTTTAGTTGGCAAGATATTTTTGACTTATTGGAGACATAAAGATGAACAGTCTGTCCAAACTTTACTCTCCATCTGTGGCAACATCCAATTATGTAGAATCAGGTACCGCCTTTACTGCTCACTTAAATTCTTGGATTATTGATTCTGGTGCGAATAGACACATGACAGGCTCCTCTAGAAGCTTTCAAAACTACTCTCCATGTCTCAAAAACGATTATGTCAAAATAGCCAATGGGTCTTTAGCTCCTATCTCTGGAACAGGTTCTATTATGTGTACACCCAATATTACCTTATCATCCGTTCTCCATGTACCTGAGTTTCCTGTTAATCTGTTATCTATTAGTTCCATCACCAAAGACCTAAACTGTAAAATCGAGTTCTTCCCTGATCATTGTGTTTTTCAGGATCTTCAAACAGGGAAGACGATTGGCAGTAGTAGATTGCATGATGGCTTATACATGATTGAGGGAAGTAAAGACTCTGGTAAAGCATTTTTTGGAGGAAATAAGGTTGTCAACCAAGAAATAGTTCAGTGGCATAGGCGGTTGGGGCACCCATCATTTTTTGTTTTAAAGAAGTTATATCCTAGTTTGTTTTCTAAGACTGACTTTGAGTCTTTGTCTTGTGATGCTTGTGAATTTGCCAAGCATACTAGAAAATCTTACCCTTTGAGTGATAATAAAAGTACAATTCCTTTCTCGACTATTCATTCTGACGTCTGGGGTCCAACTCAAACAATTTCTTTGTCTGGGAGTCGATGGTTTGTTACTTTTATTGATTGTTCTACTAGGTTGACTTGGGTATATTTGCTAAAAGCCAAAAGTGAAGTTTTCTCTTGCTTTCAGTCGTTTCATAAGATGATATGCACTCAATTTGAGGCTAAGGTAAAAATCTTGCGAACTGACAATGGAACAGAGTATATGAATAAAACATTTGGTGATTATTTGGAATCTAATGGGATAATTCATCAAACTAGTTGTTCTTACACTAGTGCTCAAAATGGGGTTGCTGAAAGAAAGAATAGGCATTTGTTAGAAGTGGCACGATCTCTTATGTTTACAATGAATCTACCAAAAACTTATTGGGGGGATGCCATACTAGCAGCTGCATATCTTATCAATAGAATGCCACTTAAAACCCTTAATTTTCTAAGTCCACTTGAAGCTTTGAAAGGAAAAAATAAATACACTGTTCCTCCAAAGGTTTTTGGGTGTGTCTGCTTTGTTCACACTAGAAATTCTGGGAAACTTGATCCTAAAGCTCTTAAAAGTGTGTTTATTGGGTATTCCCCAACCCAAAAAGGGTACAAATGCTATCATCCTCCCACTAGGAGAACCTTTGTCAGTATGGATGTTACCTTTCGGGAATGGGAGCCCTATTTTAGTATTACACCATCACCTCTTCAGGGGGAGAGTAATAAGGAGGAAGAGATGATTCTTCCCAGCTATAGTATTGATCCTGTTGAGGTTGATACCACAGATAGAGTTGAGGGGGAGACTGTTGAGGGGGAGACTATTGATGGGGAGACTGTTGGGCGTTTACATGGGCGTTTGGATGTACCTGGTTTGAAAACTTACTAGAGGAAAAAGAAAGCAGCTGAAGAAGCAGAAGAAGCCATCATGCAATCTGCCGAAGCTGAATCCTCTTCTACGGGTGAGTTACCTACTTTTCCTAATGAGTTAGATTTGCCTGTTGCTCACAGAAAAGGTGTCAGAACTTGCACTACCAAACATCCCTTATCTAATTTTGTCTCCTTTGATTCCTTATCTCCCTCCTATAGAGCTTTTGTCTTGTCTATTTCTTCTGTGTCTATTCCCCAGAATTGGAGGGAAGCGTTTGCAGATCCTAAATGGAAGCAGGCTATGATTGAAGAAATGAAGGCTTTGTCAAAAAATAACACTTGGGAACTTGTCACTAAACCACCGGCCAAGAAGCTGGTTGGTTGCAGATGGGTCTTTACTGTGAAGCATAAAGCTGATGGCTCGATTGAGAGATTCAAGGCAAGATTGGTGGCTAAAGGATTCACTCAAACTTATGGAGTGGATTATCAGGAGACATTTGCTCCAGTTGCAAAAATGAACACCATAAGAATCCTTTTATCTTGTGCAGCTAATCTGGATTGGGACTTACAGCAGTTTGATGTAAAGAATGCATTTCTTCATGGAGATTTAAAAGAAGAAGTGTATATGGAGATCCCTCCCGGATTTAATACTGAACAGAGTCGAGGAAAGGTGTGCAAACTGAAGAAAGCCTTGTACGGGTTGAAGCAATCGCCTAGAGCGTGGTTTGATAGATTCCGCAAAGCTATGATCTCCTTTGGCTACAGACAAAGTAATGCTGATCATACCCTCTTCATAAGGCATAGAAAGGGTAGACTCACTCTTCTCATAGTTTATGTTGATGACATTGTAATGACAGGAGATGACAAAGAGGAGATGACCCGATTGAAGAAGCTGTTGGCAAAGGAATTTGAAATCAAGGATCTAGGAAAACTCCAATACTTCTTGGGAATCGAGGTGGCTAGATCAAATAAAGGGATCTTTATTTCCCAAAGGAAGTATATTATGGATCTCTTGAAAGAAACTGGTATGCTAGGTTGTAAGCCAGCTGAATCGCCCATTGAGAGTAATCACAAGTTACAAGCAGGGATTGGAGAGTCAGTTGAAAAAGGGAGATATCAGCGGTTGGTTGGGAGACTTATTTATCTCTCTCACACTAGATCAGACATAGCCTATCCAGTTAGTTTGGTTAGTCAGTATATGCATGATCCCCGAGATCCTCATATGCAAGTTGTCTTCCACATCTTACGATATCTGAAGTCTGCCCCAGGGAGAGATTTGCTTTTCTCTAAGCATGGTCACCTCCTAATAGAAGCCTTTACAGACGCGGATTGGGCTGGATCTTTAGATGACAGAAGATCTACCACTGGCTACTGTACTTTCGTAGGAGGGAACTTAGTTACTTGGAGAAGTAAGACGCAAAGTGTTGTTGCTAGATCCAGTGCTGAAGCTGAATATAGAGCTATGGCCCAAGGGGTTTGTGAACTTCTTTGGCTACGAAGGTTACTAAAGGAATTGAGAATGTTTGGAAAAGGGAAACTTTCCTTGTATTGTGATAACAAGGCAGCAATCAGTATTGCTCAAAATCCTGTCCAGCATGATCGAACAAAGCATGTTGAGATTGATCGACACTTCATTAAAGAAAAGGTTGCTAATGGTACCTTGAATTTGTTGTATGTTCCATCAGAACAACAACTGGCAGATGTGCTCACAAAAGGTCTCAGCAAAAAGGATTTTCATACTTTGGTTTGCAAGTTGGGTATGCGCAACATCTTTGCACCAACTTGAGGGGGAGTGTTGATAGTTATTATAGAATTATCCTTTTCCTTATTGTATTGTAATTAGTTATGTTTCCTTGTTTAGCCCTAGGACTCATTGTATAAATATACCTCCTCATAGGTTGTAATATTCATTCAGAAATAATAGAAGAATTTTCCTTCTCTCTGAAAAACTTCGACTTGCCTGAATTTATTGCTGATGTCAAAGCTAACACTAATAAAGCAGCAATGTCGTCAGTTTCTTTCTTCTTCCTTTTTCTCTCTTAAAAAAAAGATAGCCTTCAGTTTATAGTCTTGTCAACTCTCGAGTTATTCTTAAAAAGGTCTGCGTACATCTCACCCTCCCCAGATTCCATTTGTGGGATATCACTGGGTATCTTGTTGTTGTTGTGGGGTCTGGGCCAACTTCTGCGCACCTCGACTAATTCCATGGGGTACCTACTACCTCCACCAATACATGTACAAGAAACTGTCCATACTTGTTGGCCTTGGAAAACTATTTGAACCTTCCCCTTCTCATACTTGTTGGCCTTGGAAAACTATTTGGAAGAGCATGGCACCCCAGAAATTTAAATGTTTTATGTGGTTACTGGCTCACAGACGATGTCTTACATTGGACAACCTCCAAAAGAGAAGCATACAGTTATGCAACAGATGCTCTCTATGTGAAGAAGAAGCCGAGGATGTTAATCACATTGTATGTAGCATTTGGAACTTGGTCTTCAACCTTCTGAACATTAATTGGTGTATGCCTAGCTCCACTGTTAATTTCCTTTTAGTATGGAAAAGAAAAGGCATCTCTAAACACCACCTCAACACATGGAATTTCATTCCCACGACTGGATGTTGGTTTATTTGGAAAGAAAGAAATGCTAGAATTTTTTAGGACAAGAAAAACACCATTCTCAACCTCAAGTCCAAGTATATATTTTTGCTTAGTTTTTGGTGCAAAATGGCAGTGGCAAATGTATTAGAGCCCGAGGCCATGCTTGACTTTTTTAGATTTTTACATGACATGTAATGTTTTCCTCCCTATAATAGTGTGTAATTTTGTACAGCTTTGCGCTGACTGATATCAATAAATTTTACCTATCAAAAAAAAAAAAAAAAAACTGTCCACCAAGGCTTGGGACAGATGGGAAGAAATCACCTAGTGTTATTTGTCTTAGCTGGGATTTGATTAGTTGATCCGGAGACCTCATAGTTCTTCACACACTTTCAGACTTTTATTTTGTTATGTCTTTGCATGAGTTGTCAAGAATACTTATACAGATAATGGTGGAAATACAAGCTGTCAAAAAAAACTCCGTCTAGCTACATCCTTATTTAGAAAAATAAAATTTTACATGATAATAAACCTCTGCAACAACTATTATTCAGCGTTCAGTTGTGTAGCAACATATAATAGCTATTCAATAGTCATTTGAAGTTTAGAAGTACTAAAAAATTATAAGTTAGTGAAAACTAAATATGTGCATTTTGCTAGAAAGAAAAGGGAAAGGAGAATGAATGACAGAAAGAAGAAGAAGGGAGATGACTGAGAGCTAAAAATAATAAGAGGTTTCATTAGAGGAAAAGGGACATGGTCAACCTTACAATGTCATCACCAATCTCCGGAATCATGCTAATGGACCTTCGTCTTCTTCTACGAGTGTGTATGGGCGATGCACCAGCAGACCTGTAAGCAGTTGAACTAATAAGGGGATAGAGAATGAAATTATAACCAAATAAATCCACCAAAACAAAGAATCAAAGGGTGTAGGATAAGGAGTTTAGACAAATCAGAACTCTTGAAGTTACTAAAACTCTATCTGTAACTAGTAAAACAAGACCTTATATTTAAATAAAAGGCAATTTTATCTCGGCTTAGTAAATAGGATATTATTTGAAGATTTTCAGAGAGAAGGAAAATTCTTCTATTATTTCTGAATGAATATTACAACCTATGAGGAGGTATATTTATACAATGAGTCCTAGGGCTAAACAAGGAAACATAACTAATTACAATACAATAAGGAAAACATAACTAATTACAATACAATAAGGAAAAGGATAATTCTATAATAACTATCAACACTCCCCCTCAAGTTGGTGCAAAGATGTTGCGCATGCCCAACTTGCAAACCAAAGTATGAAAATCCTTTTTGCTGAGACCTTTTGTGAGCACATCTGCCAGTTGTTGTTCTGATGGAACATACAACAAATTCAAGGTACCATTAGCAACCTTTTCTTTAATGAAGTGTCGATCAATCTCAACATGCTTTGTTCGATCATGCTGGACAGGATTCTGAGCAATACTGATTGCAGCCTTGTTATCACAATACAAGGAAAGTTTCCCTTTTCCAAACATTCTCAATTCCTTTAGTAACCTTCGTAGCCAAAGAAGTTCACAAACCCCTTGGGCCATAGCTCTATATTCAGCTTCAGCACTGGATCTAGCAACAACACTTTGCTTCTTACTTTTCCAAGTAACTAAGTTCCCTCCTACGAAAGTACAGTAGCCAGTGGTAGATCTTCTGTAATCTAAAGATCCAGCCCAATCCGCGTCTGTAAAGGCTTCTATTAGGAGGTGACCATGCTTAGAGAAAAGCAAACCTCTCCCTGGAGCAGACTTCAGATATCGTAAGATGTGGAAGACAGCTTGCATATGAGGATCTCGGGGATCATGCATATACTGACTAACCAAACTAACTGGATAGGCTATGTCTGGTCTAGTGTGAGAGAGATAAATAAGTCTCCCAACCAACCTCTGATATCTCCCTTTGTCAACTGACTCTCCAATCCCTGCTTGTAACTTGTGATTACACTCAATGGGCGATTCAGCTGGCTTACAACCTAGCATACCAGTTTCTTTCAAGAGATCCATAATATACTTCCTTTGGGAAATAAAGATCCCTTTATTTGATTTAGCCACCTCGATTCCCAAGAAGTATTGGAGTTTTCCTAGATCCTTGATTTCAAATTCCTTTGCCAACAGTTTCTTCAATCGGGTCATCTCCTCTTTGTCATCTCCTGTCATTACAATGTCATCAACATAAACTATGAGAAGAGTGAGTTTACCCTTTTTATGCCTTATGAAGAGGGTATGATCAGCATTACTTTGTCTGTAGCCAAAGGAGATCATAGCTTTGCGGAATCTGTCAAACCACGCTCTAGGCGATTACTTCAACCCGTACAAGGCTTTCTTCAGTTTGCACACCTTTCCTCGACTCTGTTCAGTATTAAATCCGGGAGGGATCTCCATATACACTTCTTCTTTTAAATCTCCATGAAGAAATGCATTCTTTACATCAAACTGCGGTAAGTCCCAATCCAGATTAGCTGCACAAGATAAAAGGATTCTTATGGTGTTCATTTTTGCAACTGGAGCAAATGTCTCCTGATAATCCACTCCATAAGTTTGAGTGAATCCCTTAGCCACCAATCTTGCCTTGAATCTCTCAATCGAGCCATCAGCTTTATGCTTCACAGTAAAGACCCATCTGCAACCAACCAGCTTCTTGGCCGGTGGTTTAGTGACAAGTTCCCAAGTATTATTTTTTGACAAAGCCTTCATTTCTTCAATCATAGTCTGCTTCCATTTAGGATCTGCAAACGCTTCCCTCCAATTCTGGGGAATAGACACAGAAGAAATAGACAAGACAAAGGCTCTATAGGAGGGAGATAAGGAATCAAATGAGACAAAATTAGATAAGGGATGTTTGGTAGTGCAAGTTCTGACACCTTTTCTGTGAGCAACGGGCAAATCTAACTCATTAGGAAAAGTAGGTAACTCACCGGTAGAAGAGGATTCAGCTTCAGCAGATTGCATGATGGCTTCTTCTGCTTCTTCAGCTGCTTTCTTTTTCCTCGAGTAAGTTTTTAAACCAGGTACATCCAAAAGGCCATGTAAACGCCCAACAGTCTCTCCATAAATAGTCTCCCCCTCAACAGTCTCCCCCTCAACTCTATCTGCGGTATCAACCTCAAGAGGTTGAACCAAACTTGGGAGGATCATCTCTTCTTCCTTATTATTCTCCCCCTGAAGAGGTGATTGTGCAGAACTGAAATAGGGCTCAAATTCTCGAAAGGTAACATCCATGCTGACAAAGACTTTCCTAGAAGGAGGATGATAGCATTTGTACCCTTTTTGAGTCGGAGAATACCCAATAAACACACATTTAAAGGCTCTAGGATCAAGTTTTTCAGACTTCCTAGAGTGAACAAAGCAGACACACCCAAAAACCTTTGGAGGAACAGTGTATTCATTTTTTCCTTTCAAAGCTTCAAGTTAACTTAGAAAATTGAGGGTTTTAAGTGGCATTCTATTGATAAGATAGGCAGCTGCTAGTATGGCATCCCCCCAATAAGTTTTTGGTAGATTCATTGTAAACATAAGAGATCGTGCCACTTCTAGCAAATGCCTATTCTTTCTTTCAGCAACCCCATTTTGAGCACTAGTGTAAGGACAACTAGTTTGATGAATTATCCCATTAGATTCCAAATAATCACCAAACGTTTTATTCATAACTCTGTTCCATTGTCAGTTCGCAAGATTTTTACCTTAGCATCAAATTGAGTGCATATCATCTTATGAAACGACTGAAAACAAGAGAAAACTTCACTTTTGGCTTTTAGCAAATATACCCAAGTCAACCTAGTAGAACAATCAATAAAAGTAACAAACCATCGACTCCCAGACAAAGAAACTGTTTGAGTTGGACCCCATACGTCAGAATGAATAGTCGAGAAAGGAATTGTACTTTTATTATCACTCAAAGGGTAAGAGTTTCTAGTATGCTTGGCAAATTCACAAGCATCACAAGACGAAGACTCAAAGTCAGTCTTAGAAAACAAATCAGGATATAACTTCTTTAAAACAAAAAATGATGGGTGCCCCAACCGCCTATGCCACTGAACTATTTCTTGGTTGACAACCTTATTTCCTCCAAAAAATGCTTTACCAGAGTCTTTACTTCCCTCAATCATGTATAAGCCATCATGCACTGCCAATCGTCTTCCCTGTTTGAAGATCCTGAAAAACACAATGATCAGGGAAGAACTCGATTTTACAGTTTAGGTCTTTGATGATGGAGCTAATAGATAACAGATTAACAGGAAACTCAGGTACATGGAGAACGGATGATAAGGTAATATTGGGTGTACACATAATAGAACCTGTTCCAGAGATAGGAGCTAAAGACCCATTGGCTATTCTGACATAATCATTTTTGAGACATGGAGAGTAGTTTTGAAAGCTTCTAGAGGAGCCTATCATGTGTCTATTCGCACCAGAATCAATAATCCAAGAATTTAAGTGAGCAGTAAAGGCAGTACCTGATTGCACATAATTGGATGTTGCCACAGATGGAGAGTAAAGTTTGGACAGACTGTTCATCTTTATGTCTCCAATAAGTCAAAAAATATATTACCAACTAAAAAATTAATTTAAGCAGACAGCCACCAGAGGAAGAAAAAACTTGACCTCTTAGAGTGACACGTGAAACCCTACGCTGCAAAAGGCAGCGGGCTCTGATACCACGAAGTTTTTCAGAGAGAAGGAAAATTCTTCTATTATTTCTGAATGAATATTACAACCTATGAGGAGGTATATTTATACAATGAGTCCTAGGGCTAAACAAGGAAACATAACTAATTACAATACAATAAGGAAAACATAACTAATTACAATACAATAAGGAAAAGGATAATTCTATAATAACTATCAACATTATTTGACTAAACCATAAAGACGAGCAATAACAAAAGAAAAAGATAGTGCAATCTTTCTTTTGTTATGCTACATTAATCTTCACCAATTGAAGTAAGCTTTATTCCGACGAGTAAAATTGTTGGTGCAACTCCCAAAGGATTTTTAAAACACCAACTGAAGAGGACAAATATATGCATCAACCAATGGCAGGACTAGTAATGACGGATGCTATAGAGTAGAGTAGTATTAATCAAACATACGTTATAGCAAAGAGATGTATTACCAAAAAAAAAAAAAAAAAATGGGAAAGCTCAACTACAAAATCAATGTAGCGCCAAGAAAGAAGAGAGAGAAAGGCACGATGGAGAATGAGAAAGGGGAGAAAGAGAGAAGAATATGAGGAAAAAAAGAGAGATGGAGAGAAAGATAGAATGATTGAATGGAAGGAGAAATAGAAAGACGGAGAGAAAAGAGAGAAGGAAAGAATTTTGAACAAATTGGAACACTTCAAAGTAGCGAAACTCTATATCTAGCTAAAAGGATAAGACTACAGAGACTATTAAAAGATAAAATCTACCTAAAACATAGAGATAAACGAAGAAAGAAAGCTAATTTCAGTGAAATTGTTTCTTGAGCTACTTCACTAATTATTTCAATCATTTCGCTTGAAACAGATCTGGAACTGAATACTTTCAGGTCCGGTTCTATAAGACCAACTAGCAGACTCCAGCTTGAACCCGTTGAATGGCAAAGGAAATGTATGTTCCCTTCAAACTATTGGCAAGTTCAGATAAACTTTATTCTAAAGAAATAAGAAATGGTCGAGTTTAAACCTTGAGGCAGTAACATCATAGCTGCAGTCTTTGAAAGAATGCGCGCGACCACCAAGAATGGATCTCCCAGGTCCTCGCAAGTGAGGATGCTCTGGACTGGAAAAAGGATTTCAAGTTAAAGTATCAACAGAAAGCCTGAAACACTAATAACCAACATAAATTCATGAAAGTACTACACAACAAAGACTGCTTTAAAACAAAATGTGAAAAAGTTTAGAAATCTGAGGTACGAAAATAGAATTCCTGTTATTACCAACTTGCAAGAGCCCCAAGATTAGATTAAAAAACATGCTGAAACTTGCAAACAAGAAATTAACAGTAATATTTACAAAAGTATAAAAATAAAATTATGTTTGTATGATAGATATACATGGTTATATAATATATGGGGAGACTGAGCTTTGCCCACAAATAAACGAACCTGCCGAACGATCATACAGAAATACACACAGCTTTCGGACTAAAATGTAGGATGATCCAACACAGAGTAGATTCCAGATATAAAAATGCCATTGTCATGCTTCAGATGTCTCCAAATATAAATATGTTATTCGCTTTATGATTTATTAATATTGAAACAAACAACTGAAGGAAGTAGCGGCTCTATTTTTCTGTCAAGAAAACGAATACAAAGGAAGTATGTAAATGGCCCGTACATATCATATGATACTATCTCCTGGTTCATAAGAATGTCAGCATCTAGCAGTGTATCAGTAGGTTGCAAGTAGTTATGCAACTTCTAATGACCTATGCCTCCTGGTCCAGCCCTAGAAACTTTAAATTCTAGGCTGGAGTAAAGAAGCTTCTTTTATTTATTTATTCGGTAAGCTGACCAAAAATCATTACTAGAAAACCTAGAACAAAAAGAGAAGTCATTAGAAATGAGATCAGAAATGAAAAGGCTAAATTCCAATTGGAGCTGAAGAGCTGCACGAAGTTTTCAGCTGTCATTAGTTTTCTTCTTCTGGAGAGACCCAAAAAAAATTAAAATGACCTTTATAAGTAAAAATATTAGTAATAACTAAATTAATATCAATCAGTATAGCTGAATATTTCTCATAATAATTCAACTCACTCTTTTTTGTGCTTATTTGTACTTAAATATTGGAGTAAATTAATCGAGGGATAAGCTGCAGAGACTGTCCTCATAGAAATATTGCCATTTACTAATTCCAGAACCAAATTAAGTTTCAAGTCGTAAGGCCTTCGTCGCATGCATCGGAAACGGACTTCTATTCCTTAGTGTACCTCTCAGGTGAAATCAAATAGATATTTTATAATAAGAAAGTAATAACTATCGGCTAGCAAGAACAATTACATCAGGACGCAGTTGGGAGTTGAATCTCTAGCTTAAGTAACTAATCTGGAAAATTAGGAATTTCTGTATCTTAAATCCTGAAGGCTACAAGACTGAACCTTGAACTTGTGGCCCTCTGTTCAGATACAACTTTGTCCTGCCATGCCCCAAAGTGCACTTTTGACATCAGGCTGACATCAGTACACACAAGGCCGTACTCAAAGGGACAATGAGAGTATTTGTTCCTTATAATATGTAGGGACCAACAACTATTATGCTTCAGTCCCAAACAAATTGGAGTGGACAATATGAATCCTCACCGGTCATGTTAGTACTTTCTCATCTCGAGCTAATATTGTAAAAATACCCAAAAAAAAAAAAAAAAAAAAAAAAAAAAAAAGAGTACTAGAGGTTCTCTATATTTATTAAAGGTATCTCTGAAAGGTTAAACCACTCCTAAAGCATAGAACCTATAGTAAAAGTTCAAACTTGTCAAAAGCATATTCTCAACTAATAAACATCTCGTATGTAGACTTCTCTTCCATTGTGCCCTGTCCTTACATGGATAGGTCTGCATGGATCCCAAGAAATCATAAGTCCTTCAAAAAGCCTTCTACAGGTGATTCTAAGTCTACCTCGTCTTCTTTTAAAATCTTCACTCACATGGTTTAACTTCTAGAGGTCGATGTAAGGACCAAACCATCTCAAACTGCTTTCTCTCAGTTTATCATTGATGTGTGCTACTTGAACCTTGTCATGAATGTGATAAATTCTATTCTTGTTGACCCCAAATCCATCTTAGCATCTACATCTCTGCTACAGCCATCTTGTGGGTGTGTTGAACTTAACTGGCCCAACATTCTCCCCCGTACAACATTGTTGGTCTTATAATTGTTCTATAGTGCTTACTTTCACTTTGTTAAGCATCCTTCTATCACGGAACACCTCAGTGACACTTCTCTTTCAACCATCCAATTTTGATTCGATATGTAACATCTTCATATATCGTTCCATTCTATTGGAACAACAAGCCTAAATATCTTCATTGTTTGCGTTTGTAAATTCACATCAATTTCACTTTTCTTATGTAGACTAAACTTGCAGTGGATACATTGAGTCTTCTGCATATCTTAAAACCTTTACTCTCTAAAGTACTTCTCGATAATTCAAGCTTTTGGTCGGCACTCTCATTGATTTTGTCAATAAGTAACAAATAGCATACATCATCAAGTCTCATCTTATATTGTGTTGTTTAGCTTATCCATAACCACGAAAACAAGTACGCACTTGATGCTAATCCCTGGTGTAAACCCTGTTATGGGAAATTCCTTTGTATTTCCTACTAATGTTCTCACGCAAGTGACGACAGACGACTCCATATGTCCTTTTTATAGCAGTTGTCCTTCATATATGACTTCATTTCTTCTCCAATGCCCACCAAAGGACATTCCTTGATACTCTATCAGATTTTTCTTTTTCAATGAACACCATGTGTAAAATTTTCTTCCAGTCGTGATAAACTTCCACTAATCTCCTTAGCAAAAATATAGCCTCAATTGTCGATCCACTGGACATAAGTCTAAACTGGTTCTGTGACACTTGTATTATCCCTAAGCCGACGCTCTACCACTCTTTCCTAAAAGTTCATTGTATGACTCATAATGGTACGATAGTTCCAATAACTTTGAGCATCTCCTTTGCTTTATAAATTTTTTCAAGCCACTCTTTCTCCACCTATCGAGCATCATACCACTCTTAGTATGACGTTAAAAAGCTTGGTCCCCTACTCACCTCTCCAAGACACATCCAAACTCTATGGGGATACTATCTGGACCATAGGGTTCTCTAATCTTCAAATATTTCATGGCATCCCTTTAACTTAACTGCCTAATTCAATGAGTGCAGCCAAAGTTTCTATCATGCACAAATGCTTGGAGATCTAAAATATCACTATTGTGGTTCGAGTTGAAATTTTGATTTAAATAGCCTCTCCATCTCTCCTTGATCTCATTATCTCCAGTCAGCACTTATTGAGAATGGTCTTTAATACACTTTACCTGATTTTAGTCCTAACTTCTCCTTCCTCTTAATCGTGCTAGTTTAAACATACCTTGCCATCTAGGGCTTCTCCTCGAGATTTACGAGTAACCTTCTTAGCTTTCCTCTTAGCTCTCTTGTACTCTTCAGAGGCTTCTCCATCTTCCGCTTTGGTAACATGCTTTGGATAACATCTTATGATTTCTCTTTGAGCTCTAGTAACTCTGTGCACCTCCTCATTTCACCACCAAGATTATGTGTTTGAGGTCCTACACATTTAGATACACTTAACACTTCACCTGCTACTCTTTAATACGACCTAAATATTTCCTTTCACAGGATGACTGTGTCCCCTTCTATATCCCATGCTCCCTCTTCGCATAGTTTTCTTGAAACACTAACTGTTTAGTGCCCTTTAATGCCACCTATAAATTCTCAGTTTGCTTGAAAGTTGTTTTCTCTCTCCCCTTACGCTTTACATGCAAAACCACCAACCAATGTTGGGTGTTCATCGTTTCCCTGGTATAATCTTAAAGTTCTTACGGGAGGAGCTTGCCCACATAATGCATTATTACTCATTTATTGATTTATATTTATCTATCGAAAGTCAACAGAATCATTAAATGAATTGTATAAAATATTCTAATTGATTATGTCATAATAGTTCACTAGAACTAGGAAACTCTCCTTATTTCAGTAGCTCAAAACTATATAAAGCTCTCTTATATATAGTTAATCACTAATTTCAAGAGTTTTCTCCTTTCTTCTCATAGACGTGTTTCAGTGCCTCTACTATCTTCGTATGGATTAAGTAGCTTTTCCTTACAGTAAGTGGCTTGACACCGTATACCCAGACAAATTTATGTCTTTCCATTGTTAATACTCTTGACTCCTACACGTTATAATTTTGACAGCAAAGGGCCTCTTCTAGTGATAGTTCTAGCGACACGGTTCCTCTTGTTGGTCTCTAACTTGATGTCTCCTCCCATCTTTCCGATGAACGCTCCAGTGGAATCATGCATATTCTGCCAGAATTTAGGCCATTTTTCTGATAAGTTGTTATGCACCACTACGTACCGGCAACGAAGTCAAAGAGGAGGTTTTTAGGAAGCACATGCACCACCTTTCGAACGACAAGCTTCCGCTAGCAATGTACACTGGTGATGGGCTCCTTGACTATCTGAGATTTGGAGAAGCCAGCGGTGAAGAATCGAGAAAATAATACATATAACTAGAGTTCTATAACTGTCTTAATTACATAATTGTTTCGGGAGCCTTTCCATATTTGCAATATAAATATCCTTGCCATAATTGCAGCCAAGGGTGTTGACTAATGGTCAATGAAGTGGAAGGAGAACCATAAGGTCTAAGGTTCAAATCATAGACAAGGCAAAAAACACTAGGTGATTTCTTCCTCATCTGCCTAAGATTTGTGGGGCATAGTTAACCGGTATCTCTACTGGTGAGAGGTACCAAGTACCCGGTAGAATAGCTGTCTAATCTGCCCAGACACCAGTGTCATAAAAAATATCCTTGCCATATTTATAGATTTGTAACAGTTTGTGGAGAATATAAAAGAGAATAATAGTATCAAAGGATGCTTCTTAACGAAATTAGATAACAGAGATAGCCCTGGACTAAGGAATAACTAAAAACTTTTGATTTTGCCCACATAACACTTCTTTAATTTTCACCAACATGTTAACAAACATTAACTTTAGTCTCCCCTCTTTCCAACTAATATTAAATAATATCAATACCAGGCCACGGCAACCAGAACAATTAGTTTGAAAGGAAGGGAAAATAAATAATGAGTTCTAAACAAACATCGCACCAACAAGCCTCCAACAGCCTTATATCGTTACCTTCCAGTGGCACTGTAGTCGGTACTGAAACAGGTAGGACTAATGGGCTCCATTGGCGAACTATATGAATCGGTGTCTACAGAGTCAATATCACCAAAGAAATGAGAGCGATGTAGCTGCTTTGTTGAACAGGGAAACAGCTTGCCCGGATAATGCATAAGGTCAACCAGTAGTTCAACGGAATCTAGGATGACTGTGACACAAATATGCTTGGAAGAATCTGTGCGCTCCAGCGCTCCTCCTCTTGGGAAACCCTAATAGTAGGAAGAAAATAAAACAGGCAGAATTGAGAACAAAATGGGATGGGAAGCAGAAGATAAGAAACTCAATAATGATTGTGGATTGACTCGAAGCTTGAAAATAAAACTCAATACGCTATACAAAAAAGATGGAAAAGAGTCCTTTTTTTTCAAATACTGAAAGCAGACTAACATCAAATCCTGTTGAAGAGAAATAAACAGCTCACCACAATCAGCTTGCACTCAATGCCCACAGTATCAGCAAGAACTTTGAATAAGATTGCTCGAGAATGGCAGGAACCATCCTTTATTTGGCAGAGCATATGGATTCCTTGACTACCCAAAGCATGCGAGACCTCCTCAAGTGTACCACTCACATGAGTTGACTTGTACTTTGGATGCTTATAAAAATCGCAAACCTAACCATAGTGATATTTCTGTCAGACTAAAAACTACAGAATCTAGGGAAAACAAAGATTTGACGGCTAAATAACACCCGCAGACAAGTCATTTTTACATTCACAAGACTTGACTCACTGTCTCACCTAAACATATGCCATACAAAAAAGGGCAGTCCAGTGCACAAAGCATCCCGCGTTCACGCAGGGTCCGGGGAAGGGCCCCACCCAAAGGGTGTAATGTACGCAGCCTAACCTAATGCAAGCATTATGGATTATACCAAGACTAGCTTTTCCCAGCATGACAGTCCTAAATGGCTGGATATAAAAGACTGATGCATTTAGAAAAGTGAAAACAGATGCACAAAGGCTGAATCAAAAATCATTTTATTCAAAATAAAATAACAAAGACATGGAGCCGGTATCACTCAGTTTTAATATATGGAAAGTAAAATAGAGAACCCTTTCATATGGAAATTATTGTTTCCATAGGAATAATAGCATGTTGAAGAACTAAATTGGAAACTTTTCAAAAAGTATTCAAGAACACATGAGAATCACATACTCTCTTAGAAGAATTTTGTTGAGAACTTCAAAATTTGTTAACCTCATACACTTGAGAAATGCTTATTTGTGTTTGAGAGAAGATGGTTATGTATTTTCAGATTCCTTTTCAACTAAACTACTGGAAAATGGAAAAAGAAAATCACCATTGCCTTCTCCTAAATCTAGGAATATTAGGTATTAAGTTTTCATTAGATTTCTGGTTACTTCATTCAATGAAAAGGTGAAGTAATTCTTCCTTTTCCAGCAAAAGCAAAATAATGACAATCAATTTTACTGAGATGTCTCAAAGAGAGTCATAAGCATATCAACTGTCAGAATGGATATTTGCTTCTTTTTTTTTTTTTTGGCCTCTTATTATGTCAACGAAATCAAATGCAAATAGAATTTTCATTATTTTGCAAGATAAGAGAAAGATCAGGATCTTCAATTCCCATCACCAAAAGAGTATCAAGATTTTCTCACCTAGTGCACATCCATGAGGTTTTACCTTTTCTTTATTGTCTCATTTCCAGTCCAGAAATAATGTTAATTTCATCAGCATAACAGCGATGAGGTTTTACCTTTTCTTTATTGTCTCATTTCCAGTCCAGAAATAATGTTAATTTCATCAGCTTAACAGCGAATCGAACTTCTTAATCAAGAACAGAAAGCAGAGCGCATTCTACTTAGGTGAAGAAAATTTCACTATAACTTTACACATGATCATCGTACAAAATAAAATGTCAGCTTCTATATAATAATTCACCTTTCCTTTTATCAGATTTATGAGAAGCAGAAGTATATCGTTCCGTTAAATAAATACCAAGACAAAAAATAGTCACTGTTTAACAACTTTGTTGTCAATAAGGACAAAATTCCACTTGTTAAAAGGAGATACAAATCTATCATTCACTAATTTTCGAGTATTGAAACAGAGGACAACGCAGACCTTTTTGAGTCATAGCCACACTGTTCTAACACAATGGTGCTACCAAAAGGAAACACCAAATTTTGCACCAGTAATATCCGCTACATTAAAAACCAGTAAACTGTAATGCCCAGAAGTAAGTTGTTGAACGTGACAATAGTGGAGAACTGAACAGTAAGTCGATGTGACTTATGTGATGAGATCAAGAGAGAATGACTTATGTGACTCATTCTAAAAGAGGAACAAGCCTGGGCTATACATCATTATTCCTCAATCACTAAATAGAGTATACCAGGCTGGACAAGGAGAGCATGTTAACAGGGCCATGGGACCTGTAGCGCACAACTAGCAGCTTCCCTTTGGACCTAAAAAGGTAAAACCTCATGGATGTGCACTAGGTGATTTTTCAAGGAGATGAGCCTAATGTTAGAAACACCGATAAGTTTTCTTTCCATAGTTTCGTACTCCTCAAGATTTCCTTATATACTCGCTGATGTACAATATACTTGTGTACCAGTGTACCCCACAGAATCAGCCACATCAGCTGGCCAGCTTCTTACAATATTATACTAGTAAATTTAACATCTCTTATTCTGTTGATGGTCAACAAACTAGCAATACAGGCCAAAAGGCAATAGGTGCTTTGTCAGATATATTAAATATGCATAGGTTCCACCATCAAAATAATGCACTACATGTAAACCAAAAAACAAAAACAAAAGCAAATGTAAAAAAGAACAAAAATAACAATCTGTCAGAAACTAAATGCCAGTATAAACAACAGAAGACGCACCAACCCTGCAATCTTCTTCACCACTGCAGCGGGAGCCGAATTTCCTTTCACTAAAGTGAGGGTTAGCTGTTTTAACATGGAAAGCTTCTTATCTTTATGCAGATTGACAAGAATAACATTAGGTCGAAGACCCTCTGCCTCCAAAGCATAAAGGTCATCCAAAGATGGAATAGTATCGAAATGCTCCTTGAATCTTCTTTCCTACAAAAATTCAAGATATTATAATATTATTGAATGACAAGATTCCATCCAGAAAAGAACCAAGGCAAACAAAAAGAGCCATATTAGCAACAGACTAAATGAGAAAAGAGAAAGGAAAAAACGAGTGTTCTGCGCCTTGCCATATTCCATCATAATGAGTCTTCCGGAGAAGAATCATCAAAGTGGAAAATTACCCAAGACCACACAAAACTATGTTATACTCACTGGAATGACAAAGTAGAAACCATCAGGAATTGGCTCTGCAAGTTCCCCTGTGTCCCACAAAATCTGAGATGCTCTCTTTGATGCTAAAACCTCTGGCTCCTGCTTGCTGCTCAATATTGTAGAGTTTGCTTTATCTTCTGAAGAAACCAGAGTGATCAGCTGTAGTTTGTCAGTAATATCGGCTGGCCACCAAGGAGAATCAGGAGGCAGAGCCTCTGCTGGCCCCGTATCATTTCCTGTCTTCTCCATATCCTCAAAGATTTAATATTCTACATTCAGAAGATCGTGAACCCATAAATGATAACTGTACACGAAGCCAATATCTCCAAGCAAAATTCAGAGGAGCTTTATGAGATCTCCTGGAAAAAAGGACAGCCACAAAAACGTAATCAATGTCACAGTGAATGAAATGCACACCTTGTTTTTTAAAACGATGCCAAAGTAAATTAATGGAACTTGATTTGGTGTCTATCGCTTTCACATATAATAAAACTTACAAGCCACTGAGAAGAGGCTGAATCAAAGGGGTGGAACTTGATTAAGTGTCTAGTTGTCATTTTTTATGAAGTTCAGTGTCTAGTTTTCATGTCCAATAAAATTATACTTAATAAGTCACAATATTTTGTCTTGCAGAGCAAAACCTATTAAAAAAAATGAAAAACCACATTCCAAAGAAACATAAAAGAGAAAATCCATAAGCATAGCCACTGGGAATAAACTAATAGAACGTGACCAAACAGTCGCAAATAAAAGCAGTTGGAAACTGATTGAATTAGCTAGTCTTTTCTGTTTCCTCTTTCAGACTACGTGAGATACCAGTACAGATATCAAAATATTGAGGAACTGAGCAATATTGGGGAAAACAACGAACGAGCATATACCTGAGGCTGGGCCAAATTGAGTTTCAAGTTTCAACATTTCTTGATTTAAGAAAAGGAGACTTACAACAATACAACGAACATGGTAATCATGAAGTACTGAACTTGAATATTGCAACAGTTTTCTCTATGGAAAAAATATTACAAGTCTGTTGGTACACTAAACACTATACTCTTTCTTTGCGGTTAAAGGTGCATTAAATTTCTGTCCCCTCAATAAGATAAGTGAGGATCAGGGCTCCTTCACGAAGCAGATATTCCACAGAAATTTTGGTCAAAAGCACATAAAGGGGGAATAAAATATATTGGACTTGTTATTACAGATTTTTCTATTTTCGTCTTTGGAGAACCTCCAGTTTCTGACTAATTGTGCGTAGCTCTTCTGTTGAACAAGATCAACGTCCAAACCAGAAATTGGACTAAAAAGGTCATCGACATTTGCTGATAGATGAGAGCAACTGAAACCTGATCTATTTAAAGTGTGGGCTTTCTGTCCCCACAACCTCATGGATACAAAAGCGGACTAGGGGTATGTGTGCCCATGACAAGGAAGGTAGGTTAAGTTCTTTAAAATTATTATGACGATTTATGGATATATTAAGAAAAAGTCCTACTTTCAGTTGGTTAACAAAAATCTCTGGTCAGTTACTATCTCTAAGACTGATCATGATTTGGATAAAAGCAACAGAGCTCATTTCTGCAGCACAAAATTTGATAAAAACGAGAAACGGAAATGGTATATCGAAGTTCCTTTTGGTTTAAGCTTAATTATTCCTTTTCGGGGTTCCAAATAAGAGTTACCAGCCATACAATTGACATTGTTGATTTTAAGAGCTAAAGGATGCAGCCTAAGAGAAGAACAGTTGTGGGGCGACTTAAGCTGGCGTACCTACTTCCACACGCCAAAAATCTAGTAAGGTCCTACCGAGAGGATCATGAGCACAAGCTATGCATTACAAGACAAACCCCTTAATTTGCTTTAACTTTCACCTTCTGGATGTGTATAAATATTATGCCAAAGGATCCACAATTTGTCTTATTCCAGCACAAACTCTCAAAAATTAGATTTATATGACCAACAGCAATATCAACTATCTGAGTTCCACTGTCTTCCTTCTCATGCGATCGCTACTTTAATCTTTCTATAACCTCACTGCTCTAGACTCATAGTTCAGCTATCAGTACCCTACAACTTGCATGAAACATCAACTTTTACTTTTATGTCACCAGATTAACTACATATTTGATTTGCTTTGGCCGTTAAGTGTCACCTTTTATAGTAATAACATCAGAACCTCATAAATCTCAAGATCAATCATGGCTTTTCATATAACAAATGAATCTTTTCAGCACCACAATCAACTATAGATCAGCCTGAGCAATTACTATAAGATTCCATTCTCCTGCAACTGTTTCGTTTTAAGAAGAACTTAAGCAAAAACCACCATAAACTCATTATCTGCAAGGACAGGTCAAGCAATATACTAAAAGTTTTGACTCTAATGCCGCATTTGGTAAATAAAAGAATTACTCCAACCCATTCCTCACCAAAAATGCCCATTAAGGGAAACTCATAATACTCCATTCAATGATTAGCAACATAAAAAAAAAAATTTCTTCTCTCACACAATTTCTCCGATCGAACTCCATTTTTTGGAAGCAAGCCTTTTTGGTTACACTTGGCTAACATGAAACATAAAACTATCTCTACCTTATGGTTTTTTTCACCCACAAAAATTATGACCTTTCTGTAACAAAACAAAGATAAGTGACTTTAGAATAATGAATGCATTATTAGATGACTTTTCGATTAAAAAATAAAGATAAGTGACTTTTAGGTGATGAATGTAATGCTGGATGACCATCGACAAAATTTATACAAAAGTAACTCAGCTTTTAAAGATTTGGAGACATGTCAAATTACACTATCACCCTATACTTTCGTGACAACTAAGAAATCTCCGAGGGCCAATGGTACACGGTTAGAAACTCAACGGATAGTGGCAGAGGCGGATCCAATATTTGAAACTTTATATGTTCGGGATGCCACTAAACCTCCTTACCATTTGAGTTACTGAGTTTGCAATATAATATTTATACATGTTTAGTTGACTTCTTAATGCATATACAAAGTCCGAGCCAAAGCTAATGAGTTTGGCCAAACCCCTAGCTTCTATTGTGCATCCGCCTCCGTATAACAGTATCACCCCGTCTGTTCCCTACATAATAGTTCAGCTAAATCTATACACCCAGCAAAAAGGTTACTAATTAGATTGCATTTATACAGAAAAACATCAACAATGAATGTCAGCAAATAGTAGAAACTTGATCAGTCTTTCGACGAAAATAAACCAACAACATACCCGGTGATATCCCACAAGTGGGGACGACAATGCTGCAAATTTGACAATGAGCCAAGTGAGAAAAACAATCATAAAATGAAAATTAGATTTTTATTACCTTAAAATGAAATGAAGGAAGAGAAACGTGGAATGGTTCTTGAAATCATAAAATACAATCTGAATCTGAATGAGCGCTGACTTTGCTTATTTATTTAATTTTCTGAATCTGAATCTCTATATTATTATTATAGTAAATGTGATTTGAGAGAAAAGGGAAGGGTTAGTAACTTCCACTCCTCACTTGTTTCCCCTTTTTTGTGTCTCGTTATAACGGTCAGGGATTCAATCTTAGTAGTATTTCAATATACATTTTGGGTCCCATTTTAGTTTTACTAGTGTATCTTCTACTAGTACTAGTTAGTCTCGGTTGTTTGGTTTGAGGGATTGTCAAAAATGAGATCCATGATTTAGGAATAAGTATTGATTTGGGATTAAAAGTGGGATAAAAGTAGGGATAAGCTTATCCCATTCTTTATATGGGATAAGATAATCCTAATTTATCTTATCCAATAAGCAAATATGGGATAAATTTAATCCTAATTTTTATCCCGGGATTATAATCCCTAATCCCACTAACCAAACGACCACAAAAAATTTATAGTACACCTTCTTGTAAAATAATATCAATATTATTAAAGTAAAATTTTTAAAAAATACATGTAAGAAAAGTGCTTCCTCCGATCCTTTTTTAGTAGTCATGTTTCTCATTTGTACGTCCATTCAAAAATCATAAATAAGTATAATATTTTTACTAATTTAACCTTCTTAGTATTTTGAACTATGACATTATTGAGGTGTTTGTATTTTCAAGAGCAATTATTAATAGGGGTATTATGGAGAAAAAAATGGTAAATTTTATCTTGATATCTTAAAATGACATCTCATGACTTGTTTGTCGAGATCAAGATGCTTGAATATCATATTATGAGCCTACGAAAATGAACAATCAAACTTTAGTTATGTTTGTGTGAGCTTTTACTTTTTCTCGATTTTACGAGGTAGAAACATGTAATGAAGCGTCTCACATAATACTTCCTTATAGGTGATATTTTGTGGTATGTTCATTTCAGATGCTTAGGTTATTTTGTCATGACAAGGACTCTTGTCGTCGATATTGATATCCATATTGAAGTGCAACATAAAGTTGTCTGAGTAACGAATTTGTGGTTAAGTAACATCAATTGTATGGACAAAAAAATAAACAAAAAAAGGCTCTCGGTGCATAATAGGGTATACTAGCTATCGTGCGCACTTGCTAGAGGTTCCAACACGAGGACGCCAAAGAAAAGCTAGAAATAAGACCGTGTGATGGTAGGCAACAGATGTTAGGATAATAATTGATAGAAAACAAGTCGTTATTCCTCAAAGCACAACTCAACTTGTTCATAACCCAGCTCGTAATGAAGAAAAACCAGTAAATGTAACCCAAAGTTCAACTAACATGGGCCTAGCTAGCACAGCTACTACGAGCTCATATCAAGCCTCTCCTAGCTCGAATCAGGTGTTGTTGAAGACCATGGAAGCAGAATCAAGCAAATTTAGGTGTTTTCAGGAGCTGCAGTTAGCTTAACGCAACACAAGGAAAGAATCTTTCGGGAATAGGGGCTAAGAAGAAGCTGGATTTGGATGCACAATGGATAGGTTAGAAATCATAGGGTGAACTCTTTACGGGTAGCAAGTTAGCATCTCGTTAATAATTAAGTACAATAATACCGAAGACAAAAATATCATAAATTCCAATGATGTGGCTTTAACATCAAAATGCGCAAAATATCCCTAAATACAAGAAGGAGGTCTAGTCCTCTACCATAAGTCATGAACACTATAAGATAAATCTATGAATGAAATATCTCGAATGTTTGAAACAAGTGACGACATGAATGAAATAATTAAAAGGTGCGCCACCACGGAGCAAGGATGGCTAGCTCACTGCTGATATGTAGGGAAATCTTCAAACTCTAGCCAGGAGGCTCACTGGAACTCAGAACCGTATCTGTCCAAACAAATACTAAGAAAATAACCAGAAAACAACGTAAGTCGAAAGGACTTAGTGGGTGGGTAAACTAGTTCCTCTGAAAGACAGTAAACCAGTCTAAGAAATTAATTATAATAGAATAGATGAGTGATGTAGGAAATCAAACGCGGAAAGTAAAAGATAGGAACGAGACTTATCTCGATCACAAATCTCAAGTAGCAACGGAGAACTTGTTCCGTTACACCCCGAGAGGAGGTCAAGAACACCTACGCTAGGCAACTACCCTCGAGCTAACGTGAGCACGCAAGTAGAATGGTCGGGGAGGATTGGAATTCATCTAGATCCGCTAGAGGAAGAACAAGTCCCAAATCAAGGTTTTTCATTCAATAAGAGTTCAACTCTTCAACACAAGTGTTTGTTTTTCATCAAAAGGTAAGCTAATGAAAATAATAAGACAACTAGCTATTTATAGGTGTTGTTAGACACCCTTTGAAAGGTCTAAAATGCCCACACTTAGGCTTAGGAATTAAAGGACCACGTAGGGTCAAAATAGTCATAACATAGCTAGAAATCACGTGCTTCAGCATCCCGGGCGGAGCGCCCAAGATTGGAGGCGGAGCGCCCGCATTTGTGCATTTTTGGGCAGTTGGGTTGGCTGGGCGGTGCGCCTGAAATTGGGGCGGTCCGCCTGGCCCCTTTGATCTCTGGGCGGAGGCGCCTAAGGTGCAGGCGGGGCGCCTGGTTCGCTGGGCTGCTCCCCTTGCACTTTGAGCACCCGGAATGGCTTCCAAACGCTTCCTTCTTCTAGTCCCTTCCTCACCAAGTGTAGGTGTACTCCTTGGACCTCCCTAGCTTGGCTCCGAGTGAAGGGTCTCGTGGTTTGCCCGGCATCATCCTCCCCTTCTTGAGAAGATTTCGTCCTTGAAATCAATGCATTCACGTACATGGCATCATCTCTTCGGGGTGCCCAATGCTCTCCTCCCTTGTAACCCTTGATCGTCACTTTGACATAGGTTTCTTCCAAGGTCTCCTTTGCCTTAACATGGAGCTTAGAACCTACAAGCAACGACAAGCAAACACAAGATTTCCTACTTTGAAAGTAGGTTAGTGCAAGAAGTGTGGAAAACACACTCTTGTTATATAACCAAACATCAATGTTAAGAAGAAATACCAAATCTCCAATGAGATCATCAAGTGCTTGGTTCAATGAGAATGTGCATGCAACACAATAAGGAGCAAATAGGTCATGGGGACATGGAAAATGCAAGATCAAACTATCAAAATCCCCTTGAACCTTAAGCTCAAGATCAACAAACCAATCCCTCCTCAAAGTGTGATCAACATGTGGAGTGGAGTGAGTCAAATAACCCATCATGCAAGTAACATCAAGTACTCCACTCCCCTTCTTTAGAGCACACTTACTCACACCAAGGGATTCCCTCTCACCTTCCATTTCATCACTTAAGCAACCCGTCTCAAAAGACAAACTATCAAGAAAGGTATTGATAATGGTCTCTTCTTCATCATAACCCAAACAAGCAATAGTAGGGTCACTCAAAGAGTCATTTACCTCATTCAAATTCTCACTCAAGGGGTTGCCTAAGGGGTCAAACCCTTCACACCATGGAGGTTCCATTTTACTACTCACCCTAGTCCGATACAAGTCATTACCACTAATGAGGATGCCTTCAAACAATGGATTTGTAAAAGCATGCATCTCATCATCATGATCAAGCATAGACAAGTTATCAAGACTAGGTTCATTACCCTCACTTGAGGAGTCATCATAGACATCCTGGTCCAATTCATGCAAGTTGGACTCCTCAAGGCCATTTCCATCCTTACCACAACACATAAACCCACCAAATAGAAGCATATCAACAAGGGTATGATCAACTACCTCATCTACCCCTTTATCAAAGATTGGCGGTGTGTCATAGCAAAGGTCAAATTCATTGTCAACTATCAAGTCTACACTAGTGAGAGATTCATTGAACAATGAGCTCACATCATGATGTGGCTTAGCAAGGCTCTCAACTAATGTCACACAAGCGCACACAAGTTGACTTTGAGACTCTTCACTAGTGGCATATTCACTAGATGCAACACAAGCACCAACTAGTGTTGAGTCATCACAAGACAAATAGCTAGTAGATTCATGAAAAGGTGGAGCAACACTTAACTTTGTAGTTCTCCCTTGATCACCCACAAGGCTTGGAGTGTCATGTGCGACTCCTTCTTCATGAAGCTCACATTGAGAATTTTCCTCCTCTTGTCTATCCTTCCAAGCACATGGTTGAGGCTCCAATGGCTTGTCTTCATTTGTACCTACACAAGAACTAACACAAGAAAGAGTAGAAGATGAAGAATGGTTAGAACAATGGGTGCTCTCACTCTCAATTTTTCTTTCCTCACCTCTCTTCTCTCTCAATTTTACCTCATGGTCAAGTGTAGTTGGTGGTGACAATCCACTCACATCACTCCTCAATTCCTCTCCTTTTTCCTCTCTTAGATTGTCACCGGTCACTTCCTCACTTCTCTCTATCTTTTCTCTCTCATTTAAAGTGGAGTGACTCTCATTTTCATCATGCTTTGGCAAGACAACAAGATTGCTTGCCTCGGATTCAAGTACAATGGGCGACTTGGCTTTAGCCGCTTCCCTCAACTCCCTCATCCGATTGTAGTCATCACTCACTTGTTTGGGAGTTAGGGGCTTCAACACAAATTTCCTTCCTTCATGTTGGAGCGTGTAAGTGTTGACACGCCCATCATGGACCGCTTGTCGATCAAATTGCCAAGGCCTTCCAAAGAGAAGGTGGCAAGCTTGCATGGGCACAACGTCGAACAAGTGTTCATCAACATAACTACCCATTTTGAACTTGATCATTGCTTCTTGCTTCACTACCTTTAGCTCCCCACATTCACTAAGCCATTGCAATCGATATGGCTTGGGATGCTTCACGGTAGGCAACTTCAATTGGGTTATAAGATATTGACTCACAACATTAGCACAACTCCCGGAGTCAATGATCATAGAGCATACAACACCCTTAACACGACACCTAGCATGGAAAAGGTTTTCCCTTTGCAAGGTTTCACCATCCTCCACAATCATAGCTCCTAGGCTCCTCCTCACAACTAGAAAAGTATGAGGTTCCTCATCCTCCACCGTGTCATCTAGATCATCCTCCTCTACTCCCTCATCTCTCTCTACACCCTCATCATCCTCCGGTTCACTCTCTTGTTCATATACATTTTCACCAACAAGAACCGTGGTCCTCTTCGTAGGACACTCCTTAGCAAAGTGTCCATACCCCTTGCATTTGTGACATTGAATGGAAGAAGAAGTAGGAGTATTCAATTGAGTTTTAGAATTACCTCCCACATTGGGTGTGTACTTCTCAAACGGCTTCTTCACATCTTTGCTAGCACTTGCTCCACTAGGGCCACTTGCATTTGTGAACTTGGCATTGGGAGTAGGATTTTTCCAATCCTTTGACTTGTTCATGGAGGTAGAAGTGTTGCTCTTGTAATGGTTGGATTTCTCTTTCTCAAGCCATTGCTCGGCTTGAATAGCGGCATCAAGAACTTCTTGAAGTGAAAGATAAGCATGCAATCTCAATTGTGAAGCTATGCCATAGCTCAAACCATTCATGAAACGGATCGCGGCTTGCTCTTCATCTTCGGTGTCCATATCTAAGGCCATTCGAGTTCTTTCAAACTCATCAAAATATTCATGCACCGTTTTGACACCTTGCTTCAACTCATAAAGTTTCTTGAGTTGCTCTTGCCGATATCTAGGAGTGATGTACTTGATACTCATGATACCCTTCAAGTCATTCCAACCTACAATCACGGGAACTCCCGCTCTTCTCCTTGATCTCTTGACGGATTCCCACCAAGTAGATGCATAGGATTCAAAGGATGAAATAGCATAGGTACCTTTCTTCTCATCGGTCATCTCATTTATGTCAAACAATCTTTCCATGTGTAGCACCCATTCAATGTAAGCCGCCGGATCACAATTCCCTTTAAAGGTTGGGAGATTAAGCTTCACACTATTGATGTTGGTGTTGTCACGACCCCACGGAAAGGCTCCGGTTGGCCCCCATAGTGATCTTCATTCACACCATACTCCCTCCCCGCATTCCCTCCAACATAACCCATAGGTGGCCCTCGACCTCGGCCCCTACCTCTATCCACATTTCGACCCCAATTCATACCCCGCCTTGGTTGAAAGTGATCATCAAACCCATACATATCATCACCATAATCGGCTTCCTCCCCTTCTTGAGCTTCATCTACTTGCTCAAGAGGTTGCACATTTCGGATGGGCCTTGGTAGTGGAATGTTTCTTGGGGGGTTATCCAAAATACGGGGAATGCCCGTTCGTTGGGTATTGCCCAACACTTGATCAAGTCTCTCTCGCTCCTCCTTTGCCCGTTGTTGATTGAGCAATTCAATGACATGGCTAACTTGTTCCGGAGTAAAGTTAGGAGTACTTGAGACTTCAACCGGGACACTCGGGGTCCCCTTCTTGACTTGGACGCTCGGGGTCCCTTTCTCCGAGGGGACGTTAGAAGTCCCTTGCTCAACTAGAGCACTAGAGTTCACCCGCTCGAGGCTTTCAATCCTCAAGTGCATACTATCCAATTTGGCGAGGATAGTAGCAAGGGCACTCTTTGCAAAATCATCTCCTTCGGAAGACATTGTACCTACACAAGTAACAAACGTTAGAGAACAACCTCACACACTCCCTCACTTGAGATCACTCGGCTCTCTCGTATAGTGACGGTGGGTATTTCACTCGACTTGTGGTTCCAAAGCTTCACGTAGATGAATAGAAATTCCTCAACTCAACCAAACTATTCACGAGTCAAGCACACTCCGGGGTGAGTGGAGTTAATAGGACTCAATGAAAGCTAGGCACTTTGAAGTGAGGACTAGAACCAAAAGAAACTACGAGTCTTCTTTGGATTTCTACTCTCCAACTATGGCACGAATCACCTAAAGCAATGAAGGATTAGTGTTAATTAAGTAGATAGATTACTTAGATCAACACTAATTAGAGGTTAGGCAACAAAGAAACAAGTAATCCTAGAAGAAACTACCCGTTTCCCAAGTTTCAGGGCTCAGGCGGAGCGCCCAGTGAGGTGGGGCGGAGCGCCTGGCAATTTTTGGTCAGTGGGGCTGGGCAGGCGGGGCGCCTGGGCTTTAGGCGGAGCGCCTGGACTATGCACTGGTCAGGCGGGGCACCCAAACTTGAGGCGGAGCGCCTGGTCGAAGAACACCTGGGTTTTCAACAACGTGTTCTTCGATTTCAACCCAACTTTTTGGTCGATTCCAACGTGTTCTTCCCAAATTCGAAGTACCCGAAGTTGTATTTTGGTATAACCACCAAACCCCAATGATTTTCACACCCAACCGAACAACAAACAAGGCACAATCATGATTCAAGTTTCAAGTTGGGTTTTCTCAATTTTTCAAAAGGGTCAAAAAGGTGGGTTTCGATTCTTCAAATCAATGTTATACAACTCCGATTCACACCAAATTTGTTGCAAATGGTTTGTTTTCAAAAGTAGATCAATCCCCGGTAATCAAATCCAAAACCCCACAACCACACAACCCAAAATCAAGCAAATTCCTCAAGAACAAGGGTTTAGTAGGGTTTAAGGAAAATTGGGGTTTCAATTTTTTTTCAAACTTCACCAATCCAAGTAATTTTGGTACCCAAGCAACGGGAATTCAATCACAATCAAGAATCCATAACACCCATATCAAGAATCACAAACACCAAAAAGTTATGCCAATTTTTGAATTTTTCAATTTTTCAATTTTTTTTGTAATTTTCTTTTTCCCAATAACTTCAACAACAAGAAAACTAAAAGAAGATACTAGGCACGAAGAATCAAGGGTCGGGGTTCGTAGGAACGATACCCGAACCTTGCTATGATACCAAATGATGTAGGAAATCAAACGCGGAAAGTAAAAGATAGGAACGAGACGTATCTCGATCACAAATCTCAAGTAGCAACGGAGAACTTGTTCCGTTACACCCCGAGAGGAGGTCAAGAACACCTACGCTAGGCAACTACCCTCGAGCTAACGTGAGCACGCAAGTAGAATGGTCGGGGAGGATTGGAATTCATCTAGATCCGCTAGAGGAAGAACAAGTCCCAAATCAAGGTTTTTCATTCAATAAGAGTTCAACTCTTCAACACAAGTGTTTGTTTTTCATCAAAAGGTAAGCTAATGAAAATAATAAGACAACTAGCTATTTATAGGTGTTGTTAGACACCCTTTGAAAGGTCTAAAATGCCCACACTTAGGCTTAGGAATTAAAGGACCACGTAGGGTCAAAATAGTCATAACATAGCTAGAAATCACGTGCTTCAGCATCCCGGGTGGAGCGCCCAAGATTGGAGGCGGAGCGCCCGCATTTGTGCATTTTTGGGCAGTTGGGTTGGCTGGGCGGTGCGCCTGAAATTGGGGCGGTCCGCCTGGCCCCTTTGATCTCTGGGCGGAGGCGCCTAAGGTGCAGGCGGGGCGCCTGGTTCGCTGGGCTGCTCCCCTTGCACTTTGAGCACCCGGAATGGCTTCCAAACGCTTCCTTCTTCTAGTCCCTTCCTCACCAAGTGTGGTGTACTCCTTGGACCTCTCTAGCTTGGCTTCGAGTGAAGGGTCTCGTGGTTTGCCCGGCATCAAGGAGGGAGAAAAGAAATATATTATAACTTATTATTCCAATAATTCATCAAATCATGTAACAAATATCAACTAATCCCAATCAAGAAAACCAACAATTAACCTCAACTCATAGCATAACATAATGTGTGGGCCAACTCCGAAATAGATAATAGATTTGATAGTGACCAACTCCGAGACTATTAATTACCAACTCCGACATAAATAGTGGACCAACTCCGAAATAAAATAGTAGCTTTGATAGTGGACCAACTCCGATACTATCAATATGGACCAACTCCAAAATAAAAAGAATCTTTGATAGCGGACCAACTCCGAGATTATCAATATGGACTAACTCCGAAATAAATAATGGACCAACTCTGGAATAAAATAGTGGATCAACTCTAAAATAGTAAACTAATTATAAACTTTCAGGCAACAAATCTATAAGCCAATATAAGAACCCAATATATAATAACATATGCTCGTAATAAATAATCGGGTCATAAAGAACTTGATCAAACCTCTAACCTGGCATGTGTGTCCATACATCCGACCATATAATCAAATATGCATATAACTTGCAACATGTTAAACAAGAAGATAATAACAATCAGGAATAGATATGTGCTTAACGATATGGGAAAACAATGCTACATATTCCAAGCATAAATTCAAACACAACAAAAAGGTATAAACGAGTACACTTAGAGCAGTGCACGTACAAGGAACGTATGCACAATATCCTGCGTAGAAGAATTCCACCAAAGAAAAGGATATAATCACCTACCTCTGTCCGAAGAAGCAACCACCACTCAACAATCTCTTTTCCCCATTGAATCTCCTCCAAACAGTCTCGCTCTAAATAAAAGAACAGAATACATAATCTAATTAATATATTGATTCAAATTCTCGAGTCTAAAACTTATTCAGAGTCTTAGGACTAATTATGTTACCGAGCGATCCTACAATTCATGAGTCCAAAATTATGATTAGCTTCAATCTTGATACAAATTTATATAGTCGCGATAATAATATTATAGTCTCAATAATAATTACAATGTATAATAGAAATAATCATAATAAAAGGTAATGTATTAAAAATCATGAAGATCGATACCTATATTGCTATCATTCAAATTGGATCAAAATCAACCCTAGAATTTAAGGAAACGGGGCCACAAGGGCAAAATGGGAAATTCAGAGGTGAATTATCCAATTAAACACTAGGTGATCAAAACGCATCAATTAATTACTAAATTAACTTAAGGATTCATCCAATTTCAAAATTCAAGCAAAATCCCTAATTTTGGGTATAAATCCTAACTCTTAAATTCAAGAATTCAACACTAATAATGGAAGGTATATGATTATCAACCTTAGATACATCATAATCTAGCATAAACCCAATCAACTTCATCATTTAAAGCAACTTAGGAAGTCTAACTAATTTTATAACTTCTCAAGAAAGACCCACTAAACGTTCTTCATGAAAAAACCCCGATTTCCTATTTTAAAAATCATAGAAGAAGCTTGAAGAACATCCTTGAATTCTCCCAATCCCAAACTTTCAAGATGAAAAAAGCTCCAACAACATTAATAGCCATAAAATACCCAGTTGTTTTGCCTCGTTTCTTGTGCCAAACGATAAGAAAACTCATTTTTTATGCCTCCAATGGATTCCTTGTGAAATTCTAGTCAAGTTACGCTGTTGAATCACTCTATTTGATCTTATAATGAAGGAGATGTGTTGGTTTCAATATTTTGAAATAATGCATATTTTAAAGGCAGAATATATAGATTGCCCTTTCAAGTTGGCAGGAATTCCCACTTGAACACCTTAACTTTCCCAATAATCACATAGACAATTTATTTTGTTAGACTTGGATCTTTTGAACACTCGAGTCCATCAACTATACGTGTAATACACAATCGCCGGCCACGTGTCAAATGAACAAATAAGAAAATGACATGTGGATGTAAAAAAGAAAAAGAAAACTAAGGCATATCTAATTTGTAGAAAAAAAAAAAGGAAATTTTTTAAAAGCCTTCAATGCCCCACACCCTTCCTTCGTCATTTTTCTTTCTTTCATCCTTGTTCCAAAACAATCCAAACCCACCCTTTAGTCTTTGCCACTCTGTTTTCTCCATTATCTCAAACAGAGATGTGCAACTTTGCTTTTACTTTTTTTAAAAAAAAGTAACATCACTCCCGCTGATGAGGAAATCTAATATTTCAAATATACTTAAATTAAGAAAACACTCCAGAAATTATCAAAACCAATCTAATATTCAAGCTTTTTCGGTCACTATTTTTTATTGCCAGAATTTCTTCATAGTGACGATTGAATTTTGGACCAAAAGAAAAGGAGGCAAAGATTTAATTAAAGGGAGTAACCAGTTTTTTTTTGTCTTTGTCAGTCAGATCTGAGATGAATTTATGGTGATTTTGCAAAAATATTTACTTTGCAAGTGGAGGATGAGCTGAGATGAATTTAATGGTAATGAATTTACAGATGTCATGAACGACTAATATTGATTAGAGATTTTTGGGATTATTCTAAAATATTTTTATTTGTTCAATTTTGTCTTGGTTGATTCTAGTCGCTGGTGGTGGAGGATGAATCCGCCATGAATTAAATAGGGAAGAGTGGAAATATTTTTGGAAAGAATGAGAAATTTATGTGGGACCCACAGAAAAATATATGTTGTATTTAAACTTATATAAAAAGCTAAGGCCTTTCACGCACTAAGAATTGTGTGAAACACACCTGATTTGTCATGTCATCATTAGGGGTTTACGAGACACGCTGAGGATGACATGAGGTGTCTATCTGATCATTGAAAAAGTTCATGTGTTCAAGTGGGAATTCATGCCAACTTGAAGGGGCCATATATGTATTCTGCCTATTTTTAAATACGAATTCAGTTGATTCGTAATTAATCCGAAAAATCTGGCAACCCAATTTTTAGTAAAATGACCATAAATCCCTCATATGATGTCAAAACTTGATGATTTAAGTTGCTATGGTTCCAAAATTATGTACGGATATAATGGTTTAGTCGAAACACGAATCCAAGGTCGTTTTCTTAATATGGTAACCTTTATGCTCAAATTAACGTTAAAATCGAAAACAATCACCATACAACCTAAACTTATCCAAAACTCAGAATTTTACCAAACTTTGTGGACATATCCAAAATCATCATAAAAATTTGTTGGAACTAAAAAAAAAAATCAACACGCATATAGGAGCTCTGGTTTACCAAAATGACCAAGCAGGTCGTTACAATTTGAGGCCTAGGCAAGCCTGCTGGATGGTTCAAAAAACTTGCAAATTTAGTGTATACATGCAATGAGTAGGAATGACATACCCAATATAAACAAATTTTTCATTAAGAAAAGTGTACCTTAAGCTGTATAGTTGTCCCAAAAGTGACGTGTAGGAGGCTATTATACAATAATATGGAAGCTCCTATATCAGTCTTCTTGACAAATCTGATAGTTCGTGGTAAACTATACACCAAGGATAGGCTTAGTATTGGGGATTCATAACTGCACAACATTGTTCCCTTTGCAATGACCCGCAAGAAACCATTGATCACTTGTTCTTCCACTATCCTATGATTGCTTAATGGCAAGTTCTACAATGGGGAAAGTGCTACAATTGCAATGAATATATAGATAGGCCTTGAAATTATAGGAAAAGCTATTGTGACTTGAGAAAAATTATAGAAGCAAGAGTGCAGCATCTACTATATATCATATGGCACTCAGTACTACAACATACTTTACTTGGCAGGAGAGGAACCAAGTGGAATTCCAGAAAAAATAGAAGGCAATCTAACACAATTGTCAATATTAGAATTTAAGAAGTGTTTCATAGAGCCGAACAGAAGTCCAAGCTAGCTAAAAAGATGTCTAGTTTAAATTTTTACCCTGTATAATTATGATGAGAAGTCTGTTGATGTATAAAATTGACGATCAACTGTTTGACCTATTGGGCTTGTCGAGTTGGGTAGTTTTGTTTTGAGTTGTAATTTTCATTTTGGAAATAGAAACATTTATTTATCAAAAACATCAATCGTGTGACCAAGTAACCCAATTAATAATAGAGCAATTAATTCTGGATTTTGCTCGCGGGTCGGTCCAGTCTAGCCCTATATTTGATAAGAATGGGCAAAGAATTTTCGAGCCTATTCAAGACAGAGGCTTTTGCTCGTA
This sequence comes from Petunia secreta, assembly GCA_029990175.1. Lineage (NCBI taxonomy): Eukaryota > Viridiplantae > Streptophyta > Magnoliopsida > Solanales > Solanaceae > Petunia > Petunia secreta. Next base: position 35,033,123 of record JARKIP010000022.1, read on the forward strand.
TAAACTTGTTTGTGTGGGCAAAAATATGCCACCTATTATTACAGGGATACGAGTCCAGCTGGTGAGCCTAAACTTATCCTACAAGTCACCGAGCACTGAGGATATACGGCCGCTCCTAGAGCTAACGACCGTTTAGGCGGTTTGGTCAAAGGGCGCAGGGCACACATCCCGTCGCCTAGGGTTTACAGTCTCCTAGTTAGGGTTTAGTATACCACCGCCTTGAGTTGTAGGCCCATGACCCTATTAGTACTTATATTTTACCTTATTTTGGACTGGGTATCACTACTATAAATACCCCTCCTTATATTGTATTGTACAGAGAACACGATTCGCCATCAACTTCGGCCACTCTCAAGGAATAAGATTTACTTTGCTTTCTCTATTATTTCTTGCTTATTTATCTGTCTTTATTTTCATCGTATTTACTTACTTTTCTATTGTAATTTACCGTATTGCTTGTGACGTCATTCATAATCAATTGTTTAATTCAGACGTACAAATTTAGGCATAAACAGTTTGGCGCCCACCGTGGGGCCCAGGCAATTGCAGGTATTCTACAAAGGAAAAGGCGCAATCCTGTCAGATCATGGTAGCGGCATTCCAAAGAACACCACAGATGTGGCAGACGAGTCTGGGAAGGATCTCAACGATCCCAGCGTACAACAAAAGGATCCCATCGAGCAGTCAAATGATTCTTCTCATGAGCCAATCCCTATTGCTAGCGATGGTGAAGGAGATCAACCGCCGGAGGTAATTTAGAGTTCAGGGGTTTCCTCTTGGACATCCTCAAAACTACGTCCGAGCAGAACTCGAACAACATAGATGAAAGGATATCCTAGAGATTGGGAGTGATGTTTGCTGGTTCGTCTTAGAGGCCACTACCCCTGCGAAGATCGATGCCCACGAATAACTCGACAACATCAGTTCCCATTCGTAGGCTCAACCTAGATGCTGCCCCTGGAGGGTCAGCAACGATCAACAATCAAGACCTTCAGAGAACCCCTGTCATTCAGGATCTCATAAAGGAGATGAAGGCCATCCGTGATTGACTCGGTAACGTGTCGGGTGCTCCACCCCAAGTTACCACGGTAGATGAGCAAAAGTTCTACAAACATGCTTACAAGGCAAGCGCCACTCTGCATACCAAAGTACTTCCACCTACCAGATAACTTGTAGTATAACGAAGCGACTGATCCAGACGAGCACATCGCTGCTTACTATACGCCTATGAAGAGTAACGAGATTACTGAAGAAGAAATCCAGTCTGCTCTGTTGAAAAGATTTGGCTCAACCCTGACCAAAGGAGCCCTTTCTTGGTACACTTAGCTACCAATAGGATCCATCGAATCGTTCGTTCACTCAGATGCAAGACCTGTTCAAAAAAGCGCATTCTGGTGCCTGCAAGTGGGAGAAACGTATGGAAGACATCTTCCAGATAAGACAACGTGATAACAAGCCGCTGAAGGATTACCTTGATAGATTTCAGAAGGAACGTATGGAGCTCCCTCCAATCCCTGATAACATCGCGGTGGTAGCCTTCGGCAAAAATTTGTATTTAAAGGGATCCTTAGCTACTCGAGAATTGCAGTGGAGCTTAACTTAACACCAGTGTCCACATGGAGTGCACTATAATGCTACTCCCTCCGTCCCAATTTGTTTGTCGTAGTTTGACTTGACACAAAGTTTAATAAAGTAAGGAAGACTTTTGAAACTTGTGGTCTAAAATAAGCCATGAATATTTGTGTGGCTATAAATGAGTCAAAAAGTAACTTTAGAGTTGAATTATTTCCAAATTTAGAAATACGACAATCTTTTTCGGACGGACAAATAAAAAAAGTATGACAAACAAAATGGGAACGATACTCTTCTAGAAGGCTAGGGGGATGACGGAAGAGTGAATCCAAAGGTTCAAAATCAAACGGGTGTCGGGCGGCAGAATAATTCTCGAGCATCCGGATCCCAGGAGAAGTGGATTGAACCTCGGAATATCAGAGACTTTGGTCTTCGTGTCAATGCTATGAACCCAGTCACTAATCACTTTAGTAAACTAGGCCTCAGGGTCCGATGGCCACCTAACGTGAAAGGATCTACAGGAAGAAACACAACACCCTATTGCGATTTTCATCGCAGCGGGGTCCATGCAACGGCTGATTGAAAAGCCTTGATGATCGAGATTGAACACTTACTAAAGGAAGGACGTCTCAAAGAGCTGCTGGAAGAGGGGCCCCGCTATTTTAAAGGTTCAGAGTCCGAGAACCTAAAAGCCATTAACGCGATCTTCGTGGACGAACGGTCGGACACGGCCCGAGGGACTGCAACGAACAGGATAACATGCGGGTCCATCCAATTCGACCTGGAGGAGCAAGCAGACCAATAAGGAGACCTCGTTGTACCCGTGGAAGTATCCGGTGTACATATCTTGCGGGCTCTTATCGACCCGCAGAGCAGTGCTAATATTATCCGGGGAAAGGTGTTACAAAAATTCAGCCATTGTCCTCAAGTATCCTTGAGTACTCGAAGCATAATGGGTTTCAACGGAATCCGAGAAGCATCCGCTGGAGAACTAGCTCTACTGGTTCATATCCCGGAGTGACGAGCACAACCATTTTCCAGTTGATGGATTGCCATCTCCCGTATGATGTAATCCAGGGACGGCCATGGATACACAACATCAGGGGAATGCCCTCAAAACTTCATCAGGTCTTCAAGTACCCGACCCTGCACGGGGTCGCCGACCTACGAGGTGAGCGGCCTCTCCCAAAGGAATGTCGCCTTACTTCAGATGGAATTACATCTGCCGAGTTAAAAATTATTGAGGCCATAGAGCTAGAGGTTAGAGAGGAACTCAGCGATCTGCGGGATTGGTTTGCGGCAATAGATCAACTAGTCCCGAAAGTAACTGAATTGGTATGTCGTTTCTTTGAGGCGCTGCGGAAGCAAGGTGGACCCCTGCGGCTGATAAAATATTATTTGACGATAGCTCGGACGAACATTCAACTCCTATAGATTCTAGTGATAACCGAGCCAGAGACATAAGCACCTACTGTTATACGTTTCAATATCTGAGATAGCTTAGAATGCGGTCCTGGTATGAGAAAAGAACGGCGAATAGTTTCCCGTGAAGTACGCCAGCAGGATGCCGCAACTCATAGACACATTTTTGCCCTTGCCGCACCAGTTCATAGCAACCTTGGTAATGGCCATATGAGAGTTGCGCTCATACTTTCAGGAACACTCGGTCAGTTAGTCTCCTCGACACCACTGCAAGCCATTTTGTCTAAACCCAGATTATCGAAAGCTATGACAAAGTGGGCTGAAGAATTGGGAGAGTACGATGTCACCTATCAACCCCGTACAAATATCAAATCGCAGGCGTTAGAAGGTATTACCTCCAATTTTGCAGAAGAACTAGAACGGAAAGCTGAAGAGTCACTCAGGAATGAAGCAGTGATTGAGTACGGCCGTTGGGAGATTCGCATGGGGATGAATCCCAGCAGGGAGGAGATCGATATATAGATCAGAACGCCGTCCGGAATGGTCTACCATTAGGCCACAAAAGCTGATGACAACGATGCAGAGTGTGAAACACACTGGGGGCTTAAGAGATCAGCATGTACAATAAATCTCAGCTGATGGGTAATCAACTAAGGGAAATCTTCGTAGGTGAGGACATCTGCGACCCAGATCGAAAGATGAAAATCAAGGAAACCCTGAAAAATTTTCATATGTGGGAATCATCCACCGAGAAGTGATCTCAGGAGATGCTGAAGCTTTCGAGGATTCGTACTACTGGCAGATGATAGTTGAGCTAACCCCCGCAAGCCTGATGAACCTTGAAGTTCCAGATGCAGGATCTTTCGCAGGGCAGCGTGATGCACTGGTCAACTATCTAAGTAAAGGAGATCTTCCTGAAGACAAGTTAGAAAGTATTTACTTGCGGAAATGGGCAGTTCACTATTGCTTGATCAGCGAGCAGCTGTACCACAGGGTCGTCAACAACCCGGGAGATGATTTTCAAGGCTCAGCACCCTTAAACAGTGAAGCCCAACCGAATGACCCGAATCTTTCAAGGATCAAACATGAATTACTTTTGTTTGATAAAATATTTACTTTGTTTTTGTTATTTCCTTTTGGTTATGATATTTATCAGACATGCTACGGGTTTTCACCCACAACATCACAGGCCCCGTGCCTCTTTTATCTATAAAACTACTATCTTAGTTAGTTAATTTTACTCATTTATTTAAATCCATCTACGATCCAACTATTCATAGCCCCGACCAGACCTAAGTTGAAGTAATACACTCACTTTTGCTACAAAAAGTAGAGTACACTACTCGCTTAGAGTTAGTCCACATCTAACTCAGCCACCAGACATTAATCGAGCGTTGATCTCGTTAAATCAACAACTTCACCTACACGCCGATGGGGACTAGTGCTAGAAAGTCTTAAATACTCGAGTAACTAAGCGAAGATGTTTTGTCTCACAATGCAAAAGGACCGTTTCCATACGGGCTAAAGTCATCCCATTATGGGCGTAATTACCCATCTGCTACGGATGCAACCTAGCCGCCGTCTATCGATACACAATGGATGTAATTATTCAAGGTAGTCACACTGACAAACGTTCTTAAATGACTAGAACAGTCAGGACGATCGGAAGCCATCTAATATCTAGGTGCACATACTGTTTGGTTACACATCACGAAACGCGTAATAATACAAGTACGTATGAAATACTGGTGAACATTCATTTCATTAACAACAAATAGCCCATAGGGTCATAATATACATTTAGTTCTCTCTGAATACAACATTTGTTTATAACAATTATTAAAAAAAAAGGAAATGGAAGACTAAAAACAAAGAGCTCCTCAGGATTAACATGGCTGAAAATCCTTCATCTGGATCGTAGCTATACGCCATAAACTGTCCAGAGTTCTTCTTTTCTTCTGATAGCCCGAGATACGTCGGCTCGAGCATTCTTTTAAGGTATATGGCTGCTGGTGCAATAAAAGCCTGTCTGCTTGATCAAAGCAAAGGACCCCGAAAGCACCTGAGTACAGGCCTGACCTTCCCTTATCTCGTCTACTAAACTCGAAGAGAAACGAGAAGATTAGCAGCAAAGCCTGACCATCTGCTTCAACCTCAACTGGCCGAACCGGAGTGCAACAGCCCCCCAAATCTTCAAGTGTAAACAGGAGTTCGCCGAGAGCAGAAAAGCTTGAGTTGGGAACCTACCATAGGGGAACCTCTTCCATAGGGTATCCCACAGCCAACGGCCAATGGAGCGTTACAATAGCGGTATAGCTGAAGCAGATAACCAAGGTGAAAACCATGAACTACGAAGGACTCCAAAGATCACATGGCACCTAAGTCACCTGTTGCTGTGAAGCTATATCCTCTTGCATGCCATGAGATAGAGCCAAGTAGTGGATCACCAGCCCGGAGCCATTGAAGGAGTGGCCTGGACGCACCAGGTATCCTGGTGGAAAAGCTGCACAGAAGCTGAAAGGGCTAAGCGTCCTGACCCCGCATGACAAAAAGAATATCACAGCAACCGCTATGTTAGAAGATGAGCGCACCGTAATCAGCGCACATGAAACAATAAAAACATCCTAAGGACATCATTGAAATCCCGATCAAACTTCTAGACTCGGGGAACTTCATTCATTCCTTTATGGATGAAGAGAAAAGAGAAGATAACTGCAGATGAGTTTTCTCCTTCATGCACCATCCATTTGGAACAAAGAAGATTTTATGAGAATATCAAACTAGGATCAAACACAAATATTTTTAAAGAAAACCTCTCACTATCATAAGAAATTGCTGAAGAAGTGAATTATTTTCTGAAGAAGAGTTGTGATTTTTCCACTGTCATGAAGTCACTATTTATAGGCAGAAAGGGGTAAGGATAAGGCACGAAACGGTCACGCGTCATTATTGCTAGAGACATGAAATGATTTGGAGCAGTTAATGGCGGTTCATGAAGGTGCATGGAATTGACATCAACCAATAAGAAGGAAGCACGCAAAGTTCTCGAAGAGTTCAATATTATTCTTGATCAAAGAGACTATGGGTCTCAAGGAGTTAGTGAGATATCTTTTCACATCCCCGCTGTTTTCACTTCCTGACTGCTCGCATCAGCACTCAGCAAGTGGGGGGACTGACTACGTAGGCAAAAATACGCCACCTATTATTACGGGGATACGAGTCAGCTGGCGAGACTAAACTTATCCTACAAGTAACCGGGCACTGAGGATATACGCCCGCTCCTAGAGCCAACAACCGATAAGGCTGTTTGGTCATAGGGCGCAGGGCACACATCCCGTCGCCTAGGGTTTACAGTATCCTAGTTAGGATTTAGTATACCACCTCCTTGAGTTGTAGGCTCATGGCCTTATTAGTACTTGTATTTTACCTTATTTAGGACTGGTATCACTGCTATAAATACCTCTCCTTACATTGTATTGTACAGAGAACATGATTCGCCATCAACTTTGGCTACTCTCAAAGAATAAGGTTTACTTTGTTACTCCATTATTTCTTGCTTATTTATCTGTCTTTATTTCCATCATATTTACTTACTTTTCCATCGTAATTTACTGTATTGCTTGTGACCTCATTCATAATTAATTATTTAACCTAGACGTACAAATTTAGGCATAATCATTGCTAGCTCTGTATTAGATAAAAACTGACGTCATCTAAAAAGGTGACACGTGTCCGCCACGGGGCACGGCAGAGATTTCACCGGACAGATATCTAGCGGACAGATAACTAGCCAGGCGGTTACCACGAGCAGATCCAGAGCAGCAATGTAACGCCTCCCAGGTCAACACGATCTGAATGAGCAATTATTAACCTGATCATGTGCGATTACTTAATGAATGGTCATAAAGGCAGTAATTACACAACCCAGCGGTTACATATCCAATGGCTACGTGCCCAGCGGTTACGAACTCAATGGATCTATCAGACCTATAAATAGCATTCGTCCTAAATCATTGTAACACACTTTACATTCTCTATATACAACATCAATAAGAATACTCTCTCTCTCACTATTGCTCAAGTACTGTTTCTTTACTTACATCCGCTGGATACTTCGCTCTCTAGTCTTCAAGTACAACGAGGAACTCTCACCGAGATCAAACGGTCCAATACGGTTACCTCTATCCATTCTTATTAACGCTTTAACCTTATTCATTTCCGGTTATATCTTGTTTCTATATTATTAATTATCATTATTGGAAATCACGATTATATTGATAGTCTAGCAACTAACGCAATTCCTCATAGAAACTTTTAATCTAAACTATTGATCGTGACTCCGCAAATACAAATTTAATTGTTAATTGGCCTAAAATCGGATCTAGGTTAAACAATTTAGCGACCACAGTGGGAGCCGGTCAATAGGCTTTATAAGTTAATAGTTTATCTTTTCCGGCATTACATTCCTTTTTGTCGATCTTTTTGTTTCACAACTAACATGGCAGAAAGTGGTTCACAACGAACTATCATCGACGGAAGTCAGGTACGTACCTCTTCATCAAGTCCCAATTATTCTCCCGATTATTCGTCCGACGGGCAGGAACAATCTTCCCAAGGACCGGTCAGGCAGCGAAATAGGCATAGGCACTCTCAGAGCGCCGCTCCGCCTAGGAGAAGACACCACATGAGTCTCTCCCCTGGCCAAGGGAACCTCCAGGAAACACTCTATGCATTTATGCAGGAACAAGCGGAGGTCAATAGGGGGATAAATGAGGCGATCAACTCTCTCCGAGGGCAAGCCCCTCCAGCCGCAAGAGTTGATGCTGCAGCACCAGGTCGAGATGCTCCTTCCTCGCATACTTTCAAGGCAAGGTGGGGAGCGAAACAACAGAGGAACCGTAGATCCAATGACCCAAGTCAACCAAAATCGAAATGGAGGATCCATGGCATCCACCGAAATGAGCATCGTCGTGGAGGCCCTTACCAAGCAGTTCAAGGAAATCCAGGAGGCGCTCCAGAAGTCTCTCCACCAGAGGATTGATCAGATACCGGGCGCCCCACCCACACTATAGAAAGTTGATGTCCAACGATACTCCCAGCGGCCTTGGAAGAAAGAAGCAGCCCCAAAGGCGATACCCAAGACATTCAAGATGCCAAACATTCCGAGATATCGTGGGATATCTGATCCCAATGATCATCTCATGATGTTCAGCAACTTTATAAAAGCTAGCGATCTCACCGATGAGGAGATCGAATCTGTACAATTGAAGAAGTTTGTTGCTCCCAAACGCACACGCAAGTATACGCGGTCGACAAGTAATAAAGTGATAAGAAGAGTATCGTTCCCGCGAGGACTATTCAGACTGAATTCTAGCAAACAATTTATATAAACTATTCAGGGATCTTTTCCAATAGTGAGGATTTTATTTAACTAAAGAACAGTAATTAAATGGTAGAAGTGAATTCAAACAATGGAGCAAGATTTGGTTGTTATCAGTAATAAGGAGACGGTCCAGGGTCAGAGTTACGAACAATCCAGTTGAGTTTTCCAATTGATTCTACTTCTTAAATCCCGGGTTACTAACTAACAGATTAAATGTACCTGTGAAAACCTTTCAGTTCTTCACGGTCTATGCAGGCTACTCCAATCCCTATATGTCTATGGGTTGAATCACGTGCACGCATTAACGAATTCTGTAATTAGTTAAACTAGGCGAGCAAGTATATGTCTATCCTACTCACAAATTGGTTCCCCGATGCCCGGGTTCACAAACTAGTCCTACTCTTTCTTATTACGTAATTAAATTCCCTCTTTCGAGTTCAATCTAAAAACCATAGATAATGCGTAATAATTGGGCCCTGACAATTACACAAGTGAAATCAAGAAAGAATAGGTAACCCGTAATGTGATTCAATTAATGGGAATCAATCTTCAGACATCAACTTTCATGAAATACTCTAACCCTAGAACGATAGGTTTAGCTACGCATACTCATAATAACAACACAAGGAATTGATGTAATAATGAAATAATGATAAAATAGATTAATGGAAGGAAGAAAAACCCTTGTTCAAGATGTTATGAGCTCTCCAATTTGCTCCAAGGTCTGAACTCCTTTCAAAAACTAAGTAAAAGACTATTTATAGGGTTTACAAACACCTAGTAATAAGTTAGACCCAATCCTAGACGAAATAGGAAGTGCAAACCGCACACGGGGCGCTATAACGGGCGCCCCACGCCTCGGAACACGTGCAAACAACCAGAACACGCCAAAGATTGCACGCTTTGGCCATGCGCTGCGTGGGAAACCGCGCCCACCAGGCTGGCGCGTTGCCTGGCGCGGCGCGCCACCTGTGGCGCCCAGCCATTTTTCTGTTCCGTTTGCTCCTTTGCTCGCTCGTGTCGTGCCTTCGTGTGCTCGATCCAATCCTCAATCAAAATCCAATCTTTTCTTGTTCAATCATGCTCTTAAAAGCTCCAATTGCACTGCATAACAACCTACATACACACGACATAAAATTAGTGCAAAACCACATTCATAAACTATAAAACGAGCGAATAAAGTATCCAAACGTAAGGAAATATTAAGGAAATATAGGCATAAAATGCCAAACATCACCACCCCACACTTGAACCATTGCTCGTCCTCGAGCAAGCACAAATAACTTCCCAACCTAGGTAAAACAGGTCTGCCTATGACTATGGTTGATACCGACCATTGAACCAATGCACACATGACTACTATGGATCCACAACATGCCAACAATTTACCAAAACCAAAAATATGAGAACAACCACCCCAAAATGGCTCAAATGCACAAATTCAACTTATTGCAACCATGCTCCCACAAAATCACACCTATCTACTCAACCATGAACCATCAACTTTACCTATTTCATGCAAACCATGTGCCCTCACCAATATGAAGCAAAAGAGTGTCCCCCAAGTATCACACACAACCATGAATATCAAGAATAGAATAGGGACAATAGCATAGAAAGAATTCACTCGCTCTCATGAAAAGCTCACATGTCATACACAATGTACCATAGGCTTGCCCGTAGTGTAGGACTCCACTAATGTAAGCTCACTCTAATCGGGATTAACTAGGACTTTAGAAAGGTCGTAATGTAGGCTAAGGGGCGGGTAAGATACATATGGTAATAGTGACTACCTCCCTAAGCACTTTAATACATCACAATTAATTAAGCACAAATCTCATCAAGCCACCCAAACCAACAACTTCTACACATACACCTTCTCACAAGTAGCATTTTTCTATTAAGCACACACTAGCAAGGAATGAATATCTTTTTCTCTTTTTATTTCTTTTTCCATAATTTTTTCTTTTCTTTCAACTTTGCTATATTTTTTTTTCTTTTTCAAATTCATCCAACCTTGCCAATGCTTTTCACTACTTCACAATTTTTACAATTATTCCCCTTCATTAGTTCCACTCAAAAACCTCCCAATATCCAACCACAACTCCAACATAACAACACAATATCAATTAAAGTGCTTAAGGAGTAAAGGGCTAAAAGAGTCAATTAAGAACAAATGGATAGGCCCGGGGTGTGGGTGCCAATAGAAAGGATCAAAGAAATCACAACAACAATTTTTTCCAAGGTATATATGTAAGGGTAGGCTAACAAAAAGACGGCCTTGTATCATTTCCCAACTAGAGCAAACCTAGGATTTCGCTTTGCACACACACAGGGCAAGTTCTAGACATTAATATGCAACATGGAGTAAACAAGAACATGCCTCACAACACACATTGCACACGATCCACACAAAAAGGTTCCATCAACAACTCTCACTCAAGCATCTAGAATGCAACTTGTGGAAATTTAAGCACTAATGCACAAAGGTCAACAATCAAGTCAAGCAAGCAGATTCAAGCATCTCAAGGGGGTCGTTCCATTTTTTCCTAGGCATGCATCACAATTAAAACCCAAGGACACCACAAATAGCACATGCAATCAATTCAAGTCCACCGGTATCAAACAAATCAAAGGCACCTAGCATTCTACCTCTTTCCTTCGTCTAGGGTCACCTATACTAACTCTTCTAATCCTAATAAAAATAAAACTACCCGGTTCAAAGGTCTCCCCGTGGAAAAGAACCGAGGCCATAAGAAAAACCATGGGGTGGATGACATGTACCACTAATAAAGACTAAAAAGAAAATCTTTTTGGAATTTTTCATTGGTTTTCTAATTTTTTTTTTTTATATATTAAAGCAAGAAACAAATAAAAATAAAGTCAAGTAACAAAAAAAAATCCTACGGTACATGCATCACTAACCTCAAAAATAGATAAAGGGTAGTTCCTCCACCCCACACTTAAACTAAGCACTGTCCTCAGTGCTAAAAATAAGAAAGCGCAAGGTAAAGAAAACTTCCCTGAAGATTCTAGTCCTTGGTGCTAGCATCCTCCAAGCTTCCATATCGTATGAGGTACTCAGACTTCCCTCATCAGGTCATCAACATTAGGCAAGGGTGAGGACACCCCACACTTAGCCTTGACATTACATGAACCTGCAATCCAAGGAAAAACAACAACTACGTGACAAAATAAAATAATACAAGTACAAACTCGGGTTGCCTCCCGAGAAGCGCCTTAGTTAACGTCGTGGCACGACGACACTTTTAGCTCACTTCCAGCCTTTATGTCTTCTCTTCTTACGCCGAACTTTTGCTTTCTTCCCTTCTTTTAGAGAACCCATCTTCAACTTTACATGTGGTTTACTTCCATCTTCTTGTTTGACACATTCAATCATAGAGCACTCTTCCACCTTAGCTATGTGTTCCTTCTCATTATAAACCTTGAAAGTAACCTTTTCTCCATGCGCTCTAACAGTCATCTCACCCAGCTCCATGTCAATAATTGCCTTCGAGGTGACTAAGAATGGTCTCCCCAAAATTATTGGAGCTTCTCGGTCCTCTTCATAATCTAGGACTACAAAATCAGCAGAGAATGTAAACTTACTAACTTTTAGCAACACATCCTCCAACTTACCATCAGGGTGAGTGAGTGATCCATCCACCATCTTAAGAGTAACTGAAGAGGGCTTGATTGCTCCTAGCCCCAACCTTTTGCAAACAGAGAGAGGCATGAGATTTATGCTCGCACCCAAATCACACAAGGCACCAGTGATATTATGCCCTCCAATGGTGCAACGAATAGTAAACCTCCCAGGATCTTGAAGTTTTGGAGGTAGCTTGCTCAAGATTGTGCTACACTCCTCAACTAACTCAACTGTATCTATCTCTTGAGGCTTCTTCTTTTTGACTAAAATTTCTTTTAAGAACTTCACAAAGGATGGCATCAATTCAAACACATTAGTCAAAGGAATATTAACTTGAAATTCTTTCAACATACTCACAAATTTTTTATACTGGGCCAGATCCTTCGATGGTAATAGTCTCTGCGGGAATGGTGGAGGTGGCAGAGGTGCCTCCTTTCTCTCTTCTTTCTTCTTTACCTTCTCCACTTTTTCAACTTTATCTATTTCAGCTCTCTCTTCAGACTGGGCCATCAGCTCTCCACCTTCAATTAAAGTCACCGCAAGACATTGTTCAGGCTCTTTTTTAACAGTGCTTGTTTCTCCCACCAACTGCCCCAACTGGTGCTCCAAGTTCTTTTGAGCATTGGCAAGATCTTGTATGGCTTGTGCATGGGCTGCAGTGTCAGCTATCATTCTCTGCTGGCCTGTCATTATCTGCTTTAGCATATCTTCAACTGAACTGCTAACCTGCTGTGGTGGAGGTGGAAGTGGGTGGTAATTATTCGGGGCTCTCGTATTACCTTGATAATAACCATTACCAAACTGATTTTGACCCTGCAGCCTGTTTTGATTACCCACGTAATAAACTGACTCTGGATTAGAGGAGCAAACCTCTGTAGCATGGTCTTGACCACAAACCTCACAAAAGCTCTGGAGTTGTTGCACTGGAGCCACTGGTTGCTGAGCCTTTTGCAGAGCTAACTTGCTAATTTGATTTGAAATAGCATCCATCCTCGCCCTTAGCTCTGAAACTGCATCTAACTGAAGTACCCCTGCAGGTTTCTGCGTAATAGCTCTACCATCTCCCTGCCAATCAGGATTGCTCTGCGAAAACTTGTCAAGTTAATCATAAATCTGATCAAAATTTAAGGCCAGTACTTGGCCTCCAGCAGCAGCATCAACCACGATCTTAGTGTGTTGGTTCAGCCCCTCAACAAAAGTGTGTGCAACAACCTTATTGGATTGGTTGTGGTGTGGACAATCTCTCAATAGAGCTTTGAATCGCTCCCAGGCTGAATACAAGGATTCTCCTTCTAACTGTCTGAAGGACATAATTTCGCTTCTCAGCCGGGCTGTCTTGGCAGACGGATAAAATTTAGCCAAGAACTTCTTAGCCAAATCCTCCCAAGTAGTGATAGACCCAGACTTTTCAGCCTTTAACCACTTCCTTGCTGCCCCAATCAGTGAAAACGGGAACAACGTCAAGCGAACATAATCAGTAGGAACACCCGCTGGTGTATAAGTATCACTGATCTCCAGAAAGTTCTGAATGTATTGCTGCGGATCCTCATGAAGTAATCCACCATATTGTCCAGTCACATGCAGCAACTGAATCATGCCGGACTTAATCTCAAAGCCCCCGGTGATAGCGGGCTTAACTATGCTCGATGTTACTCCCTCCAGGCTGGGGAGAGCAACATCTCGCACAGCTAAAGCTTGTTCTTCTGCCATTCCTGTAGGTAAAGATCAAGCAGGAGCTAATACATGAAACAGCACAAAACTCAAAACAAAAATTAAACCTGAATAGTAAGTAATAAACTGTTCAAAAAGAAATAAGTCAATTGTTTAGTCCCCGGCAACGGCGCCAAAAACTTGTTGCTCCCAAACGCACACGCAAGTATACGCGGTCGACAAGTAATAAAGTGATAAGAAGAGTATCGTTCCCGCGAGGACTATTCAGACTGAATTCTAGAAAACAATTTATATAAACTATTCAGGGATCTTTTCCAATAGTGAGGATTTTATTTAACTAAAGAACAGTAATTAAATGGTAGAAGTGAATTCAAACAATGGAGCAAGATTTGGTTGTTATCAGTAATAAGGAGACGGTCCAGGGTCAGAGTTACGAACAATCCAGTTGAGTTTTCCAATTAATTCCACTTCTTAAATCCCGGGTTACTAACTAACAGATTAAATGTACCCGTGAAAACCTTTCAGTTCTTCACGGTCTATGCAGGCTACTCCAATCCCTATATGTCTATGGGTTGAATCACGTGCACGCATTAACGAATTCTGTAATTAGTTAAACTAGGCGAGCAAGTATATGTCTATCCTACTCACAAATTGGTTCTCCGATGCCCGGGTTCACAAACTAGTCCTACTCTTTCTTATTACGTAATTAAATTCCCTCTTTCGAGTTCAATCTAAAAACCATAGATAATGCGTAATAATTGGGCCCTGACAATTACACAAGTGAAATCAAGAAAGAATAAGTAACCCGTAATGTGATTCAATTAATGGGAATCAATCTTCAAATATCAACTTTCATGAAATACTCTAACCCTAGAACGATAGGTTTAGCTACGCATACTCATAATAACAACACAAGGAATTGATGTAATAATGAAATAATGATAAAATAGATTAATGGAAGGAAGAAAAACCCTTGTTCAAGATGTTATGAGCTCTCCAATTTGCTCCAAGGTCTGAGCTCCTTTCAAAAACTAAGTAAAAGACTATTTATAGGGTTTACAAACACCTAGTAATAAGTTAGACCTAATCCTAGACGAAATAGGAAGTGCAAAACCGCACACGGGGCGCTATAACGGGCGCCCCGCGCCTCGGAACACGTGCAGACAACCAGAACACGCCAAAGATTGCACGCTTTGGCCATGCGCCGCGTGGGAAACCGCGCCCACCAGGCTGGCGCGTTGCCTGGCGCGGCGCGCCACCTGTGGCGCCCAGCCATTTATCTGTTCCGTTTGCTCCTTTGCTCGCTCGTGTCGTGCCTTCGTGTGCTCGATCCAATCCTCAATCAAAATCCAATCTTTTCTTGTTCAATCATGCTCTTAAAAGCTCCAATTGCACTGCATAACAACCTACATACACACGACATAAAATTAGTGCAAAACCACATTCATAAACTATAAAACGAGCGAATAAAGTATCCAAACGTAAGGAAATATTAAGGAAATATAGGCATAAAATGCCAAACATCAAAGTTCGTGGAGACTTTAGCGGACGGAGCTCTACGATGGTACTCAATGTTGCCACCAAACTCCATTGGGTCCTTCGCAGAGATGGCTGAGCTGTTCGTGAAGGCACACATAGGCGCTCAGAAGATGGAGACTCGCATAGAAGATATCTTCGAGATCAAGCAGAGGCCCGACGAATCCCTCCGTAAATATGTGGATCGCTTCCAACGGGAACATATGATGTTACCCAAAGTACCAGACAGATGGGCAGCGATCGCATTCACCAACAGTTTGGATATCAGGAGCTCAAAGGCTACGCGCAGGCTATACAAATCCCTTCGCGAATTCCCAGCAGCCAATTGGTCGGATGTCTACAATCGCTACAACTCAAAGGTACGTATTGATGAAGATAAATTGATTAGAACAGGTACTCGAGGAAGGACTCAGTCGCGCAGCGGTGGCTCTGGCGGAAAGACGGAGTCAGAAAGGTCAGATGTATGTTACGAGCCGTACCCTGACCAGTCACGCAACAACTCCAAAGGACGCAGCCGCAACAATAGAGGGCTATCCCAAAGAGATGATTCAGAATCAAGCCTCCGTGGAGCCCCAAGCCTGCCAAGCTTCAACGTGGAAATGTCTGAAGTAGTGGCAACACTCAAAGATATGGGAGAGAAGGTTAAATGGCCGAAGGACATGAAAACCGACCCAAGCAAGCGAAACCAGGACCTATGGTGCGAATTTCATCGCGACCACGGTCACACCACCAAAGACTGAAAGGCCCTAAGGTATGAAGTTGCTCATTTATTGAAACAGGGGTTCTTGAAGGAGTTCTTGACCAAGAAAGGAAACCAAACTCACCCGAAGGCTTAGCAGAACAAATCTGGCCCTCCACGAGCATCCTCCCTGAAGAGGACAGTCAATGTTATCTCGGGTGGGATCGAAGTGGATTCCGTCGTTTTTACGGCGAAAAAGTACGCAAAGGTCTCCATCACAAAGACCAAGCGTCCACGGCCAGAGGAGATGATAGCATTTGAAGATTCAGACACAGATGGTTTGCAGTTCCCAAACGCCGATGCGTTAGTCATAACGTTACGCATGGCGGAATTCGACGTCAAGAGGGTGCTCATCGATGCGGGTAGCTCTGCGAACATTATTCAATCACGAGTTGTAAGAGAGATGCAGCTGTCGGAGAAGATCGTGCCGATATCTCGAGTTCTCTCCGGTTTTAACAACTCGAGTGAGAAGACCCATAGCGCGATTACTCTTACAAATCTTGCTGAAGGGGCAGTGAAGGAGACGACATTTCATGTTGTCGATGCGGACCTAGCTTACAACATCATTCTGGGGAGACCCTGGATCCATGATATGCAAGCTGTTCCTTCCACTTATCATCAGGTGTTGAAGTTCCAATCTGAATGGGGAATACGTGAGGTCCGAGGAGAGCAACACTCTGCTCGAGATTGCTATTCGGTGGCCCTCAAGCTACCCCAAGAAAGCAAATAGCAACTACAGCAACCGGGATCAGACATGCCACACGAAAAAGCAAAGGACGAGGTCCCGGAATTCATCATAAAGCTAGATGCACGGGAAAGTCACATGCCGACCGTAGAAGCTTTGGAGCCCGAAGAGATGTTCGCAGACAAGCCGGAGCAGAAAGTCTACTTAGGGACCGAGTTGAGCGAACGCTTACGAGGAGATATCCTCCAGTTCCTCAAGGAGCGGCACACAACGTTTGCCTGGTCTCATGCAGATATGACAGGTATTTCTCCAGATATTATCTCTCACAGGTTGAACGTCGACCTGTACCACCGCCCGGTAAAACAGAAGAAGCGCCAGCAAGGAGCTTTTCGGAATCAGGTCATCAACGATGAGGTCGATCGGCTGTTGAAGATTGGATCTGTACGTGAAGTCAAATACCCAGACTGGCTAGCCAACGTGGTCGTTGTGCCCAAGAAAAACGGCAAATGGCGAGTCTGCATTGACTTCACAGATCTGAACAAAGCCTGTCCAAAGGATTCATATCCTCTTCCCAGGATAGATCAGCTAATTGACGTAACAGCCGGGCACGAGGTGCTCACGTTCCTCGACGCATATTCTAGTTACAACCAAATATTGATGGACCCCAATGATCAGGAGAAAACAGCGTTCATAACCTGCAAAGATACGCATTGTCATAAAGTTATGCCATTTGGGTTGAAAAATGCAGTTGCAACATATCAGCGCTTAGTCAATCGAATGTTTCATGACCATATCGGTAAGACTATGGAAGTGTACATCGATGACATGCTGGTCAAATCCAAACGAGCAGAGGATCATCTAGCTCACTTAAAAAAAGCTTTCCGAATACTTGATCAGTACAACATGAAACTGAACCCGGAGAAATATGCATTTGGAGTCGGGTCAGGAAAATTCCTGGGCTTCATCGTTTCTCAGCGCGGAATTGAAGTCAATCCTGCTCAGATCAAAGCTATCGAGTCAATTCCAGACGTACTCCATAACCGGAAAGACGTGATGAAATTAACCGGAAGAGCGGCAGCCCTGCGAAGGTTCATATCCCATTCGTCAGACCGATGCAAAAGTTTCTTAGATTTCTTGAAGCAGAACAAGGATTTTGATTGGACTCCCGAATTCCAACAAGCACTGAAGGATCGCAAAAAGTACCTGTCCAACCCACCACTGCTCTCTACACCTCAACACAGGGAGGAGTTGTTGATTTATCTGGCAGTTTCAGAATCCTCGATAAGCGCAGTACTGGTTAAGGTAAACAACTTCATATCTACTACATTAGCAAAGCTCTAATTAATGCAGAAACACGCTATCAACCCTTGGAGAAGTTGGCTTTAGCGCTAGTAACTACTGCCAGTAACCTACGCCCTTATTTCCAAAGTCATTCGATAGTTGTAGTTACAACCTTTCCTTTGCGCAATGTCTTGCATAAACCCGAATTTTCGGGAAGGTTAGTAAAATGGACTATAGAATTAAGTGAATTTGATGTCACCTATCAACATAGGGTAGCAATAAAATCACAAGCCCTAGTAGACTTCGTGGCAGATTTTAGTGCTAATATATATCCTGAGGCAGAAAAGGATGTCGTTCTATATGCTGGGCAGGCTCCTGGCGCATGGACCCTATACACTGATGGCTCCTCGAGCGTCAAAGGGTCCGGTCTTGGACTGGTTCTCATCGCCCCATCCGGAGAGACCGTCAGGCAGGCCATCAAGTGCCCATTTATTATTAATAATGAGGCCGAATATGAGGCCGTTATTGCAAGATTGGAGTTACCCCGAAGCTATGGAGCAAACATCATCAAGCTTAAGAGTGATTCTCAATTGGTGGTCAACCAGGTGACCGGAGGCTTTATTGCACGAGAGTCCAGAATGCAAGTATATCTTGCCCGTGTGAAACAACTCCTGGCCCAGTTTGACGAATGGGAGGCGTTTCAAAATCCACGGGAAAAGAACCATGAAGCCGATGCTCTTGCGAACCTAGGGTCGGTGGCAGAAATGGGAGCGGCCAGCGCTTCAGCTGTCGTTCAACTCCTCTACACGACTATAGATCGGGAAAAGGTCGAAGTCAACACCATCAACGCAACTTGGGACTGGCAGAATGAAATCACGAACTATATTCTTCATGGGACTCTGCCCGTTGACACGAAAGCCACTCACAAACTCAGAATAAAAGCTGTTCGGTATACAATCATCAACGCCGATCTCTACCGCGAGATGTTTGCAGGGCCTCTCATAAAATGCCTCGGTCCAAAACAATTCAGCTACGTGATGAGGGAGGTCCACGAAGGCTGTTGTGGCAATCATTCCGGGGACAAGGCACTAGCCCACAAATTGATTCGTGCAGGATACTATTGGGATAAGATGGAGAAGGATACGAATGAGTTTGTCAAAAAATGCGACAAGTGTCAGAGGTTCGCACATCTTCTTCATCAACCGGCAGAACCGCTCCACTCAATAATCTCCCCGTGGCCATTCATGAAATGGGGAATGGACATAGTTAGTCCCCTTCCCGCGGCACCAAGAGGAATGCGCTTCTTGTTGATCATCACCGATTACTTCACCAAATGGGTCGAAGCGGCAGCATACGCAAAGATACGGCAAACAGAAGTTATTGACTTCCTTTGGCGTTTTGTCGTGTGTCGCTTTGGAGCACCTAAGGAAATAGTCATGGACAATGGCCCGCAATTTATCGGCCAGAAAGTGACTAGGTTCCTCGACGACCTGCACATCAAGAGGATTACTTCTTCTCCATACCATCCGGTTGCCAACGGACAAGCAGAATCCACTAACAAAATAATCGTCGAATCTCTCAAGAAGCGCCTCGAACAGGCTAAGGGATGTTGGGTAGAGGAGCTACCTGGAGTACTATGGGCTTATCGTACGACGATAAAGATGAGTACTGGAGAGATACCCTACTCATTAGTGTACGGAGCAGATGCACTAATCCCAGTCGAAATCGGAGAGCCCAGCCTACGGTATGCACATGCTATCGAAGAGTCCAACTCAATCAATCTTTCTGAAGAGCTGGATTTCCTCGAAGAGCGAAGGGAACTAGCCCTCATACGAGTAGTCGCCCAGAAAGAACGAACTGAACAATATTACAATCGGGGACTGCGCGTACGAAGTTTCTAGGTCGGAGATTTTGTACTGAGGAAGGTGTCAGAGAACACACAGGAAGCGAATGCAGGGAAGCTAGGCCCTAGTTGGGAAGGCCCTTACAAAGTAATCGCTTCAGTCGGCAAGGGATCTTATCGCTTAGCACGACCAGATGGTTCAATTGTCCCAAACAATTGGAACGTGATTCACCTCAAGAGGTATCACTTCCGAGTGGTACAACGGTCAGTTATTTTCTTCCTACCTTTTACTTTTGTGACAATTCTTACTTTTATTATACTTCTTCTAAATGGTACTAACGGCCTGAACAAGGTCAGATCCGTTTAGCTCAACTGGTAGAGCTCGAAATTCTTCAACTTCGCGGCTGTGGGTTCGAATCCCACAACGGACACACTCTTCATTTGGTTGTATGTGTTCTTTTATCTACGAATTGCCTTAACTCTTTTTATATTATCACTTCCCGTGTTCCAACATAAAAACAAGGAGGGTGGTGAGAGGCCCCTGTAGGCCAGATAAGACCTTTATAAAGGCAAAAGACCTTGTGAAAAGGTGGGCAAAAGACCTTGTGAAAAGGCGAGTTTTTCAAAAACTTTTTATGTGACATGCTTCCACTAAAATAAGAGAATTCGTTCGCAAGGCCAGCGACTCGGCCAGAATTAAGCTACAAATTCCTGCGATAGCTTTCGACTATCAAGGCGATAAGCAAAGTTGTTCGCAAAGGCCAATGATTCGGCAAAAAATCTATCGACCACGACTCGATCAGAATAAAAATATCTGCGCAGATTACTCACAACTTATGACCTCTTCCTTGGGAAAGGCTAAGTTAAAATATTCGGACAGATTTTTGGAGACCAGAACTTAACAAAGTTCAAACTTCAAAAAGCTCCTAAACATAAGGCACGAAGGCCACAATACATACAAATGAAAGATAAAAAATTCAGGCTAAATATAGTCATTGAATTAAAAAAGATCTAAAGTTATATACATAATCCTGACAAAATGATAAAGTGCCAAAAACGGCTGACAGAAATTTTGCAGAGTGATCAAAGGCCAAATGGAACCGGCCGAACAAGGATCAGAGAGTCCCTAAGAGACCTCTATCCACAACCAACTAGTCCGGCTCTCGCCAGATATACAAACATACAACCTAATCAAATTTTGGGGGCATCAGTTTTTGGGGCTACGATCAGAACTCGACGCACCAGCTCCGTCGATTCTGTCATCGTCACCCGATTTCTCGCCGTCATCCTCATCTCCATCTTCGTCTGCCTCAGACTTCTCGGGAGAAAGATTCAGCACCTGTCTCACCCCGCGAACAACACTCTTTGTTTTCAGCAGCATCTCCTCAACGTTGATTTGCCTAGTCTGGACTTGCTCAAGCAACGTACGCTTAGCCTCGAGCACAGCAAGCTTCGCCTTGATTTCAGATTGATCACGCAGGTTTGCGAAGTCCTTAGATAATGCACTTGGAACACTCAACAACTGGGCAACCTGGTCCTTAGCAGCTTGAAGCTCAGCTCTGGCTTTAGCGGACTCTTCATTAGCCCTTTGCAAGTCCATCTCAAGAGATCCACGCTCATCGAGCGATCTGTTCAGCGAAGCTTTGCATTCCTCAAGCAGAATCTCCAGACCCTGGACAGATTGTGCGAACCCTTCTTTCTCTTCAGAAAGAAGGTCCTTCTCCTTGGTGAGATCGTTAATCTGTTCAATTCGCTCGTTATTAATTTCAGTTAATCTTTTAACTTCACCCCAAAGGAGACCACACTGCTCTGCCAGGACCTTATTCTCCTTCAGAGCATCCAGCAGCTCTTTCTTCACTTCGAGTACTTGATCGACGTTGTTGATCCTGGAGCGGAACATCAGCTCAGCAGACATCATACTTGACCGAAGAAACAAAAAAAAAAAGAAAAAAGAAGCAAAGTTAGAAGTATGAAGTCAAAATAGTTCCGAAACAAACGGTATTAAGGAAAACACTCACCCGGGCAGAATCGGCGGCAATTGCAAAAGCCAATTCCTCATCACTCATTTCCCTCATTGTCCACTTTTTTCGGGGACCAATGAGTGATGAAACCGCCTTGGCCAAACTGCCCGGCCTGGATATAAAGTTGACGTCAAGGGCTAGCTTCATGGTACACTTCCTCTCGCAGTACTTGGGTTCCCAAGCCTGTTCAAAGGGGTAGTTCGGACCAAACTTGTAGCGCATACCCCGAATGTCCTTTAATCCAGTCTGACCATTGATGACTGACCGCCAGATAAGCCTTGTTGTTGACATGTCAGAATCACCCTCCACTCCAGGGTCTCTCGTGTCACACTCGTGTAGGTTAACAGGCGTCGCCCCCTCAGTGACAACATTTTCCAGGTCCTCGAAACAAAAAACACGAGGACCTCGGCCACCCTCTTGGGGAACCTCTTCTCTTATCTCCTCCTCTTTATCTTCTTTTTCTTCTTCTTCACCCACTTTCCTTTTACCTTTGTCAACACGGGTAGGAGCTGCCTTCACCCCATCATCAACTCGGAGACTCCTCTCCGGAGTACGAGTAGCCTTTTCCTCAACTTTCCTCTTATCGCTCCGATGATAAGGTTTTCGCACAAGGGGTTCATTAGTTTCAGTCTCAGTATCTGAAACATCAATCACCACCTTGTCTAAACCCTCTCCCCGTGCAGACTCGGGGACTTCGGCAGTGGTCTTGGCACCCTCTCTTGCAGACTCTGGTACATTGGCTTTGGGCGAGGACTCACCTCCAGCAGCTGAGGTTTGCCCGGCAGTTACGGAAGTCTTACGAGCAGACTTCTTCCGTGCTCTACCCTCACCTTGGCCCTTCTTCTTCCTCTTTAAGGAACCAAGGCCACTGGATAGAAGCTCCTCACCACCTTCCCTGCTGCGCAGTGCCTCCGCCAAAGCCAGTATAGATGCGACTTCAGCATCGGGATTAACAACAGACCCAGAAGGCACGGCCCGAGGAGGAGGGGCAGGGAAAAAATCCCCCTGGGTACCCAGACTTGGAAAAGGCAGAACGGTCAGACATATCGAAACTACAAAGGAACGAAATGGCTAGAACAACAGAAAATTCTCACCGTGAGTCTTCACGGTCAGACCCTTCTGCGCAGAAAAGTACGCCCATTCTCTCTTCTCAAGGGAGAACTCCTTCAAGATCGCCACAACCCATGCACTCATCGACTGATATGAGCTCATCGTAGGGTCGCTTGCCGGCTATAAAGAAGAACCAAAGGAATAAGCAGACGAGAAGAAAAGAGGAAACATGGAAAACTTAAAAGAAAACTCGGGGACTTACGCTTCTTGTTCCAAACCTCGGGAAGAAAAGTCTTAGAGTTGAAGGTCAGGGCCTGGGTGCGCACGAACACATACCGGTGTAACCAACCCCGGTCGCTCGTGTCCTCGGAGCTGCGCACCAAACCCTTGCTCCCACGCATCCTGGCATTTACAAAGGCGTCCTTGAAAATTTGTATACTATACAAAGAAATAAAATGTTCATATTCAAAAACTTGGTCAGTTTCTGCCGCAAACCAATCCATGAGTGTAACTATTCAATACACGCTGGGGCACAACTGCCCCAGGCAGAGTAAATATTCTCTACAGAGCCTCTCGAGCACAGGATGCAGGGGTAGTTTACATCCAACTGTAAAAGGGTAGGTGCACATAGCTGTCCACCCAGCCTTATGCGAAGTAATGTTCTCCGCTTCAGATACCGGCAAGAGGGGGACACTTGCATCCCAATTACAGTCCAGTCTAACCCGAGGGATCAACTCCGATGTGATCGTAGACTTGAATATGCACGCCGGCCATGCGGGTACATCTCCGTGATTGCTGGAAGCTTTAATGTTGCAGTCCTTTTCCAACTCACCCCATTTTTTAGGGATGATCTCCGCAGTAGTGGCCAGAGTAGCCCTAGGCCTGGGGGTAGCTGCAGAAGAACTACCAGCTGCAGCATCCATATTTTGGTTTCTCTTAGCTTTTGAAGACATGATTCAAGAAGAATTGAGAAATTTGGAAGGAAAGTTGAAGGGTATTCAAAGAATTCTCAAGATTTAGCAGATGGGAAATGAAAGCAAGTAAAAGGGTTTTAATCTAACAAACCCTATTTATAGGAGTAAAAATCCAGCCCGTCAAGTTCCTACAAAACACGTGGAAACTATCGGAGAGGCCACAATCAGATACAACCATCAAAAGGAGAAGTAGGTTTCACTAACTTTCGAAGTGTCATCATTACCCTGAAGTGCAGTGGTCACTTCGCGATCAACAGCCGACGTGTGCACATGATTGAGGCGGTTAAAATCATTATTTTTACCCTTGGGACGCGTAGTAGTCACTTCGAAGTAGGCTGCGGACGTCATGGGGATTTGTCACGTAGCTGATGAGGTGTGTACATCACCCAGTATAATCATATAAAGATTGGACTTTGCAAAATGAAAACTCCCGCCAAAATTCACATCCACTCCTCGAGAAGAAACTCTACTCGAGAAGTGCGGGGACTATCTGTATTGGATAAAAACTGACGTCATCTAAAATGGTGACACGTGTCCGCCATGTGGCACGGGCAGAGATTTTACCGGACAGGCATCTAACGGACATATAACTAGCCAGACGGTTACCACGAGCAGATCCAGAGCAGCAATGTAACGCTTCCCAGGTCAACACGATCTGAATGAGCAATTATTAACCTGATCATGTGCGATTACTTAATGAATTGTTATAAAGGCAGTAATTACACAACCCAGTGGTTACATATCCAACGGATACGTGCCCAGTGGTTATGAACTCAACGGACGCCAGACCTATAAATAGCATTCGTCCTAAATCATTGTAACACACTTTACATTCTCTATCTACAACATCAATAAGAATACTCTCTCTCTCTCTCTCTCTCTCTCTCTCTCTCTCTCTCTCTCTCTCTCTCTCTCTCTCTCTCACTATTGCTCAAATATTGTTTCTTTACTTACATCCGCTGGATACTTCGCTCTCTAGTCTTCAAGTGCAATCAGTAACGAGGAACTCTCACCGGGATCAAACGATCCAATACGGTTACCTCTATCCAATCTTATTAACGCTTTAACCTTATTCATTTCCGGTTATATCTTGTTTCCATATTATTAATTATCATTATTGAAAATCACGATTATATTGATAGTCTAGCAACTAACTCAATTCCTCATAGAAACTTTTAATCTAAACTATTGATCGTGACTCCGCAAATACAAATTTAATTGTTAATTGGCCTAAAATCGGATCTAGGTTAAACAAGCTCGCGAGGCTACACTTAAGCTGGTTAGGCACGCCCTAACCTGAAAAATAATTCAAAATTTTAAAAACGAAAATAAAAGACTAAAAACCAAGAGAGAGAAAGAGAGATTAGTTCTTAACTTACAGTATAGCCCACTGGTCTAAACCGCAAAATGCACAAAAAATGTGTGCAAAACAAATAACTACTCCATCATTCTTCGACTTTTACCAACTTAACCAATATCAATTAAAATAAAATAAAATTTTAAACAAAAAATACACTTAATAGTTCACAAGCACATCAAAAGGAAAAAAATGTCCGCATCCATAACTAGGGAAAATTTTCAAAATCCCCTAAAACTATGTTAAAAGTAAAAAAATTATCTCCTAAATATTAACTCCAAGGAGTGTAAGCAGCCAAATCACAAAGTGCAATAAAAGTATTTTTAAGGATCATCTATTAAGTTTTTGGAGTTATAAATTTTAATGAATGAAACATTATACTCTTTTTTATGTATTTATACTTTTATCATATTTCATATTATGTCACTTAATATTTAGTATATTTTATTCGAATACTTTAATTGTGAACTTGGAACTTGGCTACTAACTTACTATTTATAATAACAACTTTCTTGTGTAAATTATTTTTTAAACTTTTAAGTAAGAGAAGAGAGTCTTGGAACAATTGGTAAAATTGTCTTCGTATGATACAAAGGTCACGGGTTCAAGCAGTGCAAATAACCACTGATGCTTGCATTACGATAAGCTGCATACATCACACCACCTTGAGAGGGTGCGACCCTTCCCCGGACCTTGTGTAAATGTGGGATGCTTTGTGCACTGGGCTACGCTTTAAAATTTTAAGTAAAAAAGGAAAGTGAAAAATAATTAAAGATAAAATATTTTTGAAAATTGGCCCGGCTCAACCCAACTCCCGGCATGTTTAGGGTTGGGTTGGCTTGGTGACCCAACCAATTTTTGAGCCGGCCTACCTAGCATGTCTATTCTTAAAGCCTGTGGGGCTGGCCGGGCTAGGTTAGCCCCAACTTGACAGCTCTAATTAGCACGTTAGAAGAGTACAAAATAAATTTATATTGGATTCAATATTAAATCTATAAAGCGTAGAATAACATTTTTTCAATAAAAAGTTCATTCCAATCAAATACCAAACTTAAAATTATAGAAATAAAATTAGGAGATCGTAAAAGAATTATCTAGCATAAGGATTTTGACCAACTCTATTGAGGGATCCAAAAGGAATAGAATGAAACGATCTCGGTCAGTCGTTTCGGAAGTTAGGACTCTGATTGGTGTACCGATAATTTTAAAATATTCGTAATATCCATTAGGAGCTGTCTGTAAAATTTGAGCTAAATCAGACTTCGTTTGGTAGGCATCGGAAGAAGGTTTCAGCTTTTATCGTCGATAAATATTAAAAAGAGATTTACGAGCTCGGTATTGGCGAATGAGCTCTGATTTGAAATATGAAAGCGCCATTAGGTTCGTATGATTATTTGTGACTTTTGTGACTTTCGAAAGTGAATTTCGATATTGTTCGGCTAGTTTCCGCTAAAATGCCGAAAGTTAAATAATTTGACTTTTTCTATTTAAATTCGCATCTTGAGTTTCGGGAGTCCAATTTGAGATCCTTATTCACGAGTATGTTATATATATATATATATATATATTATAACTTGTATGCAAAAGTTGGGATTATTTCAAATATCGTAGGGTACCGTTTTAATTTTTATCGTAGCAGCGATTTTTTTTTAAAAAAAAAGGAAAATGACAAAACGTTAAAATGAAGTTAGGCGGTGGGGGATATATATCCCCCTAATCAATTTGGACAACAGAAACATATGTACATACATACACAGAAACATAAAATGGAAAACATGCAGTGGAAAAATGCAAGAAAATGAGAAAAGAGCCGGTAAAATAGTAGAATTTTTACCCCGAAACATTCAGGTAATGATCTTAATATATTATTTGAGTTTATTACGTATGTTTGAATATATTTTTAAGGTAAAAATAGGGATCTTAGACATCTCCCTAATGACGTAAATTGGTTTAGAGGGTCAAATGGACCCCGATATGAAATTGATTATATATTCGTACTCAGTGAGTTATGGGAAACTTATAAATATAATTTATTTGGGGTTTGGTTATGTGGCCTTAAACCCTGTATATAGGCCTGGCCTGCGTATTGCGTATGCGAATAGGGTATCAGGTTCCTAACCTCATTGCCCTAAGATGTGAGGAATGAAGCCTTTAGCCTAATTTGATATATTTTTCTGCTTATTGAATAGAGTGGGATCGTTTGACAATGAAACCAAAGGACAAGCGGTTATTGAGTGGATGTACTAACTTATTAATAAGGTAAGTGTTTATATCCATTTCTTTGGAGGCACCTGGCCTCGTGGATTTTCTACCACGTGTTCCTTACGTGTGTAGCTGCCGATAGGCGTACTCATCACGCCTTAGCTTTGGAATTATATTGTGTATTATATGTTATGCCCTGTTGTTGGTATTGCATTGAGCATATGAACATTGCACTTTGGTTTTGAGTATCGCATATACTTTCCGGTAATCGATGAGAGTCCCGAGCCGGTGAAGGATCATCATTGCATATACTTCCCGGTTGGCGATGAGAGTCCCGCACCGGTGAAGGATCACCATTGCATATACTTCCCGGTTGGCGATGAGAATCCCGCACCGGTGAAGGGTCATTATTACATATACTTCCCGGTTGGCGGTGAGAGTCCCACACCGGTGAAGGGTCATTATTACATATACTTCCCGGTTGGCGATGAGAGTCCCGCACCGGTGAAGGATCATCATTGCATATACTTCTCGGTTGGCGATGAGAATCCCGCACCAGTGAAGGGTCATTATTACATATACTTCCCGGTTGGCGGTGAGAGTCCCGCACCGGTGAAGGGTCATTATTACATATACTTCCCGGTTGGCGATGAGAGTCCCGCACCGGTGAAGGATCATCATTGCATATGCTTCCCGGTTGGCGATGAGAGTCCCGCACCGGTGAATGATCATCATTGCATATGCTTTCCGGTAATCGATGAGA
This sequence comes from Petunia secreta, assembly GCA_029990175.1. Classification (NCBI taxonomy): domain Eukaryota; kingdom Viridiplantae; phylum Streptophyta; class Magnoliopsida; order Solanales; family Solanaceae; genus Petunia; species Petunia secreta. Next base: position 35,061,271 of record JARKIP010000022.1, read on the forward strand.
GTCCCGAGCCGGTGAAGGGTCATTATTGCATATATCTCCCGGTAGACGATGAGAGTCCCGCACCGGAGATAGGTATCAGGCATATGTGACTGCATGGCATCGTACCGCATTCATCCCATCTCATTGCCCCGCATACTGACTATTGTGTGTATTGTTTTGTGTTTTATGTATGCAGTATGTATACTATGTCGTAGACATATCTCATTTTGCCTATATATTTCTGGCTCGTATTCTGGGTTGCGAGGATCGGGTTGCACGCCGCAACGGTATAAATATATGGATCGGGTTGCACGCCGCGACATGATGAATATATGGATCGGGTTGCACGCCGCAACAGGATGAATATATGGATCGGGTTGCACGCCGCAACATGATGTATTTCTGATTGTTGATGTGTTCGGGATACCCATATGTTTTGGTTATCTTACGTTCCTGGTTGTAGATGAGTTTGTCATTCCATACGTGTTTTTGGTTATTATCTCGCTCTGCCTTTTTATAATTTAAATAAGAGGAATTTGGTCTATCTGTTTCATCTCTCTGACTAGCTATCCTATTCTTTGAGGTGGCTAGTCTGCCCCACTTATTGAGTCCTTTTGACTCACCCTTGTTTGTTGTTTGTTTTTGTCTATCTATTTCGTTTCGGCAGGTTCGCTCCAGGATTGAGTTCGCCGCGCTGTTCAGGAGCGAAGACGACTTCAGCTGTCAGGGTGAGCCAGCTTTATTCCGGATGGCCACCAGTTTATGGTTTATTATTTCAGTTGCATTTTGCTCCCTTCAAGAGGTATCTGTTTTCTTTTGTACTCTTAGATGTCTGGTCTGGATAGCCCTAAACCTAGTATGTTGGGTAGTCAGCTGTAATTTCTTTTGTACAGCTTAGGGGTATCAGTATGTCTGTATTTTTTTTTTTTAAAAGTCTTGTTCTTATTTATGAATTGTTATATTTATTTTCCTAATTTGATTGGTAAGGGTTCGCCCGACGGGTCTAGGGGAGGATGTCGGGTGCCCGCACGGCCTAATCGGATTCCAGGCCGTGTCATAGAATTAAGAAGAAAACGTTCGCACATCAGCACTTCATTTGTAATATTATTTTACAAATAATCTTTCTTGGATTATAGCTATTGAAACGACCTTAGCTAGTCGTTTTGTGAGCTAGGACTCCAATTAGTGCGGTGATAGTCTTAAAAGTTCTGTAAGATCCACTAGGACCTATCTGCCAAGTTTGAGTTGAATTGGACCTTGTTTGATTCGTCTTGAAAGACTATTTCAGTTTCGATGGTCGGTATGGCCGAAAAGAGATTTTCGACCTCGATTTAAATAAATGAGCTCCGATTAAAAATTAAAAATCGCTGTTTGGTTCGTGTGGCCATTTATGATATGTGTGAACTTTTGAAAGTGAAATCCGACGTAGTTCGGATAGCTTTTGCCAATGTTTCGAAAGTTAAGAATTTGACCTCTTCCTATGGGACCCCTATCTTGTGTTTTGGGTATCCGATTCAAGATCCTTCTTTGCGAGTGTGTCATGAAACTGTTGTGCGACTTTCATTTAAAGTTTGGGGTCGTTCTGAGTTTTGTACGGTCCCGTTCAGACCCATAATGAGCACCAGCTGAAGCTGGTGCATTTTTTGGCAGCAGGCTAGCGTGATAGCGCCATAGGGGGCACGATACTACTGAGTATTCTGGCCCTTCAATGCAACAACACCCATGGTAGCGTGAGGGTGATGTAGTGGTGGCGTGAAGGGCTGGCTTCAGGGTATTAAAGACCCTTGGTAGGCACATTTGGTTCATTATCCATTTCTAATCAATTCTAATCGGCTCCAAGGCAATTTATTGATACCAATTTGTGAGATATAATTAGGTAATCATCCTAGACTTTTAATTTCATTAATTCATAATTATGGGGTTAGATTTTCTTGAAACTAGCTTGGGGAAAATCGGGTTTTGAACCCTAGACTTCATAAATTGTGATATTCATATAAAATGGACTCAAGTATGCAACATAATGATATAATTGGACTCATGAGAGTATGAAGAGTCTGGAAATATATTATATGTGGGCATTCAGCTGAGCCCGGCACAGGGGTAATTTCAAAATTTTCTTCCTTTTCCAGCTAATAGTTAAATATATATTCTATAAGCACTTATATATATCTTGGGTGACGTACTACTTTGTGATGTGTTTCTTTGTATCTTCGTGTTGTGTGTTATTACGATGTGTTGTTTTACATTATGCTCGGTGTCGAGCGAAGAAGATGAACATTATGTTGTAGAAGTGAATATCAGGTGTTAGACTATATTGCGTAAATGTCATATTGAGGGTACTGTTATTATTATGAGTATCAGTTGATAAATTTTAAACATATCATTTCATTGCGAACAAAGATTATAAGGTGATTATGGGTATCCATTGAGGAATAGAGAAAATCTATTAGAGTTGTGAATTTTGAAACATCATTATGTTAGCAATAGAAGTCTTGTGCCGGTAATAGTTATGAATATGTATTGGTTATAAGGACTTTATTATTGCTAGAACGGTATTGTGCAATGTCGATGCCCCAAGGATGTTGCATCCCTTTATGTAAATCTTGATATGCTATAGATTTAGTATCAACGATACTTGTTGACACCCAATTTTGTCCCAGTCATGTTAATTAAAGTCTAATTATTCTAAATTAAAATTAATTTTTGAAAATTCAAAGTAATTGAGTTAAATTTAAAGGAAAAAAGGCTAAATGTGTAAGATGTGGCTTTAATTTTAGCTTACGTGTATAATTACTCCATTTACTTAATTATATTTAAAAAGGGGCTAGTTTCGCTCAATGTCCTGAAATCTAGCCTATATACGCAAATATACATATATACACTACAATACATCCATTTCAGTTTCCCCAATTCCTCCTATACCCGACCCAATTTCGACCCCAGTTTTCCCCCCAATTTCAACCGCGAATCCGTCCAAATATACATTGGTCCCTCACGTTCCCATATCACCATGTCAATACAACTAGCTGTCTCGAATCTCCATCATTCGTTTGAATCAAGTTTCGATCCGAACTGTTTGATCCAAAGTAATCGATATTTCCTAGGGATATAGAGTGAAAGTGGTACGATCCTTGAAGGAATAGACCATTTTCACCCTCTTTCCTTAAAGGAAAGGTCAAAATAGGGGGGCCGATTTTGGGAAATTCACACCATCTGAAAGCCCTAAATTCTCAAGTATAAAAGGTAAGGTTCTTCTTTATTTTTGGGGGTCTGAAAATTTTTAAAAGGAAGCAGAGCATAAATATATAGATTTTCAGTTTTTTTACTAAAACATTTTCCATATAGTCATTGTTTCTGCTCAAGTTTTGGAGATTAGATTTGTTTGTGTCATCGCTTCATTATACTCGTCGTCAATATTGTTCGCGTCGCTTAGTTGAGTCGCGTTTGCTTTGAACCCTCGCTCTTTGTTCACTGCCCACAAAGAGGTAATGTTCGTGACCTCACATTTTTTTTAAAATTCAGTCTATCTGATTTAACCATGGTGAAATTATTTGAGTTTGGTTAATGTAATATCAGTTATGTGTTTGTTATAAATGTAGTATGAAGTTTTGTTTAAAGTCTGAATCTTTGGCTTGATCCAGTAAAAGTTGAGAAGTTTGAATCTTTGTGTTGTTTCTAGCTTGGTGATGTGTTCTATAACTATTCAAAAAATCAAAAAGAGTTGTTGGGTTGTTGCCTGGTTTCTGTTAGAAAAGAGGGTGCAGGATGTCTTTAGGTTGTTTGTTTGGAATTGTTTCTTGGTCTGCAGATCCTATGAGGTGAAGGTCAGTGTAGTGAGGGATTTATAGAGGTGTTTCAGTTTCATAGTTTTTAGGTAGATCTGGAGCTGGTTTGCAGGTGTTTGGCTTAGTTCTAGATAGGATGTTTCTTGTTTCTTGTCTCTCTTTAATACAGGTGTTGAGGTGATGAGTTTTGTAGGTGTTGTAAGGTAGTTTTTGCTCCGGACGCACACGCAAGTATACGTGGTCGACAAGTAATAAAATGATAAGTAGAGTATCGTTCCCACGAGGACTATTCAGACTGACGCTTAACAAATAATTTCTAACAACTATTCAGGGATCTTTTCTAATAGTGAGAGTTTTAGTAACTAAAGAGCAGTAATTAAAATATGGAAATTCAGTCAAACAATGGAGCAAACGTTGGTTGTTAAAAATATTAAGAAGACGGTCCAGGGTCAGAGTTACGAACAATCCAGTTGAGTTTTCCAATTGATTCCACATCTTAAATCCCTGATTACTAACCAACAGAGTAAATGTACCCGTGAAAACCTTTCGATTCTTCACAGTCTATGCAGGCTACTTCAATCCCTATATGTCTATGGGTTGAATCACATACATGCATTAACGAATTCTGTAATTAGTTAAACTAGGCAAGCAAGTATATGTCTATCCTACTCACAAATTGGTTCCCCGATGCTCGGGTTCACAAACTAGCCCTACTCTTTCTTATTGTGTTAAAAATTCCTTCTTTCGAGTTCAATCTAAAAACCATAGATAATGCATAATTATCGAGCTCTAATAATTAAGCAAGTGAAATCAAGAAAGAATAAGTAACCCGTTATGGGATTCAATTAATGGGAATCAATCTTCAAACATCAACTTTCGTTAAATACTCTAACCCTAGAACGTAAGATTTAGCCACGCATACTCATAATCACAAGGCAATGATTTGATGAAATAATTATGTAAATGATTAATAGATGAAAGAATAGGAATTAAACCCTTGTTCAATGAAGTATGGTGCTCTCAAGTTGCTGCAAAGTCTGAACTTCTATCAAAAACTGTCACGACCCAACTTAGGGCCGCGGCGGATGACCAACACTAAGTGTCAATCATCACTAATCCTACTGATAATCTACTAACCATTATAACTGATAAACATAATAAGCATAAACCTAGCTGATAAGGAGTATGCAATGCAAAAAGCTGACAAGGCTAACATAAGCTGACATACATAACATACTGACTGCACCACACAGGGACATATCTACAGGCCTCTAAGAGTGATGAACTGAATATACAAAGGACGAGATAAGGCCCCGCCATACCCAAGATGGCTGACTGTACACATACCAAAAGATAAGTAACTCCGGGAGTAAGCGGAGTGACTCCAGTAGCTGATAGATGGCCTACTAACGTGGTCCAAGCATTGATCTATCTGCACCTGCGCGGCATGAAACGCAGCGCCCCAGAAAAGGGCGTGAGTACGATATGTACCAAGTATGTAAGGCATGAGCATATAATATGTCATAGCTGAATGAAACTGTAGGTTGGAATATAAATATGTAAACATGAGCTCGAGCATAGCAATATAGCTGGAAATCTGAAGAACGTACTAAACATGATCTGAATATAAACTGAAGTCTAGCTGAATCTGAAACTGAAGACTGAGCTGAACAATACTGATAAATAACTATAATATGACTGATAACTGGTAACTAGAAACTGGAACTGATAACTGTCAACTGATCCTGATGCTAAGAACTGGTGGCTGAAAACTGATAACTGATACTAAGCTAAAACTGAACTGTTATCTGAACTGGTACCTGTCTGGTGTTATGGGCTATATCCCCCCAAATCAGGTAACTGAACATCTGAACTAGTACCTGTCTGGCGTTATGGGCTGTATCCCCCCAAATCAGGTAACTGAAAACCGGAACTAGCCTCATGTATAATCATGTAGTGCATACTGTGGCTATATACGCGTATATAACAAACCTGGTGGGTGTTATGGGCTATATCCCCCCCAGCCAGTAATATCTAGTCTCTCTGGTCAGAGTGTGTGAATGACACCCGGTCACAATAGGTGTTTCAACTCCCGCCTGAACCAGAGGGGCTGTATCCCCCAGACGGGTAGTATCACACGCGACCGGACTGTGTGTCCAATGTCCAGCCTCTATGGGGGACTCCAAATCACACATAACATGATCACAATATAAGCATAAACATGTATGAGGCATAACACATGTGGAAACAATATATATGGACTCGAAGGAATGATAAGAAAACTCTGGATGGAATTATAGACACAACCTGAAACTTAGAATTTGTCCAACTCTTGGACTTTTATAAAAATTTCGGCAGAGTTTCCCCTGAAACTGGATGATCCGCAAAAACAAAACCAGTACTATACTATACACGGGAATGGATACCCGGATAAACTGATAACATAAACATGTTAAACGGATAACAAGATGAGACAACTGGATGACATAACTCATCCGCAAATAGAATGTCTGGACAGCACCACTGTCCTGACTTACAACCTAATTTTCAGAGTGTAGATCAAAGATATAGACTTTATGGTCTGCATGAAAGATGTAGATATATGTCTTAGGATTCTAGGGATTCTTAAAGAATCTAAATATCAATTTTGTGCAAGGAGTTATGATCAATATACTAACAACTGTCCAAAGATCAAAACAATTTTCCAGATTTTGAAACGTTTTGTCTTGCTGATTTGGACATCTTTTACCTTGGATTTTAGTACCAAATTAAGTATATACAAGGTTTCCTTGGTACCATACAAGCTTCTCAGAAGAAATACTAAGTTTAGAACTAAGAAAAGCTTCAAAAACTAAAAGATACATGCCTTGCCAAAAGAAAGGTTTAGCCTTACATACCTTTGATGTTTCTTGCTTCTAAACCATGTTTCCCTTGAATTCAACACCTTCTAAAGCTTAAACAAGCTATAATACAACAATTAGGTACTTTACTTAGCCATGAAGTAATTCTAAAACTCAAACTATAGACGAAATTGAAGGTAGCATAATGTTACCCTAATCGCGTAGAGCGTTTTGACGCAATCCGTCTTCCGTTTCGAGTCAAAATTGATGTTGTTTCTTCAAAATAAAAAAAATGGATTTAAACTCCATAGAGGTCTGTTTATATCTTAGGTTTTCTGGAAATATTCGAGAAAATGAAATATTTCTCTTTTATAACAAAAACATTTCATTTCTAGCCCTCTTTTGCGCTTATGTCCCTTTTTCTGGTCTGACTTCTGATACTCATATCTTTTTATCCAGACATTGTATGAACAAACCGTCAAAAGTTTTGGAAACTACACTCCAAGACCTTCAATGTGATATATCATATGTCTCCAAAATACCTCATATAACACACGGAATTAACTGCTGAAAAAGTTTCGATACAAGGCAATTCCTTAGTCGGTTTTTCCGCAACTTAAATCTGATTTTTCCCAAACTTTATATTCAACTTATAAACATCATATATGGTCATTTATGACTTTAAACTCACTTAAATCATTCTTAACATGTCATTAGAATGATATACGTCACGTTAGACATTCGGGGTGTAACAATCTTCCCCCGTTTGGAACATTCGTCCTCGAATGTTAAATGAAGTATGTAGAAGCATTAAGCAACGATCTGTTATACACCTGAAGTAGTGAAGAGATGTGGATATTTGACTCTCATGTCATTTTCAGCTTCCCAAGTTATTTCTTCTGTATTATTGCTTCGCCATAACACCTTAACTGAAGGAATGTCTTTCGTCCTTAGTCGACGAATCTGCCTATCTAAAATTGCAATTGGCACATCTTCATAAGTTAATTGCTCTGTGATTTGTACATCATCTACTGGTACAACTCTAGAAGGATCTCCAACACATTTTCTGAGTATAGAAACATGGAATCCTGGATGTACCTCTTGAAGGTCTGCTGGAAGGTCTAACTCGTAGGCTACACGCCCAATTCGCCTGATAACTTGATATGGACCAATAAATCTAGGGCTAAGCTTTCCCTTCTTTCCAAATCTCATAACGCCTTTCATAGGTGATACTTTCAGGAATACCTAATCGCCAATATGAAATTCTAAATCTCAATGTCGATTATCTGCATAGGACTTCTGTCTGCTCTGCACTGTTAATAATATTTCCCTGATCAACTTGACTTTATCAATTACTTGTTGGATTAAGTCTGGACCTATCAATTGAGACTCGCCAACCTTGAACCATCATATAGAAAACCTGCATTTGTGCCCACACAAAGCTTCATATGGCACCATCTGTATGCTAGAATGATAGCTATTATTATATGCAAACCCTATCAACAGTAGGTGATCACTCCAGCTGCCTCTAAAATCTAACACGTAAGCTCTGAGCATATTTTCTAATGTCTGAATGGTCCGCTCAGCCTGTCTGTCTGTGTATGGATGAAATACTGTACTCAGATACACCTGTGTCCCTAAACCTGTCTGGAACGATCTATAGAAATTAGCTGTAAACTGGTGCGCCCCCGTCTGAAATAATAAATACTGGAATGCCATGTAGGCGCACTATCTCTCTGATATAAAGTCTGGCATAATCCCCTGCTGTATAAGTAGTTCTAACAGGCAAGAAATGAGCTGATTTAGTAAGCCTGTCAACTATAACCCAAATAGAGTCACAGCTGCTCCGCGTACGGGGCAAGCCTGTAATGAAGTCCATATTTACTGTTTCCCATTTCCATAATGAAATCTCTATTTCCTATAACAAGCCACTAGGTTTTTGATGCTCGACTTTAACCTGTTGGCAGTTAGGACACTGAGCCACAAATTCTGCTATGTCACGCTTCATTCCATCCCAACAATAAATCTGCTTAAGATAATGGTACATCTTAGTCGAACCTGGGTGAACAGTGTACCTGGATTAATGTGCCTCTGTTATAATCTGTCCACGTAAATATGCCACATCGGAACACAAAGTCTATCTTTATATAAGAACCCCGGTCACTAGTAACCTATATAGAAATTTTGGTTTTCTTCTGGCTATCTGCCTGTATTGAACTAGAACTGGATCCTCATACTGGCGCTGCTTTACTTATGTCACTAGGCAAGTAGTGGTTGTGTTCTGAACTGTAACTCCTGCGTCCTCTGAATCTATTAATCTGACTCCCATGTTGGCTAACTGGTGGAGTGCATGAGCTAACTCTCTCTTTTGTGGCTGTAAGTAAGATAAACTACACATGGACTTATGACTAAGGGCATCAACTACAACATTCGCTTTACCTGGATGATAAAGAATTTCCATGTCATAGTCCTTTAGCAACTCTAGCTATCGCCTTTGTCGCAGGTTTAGCTCATTCTGATTAAATATGTACTAGAGGCTCTTGTGATCTGTATATATATCAACATGAACACGGTACAAATAACGTCTCCAAATCTTCAATGCATGAATAACTGCTGCAAGCTCCAGATCATGGGTAGGGTAGTTCTTCTCGTGCTTTTTCAGCTGCCTGGAAGCATAGGCAATTACTCTTCCGTGCTGCATCAAACACAACCAAGACCAATTCAAGAAGCATCACAGTAAATGACATAGCCCTCAGATCCTTCTGGAAGTGTAAGTACTTGAGCTGTTATCAACTTGTTCTTTAGTTCTTGGAAGCTATGCGCGCAAGAATAAGACCACTCAAATTTAGCAATTTTCTGTATCAATTTGGTCAGTGGAGCTGCAATGGAGGAAAAACCCTCTACGAAATTTTTGTAATAACCTACCAAAACCAGAATACTACGTACTTCAATTGGCGTCGTAGGTCTGGGCCAATTCTTCACAGCCTCAATCTTCTGGTCATCTACTTTAATTCCTTCTGCTGAAACTATATGGCCAAGAAATGCCATTGAATCTAACCAGAATTCATACCTTGAGAACTTAGCATATAATTGCTGGTCCCGAAGAGTACCCAATGCTATTTGTAGATGCTCTGCGTGCTCTGATTCAGACTTTGAATAGATGAGAATATCATCAATAAATACAATCAGAAATAAATCCAAGTAATGCCTGAATACGCTGTTCATCAGATCCATAAATACTGCAGGGGCATTAGCGAGTCCAAACGACATCACTAAAAACTCATAATGGCCATACCTAGTCCTGAATGCAGTCTTAGGTATATCAGATTCTCTGACTCTAACCTGATGGTAGCCTGATCGCAAATCTACCTTCGAGAAGTATTTGGCACCCTAAAGCTGGTCGAACAAGTCATCAATCTTGGGAAGAGGGTATTTATTCCATATGATGACTATATTTATCTGTCTATAATCTATGCACATGCGTCGAGAACCATCTTTCTTTTTCACAAATAATACTGAGACTCTCCACGAGGAAATGTTGGGTCTGATGAGGCCTTATCTAACAAATCCTTTAGTTTCTCCTTATGTTCTTTCAGTTCTGCTGGTCCCCGAAGAACATGCCCCTGAGGACGTGCTGGTGCTGAGGAAGCTACTGCTGATCTAGCTGGCTGGGCTGCATCACTACCACCCCTAGTCGGGCAATCTCTCATGAAATTGCCTGCCTCGTGACAAATATAATGAGTATCAACTCCTAACTTACATGGTCTCAAGTGGCGTCTACCACAATTTGGACATCTGGGATATGTCTGACCGGCCTGTACAGAAGTACCACGATTCTTAAATCCTGAAGTCTGTGATGCGTGACTAGATCTAGACTGAGGAGATCTATCAAATCTCAGGCCACGAGACTATGGAGGTATACTAGCTGGTGGTTGTCTAACACTCTGCTATCTACTCGCTCCAGATGTCTCTCCAAACGAACCAGAAAATCTGCCCCTCTTATCTAGCACTTTATCCCTGTCGGCTCTCTATTTCTGCTTCCACTCCTCAAGTAACAAAGCAAATGCCTGAATGTGATGTTCATACATGACTGCATAGCAACTGTCATACGCTCGTTCACTAGGTGTGGAGCTAGTCCCACTATATACCTGTGAATTCTATCCTCCATACTCACTACCACCGTAGGGGCAAACCATGCTAAAGAATTAAAGCAATAATTATACTCTTCTACACTCAAACTTCCCTGTCTCAAGGTCAGGAACTGATTGGCACGGGCTCCCTATGTCTCTATAGGCATATACTGATAAAGGAAGGCATCTTAGAATTCCTTCCAAGTCGTGGGAGTAGCATCAGGCCGTCTAGATAGCTCCCATGTCATTAGTAACTAAAGAGCAGTAATTAAAATATGGAAATTCAGTCAAACAATGGAGCAAACGTTGGTTGTTAAAAATATTAAGAAGATGGTCCAGGGTCAGAGTTACGAACAATCCAGTTGAGTTTTCCAATTGATTCCACATCTTAAATCCCGGATTACTAACCAACAGAGTAAATGTACCCGTGAAAACCTTTCGATTCTTCACAGTCTATGCAGGCTACTTCAATCCCTATATGTCTATGGGTTGAATCACATACATGCATTAACGAATTCTGTAATTAGTTAAACTAGGCAAGCAAGTATATGTCTATCCTACTCACAAATTGGTTCCCCGATGCTCGGGTTCACAAACTAGCCCTACTCTTTCTTATTGTGTTAAAAATTCCTTCTTTCGAGTTCAATCTAAAAACCATAGATAATGCATAATTATCGAGCTCTAATAATTAAGCAAGTGAAATCAAGAAAGAATAAGTAACCCGTTATGGGATTCAATTAATGGGAATCAATCTTCAAACATCAACTTTCGTTAAATACTCTAACCCTAGAACGTAAGATTTGGCCACGCATACTCATAATCACAAGGCAATGATTTGATGAAATAATGATGTAAATGATTAATAGATGAAAGAATAGGAATTAAACCCTTGTTCAATGAAGTATGGTGCTCTCAAGTTGCTGCAAAGTCTGAACTTCTATCAAAAACTGTCACGACCCAACTTAGGGCCGCGGCGGATGACCAACACTAAGTGTCAATCATCACTAATCCTACTGATAATCTGCTAACCATTATAACTGATAAACATAATAAGCATAAACCTAGCTGATAAGGAGTATGCAATGCAAAAAGCTGACAAGGCTAACATAAGCTGACATACATAACATACTGACTGCACCACACAGGGACATATCTACAGGCCTCTAAGAGTGATGAACTGAATATACAAAGGACGAGATAAGGCCCCGCCATACCCAAGCTGGCTGACTGTACACATACCAAAAGATAAGTAACTCCGGGAGTAAGCGGAGTGACTCCAGTAGCTGATAGATGGCCTACTAACGTGGTCCAAGCATTGATCTATCTGCACCTGTGCGGCATGAAACGCAGCGCCCCAGAAAAGGGCGTGAGTACGATATGTACCAAGTATGTAAGGCATGAGCATATAATATGTCATAGCTGAATGAAACTGTAGGCTGGAATATAAATATGTAAACATGAGCTCGAGCATAGCAATATAGCTGGAAATCTGAAGAACGTACTAAACATGATCTGAATATAAACTGAAGTCTAGCTGAATCTGAAACTGAAGACTGAGCTGAACAATACTGATAAATAACTGTAATATGACTGATAACTGGTAACTAGAAACTGGAACTGATAACTGTCAACTGATCCTGATGCTAAGAACTGGTGGCTGAAAACTGAGAACTGATAACTGATACTAAGCTAAAACTGAACTGTTATCTGAACTGGTACCTGTCTGGTGTTATGGGCTATATCCCCCCAAATCAGGTAACTGAACATCTGAACTAGTACCTGTCTGGCGTTATGGGCTGTATCCCCCCAAATCAGGTAACTGAAAACCGGAACTAGCCTCATGTATAATCATGTAGTGCATACTGTGGCTATATACGCGTATATAACAAACCTGGTGGGTGTTATGGGCTATATCCCCCCCAGCCAGTAATATCTAGTCTCTCTGGTCAGAGTGTGTGAATGACACCCGGTCACAATAGGTGTTTCAACTCCCGCCTGAACCAGAGGGGCTGTATCCCCCAGACGGGTAGTATCACACGCGACCGGACTGTGTGTCCAATGTCCAGCCTCTATGGGGGACTCCAAATCACACATAACATGATCACAATATAAGCATAAGAATGTATGAGGCATAACACATGTGGAAACAATATATATGGACTCGAAGGAATGATAAGAAAACTCTGGATGGAATTATAGACACAACCTGAAACTTAGAATTTGTCTAACTCTTGGACTTTTATAAAAATTTCGGCAGAGTTTCCCCTGAAACTGGATGATCCGCAAAAACAGAACCAGTACTATACTATACACGGGAATGGATACCCGGATAAACTGATAACATAAACATGTTAAACGGATAACAAGATGAGACAACTGGATGACATAACTCATCCGCAAATAGAATGTCTGGACAGCACCACTGTCCTGACTTACAACCTAATTTTCAGAGTGTAGATCAAAGATATAGACTTTATGGTCTGCATGAAAGATGTAGATATATGTCTTAGTATTCTAGGGATTCTTAAAGAATCTAAATATCAATTTTGTGCAAGGAGTTATGATCAATATACTAACAGCTGTCCAAAGATCAAAACAATTTTCCAGATTTTGAAACGTTTTGTCTTGCTGATTTGGACATCTTTTACCTTGGATTTTAGTACCAAATTAAGTATATACAAGGTTTCCTTGGTACCATACAAGCTTCTCAGAAGAAATACTAAGTTTAGAACTAAGAAAAGCTTCAAAAACTAAAAGATACATGCCTTGCCAAAAGAAAGGTTTAGCCTTACATACCTTTGATGTTTCTTGCTTCTAAACCATGTTTCCCTTAAATTCAACACCTTCTAAAGCTTAAACAAGCTATAATACAACAATTAGGTACTTTACTTAGCCATGAAGTAATTCTAAAACTCAAACTATAGACGAAATTGAAGGTAGCATAATGTTACCCTAATCGCGTAGAGCGTTTTGACGCAATCCGTCTTCCGTTTCGAGTCAAAATTGATGTTGTTTCTTCAAAATAAAAAAAATGGATTTAAACTCCATAGAGGTCTGTTTATATCGTAGGTTTTCTGGAAATATTCGAGAAAATGAAATATTTCTCTTTTATAACAAAAATATTTCATTTCTAGCCCTCTTTTGCGCTTATGTCCCTTTTTCTGGTCTGACTTCTGATACTCATATCTTTTTATCCAGACATTGTATGAACAAACCGTCAAAAGTTTTGGAAACTACACTCCAAGACCTTCAATGTGATATATCATATGTCTCCAAAATACCTCATATAACACACGGAATTAACTGCTGAAAAAGTTTCGATACAAGGCAATTCCTTAGTCGGTTTTTCCGCAACTTAAATCTGATTTTTCCCAAACTTTATATTCAACTTATAAACATCATATATGGTCATTTATGACTTTAAACTCACTTAAATCATTCTTAACATGTCATTAGAATGATATACGTCACGTTAGACATTCGGGGTGTAACAAAAACTAAGTAAAAGAGTTTTTATAGGGTTTACAAAGGCCTAGTAATAAGTTACACCTAAGCCTAGACGAAATAGGAAGTCCAAAAACGCTCCAGGGGCGTACACAAGCAGTTTACGTTGAAATCCGGGCGCCTTGGCCACGCCCCGCGCTGAGAAAAGCGCCAGAAGGCTGGGCGCCTTAGGGGCGCGGCGCGCCACTCAACGCGCCAGGCATATTTTGCCTTGCCTTGCTCCGCAGCTCGCGTCGTGTCATACCTTCGTGTGCTCGATCCAATCCTCAATCAAAATCCAATCTTTTCTTGCTCGATCATGCTCTTTAAAGCTCTAATTGCACTTCATAACGACCTACACACATACGACGCAATATCATTGCAAAATCACATTCATGAACTAGAAAACGGGCGATTAAAATACTCAAACGTGTGGAAATATTAAGGAAATTTAGTCATAAAATGCCAAACATCACCACTCCACACTTGAACCTTTGCTCGCCCTCGAGCAAGTTACAACTAACTTTCCAACCTAGGTAGAACAGGTCTGCCTGTGACTATTGTTGATACCGATCATTGAACAAATGCACACATGACTACTATGGGTCCAACAAACATGCCAACAATTTATCAAACTCAAAACATGAGAACAACCACCCCAAGATAACTCAAATGCACAAACTCAACTCATTGCAACCATGCTCCCACAAAATCACACCTATCTACTTAACCAAGAAGCCGCAACTTCACCTATCTCATGCAAACCATGTGCCCTCACCAAAATGAAGCAAGAGAGTGTCCCCCAAATATCACACACAACAATGAATATCAAGAATAGAACGGGGACAATAACATAGAAAGAATTCACTCACTCTCATGAAAATCTTACATGTCACACACGATGTACCATAGGCTTGCCCGTAGTGTAGGACTCAACTAATATAAGCTCACTCCAAATCGGGATTAACTAGGACTTTAAAAAGGTTGTAATGTAGGCTAAGGGCTGGTAGAATACATATGGGTAATAGTGACTATCTCCCTAAGCACTTTAATACATCACAATTAATTTAAGCACAAGTCTCATCAAAGCCACCCAATCAACAACTTTCACACACACCTTCTCACAACGTAGCAAATTGTTTCTTTTAAGCACACACTAGCAAGGATGGACATTCTTCTCTCTTTATTTCTTTCTCCAAATTTTTTCAACTTTGCTCTCTCTTTTTTTTCATTTGTTTTCTTTTTCTATTCACTTCTTTCCAACCTTGCCAATGCTCATAATCAACTACTACACAATTCATTACATATTCCCCTCATTGGTTCCACTAAAAAACCTCCCAATATTTCAACCACAACTCCACAATAATATCACGTTATCAATTAAAGTGCTTAAGGAGTAAAGGGCCAAAAGAGAACAATTTAGAACAAGTGGGTAGGCTCGGTGGTGTGGATGCCAACAAAAAGGTCAAAGAAATTACAACAATCAGTCCAAGGTGTATATGTAAGGGTAGGCAAATCAAAAGAAGGCCTGTATCATTTCCCGACTAGAGCAAACCTAGGATTTCGCTTTGCACACACACGGGGCAAGTTCTAGACACCAATATGCAAACATGGAGTATAATAAGAATATGCCTCACAATACACATTGCACACGCTCCACACAAAAAAAGAGGCTCCATCACAACTCTCAATCAAGCAAATAGAGTGCAACTTGTGGAAAATTAAGCACTAATGCATAAAGGTTCACAACAAAGTCAAGCGAGTGGACTCAAGCATCTCAAGGGGGTCGTTCCATTTTTTTTTCTCTAGGCATGCATCTCAATTTAAAATCAAAGGACACCACAAATAGCACATGCAACAAGTTCAAGTCCACCGGTATCAAACAAATCAAAGGCACCTAGCATTCCACCTATTTCCTTCGTTTAAGATCACCTATACTAACTATTCTAATCCTAAAAATAAAAACTACCCGGTACAAAGGCCTCCCCGTGGAAAAGAACCGAGGCCATACGAAAAACCACGGGGTGGATGACATGTACCACTAACAAAGACTAAAAAGAAAATCTTTTTGAAATTTTTCATTGGTTCACTAATTTTTTTCAATTTTTTTATTATTATTTTTTATATATTAAAGCAAAAAACAAATCAAAATAAAGTCAAGTGACAAAAGAAAATCCTACGGTACATGCATCCCTAACCTCAAAAATAAAGGGGAGTTCCCCACCCCATACTTAAAACTAAGCAATGTCCTCAGTGCGACAAAGAAGAAAGTGCAAAAGTAAAAGAAACTTCCCTGAAAGCCAGCCGACCTACACTGGGTGGTGCGCTGGAGTGCGGTCCTAGTCCTCCTCCTCATCAGTGGCACCTCCCTCAGCATCACTCTCCATAGCCTCACTGTCCGGATCACTGTCAACGATGTCCGAATCAGTGTTCTCATCCTCCTCCGGGGGCATCTCTACTGCCTGAGTCATACCCAGCAGGCGTCTCGAAGACTCCAATAAAGGCACTGTGCGATCAAGCGCCGCCATATCCATGCCAGCCTGCCGGGCCATGTGCTCCATCATCAAGTAGTGACGTGCGGACAAGTTGGCGTCTGTGTCCCGCCACTCGTCTGCCGTCAGGCGCACTGGTGCAGTAGTGGTCACACCCTTCACCGCGGCGATATCAAAAGGCTTCTCAATGTCGGGGACAATGCGATCCCCGACCTCATCAACTGGGACTCCAGCTTGCTCCAGATACCGGGTAAGAATGTTCCCAAAATACAAACGGCTACATGTCTTCGACTGCCTTTGCTCTCTCATCAACCTCAGCATGTAGTAGCCGATGTTAACCGGCCTCCCGGTCATAAAAAAGTAAACCATGAACGCCCGAGTCTTGGTGACCTCAGAATAATGAGATGAAGGCAAGATGCGTGCATTTATCAATCTCATCCACACACGAGCTGTTTTCAAAAATTGCGAAAAGAACATGAATTTGTGTCTTCCTGACTCAGTTCGCTCCCACCTATGAGTGGAGCTCTCACCACACAATGTCTCCCGCATAGCCTTGTAATCAGGCTTCCTAATAAAGTCCCTCAGCTCGTCATAGTCGGGGTCCTCTACCCCCAAGAAAGCGTTCAACGCAGTGTGGTCCAATCTCACCTTCTCACCCCGAATCGCAACCATATCATCATCTCTCCATGCTTCATCCGGATCCTAATTGGCATAGAGCTCCTGTACTAGGTCGAGGTTTGCATGACCCGGACTCTCAAAGACCGAGTCCCAATGCAAGGCATGAATAGCATCACCCACACCTTGACACTTTTGCATCAATCTCCTCTTGTCAATGGCTTGCTCGGGAATGTACCCCGCAAGCCTCACACTCTTGTACCAAGCTTGGAACTCACCCTTCTTCACAAAAGAGAGACCGAATCGCGTCTTGCCCCCGGGCCTTGGGATAGGCACCGCATCTTTAGGAATTCTAGCCTTGGCCTTGGACTTGGACGGTGCCTTGCTCTTTGCCTTGCTAGATGAAGGCCCGGCTTGGAGTGATCTCTTAGGAGCCGAGGCGGATGAAGAGCTTGGTTTGTGGGGGTGTTACAACCATGGTGCCTACAACAAACAAGAATACCAATGTGAGATGTCAATTCAAGCACAAGATTTCAATTCAAGCACAATTGGTAGGACACCACCCCACGCTTATCGCTCATTCTATGTATGAACGATTCAACTCATAAGCACGAGCGACCCTACACTTAGCTAAACTAGCATTGCACAAAATTGCCACGTTTGTGGACTTCATGATCAAGCTAGTGGGGGTTACAAAATAGCCAATTTTTTATGCATGTGCGACACTCAATGTTCATCTTAAGCCTAAGGATAGCATTGCTACTCAAGAATTCACAATATTAGGCCATAGTAATCAATCTAAGCAATTTAAGATCAAATTCTAATCACAATCTTGCATACTAGTTAAGGAATGTAACATGGAAAGAGATTGTTAACTTACATGTAATAGAGAGAGAAGGGAGAGAATTTACTTACTTGAAGATGTTAGATTGAGTGGAGAAGAACTTGCGATTAATTCCAAGAATTAGGAATGATTTGGGGGAGTTGTTGGGAGTGTTTTGAGAGAAAATAATGAAGAAAAGGGGAGGGGATCGGGTAAAGAGGTGAAAGGGAATCCGGGTCGCGGGTTAAAACCCGTTTGGACCCGGATTTTTTTTGAAACCTTGCCTGGCGTGGTAGCCTCCGTGGCGCGCCACAAAGGCGCTTGAATTTCTGATGGTTCTGCCTGCCTCGGTGCTTTGGGAGGCGCGGGGCGCTCCCATCGCGCCTAGGCTTTTTTCATCAGGTGTCCTTCAGGCGCGTTGGGAGGCGCGGGGCGCTCCCAAATGTGCCGAGCAATTGTTTTCGTACCAATTTTCGATTCCAAGTGCGAACCCAAGCGCGGGACATGCGTCAAAGCGTCCCATACCCCTCAATACATTAACTGCATCTTGTTTAGCACTCCCGACACCTACAAAAACGACACAACAAAACAAAAACTACGTGACACTATAAAACACAAAACAACTAAACTATTACAAATACAAACTCGTGTTGCCTCCCGAGAAGCGCCTTATTTAATGTCATGGCACGACGAGTATCTATCATGGATCCCTCAAAGTAATGGAGGTATGATGATTCACCGAACCTCCCCAATAGTGCTTCACCCTTTGGCCATTCACCAAGAACGTCTTCTCCGAATCAGGGGCTCACAATTCAACCACTCCATGTGCGGTAACACGAACTACTTCAAACGGCCCCGACCATCTAGACTTCAACTTGCCCGGAAATAGCTTCAACCTCGAGTTAAACAACAACACCAGCTGCCCGGGCTCAAACTGACGACGCTCAATATGCTTGTCATGCCACTTCTTTGTCTGTTCCTTATACAATTTTGCATTTTCATAAGCATGGAAACGGAACTCTTCAAGCTCATGCAATTGAAGCATTCTCTTCTCACCCGCCAAGGCCATATCAAGATTGAGCTTTTGAATTGCCCAATATACTTTATGCTCTAGCTCAACGGGCAAGTGACAGGCCTTACCATAAATAAGCCTATATGGAGAAGTTCCAATAGGCATTTTAACTGCAGTCCGATAGGCCCAGAGAGCATCATCTAACTTCATAGCCCAGTCCTTCCTCGAGGCATTCACAGTCTTCTCAAGGATTTGCTTGATCTCTCTATTAGACACTTCCACTTGGCCACTAGTTTGGGGATGATAAGCAGTTGCCACCTTGTGGCGAACCCCATACTTGGCCAACAATTTATTGAACAACCGGTTGCAAAAATGCGCACCTTCATTACTGATTATAGCCCGCGGTGTCCCAAAACGTGTGAATATATTTTTCTTCAAGAATTTCACCACCACACTCGCATCATTTGTTGGAAGTGCCACAGCCTCTACCCATTTAGACACATAATCAACTGCCACGAGAATGTATTTATGACCCATGGAAGGTGGGAACGGACCCATAAAGTCAAACCCCCAACAATCAAACAGCTCAATCTCCAGAATATTATTCAAAGGCATCTCGTGACGCCTAGAAATAGTACCCGTTCTTTGGCAACGATCACACTGCTTAACCAAAGCATAAGCATCTTTAAACAAACTAGGCCAAAAGAAACCAGACTGAAGTACCTTTGCAGCTGTTCGATCTCCACCAAGATGGCCACCATAAGGAGAGGAATGACAGCTCTGTAGAATCGGCTCAACTTCTTCCTTTGGAATGCATCCCCTAGCTAGTTGTTCAGGGCCTATCTTGTACAAATAAGGCTCATCCCACACATAAAATCTGCTCTCATGAAGGAGTTTGCGCCTTTGCTCAGCTGTAGCCCCAAGAGGATACACATTACTCACAATTAAGTTCACCATATCAGCATACCATGGCACCTCGGCTGCATCTAAAGCAAAAAGTTGCTCATTGGGGAATACCTCTTTAATCTCAGGCCCTTAATCTACATGATCTCTATTCTCCAGCCTGGACAAATGATCAGCTACTTGATTCTCAGTCCCCTTGTGATCTCGAATTTCAACATCAAACTCTTGGAATAGGAGAACCCATCGAATTAGCCTAGGCTTGGAATCCTTCTTCTCAAACAAATACCGGATTGCGGCATGATCAGTGTAGATAACAACACGAGTGCCAACCCAATAAGATCTGAATTTATCAAAAGCATACACCACGGCTAGCAACTCCTTCTCAGTGGTGGTGTAATTAGATTGGGCTGCATCAAGAGTCTTGCTTGCATAATAAATGGAGTGAAAGATTCTTCCAATTCTTTGGCCTAGAACAGCCCCAATAGCATTGTCACTCGCATTACACATCAATTCAAATGGCAAAGACCAGTCAGGAGCAATGATGATTGGTGCAGTCACCAACCTTTTCTTCAACTCTTCAAATGCCTTGAGACAAGCATCATTAAACTCAAATTTCACATCTTTCTCCAACAACTTACACATGGGATTAGAAATTTTGGAGAAGTCCTTTATGAAACGCCTATAGAAACCTGCATGTCCCAAGAAACTACGCACCCCCTTAACAGAGATAGGTGGTGGTAATTTCTCAATAGCCTCAATCTTCGCTTTATCTACCTCGATCCCTTGCTTTGACACCTTGTGCCCAAGTACTATGCCTTCTTGAACCATAAAGTGACATTTTTCCCAATTCAGCACCAAATTTATTTCTTCACAACGGCTCAGCACGACATCTAAATTTTTCAAGCAATCATCAAAGGAATCACCAACCACTGAGAAATCATCCATGAACACCTCCATAAATTTTTCCACCATGTCGGTGAAAATAGCCATCATGTACCGCTGAAAAGTCCCCGGGGCATTACATAACCCAAACGGCATCCTTCTAAATGTATAGGTGCCATATGGACAAGTAAATGTAGTCTTCTCTTGATCTTCAGGATATATCACAATCTGATTGTAGCCCGAATACTCATCCAAGAAACAATAATACTCGTGCCCAGCAAGTCTATCCAGCATTTGGTCAATAAAGGGAAGTGGGAAGTGGTCTTTCCTGGTGGCCTTGTTCAGATTCCTATAATCAATGCAAATTCGCCACCCTATGACTGTTCTTGTAGGAATCAACTCATTATGCTCATTCTTCACCACTGTCATGCCCCCTTTTTTTGGAACACATTGCACTGGACTCACCCACTTGCTGTCAGAGATAGGAAAAATAATGCCAGCATTCAGCCACTTGATAATTTCTTTCTTCACCACCTCCTTCATAATTCGATTTAATCTCCTCTGCTGCTCTATAGATGGCTTATGGCCTTCTTCCAAAAGAATTTTGTGCATGCAGAAAGAAGGACTAATCCCCCTAATATCAGCAATGGTCCAGCCAATAGCTCTCTTGCGCTCTCGCAGCACCCTCAACACCTTTTCAACCTGCACATCAGACAACAAAGAAGAAAGAACCACGGGCAAGGTATTACCCTCACCCAAATGAGCATAACGCAAATGCGCAGGTAAAGGTTTGAGTTCAAGAGTAGGAGCCTTCTCAATAGCGGTTTAGCAGGAGTTAAGGTCAACGGTCTATCAAGCTGCTCAAATTTCTTCCATCCTGGGATGAATTTACTCTGCATATTAAGAATCTCCAAATATTCTTCAATGTCATCATCCTTCAGGATATCATCATCATCACATAAGAGTACCTTTTCCAGGGAATCAACATTAGAGGCCAAGAATGACCTCTCATCAGCAGTCAACTCATCATCTATCACTTTTACCATGGACAACTCTTCATAATAGGAAGGAAGCTGGGTAGCTCTGAACACATTGAATACAGCTTCTTCACCATTTAGCTTCATAATCATCTTTCCAGCTCTAACTCTAATGACAGCATCGGCAGTAGCCAAAAATCCTCTTCCCAATATGAGAGGAACCTCATGATCAGCTTCATAGTCAAGAATAATGAAGTCTCTAGGCAATATAAACTGACTCACTTGTACAAGTACATCCTCAATAATCCCCTCGGGGTATGTCAAAGATCTATCAGCCAGTTGTAGAGTCACAGTAGTTGGTCGTGGTTCACCCAGGCCTAGCTTTCTGAAAACTGATGAAGGCATTAAATTCACACTAGCACCCAAATCACACAAAGCTCGTCCAACCTCATGCTCCCCAATTTTCAAGGGAATAGTAAAACTGCCAGGATCCTTCAATTTCTGAGGAAGCTTGCTTCTAACTCTAGAACTGCACTCCTCAGTGGGTGCAACTGTCTCGAACTCAGTCAGTCTTCTCTTGTTAGCAACAATATCCTTGATGTATTTAGCATATTTTGGGAACATCCCGCAAAAGCTCCACCAAAGGAATATTTACCTGAATCTGACTCAAAATTTCCAAAAATTTCTTGCATGCTGCATCAACCTTCTGCTTCTGAAGTCTCTGAGAGAAAGGTGGTGGTGGTCTCACAATAGCAGGCTCCAGCTGCTTTTCTATTACTTTCTCAGCTTCTTTCTCCACCTCTCTATCAGCATTAGGCTCTAACTCACCAACATGCTTCCTTGGCTTTGGGGGAACTTTTTTCTAGAGCTCTTCCATTCCTCAAAGTAACTGCTTGCACAAATTCCTTAGGATTTTTCTCTATATCACTTGGCAAGGAACCCCGAGGTCTATTATTCTGTGCTCCAGCTGGCTGCCCCATTTGTCTCTCAAGATCTTTCTGAGCATTGCTCAAATCTTTTATTGTTTGTGCCTGAGCTGCTGAATCATCCATGAGTTTTTGCTGCCCTGCAAGAATTTTTCTAAGCATATCCTCAACTGAATTAGATTGTTGTGGCTGAGTCTGCGACTGTGACCCCCTGTTGTGGTGCATTTTTCAGATTATTTTGGAGTCTCTCATTGCCCTGTAGCTGCTCACGATTATCCCTCCAAGAAAAATTAGGGTGACTACGCCAATTGGTGTTATAGCTATTACTATATTGATTGCGATTCTGACCCTGTGACCTGTTCTGATTACCCACATAATACACTGACTCTGGATTAGATGGACAGACGTCAGTGGCATGATCCTCTCCACAAACCTCACAAAAGACTTGAAGTTGTTGCACTGGAGCTGCTTGTTGTTGAGTCTGCGGCAGAGCTAGCTTGCTGATTTGATTGGAAATATCATCCATTTTCGCCCTCAGCTCTGAAACTGCATCTAATTGAAGTACCCCAGCAGATTTCTGTGCAGTAGCTCTACCAACTCCCTGCCAATCAGGATTGCTCTACGAAAACTTGTCAAGTAAATCATAGATCTGGTCAAAATTTAAGGCCAGTACTTGGCCTCCTGCAGCAGCATCTACCA
Source organism: Petunia secreta (assembly GCA_029990175.1). NCBI lineage: Eukaryota > Viridiplantae > Streptophyta > Magnoliopsida > Solanales > Solanaceae > Petunia > Petunia secreta. Next base: position 35,084,817 of record JARKIP010000022.1, read on the forward strand.
CGATCTTAGTATGCGCATTCAACCCTTCAACAAAAGTATGTGCAATAACCTCATTGGATTGGTTGTGGTGTGGACAATCTCTCAATAAACCTTTAAATCGCTCCCAGGCTGAATACAAAGATTCTCTTTCTATCTGTCTGAAGGACATAATTTCACTCCTCAGCCGGGCTGTCTTGGCAGATGGATAAAATTTAGCCAAGAACTTCTTAGCTAAATCCTCCCAAGTAGTGATAGACCCAGGCTTTTCAGCCTTTAATCACTTCCTTGCTGCCCCAATCAGTGAAAATGGGAACAACATCAAGCGAACGTAGTCAGTAGGAACTCCCTATAGAGTATAAGTATCACTGATATCCAGGAAATTCTGAATGTGTTGCTGCGGATCTTCATGAAGTAATCCAGCATATTGCCCAGTCACATGCAGCAACTGAATCATGCCGGGCTTAATTTCAAAGTGCCCGGTGATAGCGGGCTTCACAATACTAGACGCTACTCCCCCCAGGCTGGGAAGAGCAACATCTCGCACCGCTACTGCTCGTTCTTCTGCCATTTCAGTGGGTAAGGAAGCAAGTACAATTGCTAGTGCTTTTCGGTCTCTCGCTTCTCTTCTTACCCTTCTCAAGGTCCTTTCAGGCTCGGGATCAAAAGGTGCGAGTGATTCGTCTTTTCTATTCCTTTACATGAAAAACCTGTTGCCTAAAACAGCACAAGAAACTCAACAAAAAATTAAACCTGAATAGATAATAACTAATCGTTCAAAAAGAAATCAGCCAATAATTAGTCCCCGGCAACGGCGCCAAGTAATAAAATGATAAGTATAGTATCGTTCCCACGAGGACTATTCAGGCTGACGTTTAACAAATAATTTCTGATAACTATTCAAGGATCTTTTCCAATAGTGAGAGTTTTAGTAACTAAAGAGCAGTAATTAAAATGATGGAAATTCAGTCAAACAATGGAGCAAACGTTGGTTGTTAACAATACTAAGAAGACGGTCCAGGGTCAGAGTTACGAACAATCCAGTTGAGTTTTCCAATTGATTCCACTTCTTAAATCCCGGATTACTCACCAACAGAGTAAATGTACCCGTGAAAACCTTTCGATTCTTCACAGTCTATACAGGCTACTTCAATCCCTCTATGGGTTGAATCACATGCACGCATTAATGAATTCTGTAATTAGTTAAACTAGGCGAGCAAGTATATGTCTATCCTACTCACAAATTTGTTCCCCGATGCCGGGTTCACAAACTAGCCCTACTCTTTCTTATTGCGTTAATAAATTCCCTCTTTCGAGTTCAATCTAAAAACCATAGATAATGCATAATTATCGAGTCTAATAATTAAGCAAGTGAAATCAAGAAAGGATAAGTAACCCGTTATGGGATTCAATTAATGGGAATCAATCTTCAAACATCAACTTTCATGAAATACTCTAACCCTAGAACGTAAGATTTAGCCACGCATACTCATAATCACAAGGCAATGAATGATGACATAATGATGTAAATGATTAATAGATGAAAGAATAGGAATTAAACCCTTGTTCAATGAAGTATGGTGCTCTCAAGTTGCTCCAAAGTCTGAACTTCTATCGAAAACTAAGTAAAAGAGTTTTTATAGGGTTTACAAAGGCCTAGTAATAACTTACACCTAAGCCTAGATGAAATAGGAAGTCCAAAAATGCTCCAGGGGCGCTGTAACTGGCGCCTCGCGCCCCCGAACGCGTGCACACAAGCAGTTTACGTCGAAATCCGGGCGCCTTGGCCACGCCCCGCGCTGAGAAAAGCGCCAGACGGCTGGGCTCCCTAGGGGCGCGCCTCAACGCGCCAGGCATATTTTGCCTTGCCTTGCTCCGCAGCTCGCGTCGTGTCATGCCTTTGTGTGCTCGATCCAATTCTCAATCAAAATTCAATCTTTTCTTGCTCGATCATGCTCTTTAAAGCTCCAATTGCACTTCATAACGACCTACACAAATGACACAATATCAGTGCAAAATCACATTCATTAACTAAAAAACGGGCGAATAAAATACTGAAACGTGAGGAAATATTAAGGAAATATAGGCATAAAATGCCAAACATCAGTAGTCCTGGCTGGTTGTAGGTGTTGTTTCAAGCTTTTGAGCTGCTGAAGAGAGTAAGAGAGAGTTTGAGGGAGTTCAGGTGTTTGAAAAGTTGTTTTTGGTGCTATGGATAATTCTCAGTTATTTGCAGGTTATTTCAGGTTGGTGTGAGTATAATCGAGGGTCTGCGACCATAAAAGGGGAAGCAACAACTATCCTTTGTTTCATAGCAGCTTAGTAAGGTTATTTTGGTTTCATTCAGTTTCTGGAGGGTGTGTCAAGAGTTTATTAGTGATTGTTCAGGTGTTGATTCAGGGCCTTGGTATGAATTCAGGATAGTAAGGTTCAAGTGGCATAGTGCGTATGTGTGTAGTCAATATCAGTAGTTGTGAGATACTGAGTTTGTTTCGAGAGGTGTTTCTGAGTGGTGTGAAGTGCAATGATGTAGTGCTCTAGATGCTAGTTTAGGTTGCAATCCAGGTTGATATTTTCTAGTATTCAGCTTAATACTCTCCTTTACCCTCTCATTTTTCGTTTAACTTTCCAGTAGTAGCTTCACTCCTGGATCTGTTAGTTAGCATAGTAATAAGGGCCAAGTTCTTTCCCTCTCCTTCAGTTACATTTTGTGAACTTCACTCTTCCTGAATGTGTCCAGTTAGCAGCCGTCATGTTTGTCTTGTTGTTGAGATCTACGCCATGCTGTGCTAATTATGTCTGATTCAAATAATGAAGACCGGATAGAGGTTTGACGGCTATTTAAGCCTGAATTCCTGACTTTAGAGTTAAGCCTGAATTCCCCTGTTTCATGGTTAGTTAAATACGTCTCTAGGTTGTTATTCAACCATGATATTTGACACCTAAAGGTGGGACATCATTAAAATTTGTTTGACTGTTTAACTTCATTAAAATTCAAATTTCTTGTCTGCTATTCCCAGGTTGCTCTTATGCTTTTTCCTTGATTTGATCCTTTGCAAATATAATAGGACATGGATATTCTTAATGAATTCAATTTCTATACTTGATTTTTATATATTCTTTAGTCTATTCTTTTTCTCATTGCTATCTTAAGAAAAGATCTTTCGGTACTGTACATCCAGGTCTATTAAATATTCTTTACATTTGTAATTTTCTTTGAAGTTTTGGCCTTTACACAAGGTTGATATTCATGATGATTTCAAACTTTTTTCTTTATTTGGAAAGTTTGTCTGCTCGCAGTTGTCTTTATTAATAAACTGAAAGTGTTTAGCTAAATGAATTAACCAAGGCGATGTGCTTGTGAGTTTTGATCTTTTGGACTCCCTCTTTTACATGTGCTAATATTCTTTTTTTTTTTTTTTTTTTTTGCATAATACACAACCATGGGATGAGTCGGCTAAAACTCGCGAATTGGGAGGGTTATATTGGCTTGGAGTCGCATTGGGGTCAAATTCGGGCTCAAGTTTCAAGAGTTTAGAAATTTTAGAAAATTCAAGGCTCCCACGAGTTTTGTCTACTTCCCGGGTTCTATCTTTAACTTTGCCTACCTTTTCTTTAGGATATTTATGTAAATAAATTTATAAATATTTTATTTATCAATAATATTTGATTGTTTGAATATTGCTTTACTTTATGTTCATTACCTTTTATTTTGAAATCGTTATTTAATTTATTGCTAACCAGGCCATTTAAGCAAATGCGTGCAAAATTTCATAAATTTTCAAAAAAACCATGCTTAATAATAGACTATAAAAAAAGACTTCTATCATATTGATACGAAGTAGTTTCTTTAAAATTCAAAATTTATAAAGAAGTTTTAATTAACTTCTAAATGTCCCGAAACGACTTTGCAAAAAGCGACTTGAAACATAAGTTCCACCTTATGGTGAGATACTCGTGTTTTAAAGTTGAAATTAAGCAAGTGTCATTTATTCACTACCACATATGAGTTGGCAAAGAAATTAGGACCATCAAATCACTCCTTTTCAAAAAAAATGCGCTTTTAAATTATTTTATCTTGAAAATAATTAAAGCTTTTAAATAAATTGTAAATATTTTGAAAACTTACTAAATTTAAATAGTTGAATTAATTAATAGCTCAATTAATTATTTTTAGAAAAGCGCATAAATAGAACTTGCAAATTAATTTGAAAACCTGTCGGATTAACTGTTATTAACGGAATTTCGAAAGTGCCTTCAAAACCTTCTTTCGAAATTAACAAAACCTCTTACTTAGAATCTCTGGAAGACTGCTTTTTTGTTTTCTAAAACAGAGTTTTGCACGCATTTTCTTATTTGGTTCCCTATTTTTATTAAATTTAGTGGCGACTCCAAAAACTCCAAAAGAATTAGTCAATTCAGTTGATATTCCTAAGTTTAGCCCTTCGGGGTTAATTTTTTGGTGGTTCAACAGCATGGCGACTCTACTAAGGAGTAATAAAGGTTTTGATCATAAAGGTTTCCAATTATTTGCAACTAGCATGCTTAATTTATTTTGCTTTTTTATATTTGTTTGTTTATGTGCGACAAAAGCATGTCACTGTCATACTCGATTTTGGACTCAACTCGAGGCCAGTCGGGTTTTGAATTTGACTGGGTGAACTCGTTTGAGTTAAGGTGTTGGAGTCGCCACTTAATAAATTTCCTAGGTGTATTAGGTCACCTATTAATTTCTAATTCCATTTAAAGAATTAACTCCGGGTTGGTCTACTAGTCAGAGAATCAGGTAAGAGGTTCAAGTTAACTCGAGAGGAAGGGGTTAGGCACCTCTCTAGCTCCACAAATGTGGTTACCGGCCGGACTTTATAATTGGGATTCAAGATAACTAACTAAGCAAATAAACTAGACAAACAAATAAACGACTATTATGATATGTATAATGATTAATATTGGATAAAAAGGTTCTAATTCACTAATAGTCTTCTTCCTTAAAGGATTCTACCTAGCAAAATAAAATAAATTAGTTAGTGAATTAAAATAAAATAATAATGATTGAAAAAATAATATAATGAAGAAAGGTGTTTTTGGAGATGTCGTTCTCAAAACATTTATCCAAGTGTGCCTCGCAAAAAATAAATGAAGTTAAGTTAGTAAATAATAATGATAATAAAACCAATAATAGTAATAGTAATGAATAATGATAATAATAATAAAAAGTCCTTTTCTTATAAGTATTTTTCTCAAAATTTGGCCGTCTTCCATCCGAATTTACCTTGCAAAATATGAGAAAAAGAGTTATTAAATAATAATATTGATAATAATAAGAATACAATAATAATGATAATAATATTAGTGGATAATAATAATAATAAAAATAATGATAATAATAATAATAATTTAAAATAATAATAATGCTAACAATAATAGTTTTAAAAGGGGAAGGGGATTTTTAAAAGTGTCGGCTCAGGTGTGTATGAATTGGGTGGAGGTTAGGGACGTCGATACGTGACGGATTATACACTTCATCATAGCCTTTGCTTTACAGACGTGGGAATGGGATTGTTTATCAATAGGCCTCAAATAAACAATTATTTTCCTTGGCCGTAATTAGTCCGTCAATTCATTGTATTTCCGTCAATTCCTTGTGTAGGCTTCAATATATGTAAAATATATCTTTTCATTGGCTATTAGCGTAACATAGCACCTGTCCAAAGTCAGTTATGCAATATATTTTCAAAAAAAGACACAAGGGTCAAGCTGCATCGTAGGTGATTTAATAAAACAGGTCATTCAACTCTGCAACCCCAAAAAAACGTCAGAAATAAATACAGAACCATGTTAGGCCAAACTGTATAAGCACAATAGCAAAACCCTGTATAATATTGAGTCCCCAAGAAGGTAACAACCTCAATTTGTCCTGGCAGAGAATCAAATCCTCAAGAAACGTTAGTCATAAACAGGCATAAGCATAACAAGAACAATTCACCAGTTGATTGAACCAAAAATAACATAGCCGCACAGGTCAAAGGAGGAGCGACACCAACTGTTAGGTAGCGGCGTCGCTACCACTCCCCGACCTTTCCTCTTTAGCTTCGACTCAGCAACAGAAACAGCAACGGATTATTCCGATGGCAATTCCACAATTCTGCAAAATCAAACGAAGATCAAGTACAGATGCGAGCAATACAGGCAACGATAAATACGTCCAATGTATAAGCAGCGAGATAGGTAAATCGCCTTCAAAGAGGCGACGATCTTGTTATAAATCGAAATCAACGGTCGCCGTTCGAAACGACAATGAGGACGATTAACAGTGAAAATAGAGGATTGGGGAAAGGAGTGACCGCCTGGTGAACTCCTGGAAGAAATTCCGGCGAAGTTCATCCGCACCACTTCAACTCTACCCTCTCTCGACTTATTTTGCCCCGATCTCCCCTGTTTCTGAAGTTGAACTCCCGACCCCGTTCAGATTTATAGGCGTGTGGGATTTTAGAGAAAAAGGTGTGGATGCTGTGTGTATGCAGTGTGTATCTGTGCATGTGTGTGAATGATTTGTTTGCAGTGGTGGATGAGTGTTAAAGGAAGATGAGACATGTAGGGAGGATGAAGTGAGGTCTGTACTCTGTAGTATGTTTTCGTGAAGGAGAAGACTTGGGGTTAATGAGGAAGAAAACCAAAGAGGAGTAGTGTGTATTGAAGAGAACGGGTCCCGTGTGTAGGGTCAGCTCGTGTGGGTATATTCTGATCTTTTGTGCGAGGAAGGGGTTATATTAAAGAATTTGAAAAAGAGTTGTTAGGATAATTGGAGAGATTATGGGGATTGATTTTAGGGATTGGTAATTATGGGGAAATTAGGAAAAAGATTAGGAGATAATTTTGGGAGGGAAGATAAGATATGAGGGGGGGATGAACTTGGACGGATGTATCTAGACTTCATTTAGTCTAGATTCAAAGTAGGATTGGGATTTAAAAAGGATTAATTCAAAAATAAAATAAGAGGAAAAGAAAAATTCAATAGAATCATGAACGTACGTAGATGAACACTTGTCTAGGTTTAAAAGGGAAAAATGTAATTTAATAAATAAGATAAATATAATAAAATGAAGAATTTTGATAGGAATTATGGATGAATAAAAATAGAAGGAGTTTGAACATTTTCTTTTAAATTGACCAATGTTCAACTTAAAAGTGTAAATAAAAATATAGATATACATATTTTATAAAATGCACAAATAATTTTAAACTCAAATAAAATTATTTAAATATATATAATCACAAATAATTACTAATTTGCACAAATAATTACTAATTGAAACAAACTTTACATGTAGCCTAAATGACGTAATTACATAATTTAGCCATTAATAGTATAAATGTACTAATTTCGCAAATATTCACAGTTTTGACAAATAGCCTAAATGATGCAAAAGGTACGTAATATAGCCACGCTTAAGCATATAATATGTAAATAGAGGATAACGCACATAAATGCATGATTTCTATTGCACATTTTGCACAAATAGTCACATTACACCCTTAAATTGAATTATAGCCAATTTTAGAAAAAGGAGGGACAAAATTGGGTGTCAACAGCTGCCCCTCTTTGCCCGGGGATGATGAAAGATTCTTAGGGCAAAGATAGTTGACGGAGCAGCCAATTTTGTCACGACTGGTGGGCAAAATGATTGAATGGGGGAGAAATGGGAGTTTTGGGGTGTTTTTGGCCGAACCCCGATCTCTGAGTTGCCTACATATCTCGGGTTTCATGAGAATCAGGATGTGTGTAGTTCTAGAATGGCATGTTGCCTATATGAGATGTTTATGGTGCACAATTTGGATGTAAAGACTAAACTTATCCAAGTATGTAAAGTTTAGATTTATGTACGTTTTGCCTTTTCGGCGGGATAAATGATGAATGAAGTAAGGGTACTATCGAAGATGAGATAACATCAGTATATAAAGCGTGAGGAAAAGAGGCTTACAATCATCCTAATTATGAAAATGTGGCGCGCTACACACCCATAAAGAGGAATTTATAGGTACATAGTTTCCACTTCATCTCGATAAATGAGTAATATTTTCCTCGACATTTCCTTGACTGAGCTGGGAAGGATTTGAGGAGCGATTTTTATAGATGTGCACGATTCACATAGATGGGCACGATTAGGCACGAAAACATGCACGATTGACACCGACATGCTTGAATAGACCAAGTAGGCATTAGTTGGAAGGAAATGCGAAATGACATCCTCATTCATAATGATGGATTAGGAAGATACTTGTGACGGCATGGAATGATGGGCTTTTGGGAATGTCAGAATTCGACAGAATAGGTATTTGGCAGGTAGGACATAGGCGTTGCCAAAGTCGAGATAACATCGATTGACCGAGTGTGGTGAAATAGGCTTGTAAACGTCCTAGTTATGAAGATGTGGTGCACGGCACACCCATAAAGAGGGGTTTACATGGGCACACTTTCCACTATAACTCGATAGAGAAGTAATCTTGGCCTTAACATTGTTTTGAATGAACTGAGAAATATTGAGGAGTAAAGCACGATGAATGTGCACAATTCAAATAGATAGGCACAATTAGGAAGGAATACTGAGCCGTTACCTAATTGGTAAGGAAAGGTTAGGTAGATCACTGGTGCGAGTATAAGATTGTAGCTTTGAGCTCTTTAGAACTCGGCCGAAATAGGTGGCTTGCGGGTGTAGCGAAAGCATTGTATGTAGGATTAGCCCTTTTGAATTGGGTTTTGGGATGATGCATTGGTATGTTTTGTATGTGTTTGAGGTTTCGTGGTTGTACAATTAGTAGTGATTTTGGGAGCAGGTGTGGGAGTAGGGCACAGGGGTTTGTCGGGAGATCGGAGAGTCCCTATAGCAAAATCAAGACAAATGCAAATTGAGATAAAAATAAAGATAAAGTAAACTTCCCTGATAAGTTGAGCTCTCCTTTGTCTGGGCCTCTTTCAGGTTCTCAGTGCTAGGGAAGCGTGCCTCTCCTCTGGGGGATGTCCATTTGCTAAGTGTTTCTCGTCGGAGGGTAGTTGCTTTGTCGTGCTGAACTGTTGTTGGATCATCTTGTCAGTGTGATGCCGGATTGTATGTCCATTGCTTTTCGTCCTCCCAATGTGTACTTTTCACGTCGGGCTGTATACTCTTTTGTATTGAGTTGTGTTTCTTTCTACGCAGGGTTGCCTATCATTCTTTCATTTTGGTTGCACACCCTTTGTCATGTTGTCCTTTCAATGGGCTGTCTACCCTCCAGGCTGTCTTCCTGTTACAATGTTAAAATTTGTGCCGCGCTGTGTACCCTCCGCGGTGTCAGTTTCGATATCGGGCTGTGTACCCTCCGTCGGTGCTTCGGGCTGTGTACCCTCAGCTAATGTAAACGAAAAATCGATATTAGGATGTGTACTCTCATCGACGCTTCGGGCTGTGTACCCTCAGCTAATGTAAATGACAAATCAATATCGGGATGTGTACCCTCAATCGACGCTTCGGGGTGTATGCCCTCAGCTAATTTAAATGACAAATCGATTTCGGGCTGTGTACCCTCAATCGATGCTTCGGGTTGTATGCCCTCAGCTAATTTAAATAACAAATCGATATCTGACTGTGTACCCTCAATCGACGCTTCGGGTTGAATGCCCTCAGCTAATTTAAAAAGACAAATCGATATCGGGCTGTGTACCCTCAATCGACGCTTCGGGTTGTATGCGTTCAGCTAATTTAAATGACAAATCAATATCGGGATGTGTACCCTCAATCGACGCTTCGGGTTGTATGCCCTCAGCTAATTTAAATGACAAATCGATATCGGGATGTGTACCCTCAATCGACGCCTCGGGCTGTGTACCCTCAGCTAATTTAAATAACAAATTGATATCGGGCTGTGTACCCTCAATCGACGCCTCGGGTTGTATGCCCTCAGCTGTAAGTGTAAAATTTGACGTCGGGCTGTGTACCCTCAGTCGATGCATCAAGAGTAAAGTGCAACAAGTAGAATGCTATTGTATATCATGCAATGTACCAAAGAGGCTGTCATGTTGCTGTTGTAAGGACTTTTCTTGAAATTTTTGAGGGGACCTCAAAAATTTCTGCCCTAGTGTCAAATTTGCGTCTTTTGGGAATTTTTGAGGGGATCCTAATTCTGCCCCAGTTTATTGTTTATGACAGATCACCGTCAGAAGGTGGTAGCATTGCACTGATCACCAAGGTATTGGCTAGAGTCTGCAGTCGTCCTTTAGTGTGATGAACGGATGTATTGACGACTATGAGTATGCAGATATTTTGCATACTCAGACTGAGGTTTGATATTTGGATTTTGCTGAATTTGGAGATTGTCTAGAATTGTATTTGTCTTGGGTCGTGCTTTCGAAAGTATGGAGCTAACTTTGGCGGAGTGTGTTTGTGGTTTGGGAGTTGGAATTTCCCTTTTGTTGGTTGTTGTTGTACCATTTGTTTTGCTTTGGTCGATCAGACTCTGAACTTTGTGTTTTAGTGTTGGATGTTTTGCAGTGCCGTGGTATGGGATGTTTGAGTGAAGGGTGTAGATCTTGTCGGATCGAATTTAGGAATGTTTATCTAAGGAGTAGTTTGTCTGCCGGTTGCAATGTCATTTGATTTGGGTTAAAGGAACAAAGGCATGAGGTTTTGTCCTTTTGGTATGTCTTTGATTGTGTTGAGCCTGATAGGGTTGTAGTCGAAAGTCTTAACAGAAGGGAGGTTGTTTATTGTGCAGGTTGGGTGCAATGTCTTTTGACTGAGCCAAAGGAATAAGATGTGAGGTTTGTGAACTCAGTCGTATAGGGATTTGGACTTCTTGGTTGTGACTCTCGTGTGAGTATAATGCCAAGTTTTGCGGTGTTGGGATTGTCTGGATGCCCTTGGTGTTATATGTTGGTGGTTCAAAGGACTTTGTGGTAGGAGAAAGTATTTTCACCTTGGCTTGCCGTTTCGGCTTTTCGAATGCAGATTCTTGACTGATTTCAGTGTTCAAACGCAAGGCAACCTTAACAAAGTGTTGAAATGCACAAAATAGTGTGGGCATGTTAGCAAGGACTTGAAGCAAAACGACACATGAGCTTAAGAGAATGCCTAGACCCTGGATGACATATTAGCGCTTGAATTTGGAGGTTGTGATAGATCATATAGATATCACAAGAGATTGCCTAAGTGCTTTATGTAACAGTCAAGGCAAGGATTTTGGTCAAACGACCGACGCTTGTTTAAGCGGGAGATGAGAAGTTGAATGTCAATGAAAGGTGGTAAAGATGTTGTGTAATGAATAGATTGTATTGCGATAGAAAATGATGTTGACTTTTGTCGAATACCAGGACCTTGAGTGCATTTGTCGTCCTTTCCTTCCAAATTTGTCTATCACGACGGCTATGTGTCTTTCAAAGGGGTTCTCAACGTCTTTCATACTCGTTGACCAACTGCTGCAATATAGTCCTTGCACTAACTTTCCTTGTCGGGTGATATGTTATTGCTAAGCCGTTGAACTCGATGTAGGCTGGCTACCTATCATGTCCATTCTTAGATTGCTACGTCCTTTTGTAGTGGTCGTCATGAGAATTCACATCACCCCAATAAAACCTTCGGCCAAAATTGCTCCAAGAAGTCTATTCTCTTGTGCTTTTACATCAACTTGACCCTTGCTATTGTAAGTGTCTCAAGCAGCTTCACCGTCTTGCTTTATCTTTGCTAGTGGGTAAAGATATACTTCCCAATACTCCAGGGGTCTAGAGGTTTGACATATAATGATGGCTTTGTCATTATGTCTTTGCCTCTCATTTTCGAGTTGAATTGGTTTGCTTGTTTTTGTTGTTGTGCTCAAGTATTTGCTACACCTCTGTCTTTCCAATATCATCTTTCACTGACCCTTTGAATGCTTGGACGAGTTGTAAAGTGTTTTGGGTCACTGTCATGTATTGTAAGAGGTGTGACTATGTACACAGGTGCAGCAAAAATGATCCTTAGATGTTGGTGTCAAATGGTCGTAAGGCGAGCCATGGGTGCCTTTGAGTTTGACCAACATTTTCCTTGCTTTGTCAATTTTTCTCTCGTATTGCTCGATGGAACAATTGAGGTGCTTGGGACAATAAGCCCGTTAGTTTCCAATCTCTCGAACAATTGAGTGTGGGCTTCGGCTAGTGGAGTGTAGTTTCTTTTCGGTCTTTGGTTGGCATCAGGGAGAGGCCTAGGAGGGGTACGGTAGTGTATTTCGGTAGTCGGGTTGAGTGTTTGCTGGTATGGCGGATGATTTGGTGCTGGGATGTGGAATATATGTCCAGTGGGCTGAGCGGGATATTTTGGTGGTATATAAGGATAGGGATAAAATGCTGGCGCTGTTTGATAATAATAGTTGAAGGTAGAGTCTTGAATGGTTGCGATAAAAGAGACTTCATCTTTCTCCTTTTGAAAAAGGCTCGTATTTTCATGCTGGCTAGCCTTATTGGTAGTTTGTAGTACAGTGGGTGTAATGTAGAGATATGAGGGGGCTAGTGGGAGTTGCTGTGAAAACTTCCTTATTTCGGGAAATCCCTGACAAGTGCACTCGCCTAACCATGTCCTTTGCCTTGGTATTCAACTCGAGCCAACCTTTTGGTAACAGACTTTTGAATAAATTTAAGACAGTTTGGACATGCGAAAGATTTTTAGATACCAGGATTTGATCATGGAGTAGGGAGAAGAGGCGCCTCGATAGGCGATTGAATATGGAGAAAGAATTCCTTTAGAGACTTAGAATAACAGACGAATTCATGCAATGCACACACATATCAAATAAGAGATGCATCCTATAATGCTAAGGACCGTTTTACGCACGATGGTTTGAAAAGCGCTTTGTGCCACATGTGTCATTTCGTTTGCTAATAGAAAGCTGAGCCTAAAAGATAATATTGTACTTTATTAGATTTTCGTTACATTGGCTGATATTGAAACATTACAAAAGGTGGAAAACAATGATAGAGGATTAGATCATGGCCAGGTGAACATCTTTATGCTGATCCTTCCCCAGAAGATTCTTCTTCCTCTTCCTCGGTCGAGTCTTTCTTGGACAAGCTTGCCTCTGATGAGTACCCTTTGAAGATGATATTGTCTGCATCAGTTAAGAGCCGGGATGTGTCAAATGTGAAATTCTTCAACATTTCCCAAGCCTTTCTTCCTTTCTCCTCTATTCCTTTGTTTGCCACAGAGTTCATCCCCTCGCCAGCCCATACTCCAATAGACTCTATGCGTTTTGTCAGGAGCTCTGCCTTTCTACGCCATTTGCCTTTTTCTTTGCTTTTTTGCTTCGACCAAGCTTTGCTTCTTTGCTATTTTCTCTTATGCCCATGTCAGTTGTTTGCGTAACCTTTTGTACTCAGATTCTAACTCATCAGTATTTCTTTTCCTTTTTGTTGTTGCACTGGGTTGAATTGCCCTAGCTATGTCTTTCCTAAGCCAGTCTGGATAGTCTTCATCATAGCCAGCGGCAAACCTGTCTCGTCCAATAGTCTAGATTCCCATTCGTTGCCTTTTTTTTTTCCAAAGTTTTGTTATCTTGTCTTTGAACGGTATCATTCCTTCGAGAATATCTGCTTTGAAATTTCTGATGTCTGCAATTTGGGGTACAGTCTGCTTTCTCCCTGCTTGTCTAAGTGTCCTCAAAGGAGTATATGGATAAGCTCCTCTAAATCCCACTAAAATGAGAAATGAGTCTTTTTCGGACCGTGCGATTACTATTGTGCTGGGAAAGTAATCAAACATCCATTGAATGTTCTCAGGTGTCAGTTGACAGAACATTTGGTGCCAACCGTTGGCGGTTGTTGGTTTGTCCCATTTCCCAAAAGCATTGTCCATGCGGGCGGTATGTGTCAAGAGGTAGTTTTCTCTTGGTATGGAATGGAAAGCTTGGTCTGTGCTAGCCATCCTTTGCAAATGCTCCATCAGCCAAATTTGTTAAATCAAATTGCAACCTTCAAAGAAACCAGCGCCCTTCTTGCATCTTTCTAAAGCTTGGTACATCTCTGCAACAATCATCCGTACCAAAGCGTAGTTCTTGTTAGTGTCTTTGAGTAAAACATCAGCAATTGTGACCATGCAAACTTCAACTCGTCCTTTGTGTTGTAGGAAGACGACAGTCCCTAGAAAGCTGGTGACAAAAGCAAGTACCCTCCGCTCTTGCCAATCTGCCTGGCTAATGCTGAAATAGTCCTCGGATTCTTGAAATGCCTCTCCATACCCAAATTTAATGTAGAGGGAAGTTACAAAAATTCCTGATTGTCGTATGCTGTCTGTGCACAACTCAGGCTTAAACCCTACCATTTCGAAGAATTCCTCGGGTGTAATGTTCTTAGGCATCAAGACTTCTTCACTTTCAAATGGTAATTGAGTTAACCCACCTATTTCTTCCAGTAGTGGTGTCAACTCAACACTCCCAAAGTGGAAAACTACTCGGTCTGCATCCCAATAATGTACTGCCGCCTCTATCATCCCTTCTACCGCAGTGTGTTCCATTAGTGAAACCAGGTTCCCTAACACCACTTTAACTCGGTCTTGTTGATCTATGCTTTGGTTTCCCCACCAATCTCTGAGCAACTGAGGGGTTTCAACAACCATGTCAAATATTCTAGTGGCCATAATTTTTTGGAAAAGGTGAAGGGTGATGGGAAAAGGGAGAAGAAAAATGACCAAGATTCGATTTACTGTGAGCAAAATTATCAACGTGTGGCACAAGTTTTTGAAAACAATGCGATAGAGGATATGAGGAGATGTGTCGTTGTGAATTGAGAACCCTTTAGACACTTTAGAAGGAAATTACTAATGGAATTGTGACATGCCAATGATGTCAAGTCTTTATATAATGCTTAAAGGATAAATGTGCATTATGCGTCATCCCATCTATCAAGCGGTTATTTCTGCTTCAAATTGGGCCTTTAATGCCTCTTCGGTTACCATTTAATGCCTTTGAATAGCATTGAATACAGAACGATTCCAATTGTTTAAGAAATAAACAGTCATTTCTGATTCAATTTGGGCTTTTGACGCCTCATCGGTTACTTTCCTGCCTTTGAATGGCATTGAATACAGAATAACTCTGATTGGTTAAGCAATCATTTCTGATTCAATTTGGGCTTTTGACGCCTCTTGGGTAACCTTTGTGCCTTTGAATGGCATTGAATACAAAATACCTCTGATTGTTTAAGCAATCATTTCTGATTCAATTTGGGCTTTTGACGCCTCTTGGGTCACCTTTACGACTTTGAACGACATTGAATACAGAATAATCTGACTGTTGAAGCAATCATTTCTGATTCAATTCGGGCTTTTGACGCTTTTTGGGTAACTTTTGTGCCTTTGAATGGCATTGAATACAGAGTAATTCCGACCGCGTAGGAATAAACAATCATTTCTGATACACTTTGGGCTTTTTAAAGCCTCCTAGGCAACCTTTGTGCCTTTGAATGACACTGAATACATAACAATGTTAATAAACGGTCTACATTTGCACATTTAATCCTTTAAGTAAATGCAAATAAATCATGCCCAACACTCTTTGGGGTTAAAAACCCGTTCGAATTGTTTGAGCAAGTTGGCCTATCGGACTTGAGAACAAGTCGACTAATGATATGCATGATTCCTAGCACCGCTACTATGGAATGGAGTTAGCTAGACCGGGTGTTATTATCTTCCCAAGCGGACAGCTCGGGAACGGGAACGTCTCGGATAAAATAGATTCCAAATCATTCCCCCTAAAGGAATTGTTATGTGAGGGAAGATGTGGTTATAACTACCGTATTTTCAACGCACGATTTAGAAAGTTGCCAGGAGTGGCGGAAGGTATGCATGATATTCACAAGTTTAAAAATGTACAAGTTTTGAAATAAACGCACAAGGTCAACCTCGGGAGTGGGAGTAAAACTAACACATGACAAACAAGTTTGAGATAATAATACAAAGCAAATCAATACACATAATATGCATGCTAGGCGTCATATGATGACGCTTTTGGACAAGGTTGGCTAATGAGCTTTAACATGCCAAGGATGTTAAGCTTTCCTAATTTGATTATGGTATTTAAAATTGAACATGTATTTTGTATCATCCCAATTGTTCTCATAACCCAAAATTAATAGAAAATATTTTATAAGATAATTAACTTTATTGTATAAATGCAGAAATAACATTTTGTTTTAGGTAAATAAAAATAATAATTGATCTTGCTACATTGAAAGTAGAAAAGAATAATTTAAAATCTATGATTTTATTTTCATAAAAATAGAAAAATTAATTTCGTTCATAACTCAAAAATAATTTTATAAAATAATTTGGTTCGTTTGAATAAATAATTGATTTTGTTATGAGAATCCACTTTTATGTGAACAAATGGTCTACATTAGACACGTTCAACTTTAAATAAATGCACATATAACATATTCAAACGTCCCTTAGGGTCGAAGACCCATTTGGTTCGTTCAAATATGGTGAACTAATAGACTTAGACATGGGCCGAAATCAAAATTTTCGTAATCGTGACATGATGCATGGTCCTAGACAAGAGTCTCCATTAAGAGCTTGGGTAATTCTAGACACGGTTCCCCAAGGCGGACGATCAAGGGGGATCATTTGAAATTGTTGGCTGAACTACGGACCAACTATATTTCAAAATGTCCTTTCAAAAGGTTTTTTGTGATTAAGCGACCGTGGGATCCACGTAATCGCCGTGTGTGTGTAAAGTGTCGTTTTCCAGGAGTGAGGGAAGTGCGAGTGACATGAACAAATAATAAAATACAATCACATAATTCAAGAATAAAACACATAAATAAAAAACTAAACCTTAATCCTGCAAAAGAAAAAGAAGAAAAAAGTTAGTATCGAAATAAATGAAAATAAAGCAAGTAAAGAATCCCAATTTAAAGTCCGTTATGCTTTGAACCTTGATATCTCCAGTGAAGTCGCCATTCTGTCATACCCGATTTTGGACTCAACTCGAGGCGAGTCGGGTTTCAGAATTGACTGGGTGAACTCGTTTGAGTTAAGGTGTTGGAGTCGCCACCTAATAAATTTCCTAGGCGTATTAGGTCACCTATTAATTTCTAATTCCATTTAAAGAATTAACTCCAGCTTGGTCTACTAGTCAGACATTCAGGCAAGAGATCCAAGTTAACTCGAGAGGAAGGGGTAAGGCACCTCTCGAGCTCCACAAATGTGGTTACCGGCTGGACTTTATAATTGGGATTCAAGATAACTAACTAAGCAAATAAACTAGACAAACAAATAAACGACTATTATGATATGTATAATGATTAAGATTGGATAAAAAAGTTCTAATTCACTAATAGTCTTCTTCCTTAAAGGATTGTACCTAGCAAAATAAAACAAATTAGTTAGTGAATTAAAATGAAATAATAATGATTGAAAAAATAATATAATGAAGAAAGGTGTTTTTGGGGATGTCGTTCTCAAGACATTTATCCAAGTGTGCCTGGCAAAAAACAAATGAAGTTAAGTTAGTAAATAATAATGATAATAAAACCAATCTATTACTAATGATTAATGATAATAATAATAATAAAAAGTCCTTTTCTTCTAAGTATTTTCTTCAAAATTAGGCCGTCTTCCATCCGAATTTACCTCGCAAAATATGAGAAAAAAAGTCAGTAAATAATAATATTGATAATAATAAGAATACTATAATAATGATAATAATATTAGTGGATAATAATAATAATAAAAATAATGATAATAATAATAGTAATAAAAATAATAATAATTTAAAATAATAATAATGCTAACAATAATAGTTTTAAAAGGGGAAGGGATTTTTAAAAGTTTCGGCTCAGGTGTGTATGAATTGGGTGGAGGTTAGGGACGTCGATACGGCTGCGAACGCACCGGCCGGTTGTGTTGCCATGCCAGGTACTGGTCTCATCACTCCATCACCGGCTCGTTTGTAGTCACGGCTTATACACTTCATCATAACCTTTGCTTTAGAGATGTGGGAATGAGATTGTTTATCAATAGGCCTCAAATAAACAATTATTTTCAGGATATATCACAATCTGATTGTAGCCCGAATACTCATCCAAGAAACAATAATACTCGTGCCCAGCAAGTCTATCCAGCATTTGGTCAATAAAGGGAAGTGGGAAGTGGTCTTTCCTGGTGGCCTTGTTCAGATTCCTATAATCAATGCAAATTCGCCACCCTATGACTGTTCTTGTAGGAATCAACTCATTATGCTCATTCTTCACCACTGTCATGCCCCCTTTTTTTGGAACACATTGCACTGGACTCACCCACTTGCTGTCAGAGATAGGAAAAATAATGCCAGCATTCAGCCACTTGATAATTTCTTTCTTCACCACCTCCTTCATAATTCGATTTAATCTCCTCTGCTGCTCTATAGATGGCTTATGGCCTTCTTCCAAAAGAATTTTGTGCATGCAGAAAGAAGGACTAATCCCCCTAATATCAGCAATGGTCCAGCCAATAGCTCTCTTGCGCTCTCGCAGCACCCTCAACACCTTTTCAACCTGCACATCAGACAACAAAGAAGAAAGAACCACGGGCAAGGTATTACCCTCACCCAAATGAGCATAACGCAAATGCGCAGGTAAAGGTTTGAGTTCAAGAGTAGGAGCCTTCTCAATAGCGGTTTAGCAGGAGTTAAGGTCAACGGTCTATCAAGCTGCTCAAATTTCTTCCATCCTGGGATGAATTTACTCTGCATATTAAGAATCTCCAAATATTCTTCAATGTCATCATCCTTCAGGATATCATCATCATCACATAAGAGTACCTTTTCCAGGGAATCAACATTAGAGGCCAAGAATGACCTCTCATCAGCAGTCAACTCATCATCTATCACTTTTACCATGGACAACTCTTCATAATAGGAAGGAAGCTGGGTAGCTCTGAACACATTGAATACAGCTTCTTCACCATTTAGCTTCATAATCATCTTTCCAGCTCTAACTCTAATGACAGCATCGGCAGTAGCCAAAAATCCTCTTCCCAATATGAGAGGAACCTCATGATCAGCTTCATAGTCAAGAATAATGAAGTCTCTAGGCAATATAAACTGACTCACTTGTACAAGTACATCCTCAATAATCCCCTCGGGGTATGTCAAAGATCTATCAGCCAGTTGCAGAGTCACAGTAGTTGGTCGTGGTTCACCCAGGCCTAGCTTTCTGAAAACTGATGAAGGCATTAAATTCACACTAGCACCCAAATCACACAAAGCTCGTCCAACCTCATGCTCCCCAATTTTCAAGGGAATAGTAAAACTGCCAGGATCCTTCAATTTCTGAGGAAGCTTGCTTCTAACTCTAGAACTGCACTCCTCAGTGGGTGCAACTGTCTCGAACTCAGTCAGTCTTCTCTTGTTAGCAACAATATCCTTGATGTATTTAGCATATTTTGGGAACATCCCGCAAAAGCTCCACCAAAGGAATATTTACCTGAATCTGACTCAAAATTTCCAAAAATTTCTTGCATGCTGCATCAACCTTCTGCTTCTGAAGTCTCTGAGAGAAAGGTGGTGGTGGTCTCACAATAGCAGGCTCCAGCTGCTTTTCTATTACTTTCTCAGCTTCTTTCTCCACCTCTCTATCAGCATTAGGCTCTAACTCACCAACATGCTTCCTTGGCTTTGGGGGAACTTTTTTCTAGAGCTCTTCCATTCCTCAAAGTAACTGCTTGCACAAATTCCTTAGGATTTTTCTCTATATCACTTGGCAAGGAACCCCGAGGTCTATTATTCTGTGCTCCAGCTAGCTGCCCCATTTGTCTCTCAAGATCTTTCTGAGCATTGCTCAAATCTTTTATTGTTTGTGCCTGAGCTGCTGAATCATCCATGAGTTTTTGCTGCCCTGCAAGAATTTTTCTAAGCATATCCTCAACTGAATTAGACTGCTGTGGCTGAGTCTGCGACTGTGACCCCCTGTTGTGGTGCATTTTTCAGATTATTTTGGAGTCTCTCATTGCCCTGTAGCTGCTCACGATTATCCCTCCAAGAAAAATTAGGGTGACTACGCCAATTGGTGTTATAGCTATTACTATATTGATTGCGATTCTGACCCTGTGACCTGTTCTGATTACCCACATAATACACTGACTCTGGATTAGATGGACAGACGTCAGTGGCATGATCCTCTCCACAAACCTCACAAAAGACTTGAAGTTGTTGCACTGGAGCTGCTTGTTGTTGAGTCTGCGGCAGAGCTAGCTTGCTGATTTGATTGGAAATATCATCCATTTTCGCCCTCAGCTCTGAAACTGCATCTAATTGAAGTACCCCAGCAGATTTCTGTGCAGTAGCTCTACCAACTCCCTGCCAATCAGGATTGCTCTACGAAAACTTGTCAAGTAAATCATAGATCTGGTCAAAATTTAAGGCCAGTACTTGGCCTCCTGCAGCAGCATCTACCACGATCTTAGTATGCGCATTCAACCCTTCAACAAAAGTATGTGCAATAACCTCATTGGATTGGTTGTGGTGTGGACAATCTCTCAATAAACCTTTAAATCGCTCCCAGGCTGAATACAAAGATTCTCTTTCTATCTGTCTGAAGGACATAATTTCACTCCTCAGCCGGGCTGTCTTGGCAGATGGATAAAATTTAGCCAAGAACTTCTTAGCTAAATCCTCCCAAGTAGTGATAGACCCAGGCTTTTCAGCCTTTAACCACTTCCTTGCTGCCCCAATCAGTGAAAATGGGAACAACATCAAGCGAACGTAGTCAGTAGGAACTCCCTATAGAGTATAAGTATCACTGATATCCAGGAAATTCTGAATGTGTTGCTGCGGATCTTCATGAAGTAATCCAGCATATTGCCCAGTCACATGCAGCAACTGAATCATGCCGGGCTTAATTTCAAAGTGCCCGGTGATAGCGGGCTTCACAATACTAGACGCTACTCCCCCCAGGCTGGGAAGAGCAACATCTCGCACCGCTACTGCTCGTTCTTCTGCCATTTCAGTGGGTAAGGAAGCAAGTACAATTGCTAGTGCTTTTCGGTCTCTCGCTTCTCTTCTTACCCTTCTCAAGGTCCTTTCAGGCTCGGGATCAAAAGGTGCGAGTGGTTCGTCTTTTCTATTCCTTTACATGAAAAACCTGTTGCCTAAAACAGCACAAGAAACTCAACAAAAAATTAAACCTGAATAGATAATAACTAATCGTTCAAAAAGAAATCAGCCAATAATTAGTCCCCGGCAACGGCGCCAAGTAATAAAATGATAAGTATAGTATCGTTCCCACGAGGACTATTCAGGCTGACGTTTAACAAATAATTTCTGATAACTATTCAGGGATCTTTTCCAATAGTGAGAGTTTTAGTAACTAAAGAGCAGTAATTAAAATGATGGAAATTCAGTCAAACAATGGAGCAAACGTTGGTTGTTAACAATACTAAGAAGACGGTCCAGGGTCAGAGTTACGAACAATCCAGTTGAGTTTTCCAATTGATTCCACTTCTTAAATCCCGGATTACTCACCAACAGAGTAAATGTACCCGTGAAAACCTTTCGATTCTTCACAGTCTATACAGGCTACTTCAATCCCTCTATGGGTTGAATCACATGCACGCATTAATGAATTCTGTAATTAGTTAAACTAGGCGAGCAAGTATATGTCTATCCTACTCACAAATTTGTTCCCCGATGCCGGGTTCACAAACTAGCCCTACTCTTTCTTATTGCGTTAATAAATTCCCTCTTTCGAGTTCAATCTAAAAACCATAGATAATGCATAATTATCGAGTCTAATAATTAAGCAAGTGAAATCAAGAAAGGATAAGTAACCCGTTATGGGATTCAATTAATGGGAATCAATCTTCAAACATCAACTTTCATGAAATACTCTAACCCTAGAACGTAAGATTTAGCCACGCATACTCATAATCACAAGGCAATGAATGATGAAATAATGATGTAAATGATTAATAGATGAAAGAATAGGAATTAAACCCTTGTTCAATGAAGTATGGTGCTCTCAAGTTGCTCCAAAGTCTGAACTTCTATCGAAAACTAAGTAAAAGAGTTTTTATAGGGTTTACAAAGGCCTAGTAATAACTTACACCTAAGCCTAGATGAAATAGGAAGTCCAAAAATGCTCCAGGGGCGCTGTAACTGGCGCCTCGCGCCCCCGAACGCGTGCACACAAGCAGTTTACGTCGAAATCCGGGCGCCTTGGCCACGCCCCGCGCTGAGAAAAGCGCCAGATGGCTGGGCTCCCTAGGGGCGCGCCTCAACGCGCCAGGCATATTTTGCCTTGCCTTGCTCCGCAGCTCGCGTCGTGTCATGCCTTTGTGTGCTCGATCCAATTCTCAATCAAAATCCAATCTTTTCTTGCTCGATCATGCTCTTTAAAGCTCCAATTGCACTTCATAACGACCTACACAAATGACACAATATCAGTGCAAAATCACATTCATTAACTAAAAAACGGGCGAATAAAATACTGAAACGTGAGGAAATATTAAGGAAATATAGGCATAAAATGCCAAACATCAGTAGTCCTGGCTGGTTGTAGGTGTTGTTTCAAGCTTTTGAGCTGCTGAAGAGAGTAAGAGAGAGTTTGAGGGAGTTCAGGTGTTTGAAAAGTTTTTTTTGGTGCTATGGATAATTCTCAGTTATTTGCAGGTTATTTCAGGTTGATGTGAGTATAATCGAGGGTCTGCGACCATAAAAGGGGAAGCAACAACTATCCTTTGTTTCATAGCAGCTTAGTAAGGTTATTTTGGTTTCATTCAGTTTCTGGAGGGTGTGTCAAGAGTTTATTAGTGATTGTTCAGGTGTTGATTCAGGGCCTTGGTATGAATTCAGGATAGTAAGGTTCAAGTGGCATAGTGCGTATGTGTGTAGTCAATATCAGTAGTTGTGAGATACTGAGTTTGTTTCGAGAGGTGTTTCTGAGTGGTGTGAAGTGCAATGATGTAGTGCTCTAAATGCTAGTTTAGGTTGCAATCCAGGTTGATATTTTCTAGTATTCAGCTTAATACTCTCCTTTACCCTCTCATTTTTCGTTTAACTTTCCAGTAGTAGCTTCACTCCTGGATCTGTTAGTTAGCATAGTAATAAGGGCCAAGTTCTTTCCCTCTCCTTCAGTTACATTTTGTGAACTTCACTCTTCCTGAATGTGTCCAGTTAGCAGCCGTCATGTTTGTCTTGTTGTTGAGATCTACGCCATGCTGTGCTAATTATGTCTGATTCAAATAATGAAGACCGGATAGAGGTTTGACAGCTATTTAAGCCTGAATTCCTGACTTTAGAGTTAAGCCTGAATTCCCCTGTTTCATGGTTAGTTAAATACGTCTCTAGGTTGTTATTCAACCATGATATTTGACACCTAAAGGTGGGACATCATTAAAATTTGTTTGACTGTTTAACTTCATTAAAATTCAAATTTCTTGTCTGCTATTCCCAGGTTGCTCTTATGCTTTTTCCTTGATTTGATCCTTTGCAAATATAATAGGACATGGATATTCTTAATGAATTCAATTTCTATACTTGATTTTTATATATTCTTTAGTCTATTCTTTTTCTCATTGCTATCTTAAGAAAAGATCTTTCGGCACTGTACATCCAGGTCTATTAAATATTCTTTACATTTGTAATTTTCTTTGAAGTTTTGGCCTTTACACAAGGTTGATATTCATGATGATTTCAAACTTTTTTCTTTATTTGGAAAGTTTGTCTGCTCGCAGTTGTCTTTATTAATAAACTGAAAGTGTTTAGCTAAATGAATTAACCAAGGCGATGTGCTTGTGAGTTTTGATCTTTTGGACTCCCTCTTTTACATGTGCTAATATTCTTTTTTTTTTTTTTTTTTTTGCATAATACACAACCATGGGACGAGTCGGCTAAAACTCGCGAATTGGGAGGGTTATATTGGCTTGGAGTCGCATTGGGGTCAAATTCGGGCTCAAGTTTCAAGAGTTTAGAAATTTTAGAAAATTCAAGGCTCCCACGAGTTTTGTCTACTTCCTGGGTTCTATCTTTAACTTTGCCTACCTTTTCTTTAGGATATTTATGTAAATAAATTTATAAATATTTTATTTATCAATAATATTTGATTGTTTGAATATTGCTTTACTTTATGTTCATTACCTTTTATTTTGAAATCGTTATTTAATTTATTGCTAACCAGGCCATTTAAGCAAATGCGTGCAAAATTTCATAAATTTTCAAAAAAATCATGCTTAATAATAGACTATAAAAAAAGACTTCTATCATATTGATACGAAGTAGTTTCTTTAAAATTCAAAATTTATAAAGAAGTTTTAATTAACTTCTAAATGTCCCGAAACGACTTTGCAAAAAGCGACTTGAAACATAAGTTCCACCTTATGGTGAGATACTCGTGTTTTAAAGTTGAAATTAAGCAAGTGTCATTTATGCACTACCACATATGAGTTGGCAAAGAAATTAGGACCATCAAATCACTCCTTTTCAAAAAAAATGCGCTTTTAAATTATTTTATCTTGAAAATAATTAAAGCTTTTAAATAAATTGTAAATATTTTGAAAACTTACTAAATTTAAATAGTTGAATTAATTAATAGCTCAATTAATTATTTTTAGAAAAGCGCATAAATAGAACTTGCAAATTAATTTGAAAACCTGTCGGATTAACTGTTATTAACGGAATTTCGAAAGTGCCTTCAAAACCTTCTTTCGAAATTAACAAAACCTCTTACTTAGAATCTCTGGAAGACTGCTTTTTTGTTTTCTAAAACAGAGTTTTGCACGCATTTTCTTATTTGGTTCCCTATTTTCATTAAATTTAGTGGCGACTCCAAAAACTCCAAAAGAATTAGTCAATTCAGTTGATATTCCTAAGTTTAGCCCCTCGGGGTTAATTTTTTGGTGGTTCAACAGCATGGCGACTCTACTAAGGAGTAATAAAGGTTTTGATCATAAAGGTTTCCAATTATTTGCAACTAGCATGCTTAATTTATTTTGCTTTTTTATATTTGTTTGTTTATGTGCCACAAAAGCATGTCACTGTCATACTCGATTTTGGACTCAACTCGAGGCCAGTCGGGTTTTGAATTTGACTGGGTGAACTCGTTTGAGTTAAGGTGTTGGAGTCGCCACTTAATAAATTTCCTAGGTGTATTAGGTCACCTATTAATTTCTAATTCCATTTAAAGAATTAACTCCGGGTTGGTCTACTAGTCAGAGAATCAGGTAAGAGGTTCAAGTTAACTCGAGAGGAAGGGGTTAGGCACCTCTCTAGCTCCACAAATGTGGTTACCGGCCGGACTTTATAATTGGGATTCAAGATAACTAACTAAGCAAATAAACTAGACAAACAAATAAACGACTATTATGATATGTATAATGATTAATATTGGATAAAAAGGTTCTAATTCACTAATAGTCTTCTTCCTTAAAGGATTCTACCTAGCAAAATAAAATAAATTAGTTAGTGAATTAAAATAAAATAATAATGATTGAAAAAATAATATAATGAAGAAAGGTGTTTTTGGGGATGTCGTTCTCAAAACATTTATCCAAGTGTGCCTCGCAAAAAATAAATGAAGTTAAGTTAGTAAATAATAATGATAATAAAACCAATAATAGTAATAGTAATGAATAATGATAATAATAATAAAAAGTCCTTTTCTTATAAGTATTTTTTTCAAAATTTGGCCGTCTTCCATCCGAATTTACCTTGCAAAATATGAGAAAAAGAGTTATTAAATAATAATATTGATAATAATAAGAATACAATAATAATGATAATAATATTAGTGGATAATAATAATAATAAAAATAATGATAATAATAATAATAATTTAAAATAATAATAATGCTAACAATAATAGTTTTAAAAGGGGAAGGGGATTTTTAAAAGTGTCGGCTCAGGTGTGTATGAATTGGGTGGAGGTTAGGGACGTCGATACGTGACGGATTATACACTTCATCATAGCCTTTGCTTTACAGACGTGGGAATGGGATTGTTTATCAATAGGCCTCAAATAAACAATTATTTTCCTTGGCCGTAATTAGTCCGTCAATTCATTGTATTTCCGTCAATTCCTTGTGTAGGCTTCAATATATGTAAAATATATCTTTTCATTGGCTATTAGCGTAACATAGCACCTGTCCAAAGTCAGTTATGCAATATATTTTCAAAAAAAGACACAAGGGTCAAGCTGCATCGTAGGTGATTTAATAAAACAGGTCATTCAACTCTGCAACCCCAAAAAAACGTCAGAAATAAATACAGAACCATGTTAGGCCAAACTGTATAAGCACAATAGCAAAACCCTGTATAATATTGAGTCCCCAAGAAGGTAACAACCTCAATTTGTCCTGGCAGAGAATCAAATCCTCAAGAAACGTTAGTCATAAACAGGCATAAGCATAACAAGAACAATTCACCAGTTGATTGAACCAAAAATAACATAGCCGCACAGGTCAAAGGAGGAGCGACACCAAC
Source organism: Petunia secreta (assembly GCA_029990175.1). Classification (NCBI taxonomy): domain Eukaryota; kingdom Viridiplantae; phylum Streptophyta; class Magnoliopsida; order Solanales; family Solanaceae; genus Petunia; species Petunia secreta. The sequence goes on from JARKIP010000022.1 coordinate 35,111,241, forward strand.
TGTTAGGTAGCGGCGTCGCTACCACTCCCCGACCTTTCCTCTTTAGCTTCGACTCAGCAACAGAAACAGCAACGGATTATTCCGATGGCAATTCCACAATTCTGCAAAATCAAACGAAGATCAAGTACAGATGCGAGCAATACAGGCAACGATAAATACGTCCAATGTATAAGCAGCGAGATAGGTAAATCGCCTTCAAAGAGGCGACGATCTTGTTATAAATCGAAATCAACGGTCGCCGTTCGAAACGACAATGAGGACGATTAACAGTGAAAATAGAGGATTGGGGAAAGGAGTGACCGCCTGGTGAACTCCTGGAAGAAATTCCGGCGAAGTTCATCCGCACCACTTCAACTCTACCCTCTCTCGACTTATTTTGCCCCGATCTCCCCTGTTTCTGAAGTTGAACTCCCGACCCCGTTCAGATTTATAGGCGTGTGGGATTTTAGAGAAAAAGGTGTGGATGCTGTGTGTATGCAGTGTGTATCTGTGCATGTGTGTGAATGATTTGTTTGCAGTGGTGGATGAGTGTTAAAGGAAGATGAGACATGTAGGGAGGATGAAGTGAGGTCTGTACTCTGTAGTATGTTTTCGTGAAGGAGAAGACTTGGGGTTAATGAGGAAGAAAACCAAAGAGGAGTAGTGTGTATTGAAGAGAACGGGTCCCGTGTGTAGGGTCAGCTCGTGTGGGTATATTCTGATCTTTTGTGCGAGGAAGGGGTTATATTAAAGAATTTGAAAAAGAGTTGTTAGGATAATTGGAGAGATTATGGGGATTGATTTTAGGGATTGGTAATTATGGGGAAATTAGGAAAAAGATTAGGAGATAATTTTGGGAGGGAAGATAAGATATGAGGGGGGGATGAACTTGGACGGATGTATCTAGACTTCATTTAGTCTAGATTCAAAGTAGGATTGGGATTTAAAAATGATTAATTCAAAAATAAAATAAGAGGAAAAGAAAAATTCAATAGAATCATGAACGTACGTAGATGAACACTTGTCTAGGTTTAAAAGGGAAAAATGTAATTTAATAAATAAGATAAATATAATAAAATGAAGAATTTTGATAGGAATTATGGATGAATAAAAATAAAAGGAGTTTGAACATTTTCTTTTAAATTGACCAATGTTCAACTTAAAAGTGTAAATAAAAATATAGATATACATATTTTATAAAATGCACAAATAATTTTAAACTCAAATAAAATTATTTAAATATATATAATCACAAATAATTACTAATTTGCACAAATAATTACTAATTGAAACAAACTTTACATGTAGCCTAAATGACGTAATTACATAATTTAGCCATTAATAGTATAAATGTACTAATTTCGCAAATATTCACAGTTTTGACAAATAGCCTAAATGATGCACAAGGTACGTAATATAGCCACGCTTAAGCATATAATATGTAAATAGAGGATAACGCACATAAATGCATGATTTCTATTGCACATTTTGCACAAATAGTCACATTACACCCTTAAATTGAATTATAGCCAATTTTAGGAAACGGGGGGGGGGGGCGGGGGGGGGACAAAATTGAGTGTCAACAGTCACTACACCCTTATTTGTGCACATACATAAATACATAAACTGGCATTCCGTTCATATTTTCTCCACTCCTGGGAACCTCTTGTATTCTCACTCAATTATTCGCGAGCTGTGCCCATGCACACCCGCACTTTCTTCCACTAAAAAACCCTATGAAGAGTTGGTATACCGGCGGTTGTCGTGGGAGTAATTCGACTGCGAGGCCTTTTGCCACTCACCTGTTAGCCTCAACCGTTAACCCACTCTTAGACGGAGCTTTTAGGAGCATGCATGCATTTACACCTTAGTCTGGACTCGGTCCTTGGTACCGCCTCCATAGTTAGGAAACTGCCCTTACGTCAACGAGTTTTTGAAACCCAACGACAATGCATATTATGTGCTATGTAATAACGAATCCTCAGTCCTAGCCATGCTTTGAGCATAATCAGATTTAGAATTTTGTCTTTTGGGTTAGAAAATGGAAGAATTTAGCAAAATCTATGTGGTCATAGCAGTCCACAGAGAATTTGATATCATAGTGCAGAGTTTTGTGAACAAGACAGAATTGCAGTCCGGGGAAAGTTAGGCAGATTTGGTTGATTTGTGTTTTGGAAATGGTCTGGTATGGTGAGATCTAAGAAGTGAAGCCCCTGGTGTCTTTAAAAGATAAATGGGTCTCTCTTATGAAGACCTGTGTGTGTGCAGGTTTACGTTGACTAACCACCTGCAACTTTATGAAAATTGAAGTATGCTTGTCGCATACTAGGAGAGTGAAGCCCCTGTGTCTTTGAATGACCAGTGGAGTCCCTCCTTGAAGACCAATGAGATCTTGGCTACCCAGGAAACTTAGAGGTTTGATTAAAGCCTAGGACTACTGAGGAGCCCTATGAACAAGGTCTGTGAGCCTTGCAAAACCTATGAATCTGAGAGGCTTTGTCCAAAGCCAAGGACCAGTGAGGTTTTATTTGCAAAAGATCAATTGAAACCTTTTATGATTTGAAGTCTGGTATTGTGAAGGCGGTTGGAAATTTCACCGCTGGATATTGTAAAATAATTGGGAGTTGTGCTTGGAGGAGTGTGGATATTTGCAAAAGGTATGGAGGATTTTTTCAGGTTTAGGCATTTGGGTTTAGAATTTTGTGCAGATGTTGTGGAGAGCATGAGTTGTGTTAGAATTTTGAGTTGACACCAACTTTAGGAAGATAGTTGGGATAACAGAATTGCAGTGTCAAGGCGGAGAGATGATTGTTATCAATTATTGTTATTATTTATTGCTTACTCTAAATCGGAATTGCTCAGAACTGGCATGGACTATTTTTTGTTACCACTTGTTTGTGAGATTAGGCTTACCTCTAGCACAAAGAGGAACCTTACAGTGTAGGACGCGTTTGCATATTTATTTACGCTCAACTTCTTGTGATTGTCACATGTTAATTGCTTGCCTTGCTTTATTTGTTCAAAATACGTTAAATACTAGGCGTTGTTTGCTTGTGTGCAATCTTATAATGACATGCAAACTAACATAGTTACCCTTTGAGGTTTCATTTATTTTGTTTATTTCTCTAGCAGAAGTTGGATTTATGAAGTGACTGACCATTCACCACGTAAGAGATTCAAGATCTGATTGATGGTAGACGCTCTAGCTCGTGAACGATGAAGCACCAGAAGCTAATGGCATTGTTTGAAAAGAACTTGGCGATTGAACTTAGTAGCATTGTTTTTAATTTTAATTCAGATTAAGGCCCCGAATTACATTGTACTTTAATGCTTATGATAATCTGAATCAACTCTTTTAAATTTTATGAAAGTTGAAATAAAATGCATCGCATTCTTATTATATTATTTATTCATTTTGATTATATTTGTTTTGTTTCAAAAAAAAAATTGGTAAAACTATCGAAACTTTACTTCTGACATATAACGAAATAGCTAAACAATTTGAGAATAATGTGGTGAAAAGTTATCTTTTTTCACTTTTTGGATATCAATACTGTTAGAACTTCAACTGGGACAGCTTTTACAAAGCAATTTGAAGTATCGGAATTCACAACCTGGGCAATTTTTGCAAAAATGAGTTGAAGATGTGAAAGATAATAACTGGGGCAGAATTTTGCAAGAAACAACGTCGATTATCAAAAGATGAATTAGCAAGATCTCGAGAATTGGCTAAGTGAACAATACAAAGTCTAAGATAAAGGACGTTCAATATGTTTTAAGATATGTTACAAGTTTAAGTCAAGGCAGAAATTTTCAAGATTCATTTTTTGACTTCATTTGCATGCTTGCTTTACTTGCTATATTGCATTAAATTATTTTACCTTGCTTCTATTTTTCAAAACATCTATGCTATTGAGTTCATGAGCCAAGTTTCTGACTATGATTCACAAATGCAAGTCCGAGGAAGACAAGGAAGCAGTAGGAACCGCAAGTTCAAAACCAAGTCAGCGCAAATCAAACGCTCCCCCCACCTCCATCCCAAAACTAACGATTTTTCTTTGAGTGCAGGATTTTTAAAAGCAACAAGACGAGGAAACTAGCAACTATCAATTCCTCATAGCTTATTTGCATACACATTGAACAATGTTGCCAAGATAACTGACCGAGATTGGAGGCGTTATCTGACTCATTGCATACGCAAAAACGATCTTATTTCTCTCTCTATTTCTGTCCTTGCAAAATCAAAACTTTATTGCTTTATTGACTGCTTTACTCTACACTTTGCAGGAATTAAGCATTAACTCCAATTTTTCTCAAGGACAACACTCAACTCTTTATGGCTTCACCAAATATAAGCCGGACGACTTAAACTCTCACTTTATATCTCCTTTATCTTTGACATTTTCCTGTCTATATGAATTTAATGAAAATTTATTCTGCAGGCAATTCTACCATTTATTTTACAAGTATCAACATCAAGTCTATTCGTGACAACCGAAGACGTCACTTTATTGTCGTTATTTACCGTAGACAATCGGTGATATTATTTTGGCAAAATTGTTGCCAAACCTTGTCATAGACAATTGATTGAAGCATTATTGGTACCACAGACCATCAAGGATGTCATTATTGAAGATAATGACCTTCTATATTGGATCCATCGTACACAATCGGTGGTATCATTCCAAAGTCTTTCTATATGGGAATCATCGTATACAATCAGTGGTATAATTCCAACGACTTTCTATATGGAAATCATCGTATACAATCAGTGGTATTATTCCAACAGTTTGCTATATTTGAATCATCGCACACAATCGGTAGTATTATTCCAACGACTTTCTACATTGGAATCATCGTACACAATCGATGGTATTATTCCAATTTCTTTCAATATTGGAATCATCATACACAATCAGTGGTATTATTCCAATAACGTTGTTATATTTGATCAATCGTATACCACTGGTGGTATTATTCCAATGGTTTTTATTGGATCCAGCATACACAATCCGTGGAATTATTCCAATGGCTTTCTTCTATTGGATCAATCATATACAATTGGTGTTTATATCGGATTTATCGCATACAATAGGTTGCATTATCTCAATAGTTTTATTATGATATTTTATTATCCAGTCTACTGTATACAATCAAAGACATTTTTATTGAAGCCTATCGTATACAATCGAAGGTCTATTACTATGAAGCCTATCGTAGACAATCGAAGGCATCCTTTATGAAGTCTATCATATACAATCGAAGACGTTTTTTCTATGAAGTCTATCGTAAACAATCGGGAGGCATCACATTACCAAGTCTACTGTAGACAATCGGAGGCGAGGTTCTTTATCAAGTCTATCATATACAATCGAAGACATTATTATTGAAGCCTATCGTAGACAATCGAAGGCCACATTAGCCTATCGTAGACAATCGAAGGCATCCTTTATGAAGTCTATCGTATACAATTGAAGACATTTTTTCTATGAAGTCTACCATAAACAATCGGAGACATCACATTTACCCAGTCTACCGTAGACAATCGGAAGTGTGGTTCTTTATCAAGTCTATCGTATACAATCGAAGACATTATTGTTGAAGCCTTTCGTAGACAATCGAAGCCCTTATTATTGAAGCCTATCGCAGACAATCGAAGGCCACATTATTAAAGCCTATCGCAGACAATCGAAGGCATCTTTAATGAAGTCTATCGTATACAATCGAAAATGTTTTTTCTATGAAGTCTATCGTAAACAATCGGAGACATCACATTTACCAAGTCTACAGTAGACAATCGAAGGCATGGTTCTTTATCAAGTCTATCATATACAATCGAAGACATTATCATTTAAAGCCTACCACAAACAATTGGAGGCCTTTTATGAAGCCTATCGTAGACAATCGAAGGCGCTATTGTTATGGAGCCTATCATAAACAATCGGGGGCCTCATTATGAAGTCTATCGTAAACAATCGAAGACGTCATTATCATTTAAAGCCTACCATAAACAATTAGAGGCCTTTTTATGAAGCCTATCATAGACAATCGAAGGTGCTATTGTTATGGAGCCTATCGTAAAGAATCGGGGGCCTCATTATGAAGTTTATCGTAAACAATCGAAGACGTCATTATCATTTAAAGCCTTCCATTAACAATTGGAAGCCTTTTTATGAAGCCTATCGTAGACAATCGAAGGTGATATTGTTATGGAGCCTACCGTAAACAATCGGGGGCCTCATTATGAAGTCTATCGTAAACAGTCGAAGACGTCATTATCATTTAAAGCCTTCCATAAACAATTGGAGGCCTTTTTATGAAGCCTATCGTAGACAATCGAAGGCGCTATTGTTATGGAGCTTATCGTAAACAATCGGGGGCGTTATTATAAAGTCTATCGTGAACAGGCGAAGACGTCATTATCATTGAAGAGAGGCCTTATTATGAAGCCTATCGTAAACAATCGAAGGCGCTATTGTTATGAATCCTACCATAGACAATTGGAGACTCAATCATGAGTCATTGCCGAAAGGCGGCATTTTTATCCTTATATTTTAATCTAGTCTGCTTTTATGTTTCTATGGATTGAAGTCCTTTTGTTTTATTTTTAGTCTACCAACGGCCCGAAGTCATCTTGCTTCACAAAGCCAGATTTATTCACTAGTTGATTGGAGACGAGCTTATCATTGAAACCAGCATCTACGAATTTTACTATCATTATCTATTTCTACTCCATTTATTAAGCCTTATTTGCAGTTACTCGCTTACCATTGGTCGAGTTTATTACAGGATTTTAGCAGCACCGTGCTGACACCCAATTTTGTCCCTCCTGTTTTCAGAATCAATGGCTCTTGAATTTCACACACAACTCCTACCTTGTCTATTCTTTTCAAATTACCTTCTCATGATAGCCTGGCAATTGAGGCCATTTTCAAAGCATCGTCTCAAACTACAACTATTTTTACAATTTTCTACAATTGCCTTTATTTTTGACAAAATTATCCAAAATTGTTTTAAGCCTCAAAATTACAATTTTTACGCATTTTAGCCTTCCTAACATTTTAAAATTAATTCCCCAATTTTCCTATATTTTTTAGTCCATTTTACACTATTTTTATACCATTTTATACATATTGTATACCTATTTATACACTAAATATACAGTGTATATACATATATACACACAAGGCACACACATAAGCTATTATTTTACATGTCACGCCTACGTGGATAGATCATGATCGTCCACATAGGCGATCAAACAACCCAAATTTAATTTCTTTATTTTACCCCCCAAAACCTTTTCCCCTTTCTCATTCCCCCACGCCCCTGTCCCCGACTCTCTCTCTCTCTCTTTCCTTTTTTTTTTTGCGATTTCAATCGCCCCCGCTGTCAATCGCCTTTCCGGAAAAACCAGTCGGTGAAAATTAGGGAAAGTGGCATTTTCGAGTCCCTCTCGTCGTCCGCAACAAAACCTATCCACTTTTGATGGGGTTTGGACTGGGGCAAATGTAACCTATGTTGACCGAATCGCCACCGCCGGGAAACACCTCCGGCGGAGGCTCCGCTTGTTTTGGGGTAACATGAACATTGAGAAAAGGTGACTCTTCTTCCTTGCAACCCTAATTAGAAGCGGGTCGATTTGACCCGACCCGATTCAAACCCTAACTGGTACCCCTCTCTACCCCATTTTCCCTTTGTTTTTTAATTGCTTCTACGTGACTTTAGACCTAGATTTGCCTAGTTTGTTCAATATTTTATCATGCTTCTTTATGATTTCTCAAATCAATTAGGTTTAAAAATTGGTAAATGATATTTTCTGCTCATAATGTTGATTTAGACACTGATACTGAGTTCGATACGACCATGATTCGCATATTAGATTATTTTTATGATGGTTAAAATGGAAACCCTTGTTAGCTTGGAAATGCTGCTTTCTTTTGCTTGTCACAATGTACCTAGCCTTTACCTTACAGAATGCTTGATCCTACACATTTGTATGCCTGAATTTGAAATGAACAGTATGATTTGGCATGTTTTAGGTTTTTGAAAGAGATTTAGTTGAATCTTTTGATTGAAATCTATAATTGGGAGTTATTGTAATATCTTTTGAGATCTGATGAATTGTTCTCAATTATTTAAATTTGTTAACGGGTTAATCTTGAACCTGGACTGATTAAGGGTGAAAAGGGGAAATCCTGTTTAGTTTAGGATTAAGGTTACCCTAAAACTAAGGGCCTGATTGGTTTATTCTTGGCAAGTCCACCTAAGCACATCTTTTAAACTTGGAAGGATTACTTTTCCCTGCCCTTTTGATTGTCTAACTGACTTTGATCATGGGAAATTGATTTCCCCAGATTGATGACATGATTTTCCCCCTTCCTTCTTTAAATTTTTACCTTTTTACATCAAGATTTGAATTTTTAAGACCCTAGATTAGGCCTATATAAACTCTCCTCCTCTTCGACTGAAAACACAAGTTCTGGACACCAAAAATCCAGAAGTACACTAATACACTTAGCAAAAGAAACCTGCATATTTTTCCTGGCACACCTCTCTCTTTGCTCACTTGTTTTCTTTGGAGGATTATTGCTTGCTGCTGATTCTACATCTTTTTTTATTGTCTGTATTCCATCACACAACCTAGAGGTACTCATCCTCATTCTCTCTTACTTCTGCATATATGTGTATGTATTATAACCATGCTCTGTTGAAACCCCTGGTATGCATACTATGCTTTGATTCTGTATATCTTGAGTAGCATCTACAAAACTATGTCAACCCTGCCAAGATGTAATCAGAAGCCATGATGTTTTCCTTTAGTGTCTCTGTGTGTATGCATGTTCTCTTAGCATGATCTTGCCCCATCCACTGGTATGACCTGTCTATACTCTGCACTTCTGTGAACCATAACAACATTACTACAAAGGTGCACTTAACTGCACTTACCCCTAGCAGACCCCTTCTTTGTCTCAGGTCTTTCCCCTCTCCTTTTTCCCTTGTTGGTTTTCTGCTTGCAGGTCACTAAAAAGGCCTTGACTTGCTAAGTTCTGATCTGGTAATTACTGAGGCTCAGAATCTGGGCTCTCTAAGTTGATCCTGGGGTCTGGGGTACTGAGACCTTGAACTCTTGACTGTTTGCTGGATTTAACTTTGAACCTTGGGAAACTGGACAATGTTAAACTTGTAGCGTTGTGTCTCTTCCCTTAGAAACTGCCCATCTATGTACATTATTAGGACTCACTGCCTGTACTCTTAAAATAGGACATGCAGTTTCTAAACACTGCATATTGCCTTCCAAGGGCCAATTCTTAACTCCTACTCTTATGTGCTTGCATCATGATAGGATTTAATCATTTTTGAATTAGTTCAACATGCTCATAGAATCATAATAAATTGTTTACAGCTTTTGATTAACACATTTCGAACAGATTTCACTTGAATGCATGCTTATTTTGGTTAAAGTCTTAAAATTAACTTGACAGGGGGTTATTTGTGTTTTTTGAGCCTAAACTGAACTATTTTTGAAAATAGAATCAGCTCCCTTTTCCCTAAGTAACCTGGGCCCAAAGAAGTTTTCAAAACAAGCCCTTTTATATGCTTAAACTGTTTTCGTTTTGCATAAATAGTCCAGGCCCAGTAAACCTTTCGAAACTGACATGTATATGTATAGAAAATGTTTTTGAGATGCTCTAACACTCTTGTACACTAATCTAATAGTGTATGAGGGTGTATAAAGCTTTGGGGTCACTTGTACACTCTAAAAGATTTTTTTCTAAAAGATATAACTATCACTTAGATCATGTATTTGCATGTGTATATCTATATATGTACTTATTATGTGCGACAACCCATTATTTGCACTTATGTGTTCTCGTGATCCTGTTTTTGAAAACAGCACCTCTTGCCATATATATATCTTCCAAACTTGACCCCTACACAAAAAAGGCCATTAAGGTTAGGGCTTGACAATTAATGACGAGTCACACCGACCCTAAATGAGCCAACATTATGTTTTTACAACAACCCCTTCCGGTTTCTTATCCACCTTTGTTTACGAGTAGGCTTTTGACATTAGTAGCCATGGATGCGATTAGGCTTAAACATAGGTCGGATATGAAAGTTATTTGTACGTGCGTGTGTAAGCAAGATATACTTTTAACTTCCAAGTTAGTATATAGGATAATATACAATGTTTATATCCCAAAATTAAGACTCGGACGGTAACCACTTTTTGTGGGGTTCAGGAAAGTGCCTAACACCTTCTTCCCTGAGTCACTTGGATTTCTTACCCACATAGAATCTCTGAAATAGACTAGTAGACTTTTGGAACTTGATTTTAAACATTAGGTGACCTAATATGCCTAGGAATTTTATTAGGTGGCGACTCCAAAACCTTAACTCAAACGAGTTCACCCAGTCAAATCCGAAAACCGACTCGCTTCGAGTTGAGTCCAAAATCAGGTATGACAGAATGGCGACTCCGGTGGGGATACTCAAAGTTCTAACCACAATGAATCTTTATTTTTGGGATTAATTTACTATCTTGTTATTCCTTATTATTATTGTTTTACTAACTTGGTTTCCTTTTTTGTTTTTTTTTTTTCACTTTATTCATTTATTGTCTTATTTATGTGACATTTTGCATACTCCACTCATACTCCCCCACTCCTGGGAAATGACACTTCACACACACACGGCGATTACGTGGATCCCACGGTCGCTTCACCATCAAAACACCTTTTAAGAGGGACATGTTGGAATATAGTTGGTCCGTGGTACAACCAACAATTTCAAATGATCCCATTCCTTGGCTGTCCACCTTGGGGAACCGTGTCTAGAATCACACCACTCTTCTATTGTAATGAGCATGCATCATGCCATAGGAGGGGCTCCCCCGTGAGCCGACTAGTTTTCAACTTGTCCAAACTACCTAAACGGGTTTTCTGACCCCAAAGGGACGTTTTGACATGATTATGTGCATTTGAGAGAAAAAGAAGAGAAAAGAAAAAAAAAGTGAGACGAGAATGAAAACGCATTTTGATTTGTTCAATTATTCTCACAAGGGACGGGGTCTTAAATTTTATTTCTTCTTTATTTTTAAGTCACCATGAGTCAAAAGTTTCATCGTTTTGGAATGACTATGGGCACACCTCCTTTGTTAACTAATTGGTGGAGCAACTTGTCACTAGGAGAGCAAACCGAAGTACGTCAACACTTGGGTCATTTGGTTTCACTGTTAGAAATGGAACCATGTAGAGAGATGAATAATTGAACGTGGGTCATTTGGGATGAATAATTGAACGTGTTTTGGTTTGGGGACGTTGAATTAACACCTTTATTTGAAGAAATAGGAGGTTTTGTGTCGCACTCGGGGTTAGACAAACATCGTTGGCAAGGGGGTCGCATACTGGCACCTAGCGTCCCTACAGCTAACGAGTTTCATAAGAAGTTAGGGATGGTAGCAAGTGTGGACGTGGGATTTTTACAACAAAAGAAAATCCCTTTTTCCTATTTTCACACTCGGTTTGGGCATTTGAAGGCGTATGATAGTTATAAGAAGGAGTCCGAATCTTATGGTGATTGGAGGAGGGCTAGACCACTTGTATTTGCTATTTGTTTCTTAGGGGGTGATGGTCTTCCCCGAGAGTTCGAGTCACGACATATGTTCAAGACTTCTCATGATCGCCGATGCAGTGTTCAACGGAATAGATGGTTATCGTTATACCATAGTTCCTATGATAGTAGCAGACATTTATCGAGCTTTGGGTTGTTGCAAGAGAGGAGAAAAATACTTCCAAGGGTGTAATATTCTATTACAAAGCATCGTTCAAAGAACATTTGAGGAAAACAAGAGGTGTGGAAGCCTTGTCCAAACCAGCTGGTTACAACTACTTGATTGGGGAACGGTATGGGGTTTCAAAACTCAAATAGCCAAGCAGCACGGAGAAATGGGTAAGATTGTTTGAAAACATAACGGAAGACTCAATTCAGTGGATGTTCACTTGGTTTCCTTCATCAGATTTCATCATTAGTTCTGAGAAGGCATCCTTTGTGATACTTATAGGGTTAAGAGGCCTTCAACCTTACCAACCATTAAGAGCAATGAGGCAAGCAGGGAGGAAGCAAATCATACCATTGATACCAGACATAAAAGGCTACAAGTTTGACTACACTGAAGATGTTGTTCCAAGGGTCAAGAGCATTAGGAATTCATGGGTAGGGAGACAAGTCATGGAAGAAACATCTCTAGCACCTGATAGATACAACGCTGGATGCGAACCAAACTACAAAAGCTGGTTGCGCTCTATTGTAAAGGGAAATGTGATAATGGGGCCGAGTCGTGGGAAAAACGTAAGAGATCGTGAAGCGGAGGCTCAAATCTGGTACCAAAAGTTCATGATGAAATCTGTCAAGCTGGATAAGGAAAACAAAGAAGAGATCGAAGTATGGAAGAAGCATACATTAGAACTAGAGGAAAAGATGGAGGCATTGGAAACAAAGCTTGAGCAATGGAATTCAGAGTGCGCAGAGGTAGACATCTTACACTTGGTAGCAGACAAAGGGTACTTAATCAAAGCCATGGAAAAGTCAAGGAGATTACACGAGAAACAAAGAAGGCCAAGATGGAAAAGGAGTGTGCCGCCTAGTCAAAGTGTCATTTTCATTTCTTCTTTTGTATTTGACTTTTCCAAAACTATTGTCATGTACTGATTTACAAAATTTGGGGAATTTATGAAAATAATTGGCCACAAAATGCATATTTATTCTTTTTGCATAATGACAAACCTAGGAAGGCTATACGTCTTTGGCACGTAATAGTCCATTAGTAAACCTACGCCAAATGTCAAAAGGGTTTTTAACCCGAGAAGTGACGAATTGCATCTCTGAATTGATTCGAAGAAACGTTTGCACAAAGCATTGCTTGTCTGTTTAAGCATGATCAAAACTATAAGGATGTTTTGGTCTTCACCTTTTCTTGTTTTGTTTTCAGACTATGGCTGCAAAGGGTACTCTCCAATTTGAGATCGTTTCCCATCCTCCTCACTTGATCAGACTTTGGTGGGAAGATTTGGCCATTGTTAGCAAAGCTCATGTTCAAAAGATGTTGGAGGAATTGGTAGCTCTCAAAAACTACACTGCCATGATTGGTTTGGTTGAAGCTGCTACGCATTTCTGGGACTACAAAAGGGCTGTGTTTCACTTCAAGGGTTTTGAGTTGGCACCAATGTTGGAAGAATATGGAGGACTAGCAGGGTTAGAACCTGGGCCCGAAACCATGATTTATCCTCGAGACGTATAGCCTAAGGAGTTCATGGAACTGCTGGGAGCCCCTTATGATCCATATGCTAAGGGAGTGGCCGATGGAAAATTCACATTGGAATGCTTGCACTCTAGGTTTGGAGATCCGACACTTAGACACCAATGGAATGGGGCATGGGAAGTTCAAGATTGGGAATGGACTAAATCCAATGCTTTCATCATTGCTTTTCTAGGAAGCATGGTTTTCCCCGAGAAAGGAGGCAAGATCGACATATGTCTAGGGAGAGTAGTAGGGGGACTGCGCAAAGGTGCCTTCAAACGTCAATTAAGCTTGGTTCCGCTTATTTTGGGAGAAGTTTATAGGGCTTTGACCAAATGTAGGAGAGGTGGGGGCTTTTTCGGAGGTTGCAACTTGTTGCTGGAAATTTGGTTGATAGAGCATTTGCATAGTGTTCCTGTCAGTCCGCTGGCGGCAAAACCCTCTTAGCAAGGAGGAATCCGTTCACATAGCACCCGTATGGATGGAACAATGGCATGGGAATACCTCGCAAATATGGAAGGTTGGTACACCAAGCTCGAGGGACTGCAAGAGGTGCAGTGGGTGATTGAAAATTGTGCTGGCTTCGTTGTCTCCATACAAGGTCAAGACATCACCTTCTTGACGTTGATTGGATTTTGAGGTACTCATCACTATATTCCTCTAAGGATCCTTCGGTGAGTGGGCATGACACAACAAACTCCGCAGTTAACTGAAGGAAGAAGTTTCAACGTCGACGTAAAGGGCATCGAGCATCTAATGGTCCTCACCATACTGACAATGTGGGAGAAAAGACTTACCATGCAGTTTTGCCGTGGTCGTTACAGTAGGGTGAACCCCACAGCTACCCTGACCTACCCTCAATGGCTCGACGAAGACAAGGCAAGGTATCGATCTAAGACTACACTGAAAAGAAAAGCCAAAGCTCCAAATGCTGCTGAAAAATACAAGAAGCTGAAGCAGGAGTTTAACCAAAGAAAGAAGGAGTTAAGGGTGACCCAAGAAAGAGAGATGAAGAGACAATACAAAGATAAGATCAAAGGGGACGAACTCTAATATTGGACCGGTAAGGTCATGACTACAAGGCAGGCTGCTGGGAATATGCAAGATTTGCTCAAGGGATGGGGGGAATATTTTAAGTCAATACCGCTGGAAGAGAAGTAGGCAAGGGGATTGGAAATTTGCGAGTTCCTAGTAAAGGCTCTGGGTGACATGGAGGATGGGAAAGACTTGTTGGAAACATTTGCTGATACTCCGCTCATTAGTCTGGTTCACAAACCCAAAGAAGAGGCCAAAGAGGAGAAAGAGAAGGAAGACGCTGGAGCTGATGTTTGAACCTGAAGTCCTTTTTCTTGGCGCCTAGTCTAGTCATATCGAGTCAAGTTGTCTTGTCTTTTCTTTATTGTCGTTTTCATCTTAATCGAGTCATTAGTGGTTGTAATAAAGCCAAGAAAACTAAATAAAATTTCGTTATTTTTGGTGTTTTAGTCTGGTGATGATCATGTTTATTCAAACAAAATGATGTGTTTAGTGCAAACGTTACTTTGAATCCGCGATAGGCCTACCTCTGGTACAAAAGAGGTCCCATGCATGATAGGACGTGATTTTATTCAAACTAACATATACTCACATTTTTCTCTTCTTGTTTTGATGTGTCAGTTCCTGAGTCCCCGAAAGTTTAGTTTGTGCATTCTGGTCGTGCCGCAATAATGGTTGAGGTCCAAAGGATCGATCCCAACACCTCCCCCTTTACCTACAAGGACAAGGACGAGACAAAATATCATGGTTGAGTTCGACAAGGTTGGCACTCCCGAGAAACAAAGCATGGCTGCTTATGAAAACTACGCTAAACTGGAGCAGAGGTTGCTTGAATTGGAAAGTAGGATCCCTCTGGCCTATGCTGGTGAGATCACTGAACCAAACCAAACTGCTCGCCCTCACGACCAAGATGCACTTTACCCCAAAAGAGACCTTTCCTACCCTAACCACGCTGCACCACCAAAAGCACCAAAAAACAACTTACCCACCATCACTGTTGAAACCAAAACCATGGCATCACCCACCAAGGACCATGAAATGTACGCATGGACTAAGGAAGACCCAGACAGCACCAAAGAACAAGTCCAATGGCTGGTTGAGAAGTTCAAACAACTCCAAGGCGCTAAGGGAACCCGAGGGTTAGCTTATGAGGATCTCTGCTTGTATCCTGACCTGAAACTACCTGAAGGCTACAAAACACCCAAGTTCAACATGTTCGATGGCAGTGGAGACCCAATGGCTCACTTAAGATCTTACTGTGATAAGCTGATTGGGGTTGGACATGATGAGAAGATCCGCATGCAGCTGTTTAAGTGTGGTACTCTATGCAACAAACCAAGAAGTGGACGAGCTGAGAAGCAATGGCTGGGGATTCCGTTGACAGTTTTGGGCATAACACTGACGCTATGCCCGATCGGTTTTACTTAGAGAAGCTAAAGAAGAAGTCCACTGAGACTTTTAGAAGTTTGCAACAAGGTGGAGGGCTGAAGCTGCAAAAGTCCAGCCTCCCATGGAAGATGCTGAGATAGTGGCAACTTTCATCCGCATACAAGAGGATGTCTACTTCGACAAGATGCTGAATTTGCAAGACAAGAAGTTTGGAGAATTGATCAAGATTGGTGACATGGTCGAAGATGGCCTCAAGGCCAGAAGGATTATTAGCATGACCGTATTACAAGCCGCTAACAAAGCCTTACAAGCTGGCAGTACTACCGCCTCAAGAAAGAAGAAGGACGATGTCTCCTTCGTGGCCGCATCACTGGACCACTCCCTTACTCACAAACATTACTACCAAACACCTTCTCCCTCCTATCACTACATACCACCCGCACCCACCTACCCAGTCTATAACACCCAGCCCATGCACCAAAACCCACCACCACAAAGACCGACATACCCACAAAGTCCCAATTACCGAAACACCACACTTACTCACCAAGGCCTCACGCCAATAATAATCCAAGACCCAAAAGAAACTATACCCCACTGGCTGAGTCTCGCACTCAGTTGTACGAGAGACTCGAATCAGCTAATCATATACAACCCGTGCCATTCAAAATGCCTGATAGAATGACACCTTACTTTGATCAAACCAAAACTTGTGCCTATCACTCTGGAGGACCTGGTCACGATACTGAAAAGTGCTACGCCTTGAGGGAAAAATACAAGACTTGATCGACCAAAAGGTGATACACTTGAAAACTCCAAATGTGCACAACAACCCTTTGCATAATCATGGATACGGTAGGGTGAACCTGGCTGAGTTGGATGAGACAACCGTTAAGGCAAAAGAATAAGCGCCAGCAACCGCTTCAGTTGCTCAGGCCACTACAGCACCAGAGCCCATTGAGATAGAAGTGGCTCCTAAATTCTATGTTGATGTGGTGCCACCATACAGTGACAAGGCGGTGCCATGGGAATATGAAAGGGAGAAGAAGGACAAGGTTGTAGCTGAGACTGTTGCCGCACAAAGAATGACTATGAGTGGGAGAATCTACACTCCCGAGCATCTTGTTCAAGAGAGACGAGACATTAGCGAGAAAGAGTCCGAGGGACTGTGGAAGAAAGTACAAGCAAAGGAGTAATCCGTAGTTGAGCACTTGGGCAAAACTCCAGCACAAATCTCTGTTTTGCCCCTTTTCCTCAAGTCGGAGAGTCACCGAAGTGCTTTGATGAAGGTGTTGGATGAAGCACATGTCCCGGTGGACACTTCAGTTGAGAACCTGGCTAGCATGGTTGGACAAGTCATGGAAGCCAACCGAATTGGTTTTCAGGGAGATGAGCTACCACCTGAAGGGTTGAATCACAACAAAGCTTTGCACGTCACTGTCAAGTGCAAAGACTGGTTCGTAGGGAGAGTTCTGATCGACGGAGGTTCCGGGCTGAACATATGTCCGTTCATCACGCTGAAAAGAATGGGGATCGACCAAAGCAAGATAAGGGAGAGCGACATGAAGGTGAAGGCATTTGATGGGTCGCAAAGAAGCACCATTGGGGTGATCGACCTAACTATCATGGTTGGTCATGTGGAGTTCACTACTGAGTTCCATGTCATGGACATCTCTGCTTCCTACAATCTGCTATAGGGAGGCCTTGGATCCATATGACTGGTGCGATTCCTTCTACATTGCACCAAACTGTGAAGCTCGAATGGGATCATAAAGAGGTAGTAGTGTTCGGTGAGGGGAACAATTTTATCTACAATGAGCAAACCATACCTGCAATTGAAGGAGATACTCCTGATGGGAAGACATTCAATATTGTAGAACTTGTGGGAGCACTACAAAGCACTCGAGGAGGACGTCACAAAAATTAAAATTTAAGTTGGAGTCCCACAAGCGCGGCCCAAGGAGGTTACACTGCACACTTTGCTCCCAAGTTGGTCAACGCACCGCCTGGGGTTGAAGAAAGAAAGAGGAACTTTTACAGCGCCTATTGGGATAGCCGAGGCAAAGGCTACGAAGAGAGGCGTTGGTCCAAACGCACACGCAAGTATACGTGGTCGACAAGTAATAAAATGATAAGTAGAGTATCGTTCCCACGAAGACTATTCAGACTGACGCTTAACAAACAATTTCTAACAACTATTCAGGGATCTTTTCTAATAGTGAGAGTTTTAGTAACTAAAGAGCAGTAATTAAAATGATGGAAATTCAGTCAAACAATGGAGCAAACGTTGGTTGTAAACAATATTAAGAAGACGGTCCAGGGTCAAAGTTACGAACAATCCAGTTGAGTTTTCCAATTGATTCCACATCTTAAATCCCGGATTACTAACCAACAGAGTAAATGTACCCGTGAAAACCTTTCGATTCTTCACATTCTATGCAGGCTACTTCAATCCCTATATGTCTATGGGTTGAATCACGTGCACGCATTAACGAATTCTGTAATTAGTTAAGCTAGGCGAGCAAGTATATGTCTAGCCTACTCACAAACTGGTTCCCCGATGCCCGGGTTCACAAACTAGCCCTACTCTTTCTTATTGCGTTCATAAATTCCCTCTTTCGAGTTCAATCTAAAAAACATAGATAATGCATAATTATTGAGCTCTAATAATTACACAAGTGAAATCAAGAAAGAGCAAGTAACCCGTTATGGGATTCAATTAATGGGAATTAATCTTCAAACATCAACTTTCATGAAATACTCTAACCCTAGAACGTAAGAATTAGCTACGCATACTCATAATCACAAGGCAATGGATTGATGAGATAATGATGTAATAGATTTAATAGATGAAAGAATAGGAATTAAACCCTTGTTCAATGAAGTATGGTGTTCTCAAGTTGCTACAAAGTCTGAACTCCCATCAAAAACTCAGTAAAAGAGTATTTATAGAGTTTACAAAGGCCTAGTAATAAGTTTCACCTAAGCCTAGACGAAATAGGAAGTCCAAAAACGCTCCAGGGGCGCTGTAGCTGGCGCCCCGCGCCCCCGAATGCGCGCACACAAGTAGTTTACGTCGAAATCAAGGCGCCTTGGCCACGCCCCGAACTGAGAAACGTGCCAGAAGGCTGGGCGCCTTAGGGGCGCGGCGCGCCTAGTATCGCACCAGGCAGATTTCGCCTCGCCTTGCTCCGCAGCTCGCGTCATGTCATGCCTTCATGTGCTCGATCCAATCCTCAATCAAAATCCAATCTCTTCTTTCCCGATCATGCTCTTTAAAGCTCCAATTGCACTTCATAAGTACCTACACACATACGACACAATATCAGTGCAAAATCACATTCATAAACTAGAAAACGGGCGAATAAAATTCTCAAACGTGAGGAAATATTAAGGAAATATAGGCATAAAATGCCAAACATCACCACCCCACACTTGAACCTTTGCTCGCCCTCGAGCAAGTCACAACTAACTTCCCAACCTAGGTAGAACAGGTCTGCCTATGACTATGGTTGATACCGATTATTGAACAAATACACACATGACTACTATGGGTCCAACAAACATGCCAACAATATACCAGACTCAAAACATGAGAACAACCACCCCAAGATAGCTCAAATGCACAAACTGAACTCCTTGCAACCATGCTCGGACAAAATCACACCTATCTACTCAACCAAGAAGCCACAACTTCATCTATCTCATGCAAACCATGTGCCCTCACCAAAATAAAGCAAGAGAGTGTCCCCAAATATCTCACCCAACAATGAATATCAAGAATAGAACGGGGACAATAATATAGAAAGAATTCACTCACTCTCATGAAAATCTCACATGTCACACACGATGTACCATAGGCTTGCCCGTAGTGTAGGACTCCACTAATGTAAGCTCACTCCAATCGGGATTAACTAGGACTTTAAAAATATTGTAATGTAGGCTAAGGGGCTGGTAGGATACATATGGGTAATAGTGACTACCTCCATAAGCACTTTAATACATCACAACTAATTTAAGCAAAAATCTCATCAAAGCAACTCAATCAACAACTTTTACACACCTTCGCAACAAGTAGCAATTTTTTTTAAGCACACACTAGCAAGGATGGATATTCTTCTCTCTTTATTTCTTTTTCCAATTTTTCAACTTTGCTTTTTTTTTCTTTTCATTTCATTTGTTTTTTTTTCTATTCACTTCTTTCCAAACCTTGCCAATGCTCATAATCAACTACAACACAATTCATTACATATTCCCCTCATTGGTTCCACTCAAAAACCTCCCAATATTTCAACCACAACTCCACAATAATAGCACGTTATCAATTAAAGTGCTTAAGGAGTAAAGGACCAAAAAAGAACAATTTAGAACAAGTGGGTAGGCTTGGGGTGTGGGTGCCAATAAAAAGGTCAAAGAAATCACAACAATCAAGTCCAAGGTGTATATATAAGGGTAGGAAAATCAAAAGAAGGCCTGTATCATTTCCCGACTAGAGCAAACCTAGGATTTTGCTTTGCACACATACGGGGCAAGTTCTAGACACCAATATGCAAGCATGGAGTATAATAAGAATATGCCTCACAACACACATTTCACACAATCTACACAAAAAAGGCTCCATCGCAACTCTCAATCAAGCAATTAGAGTGTAACTTGTGGAAAATTAAGCACTAATGCACAAAGGTTTACAACAAAGTCAAGCAAGTGGACTCAAGCATCTCAAGGGGGTCGTTCCATTTTTCTCTAGGCATGCATCACAATTTAAAACCCAAGGACACCACAAATAGCACATGCAATAAGTTCAAGTCCACCGGTATCAAACGAATCAAAGGCACCTAGCATTCTACCTATTTCCTTCGTCTAGGGTCACCTATACTAACTATTCTAATCCTAAAAATAAAAACTACCCGGTTCAAAGGCCTCCCCGTGAAAAAGAACCGAGGCCATAAGAAAAACCACGGGGTGGATGACATGTACCACTAATAAAGACTAGAAGAATAATCTTTTGGGAATTCTTTTTCATTGGTTTTCTATTTTTTTCAATTTTTTTTCATATATTAAAGCAAGAAACAAATAAAAATAAAGTCAAGTGACAAAAGAAAATCCTAACGGTACATACATCCCTTACCTCAAAAATAAAGGGGAGTTCCCCCACCCTACACTTAAAACAAGCAATGTCCTCAGTGCGACAAAGAAGAAAGTGCAAGAGTAAAGGAAACTTTCCTGAAGGCCAGTCGGCCTACAATGGGTGGTGCGCTGGAGTGCGGTCCCAGTCCTCCTCCTCCGCATCTGTGGAACCTCCCTCAGCATCAGTCTCCACAGCCTCACTGTCCGGATCACGATCAACGATGTCCGAATCGGTGTTCTCGTCCTCCTCCGGGGGCATCATCACTGCCTGAGTCATACCCAGCAGGCGTCTCAAAGACTCCAATAAAGGCACTGTGCGATCAAGCGTCGCTATATCCATGCCAGCCTGCCGGGCCATGTGCTCCATCATCAAGTAATGATGTGCGGACAAGTTGGCGTCTGTGTCCCGCCACTCGTCTGCCGTTAGGCGCACTGGTGCAGTAGTGGCCACACTCTTTACTGCAGAGATATCAAAAGGCTTCTCAATGTCGGGGACAATGCGATCCCCGACCTCATCAACTGGGATTCCAGCCTGCTCCAGATACCGGGTAAGAATGTTCCCTAATTACAATCGGCTACGTGTCTTTGAATGCCTTTGCTCTCTCTTCACCCTCAACATGTAGTAGCCAATGTTAACCGGCCTCCTGGTCATGAAAAAGTAAATCATGCACGCCTGAGTCTCGGTGACCTCGGAATAATGAGACGAAGGCAAGATGCGTGCATTTATCAACCTCATCCACACTTGAGCTGTTTTCAAAAATTGCAAAAAGAACATGAATTTGTGTCGTCCTGACTCAGTTCGATCCCACCTATGAGTGGAGCTCTCACCACACAATGTCTCCCGCATAGCCTTGTA
This sequence comes from Petunia secreta, assembly GCA_029990175.1. NCBI lineage: Eukaryota > Viridiplantae > Streptophyta > Magnoliopsida > Solanales > Solanaceae > Petunia > Petunia secreta. The sequence goes on from JARKIP010000022.1 coordinate 35,132,930, forward strand.
ATCAGGTTTCCTAATAAAGTCCCTCAGCTCGTCATATTCGGGGTCCTCTACCCCCAAGAAAGCGTTCAACGCAGTGTGGTCCAATCTCACCTTCTCACCCCGAATAGCAACCATATCATCATCTCTCCATGCTTCATCCGGATCCCAATTAGCATTGAGCTCCTATACTAGGTTGAGGTTGGCATGAACCGGACTCTCAAAGACTGAGTCCCAATGCAAGGCATGAATAACATCACCCACACCTCGACACTTTTGCATCAATCTCCTCTTGTCAATGGCTTGCTCGGGAATGTATCCCGCAAGCCTCACACTCTTGTACCAAGCTTGGCGCTCACCCTTCTTCACAAAAGAGAGACCGAATCGCGTCTTGTCCCCGGGCCTTGGGAGGCACCGCATCTTTAGGAACTCTAGCCTTGGCCGGTGCCTTGCCCTTTGCCTTGCTAGATGAAGGCCCGGCTTGGAGTGATCTCTTAGGAGCCGAGGCGGATGAAGAGCTTGGTTTGTGGGGTGTTACAACCATGGTGCCTACAACAAACAACAATACCAATGTGAGATGTCAATTCAAGCATAAGATTTCAATTCAAGCACAATTGGTAGGACACCACCCCACACGTATCGCTCATTCTATGTATCAACAATTCAACTCATAACATGAGCGACCCCACACTTAGCGCGAACTAGCATTGCACAAAATTGCCACGGTTTTGGACTTCATGATCAAGCTAGTGGGGGTTACAAGATAGCCAATTTTTTTGTATGTGCGACACTCAATGTTCATCTTGAGCCTAAGGAAATCATTGCTACTCAAGAATTCACAATGTTAGGCAATTTTCATGGTTGAAGCTTTTTAACAAACGCTTGGTGTGCAAAATATTCAAATTTCAATTTCAATGGCTAAGGTAATGTGTTAACCCTCCCAAATTGTTGGGAGATCCCTTTTTACAAGTACACATGCTAACCATGAAGCATAATTAAGAATCTAAGCAATTGAAGATCAAATTCTAATCACAAGCTTGCATACTAGTTAAGGAATTAAACATGGCAAGAGATTGTTAACTTACATGTAATGGAGAGAGAAGGGAGAGAATTTACTTACTTGAAGATGTTAGATTGAGTGGAGAAGAACTTGTGATTAATTCCAAGAATAAGGAATGAGTTGGGGGGAGTATTTTGGAGTGTTTTGAGAGAAAATAATGAAGAAAAGGGGAGGGGATCGGGTAAAGAGGAGAAAGGAAATTCGGGTCGCGGGTTAAAACCCGTTTGGACCCGGATTTTTTTCAAAATTTGCTAGGCGCGGTGGCCTCCGCGGCGCGCCTCTATGGCTCTAGGAAAACTGCACAATCTGCCTGCCCCGGCGCGATGGGAGGCGCGGGGCGGGCCAAAGGCTTGCTGAGAGCATAATTCCGTATTGTGATATCAAGGACTCCTTTAGGCGCGTTGGGAGGCGCGGGGCGCTCCCAAACGCGCCCGAGCAATTTTTTCGTACTAATTTTTCGATTCCAAGTGCGAACCCATGCGCGGGACGTGCCTCAAAGCGTCCCATACCCCTCAATACATCAACGGCATCTCGTTTAGCACTCCCGACACCTACAAAAACAACACCACAAAACAAAAACTACGTGACACTATAAAACGCAAAAACAACTAAACTATTACAAGTACAAACTCGGGTTGCCTCCCGAGAAGCGCCTTATTTAACGTCGTGGTACGACGAGTAGCAATCATGGGTCTCTCAAAATAATGGAGGTACGATGATTCACCGAACCTCCCTAATAATGCTTCACCCTTTGGCCATTCACCAAGAACGTCTTGTCCGAATCGGGGGCTCTCAATTCAACCGGTCGCACGACTTACTTCAAACGGCCCCGACCATCTAGACTTCAACTTGCCCGGAAATAGCTTCAACCTCGAATTAAACAACAACACCAGCTGCCCGGGCTCAAACTGACGACGCTCAATGTGCTTGTCATGCCACTTCTTTGTCCGTTCCTTATACAATTTTGCATTTTCATAAGCATGGAAACAGAACTCTTCAAGCTCATGCAATTGAAGCATTCTCTTCTCACCCGCCAAGGTCATATCAAGATTGAGCTTTTGAATCACCCAATATGCTTTATGCTCTAGCTCAGCGGGAAAGTGACAAGCCTTACCATAAACAAGCTTATATGGAGAAGTTCCAATAGGCGTTTTAAATGAATTCCAATAGGCCCAGAGAGCATCATCTAACTTCATAGCCCAATCCTTCCTCGAGGCATTCACAGTCTTCTCAAGGATTTGCTTGATCTCTCTATTAGACACTTCCACTTGGCCACTAGTTTGGGGATGATAAGCAGTTGCCACCTTATGGTGAACCCCATATTTGGCCAACAATTTATTGAACAACCGGTTGCAAAAATGAGTACCTTCATCACTGATTATAGCCCCCGGTGTCCCAAAACGAGTGAAAATATTTTTCTTCAAGAATTTCAGCACCACACTCGCATCATTTGTTGGAAGTGCCACAGCCTCCACTCATTTAGACACATAAACAACCACCACAAGAATGTATTTGTGGCCCATGGAAGGCGAGAACGGACGCATAAAGTCAATCCCCCAACAATCAAACAGCTCAATCTCCAGGATATTGTTCAAAGGCATCTCGTGATGCCTAGAAATAGTACCCGTTCTTTGGAAACGATCACACTGCTTAACCAAAGTATGAGCATCTTTAAATAAAGTAGGCCAAAAGAAACCAGACTGAAGTACCTTTGCAGCTGTTCGATCTCCACCAAGATGGCCACCATAAGGAGAGGAATGGCAACTCTGTAGAATCGGCTCTACTTCTTCCCTTGGAATGCATCTCCTAGCTAATTGTTCAGGGCCTATCTTGTACAAATAAGGCTCATCCCACACATAAAATCTGCTCTCATGAAGGAGTTTGCGCCTTTGCTCAGCTGTAGCCCCAGGAGAATACACATTACTCACAATTTAGTTCACCATATCAGCATACCATGGCACCTCGGCTGCAGCTAAAGCAAAAAGTTGCTCATCAGGGAATACCTCTTTAATCTCAGGCCCTTCATCTACATGATCTCTATTCTCCAGCCTGGACAAATGATCAGCTACTTGATTCTCAGTCCCCTTGCGATCTCGAATTTCAACATCAAACTCTTGCAATAGGAGAACCCATCGAATTAGCCTAGGCTTGGAGTCCTTCTTCTAAAAAAAATACCGGATTGCGGCATGATCAGTGTAGACAACAACACGAGTGCCAACCAAATAAGATCTGAATTTATCAAAAACATACACTATGGCTAGCAACTCCTTCTCAGTGGTGGTGTAATTGGATTGGGCTGCATCAAGAGTCTTGCTTGCATAATAGATGGAGTGAAAGATTCTTACAATTCTTTGGCCTAGAACAGCCCTAATAGCATTATCACTCGCATCACACATCAATTCAAATAGCAAAGACCAGTCAGGAGCAATGATGATTGGTGCAGTCACCAACTTTTTCTTCAACTCTTCAAATGCCTTGAGACAAGCATCATTAAACTCAAATTTCACATCTTTCTCCAACAACTTGCACATGGGATTAGAAATTTTGGAGAAGTCCTTTATGAAACTCCTATAAAAACCTGCATGTCCCAAGAAACTACGCACCCCCTTAATAGAGATAGGTGGTGGTAATTTCTCAATAGCCTCAATCTTCGCTTTATCAACCTCAATCCCTTGCTTTGACACCTTGTGCCCAAGTACTATGACTTCTTGAACCATAAAGTGACATTTTCCCCAATTCAGCACCAAATTTGTTTCTGCATAACGGCTCAGCACATCATCTAAATTTTTCAAGCAATCATCAAAGGAATCACCAACTACTGATAAATCATACATGAACACCTCAACAAATTTTTCCACCATGTCGGTGAAAATAGCCATCATGCACCGCTGAAAAGTCCCCGGGGCATTACGCAACCCAAACGGCATCCTCCTAAATGTATAGGTGCCATATAGAAAAGTAAATGTAGTCTTCTCTTGATCTTCAGGATCTATCACAATCTGATTGTAGCCCGAATACCCATCCAAGAAACAATAATACTCATGCCCAGCAAGTCTATCCAGCATTTGATCAATAAAAGGGAGTGGGAAGTGGTCTTTCCGGGTGGCCTTGTTCAGCTTCCTATAATCAATACAAATTCGCCACCCTGTGACTGTTCTTGTAGGAATCAACTCATTATGCTCATTCTTCACCACTGTCATGCCCCCTTCTCTGGAACACATTGCACTGGACTCACTCACTTGCTGTCAGAGATAGGAAAAATAATGCCAACATCCAGCCACTTGATAATTTCTTTCTTCACCACCTCCTTCATGATTGGATTTAATCTCCTCTGCTGCTCTATAGATGGCTTATGACCTTCTTCCAAAAGAATTTTGTGCATGCAGAAAGAAGAACTAATCCCTCTAATATCAGCAATGGTCCAGCCAATAGCTCTCTTGCGCTCTCGCAGCACTCTCAACACCTTTTCAACCTGCACATCAGACAACAAAGAAGAAAGGATCACGGGCAAGGTATTATCCTCACCCAAATAAGCATAATGCAAATGCGCAGGTAAAGATTTGAGTTCAAGAGTAGGAGCCTTCTCAATAGACGGTTTAGCAGGAGTTAAGGTCAACGGTCTATCAAGCTCCTCAAATTTCTTCCATCCTGGGATGAATTTACTCTGCATATTAAGAATCTCCACATATTCTTCAATGTCATCATCCTTCAGGATATCATCATCATCACATAAGAGTGCCTTTTCTAGAGAATCAACATTAGAGGCCAAGAATGACCTCTCATCAGCAGTCAACTCATCATCTACCACTTTTACCATGATCAACTCTTCATAATGGGAAGGAAGCTGGGTAGCTCTGAACACATTGAACACAACTTCTTCACCATTTACCTTCATAATCATCTTTCCAGCTCTAACTCTAATGACAACATCTGTAGTAGCCAAATCCTCTTCCTAATATGAGAGGAACCTCAGGATCAGCTTCATAGTCAAGAATAATGAAGTCAACAGGCAATATAAACTGACCCACTTGTACAAGCACATCCTCAATAATCCCCTCGGGGCATGTCAAAGATCTATCGACCAATTGCAGAGTCACAGTAGTTGGTCGTGGTTCACCCAGGCCTAGCTTTCTGAAAACTGATGAAGGCATTAAATTCACACTAGCACCCAAATCACACAAAGCTCGTCCAACCTCGTGTTCCCCAATTTTCAAGGGAATAGTAAAACTGCCAGGATCCTTCAATTTCTGAGGAAGCTTGCTTCTAACTCTAGAACTACACTCCTCAGTGAGTGTAACAGTCTCAAATTCAGTCAGTCTTCTCTTGTTAGCAACAATATCCTTGATGTATTTCGCATATTTGGGAACATCCCGCAAAAGCTCCACCAAAGGAATATTTACCTGAATCTGACTCAAAATCTCCAAAAATTTCTTGCATGCTGCATCAACTTTCTGCTTCTGAAGTCTCTGAGGGAAAGGTGGTGGTGGTCTCATAATAGCAGGCTCGGGCTGCTTTTCTATCACTTTCTTAGCTTCTTTCTCCACCTCTCTATCAGCATTAGGCTCTAACTCACCAACAGGCTTCCTTGGCTTTGGGGGAATTTCTTCTAGAGCTCTTCCATTTCTCTAAGTAACTGCTTGCACAAATTCCTTAGGATTTTTCTCTATATCAATTGGCAAGGCACCCCGAGGTCTATTATTCTGTGCTCCAGCTAGCTGCCCCATTTGTCTCTCAAGATCTTTTTGAGCATTGCTCAAATCTTTTACTGTGTGCCTGAGCTGCTGAATCATCCATGAGTTTTTGCTGCCCTGCAAGAATTTTTCTAAGCATATCCTCAACTGAGTTAGGCTGTTGTGGTTGAGCCTGCGACTATGACCCCTGCTGTGGTGCATTTTGCAGATTATTTTGGGGTCTCTCATTGCCTTGTAGCTGCTCACGGTTACCCTTCCAAGAAAAATTTGGGTGATTACGCCAATTGGTGTTGTAGCTATTACCATATTGATTTCGATTCTGACCCTGTGACCTGTTCTGATTACCCACATAATACACTGAACCTGGATTAGATGGAAAGACGTCAGTGGCGTGATCCTCTCCACAAACTTCACAAAAGACTTGAAGTTGTTGCACTGGAGCTGCTGGTTGTTGAGTTTGCGGCAGAGCTAGCTTGCTGACTTGATTGGAAATAGCATCCATTTTCGCCCTCAGCTCTGAAACTGCATCTAGTTGAAGTACCCTAGCAGATTTCTGTGCAGTAACTCTACCAACTCCCTGCTAATTAGGATTGCTCTGCGAAAGCTTGTCTAGTAAATCATAGATCTGGTCAAAATTTAAGGCCAGTACTTGGCCTCCAGCAGCAGCATCTACCACGATCTTAGTATGCGCATTCAACTCCTCAACAAAAGTATGTGCAATAACCTCATTCGATTGGTTGTGGTGTGGACAATCTCTCAATAAAGCTTTAAATCGCTCCCAGGCTGAATACAAAGACTCTCCTATCTTTCTGAAGGACATAATTTCACTCCTCAGCCGGGCTGTCTTGGCAGATGGATAAAATTTAGCCAAGAACTTCTTAGCCAAATCCTCCCAAGTAGTGATAGACCCAGGCTTTTGAGCCTTTAACCACTTCCTTGCTGCCCTAATTAGTGAAAACGCGAACAACGTCAAGCGAACATAATCAGTAGGAACTCCCGATGGTGTATAAGTATCACTGATCTCCAGGAAATTCTGAATGTGTTGCTTCGGATCTTCATGAAGTAATCCAGCATATTGCCCAGTCACATACAGCAACTGAAAGAATTGTTGCTCCCAACGCACACGCAAGTATACGCGGTCGACAAGTAATAAAATGATAAGTAAAGTATCGTTCCCACGAGGACTATTCAGACTGACACTTAACAAACAATTTCTAACTGCTATTCAGGGATCTTTTTCCAATAGTGAGAGTTTTTATTAACTAAGAGCAATAACTAAAATGATGAAAATTCAGTCAAACAATGGAGCAAATGTTGGTTGTAAACAATATTAAGGAGACAGTCCAGGGTCAGAGTTACGAACAATCCAGTTGAGTTTTCCAATTGATTCCACTTCTTAAATCCCGGATTACTAACTAACAGAGTAAATGTACCCGTGAAAACCTTTCGATTCTTCACAGTCTATGCAGGCTACTTCAATCCCTATATGTCTATGGGTTGAATCACGTGCACGCATTACCGAATTCTGTAATTAGTTAAGCTAGGCGAGCAAGTATATGTCTATCCTACTCACAAATTGGTTCCCCGATGCCCGGGTTCACAAACTAGCCCTACTCTTTGTTATTGCGTTCGTAACTTCCCTCTTTCGAGTTCAATCTAAAAACCATACATAATACATAATTATCGAGCTCTAATAATTACACAAGTGAAATCAAGAAAGAATAAGTAACCCGTTATGGGATTCAATTAATGGGAATCAATCTTCAAACATCAAATTTCATGAAATACTTTAACCCTAGAACGCAAGAATTAGCTACGCATACTCATAATCACAAGGCAATGGATTGATGAAATAATGATGTAATAGATTTAATACATGAAAGAATAGGAATTAAACCCTTGTTCGATGAAGTATGGTGCTCTCAAGTTGCTCCAAAGTCTGAACTCCCATCAAAAACTCAGTAAAAAAGTATTTATAGGGTTTACAAAGGCCTGGTAATAAGTTACACCTAAGCCTAGACGAAATAGGAAGTCCAAAAACGCTCCAGGGGCGCTGTAGCTGGTGCCCCACGTCCCTGAACGCGTGCACACAAGCAGTTTACGTCAAAATCCAGGCGCCTTTGCCACGCCCCGCGCTGAGAAACACGCCAGAAGGTTGGTTCCTTAGGGGCGCGGCACGCCTAGTAACGTGCCAGCCAGATTTTGCCTCGCCTTGCTCTGCAGCTCGCGTCGTGTCTTTCCTTCGTGTGCTCGATCCAATCCTCAATCAAAATCAATTCTTTTCTTGCCCGATCATGCTCTTTAAAGCTCCAATTGCACTTCATAACGACCTACACATATACGACACAATATCAGTGCAAAATCACATTCATAAACTAGAAAACGGGCGAATAAAATACTCAAACGTGAGGAAATATTAAGGAAATATAGGCATAAAATGCCAAACATCAGGAGGAACTTTGTCTGGGAACCAGTCATGTCTGACTAGGGGAGTGCCATCACGTGAATTTCGTGAGACCCTACCAGCTAAGATCGAGAAGCGACCAATGTACTCACCCAATGCTCGTCCCAATTGGAAACGCATCTCTGAAGAAACAAAGGGAAAGCAAGTATGGATACCAAAGCACCTGAACCTATGGAGGTGGTGATCGAAGAGCCATATGTACTCCCTCAGCCTGCAAAGTAGCCCGAGGACTGGGTTATAGGCATCATGATCAAGCAAGTCTATGAATCGGGCAAGGGTTTAGGCCAGGACTTGGATTGTATGGTCGAACCAATCAGAATTGTGATGAGGCCAGACAACGAGAAGGCTGGAATAAAGTATATTGTGACCTATGAAAAGAGCATGGAAGAAGCGTTACTGGATTTCAAGTTCTATAAGAAAAACACTAAGACTCTCTTGCATATCTTCGTCTCGTCTGGATACTTGGATGGTCGAAAAGGGGAGGTGTCTGCAGCACAAGAAGGGGAGCCGAAAGTAGCTGATGCGGATTAGGATCTGCTGGCAGGAATGCAAAATCTATTCGTAGCTGATGAAGACTACTGTGTGATGTTGGAAGAACATATTGAACCTTCTGGACTAACAAGGGCTGGATCTGGAGCAGCACTGAACAACTGGATCAACAACCGGGCCCGAGCTTACCGTGGACCTTGGTAGAGCTGGGGGGGGGGGGACAAAATTAATTTCTATGCTTTCTAAAATAAAACCCGACTCTAAGTCGTGGAGTTTGCATTTTTCTTTTCCTATTGCACATGTTTCCATACAAACTTTGTTTTGCAAGGATTCATAAATATAATGTCGCATTATTTCCCATTTAACTCTTTGCTTTAATCTTTTAATTTTGCAATATTTCACTTTTTCAGCATTCATACTAATAATCCCATTGAGTCCACAATCGCAACGTGTAATGAAACAATGGAGCTAGGAGAAGCTAAAGCTGATTATGATGATTTTGATGAAACTACACAAGAAGAATTTGAAAGATTCAAAAACAAACCTAAGCCAAGCCTTGAGGAGTATGAGGTGATAAACTTAGGAAATGAGGAAACTGTGAAAGAGACAAGGATCAGTGTGCATCTCACCGCCGAGGACAAAAAGCTGTATGCTGAGTTTCTTAAGGAGTATGAGGACGTATTCGCCTGGTCGTACGACGACATGACTGGCATAAGCACGGATGTGGTAGCTCACAAATTACCTATCAATCCGGGCTTTCCGCCAGTCAAGCAAAAGGTACGAACTTTCAAGTCATATGTTCTGCTGAAAATTGGTGAAGAGGTAACTAAGAAACTCAACGCGGGGATTTTGAAAATGGTCAAGTATCCAACTTAGTTGGCCAACATTGTCCCAGTGCCGAAGAAAGATGGGAAACTCCGAGTTTGTGTGGACTACAGCGATCTGAATAGAGCAAGTCCGAAGGATGATTTTCCACTACCAAACATACATATCCTAATTGACAATTGCGTGAAACATGAACTACAATCCTTCAAGTACTCATGGATGAGGAGGATGCCGAGAAGACTGCTTTCACTACATCTTGGGGGACTTATTGCTACAAAGTCATGTCATTTGGGTTGAAGAATATTGGGGCAACCTACATGAGACCGATGACAACCATGTTCCATGATCTGATGCGAAAAGAGATCTATGTAGACGACGTGATCATAAAATCAAAGAAGAGTTCTGAGCACCTTGACAACTTGCGCAAGTTCTTCGACCGCTTGCGGAAATATAATCTGAAGTTGAATCCGACAAAGTGTGCTTTTGGGGTTCCGGCAGGGAAGCTTTTGGGTTTCATCGTCAGTAGACGAGGTATCGAGTTAGATCCATCCTGGATCAAAGCCATCAAAGAATTTCCACCCCCAAGAAGCAAGAAAGAGGTTATGAGCTTCCTAGGAAGGCTCTATTACATCAGCCGCTTCATAGCACAATCCACTGTCATCTATGAGCCAATCATCAAGCTGCTGAAGAAAGACGCGGCGATCGAGTGGATAGTGGATTGCCAAAAGGCATTTCATCGGATCCAGGAATATTTGTCGTGCCCGCCTGTGCTGGTCCCACCTGAGACTGGGCGACCTTTGATCTTATATCTGTCCGTGGTAGACTCGGCCTTTGGCTGCGTATTGGGACAACATGATTCAACGGGGAGGAAGGAGCAAGCTATATACTATCTGAGCAAGAAGTTCACTCCTTATGAATCCAAGTACACATTGCTGGAGCGCACGTGTTGTGCACTGACGTGGATAGCACAAAGTTGAGACAATACTTGACATCCTACTCAACGTTGCTGATATCAAGGATGGACCCTCTCAAGTACATTTTCTAAAAACCAATGCCGACTGGAAAGCTGGCTAAATGGAAAATGCTGCTGAGCGAGTTCGACATCACTTTTGTCCCTCAAAAGGCGGTGAAAGCTCAAGCTTTGGATGATCATATGGCCGAGAATCTGGTAGGAGATGACTATGAGCCTTTACACACCTACTTCCCTGATGAAGAAGTCATGTTTGTAGGAGAAGAGATCACCGAAGAATATGATGGTTGGAGACTATTTTTTTGATGGAGCGGTCAATTTCAAAGGAGTCGGCATCGGGGCGGTATTAGTTTCCGAGACTGGACAACACTATCCTGTCACGGCCAAACTGAGGTTCCCTTGCACCAACAACATGGCAGAGTATAAGGTCTGCATCTTGGGTCTTAGATTGGCAGTAGATATGAACATACAAGAGCTGTTGGCAATCGAAGATTCTGATTTACTGTTTCATCATGTTCGAGGAGAATGGACAGCGAAGAATCTGAAGATATTGCCATACCTGGAGTACATAAAGGATTTAAAGCAAAGATTTACCAAGATAGAGTTTCGACATGTACCTAGACTGCAAAATGAGTTCGCGGACGCTTTGGCTACCATATCTACTATGATCAAGCATCCTGACAAGAATTACATTGATCCAATACCTGTGACAGTGAGGAAGCAGCCAGCATATTGCTACCATGTGGAAGAAGAATCAGATGGGCAACCTTGGTTCTACGACATCAAAAGACTTCTCGAGGATGGAAATTACCCAAAGGACGCAACGAACCTCCAAAAGAAGACACTAAGGAGGCTAGCAAATGGTTTCTTTCTGAATGGAGAGGTTTTGTACAAAAGGACACCCGATCTGGGTTTGTTGATATGTGTAGACGCAAAAGAAGCTACCAAATTGTTAGAAGAGGTACACTCTGGGGCGTGTGGCCCACACATGAATGGTTTTATACTTACAAAGAAGATTTTGAGGGCTGGTTATTTCTGGATGACAATGGAGCATGATTTCATAAAGCACGCGAAGAAATGCCATCAATGCCAAGTCCATGGAGATATGATTCGAGTGTCCCCAAGCGAGTTGAACATTATGGGATCGCCTTGGCCTTTTGCTACCTGAGGAATGGATGTTATAGGACCTATTGAGCCAGCTGCTTCCAATTGGCATCGCTTCATACTGGTGGCCATTGACTATTTCACCAAATGAGTGGAAGCTGGATCGTACAAGTCAGTAACAAAGAAGGTGGTGTCGAACTTTGTCCGTGATAAGATGATCTGCCGATTTGGCATCCCCAAATCCATCATCACTGACAATGGGTCCAATCTCAACAGTGACCTAATGAAAGCAACCTGTGAGGTCTTTAAGATCAAGCATCGAAACTCCACTGCATACAGACCTCAAATGAATGGAGCGGTCGAGGCAGCTAATAAAAACATCAAGAGGATATTGCGCAAAATGACATGCACTTCAAAGCAATGGCACGAGAATCTACCATATGACCTGTTAGGGTATCGCACCACGATGAGAACATCAAGAGGCGCTACTCCTTATTTGTTGGTATATGGCACTGAAGCAGTGATACCCGCAGAGGTTGAAATACCATCTTTGAGAATCAACCAAGAGACACAATTGAAAGACGCCGAATGGATCAAAGGGAGAATAGAGCAGTTAGCCCTCATCGATGGCAAGAGATTAAATGCAATATGTCATGGGCAATTATATCAGAGGAGGATTTCCAAAGCATTCAGCAAGAAAGTTCGAGAAAGATTCTTTGAACCTGGGCAACTAGTACTAAAGATGATATTTCCAAATCAGGAGGAGGCAAAAGGCAAGTTTGCACCAAATTGGCAAGGGCCGTACGTGGTTCACCGAGTTTTGAATGGAGAAGCATTGATATTGGCAGAGATGAATGGAGAAGTCTGGCCGAAACCAATCAACTCGGACGCTGTCAAGAGATACTATGTATAGGAGTTCATACTGGTTAATGATTTCTAGATTCTGTAATACATTATGTAATCTGAACTACGTCACGATCTGATTCCCCAAGTGGGATACGTAGGCAATCTATTCAAGGTTCGGTTGCATAAATACAAAAACTTCATTTTCCCCACGAAACGAACACTGGGGCAGAATTAAAGGACAAACATAGTTGACAATGGGGCAGAAATTTTTTAAGACCTCTCAAAAATTTCAAATGCAAACTGGGGCAGAATTTTGAGGGCGCCCTCAAAATTCGTTTGGAACAGCATAAAGGACAAGAACTTTGGCTTTACACAACGTGACTTGCGACTCAATGGGATAAAATATTTTATTTCATTTCATTTTTTCTTTCTTATAAAAGTTTTTCAAAATCATTTGAATTATATACTATTTTATGCATATCCCTACTAGCTCGGTCAAGATCCCAGCACTCGTGGACAGCAAACGCGAAACAAGCCAAAAATACACAAACCAAACCCCCCTGCAACTCACCAATCTTTCTTTGGATGCAGCCACGAAAGACACCTAAATCAACAATGCACGACAGAGATAATCTTCAACAAAGTTTTGTCATTTTAAATTAGCCGAGGACATACAACCCAAAGCGTCGATTCAGGGTACACAACTCGATATCGATTTGTCATTTTAAATTAGCTGAGGGCATACAACCCGAAATGTCGATTAAGGGTACACATCCCGATATCGATTTGTCATTTTAAATTAGTTGAGGGCATACAACCCGAACCGTCGATTGAGGGTACACAAACCGATACTGATACCGATTTGCATCTTAAATTAGCTGAGGGCACACAACCCGAAGCGTCGATTGAGGGTACACAACCCGATATCGATTTATCATTTTAAATTAGCTGAAGGCACACAACCCGAGGCGTTGGTTGATGGTACACAGCCCGATATTGATTTGCATCTTCAATTAGCTGAGGGCACACAACCCGAAGCGTCGATTGAGGGTACACAGCCCGATATCGATTTGTCATTTTAAATTAGTTGAGGGCATACAACCCGAAGCATCGATTGAGGGTACACAGCCCGATATCGATTTGCATTTGAAAATTAGATGAGGGCACACAACCCGAAGCGTCGATTTAGGGTACACAACGCGATATCTATTTGTCATTTTAAATTAACTGAGTGCATACAACCCGAAGCGTCGATTGAGGGTACACAGCCCGATATCGATTTGCATTTTTAAATTAGCTGAGGGCACACAACCCGAAGCGTCGATTGAGGGTACACAGCTCGATATCGATTTGCATTTTAAATTAGCTGAGGGCAACACCCCGATATTGATTTGTCGTTTTCAATTAGCTGAGGACACACAACCCGAAGCGTCGATTAAGGGTACACAACCCGATATCATTTTGCATTTTAAATTAGCTGAGGGCACACAACCCGAGGCGTCGATTGAGGGTACACATCCCGATATCAATTTGCATTTCTATTTTCCTTGCGAAGGGTACACAGCCTAATGCACCAACGGAGGGCATACAACCCGATGTCGAATCTAACACTTGACAACAAAAGACGCACAATTATGGCATGGCAGACACAATCTCATATGGCAATAATCCTGGAAAGACAATCCAGCCCGGCGGGAAGGTATGTTTTATATATATACACATTATCGCAAACACATTTTCATTGCAGGAAACACACCCCAAGCAATGCAAACATCTCAGCCTGACGCCCCATATTCCTCTTAAATCATAGGCTCTTCTATAGTCATGACAAAATTTGCCGCACTGTCAACATCTTTGCCCGGAGACTCTTTAATCATTCCCGGGCAAAGAGGGGCAGCTGTTAACACCCAATTATGTCCCTCTTGTTTTCAAAATCAATGGCTCTTGAATTTCACACACAACTGCTACCTCGTCTATTCTTTTCAAATTACCTTCTCATGATAGCTTGGCAATTGAGGCCATTTTCAAAGCATCGTCTCAAACTACAGCTATTTTTATAATTTTCTACAATTGCCTCAATTTTTGACAAAATTATCTAAAATTGTTTTAAGCCTCAAAATTACCATATTTATGCATCTAAGCCTTCCAAATATTTTAAAATTAATTCCCTAATTTTTCTATTTTTAGTCCATTTTACACTATTTTTATACCATTTTATTCCTATTTATACACTAAATATACGGTGTATATACATATATACATATATACACACAAGGCACACACATCAGCTATTATTTTACACATCACGCCTACGTGGATCGATCCTGATCATCCACGTAGGCGATCCAACGACCCAAATTTAATTTCCTTGTTTTACCCCCTCCCCCCAAAAAACCTTTTCCCATTTCTCATTTCCCCCACGCCCCTGTCCCCGATTCTCTCTCTCTCTCTCTCTCCTTTTTTTTGGTGATTTCAATCGCCACCACTGTCGATGGCCATTCCGGCCAAACCAGCCGGTGAAAATTAGGAAAAGTGGCATTTTCGAGTCCCTCTCGTCGTCCGCAAGAAAACCCATCCACTTTTGAAGGTGTTTGGACGGGGGAAAACGTAACCTATGTTGACTGAATCGCCACCGCCGGGAAATACCTCCGGTGGATTCACCACTTGTTTTGGGGTAACATGAACATTGAGAAAAGGTGAGTCCTCTTCCTTGTAACCCTAATTAGAAGCAGGTCGAGTTGACCCGACCCGACCCGATTCAAACCCTAACTGGTACCCCTCTCTACCCCTTATTTTCCCTTTGTTTTTTAATTGCTACTACCTGACTTTAGACCTAGATTTGCCTAGTTTGTTCAATATTTTATCATACTTTGTTATGATTTCTCGAATCAATTAGGTTTAAAAATTGGTAAATGATATTTTCTGCTCATAATGTTGATTTAGAAACTGATACTGAGTTCGATACGACCACAATTAGCATATTAGATTATCTCTATGATGGTTAAACTGGAAACCTTTGTTAGCTTGGAAACGTATCTTGCTTTTGCCTGTCATAATGTACCTAGCCTTTACCTTACAGAATGCTTGATCCAACACGTTTGTATGCCTGAATTTGAAATGGACAGTATGATTTGGCATGTTTTAGGTTTGTGAAAGAGATTTAGTTGAATCTTTTGATTGAAATCTATAATATGGAGTTGTTGTAATATCTTTTGAGATCTGATGAATTGTTCTCAATTATTTAAATTTGTTAACGGGTTAATCTTGAACCTGGACTGATTAAGGGTGAAAAAGGGAAATCCTGTTTAGTTTAGGATTAAGGTTACCCTAAAACTAAGGGCCTGATTGGTTTATTCTTGGCAAGTCCACCTAAGGACATCTTTTAAACTTGGAAGGATTATTTTTCCCTGCCCTTTTGATTGTCTAACTGACTTTGATCATGGAAAATTGATTCCCCCAGATTGATGACATGATTTTCCTCTTTCCTTCTTTAAAATTTTACCTTGTTACATCAAGATTTGAAATTTTAAGACCCTAGATTAGGCCTATATAAACTCTCCTCCTCTTCGACTGAAAACACAAGTTTTGGACACCAAAAATCCAAAAGTACACTAATACACTTAGCAAAAGAAACCTGCATAGTTTTCCTGGCATCCCTCTCTCTTTGCTCACTTGTTTTCTTTGGAGGATCATTTCTTGCTGCTGATTTTTTATCTTTTTTCTTATCTGCATTCCATCTCACGACCTAGAGGTACTCATCCTCATTCTCTCTTGCTTCTACATATATGTGTGTGTATTATTGCCATGCTCTGTTAAAACCCTTGATATGCATACTATGCTTTGATTATGTATATATTGAGTAGCATCTACAAAACTATGTCAACCCTGCCAAGATGTAATCAGAAGCCATAATGTTTTCCTTTAGTGTCTCTGTGTGTGTATATGTTCTCTTAGCATGATCTTTCCACATCCCTTCTTCCTTTAGATCACTGGTATGACCTGTCTATACTCTACACTTCTGTGAACCACAACAACATTACAACAAAGGTGCACTTGACTGCACTTACCCCTAGTAGACCCCTCCTTTGTCTTAGGTCTTTCCCCTCCCCTTTTTCCCTTGTTGGTTTTCTGCTTGCAGGTCACTCAAAAGGCCTTGACTCGCCAAGTTCTGATCTGGTAATTACTGAGGCTCAGAATCTGGGCTCTCTAAGTTGATCCTGGGGTCTGGGGTACTGAGACCTTGAACTCATGACTGTTTGCTAGATTTAACCTTGAACCTTGGGAAATTGGACAATGTTAAACTTGTAGCTTTGTGTCTCTTCACTTAGAAACTGTCCCATCTGTGTACATTATTAGGTCTCCCTACCTGTACTCTTAAAACAGGGCATGCAGTTTCTCCACACTTCATATGGCCATCCGGGGGTCAATTCTTAACTCCTACTCTTATGTGCGTGCATCATGATAGGATTTAATCATTTTTGAATTAGTTCAACATGCTTACAGAATCATAATAAATTGTTTACAACTTTTGATTAACATATTTCGAACAGATTTCAAAAGGTCGAACTTGAATGCATGCTTATTTTGGTTAAAGTCTGAAAATTAACTTGACAGGGGGTTATTTGTGTTGTTTGAGCCTAAACTGAAGTATTTTTGAAAATAGAATCAGCTCCCTTTTGCCTAAGTAACCTGGGCCCAAAGAAGTTTTCAAAACATGCCCTTTTATATGCTTAAACTGTTTTCGTTTTGCATAAACAGTCAAGGCCCAGTAAACCTTTCAAAACTGGCCTATATATGTATTTAGAAAATGTTTTTGAGATGCTCTAACACTGTTGTACACAAATCTAATAGTGTATAAGGGTGTATAAAGCTTTGGGGCCACTTGTACACTTTAAAAGATTTTTTCTAAAAGATATAACTATCACTTAGATCATGTATTTGCATGTGTATATCTATATATATACTTATTATGTGCGACAACCCATTATTTGCACTTATGTGTTCTCGTGATCCCCTTTTTTAAAACAGCCCCTCCTTATATATATATATATATATATATATATATATATATATATATATATATATATATATATATATATATATATATATATATATAACACAAAAAGACCATTAAGGTTAGGGCTCGACAATTAATGACGAGTCACACCGACCCTAAATGAGCCAACGTTCTGTTTTTGCAACAAACCCCTTCCGATTTCTTATTAGACTTGAAGTTATATGCAAAATAAATTATTTATGTATATATCCCTTTTCAAAATGTGTTAACTACATATATAAGTTTAATATCTATTAGTGTTACCACCTTTGTTTACGATTAAGCTTTTGACATTAGAGGCCATTGATGCGATTAGGCTTAAACATAGATCGGATACAAAAGTTATTTGTACGTGTGTGTGTAAGCATGATATACTGTTAACTTCCAAGTTAATATATACGATAATATACAATATTTATATCCCAAAATAAGACTCGGACGGTAGCCACTTTTTGTGGGGCTCAAGGAAGTGCCTAACACCTTCTTCCCCGAGTCATTTGGTCTTCTTACCCACATAGAATCTCTGAAATAGACTAGTAGACCTTTGGAACTTGATTTTAAACATTAGGTGACCTAATATGCCTAGGAAATTTATTAGGTGGCGACTCCAAAACCTTAACTCAAACGAGTTCACCCAATCAAATCCGAAACCCGACTCGCCCTTAGTTGAGTCCAAAATCGGGTATGACACACCGTATCAACATTTGGAGCATAACGTGAAATTATTTCTTAGCAGTGAACTGGGAAAATCGTTGATATGTGCTGGACTCGTCAACGAGGATCTGAAAAATCGCACTCTAACAAGCAAGTCTTACCTAATCTTTCATTCCAGATTAGGGGTCAGTCAGATTCCTTCCTATTCATGTGTCAGTTTCTGTTAATCGTGCAAGTCTTCGTATCTAAGAGTCGTTGAACTACATATGACCTGATTCTCTTTTAGCCCGATATATGTAGGCAACTCAAAAACTGGAGTTCGACCGCGTCCATAAGCCTCGCACTTTGGTCCTTGGAATCGAAGCACTTGGCTTTGTTGTGACAAAATTAGTTTCTCGTCAACTTCTTTACCCTAAAAACTCTTTATTTTCGGGTAAAGAGGGGTAGCTGTTGACACTTAATTTTTTCCCAGTCATGTTAATTAAATTCTAATTATTCTAAATTAAAATTAATTTTTGAAAATTCAAAGTAATTGAGTTAAATTTAAAGGAAAAACGGCTAGATGTGTAAGATGTGGCTTTAATTTTAGCCTACGCGTATAATTACTCCATTTACCTAATTATATTTAAAAAGGGGCTAGTGTCGCTCAATGTCCTGAAATCTAGCCTATGCACGCAAATATACATATATACACTAATAACACATCCATTTTAGTTTCCCCAATTCCTCCTATACCCGACCTAATTTTGAACCCAAGATTTTCCCCCCAATTTCAACTGCGAATCCGTCCAAATCTACACTGGTCCCCCACGTTCCCACATCACCATCTCAGTACAACTAGCTGTCTCGAATCTCCATCGTTCGTTTGAATCAAGTTTCGATCCGAACTGTTTGATCCAAAGTAACGGATATTTCCTACGGATAGAGAGTGAAAATAGTACGCTCCTTGAAGGATTAGACCATTTTCACCCTTCTTCCTTAAAGGAAAGGACAAAATAGAAGGGGAGGGGGGGGGGGGGGTCGATTTTGGGAAATTCACACCATCTAAAAGCCCTAAATTCTCAAGTATAAAAGGTAAGGTTCTTCTTCATTTTTGGGAGTGGAAAAACTTAAAAAGGAAGAGAGCAGAAATATATAGATTGCCAGTTTTTTTATTAAGACATTTTCCATATAGTCAATGTTTATGCTCAAGTTTTGGATATTAGATTCGTTTGGATCATCGCTTCATTATACTCGTCGTCGACCTTGTTCGCGACGCTTAGTCGAGTCGCGTTTGCTTCGAACCCTCGCTCTTTGTTCACTACCCGCAAAGAGGTAATGTTCGTGAACTCACATTTTTTTTCTGTTTTAAATTCAGTCTATCTGATTTAACCATGGTGAACTTATTTGAGTTTGGTTAATGTAATATCAGTTATGTGTTTGTTATAAATATAGTATGGAGTTTTGTTAAAAGTTTGAATCTTTGGCTCAATACAGTAAAAGTTGAGAAGTTTGAATCTTTGTGTTGTTTCTAGCTTGGCGATGTATTCTATAACTGTTTCAAAAAATAAAAAAGAGTTGTTGGGTTATTGCCTGGTTTCTGTTAGAAGAGAGGGTGCATGATGCCTTTAGGTTTGTTTGTTTGGAATTGGTTTTGGTCTCCAGGTCCTATGAGGTAAAGGTCAATGCAGTGAGGGATTTATAGAGGTGTTTTAGTTTCATAGTTTTCCGGCAGATCTGGAGCTGGTTTGCAAGTGTTTGGCTTAGTTCTTGATAGGATGTTTCTTGTTTCTTGTCTCTGTTTAATACAGGTGTGGAGGTGATGAGTTTTGCAGGTGTTGTAAGGTAGTCCAGACTGGTTGTAGGTGTTGTTTCAAGCTTTTGAGCTGCTGTAGAGAGTAAGAGAGAGTTTGAGGGAGTTCAGGTGTTTGAAAAGTTGTTTCTGGTGCTGTAGATAATTCTTAGTTATTTGCAGGTTGTTTCAGGTTGGCGTGAGTTTAATTGAGGGTCAGCGGCCATAAAAGGGGCAGCAGCAGCTGTCCTTTGTTTCAGAGCAGCTTAGGAAGGTCATTTTGGTTTCATTCAGTTTCTGGAGGGTGTGTCAAGATTTTATTAGTGATTGTTCAGGTGTTGATTCAGGGCCTTGGTTCGAATTCAGGATAGTAAGTTTCAAGTGGCGTAGTGCATGTGTGTGTAGTCAGTAGCAGTAGTTGTGAGATAGTGAGTTTATTTCGAGAGGTGTTTCTGAGTGGTATGAAGTGCAATGATGTAGTGCTTTAGATGCTAGTTTAGGTTGCAATCCAGGTTGATATTTTCTAGTTTTCAGCTTGAAATTCTCCTTTACCTTCTCAATTTTCGTTTAACTTTCCAGTAGTAGCTTCACTCCTGGTTCTGTTAGTTAGCATAGTAGTAAGGGCCAAGTTCTTTCCCTCTCCTTCAATTACACTTTGTGAACTTCACTCTTCCTAAATGTGTCCAGTTAGCAGACTTCATGTTTGTCTTGCTGTTGAGGTCTACGCCATGTTATGCTAATTATGTGGTGCAAGCAATCCCGAGGGAAAGCTAGACACGATGAAAACGCGGAAGAACAATAGAAAAGTAAAGATAGAAGCAAGACAAATCTTGCTTCGATTCAAAGAACGGCGAGGAACTAGTCTCGGGCTCAATTAATTCGGAGGCAAATTAATTCGGAGGCAAAGAATCACCTATACTATGCAACAATCTTCAAGAAAGACAACGCTTCTTGCAAATTGAATGACCAAGAAGAAAATGTTCAAACGACTCACACCGATGGACACAAGTTCTTTAAAATCCCACGCCGGTGTTCGGCTCCATCGGAGACACTTTCAATAGCTACTGCTATGTTCCATATTCAATAACTTAATATCTACAAATGGAATGTAAATGGAGTATTTATTGGCTATGCTAACGATAAAACAGTAAATGGTCACAAGCCACCAATAGGAGTAAGCCACGCATGTCTGTCTAATGAGTGTTCGGTTACTCCTTCAACCGAACATTTGAGCTCGAGTTCCTTCACTTTGGTTCTCGGTTTCTCAGCTCTGCTCATACTTGACATGGATCGCTCTCCCTTCGGTTATTTTCCTTTTGACTTCGGCGTCGAGTGTTCGGGTGGGATTCGGTCACTCCCTCCTTCGAGCTCAAGCTTGTAGATGACGCCTTCGGTTCTTGAGCTCGAGTACTGAACTTTGGAGTAGTTGCTTTCCTTCGACCAAGCCAAGTGAATATGGACATCATGTAGCAGCTTGACTTGGCTTCGTGTCATTGGCCTCGGTGGATCGAACACGTGATCAGCACGTGTTCGGGCTGCATCATCCTTCCCTTCTTGAAAAGATTTCTTCCTCGAAATCGGGCCTTCTTCATCCTCCGAAGTTGGACCTACAACACAAGGAACTAAGTCAGCAACATTAAAGTTGTTGGACACATTATACTCACCTGGGAGGTGGATCACATAAGCATTGTTGTTGATCTTGCTCAGCACTTGGAATGGACCATCCCCTCGAGGAGCCAACTTTCCTTTCCTTTGGTTCGGGAAGCGTTCCTTTCGGAAGTGAACCCAAACCCAATTTCCCTTCTTTAATTCCAGCTTTTCACGCCTCTTATTTTTCTTGGATGCAATCTTTGCATAAGCTTCCTCGAGGTTTTTATTCACCTTTGCATGCAACTCGATCAAGGCAGTGGCTCGCCGAGTACCTTCAAAATCAATAATAGAATCTCGAGGCAATGGGTTTAAATCAAGTGGAACTAAAGGATTAAAACCATATACACATTCGAACGGGGTCATATTTATCATTCGATGCAACGTTCGATTGTATGCAAATTCCATCATGGCCAAACGATCTGCCCAGTTTCCGACCTTGCCTTTGGTCATTGCTCGAAGCAAAGATCCCAAGGTTCGGTCAACTACCTCGGTCTGTCCATCAGTTGGAGGATAGTGAGACGTCGAGAATAGTAGCTTGGTGCCGAGGGCACCCCACAGGCATTTCCAAAAATGACTCAAGAACTTTGACTCTCGATCACTCACAATAGTATAGGGCATACCATGCAATTTCAACACATTAGAAATAAACAAAGTAGCTACATGTTGTGCATCATCACACATTTTACAAAGAATAAAGTGAGCCATTTTTAAAAAACAAGCGACTACGACAAAGATGTTATTAGTTCCACCCCTCGACCTTGGTAACCCCAACACAAAGTCCATGGATATATCAACCCAAGGTCTATCAGGCACAGGCAACGGGGTATACAAACCATGAGGGTTGGACTTCGATTTAGCTTTCTTGCAAACGAGACAAGCATTGCAAAGCTTTTCCACATCTCTTCGCATTTTGGGCCAATGGAACTGCTCGGTTAAGATACCAAGAGTTTTATCGACACCGAAGTGTCCCATCAAGCCTCCAGAGTGAGCTTCTCGAATGAAGAGCGCTCTCCATGATGACACTGGCACACAAACCCTCCCATTCTTGAAGAGGTAGCCATCGTGCCACTGATATTTCTCAACCCTTCGGCCACTCAAGATTGTATCACGAACGCATTTCAGCTTGGGATCGTTTTCGTACATCGACTTGATGCTTTCGAATCCCATTAGCCTTGAGGCGAGAGTGGTCACTAAAGCAACTTTTCTTGATAGCGCATCGGCCACAACATTGTCTTTTCCCTTTTTGTAATGAATTACGTAGGGAAAACTCTCAATGAATTCAACCCACTTGGCATGCCTTCGGTTCAATTTCTCATGTCCTCGGAGATGTTTCAAAGATTCATGATCACTTTTAATCACAAACTCTCGAGGCCATAAATAATGCTATCAATGGGCGAGTGCTCGAACGAGGGCGTACAACTCCTTGTCATACGTAGAGTAGTTCAAGGTTGCACCCTTAAGATTTTCGCTAAAGTAAGCGATCCGCTTCGATTCTTGCATAAGCACTCCTCCGATCCCAACTTCGGATGCATCACACTCGACTTCGAATGCTTTGCCGAAGTCAGGGAGTTGCAACAACGGGGCAGAGCAAAGTCTCCGTTTCAACTCTTGGAAAGCCCTCTCCTGGGACTCTTCCCACACAAATGGATGGTCTTTCTTAACCAGCTCGGTTAAAGGAGCTGCCATGGTGCTAAAGCCACGAACAAACCTCCAGTAAAAGCTAGCTAAGCCATGCAAGCTACGAACTTGTGATAACGAGGTTGGAGGTTTCCAATCTTTGATGGCTTCAACCTTTGAATCGTCGACTTCGACACCATTAGCACTGTCAACGAATCCTAGAAAGACTACACGTTTGACACAAAAGGCACACTTCTTGAAGTTAGCATATAACTTCTCTTCTCTTAGCTTATCAAGCACTAGCCTTAGGTGTTCGACATGTTCATCCACAGATTTACGATAAACAAGTATGTCATCGAAGTAAACGACAACAAACTTATTTATGAACAGTTTGAGCACATGGTTCATCTGTCGCATGAATGTGCTCGGGGCGTTGGATAAGCCAAATGGCATCACCAACCATTTATAGAGCCCGAACTTGGTCTTGAATACGGTTTTCCACTCGTCTTCGGGTTTCATTCTGATCTGGTGGTAACCGGACCTGAGGTCTATCTTCGTAAAGCATGAAGAACCACTTAACTCGTCTAGCATGTCATCTAATCGAGGGATAGGATGACGATACTTTACAGTTATTTTGTTGACTGCTCGGCAATCAACGCACATTCGCAATGTTCTATCTTTCTTCGGGACAAGTATAACAGGAACGGTGCAAAGAGTCAAGCTCTCTCGAACAAGGCCCTTGTTCAGCAACTCATCAACCTGCCTTTGAAGCTCTTTGGTGTCTTCGGGATTACACCGGTATGCAGGTTTGTTGGGGATTTGAGACCCCGGTATGAAGTCAATTTGGTGCTCGATTCCTCTCAATGGAGGTAATACACCTGGCATTTCTTCGGGAAACATGTCTCCAAAGTCTTGCAAAACACTTTGTACGGCACTAGGCAAAGGGTTATCATTAGAAAAATCATCATTAGAGTTTAGAAAGATACCCTTGTGCACGAGGCAAATCATCATCTGATCATTGTCATAGCCTCGAAGAAACTCACCCGGTTGCATGATTGCACAGATACTTCTTCCTTCGGGCAGTGAGTTTTTGTCTTCGGCCACAATTTTTGTTCCCATCGGAAGCTTAGCTTTGGCCGATTCTTTCAATTCTTTCATTCGTTTATAGTCCTCGGTGACTTGTTTTGGAGACAAGGGTTTGAGTATAAAACTCGTCCCTTCGAGCTTTGCAGTGTAAGTGTTGGATCTCCATTGTGAACAACCGACCGATCATACTGCTATGTTCGACCCAATAGCAAATGACAAGCTTGCATCGGCACCACATCGAACATCATCTCATCTTGATATTCTCCAATTCTAAACTTGATCAACACTTATTTGACAACCCTCAATTCTCCACACTCGTTCAACCATTGCAATTTGTAAGGGTGGGGATGTCTCAAAATAGGTAGTCCCATTTGTGAAGCCAAGGTTTGGCTCACCACATTTGCACAACTACCTGAGTCAATGATCATCGAACACACCTTCCCCCTCACTCGACATTGGGCATTGAAAAGATTTCTCTTTGGTTATCTTCTTCTTCGAGAGTCATGAAGCTCAAATTCCTTCGAACCACAAGAAACATTTCCGGATGATCAGCTTCGGCAGCTTCACGACCATCATCCCGTTCGGCTCGGTCAATATCCTCGATAAATTACTCCTCGGTGTCACTCGCCTGCTCATAAACATCTCCATTGTCGAGCACAAGCATAACCTTGCAAGTCGGACACTCTTTTGCCATGTGACCATAACCTTTGCATTTATGACACTGAATATTTGAAGCACTAGGAGAATTAAGTTGAACTTTACCTCCTCATTCTCTTGGTTGGTTAACAGTCACACCCCTTTCGAAGGGTTTCTTCGAATCTCGAACAGTGTTAGCACTTGTTGGATTAGGACTCTTCCATTCTTTACCTCGGTTTAAAGGAATTGAAGTAGTGACTCCTCGATACCGGTTTGCCTTATCGTCCTTCACCAATTTCTCAGCTTCGGTAGCATCTTCGAACAAATCTTCCAATGTGTGGTACACGTGTAGCCTCAATTGAGATGACACATCCTGAGCCAAGCCATTTTTGAACCGAATAGTTGCTTGCTCTTCATCTTCTTCTAGATCAAGATTCAATCGAATTCTCTCGAACTCATCATGATACTCTTGGACTGACTTGGACCCTAGAGCTTTTGTAATTGAGTTTGCCTATACTTAGCACTCAAATACTTAGCATCTATTTCTCTCTTCAACTGTGTCCAAGTAATGACTTCAGGATAGGCATTCCTTCGTCTATGCCTCTTGTCAGATTCCCACCACGTAGATGCATACGCTTCGAACGAAGCAATGGCATGGGCAGCATTTCTTTCGTCAGTCATCTCATTGGTTTCGAAGATTCGCTCCATTTTAAGCTTCAATTCAAGATATTCATCCGGATCACTAGTTCCTCTGAAGGGTGGAATAGTGATCTTGACACTGCTCAAGTTTGAATCTCGAACATCACGAACATGTTCGGGATACTCTTCATAGTGATCATCAGCCTCACGCTCAGCATGTCGTTCAACATTTGCGCCTCGGCCTCGACCTCGGAGATTTCCACGACCTCGGTGAGCCTGCCTTCGTTGAACGAACGGTGGCTCATATTCAGTTTCGGCATCAGGAAATTCTCCTTCATCTACCTCTTCATCAACGGCCTCAATTTGTCTTCGGGTCATTGGAAGTGGTACTCTTTCACTTCGGGGAATGCCCAAGTGTTGATTCTCAGCTTGGGGATTGCCCAAGTTTTGATGTGTTCGGGGATTGCCCAAAACTTCCTTTCGAACAGCCTCGCTTTTCACTGATGCTGTCGAACAAGCTCAGAAAACAACTCAGGTTGATCAACTTCTCTCAGTTCCTTCGAATTTGACAAGCTACAATGTCTCCTTCGGGATGAGTGAATTGATACGACTCGATGGAACGGACGCTATTTACTCTGCGCTTCGGAAGTCAAAAAATTTTCTACGAAATTTGGACTTCGGTTACCACGCACGAGTTCCTATACGCTCAAATGAGTTAGTACGACCTCGAGTAGGAAGAATTACTCCAGAGATCCACTAACTAGATTTATCGAACACAAGAAAAGTGAAAACCTAGGAGAATCTATCCTTCGATTCCTCTTCGAAATCTTTTTCGACCACACCAACTCTTGTCCGTACAAGCGTGGTCCCTCCTTGGTACAGATAGGGTTTTACCTTATCCCATTCCCTTTTCTAGCCGACAAAATCTTCACCTGAGGTTTTTGATCTTTACACTTTACCCCTTTCTTCTTCAATGGAACAGTGAAGTTTTTGCTCCGGTGTATGGATAATCTTAACTTCGTTCACTGACCATGATTGCTAACAGGACTTGGGTTGCTTCTTTCAACTCCGGTAACAACAGCAACGGAGGAATTTTGTTCAAAGTTCTTTGAGGTAGGACTCAGCTCTTTTTTGTTCGTACACTGTTACAAACGTAGCAATTTTCCGGCGTATGGACACGATTCAAATCATAGAACTTCTAAAATTTAAGCACAAAACACACCCAAATCAATCAATAAACCACCAGTCTTCATCGGTAACAACCAAAACACATTGGGGTTCGAAATCAGTCAACACTAAGCTCAAACAGTCCAAAAATTCGTCAAGAAACCCTAGTCACAAATGTTGTACGTCGGGCACTCAAATCACTCCTTGGACGGTGGTGAACAAGAATCAATGGTGGTTTGATTCAAACAACCAGCAAATCAACCAAAATTTTTGAATTTTTCTTTTCTACTTTTTTTTTTTTTTTTTTTTTTGGTAAACACCACAGCAACAACAATCCACAACAAGGAAGAAAGCTGAAACTGGAGACACAAGCACAAATAAACGAACAGGATTTGAGGTTGTAAAAATACTCTCAAACCTTGCTCTGATACCAAGATGGTGCAAGCAATCCCGAGGGAAAGCTAGACACGATGAAAACGCGGAAGAACAACAGAAAAGTAGAGATAGAAGCAAGACAAATCTTGCTTCGATTCAAAGAACGGCGAGAAACTAGTCTCTGGCTCGATGAATTCGGAGGCAAAGAATCACATATACTATGCAACAATCCTCAAGAAAGATAATGCTTCTTGCAAATTGAATGACCAAGAAGAAAATGTTCAAACGACTCACACCGATTGACACAAGTTCTTCAATATCCCACGTCGGGGTTCGGCTCCATTAGAGACACTTTCAATAGCTACTGCTATGTTCCATATTCAACAACTTAATATCTACAAATGGAATGTAAATGGAGTATTTATAGGCTATGCTAAGGATACAACAGTAAATGGTCACAAGCCACCAATAGGAGTAAGCCATGCAGGGCTGTCTAATGAGTGTTCGGTTACTCCTTCAACCGAACACTTGAGCTCGAGTTCCTTCACTTCGGTGCTCGGTTTCTCAGCTCTGCTCATACTTGACATCGATCGCTCTCCCTTCGGTTATTTGTCTTTTGACTTCGGCGTCGAGTGTTCGGGTGGGGTTCGGTCACTCCCTCCTTCGAACTCAAGCTTGTAGATGACGCCTTCGGTTCTTGAGCTCGGGTACTCGGCTTCGGAGTAGATGCTTTCCTTCGACCAAGCCAAGTGAATGTGGACATCGTGTAGCAGCTTGGCTTGGCTTCATTTCATTCGCCTCGGTGGATCGAACACATGATCAGCACGTGTTCGGACTGTATCATTATGTCAGATTTAAATAATGAAGAGTTGATAGAGGTTTGACATCTATTTAATCCTGAATTCCTGAGTTTAGAGTCAAGCCTGAATTCCCCCGTTTCCTGGTTAGTTAAATATGTTTCTAGGTTGTTATTCAGCCATGACATTTGACACCTTAAGGTGGGACATCATTAATATTTGTTTGACTGTTTAACTTCATTAAAATTCAAATTTCTTGTCTGCTATTCCCAGGTTGCTCTTATGCTTTTTCCTTGATCTGATCTTTTGCAAATATAATAGGACATGGATATTCTTAATGAATTCAATTTCTATGCTTGCTTTTTATATAATCTTTGGTCTATTCTTTTTCTCATTGCTATCTTAAGAAAAGATCTTTCGGCACTGTACATCCAGGTCTATTGAATATTCTTTACGTTTTTAATTTTCTTTGAAGCTTTGGCCTTTACACAAGGTTGATATTCATGATGATTTAAAACTTTTCTCGTTATTTGGAAAGTTTGTCTGTTCGCAGCTATCTTTATTAATAAACTGGAAGTGTTTGGCTAAATAAATTAAATAAGGCGATGTGCTTGTGAGTTTTGATCTTTTGGCTTGGACTCGCATTTGGGTCAAGCTCGGGCTCAAGTTTCAAGATTTTAGAAACTTTAGAAAATTTAAGGCTCCCGCGAGTTTTGTCAATTTTTCGGGTTCTATATTTAACTTTGCCGTCCTTTTCTATAGAATATTTATGTAAATAAATTTATAAAATATTTTATTTATCAATAATATTTGATTGTTTGTATATTGCTTTACTTTATGTTTATTACCTTTTATTTTGAACTCGTTATTTAATTTAGTGTAAATTAGTCCATTTAAGAAAATGCGTGTAAAATTTCATAAATTTTCAAAAAAACCATGCTTAATAATAGACTATAAGAAAAGACTTCTATCATATTGATATGAAGTAGTTTCTTTAAATGTCAAAATTTATAAAGAAGTTTTAATTAACTTCTAAATGTCTCGAAATGAATTGCAAAAAGCGACTTGAAACATAAGTTCCACCTTATGGTGAGATACTCGTGTTTTAAAGTTGGAATTAAGCAAGTGCCATTTATGCACTGCCACATATGAGTTAGAAAAGAAATTAGGACAATCAAATCGCTCCTTTTCAAAAGAAAATGCACTTTTATGTTATTTTATTTTGAAAATAATTAAAACTTTTAAATAAATTGTAAATCTTTTCAAAACTTACTAAATTTAATTAGTTGAATTAATTAATGGTTCAATTAACTATTTTTAGAAAAGCACATAAATAGCATATGCAAATTAATTTGGAAACCTGTCGGATTAACCGTTGTTAACGGAATTTCGAAAGTTCCTTAAAACCCTTCTTTCGAAATTAACAAAACCTCTACTTAGAATCTCTGAAAGACTGCTTTTTTTTCTAAAATGGAGTTTTGCACGCATTTGCTTATTTGGTTCCCTATTTTTCTTAAATTGAGGGGCGACTCCAAAAACTCCAAAAGAGTTAGTCCATTCAGTCGATATTCCTAAATTTAGCCCTTCGGGATTAATTTTTTGGGGCTTCAATAATACTCTATGGATTTTATATCACCGATGTGCTCTGGAGCTCGCATCGTAAGTGTGCTATGGAGTTTTCACCCCTGATAGCGGATGAGTTTCACATTAGGTCAAATACC
Organism: Petunia secreta; assembly: GCA_029990175.1. Classification (NCBI taxonomy): domain Eukaryota; kingdom Viridiplantae; phylum Streptophyta; class Magnoliopsida; order Solanales; family Solanaceae; genus Petunia; species Petunia secreta. Next base: position 35,162,524 of record JARKIP010000022.1, read on the forward strand.
TCGGAGGGCGAGAGAGTCTGCTCTGGGATGGCATTCGGGCACATGCGACCCTTGTGACAAGGATTGTTGCGTGATACCTGACCACTAATCTATGTCTTTGGTGTGTTCGATATGTGAGATTGATCTATTTTTCTATTGTTTACTTTTCAATTCTCCCTGGTTAGCTAGTTGGCCCTTGCGATAAACATTTGCTTATATATATGACTCCAGGAGTGTGCTGGTTGATTAGTGTAAGAATGCACTCTAAGTGTTGTGCGGTAATTGCTTATTGGTTTCTTGTTTCTTCCGGCTTTACATATAGTTCCAAGTGAGTCAGTTAAGAAATACAGGTCTTTTTCTCTGTTGTTATTACTAGTTACTTTTTTGCTTGTTCTTACTTCTCCCCAGCTAGCTCACATGTTCCTTTGAGGTAGCTAGTCAGCCCCCACTTACGGAGTCCTTTCGACTCACCCCCCATTTGTCTCTTGTCTATCTATTTCGTTTCATGATGTTTCGCTCAAGGATTTAGTTCGCCGTGTGATTGAGGAGCGAAGACGACTTCAGCTATCAGGGTGAGCCAACTTTTGTTCAGGATGGTCACCAGTTCTAGTTCTATTGTATTAGCTATATTTTGCTCCCTTTAGGAGATTTATATACTCTGTTTGTTAGATATCTGGTCTGGATAGTCTTGAACCTACTATATTGGGTGTCACGACCCTTTTTTTTTACAACACAACACTAAATAAATAGAATTGCGTGTTTAAAGGTTATGACGGGTGTTGCAGGTACACAATTATTTAAGAGAAAATTCGGAGTCGCCACTTGAGAAGTTAAAGGTGTGCCAAGTCACCAAAGTGGTGTACCTGGAACACCCTTGACTTGTCTAATGGCCTGCGTCAAAGATTCGGGTAAGGTCCTCAGTTGACTCTTGGAAAGGTGTTAGGTACCCTCGAGTCCTGTGCCGAGCACAGTTCACCGCATTTTAATTTATTAAACGTGGTTGTTATATCTTTGCCGTTCATTTAAAGTTACGCTTTTATTTGTCTAATCAAAAGAAATATGTTAAGTAACTCGCTGGGTATACTTTAGCTCAAATTGATTTTCTTGATTTAATTTCTCTTTGCCTAATAAGTAGATCGCTGATCATACTTTATTATTACGCGCAATCGTGGAAGTCTTCTCGCTCCTATTTATTTTGCCTAATCGGTTTAATTAAATACATCCGCTAAATTTGTAAGTGATAAATTGGGACTCCCAAATTTGCCTTTATTGATAAAAAAAAGATTACAAAATTATATATATATAATAGGCTGTTTGTTAAATAGGAACAACTTTGTTGGCCGTTTTTAAAAAAAGAAAAAAAAAACTTAACAAGACCGCCATTCATTTAACAAAGATGTGGGCTGAAATATTTGTGAAAATGGGCCGTTTTGAAATCCGTTTGCAAAACTAATCAACTTCATTCCTATATTCTAAATAAGTTTTTTTCTTGTGAAGTGAAGGTGTGGCAATATTTCAAATTAGACATCCGAGTCATTGCCTATTTGTCCAGGTTTTAAAAGATATTACACCTCATGAACATATTTGCAGAAACAGTCCAGCTTAAAAATGTGTTACATTTTTCTTGCAAAATAAAGTCCGCCTTTGTTAATTTCAAATTGTCGTTCACTTTCCTTTCCTTTTATTCAAACGTACCAAGAACAACCTTTATAAACATTGTAAACATGCTCACAAGTACTAGTAGCATTTCTATTTTAGTACAAGAACAAGTTTTAAACAGTTCTAATACAATAAGCAAAGTTCAAGACTTAAAACATACTAGTTTGATTCCATCTTTACTAATGCCAAACAACTCAAAATAAATATAAAGGTTAAACTTTATGTTTACCTATATAACGAGACCTTAGAGCACTGCAATAAAGATCCCACAAAACTTAAACCAAAACAAACGAACACAACAAGGTCACCAAAATTCAGTAACTAGACAGCCTTTTTAAACCCTTAAAAATTAAGATTTATACCCCAAAAGACCCTTGGTATGAAGGCTTTTGGTTCTAAATCTATCTCTTAAACTTACTATTTTTTCCTCTCAAGTATTTGCTCTCAATTAGTGTTGTTTTTCAGCTAGTTGTTGTTTTGTTGGATGATGAATGAAAGAGGGTAGTAAATGCCCTTATTTATGGCTGAAAATTGGGGCCAAAAGGTGGAGTGTAGACTTATACAAAAGTACAAGCTCACACCCCTATACTTGAGTATTTTTAGAGATAGTACAACAGCCCTATGACATCTTTTCAGCCACCCTATACTGTCCCAAAAGCTGAAAAAGTAGGTTGTCCTTTGAAAGGACAGCCCATCACATCAACAAATCCAACTAAACTAAATAAAATAGCCCCAAACTAAATGACAATCTGACTTTTAAACTAGATTATGCTTCCTAGCTTAACTAAACAAACCAAACTAAACTTGCAATTAACCAAAGATACAACCAAATTCTAAATTAAGCTAATAGAGTCCAAACTCAACTTTTAAAGAGTTTTAATAACTAAAAAAAAGCAAATCAGCCCCGCAAACTTCATCACATCATTTGAAAATCATCATAGCAGCCCGCAAAAACTCACCATAGCAGCCCCCAACCATCACAAAAAATAAAGGAAGAAAAAACGAGAAAGTAAGTACTATAACAAAAAAAAAAAAAAAGGAAAGCACGAGAAAGAAAAAAAGGGAAAAATGAGAATCTTGAGCAAATGGGGTATGGAGAGTAATAGAAGAGGGTGAGAGAAAAAGGAAACACCAAACACTTACCAAGAAAAAGGAAAAAACGCCGGAGTTCAAGTTTGATCGAAATTTTGAGGCCAGATCTGCGAAAAGCGGCTATGAATTTTGATAAAATAATATCAAAAATGGATAGAGGGGCTCGATAGCTTTCCGAAATGGTATAGTTTGTAATTTTCCGACCACCGGAAGGTGGTGGTCCGATGGTGAAGACGGCGGAGCCGCAGCTGAGAGGGGTGGCGGGATTTTTCTGATGTAGAGGGGAAATTTGGCCAAGGTTTGGCCAAGCCAAAGGCTTAGGTGGTGTGAATGATAAAAAATGAGGCAAGAGAGCTTATATATCTAGGGCCTTTAGGTGGGCTTTGGTTTATTGGACCGGGTTTAGGATTGGGCTATATATATTTCTACCAATGGCCATTAAAGACTCTAAAATTTTTTAAACACACATAATTTACTACAATTAAAACCACATAAATTTACAATACTATCACAATTAAAACATAGAATCACAATCAAACACATAACAAGTGATTTTTGTTAATTTTCATTTTTTTGTTCCCAATTAAATGACAATTTTAGTTTAAAATAAAGACTAAAATTTAGGAAAATTTCGGCAAAAATCCTAAGAGTCTAACGCGGCTATTTTGAGCAATTTCTCTGTATTCGTGCCAAAATTAGGTGATTACAGCTGCCCCTCTTTGTTCGGGAACACGAAGAGTTTTCGGACAAAGAAGTAATCGACAACTAAATTTGGCTTTTCGGTTCTAGCCGAGAGCATGCTTTTCAAAATGGTGACCGTACCTTGATTCTTCGGTTCCAACCAAGAACAAGGCTACCTACATATCTCCGAACTAAGGAATCAGGTCAGTGTAGTTCCTCACGTGCAGTAGCTGGGACTACCGTATTCAAACAAACACTAGACTCTTCTACACTCACTAAGGCAAAAAGCTAGACACTCTAGACTACTTAGGCTGATACTAGACTTTTCTAGACACATTTGGGCTGATACTAGACATTCTTAAGCATACAAAGACTGCCGTTGCTGATAACTGGTTGCTTTCTGGTGGTCGTTGCTTTACAAGGAATGAAAATCCAAGGAAAAATGTAAAATTACAATCCCTAGCCTAAATCTTCATGTTCCTTGAGGTAAATCTTGGCTTGAAAGACAACTCTATTGCCCGTTGTATGGGCAAGCACTATCTGAAACTTGAAATAGTTGCATCTGTTTCAAGCGGGTCTCGACTTGAAGCTGGGGATGATTGCTATCTTTGAGCGGGACTAACTTGAAAAGGAAGTGGTTGCTATCTTTGAGCGCAAATGACTTGAACTGAATGTGAGGGCTATCTTCTAGCAAAACCGACTTGAAAAGAGAATGATCGCTATCTTTTAGCAGATCTTGACATGGAAAGGAAATGACGCTATCTTTGAGCGAAACTGACTCTAAGAGAAAATGATTGCTATCTTTGAGCGAAACTGACTCGAAAAGGAAAATGATTGCTCTTTTTTAGTAGATCTAACTCAAAAGGAAAATGATCGCTATCTTTTAGAAGATCTTGACATGGAAAGGAAATGATCGCTATCTTTGAGCGAAATTGACTCGAAAAGGAAATGATCGCTATCTTTTAGCATATCTGACTCGAAAAGGAAATGATCGCTATATTTTAGCAGATTGACATAAAAAGGAAATGACGCCATCTTTGAGCGAAATTGAATCGAAAAGGAAATGATCGCTGTCTTTTAGCAAATCTTGACATGGAAAAGAAATGACGCTATTGTTGAGCGAAACTAACTCTAACAGGAAATGATCGCTGTCTTTTAGCAGATCTTGACATGGAAAAGAAATGGCGCTATCTTTGATCGAAACTGACTCGAAAAGGAAATGATCGCTGTCTTTTAGCAGATCTTGACATGGAAAAAGAAATGACGCTATCTTTGAGCGAAACTGACTCGAAAAGAAAATGATTGCTGTCTTTTAGCAGATTTTGACATGGAAAAGAAATGGCGCTATCTTTGAGAAAAACTGACTCGAAAAGGAAATGATCGCTATCTTTTAGCAGATCTGACTCGAAAGGAAAATGATCGCTATCTTTGAGCGAAACTGACTCGAAAAGGAAATGATCACTGTCTTTTAGCAGATCTGACTCGAAAAGAAAATGATCGCTATCTTTAGCAGATCTGACTCGAAAGGAAAATGATTGCTATCTTTTGGCAGATCTTGACATGGAAAGGAAATGGTGTTATCTTTGAGCGAAACTGACTCGAAAAGGAAATGATCGCTGTCTTTTAGCAGATCTTGACATAGAAAAGAAATGACGCTATCTTTTAGCGGGATTTGACTCGAAAAGGAAATGATCGATGTCTTTTAGCAGATCTGAATCGAAAAGAAAATGATCGCTATCTTTTAGCAGATCTGACTCGAAAGGAAAATAATCGCTATCTTTTAACAGATCTTTACATGGAAAGGAAATGGCGCTATCTTTGAGCGAAACTGACTCGAAAAGGAAATGATCGCTGTCTTTTAGCAGATCTGACTTGAAAAGAAAATGATTGCTATCTTTTAGCAGATCTGAATTGAAAGGAAAATGATCGCTATCTTTTAGCAGATCTTGACATGGAAAGGAAATGGCACTATCTTTGAGCGAAACTGACTCGAAAAGGAAATGATCGCTGTCTTTTAGCAGATCTTTACATGGAAAAGAAATGATGCTATCTTTTAGCGGGATTTGACTCGAAGAGAGAATGGAGTTCCGTTTGATGTCTGGCGCAACTACCCCAATTCAAGTGGTCCCAACTCTTTCTTGGCAACAATAGTAAATCTGATACACCCTGTTTCTGATCTTGCAAATAGGCTCGGTGATTCTTGTTCTATTCTTCACGGTAATACGGGATGGACAAAGCCTAAAGCTTCTCCCAATCATGTTCACTCTTCAGTGGTATGTCGTTCCTCCGGCTTGATATGCGGTGCTGGGATCCGATTATCAAGGTGGTCATGACTCGCTTAAACTTTTCCATTATCGAGGGTGTGCCTTGCTTGCTGGAATTAAACCTTAATCCTAAAAGACAGAGTTTTGCAATTTTCTTTTGTTGCTCATGTGAGGTTAGCTCCGAAAAGGCGAGGAATTAATGGTGAGGTAAGATATACAAAACTGGAATGAAAGCTTAAGGGCGAAAGTCGTTTGGACGGGAAACGTCTTTCTGAAAAAGGCCTTGATGATCATGACATATATCTTGGGTGACCTCGTCCGACCAGTGCCACTTGGTTGTTGAGAGTTTCTCCATGGAAGATACCAAACAATAACCAAGTTGAGGTGACTCTTAAGTCGACTAGTAGCGTCCTTTCGGGTTTTCGCCAACTAGCCTCTCTCTTTATTCTTTTGTCTCACTGTTTTCTTGCGGCGCCTTCTCAGGTTTTCACCGGCAAGACTTTTTTTTTCCAATTCTATTTACAACACAAGCATCTCTTTTGATGGTATCATCGACTTGTCATAAAATAAAATTTGACATAAGCTCTCTAAAACGCATCATGAGGTGACTGCGTACAATTCGCTCCCTTTTGGACATATTTTCTTTAAAAATAAAAATTTTTGCCCCACTGTTTAGAATAAACTGGGACGCTTTGTTTTTCTTCCTTGACTTCAAGACTGGTATGCCAAACATCTCATGAAACATGTGAATAGATGATACAAAAATAATAAAAGTTTGTTTTTATTTTATTTTATTTATGAAATAAAATAAAAACAAACTTCTACCCTAGTTTCGCATAAAAGGGGGATCTAAATTTCTTTTGATGTTGGCCGCAAACTTGGAGGCAAGTTTTGCGTCAAATATGAAACAGGAAAAAATAAACTTTTCACTGTTATGAACACAAAGAAAATGGGGAGGAATATTGAATTTCCTCCAATTTAAAAATTAACTTCTGCCCCAGTTTAGGATAAACTGAGGTCTTTGATTTTCTTGACGTATCCCGCAAGCCTAGAAGAAGCTTTGCGCGAATAAAAGAAGACAGGGAAAGAGGAATTTTCTCTTGTTGCGACCGCACCGAAATGGTTGCCTACGTTTGAGAAGAATCAGGTCAGACGTAGCTCTAGGCAAACGCCTAAGTTTCTTTTTTATGCTTTTCAGTTTCATTTCATTTTGGTACAATTACATTGATTCCAACTGAGAACATGCCTCAAAGTACAAGGTGCTAATAAGGGATACAATTTGGGATAGCAAAAGAGAACAAAAGCCTTGCATTCATCCCGAGTTGAAAGCCATCTTGGAGTCAAATGTAGTACCTCTTGACCGCGTCTGCATTGACGTGTATTTCAGTTGTCCTGCCTTCCGGATCTGTAAGGTACAAGGCGCCATTTGGCAATACTTTCTTTACCAGGTACGGCCCTTGCCAATTTGGAGCAAATTTCCCTTTAGCTTCTTCCTGATGAGGAAAGATTCTTTTCAAGCCTAATTGCCCTTCTTTCAAGTCGCGGAGGCGTACTTTCTTGTTGTAGGCTCGAGCCATTCTTTGCTGATACAATTGACCGTGAAAAACTGCATTGAGCCTCTTAACGTCTATGAATGACAACTGTTCCAATCGGGTTTTGACCCACTCTGTGTCCTCAATCTCCACTTCCACAATGATCCTGAGAGACGGTATTTCAACTTCAGCAGGTATGACTGCTTCAGTTCCATATACCAATGAATATGGGGTCGCACCTATAGGAGTGCGCACATTTGTGCGGTAACCAAGCAAAGTGAAAGACAAATTCTCATGCCAATCACGAGATCCTTGTATCATTTTCCTAAGGATCTTTTTGATATTCTTATTAGCTGCTTCGACTACGCCATTTGCCTTTGGTCGGTAAGGTTTGGAATTTCGATTGCATGATCTTGAATCTTTCACACACGTCATTCATTAAATGACTGTTTAGATTTGCCGCATTATCAGTGATGATGGTACTTGGGATACCAAAGCGACAAATAATGTTAGAATGAACGAAATCCCCCACGGCTTTCTTGGTCACGGACTTGAGAGTGATGACCTCAACCTATTTGGTAAAGTAATCTATCGCAACCAAAATGAATCTGTGCCCATTTGATGCTTTTGGTTCAATAGGCTCGATAACATCAATCCCCCATGCCGTGAAAGGCCAAGGGGTTGACATTGTGTGCAACTCTACAGGGGGTAAATGTATCAAATCACCATGTACTTGGCATTGATGACACTTTAGCACAAAAGTAATGCAATCATGTTCCATGGTAAGCCAGAAGTATCCTGCTCTGAGTACTTTCTTAACTAGAACGTGCCCGCTCATGTGAGGTCCGCAGATCCCCGAATGCATGTCATTGAGAATTTTCATGGCTTCAGTTACATCCACGCATCTTAACAGTCCCAAATCAGGTGTCCTTTTGTACACCACCCCTCCACTCAAAAAGAAACCACTTGCCAGTGGTCGAAGGGTTCTCTATTGATTATTTTCTGCCATTGGCGGATACGTCCCACCTTGAAGGAAATTCTTGACATCAAAATACTACGGTTTACCGTCAATTTCTTCTTCAACAACATTGCAGTATGCACGTTGGCTTTGGATCTGAATCTCTAATGGATCAATATGGGCTTTATCAGGATGGACAAGCATTGAGGCTAATGTAGCCAATGCGTCGGCCAGCTCATTATGTATTCTGAGAACATGTCTAAACTTTAGAACATCGAACTTTTGGCAAAGATCGTCCATGCACTTCTTGTACATGATCAGCTTAAGATCTCGAGTTCCCCATTCACCCTTCATTTGGCGTATCAAATGATCTGAATCTCCAATCACCAGTAATTCTTTGTTGTCCATGTCTAGCGCCATACGCAAACCCATTATGCATGCTTCACACTCAGATGTGTTATTAGTACAACTGAAACGAAGTTGGGCTGCCGCCGAGTAATAATGTCCTGTGGGAGAGATTAGGACTGCTCCAATGCCATGGCCTTTCGAGTTGGAAGCACCATCAAAGTACATTTTCCTCACATGTTCTTCTTCGTTAATCAGTTCTTCAAGCACATCTACCTCCTCATCAGGGAAGTAAGTCTTCAATGGCTCATAATCATAGTCAACCGGATTTTCAGCCAAATGATCAGCTAAGGCTTGAGCTTTCATTGCAGTTCTGGTGACATAAACTATGTCAAATTCTGTGAGCAGGATCTGCCATTTCGCAAGTTTGCCAGTTGGCATTGGCTTTTGAAATATGTACTTCAACGGATCCATCGGGGAAATCAGATAACTGGTATAGGACAAAAGATAATGTTTCAACTTTTGTGCGACCCAAGTTAGGGCACAACACGTCCTTTCCAACAAAGTGTATCTGGCCTCGTAGTCTGTGAACTTTTTGCTCAGATAATAAATTGCCTGCTCTTTCTTTCCCGAGGCATCATGTTGCCCCAGTACACAACCAAATGAGTTTTCATTGACTGACAAGTACAAAAACAATGGTCGGCCAGGCTCAGGAGGAACCAAAACAGGAGGATTTGACAAGTGCTGCTTGATCTCGTCAAAGGCTTGTTGGCATTCTTCGGTCCATGCAATTGATGCATTCTTTTTCAACAACTTGAGGATCGGCTCACATATTGTGGTAAGTTGAGCAACAAACCTACTGATGTAATTTAGCCTGCCTAGAAAACTTTTGACATCCTTCTTAGTCCGAGGCGGAGGTAATTGTATTGCTTTGATCTTTGCAGGATCCAATTCAATACCTCGCCTGCTAACAATGAAACCTAACAATTTTCCAGCAGGCACACCAAATACACACTTGGCTGGATTCAGTTTCAGATTGTACCTACGGAGCCTTTCAAAGAACTTTCTGAGATCTCTCATGTGTTCTTCAGCCGTTTTAGACTTAATAATCACATCATCCACACACACTTCTATTTCTTTATGCATCATATCATGGAAAATGGCAGTCATAGCCCTCACGTAGGTTGCCCCAGCATTTTTCAAACCAAATGGAATCATTCTATAGCAATACGTTTCCCAAGGTGTAGTGAATGCCGTTTTGTATGCATCATCTTCATCCATCTGGATTTGGTGATATCCAGCATAGCAGTCAACGAAGGATTGTATCTCATGTTTGGCACAATTATCTACGAGAGTGTGAATATTAGGCAACGGGAAATTGTCTTTGGGACTCGCCTTGTTCAAATCTCGATAGCCGACACATATCCTTGTTTTTCCATCCTTCTTAGGAACCGGGACAACATTTGCAACACAAGTAGTGTACTGAACCGATTGAATTACTTTTGCATCCAACTGTTTCATTATTTCATCGTGGATTTTCTTGATCATATCAGTTTTGAACTTCCGTTGCATTTGTCTCACTGGAGGGAAACTAGGTTGAATTTGCAATTCGTGGACTATCAATTCAGAGCTCAAACCGGCATTTCATCATATGACCATGCAAAAACATCCCGATATTCAAAAAGCAATTTCCGAATATTGTTCTTCACTTCAGGTCGGGCATACATGCTTATCTTGGTTTCCCTCACATCATCAGGGCTCCCAAGATTAACATCCTCTGTATCAGCCATATTGGGTTTAGGCTTGCCCTCGTGGCGTTCAACTTCCAGGCCTATTTCAAAATCTGCCTGTTCCCCCTCATATTCAATCTCGTTAACAGATTCCTCAATGTTTTCTTCATCACTTTTAACCTCAACTATGGTTATGGAGCAAAAATCAGATTGTGGTCCCTGGATGGACGATAAGTTCCTTGAACATGTCATGATATCAGGACCAGCAGATATATCACTACAGATAAACAAAAATAGAATAAAATTAGGAATATGAACAGAGATTGGAAGGAAAGCTTGGCTCTTAGGCCTTTCATTAATAAAAAAAGGTTTGAATTACAAAAAGAAAGATGAGCAAAATAATACAGTTGTCATACAACCCTTATAATATCCAAGTGTATTCAAAAGAAAACTGTAAAACAACAGTCTACCAAGACCCCTTCCTGATGGGGAAGGGAGTTGCATTCCAGTTAGTCAGGTGCACGTTCGGGCCAATGTACTATATTGAAGCATTGCTGGAGCCTTCACCCGGCTGTACCATACAGATTTCAAAAATGCCACCTAGATCAAATGGTGCATCCTGATTGTCTTCCACTGTGTTGACATTTGTAGTGACAACATTTGGTTTCATGACATAACCCACAAAAGACTGAGCAAGACACGGAATTGGCTTTGGGAGAGACCAAACTTCCGACTTCTTTTTCTTTGCTTGCTTGCGATCAGCTGCCTTTGGCTTGAACCCTAGTCCCCATGTGCCTTGCACGCTATTTGGATAAACTGGCTTTATCCTGCCTTGTAGCGATGCTCCCAACCCCTTTCCAAATTGGAAACCATGCTTTAACATTTCAGATGCCATCATAATACACGTCTCTGACACTCTTGGGATGGGTATAGGTTTCCCCTCTGTTACTTTTTCCAGATACACCACATCGAAGGTTTGATACATGATGGCCGGGCGCGTGGTGACAACTTCAAGGGCTGGTACGTCCAGACTATTGTTGAAATGTAAGTCATCCTCTCCATAAACTACGAAAGCTTGATTATCCCAAGTAAACTTGACCACTTGATGAACTGTAAAGGGTACAGCACAAGCCATGTGAATCCATGGTCGGCCCAATAACAGATTGTAAGATGCATTTGTTTCCATGACTTGAAACTCAATGCTGAAGGTAGTGGGACCAATGGTTAACTCAAGATTGATGATACCCAAAGACTCTCGAACTCCACCATTAAAGGCACGGATGGCAGAGGAACTGGCCCTGATTTTGCTCATGTCCACCTTTAGACTCTTCAATGTAGGCAGAGGGCAAATGTTCAATCCCACGCCGCCATCTATTAGAACACGTGTGACATAAGAGTCTTCACACTTGACTGAGATATAAAGCGCCCGATTATGACCGGTTCCTTCTGCTGGCAGCTCCTCATCGGTGAACATCACACGATTAGTCTCAAATACTCTGCCAGCAAGTGCTTCCAAATTAGCCATAATAGTTTGTTCAGGAATGTAGGCCTCATTCAGTATTTTCAACAGTGCGTTGCAATGTGCTTCAGAGTTCATAAGTAGAGACAAGAGTGATATCTGAGCTGGATTCTTTCTCAATTGCTCGACGATAGAATAATTTGTCAATCTCATTTTCTCCAAAATTCTTCAGCTTCTTTCTCGGACACCGGCTCTTTTATGGGTCCTTGGTCTTCTCGACCTGGCTTTGCCTTTCTCAATTCTCCCGGGCTAAAACATCTCCCGAACCGAGTTAGACCATTTACATCTGCAATGAACTCCATGATTTGCTTCCCGTTGTAAGACACAATTGTCTTGTTGTAGTTCCAACGGACAACCTTTGTACTTTTGACTGGGAGTTGCGCTGCCTGAGTGATGATAACCGGTTCACACATCTTTGCCTTAACCTCGAAGACTAGAGTTTTCTGGCATGATGCCCCTTGCACAATAAATACTGGTGCACTTTCATGAACCTTTTCCTGCTTTGCAGCTAGAATTGTGAAACTTGGCTCAACAGCCGCATCTTGCTTCGCTCTGTTGGCAACAGACGCACTTGAATTTCCCTCGATTACAACAATAAACGGCTCATGGCTTTTTATGTCTGGGGAGGGACCAACTGCTACAATCTGCTTGGCGGCTTTCCCTTTCATGTCTTCTTCTATGCATACCATCCCTACCATGTATATGTTGTTTTGAACATCATGAGCTGGTAAAGGATTTTGATTCATATTTTGTGTTTCATACCGCACGACTTTTATCTGATTGTTGTCTATCATTGCCTGGATCGCCTTTTTGAGTTCCCAACAGGATTCTGTGTCATGTCCAGGTGCTCCAGAATGAAATGCACAATGGCGTGAATGGTCAATTCTTCCATTGGGGTTCACTTTTCCCGGAATTGGCTTCAACAGATTGGCTTGTTGCAACTTTTCAAAAAAATTAGTGTAAGTTTCAATGGGGTGAACTGTCTTTTCTCTTGTTGCGTGTTTCTCTGTTGCATGTTTGGATGAAAACCCGGTGGACCTCGTGGTCGATAAGGCATCTCCTGCTGAGTCGGGAATTGAGCATGTGCCTGCTGATTGTTATACTGGACTGGAACAGGGGGTGAACGCCATTGTGGACCGGATAGCAGTTGAGAATAATGTGCTGCATTGACAGGGAATGAGAACTGCGGCATGGAAAATTGTTGGCCTTGAGGTGGATAGAATTTCTGTGGCGGGTGTGTCTGAATGTACCTTTGATGGTCATTGTATCTTCCGTCATTTCTTCTCGGTCCAGGACCAACCATTGCCACTTTATCTTTCATTTCTTTCTTCTTCCCAAAAGCACCTGACCCTAACTACAACGCTTGAGTAGTGGCTCTTTTGGCTGACAGTCTTGCCTGTCTTGATTCCTCTATTAATCATTTCACCAATTCTTACTGCTTTACTGAACTGCTTCCCAATGGCAAAGGCCATCACTTGGTAGTACGTTTCATCGAGCACTTCGACGAATTCTTCAACCATCTTATCATCTGAGATCAAAGGGCTTACACGCGCCTCTTGTTCTCGCCACCTGTACGCATACTCTCTGAAACTTTCACTTGGTTTCTTTGTGATCATCTTCAAAGAAGAACGAGCAGGAGCAGCCTCCATTTTGTAACCATAATGGTTTAGGAAAGTGTTGGCCATGTCATCAAAGGTGACCCACTTCAAAACATCTTGTTGTACAAACCATTCTGTTGCCGGTCCTCCCAAACTGTCGGCAAAGTATGCCATCAACAATTCATCCTTCTCAATGCCCCTCATTTTGTTAAGGTAGATCTTCACGTGGATCCTTGGATCACTTTGTCCAATGTACGGATCAAATTTGGGCACGACAAAACCTTCAGGTAATGGCACATGAGCGAACAAACACATGTCTTTGTATGAAATATTGGTTTTACCCCCTTTCCCTTGTATGTTTTTCACAGTTTGCTCCAAACTTTTCAATTTCCGAGCAAAGTCATTCTCTTCTATTTTTCCCAACCTTTCAATATCCGCATGTGATTCTGGGTGGTGTCCCTTATCATACGACTCGGTTTGGTAGCACACATTACCCTGAGCTTGGTCAAATTGTTGATCACGTGCCCTTAACTGTGGGTCACTGTTCGATCTTTGCAAAGTGTGTCCTACAGGAACGGCGAATGCTGTGGCAGGAACTTGGGGTTGGCGATGTTGTCCATGCTGTGGGAATTGTGCCCCAGGTTGTACAGTAGAAGGTCCGGTTGCGTTGTCAATTTTGGATGTGGACCAAATCCCGGAGGGTAACGGGTTCTCCCACCACTGTGGATTGCCCTTGCCCTGGTGGCTGAGTATTTGCCATGAAACCAGCAGCACCTGGCGGAACAGGAGGTGCCTGAACTGCTGCCATGTTACGAACTAGCTGCGTCATCATTTCTTACATAGCTGTGAAGTCTTCGGCAATCTTGGCCTGTTGCTCAACTAAGCGAACCAGCTCAGTGTTCTCAGTTTCCTCAGCCATCGTTATTGGAGTGTTTTCCTGAAGAAGAGCTTCAACCACTTCTGGAACAGGCAGTGGTCCCTTAATTCTAGTGGAGTAGGAATGTGGGGCCAGCACGACAGTTGCTCGAGCTAATGAACCAAACAGGTTAGCATAAAAAAAGTACAGATTGCAGCCTAAGGTTGTTATGCGTCATCCCGAAATGGTTAACGGTGTAAGACGAGTGTACCGATTGTATTTCCGAAAGATTGCTTATGTGCCTTGATCAAAATTAGAACAAAATTGTAATTGATACTTAATCAGCAGAAGGACGAACTTGGATTTTTTTTTAAACAAACTCTTTAATCTAATTCGAAAAGGAACCTTAGAGTATTTACAAAATTTGACCAATATGACGACACAAAGACACAAAACATTACACGAATTAGATGAAAAATTGGTTTACAAAAATTGGCCATTATGACGGCGTAAAACCCCGATAAATTACTTTTTTAAAAATATGGACTTGACTTGGACACAGACTCAAAGACAAAAGGGGTCCCAAAATTTTGCCATTATACCGGCGCAAAACTATAACGGCGCAAAACTATGACAAATTATTTTTTAATACTTGAGACCAAACCCGGACACAAAATTAGATTTTAAAAGTTTTTGAAAAAAAAAAAAAATTACATTGTAATGGCGTAAAATGACAACTAAAGATATTTTGAGACACGAGACTAAACCCATTTTTCATTTTTTTTTCCTCTTTTTTTTTAAAAAAATTTAATATCCACCCCCGGTGATCGGTCAGCATAACAACCCTCTTTCTACAATAAATACAACACATAGGATGCCAATAATGTATCTTTTCGGGACACGGGCCCATCTTGACACAAAGGGGTCAGCCTAGACAAGTGCAATACCGGTGTACCGCACCTCATTAAGTCAAATATGATGCAGATAATTGGGCCTAAAGGTTTAACTCTAGAAGACGCAACTGACTCGGTGTCTAGACTGGCTCATAACCCAGTGGACTAACCGAATCGGGGCCGTCCGAAAACAGTGTGTCCGGCCTAAAACCCCGTCACGCCTTCCTCTTAAATCATGGGCAATTTAGTAAGAAGTCCCAGATGCCACAAGCAATCTGGTAAGTGCACATGTGCGTGTGTTTCAGAGACTCAGAGGGTTGCGGAAGAAGACAGTTTATATAATGTTCAACAATATCAAAAGCAAGTAACAGTCAACTTTTCATGTGATAACGGCAAGAATATAACAACCAAAGATTTAATAAATTAAAACATGCAACAATTTTATAAAAGCCGGAGATTCTAGTTTTCACTTATTTCCCTAGCGGAGTCGCCAAGCTGTCCTGCCCCCTTTTTTTTTTACAACACAGCATTAAATAAATAGAATTGCGTGTTTAAAGGTTCTGACGGGTGTCCCAAGTACAGAATTATTTAAGAGAAAATTCGGAGTCGCCACTTGACAAGTTAAAGGTGTGCCAAGTCACCAAAGTGGTGTACCTGGAACACCCTTGACTCGTCTAATGGTCTGCGTCAAAGATTCGGGTAAAGTCCTCAGTTGACTCTCGGGAAGGTGTTAGGCACCCTCGAGTCCTGTGCCGAGCACAGTTGCTTTATCACCGCATTTTAATTTATTAAACGTGGTTGTTATATCTTTGCCGTTCATTTAAAGTTACGCTTTTATTTGTCTAACCAAAAGAAATATGTTAAGTAACCCGCTGGGTATACTTTAGCTCAAATTAATTTTCTTGATTTAATTTCTCTTTGCTTAATAAGTAGATCGGTGATCATACTTTATTATTACGCGCAATCGTGGAAGTCTTCTCGCTCCTATTTATTTTGCCTAATCGATATAATTAAATACAACCGCTAAATTTGTAAGTGACAAATTGGGACTCTCAAATTTTCCTTTATTCATAAAAAAAGAATATATATATATATATATATATTATATATATATATATATATATATATATATATATATATATATAAGGCTGTTTGTTAAATAGGAACAACTTTGTTTGCAGTTTTTGAAAAAAAAACACTTAACAAGACTGCCACTCATTTAATAAAGATGTGGGCTGAAATATTTGGGAAAACGGGCCGTTGAAATCCGTTTGCAAAACTAATCAACTTCATTCCTATATTCCAAATAAGTTATTTTCTTGTGAAGTTAAGGTGTGGCCAAATTTCAAATTAGACGTCCTAGTCATTGCCTATTCGTCCAGATTTTAAAAGATATTACACCTCGTGACCATATTTGCAGAAACAGTCCAGCTTAAAAATGTGTTACATTTTTCTTGCAAAATAAAGTCCGCCTTTGTTAATTTCAAATTGTTGTTCACTTTCCTTCCCTTTTATTCAAACTTAATTTCAACGTACCAAGAGCAACCTTTATAAACATTGTAAACATGCTCACAAGTACTAGTAGCCTTTCTATTTTAGCACAAGAACAAGTTTTAAAGAGTTCTAACACAATAAGCAAAGTTCAAGACTTAAAACATACTAGTTTCATTCCATCTTTACTCATGTCAAACAACTCAAAATAAATACAAAGGTTAAACTTTATGTTTACCTATATAACGAGACCTTAGAGCACTGCAATGAAAATCCAACAAAGCTTAAACCAAAGCAAACGAATACAGCAAGGCCACCAAAATTCAGCAACTAGACATCCCTTTTAAACCCTTAAAACTTAAGATTTATATCCCAAAAATTCCTTGGTATGAAGGCTTTTGGTTCTAAATCTATCTCTTAAACTTACTATTTTTTCCTCTCAAGTATTTGCTCTCAATTAATGTTGTTTTTCAGCTGGTTGTTTTGTTGGATGATGAATGAAAGAGGGTAGTAAATGCCCCTATTTGTGGCTGAAAATTGGGACCAAAAGGTGGAGTGTAGACTTATACAAAAGTACAAGCCCACACCCCTATACTTGAGTATTTTCAGAGATAGTACAACAGCCCTATGACATCATTTCAGCCACCCTATGTTGTCCCAAAAGCTGAAAAAAGTAGGTTCTCCTTTCAAATGACAGCTCATCACATCAACAAATCCAACTAAACTAAACAAAATAGCCCCAAACTAAATGACAATCTGACTTTTAAACTAGATTATGCTTCCTAGCTTAACTAAACAAATCAAACTAAACTTGCAATTAACCAAAGATGCAACCAAATTCTAAATTAAGCTAATAGAGTCCAAACTCAACTTTTTAAGAGTTCTAATAACTGGACAAAAGCAAATCAGCCCCGCAAGCTTCGTCACATCATTTGAAAATCATCATAGCAGCCCGCAAAAACTCACCATAGCAACCCCCAAACATCACAAAAAATAAAGGAAGAAAAAAATGAGAAAGTAAGTACCATAACCCAAAAAAAAAAAAAAGGAAAGCACGAGCAAGAAAAAAAAGGAAAAAATAAGAATCCTGAGCAAATGGGGTATGGAAAGTGATAGAAGAGGGTGAGAGAAAAAGGAAACGCCAAACACTTACCGGGAAAAAGGAAAAAACGCCGGAGTTCAAGTTTGACCGAAATTTTGAGGCCAGATCTGCGAAAAACGGCTATGAATTTGGATTAAATAATACCAGAAATGGATAGAGGGGCTCGATAGCTTTCCGAAATGGTATAGTTTGTATTTTTCCGACCACCGGAAGGCGGTGGTCCGGTGGCGAAGACGGCGCAGCCGCAGCAGAAAGGGGTGGCGGGATTTTTCTAATGTAGAGGGAAAATTTGGCCAAGGTTTGGCCAAGCCAAAGGCTTAGGTGATGTGAGTGATGAAAAATGAGGAAAGAGAGCTTATATATCTAGGGCTTTGGGTGGGCTTTGGTTTATTGGACCGGGTTTAGGATTGGACTACATATATTTCTACAATTGGCCATTAAAGACTCTAAACTTTTGAAAACATACATAATTTACTACAATTAAAACCACATAAATTTACAATACTATCACAATTAAAACGTAGAATCACAATCAAACACATAAAAAGTGATTTTTGTTAATTTTCATATTTCTTCCCAAGTAAATGACAATTTTAGTTTAAAATAAAACCTAAAATTTAGGAAAATTTCGGCAAAAATCCTAAGAATCTAACACGGCTATTTTGAGAAATTTCTCTATATTCATGCCAAAATTAGGTGATTACATTTGGTAGGCAGTTGTACCTTTTTTTGAACAGCATTTCTATATGTGTGTGTGTGTGTGTCTATATATATATGTGTGTGTGTGTGTGTGTGTGTGTGTGTGTGTGTATGTGTGTGTGTGCGCGCGCGCATGCGTGTGTGTATGTATGTATGTATGTATGTATGTATGTATGTATGTATGTACGTATGTCTTTTCAGTTATAATATGTTTATTTCAAGTTAGTTTCTTGTTCAATTCGTTAATTCAGTTGAAAGGGTTCGCCCGATGGGTTTAGGGAAAGATGTCGGGTGCTCGCACGTTCTAGTTGTTTATGTGTGTGTGTATATATATGTGTGTGTGTGTGTGTGTGAGTGTGTGTGTGTGTTGTGTGTGTGTGTGTGTGTATCTTTTCCGTTATAATATGTCTATCTCAAGTTAGTTTTGTGTTCAATTAGTTAATTCAGTTGAAAGAGTTCGCCCAATAGATTTAGGGGAGGATGTCGAGTGCCCGCACGGCCTAGTTGGAAAAACGGGTTGTGTCATATAGTATGTTCCTATTTTAACTCTCTAACATTAATGAAAAGATAAAATTATTCTAAGGGATAATGTGAGAAAGTAATACAATTTGTAAGCATAGCTTTGTACTAAACTTAAAAGAAAGCATGTCAAAGCAAATAGGGGCACCAATTCCCATGAAAACAAAAGGTTAAGAAGATGTTTAAGTATGAAAAATTGGCTAACAGTTAGATATCTTATGTTAGTTAATATATGCATAAGCCTCTCCAACAACATGGACATATGAGAAAAGAAATACGCTAAAAAGTAACAGTACTATTAGTAATATTGAAAAATAGGAAAGATAAATACGAATAGGTCGAAAAATGTCTGTTGTACCAATAAACTTGCACATATAAACTATATGGGAGTGAGTATCACTAAATCCCGTGAGATCCTCGGCGAGCCCTCCTATCCTTCCTATTCTTAAAATAATTCTGATAAATAATATGTAGACAAATCTGTGCAACCGAAGTAAATTAGTAGACAAAGCTTTTCCAATACATATATAAATTGAATATAAAGTTAAAGGGAGTCCATCTCACAGTACTATCAATGAAGAGAGTCTAGCTCACCCATAATATTTATAATAGTAGAGTCGGGCTCGCCATGCCCACAATTAACAAGTCAACTCAGCAGCAGAGGACTTCATCGTAACATGCTAGACCAATGACTATATCATTTCAGTAGCATACGATCTCACCATAGCATGCTAGTCTAGAAGCTATATAAACTCAGTAGCAAAGACCCTCACTACAATAGGCTATATTAGTGGCTATATCAATCGAGTAGCATAAGGTCTCTCTATAACAGACTAGATTAGTGGCTAAATCAACTTATCGATATAGGTCCTTACCCTAAAGGTTAGATTAGTGGCCCAAAAATCCAGATAATAATAATGCAATAGTGTCATCAAGGCAATAGGGCTAACAGAAAATAAATATAGCCCATGACATAACTCAATGCTAAATGAATGAAACCTAACTCAGATCAACCCTCAAAGGATGCATACTATGATGTCATGCTCGATATTATTCAAAATAATATAAATCATGACAAGGTATATGAATTAAATCAGTTCTAAGCCTTGTAAAGCAATAACAATGCTCTCTTAGAGGAAACAATCTAAAAATAGGGTAAAACTCACAATACTCATAGATTATGGTATAACAAGCTAAGTTCATTACAATTAAGAGCATAACCAGGCCTTCAGTATTCTAAATATTCCAAGTTATTTTTAGAAATATTCATCATTGTAAATTCATAGAAAAGTCAACTCAACAATAGGATATTAAATCAACCAGCGAACTCATATGCAATAGTATTAAACCTTTGCATACCATTGAAATAATTTAAATAAATTATACACTATACTCTTTAAAGAAAACCAAACAAGTAGAAGTTCAACTCTCATTACCTCATATCTTCGAAAATACCACGACCAACCAAAGTCCAAGAGTCAACACAAATGATTTTCAAAGCCTCCAAACTATCCATAACATGATTCTACACGTCAAAATAGACTTGGGGACCAAAGTCCATTACTTTCAGACAAAGTCAACAATTGTCAACGAAACTTAAAAAAAAAAAAAGTGTCAATCCACGGGATCAACTCCTCAGAAATAGAATCCAAGTTGAGTTTCCGATGACCCTTTCAATTATGAGTCTATCTATATGAAATTTGTCGGAATCAGAACTTCATTTCAGCCTTTCAAATTAACTAAAAATATATTTTCAAATTTATGTCAAAATCCCAAATTCAACTCCTTGAATCTTATGTATCAAGCGATGAAACTCAACCAAATTCAAATATGATAATCCTTAAGCGACAAGGAATCAACATCTAAAAGGGTAAGGTCTAATACCAATCTTGGAAAGAAAATCCGAAATTAAGTTAGAGTTTATATCTCTAAATTAAACGTTCAAATCATGGATTCAATCATGAAATCACACTCATAACCATGTTTAGATACCATAAAGAAGTACTAAAAAACTTACCTCAATCACTCAAGATGGTTCCTTGTGTTTCTTTATGAATTCCGTATTTTCCAAGTCTAGAACATGCGTAGCGTATGACCTCTCTAGTGCGTCGGTTGAAAAGTTGACACGACCCGAATTCTAGGTTAGGCCGTGCGGGCACCCGACTCCCTCCACTAAACCTGTCGGGCGAACCCTATTGACTGAATCGACATAAATTATGAAAAATTACCTTGAAATAAAAAAAATGAACCAAACTTTAACAACATAAGATAACTCTCAAGGATAGACAAACATACAAGCTGTCTAAATAATACAACTAACTACCCAGAATACACAATTTTAAAGGTTTCCAGATCAGACATCTAAGAAGGCCAAAAGATATACACATCTCCCGAACGGAGCAAAAGTAAGAAAAACTGTAATATCTGAAGTTGGTGGCCGCAATGAACAGGATCGCTCACCGTAGACAGGTGAGAACGTACTACTCCTCAATCACGGCGCGGCTGGCTGGGTCCTGGTGCAGAATCTGCCGAACGAAAAGAAAACACAAGGACAAATAGGGGGTGAGTCATGAGGACTCAATAAGTGAGGACAAACTAGCAACCTCGAAAAATAGATGCGCTAGTCAGGGAAACAGAACCAGACAACAATCAACAAATAAGCAATGCACATATAAGCAGAAACAGTAGTCATGTACAGAAAATCTACACAATAGTATAAAATGAAATGGAATGAGATGAAATGAAATGAGATGCAAAGGGTCACATGTGCCCCTAATCCCAGCCCGAAGCGGAATACTCCTGCATTCGAGGTGAATCCAATCTGCTAACCAACTGGAGCGGAATACTCCTGCACCCGATATAATATAAATCAGAGGCGGAATATTCCTGCACTCTCCTGGGGCGGAATACTCTTGCACCCGATAAAATATAAAGCTGAGGTGGAATACTCCTGCACTCAGTATGATATGCAATGTAGTGCATATGAATGCAATGTGATGCAATAATAATCCTTCACCGGCACAGGAGTCTCATCGACAGCCGGGAAGTAGATGCCAACTCCAAGCCAAAGTACAATACTCATATTCCCAATGCAATAGCAATAACAGGACATAATATATAATATAGAATGTAAATCCAAAGCTAAGGCGTAATGAGTACGCCTATCGGCAGCTACACACGTAAGGAACACGTGGTAGAAAATCCACGAGGCCAAGTGCCTCCAAAGAAATGGATATAAACACTTACAGTATTCCAAAGCTAATCCTGTTACTCAACCACTGGCTTTTCCTTTGTATTAGTTGCCAAACGATCTCTTTCTATTCAATAAGCAGAAAAATTATATCAAATAAAGCTAAAGGCTTCATTCCTTATGTTTTAGGGCAATCCAATTAGGAACCTGATACCCTATTCACATACGCAATACGCAGGCCAGGCCTATATACAGGGTTCAAAGTCCCGTAACCAAACCCTAAATAAATTATATTTATATGTTGCCCATAACTCACTGAGTACGAATATATAATCATTTCCATCATCGGGGTTCAATTGACCCTTTAAACTATCAATTTACGTCATTAGGGCGATGTTTAATATCCCTATTTTTACCGTAAAAATATATTCAAACACACGTAATAAGCTAAAATAATGAGCTAACATCATTACTTGAAAATTTGGGGTAGAAATTCCACTATTTTCCACCTCTTTTTCCCTTTTTTCCTCTCTCTTTTCTAATTTTTCTCTCCCAGCATTTTTTTGTAATGTTTCTGATGCATATCGATCTGATTGTGCTAGGGGATTAAATCCCCTAAGCCACCGACCTTTTTTCCAATTTTTTTAATTATTGTTATTATTATTTTTTTATAGTAAATTCGCTACGACGATTAAAATTGAAATGGAACCCTAGAGAAGTCGAAATGATCCCAAATTTTTCAAGTAGGCTATACAAAATGTATGTAACATACTCGCGAAGACGGATCTCAAATCAGACTCCCGAAACTCAAGATGCAAATTTAAAGGAAAAAGGTCAAATTATTTAACTTTCGGCATTTTAGCGGAAACTAGCCGAACAACATCGAAATTCACTTTCGAAAAATCACAAAAGTCACAAATAATCATACGAACCTAACGGCGCTTTCGGATTTCGAATCGGAGCTCATTCGCCCAAACCGAGCTCAAAAATCTCTTTTTAATATTTATTGACAATGAAAACTGAAACCTTCCTCCGATGCCTACCAAACGAGATCTGATTTAGCTCAAATTTTACAGACAGGTCCTAATGGACCTTACGAATATTTTAAAATTATCGGCACGCTAATCGGAGTCCTAACTTCCGAAATGACTGACCGAGGTCGTTTCATTCTCCTCCACTTAGACTCTCGTTCGTCCTCGAACGAGCAAGAGTCTAAAATAGATTTCACACCTCTAATGAGAATGCTTACACGAATTTTTAATGACATTTATTACGAAACCAAAATCATATACAATGATTAGAACTTTTAGGCTTTAAAGATCATGTTCGAACCTGAATCGTCGAAGAGGTAAGAATACTTCTCACGCATACTGGACTCAAGCTCCCAAGTGTCCTCCTCATGTAGACGATTATTCCATCGCACTCGAAGCATCGGAATCTGCTTCGAACGAAGCTTCCGGACATCACGCGCTACTATAGCAACTGGGAACTCCTCGTAAGCCAGATTCACATCTAGCTGAGCAGGGTCTAATTCGATCACTTCGGAAGGATCTCGGATACACTTCCGGAGCATCGATACATGAAAAACTGGGTGAACTGGCATAGAAGCTGGCAAGTCGAGCCGATAAGCTACCTTACCAATACACTTCTCAATACAGAAAGGGCCAATGACTCTGGGACTAAGCTTTCCTTTCCTACCAAACCTCTTTACACCTCGCATCGGTGACACTTTCAGAAATACCATGTCCCCGACCTCGAACTCTAACTCTCGGCTCCTCCGGGCGGTCCGTAAACGATCCTGAATAACACGAACAACCTCAAGAGTCTGACGAACCATATCTGAACTCATCACCTCGACATCTCGAGACTCAAACCAGCCAATAGGAGAACGACATCGACGACCGTATAAGGCCTCAAATGGAGCCATCTGAATAGAAGACTGGTAGCTATTATTATAAGAGAACTCTGCTAACGCCAAATGATCATCCCAGTAACCCCCGAAGTCAAGTGCATAAGCTCTCAACATGTCCTCCAGAATTTGAATAACCCGCTCGGACTGACCGTCAATCTGAGGATGGAATGATGTGCTAAGCTGCACCTGGGTCCCCAACTCTCTCTGAAAAGACTGCCAGAACTGAGAAGTAAACTGGGAACCACGATCTGAGATAATGGATACAGGAGTACCATGCAGCCTAACCACTTGCTCAATGAAAATCCGCGCCAGTCTCTGAGCTGAATCAGTAGTCTTTACAGGGATAAAGTGAGCTTCAGTCGGTCGACAATGACCCAGACTGAATCATGGCGCCGCAGGGTCTTTGGTAGACCAACTATAAAATCCATCGTGATGTGCTCCCACTTCCACTCGGGAATGGGCAATGCCTGAGCTAGCCCTGCTGGTCTCTGGTGCTCGAACTTAACCTGCTGACAGTTCAAGCAACGAGATACATAATCAAATACATCTCTCTTCATCCCCTTCCACCAGTATAGCTCTCGGAGGTCCTGATACATTTTTGTAATACCAGGATGAATGGAATAACGCGAGCTATGAGCTTCATCGAGCACTGACTGCCTCAAATCCCCAACATCAGGAACACAGAGTCGACTATTAAACCGAAGAATTCCATGTGAATCAAGCTCGAATGAGGGAACTCCTCCACTTAGGACACGACCACGCAACTCCTGCAGATGAGGATCCTCGAACTGTCTTCCCTTAATCTGACTGACTAAGGAAGACTGAGCTGCAATACACGCCAAGACTCGACTGGAGTCTGGGAGAAGAAATCTCACGCCAAAGTCGCCAAGGGACTGTAATTCTCGAGCCAATGGTCTCATATCAGCATAAAGAAAAGCCATGCTGCCCATGGACTTCCTGCTCAAAGCATCTGCTACCACGTTCGCCTTCCCAGGATGATAATGGATAGTGAGATCATAATCTTTAATCAATTCAAGCCATCTCCGCTGTCAGTTATTAAGATCTTTCTGAGAGAGAAGATACTGCAGACTCTTATGATCCGTATACACCTCACACGGCTCGCCATAAAGGTAATGCCTCCATATCTTCAAAGCAAAGACCACAGCTGCCAATTCTAAATCGTGAGTTGGATAATTCTTCTCATTCGGCTTTAACTGTCTAGAAGCATAAGCAATTACCTACCCGTGCTGCATAAGAACACAACCAAGGCCCACACGAGATGCGTCACAATAAACTACAAATCCACCGGTGCCCGAAGGAAGGGATAACACTGGAGCTGAAGTCAATAAAGCCTTAAGCTTCTGGAAGCTGGCCTTACACTCATCGGACCATCGAAACTGAACCTCCTTCTGCGTCAGGCGAGTCAGGCGAGCTGCAATAGTAGAGAACTTTTCCACGAACCTCCGATAATAACTGCCAATCGAAGGAAGCTGCGAATCTCCGTCGGAGTGGTAGGACGAGGCCATTTCTGCACTGCTTCAATCTTCTTCGGATCAACCTTGATACCTTCACTAGATACTATGTGACCCAAAAATGCTACAGAATCAAGCCAAAACTCACATTTCAAGAACTTGGCATACAACTTACGATCACGGAGGGTCTGAAGAACCACCCTCAGATGATAATCATGCTCCTTGCGGCTACGAGAATAAATAAGAATATCATCAATGAAGATAATGACAAAGGAATCAAGGAATGGCTTAAACACCCGGTTCATGAGATCCATAAAGGATGCAGGGGCATTAGTCGGCCCAAAAGACATAACTAGGAACTCATAATGGCCGTAACGAGTCCTAAAAGCAGACTTCGAGATATCTGATTCACGAATCTTTAGCTGATGATAACCAGATCGCAGATCGATCTTCGAAAAGAACTTGGCACCCTGCAACTGATCAAACAAATCATCAATACGAGGCAAGGGATACTTATTCTTGATGGTGACCCTATTTAGCTGACGATAATCAATACACATCCGCATAGTCCCATCTTTCTTTTTCACGAATAGAACAGGAGCACCCCACGGAGAAATACTCAGCCTGATGAACCCCTTATCAAGCAAATTTTGCAACTGCTCCTTCAGCTCCTTCAACTCTGATGGGGCCATACGATAAGGAGGGATAGAAATAGGCTGAGTCCCTGGAACTGTATCAATGCCAAACTCGATCTCTCGATCAGGAAGAAGTCCTGGCAGATCATTTGGAAACACATCAGGGAACTCCCTAACGACATGAATAGAATCAAGAGATGGAATCTCCACAGTGGTATCTCGAACCATGGCAAGATACGCTAAACACCCTTTATCCATCATCCGTTTTGCCTTCAGGAAAGAAATAACATGTCCCCTGGGTGGCAAATAAGAACCCTGCCACACTACCGGTGCTGAACAAGGAAGAGACAACTGAAGAGACTTGGCATGACAATCTAATATGGCATGACATGACGCCAGCCAATCCATGCCAATAATAACATCAAAATCAACCATATCTAGGATTAGAAGATCTACCAGTGTCTCACGACCCCCAAAAGATATGGTACAAGCTGGATAAACTCGATCCACGATGATAATGTCTCCGATAGGAGTAGAAACACAGAATGGATCACGAAGACACATATAATCAACATGAAAACCCGAAGCAAAATAAGGAGATACATACGAATATGTAGATCCTGGATCCACCAAAGAATATGCATCTCGACCAAAAACAGATAAAATACCTGTAACAACAGCTGGTGATGCCTCGGCATCCTGCCTAGCCGGCAGTGCATATAGCTGTCTCTGCGGCTGAGCTGAGCCGCTACCCTGATGACCACCTCTAGAGGGACCACTAGGACCACGTCCACGACCTCTACCGGGTGGTGGTGCACCTCTAGCTGGCTGAGACCCTGGAGGGGCACCGTGAGGCTGCTGCTGCATAGGCACTGGAAGGCGAGGGAAAGGGCGGCTACTACCCTGCTGAAGGAGATAAGGGCAATCCTTCTTATGATGCCCTGGATCCTGACAGATAAAGCACCCTGGAGCAAATCTACGCTGATCAAACTGAGACTGATCTCGCGGGCGAAACCAAAACTGACCCTGAGAAGAAGTAGGCCCGTTCTGAGAACCACGCGCTGGAAACTGAGCTGGTCTGACAGGAGGCCTACTCTGCTGCTGATAACTCCTACCTCCATACGAGGTACTAGAATGCCCTGGACCACGAGATCTCTTACTCTCCCGCTCTAACTCCTCCATCTCCAATCTATGATAGGCCTCATACCTCCTGGCAATATCAACAGCGACATCAAATAGAGTACCAGCCTCAATCTCACGAGCCATCTGGGACCGTAAATGAGGAGAAAGCCCATCAATAAAATGTCTGACCCTCTCAGAGGGCTCCTGCACCAGATCTGGAGCATAGCTGGACATCTCTGAAAATAAAAGCTCGTACTCCGTGACTGACAGGTTACCCTGTCCAATCCTCACAAACTGTCTCCTCTTCTCATCCTGCTGACTGCGAGGGAAAAACTTCTCCATGAATCGATGAGAGAACTCACTCCAGGTCAGCTTAGGTAAGCCCTGCCTAGCTGATCGGAGTGCGGTCCACCAAGCTAAAGCTGGACCCTCAAGCTGGAAAGCAGTATACTCAGCTCCATACTGCTCAAGATGTCCAAGGGCCTCTAAGATACGCTGACATTAATCAAGAAACTCACGAGGCGTAAGCTTATCTGATTTCTGACCAGAGAACTTCGGAGGACTAAGTCGGGTAAAATAATGCAACCTTGCCGGATCATCAACCTGACCTGCTACCTGAACTAGCTGACTAGCTTGAACAACCGGAGGTACAACACCCGCCACCACTGGAATATGACCATCTGAAACATGAAATGTTGGGGCTATCTGTGGAGCTGGAATGGGGGCTTCCTGAACCTGAGAACCAATATCTACCGCAGCCTGAGGAATAGGAGCATCCACAGCAGCCTGAGGAATATGAGCATCTACGGCAGCCTGAGGAATAGGAGGTCCCTGGGGCATCTGCGTCGCTAAGAATCTCATAAAAGCGTCATGAAGTGCGGGGGGAATGAATAAGCCCTGCTCCCCCTGCCCAACAAAAGCTGGCACTACCGGAACCTCTGCAGCAGGATCAACACGATCCACCATCCTCGCGGCCTGGGCAACTCTACCTCTGCCTCGACCACGACCTCTACTGCGGCCAACACCGCCACCTCGCGGAGCAGCAGGCATAGGGGCGACCGCTGGCTCCTCTGCCTCTCGCCGAATATTCGCGCGCGTTCTCACCATTTATTGTGGAGAGTAAAAATATTTAACTTCAGATAAGAAGACTCACGCACGACAGGGGAAAAAAGAAGGGAAACTGCCTAAAAGCCATCATAGCCTCTCGTAGATAGGTACGGACGTCTCTGCCCGATCAGCGAGACTCTATTAGACACTATCATGATCTGGAAGGACACTAAAACTCGCTCTGATACCAACTGACACGATCCGAATTCTCGGTTAGCCCGTGCGGGCACCCGACCCCCTCCCCTAAACCTGTCGGGCGAACCCTATTGACTGAATCGATATAAATTATGAAAAATTACCTTGAAATAAAAAAATGAACCAAACTTTAACAACATAAAATAACTCTCAACGATAGACAAACATACAAGCTGTCTAAATAATACAACTAACTACCCAGAATACACAATTTTAAAGGTTTCCAGATCAGACATCTAAGAAGGCCAAAAGATATACACATCTCCCGAACGGAGCAAAAGTAAGAAAAACTGTAATATCTGAAGTTGGTGGCCGCAATGAACAGGATGGCTCACCGTAGACAGCTGAGAACGTACTACTCCTCAATCACGGCGCGACTGGCTGGGTCCTGGTGCAGAATCTGCCGAACGAAAAGAAAACACAAGGACAAATAGGGGGGTGACTCATGGGGACTCAATAAGTGAGGACAAACTAGCAACCTCGAAAAATAGATATGCTAGTCAGGGAAACAGAACCAGACAACAATCAATAAATAAGCAATGCACATATAAGCAGAAACGGTAGTCATGTACAGAAAATCTACACAATAGTATAAAATGAAATGGAATGAGATGAAATGAAATGAAATGAGATGAAATGAAATGAGATGCAAAGGGTCACATGTGCCCATAATCCCAGCCCGAAGCGGAATACTCCTGCATTCGAGGGGAATCCAATCTGCTAACCAACTGGAGCGGAATACTCCTGCTCCTGGGGCGGAATACTCCTGCACCCGATATAATATAAATCAGAGGCGGAATACTCCTGCACTCTCCTGTGGCGGAATACTCCTGCACCCGATAAAATATAAAGCTGAGACAGAATACTCCTGCACTCAGTATGATATGCAATGTAATGCATATGAATGCAATGTGATGCAATAATAACCCTTCACCGGCACAGGACTCTCATCGACAGCCGGGAAGTAGATGTCAACTCCAAGCCAAAGTACAATACTCAGATTCCCAATGCAATAGTAATAACAGGACATAATATATAATATAGAATGTAAATCCAAAGCTAAGGCGTAATGAGTACGCCTATCGGCAGCTACACACGTAAGGAACACGTGGTAGAAAATCCACGAGGCCAAGTGCCTCCAAAGAAATGGATATAAATACTTACAGTATTCCAAAGCTAATCCTGTTACTCAACCACTGGCTTTTCCTTTGTATTAGTTTCCAAACGATCTCTTTCTATTCAATAAGCAGAAAAATTATATCAAATAAAGCTAAAGGCTTCATTCCTTATGTTTTAGGGCAATCCAGTTAGGAACCTGATACCCTATTCGCATACGCAATACGCAGGCCATGCCTATATACAGGGTTCAAAGTCCCGTAACCAAACCCTAAATAAATTATATTTATATGTTGCCCATAACTCACTGAGTACGAATATATAATCATTTCCATCATCGGGGTCCAATTGACCCTTTAAACTATCAATTTGCGTCATTAGGGCGATGTCTAATATCCCTATTTTTACCGTAAAAATATATTCAAACACACGTAATAAGCTAAGATAATGAGTTAACATCATTACCTGAAAATTTGGGGTAGAAATTCCACTATTTTTCCACCTCTTTTTCCCCTTTTTCCTCTCTCTTTTCTAATTTTTCTCTCCCAGCATTTTTTTGTAATGTTTCTGATGCATATCGATCTGATTGTGCTAGGGGATTAAATCCCCTAAGCCACCGACCTTTTTTCCAATTTTTTTAATTATTGTTATTATTATTTTTTTATAGTAAATTCGCTACGACGATTAAAATTGAAATGGAACCCTAGAGAAGTCGAAATGATCCCAAATTTTTTAAGTAGGCTATACAAAATGTATGTAACATACTCGCGAAGAAGGAGCTCAAATCGGACTCCCGAAACTCAAGATGCAAATTTAAAGGAAAAAGGTCAAATTATTTAACTTTCGGCATTTTAGCGGAAACTAGTCGAACAACATCGAAATTCACTTTCGAAAAATCACAAAAGTCACAAATAATTATACGAACCTAACGGCGCTTTCGGATTTCGAATCGCAGCTCATTCGCCCAAACCGAGCTCAAAAATCTCTTTTTAATATTTATTGACAATGAAAACTGAAACCTCCCTCCGATGCCTACCAAACGAGGTCTGATTTAGCTCAAATTTTACAGACAGGTCCTAATGGACCTTACGAATATTTTAAAATTATCAGCACGCCAATCGGAGTCCTAACTTCCGAAACGACTGACCGAGGCCGTTTCAAAAGTGACCATTACTGGCAGAACTGAATCGTACCAAATCGATTATGCAATTTTTCTACTAGAACCACATGTTTTGATTTGAAATTATAACCATACTGAACAATTAGGTTAGGTTTTTTATTTTACAAAAAAAAAAAAAAAAACTGAGCTGCGCCGAATAAGTTTATATGCATAAAACATATTCCATATATTATATTTACGTGTATTAGTATATCGATATGTTTCTAATTAAGTTTTAAAATAACAACGTATAAAATATTTCATCTTTGGGCTTGAGCCATAGGTGAAAAAGTGAAGTATTTTGGTAATATTTTAACTCTAATCATCTTTAAATCTAATTCTTGTATATGTGGTGGATTAGCTTTACAAGGTTTTTCCAGGTCACTTTTGTTGATCTTATAAGGTCGTTTCAGTTTGGATGAATGTTTAATCTTTTTTTTTTTTAGATTTATAACGACTTAACTAATATTTAAGATTCTAATGTACAAGAGTAGATGGCAGTCAATTATCTTTTTGATAAAATTAATAAACTTGAGAGTAATAGTAGAAATAATATCAATGTTTAGTAATACCTGACTTTTTGTTTGCATGTACTCACTATCCTAAAATATTGCCATGAGATTTTGCTTTCGTAAAATTCTTCATAACCCCATATTGTTCATGAATCCATTTTAGGCACTCCTTGAAACGACCTCGGTCAGTCGTTTCGGAAGTTAGGACTTCGATTGGCATGCCGATAATTTTAAAATATTAGTAAAGTCCATTAGGACATGTCTGTAAAATTTGAGCTAAATCAGACCTCGTTTGGTAGGCATCGAAAGAAGGTTTCAGTTTTTATTATCGATAAATATTAAAAAGAGATTTTTGAAATCAGTTTTGGCGAATGAGCTCCGATTCGAAATCCGAAAGCGCCGTTAGGTTCGTATGATTATTTGTGAATTTTGAGATTTTTCGAAAGTGAATTTCGATGTTGTTCGGCTAGTTTCGGCTAAAATGCCGAAAGTTAAATAATTTGACCTTTTTCCTTTAAATTCACATCTTGAATTTCGGGAGTCCGATTTGAGATCCGTCTTAGTGAGTATGTTACATATATTTTGTATAACCTACTTGAAAATTTTGGGATCATTTCGACTTCTCTAGGGTTCTATTTTAATTTTAATCGTCGTAGCGATTTTATTATTAAAAAAAAGAAATTGAAAATTGAAAGTCGGTTAGTAAGGGATTTACTCCCTTATAAGCAGTAGCTATGATACAGAAACATAAACATACAACTTAGACAGAGAAAGGAAAAAGTTGGAAAAGAAAGAGGAAAAAAAGGAAAAAGGAGTGGAAAAAAAGTTGAATTTCTACCCCAAATCTTCAGGTAATGATGTTAACTCATTATCTTAACTTATTACGTGTGTTTGAATATATTTTTACGGTAAAAATAGGAATATTAGACATCGCCCTAATGACTTAAATTGATAGTTTAACGGGTCAATTGGACCCCGATGATGAAAATGATTATATATTCGTACTCACTGAGTTATGGGCAACATATAAATATAATTTATTTAGGGTTTGGTTATGGGACTTTGAACCCTGTACATAGGCCTGGCCTGCGTATTGCGTATGCGAATAGGGTATCAGGTTCCTAACTGGACTGCCGAAAGACATAAGGAATGAAGCCTTTAGCTTTATTTGATATAATTTTTCTGCTTGTTGAATAGAGCGGGATCGTTTGGCAGTTAATCCAAAGGAAAAAGCAGTTTTTGAATAACAGGGCTAGCTTTGGAATACGGTAAGTGTTTATATCCATTTCTTTGGAGGCACTTGGCCTCGTGGATTTTCTACCACGTGTTCCTTACGTGTGTAGCTGCCGATAGGCGTACTCATTACGCCTTAGCTTTGGATTTAAATTCTATATTATATATTATGTCTTGTTATTGCTATTGTATTGGGAATCTGAGTATTGTACTTTGGCTTGGAGTTGGCATCTGCTTCCCGGCTGTCGATGAGAGTCCTGTGTCGGTGAAGGGTTATTATTGCATCACATTGCATTCATATGCATTACATTGCATATCATACTGAGTGCAGGAGTATTCCGCCTCAGCTTTACATTTTATCGGGTGCAGGAGTATTCCGCCCCAGGAGAGTGCAGGAGTATTCCGCCTCTGGTTTTGATTTATATTATATCGGGTGCAGGAGTATTCCGCCCCAGGAGAAGGAGTATTCCACTCCAGTTGGTTAGCAGATTGGGTTCCCCTCGAATGCAGGAGTATTCCGCTTCGGGATGGGATTACGAGCACATGTTACCCTTTGCATCTCATTTCATTTCATATCATTCCATTTCATTTCATACCATTGTGTAGATTTTCTGTACATGACTACTGTTCTGCTTATATGCGCATTGAGTACTTGTTGATTGTTGTCTGGTTCCGTTTCCTTACTAACGTATCTATTTTTTCGAGGTTGCTAGTTTGTTTACACTTATTAAGTCCTCATGACTCACCCCCTATTTGTCCTTGTGTTTTCTTTTCGTTCGGCAGATTCTGCAACAGGACCCAGCCAGTTGCGTCGTGATTGAGGAGTAGTACGTTCTCAGCTGTCTACGGTAAGCCATCCTGTTCATTGCGGCCACCAACTTCAGATATTACAGTTTTCCTTACTTTTGCTCCCTTCGGGAGATGTATATGTCTTTTGGCCTTCTTAGATGTCTGATCTGGAAACCTTTAAATCTGTGTTTTCTGGGTAGTTATTTATATTGTTCAGACAGCTTGTATATTTGTCTATCCTTAAGAGTTATCTTATGTTGTTAAAATTTGGTTCATTTTCATTTCAAGGTAATTCTTCGCAATTTATATCGATTCAGTCAATAGGGTTCGCCCGACAGGTTTAGGGGGAGATGGTCGGGTGCCCGCACGGCCTAACCGAGAATTCGGGTCGTGTCAGTTGGTATCAGAGCCTGGTTCAGAGTCTTTCCAGATCATAACAGTGTCTAATAGAGTCTCGCTGATCGGGCGGAGACGTCCGTACCTATCTACGAGAGGCTATGATGGCATTTAGGCAGTTTCCCTTCTTATCTGAAGTTAAATATTTTTAATTTTCCGCAGTAAATGGTGAGAACACGCGCGAATGTTCGGCGAGAGGTGGAGGAGCCAGCGGTCGCCCCTATACCTGCTGCTCCGCGAGGCCGCGGTGTTGGCCGCGGTAGAGGTCGTGGTCGAGGCAGAGGTTGAGTTGCCCAGGCCACGAGGATGGTGGATCGTGTTAATCCTGCTGCAGAGGTTCCGGTAGTGCCAGCTTTTGCTGGGCAGGGGGACCAGGGCTTATTCGTCCCCCTCTCCTCCCTCCCCCCCCCCCCCCCACCCGCACTTCATGATGCTTTTATGAGATTCTTAGCGACGCAGATGCCCCAAGGACCTCCTATTCCTCAGGCTGCCATAGATGCTCCTATTCCTCAGGCTGCTGTAGATGCTCCTATTCCTCAGGCTGCTGTAGATGCTCCTATCCCTCAGGCAGCTCCACAGGCTGCGGTAGATATTGGTTCCCAGGTTCAGGAAGCCTCCATTCTAGCTCCACATGTAGCCCCAGTAGTTCATGTTCCAGGTGGTCATGTTCCAGAGGTAGCGGGTGTTGTACCTCTGGTTGCTTAGGCTGGTCAGCCAGTCCAGGTAGCAGGTCAGGTTGATGATCCGGCAAGGTTGCATTATTTTACCCGACTTAGTCCTCCGAAGTTCTCTGGTCAGAAATCAGATAAGCTTAAGCCTCGTGAGTTTCTTGATCAATCAGCGTATTTTAGAGGCCCTTGGATATCTTGAGCAGTATGGAGCTGATTATACTGCTTTCTAGCTTGAGGGTCCAACTTTAGCTTGGTGGACCGCACTTCGATCAGCTAGGCAGGGCTTACCTAAGCTGACCTGGAGTGAGTTCTCTCATCGATACATGGAGAACTTTTTCCCTCGCAGTCAGCAGGATGAGAAGAGAAGACAGTTTGAGAGGATTGGACAGGGTAACCTGTCAGTCACGGAGTATGAGCTTTTGTTTTCAGAGATGTCCAGCTATGCTCCAGATCTCGTGCAGGAGCCCTCTGAGAGGGTCAGACGTTTTATTGATGGACTTTCTGCTCATTTGCGGTCCCTGATGGCTCGTGAGATTGAGGCTGGTACTCTATTTGATGTCGCTGTTGATATTGCCAGGAGGTATGAGGCCTATCATAGATTGGAGATGGAGGAATTAGAGCGGGAGAGTAAGAGATCTCATGGTCCAGGGCATTCTAGTACCTTGTATGGAGGTAGGAGTTATCAGCAGCAGAGTAGGCCTCCTGTCAGACCAGCTCAGTTTCCAGCGCGTGGTTCTCAGAACGCGCCTACTTCTTCTCAGGGTCAGTTTTGGTTTCGCCCGCGAGATCAGTCTCAGTTTGATCAGCGAATATTTGCTCCAGGGTGCTTTATCTGTCAGGATCCAGGGCATCATAAGAAGGATTGCCCTTATCTCCTTCAGCAGGGTAGTAGCCGCCCTTTCCCTCGTCTTCCAGCGCCTATGCAGCAGCAGCCTCAGGGTGCCCCTCCAGGGTCTCAGCCAGCTAGAGGTGCACCACCACCCGGTAGAGGTCGTGGACGTGGTCCTAGTGGTCCCTCTAGAGGTGGTCGTCAGGGTAGCGGCTCCGCTCAGCCGCAGAGACAGCTATATGCACTGCCGGCCAGGTAGGATGTCGAGGCATCCCCAGCTGTTGTTACAGGTATTTTATCTGTTTGTGGTCGAGATGCATATTCTTTGGTGGATCCGGGGTCTACATATTCATATGTATCTCCTTATTTTGCTTCGGGTTTTCATGTTTATTATATGCATTATATGCATCTTTATGATCCATTCTATGTTTCTACTTCTATCGGAGACATTATCATTGTGAATCGAGTTTATCCAGCTTGTACCATATCTTTTGGGGGTTGTGAGACACTAGTAGATCTTCTAATCCTAGATATGGTTGATTTTGATGTTATTATTGGCATGGATTGGTTGGCGTCGTGTCATGCCAAGTCTCTTCAGTTGTCTCTTCCTTGTTCAGCACTGGTGGTGTGGCAGGGCTCTTATTTGTCACCCATAGGGCATGTTATTTCTTTCTTGAAGCCATAGCGGATGATGGATAAAGGGTGTTCAGCGTATCTTGCCATGGTTTGAGATACCACTGTGGAGATTCCATCTCTTGATTCTATTCCTGTCGTTAGGGAATTCCCTGATATGTTTCCAGATGATTTGCCAGGACTTCCTCCTGATCGAGAGATCGAGTTTGGCATTGATACAGTGCCAGGAACTCAGCCTATTTCTATCCCTCCTTATCGCATGGCCCCATCAGAGTTGAAAGAGCTGAAGGAGCAGTTGCAAGATTTGCTTGATAAGGGGTTCATTAGGCCGAGTATTTCTCCGTGGGGTGCTCCTGTTCTATTCGTGAAAAAGAAAGATGGGACTATGCGGATGTGTATTGATTATCGTCAACTAAATAAGGTCATCATCAAGAATAAGTATCCCTTACCTCATATTGATGATTTATTTGATCAGTTGCAGGGTGCCAAATTCTTTTCTAAGATCGATCTGCAATCTGGTTATCATCAGCTAAAGATTCGCGAGTCAGATATCTCGAAGTCTTCTTTGAGGACTCGTTACGGCCATTATGAGTTCCTAGTTATGTCTTTTGGGCTGACTAATGCCCCTGCAGCTTTTATAGATCTCATGAACCGGGTGTTTAAGTTATCTTCATTGATGATATTATTATTTATTCTCGCAGCCACGAGGAGCATGATTATCATCTGAGGTTGGTTCTTCAGACCCTCCGTGATCGTAAGTTGTATGCCAAGTTCTCGAAATGTGAGTTTTTGCTTGATTCTGTAGCATTTTTTTGGTCACGTGGTATCTAGTAAAGGTATTAAGATTGATCCGAAGAAGATTAAAGAAGTGCAGAAATGGCCTCGTCCTACCACTCCGACGGAGATTCGCAGCTTCCTTGGATTGGCAGGTTATTATCGGAGGTTTGTGGAGAAGTTCTCTGCTATTGCAGCTCCCCTAACTCGCCTGACGCAGAAGGCGGTTCAGTTTCGATGGTCCGATGAGTGTGAGGCCAGCTTCCAGAAGCTGAAGGCCTTATTGACTTCAGCTCCAGTGCTATCCCTTCCTTCAGGCACCGGTGGATTCGTAGTTTATTGTGATGCATCTCGTGTGGGCCTTGGTTGTGTTCTTGTGCAGCACAGGAAGGTAATTTCTTATGCTTCCAGACAGTTGAAGCCGAATGAGAAGAACTATCCGACTCACGTTTTAGAATTGGCAGCCGTGGTCTTTACTTTGAAGATATGGAGGCATTATCTTTATGGCGAGCCTTGTGA
Organism: Petunia secreta; assembly: GCA_029990175.1. Classification (NCBI taxonomy): domain Eukaryota; kingdom Viridiplantae; phylum Streptophyta; class Magnoliopsida; order Solanales; family Solanaceae; genus Petunia; species Petunia secreta. Next base: position 35,199,705 of record JARKIP010000022.1, read on the forward strand.
GGTGTATACAGATCATAAGAGTCTGCAATATCTTCTCTCTCAGAAAGAGCTTAACGCCCGACAGCGGAGGTGGCTTGAATTGATTAAAGATTATGATCTCACTATCCGCTATCATCCTTGGAAGGCGAACATGGTAGCAGATGCTTTGAGTAGGAAGTCCATGGGGAGCATGGCTTTTTCTTTATGCTGACATGAGACCATTGGCCCGAGAATTGCAGTCCCTTGGCGACTCTGGCGTGAGATTTTTTCTCCCAGACTCCAGTCGAGGCTTAGCGTGTATTGCAGCTCAATCTTCCTTAGTCAATCAGATTAAAGGAAGACAGTTCGAGGATCCTCATTTGCAGAAGTTGCGTGGTCATGTCCTAAGTGGAGGAGTTCCCTCCTTCAAGCTTGATTCAGATGGAATTCTTCGGTTTAATGGTCGACTCTGTGTTCCTGATGTTGGGGATTTGAGGAAGTCAGTGCTCGGTGAAGCTCATAGCTCGCGTTATTCTATTCATCCTGGTATTACAAACATGTATCAGGACCTCCGAGAGCTATACTGGTGGAAGGGGATGAAGAGAGATGTATTTGATTATGTATCTCGTTGCTTGAACTGTCAGCAGGTTATGTTCGAGCACCGGAGACCAGCAGGGCTAGCTCAGGCATTGCCCATTCCCGAGTGGAAGTGGGAGCACATCATGATGGATTTTATAATTGGTTTGCCAAAGACCCTGTGGCGCCATGATTCAGTCTGGGTCATTGTCGACCGACTGACTAAATCAGCTCACTTTATCCCTGTAAAGACTACTGATTCAGCTCAGAGATTGGCTCGGATTTTTATTGAGCAGGTGGTTAGGCAGCATGGTACTGTTGTATCCATTATCTCAGATCGTGGTTCCCAGTTTACTTCTCAGTTCTGGAAGTCTTTTCAGAGAGAGTTGGGGACCCAGGTGCAGCTTAGCACAGCATTCCATCCTCAGACTGACGGTCAATCCGAGCAGGTTATTCAAATTCTGGAGGACATGTTGAGAGCTTGTGCACTAGACTTGGGGGTTACTGGGATGATCATTTGGCGTTAGCAGAGTTCTCTTATAATAATAGCTATCAGTCTTCTATTCAGATGGCACCATTTGAGGCCTTGTACGGTTGTCGATGTCGTTCTCCTATTGGCTGGTTTGGGTCTCGAGATGTCGAGGTGATGAGTTCAGATATGGTTCATCAGACTCTTGATGTTGTTCGTGTTATTCAGGATCGTTTATGGACCGCCCAGAGTAGGCAGATTTCATACTCGAACCGGAGGCGTCGAGAGTTAGAGTTCGAGGTCGGGGACATGGTATTTCTGAAAGTGTCACCGATGCAAGGTCTAAAGAGATTTGGTAGGAAAGGAAAGCTTAGTCCCAGGTTCATTGGCCCTTTCCGTATCGAGAAGCGTATTGGTAAGGTAGCTTATCGGCTCGACTTGCCAGCTTCTATGCCAGTTCACCCAGTATTCCATGTATCGATGCTCCGGAAATGTATCCGAGATCCTTCCTAAGTGATCGAATTAGACCCTGCTCAGCTAGATGTGAATCTAGCTAACGAGGAGTTCCTAGTTGCTATAGTTGCGCGTGATGTTCGGAAACTTCTTTCGAAGCAGATTCCGATGGTTCGAGTACGATGGAATAATCATCCTCATGAGGAGGACACTTGGGAGCTTGAATCCAATATGCGTGAGAGGTATCCTTACCTTTTTGACGATTCAGGTTCGAACTTGATCTTTAAAGTCTAAAAGTTTTAATCATTGTATATGATTTTGGTTTCGTAGTAAATGTCATTGAAATTTCGTGTAAGCATTCTTATTAAAGGTGTGAAATCTATTTTAGACTCTTGCTCGTTCGAGGATGAACGAGAGTCTAAGTGGAGGAGAATGAAACGACCTCGGTCAGTCGTTTCGGAAGTTAGGACTCTGATTGGCGTGCCAATAATTTTAAAATATTCGTAAAGTCCATTAGGACCTGTCTGTAAAATTTGAGCTAAATCAGACCTCGTTTGGTAGGCATCGGAAGAAGGTTTCAGTTTTTATTATCGATAAATATTAAAAAGAGATTTTTGAACTCAGTTTTGGCGAATGAGCTCCGATTCAAAATCCGAAAGCGCCGTTAGGTTCGTATGATTATTTGAGACTTTTGTGATTTTTCGAAAGTGAATTCGATGTTATTCGGCTAGTTTCCGCTAAAATGCCGAAAGTTAAATAATTTGACCTTTTTCCTTTAAATTCGCATCTTGAGTTTCGGGAGTCCGATTTGAGATCCGTCTTCGCGAGTATGTTACATATATTTTGTATAACTTACTTGAAAAATTTGGGATCATTTCGACTTCTCTAAGGTTCTATTTTAATTTTAATCGTCGTCGCGATTTTATTATTAAAAAAAAAGAGGAAATTGAAAATTGAAAGTCGGTTAGTAAGGGATTTACTCCCTTATAAGCAGTAGCTATGATACAGAAACATAAACATACAACTTACACAGAGAAAGGAAAATGTTGGAAAAGAAAGAGGAAAAAAGGGAAAAAGGAGTGGAAAAATAGTGGAATTTCTATCCAAATCTTCAGGTAATGATGTTAACTCATTATCTTAGCTTATTACGTGTGTTTGAAAATATTTTTACGGTAAAAATAGGGATATTAGACATCGCCCTAATGACTTAAATTGATAGTTTAACGGGTCAATTGGACCCCGATGATGAAAATGATTATATATTCGTACTCAGTGAGTTATGAGCAACATATAAATATAATTTATTTAGGATTTGGTTATGGAACTTTGAACCCTGTACAAAGGCCTGGCCTGCGTATTGCGTATGTGAATAGGGTATAAGGTTCCTAACTGGATTGCCCTAAGACATAAGGAATGAAGCCTTTAGCTTTATTTGATATAATTTTTCTGCTTATTGAATAGAGCGGGATCGTTTGGCAGTTAATCCAAAGGAAAAAGCAGTTTTTGAATAACAGGGCAAGCTTTGGAATATGGTAAGTGTTTATATCCATTTCTTTGGAGGCACTTGGCCTCGTGGATTTTCTACCACGTGTTCCTTACGTGTGTAGCTGCCGATAGGCGTACTCTTTACGCCTTAGCTTTGGATTTACATTTTATATTATATATTATGTCCTGTTATTGCTATTGCATTGGGAATCTAAGTATTGTACTTTGGCTTGGAGTTGGTATCTGCTTCCCGGCTGTCGATTAGAGTCCTGTGCCGGTGAAGGGTTATTATTGCATCACATTGCATTCATATACATTACATTGCATATCATACTGAGTGCAGGAGTATTCTGCCTCAGCTTTACATTTTATCGGGTGCAGGAGTATTCCGCCCCAGGAGAGTGCAGGAGTATTCCACCTCTGGTTTTGGTTTATATTATATCGGGTGCATGAGTATTCCACCCCAGGAGAAGGAGTATTCCGCTCCAGTTGGTTAGCAGATTGGGTTCCCCTTGAATGCAGGAGTATTCCGCTTCGGGATGGGATTACGGGCACATGTGACCCTTTGCATCTCATTTCATTTCATCTCATTTCATTTCATTTCATTTTATTTCATCTCATTCCATTTCATTTCATACCATTGTGTAGATTTTATGTACATGACTACTGTTCTGCTTATATGTGCATTGAGTATTTGTTGATTGTTGTCTGGTTCCGTTTCCCTTACTAGCGTACCTATTTTTTCGAGGTTGCTAGTTTGTTCACACTTATTGAGTCCTCATGACTCACCCCCTATTTGTCCTTATTTTTTCTTTTCGTTCGGCAGATTCTGCACCATGATCCAGTCAGTCGCGTCATGATTGAGGAGTAATATGTTCTCAGCTGTCTACGGTGAACCATCCTGTTCATTGCGGCCACAAACTTCAGATATTACAGTTTTTCTTACTTTTGCTCCCTTCGGGAGATGTATATGTCTTTTGGCCTTCTTAGATGTCTGATCTGGAATCCTTTAAATCTGTGATTTCTGGGTAGTTATTTGTATTGTTCGGACAGCTTGTATATTTGTCTATCCTTAAGAGTTATCTTATGTTGTTAAAATTTGGTTCATTTTCATTTCAAGGTAATTCTTCGCAATTTATATCGATTCAGTCAATAGGGTTCGCGCGACAGGTTTAGGGGGATTTGGTCGGGTGCCCGCACGGCCTACCGAGAATTCGGGTCGTGTCACTCCTCATCAAATATCCAAGTGAAATATCATATCATTGTTGGTTTGTAATATCATTTACTTAATTAGTATGAAATAAATATTTTGATTTGTCAGTAAAACATAGGAGTTTTGTAATTAAAGTGACACTACCTCCTTTTCAATGTTGTTGGCTTGTATGCAAAGATGCATATTTGTTTGTGTAGTAAATTTACATAACATTTAAAAAAAATTAAAATTAATCGAATAGTACCGATACTGAATAGAAACTGAGATGATTAGGATGATTTTTAAAATTCAAATTTTGGTTATACAAGTTAAAGTAACAAAAAAACTTGCTATGGTACAAAATTTTAAAATAGCCTACCATACCAAACCATTGACACCCCTAATGTTAGGGCGGCGTGTCATTTTGGCATGTTGTACCAGCCAATCCAATAATTTCTCAAAATGCTTGCTGAGGTCCAAAACTTCATATATGATTTTAAAATTCAATATAATTAATTTTTATGAGAGTAGAATGACAAAGATGCATCCATGAAAACTTTCAAATCTCAATTTAGAACACCAAACACAAATTAAGGGAGCCGGTTCCCAACTTTTTAGTCTTGCCCATTATACTGCAAAAGTACGAAACGACCTCGGAATCGAGCTCTGCTTACACCAACATATCACAAATAATTATACAATCTTAATGGAATTTATTGGCTAGTGATGGAAACTCTTTTAGTCAAAATGATGCAAAAAAAGTCCAATTTAACTTTGTAAAGATTTAGAAAGAGGTATATCATTCAAATACATATCAAACGACTTCAGAATCAATTCAAACTTTGCACACTCCACATAAATAATTCGTAGAGTCTATCCACACATTCGATTTTTTTAACAGGACTCCAACACATAAAATAATATTTTTAATTTATATTTAATATAAATGAACTCTCGAAATATAAAGGGTCGAATGATCTCCAAATTCAATTTCGTTTGCATCTATAGCTTTCAAATAATAATTTTACCATGTTAGAATTGTTGGTTCCTCATTCGGTGTCGATATAATCAGTGCGATGCTTCTTAATTCTTTACCAGTACTATTTTAAAGGAGATTTTTCATTACAAAAACCCTCCAAACGAAGTTGGATTGACCCTAAATTTTGCAGACAAGCAATAATTATTATAATGAAGTTGCCAAAATTTTCGACATGCTAAAAAAATTACTGTAGCTCGAAGACATAGGTTTGGGTCCTTTCATAATTGAATTTGATATCAATTAAAAGTTAGTCAATAATTTTTTTTATTGACGCTATAGTTCATGGCTCACCTCCAGATTACCGAGGACATGACCGTAGATGGGAAAACGTGGAGGTCGATGATTAGGATAGATGGTTAGATAGCAGTCGAGCGATTTGTGTCATATTCTCAGTAGTATTATTCATTTATATGATATTTCTATCTTATTCTTCGGCTTTATTGTTATTGGTGTTGTCTATTTACTTTGGATATTCTTTAGTTTTTAAGCTAGGACATTCTCTTTCTTTCTCATGGTATTAGCATCTTGTTCTGTTTCAAACTTTTATTCATAGTTTTCTTTTTTTTTTTAGCCGAGGATCTATCGAAAACAACCTCTTGGTCTTGGTGGGGGTAAGATCTGCGTATATCTCACCCTCCCCGGACCCCACTTGTGGAATATGTTGTTGTTGTATTGATGCTATAGTGCACTATTTATTATTACTTTTTTTTTTTTGTAACTAACAACTTTATTAATCACCAAGTATATAATTACATAACAAGCTGCTATACTCTAGCAACTATCTCGATCAAAACTACCTCTCAGCCTCACTGATTACAGTACTTAACTTGGTAATGAAAATGAGAAATTAAGTAAGCTAGACATTGATGACTCTTCCTCCAACACTGATTACAATACTACACGCTAATGCTATTAAAAGACTAAGCTAGTGAGGTACTGGTAAAATCTTGTGGTGCTCGTACACAGGTTGTATAAGCAATATTTTTTGCCACCACCTACCACTTTGTTTCCCTCTTCTCAATGATCTTAGTGTTTCTCTCCAACCAGATAGCATGAGTATAGTGAGCATAAATGATCCTGAGTAAAGAAGTTTGCTTGGATTTCCCTTTGGTCACAATAAATAGCCAGCATTGAAACTGGTGCCATGTTTGAGTACTTGTAGCCTGATTTTGGATCCACTGCATAAGTTTTTACCATATCTGTCTTGCATATATGCATTCATGGAGCAAATTTTCCCTGCCTTCTTTTGCACTACCACATAAGACACGTCTGTCATCCATATTTATCCCCAGTTTAAAAGTCAATCCTTAGTTAGTAGCATGTTGTGATGAAGTAACCACATGTTGAATATTGCCTTAGGACTTGCCTGATTCTGAAACATGAGTGTTTTCCATGGAACTATAGGTTGGTTGCCTAGCACTTTCAAGTAACAGTGCCTGGTTAGGCCCCTAGATGCTGCTTTGTAGTTTGTTATGTATTGCAAATGAGCTCTAGCTGACAAGATTTTCCTAGCCATCCAAGTGGCATGAGCTGGGAGCTTGAGCCCATCTATCAGATGATTCTTAGTTTTGTAAGTGTGGATCCATTTTATCCACATCTTATCAGCTTTTTTGGTCAAGTCCCAACTCACTTTTGTGATTGCTGACTTGTTCCATAACTTTAGGTTAATCAACCCTATGCCACCAGCAGACTTAGGCAAACACATCTTCTCCAAAGCAATGAGTGCCTTTTTTGATATAATACCAGTTCCTGACCATATATAACTTCCACAGTGACTTTCAATGAGTTTCACGATCTTTGCTGGTAGAACAAATAGTTGAGCCAAGTAAGTTTGCACTCCAAACAATACTGATTTAACCAATTAGATCCTCCTAGCATAAGACCACTTTCTTGTTGTCCAGGTAGTGATTTTTGCAACAATTTTCTCCACTAATGGAAGTCATTGAGCTTTTTTAAGTTTCCTAGTATCAAGATGGACACCTAGGTATATGAATGGCAACTCTTCCTGACTAAAGCCAGTATGATTCAAGATTTCTTGTTGATATATGCGTGTGTGTGTGTCTTTTCGGTTATAATATGCCTATCTTAAGTTAGTTTTGTGTTCAATTCGTTACTTCAGTTGAAAGAGTTCGCCTAATGGGTTTAGGGTAGGATGTCGAGTGCCCGCACGGCCTAGTCGGAAAAATGGGTTGTGTCATATAGTATGTTCCTATTTTAACTCTATAACATTAATGAAAAGATAAAATTATTCTAAGAGATATTGTGGGAAAGTTGACACGACCCAGAATCCGGTTAGGCCGCGTGGGTACCCGACATCCTCCATTAGACCCGTCGGGCGAACCTTTACCAATTAAATTAGGAGAATAAATATAACAATTCATGAATAAGGACAAGAGTTAAAAAAAAACACAGACATACTGATACCTCTAAGCTGTACAAAAAAAATTACAGCTGACTACCCAACATACTAAGTTTAGGGCTATCCAGACTAGACATCTAAGAGTACAAAAGAAGATAGATACCTCCTGAATGGAGCAAAATGCAACTGGAATAACAACCAAAAAACTGGTGGCAATCCGGAATAAAAGCTGGCTCACCCTAACAGCTGAAGTCGTCTTCGCTCCTTCACAACGTGGTGAACTCAATACTTGAGCGAACCTGCCGAAACAAAATAGATAGACAAGAAACAAACAACAAACAAGGGTGAGTCAAAAGTGTGGACTCAATAAGTGTGGATAACTAGCCACCTCAAAGAATAGGATAGCTAGCCAGGGAGAAGAAACAGATAAACCAAACTCCTCTTATTTAAATTATAAAAAGGCAGAGCCAGATAACAACCAGAAACACGTATGAAACCATAAACTCAACTAGGGATACGAGCCAGAAACATATCAACAAATAAGCAATGCACATATAAGTAGGACAGTAGTCATGTACCGTAAGTCTACACAATGCTATGAAAGATGAAATGAAATGAAATGAAATGAAATGAAATGTGCCCGTCATCCCATCCCGAAGCGGAATACTCCTGCATTCGAGGGGAATCCAATCTGATAACCAACTGGAGCGGAATACTCCTGCTCATGGGGCGAAATACTCCTGCACCCGATATAATATAAACCGAAGGCGGAATACTCCTGCACTATCCTGGGGCGGAATACTACTGCACCCGATATAATGTAAAGCTGAGGCGGAATACTCCTATACTCAGTATCTTGCATAAGAGCGGAAGACTCCTGCTCCTGGGGATAAATACTCCTACACCTAATATAATATGAATCAGAGGCGGAATACTCCTGCACTCTACTGGGGCGGAATACTCCTGCACCCAATATGATATGCAATGTAATGCATATGAATGATATATAATGCATATGAATACAATGTGATGCAATAATAACCCTTCACCGGCGCGGGACTCTCATCGACAGCCGGGGGAGTAGATGCCAACTCACAGCCAGAGTACAATGCTCAGATCCTCAATGCAATACCAACAACATGACATAACATATAATATATAATGTAAATTCAATGCTAAGGCGTAATGAGTACGCCTATCGGCAGCTACACACGTAAGGAACACGTAGTAGAAAACCCATGAGGCCAGGTGCCTCCAAAGAAATGGATATAAACACTTACCTTTTTCAAAAGTTAGTATGGTTAATCAACAACCGCTTTATCCTTTGGTTTCCTTGCCAAACGATCCCACTCTATGCAATAAGTAGAAAAATATATCAATTTAGGCTAAAGGTTTCATTCCTCACATCTTAGGGCACTCCGGTTAAGAACCTGATACTCTATTTGCATACGCAATACGCAGGCCAGGCCTATGTACAAGGTTTAAGGTCACAAAACCAAACCCCAAATAAATTACATTTATATGTTGGCCATAACTCACTAAGTACGAATATATAATCAATTCCATTATCGGGGTCCATTTGACCCTTTAAACTATTAATTGAACTTACTAAAATGATGTCTAATATCCCAATTTTTACCGTCAAAATATATTTAAACACACGTAATAAATTAAAATAATGCATTAAGATCATTACCTTAATGTTTTAGGGTAAAAGTTCTACTTTTCTCTTGCTTTTTTCTCATTTTCTGGCATTTTCTCTTTATATTTTTCTCTGCCTCGTTTTGTTCTGTTTCTCGTTTTCTCTCTGTTTCTGTTCATTTTGCTTCTGTTTCTACATACTACTAACACCGCCTAACATTTTGTCATTTTCTTTCTTTTTTTGTCCTTTTCTCTTTTTCTTTTATTTTATTTTCTTTTAGCGACGAAAATTAAAACGGTACTCTGCGATATTCGAAATAATTCCAACTTTTGAATACAAGTTATACAAAATATATGTAATACACTTGCTAAGACGGATCTCAAATTGGACTATCGAAACTCAATATGCAAATTTATTGGAAAGAAGTCAAATTATTTAACTTTCGGCATTTTAGCGGAAACTAGCCGAACAATCTCGAAATCTACTTTCGAAAGTTCAAAAAAGTCAAAAATAGTCATAGGAACCTAACGGCGCTTTCGGATTTCGAATCGGAGCTCATTCGCCAAAACCGAGCTCGAAAATCTCTTTTTAATATTTATCGACAATAAAAACTAAAACCTTCTTCCGATGCCTACCAAACGAGGTTTGATTTAGCTCAAATTTTACAGATAAGTCTCAATGGACCTTATGAATATTCTAAAATTATCGGCACGCCAATCAGAATCCTAACTTCCGAAACGACTAACCGAGATCGTTTCATTCTCCTCCAGTTAAACTCTCGTTCGTCCTCGAACGAGCCTAAGTTTAAAGAAAATTCCACATAGATAACAAAAGAACTTTCACGACCTTCATAAGCTACTCCACGGACATTATCTCATGATTGCAGAATCCAAATTGTAACACGAACACCAAACTCTTGGAATAAAATATATCTGCATAATATGATAACATCATTGCCCAACTTATTCGGACTAAGCTGACACTTCCTCAAACACGTGAGGAGAGCTCTACATTTTTGAAACAAAGATACACGGAACTCTGGATGGATTAACATGATTTTGCAGACGAATCACCTCGTCGATATACTTTACGATATAGAACAGTCTGATGAAACTAAGAGTTAACTTACGCTTGATACAATAGGGAGAGCTTTTGAAGTACCTTGTCACTGCACACTATAAAAGATTTGATGCAAGCAATATTATTTTTACGAACGCACTATGCAATATCTTAGTTGATGTTAGTGTTGTTCCGCAAGCTCCTTGTGCGAAGGTAGGTACTCATATCCTAATGTATGTCAAAGGTTCATCTGAACAGGGTCTACCATATAAGGATAAGGATCATGCAAATACTACTAGATAGTATGATGCAGACCAGGAATGTTCTTAAGACTGAACATCTACTTCAGGGTATTGTCTTTGAGTTGGAAATATTATGACTTGAAAAAGTAAAAATAAAAGAGACATGTAGTTGGACCATGAGCTGAGGCAAAATACCAGCAACAAAGTTGATTGCATGTGCACTTATAATGCTAAAGTAACTTCTCACAGAGTTGAGGTGTGAAAGAGATATGCCAATGATGGATGGACGATAAGCTGCACTAGACCTTTAACTCTAAATTTTCATGAAGTAAAACAGTGTCAGTATGAGGATCCAGTTCTAGTTGAATACAGACAGATAGCCAGAAGAAAATCGGAGTCACCATAAAGGGCTACTACTGACGGTGTTCTCATGTATAAAGAAAGACTTGGTGTCCCCGATGTTGCAGATTTACGTGGACAGATTATGATAGAGGCACATTATTCCAAATACACTGTTCATTCAGGTTCGACTAAGATGTACCATGATCTTAAGCAGATTTATTAGTGGGACGGAATGAAGTGTGACATAGCAGAATTTGTGGCTAAGTGTTCTAATTTTCAGCAAGTTAAAGTCGTGTCATCTTTCCAGACTATATACTTTCAGCCGATAGGTATGTATATATGATCAGGTTTCTAGCTTATCTCTAGCATTAATAGATTATTAGTGGGTTTAGCAATGATCGACATTCATTGTAGGTTTCTGTTGTGGCCCTAGGTTGGGTCGTGACAAAAGTGGTATCAATGCCTTAGAGATTTAGTATTACCATTCAGTAGTTGGAGGAAGACTCCTCCACTTAAAGCACAAACTCATGCAGCTATTTGAATTGGAATAACCATCCTCGCACAGTCTGCTGGGCTAAAGAAGACTTAGCTAAAAGCTAAACGTAGGCAGACCTAAGCTACTAACAACCCTTTCGAGTTGCCAAACAGCTCCAACTCTCGAGTCACAACTCCATATATTTTCTATAAGCACCACCGCCTGATGGATCAAATCAATGGTCAAATGATGCCTCTCATTATCCTTAGTAGCATTGAAAAACGACAATGTGCTTACCCGGCTACCTTGGCACGCACTCTGGCTCAATACAGGGAACATCACAATAGGTTACTGACCGCCTAAGCTCACCAGTGCCGGAAAAAGAAGAGATGGAAATAGATTGAGGATAGAAATAATAAGAGCTTTAAGAAGCACTTCTTCTTATTTATTTGGCTACCAGAGCTAGACTACTTACGAGTCAGGCTAACCGAAGAATCGCAATTGAAGAAGTAGACATTAAATGAGCTTTATGGAACAAACTGTATGTCAATTTAACCTTCTCATAAGAAGAAACTCCAACAATTTATCAGTGAACACTTTTATAACTGAGAGAAGCTCATGGAATAACATGACTCTACTAGCATCTTGAACCAAGAGGAGACACGTAGATCGAGTATCACTTACAAATCACTTTACACCGGAAGAAATTATATAACTTTCTGATTGTGACGAATAAGAATCCCATCATCCTACCGACACTGAGTTCATAATAGAGGTAGACTGACTTGACATTATAGCAGAATGAGGCACATCAAGATGCCAAGCAAACAATACCGATATTCACTCACAAATATCTCACATTTAAACAAGATAAGCTAGTAAGGTCTCACTAATGCCAGGAACAAGTCATACCAGAAGCTCACCCCTTTACCGCAGCCGATCTTTAATAGAAACGACATCCCAGGAAACCATGGAAACATGATAAGACACACCATTTCCATATCAATCGAAAGAATCAAATCTTACTCACATATATGGGAAGAAAAAATACGTGGGTCTACTACATCAGATACCTCAACATCCTGCCAGACTGGTAGTTCTTAGAACTGCCTCTACAGCTGAGCTGAGTCATTAAACTTTTAATCATCTTCTGAAGAACCACTGCCACCACGCTCTCGACCTCTACTGAATGGTGGGATTTCTCTAGCTGATTGAGATCTAAATGAAATCCCATTGCGACTGCGCAAGTGCCTGATGACAAGAGAAAGAACGACTGCCTACTTGACGGAGTAAGGGAAAACTCAAAGAATAGCCAGACTCACGACAATGATACCACATTTTCGCTGAAAAATGGAAGCTGGAAAGATTGTTGATAGCTGTAAAGAAAAGACTGAATCTGATCTTAACGAGCTACTGGCGTACTCTAAGAATCACGTGACACAAGCTGAGATAACCTGGAAGGTGACCTCCCAAAATAATCAGAACTCTTACCTCCACATGAGGTACCATGGTTACCCACTAGGGCCACGGGATCTCTTGCTCTCCTGCTCTAACTCTTCCTACTCTAACTTATGGTATGTCTAATATCTCTGAGCAATATCAACAACGACATCAAATAAAGTCACAACCTCAATTTTTCGAGCCATCTGGATCTCAAGGAAGGAGAAAGGTCATCAATAAATCTTTGAATCTCTCAAAAGGCTCATAGACTAGTTCAAATGCATATTCAGCCATTTTATATAATTCAATCTCATATTCTGAAACACCAACATGCTAATCGACAGGCTACCCTGTCCAATCCACTCATACTGGCAACACTTTTCATCTCGCTCGCTGCTCGAAAGGAGCTTTTCCACGAATCTAGAAGAAAAACCGAACCAAGTTAGGTAATAAGAGAGCGGTCCACCAATCCAGGGCTGGACCTTGAAACTGAAAGTAGAATAATCAACACCATACCGCTCGATATAATCAAGAGCCTGAAGGATATGCTGACATCATTGTATTTTAAAATTTTACGCAGGGATTATCTGATGCATGGCTTAAGAATATCGGAAGGTTCAATTAGGTAAAATAATGCAGCCTTTTCAGATACTCGGACTGAGCCATTACTCGGGCTAGCCAACCAGCCAGAATAACTAGAGGCACAACACATGCTGCCTCCGGAACATACTTTACTGCGGCAATATTAAGAACTGGAATAGAAGCTCCCTAAGACCGAACATCTGCATCTGCGGCAACCGGATAAGCTGCCTAGCGGATAATAGGTTCTTGCGGTGTCTGCATTGCCAAGACTCACGTAAAAGAATCGTAGAGAGCCAAGAGAACCACAAGGCCCTGCTCCCTTGCCCATCGCGATCTCGTACAACTGAGACCTCCGTAACTAGATGGTCAGCACGATCAAAACACTCGGAGCTTCGTCAGTGCTAACCCCAGGCTAGACTGCTTCGTCTTAAACTCATACCGTTTTCTGATTTTTCGCATGAGGGTTCACAATTACCACGAAGGAATTAATAAAAATACTTTTGCATCCCAGACTAATGCACGATCAGAAATGAAGGAAGTGAAACTTCCTAAATGCCATCAAAGCCTCTCGTAGATAAGTACGGACGTCTACGTACCCATCAGCGAGACTCTACTAGACACTGTCTTAGTCTGGATAGACTCTAAACCGGGCTCTGATACCAACTGACATGACCCGGAATCCGGTTAGGCCGCGCGGGCACCCGACATCCTCCCCTAGACCCGTCGGGCGAACCCTTACCAATTAAATTAGGAAAATAAATATAACAATTCATGAATAAGGACAAGACTTAAAAAAAAACACAGACATATTGATACCTCTAAGCTATACAAAAGAAATTACAGCTGACTACCCAACATACTAGGTTTAGGGCTATCCAGACTAGACATCTAAGAGTACAAAAGAAGACAGATACCTCCTGAAGGGAGAAAAATGCAACTGAAATAACAACCAATAAACTGGTGGCCATCCGGAATAAAAGCTGGCTCACCCTGACAGCTGAAGTCGTCTTCGCTCCTTCACAACGTGGTGAACTCAATCCTGGAGCGAACCTATCGAAACGAAATAGATAGACAAGAAACAAACAACAAACAAGAGTGAGTCAAAAGGACTCAATAAGTGGGGCAAATTAGCCACCTCAAAGAATAGGATAGCTAGCTAGGGAGAATAACAGATAAACCAAATTCCTCTTATTTAAATTATAAAAAGGCAGAGCCAGATAACAACCGAAAACACGTATGAAACCAAAAACTCAACTAGGGATACGAGCCAGAATCATATCAACAAATAAGCAATGCACATGTAAGTAGGACAGTAGTCATGTGCCGTAAGTCTACACAATGGTATGAATTTGAGATGAAATGAAATGAAATGAAATGTGATGCAAAGGGTCACATGTGCTCGTCATCCCATCCCGAAGCAGAATACTCCTGCATTCAAGGAGAATCTAATCTGATAACCAACTGGAGCGGAATACTCCTGCTCCTGGGGCGAAATACTCCTGCACCCGATATAATATATGCCAGAGGCGGAATACTCCTGCACTCTCCTGGGGCGGAATACTCCTGCACCTGATGAAAGATATAGGTAGGAACTTTGCAGAAAAATTCCACACTAGGACTATGAAGTTAATCAACCACCCAAATTTATGCGTCTCAGACATTGAAATAAAAATAAGGAAGAATAAAGAAGTGGGAGACAAGCTAGTTGTCAAAAATAAGGGAATTTATGGTTTCAAAATCATTAGTCCAGAGTTTGAGGCAGAAGTTAATCTATATAAGAGGACATGTACGTGTAGGGAGTTTGATCTTGATGAGTTACCTTGTGTACATGTTATGGCAGTAATTAGGGGGTTGCATGGCGATGAATATGGAAGTAGAGTGTATGAATACACTTCTGGATATTACACAACACAAGCATACATCCTTGCCTATACAGAGCTTGTCAATGCAGTACCTCCTGAAGAATCATGGGTCGTCCATGCTGAAGAGATACTTTATTCAGTGCCTTCGCCCCCAAAGCCGAACAACTGTGGAAGGAGAAGGGTTAACTGGATTAGATCTATTGGGGAACGTCTTCCAAAGAGGAAAAATAAATATGGTAACTGCAAGAGATATGGTCACAAAACAACTACATGCCCCGTTCTTCGTAGTGGAACTGAAGCTACAAGTCAGCCTACAAATTGAGTTTGTGAATTGGACGAAGCATCGTCCTCCTTATAATGTTTGAACAATTTCGTTTATTTGGATTTCTATTTGAATTGCATAATGGACTTTTCGTCCTACTTGTATAATTTATATTGTGTACATATTTTCTTTACTACAGTTTTAATTTATGTTGTGCACATATTTGTTTTACTGCATTTTTAACTTATGCTGTGCACATATTTGCTTATTGCTCGCAACACATCAATTGTTGTTTAAGATAGTACAAATTGATGTTCCAAATGATGTCAAGGCATGTGAAGTCCATGTGAAAGCTTGTGAGGTCCTTCTCTTTCTATGAGAGAGCCTATGATAATCTTATTCGTTCGGAACATTGGTAAAGGCACTATAATACAAGAAAATCTTAATATTCGTTAACAATTCATAGTCGTAGCATTTACCAAGTACTACCTTCGAGAAGATGTTCGGAACATCTTGTCAAGGATATTATATTATGCTTGTATACGACACGTTCGGAACAAGCCATTCAAAATTTGAAAGACACAAACAGCTACAATGAACAGTTGCCATAATACCAATACACCAAACGGCTAAAATACAAGTTGTTGCAACGGTCAAGTCAAAACACATTCACACTTGTAAATATGCATCCCTTCATTTGCTTCGGCTACAGAAAAGGCACTACAAATGAAAAGCCACAACAAACCATCTATAAATACCCCCTTGATGAACTAAATTCACAATTCATAGTCGTCGCATTTACCAAGTATTACCTTCATTTTCTGCATCAATGAAGAACAAGTTGAGGTACTCTATTTTTCCATATTTTCTAAGTATTTTTTGTGGTTTCCATATATAAGGTTTTTCCTAAAACAATTTCAAAATCTAATATGTTTATATTTCCTTTAACATAACTCCACTTTGATTTTTTTTATTTCTTAAACAACTTGCATGCAGATGGCCAATGATGTATTGAACGATCCATGAAATAAGTACCACCGAGTCCGACACCCTCCAAACAAGTCGCTTCCTACTAGACTACTAGACGTACACTTTGATGACGTTGACATTAAGGAGGTTGCAGATAATAGCGAGAGGGTCATTCAAACACTTGAGACAAAACTTGAACAGATGCAATTGCAGTTAGACCGGATTGAGAGGCTTTTGGAAAATCACTTCGGTGGAGGTGTTGCTGGCCAAATAATAACGAAGATGCTATTGTATATTAATTGTTTAAGTAGTTTTACTATTTATCAAGATGCTATTGTTATCTCTGTTCAATTAACATTATTATGAAGGTATTTAATTAGTATAGTTAAATTATCTCCAAACCATCATATTTGCTTATAGTTCGCAACACATCAACTGTCGTTTAGGATATTACAATAAGATGTTCCAAACGACATCTTGTTCTAATCCTCCATTTCTGGAAAAATTAATAAAATCATACAGTTAGTTCGGAACACAAACAATGTTTTCAAATAGTAAACTCTATGTTCGGAACAACACTGGTATGTTTTAGGGATAAATGAATGTTATTATCACTATACATGACCAAATTTCCTGATTAGAGTGATAAATGATATTTATTTTAACTAGAAATGACCAATTATACTTGTTAGAGTGACAAATGATGATGATTATCACTAGAATGACCCATTATAATTGTAAAAGTGACTCATTTCGCTTAAAAAGACCAATTACAGTTGTTAGAGTGAGAAATGATGACAATTATCAGTAGTAATGACCAATTATACTTGTAAGAGTGACGAATGATAATACTTTTCACTAGAAATGACCAATTATAGTTGTTAGAGTGAAAAATGATGCTCATCTATTATATGGTTGTTTCAAACAACCTATTGATATCCGTCACATTATACTGTCGTTCAGAGCGCGCTGTTTTATTGTTGCTATCTTCATCGTATTGTTTTCCAATTAGCAAAGTTAGAGTGAGAATTGATGATCAATTTCACTAGAAATGACCCACTATACTTGTAAGACTGACAAGTTATGATCATTGTGATTAGAAAAGACCCACTATACTTGTAAAAGTGAGGAATGATGCTCATTTCACTTAAAAAGACCAATTATAGTTGTTAGAGTGATAAATGATGACAATTATCAGTAGTAATGACCAATTATACTAGTAAGAGTGACAAGTGATGATATTTTTCACTATAAATGACCCACTATACTTATTAGAGTGGCAAATGATGATCCATCCATCACAGTGTTGTTTCAAACATCACATTCAACGCATCGTTCCGAGTGCGGTCTGCAATTGTTTCTATCTTTATCGTATTTCTTCCCAATTAGAGTAGTTAGAGTGACAAATTATGATGACTATATCACTATAAGTGACCAATTATACTTGTAAGAGTGATAAATTCATCAACTTTCGCAACAAAAGACCACTTCGAGTAGTTAGGCTGAGAATCGATGATCATTGTCAGTAGAAATGACCCATTATACTTGTAAGATTGACAAATTGTGATCATTATATCACTATAAGTGACCAATTATACTTGTAAGAGCGATAAATTCATCAAATTTCCAAACAAAAGACCATTTAGAGTAGTTAGACTGAGAATTGATTATCTTTGTCATTAGAAATGACCCATTATACTTGTAAGAGTGACAATTGATGATCATTATCACTAGAAATGACCAATTATAATTGTAAGAGTGATAAATTCATCAACTTTCATCATAAAAGACCATTTAGAGTAGTTAGACTGAGAAATGAAGATCATTATGACTAGAAATGACCCACTATACTTGTAATATTGACAAGTGATTATCATTATCACTAGGAATGGCCAATTACACTTGTTAGAGTGGTAAATGATGAAATTTATTAGTAGTAAAGACCAATTATACTTGTAAGAGTGACAAGTGATGATCATTATCACTATAAATGACCCATCATACTTGTTAGAGTGACAAATGATGATCCGTCCATCATAGTGTTGTTTCGAACATCTAATTGATGTTTGTCACATTCAACGCATCGTTCCAAATGCGGTATTCAATTGTTTCTATCTTCATCATATTTTTTCACAATTCGAGTAGTTAGAGTGACAAATTATGATAATTATATCACTATAAGTGACCAATTATACTTGTAAGAGTGATAAATTCATCAAATTTCACAACAAAAGACTACTTAGAGTAGTTACACTGAGAATTGATGATCATTGTCATTAGAAATCACCCACTATACTTGTAAGAGTGACAACTGATGATCATTATCACTAGAAATGACCAATTATACTTGTAAGAGTGATAAATTCATCAACTTTCATCACAAAAGACCACTTAGAGTAGTTAGACTGAGAAATGATAATCATTATGACTAGAAATGATCCATTATACTTGTAATATTGACAAATGATGATCACTATCACTAGAAATGGCCAATTACACTTGCTGGAGTGATTAATGATGACAAATATCAGTAGTAGTGACCAATTATACCTGTAAGAGTGATATATTCATCAAATTTCAGAACAAAAGACCACTTAGAGTAGTTAGACTTAGAATTGATGATCATTGTCATTAGAAATGACCCACTATATTTGTAAGAGTGATAAGTGATGATCATTATCACTAGAAATGAGCAATTATACTTGTAAGAGTGATAAATTCATCAACTTTCATCACAAAGGACCACTTAGAGTAGTTAGACTGAGAAATAATGATCATTATGACTAGAAATGACCCACTATACTTGTAATATTGACAAGTGATGATCATTATCACTAGAAATGGCCAATTACACCTGTTAGAGTGACAAATGATGACAATTATCAGTAGTAATGATCAATTATACTTGTAAGAGTGATAAATTCATTAAATTTCACAACAAAAGACCACTCAGAGTAGTTAGACTGAGATAATGATCATTGTCATTTGAAATGACCCACTATACTTGTAAGAGTGACAAGTGATGATCATTATCACTAGAAATGACCAATTATACATGTAACAGTGATAAATTCATCAAGTTTCATCACAAAAGACCACTTAGAGTAGTTAGACTAAGAAATGATAATCATTATGACTAGAAATGACCTACTATTCTTGTAATATTGACAAGTGATGATCGTTATAACTAGAAATGGCCAGTTACACTTGTTAGAGTGATAAATGATGACAAATATCAATAGTAATGACCAATTATACTTGTAAGAGTGACAAGTTATGATCATTATCACTATAAATGACCCATTATACTTGTTAGAGTGACAAATGATGATCATTATG
Source organism: Petunia secreta (assembly GCA_029990175.1). Taxonomy (NCBI): domain Eukaryota; kingdom Viridiplantae; phylum Streptophyta; class Magnoliopsida; order Solanales; family Solanaceae; genus Petunia; species Petunia secreta. The sequence goes on from JARKIP010000022.1 coordinate 35,219,450, forward strand.
TGTAGAAATGGTCAATTATACTTGTTATAGTGATAAATGATGATCATTATGACTAGAAATGACCCGCTATACTTGTAAGAGTGACAAGTGATGATCTTTATCACTATAAATGACCAATTATACTTGTTAGAGTAATAAATGATGATCATTATGAGTAGAAATGGCCAATTACACTTGTTATAGTGAGAAATGATGATCATTATGACTAGAAATGACCCATTATACTTGTAAGAGTGACAAGTGATGATCATTGTCACTATAGATGACCCACTATACTTGTAATATTGACAAGTGATGATATATCACTATAAATGACCAAATTATGCAGTTAGACTGAGAAGTGATCATTATCACTAGAAATGGCCAATTACACTTGTTAGAGTGATAAATGATGACAATTATCAGTAGTAATGACCAATTATACTTGTAAGAGTGACAAGTGATGATCATTATCACTATAAATGACCCACTATACTTGTTAGAGTGACAAATGATTATCTATCCATCATAGTATTGTTTCGAACATCTAATTAATGTTTGTCACATTCAACGTGTCGTTCCGATTGTGGTCTTTAATTGTCTCTATCTTCATTGTATTGCTTCCCAATTTGAGTAGTTAGAGTGACAAATTATGATGATTATATCACTATAAGTGACCAATTATACTTTTAAGAGTGATAAATTCATCAAATTTCACAACAAAAAACCACTTAGAGTAGTTAGAGTGAGAATTGATTATCATGATGACTAGAAATGACCCATTATACTTGTAAGAGTGACAAGTGATGATCATTATCACAATAAATGACCAGCTGATGATCACTATCAGTTTAAATGACCAATTATACTTGTTAGAGTGACAAATGATGATCCATCTATCATAGTTGTTTCAACTGTTGATGTTTGTCACATTAAGCTATCATTCGGAGCGCCCTCATTTCGTTGTTACCATCTTCATCGTATAGGTTTTCAAAATGTTTAGAACGGATAGCGATATGATTGAAATATGTAATGTGTCGTGTGGAACAACTTAGGGTACAATGGTAATTTACTTGACAACATAACAAGTTCAAATGAAATTTCTTGATCATTAATACACAAAACATAACAATTGGAAATAAATAAAACCTAAACTATGAATCAACACTTGATCCAAGTACAGCATATGAGAACAATTAGCACCACAACTAGCACTACCACAACACCCAATTTTTTTGCCATAACCGTGCCTCTTTCCTCTCTTCTTCAACAGCTTTCAACTTCTTAAGTAGACCCCATATTACTCTCTTCGCTTGATCTTGCATCTCTTCATCATGCCATCTAGAGTAGTTGCAGCCATTTCCCTACATAAAAAGAAGAAAATAAATACAAGAGTTGAAGAAAAAAATAAATACAACAAACAAATAAATACAAGAAAAAAATAAACCCATCAACTAATCTGACCATATTTGCATCCGTAAAACCTCTTTTCTGGGTTTACTAGAGTCCACGATGTTGTTAACTTCGCATAATCTCCACATCGACAATATGGTACTACACTGCCACTATTAACGGATCTACTAGACATTTTAATCTGGATGTTTGATTTATCTTTGTGATCTGGTTTGATAAATAATGAATGGATATATAATATATTGGATAGTATATTTTATTACCGTTGGTAAATAAATATTGTTCACGCGCCCAATGTAATAATTGATCACGAGTTTGGGCTTGATCGAAAGGATGTTCGGAACATCTTGTAAATGATAAGTTACGCGAATTATACTTATATACAATGACGTTCCGTACTATACATTCAAAAATTGAAATACACAAACGGCTACAATACAAGTGGCAAATACCGATACACAAACGGCTACAATACAAGTTGCAAATACCAATACACCAAACAGCTACTCTAGGTCACGTCCAAACAAACGTTTTGGTTGCCTCTCTTTGCTCCTATAAATACCCAACAATTAAAACCATTTCAATACACATTCATCAACTTACAATTCAAACCATTTCAATCCACATTAATCAACTAACAATTCAAACCATTCATCAACAAAAATTGCACGTCAACCATCTTCAAGAGGAGCACGAATAAGAGGTGGCTCCACGGCTAGAGGAGGCTCTACGGCTAGAAGAGCCTCTACGCCGAGGTGGCAAAACACTGCTATTGCATTATCATTTCCAGACTCACCACAAACTGAAAGGACGATTGACATATTGGAACAACTAATGGCAGAAATATGGGGTTGGAAGTTCCAGCTCGAGAGCTTCCTACATGGCTACAAAAAGGATGTCAAAAAGATGAAGAAGGAAATGCAAAGGATGAAAAGAATGCTCAAAGGGGTACTTGCTAATAAGGAGATGCATTACCTTGACTTCTACTCCTCACCTTCATGCTAGATTTGGATGTTCATATTAATATTTATTATATAATTTCTTTTTTAATGTTTATCATCTACTTGTTTTTATTTGAATGCTATTATAACTAGCACTCCTTTTATAAAGCACTGACAATGATATGCAATTTCTCTGTTTGGATGCTAATATATCTAGCATTCTTTTTGTAAACCGCTGACAATGATGATCAATGAAGGATATGTTTTCCTACTTCCTGTAAATAAGTGTATAATCTATTTAGAACATCTATATGTTCATAACATCCAGTGTTATGTTCAGAATGTTTGTATGTCGTTTTGGAACATAAACAACCTTTATACAATGAGATATGCATGTTTGGAACATCAAAGTTACGCGAGGAACACCATTATGTCGTTCTGAACAAATGATGAACAATTTATATGCTCTGTTCATTTTCCAAAAAAGTAATCCATACATAATTAAATAAGCACAATATCCCGAATGACATATCAATGTTTCGAACTTCAAGTTAAAGTCTAAAATGCACAACAGTTACAATTAGCAGTTGCATCCTCGTTTGAGTAGTACATAACGGTTACGATTTCGTCAAAAGTCGCTTTCCAGAAAATCACTCCCAACAGACTCGTCGATTGGCACTTTACTCTTATAAATACCCAACAGTCACACATTGATTCCACACATTTCAAAATGCCTCATCGACCAAGAACAAGGGGAGCACCGATAAGAGGAGCATCGAGTTCAAGATGGCCTTGAGTTCCTTCCTCGAGTTCACATTCAGATTCTGAAAATTTGAACGATGGCTTGGACCAACTAAGGTATGGAATCTGGGCATGGCAATTCAAATTCGAACAGTTCTTCCAAGATTACAGAAGGGACATAAGAATGATGAAGAAAAAGCTTAAAGGGTTGCTTGCTGAAAAAGGAATTGATTATGTTCCATACTCCACACCACCTGAAGCACCACCACAAGCTCCACAACATGCACCCTAAGTTCGATTGCTTATGTTTATTTTATTTATAAGTTCATATATTTATTATGTAATTGTGCTGTTTGTGTCTCGATATAATATCTATTTTGTATTTTCTAAAGAACATAAATGGAGGAGTTGAATGACGTTGGTAACATCAGTGGTTATATTAAGGAACGACTTATCATTCCAGAACGACTTATTATCGTTCCAGGGTAGACTTTAATAAATGTTGCAGATGTTTGGAACATCCCATTATTTTTTAGGAACAACAACATGTCATTCTGGAGGATCAGTATTAATCGTCTAAATTTTACTATGTTATTTTCTGTTGAATGTTGAACAACTGACCACTATATTTGAATATTTTTTTTAATTGCGACTAATTAAGCTATCCTTTTAAGCACATCAAAAGCTATTACTTGGCTAAGAAAATAAAAGTCATCCATACCTAATTACATAACCAAAATAAAAGTTAAAAGATTATCCAAATTTACATATACCCAAATCAAGGTTTTATTTTTCTGTCAAAAATACAAACGGCAAAACGTTGCCTCCACCGATCAGCCTCATTGTCACAAATTTTGTCCATGGGAGTGTTTGTAAGAAGATGCTCAATGTACATCAATGCGAACACTTCACATGATTTCGCTGTTAGATTTTGTGGACAAAGTGATCTTGGCACTGTCTCAAACGACCACATGTCTCCTTCCTTACAATGTCCCACAGCCATTCATTCTTGATCATCAATGTTTTGAAATCCTTGAAATTCATCGGCAATCCAAGAAAAAGATCTTTTTGTTACTTCCTCTTTTTGATAAATGCGTTCACAGCCTCCACATTTTACTGCTGCAATGGCTTCTAAATATCCACTGGAAACCTCAGAGCAACTTCTTCCTGCTTCTTCTTCTCTTCTGTTTGTGGTGATTTCACAGCCTTTGCAGGTTTTATAATTGTTTCTCTCTTCAGCTGCTCAATCGTCTCCTGCATGGCCGCCATCTCCATCTCCATACCTTTACGCCAATCGTTGCATCTTTGCAATTGCAACTTCTACATTTAGAGATGTCGAATCCATCTCAACCAAAAGAATCACCTTTTCTTTTCTCTGAAACCACAATATTTGTCTCATAATCCACGATCTTTTGCTCATAAGCCAGAATCTTTTGCGCCATTGCTTGCCTCCATCTGTTGTATTCATCACATTTGCAGCCTATGCAATTGGAGCTCCTCTTCACTGTACCAACTTTAGTGATACCAGCAACTTCAAACTCACCAACAACTTCACCTTCAGCTTTGGTTGCAATGTCAATATTCACATCTTGCAGGCCATCAATTCTCTCTTCATTATATTCCCCATCACTTCCAAACATCATCGCAATTTCTCCTTCCTTAGCTTACTCTCTATCACTTGTCTTGAAGGGGTTGCAGGATTGTTCTTGAAGATACAAATTGTAGTGCCACCAACAAGACCAAGGCTGGTAGCATCCGCCAACGTTTCACAAAAAGAATCCATAAAGGCGTCCTTAGAGTCTTCAAATGGCACAATGTTTTGATAGAAATCTATCTTCAGCTCATCATCAGTAGGAATGAGGAAAGGGTGAGAACCTGTTAATATACCCCACAACATTAAATAAATATTAAATAAATTTTAAAAAGCTTTTCAAAATTGTTTGGAACAAAGTTGAGTTGTTCGAAAACATCAAGCCATGATGTTCCAAACATCATAAAGTGAAGCAGTTGATGGTGCTTCATGTAGATATTCCGAATATCAATTAGAAATATCTCAACAAACACAAAGTTGTTCCAAACATTACATAACATATATGGAAAATGGAATACTTACAGGAACATCATGTTGCTTAAACAACCTGTCCGTATCTCTTTCACAAATTTCAGTAAGCCTGTTTATGATCCTTGGGATTATTTTTTCTTTTGGCAAATCCTTTGGCCTCAAGGCAGGTATAGATTCATGAGCCCAGGCCATTAATGCCCATGGAAACCCATAAAGATTGTAAGTCTGGCTTCCTTCTGCACAAGGTTCCATTGGCTTCATCAGATATTCTATTGTTAATTCAAAGCTCATCCTACCTCAAGGATAATGCTGGAATGCCTCAAGATCGGCGGCCAAGCACACCACCCATTCCTCTATTCCATAGTTGGAATCCCTCGCACAAAGAATAGTATGAACAAACCAAGCCATGCACAGATTGAAATACCACTTCTTGGGTACTATTCCAGAATATACCAAGTCAAGCAAGTCACCAGACTAATATACCAAGTCAAGCAAGTCACCAGACTTCACAGCTTACTTTTTCTTCGGCTGCTTTTATTTTTTGGGCTTGTTGAACTTCCTCTTGGCGGTGAAGGTGAGGGTGAGGGTGAGGATGAGTGTGAGTGTGAGGGTGAGGATGCTGATGACTCCTCCACCTTCTTCTCCCCCCCCCCCCTCTTCCGCTTCCCCCTCCCCTTCTCCTTTTCCTTCTCCTCATTTTCCTTCTTCTCCTCCTTTTCCTTTTTCTCTTTCTCCTTCTGCTTCCTCTTCTTCTCCTTGAAATAATCAACAACAAACAAATTACTTCCCCTTTTCTTTCATTTCTTCCATGTACTGTTTATCTGGATAGGCACCACAGTTTTGTCATGTCATTAGTGCAAACTCGGATAGGCCAAAACGTGCTGGAAATCCATTAAAGAATATCCAAACATCTCTCTGCTTCTTGCAAAGAATCCTTCGCATGAGGAGGTTATGAAACAACTTGGTGCCAAATAGTGGATATTCCAGTAATTGCAAGAAAGGACTGAAACAACTATGGGAAAATCCCTTTCTCACCTGTAATTTTTTTCAAAACCTTCTTGAACTGTATCATACCCCTAGCCAACGAAAATGGAATGGTAATATTCCTATTAAAAGGTTCATTTTTGGTCATGAATATGTCATAGAGACCCTCAACGTTACTCTTAAAAATAGCATGACCAACGTCTTCATACTGCACATAATTTTAGTATAAAATTAATAAAATGAATCACAATGATAGTAAATCACATTAAATGAAAAACTTAAATGTTTGGAATTATGATGAGGTTCGGAACGACAACAACAATCGTTTGGAACATCATGTAATGTGTTCATAACGACAACTACCAGCCTTCATGCTGATGTTGGGAACATACACAGGTCGTCTAGAACATCAACATAGTTGTTCCGCACAATCACGAGTTTCAATTCAACCATCACCTGGTCTTCCTCCAGTTTCAATCCAGATATTCCTTCAGTTTCCTTCTCTTCACCTGCTCCTCTTCAACATTTCCACCTGCATTATTTACAGCTTCCCCATCTATTTTAACTCTTTTTACACGATCCTTCAGAAAGTTGCTTCTTAAAATTACATCCTCTGCCTCTCTTCTACTTCTTTTACTGCTTCTTGGACTCTCCCCTGACTTATCTGCTTCCCCATCTACTTCTTCTTTTTTTTCTCTACTTAAATCATCAGCTTCTTCATTTTTTTACTACCATCTTCCTCTTCATTTTCACGATCACCATCTTTCTCTCCAGTCCTAAAAAAATCACTTTTGAACAGTTCATCAATACTAACGTCATCTGAATCCACCCTTCTTTCACCCTCATCTGCAGCCCTCTTCAAATCCTCCTCACCTTTACTTAAATCGTAACTTCGTGCCGGACTTTTTCTTTCCTCTTGTTTATCACCTTTATTTTATGGACCTACTACTTCTTCTTGGCTGTCGTCACTCTCCCAACTAATTTTCTTTTAGTTGTTCTAGTTGTTCTTAGGCGTTTAGGAGTAGGTTCTAAATCTGTAGGAGTACGTTCCGAATCTGAAGTAGTAGGCTTGTCAGGTTTCTTCTTCGGCGAAGGGCCCTTTCTTTTAAAAATTTCCTTCTTGGGAGTCTTTGTAGGCTTCTTCTTCTTCTCATTTTCATCTTTCAATGTTAAATTTCTTGGTCTTAAATTTACCATTTTTCTACAAAGCAAAACAAGGGGATACAAAATTTAGTTACAGAAAATCATGAACATCCAATGAGATGTTTAGAACCTCATATGAACTATTGTGAAGCTACTACGGTGTTCGGAATAACAAGACACATAACAACGATAACTTCAATTTGCAACTAAATAAAGCAGCGTTGGTTTACAGAAAATCCACGAATCGTCACAATTTAACGAACAAATATAAAAAAAAACCTAAAAATTTCAGTTGAACATAAAAAATCCCCTTATAGTTCGGAACTAATTTGCCCACTAAAACACATAATACCATTCAATTTCAACACAATATTACACATTTTGTACAAAAACAAACACCCAAAGCAGCGTTAATCACTGTCGACGAAAAAATTAAAAAAAAAATCTTGGTTCAAGATTTACACCACAGTTTAAATGATCATGATATTGTTTACCTTTTATATTTAAAACTTTGTTGTATTGTTGGTCGGATTCCTTGAAAAACCACATAGAAGTTGAGAGAATTTGGTTGAGATTTTGTGCAAGAGAAGATGAACTAAAGTGATGGAAGATAAAGAGAGTAGAGAAAGCCACGCGGGGGAGGAGGGAGGGGGGAGGTTATGTTGTTCCCAATGTTTGAAATGATTAATATGTATGTTTTAAGAAAAACTCTCAAGTTTTAAAAATATTAATTCGGTCCCTGATTAGTCTTAATCAGCTTTAGAAAAAAAAAAGGAAAAGAAAAGGCGAGGCCCTTTTCTGCCAAAAAAAGACTTGATGAGTTCCTGAACGTCCATTCTCATTGTTTAGTTGATCTATTCAGGAGGAATTTTGTACTTGTGTACTAGGCGTGTCAGACCGGGCTAGCAATATGAACCAAAAGGTGTTAATTTTGTTGAAAAAAGTTAACAACACAAGAACCCAATAAATAAAAGAATCTAAATGTAAAATATTTGATAAATATTCAGTAGTCTTATGGAATACTTCATCCGAAGACATAGGAAATCGAAAAAATAAATGAATTAATTGTAATCGAAAATATATATTATAATATTTGTATGGTTAAAGACTATTTTTATAAATTATACTCTAAAATATATATTATAATATTTGTATGGTTAAAGACTTTTGAAATATATAATTTGGAACATTAACATTTCCTTTATCATGATATTTACATCTTGTTTGTTTCAAACTTATTTTCAGAATATTTTGCTTTAGCTAAGAGTGTATCGAAAACAACCTCTTCATTTCAGTTGTAGGGTTGCGTACATCTCACTCTCCTCAGACTCCACTCGTGGGATATCACTGAATATGTTGTTGTTGTTATTGTTATGATTTGAAACATCATAAGGTTTGACTAGCTATAAAAAATATTGTATAATAAGTTAAACTATTTCTAAATTTGGAAAGTCAGCTGTTTTGTTTGGAACTAGCTAATGTTGTCGTTTAAACAAAAACAGATAGTATAGCAAAAAAGTAGTGGGATATTTACAGAAATAGTATACACCAAATTAATATACAGATTGTATAAATAATGTTATAATCTGTACAATCTGTCTCCTTACTTATTCATAGTGTGTATACTCAATTTTACAGTGAATACAACTAGATTTATCAGTTATACACAATATATGCACTCACTTTTTTCAGTTATATGCAATGTATACGTATTTTTCTATAGTGTATGAATATTTTAATATAATAGATTATGCATATATCAATCTTTAAAAAAAACGAATAAAGGAAGGCTCAACGGAGCAGCAATGGCCAGCAGCTTCGTCGGGTAGCTGCAACAGTTCCAGCGAGCAACTGATCTGCAGTGGAGCCAGTAGGTAGTAACACCAGTTCCGGCCAGCAACAAATCTGCAACGATGAAGCAGCGAACCAGATAGTGGCTTGAGCAAACGGTGGCCGGAGTGAGTAGAGGTGCTGTGAGCAGTGGTGGCCGGAGCTCAGTGCAACAGATAGAGCAGATAGTGAACAATGGCGGGAGCAACAAAGCAGCGGTGGCTGGAGCTCGCTGCAGCAGATGGTGGTGAACGATAGTTGGAGTAGCGAAGCAATGGTGGTCGGAGGAAAGTGAGAGACAATGGTGGCCGGAGGGAAGAGGGGCGGCGGCGGTCAAAAGAAGGGAAGAAGAAGAAGAGGAAGCTACAAATCCTAAAAATGGAGTGACTACAAAAAGTTAGGAGGTGTGGTTGAATATTTATTTAAGAATGATCTAAAACAAAATGGACTAAAAAAATATATAAGGGGTTTCTATATTATATTCACATACATCTTTTTGTTAAAAATACCAATGTTTGTTTACACAATATTATCTTATCACTAGATCCTCTAATGATGTAAATATCTATCCACGTCGCGAAGAACTTAATGAAGGATGGAGTAATACTTGTTGGCGGAGAAGTTTGCATGTGTTTGTGTGTTTATCTATTTTAATTTTTAATTTACTAAATTAATATAACAATGAGAAAAACAAAACTGGGTTTAATTAGTTTTGGAGTAGATCAATAACTTTGAACCTGTCACAGTTTGATTTGAATCAAAGCAAGTGCCATCAAATTTGATTACCAAACATATTCTACTTACTATTTTGAATAATACATAAATTCATGCATAATTTATGCAACTATAACTTATGAGAGGGAAAAAAACACACACCAGACATAATTATGTAGGGATTAAAATCTTGTAAATGTCAACCAAACATTGCATAATTTTATGTTGATTTCTATGTGAGTACTAGCTCTTCCAATTGCAAACTAAACGACCCCAAATAGAGCAATGTAAATGATCATCAAAAAAATTGCGGGTAAGAGGATTGGAAGTACGTGAGAAACGGAAGGATCCTAATGGTGAGTGATATTAGGCAAAAATGTTATGTTTGGAGCCTTGTTTCACCTCATATTTGTAACATTTATGCATTCAATTAATTGATATTTTAGTGTTCTTGAGCTTATTACATATTTTTAACTGTGTAGGAATATATTTGGAGAAAATTGATGAATCTGGAGCTGAAATGAGAAGAAATGGAGTTTTGAAGTCTCAGCAGAAGGCCGAGACTTGATCGGAAACAAAGGCATGGGTGAAAAACTATAAAAAAAAAATGGAAGAGCAGTATATTATGCCTGAGCACCGCATAGCGCGACGCGACGGGGTTGAAATTCAGAGAATTTGGAATTTTCCAATCCTGAGTAAAATTTCCTACCGCGCGGTGCCATACAACGCGCTACGCGACACGGTAGGCTTAATTTCCTAATACATCGACTCTAAGTTTATTTTGGATTCGCGGGTTATGTGGGTCTTTTGGGATGGTATAAAAGGCATCAAACACACCCAGAAACACAGCTTTAAAGCTGGAAAGGAGCAAAAGGAGGCTAGAGCTTTGGGGACTTCAAGAACATAAGAGTTTTTCTTTAGTTCTTCCATTCTTCTTGTAATTTATTCATTCATGAATTATCCTGACATGATTGTGATGAACATGAGCGGCTAAGTTACCCCATCTAGGGCTTGACTGAACCATTACAGAATGATGTGCTGAATATTTTATTAATTTAATCAAGCTTGGCATTATTATTCCTGATTATTCAACTATATTTTAATTGCTTTCGGTTGTAGAGCTCACAATTGAATGTGTCCTTTATTCTTGTAAACCCTTGGGAGAGTGTTTTGAGTTAGGGTTACTTGAATAGCTATACTTTAACCCAAATACGAAATTGTTTAGGGAAGAAGAGTGGAATTGTTTAGGGAAGAAGAGTGGAATTGTTTAGGAAAGAAGAGTGGGGTGAGTTTCGGAACAACGAACTCTTATCGTGGTCACGTGGGTAGTTCATCTTATCATCATGTGTTTACTTGGAAAAGTAACTCAGGATAGTTATTACTTGTTATTAGAAGATACTAGCATTAAACTAAGAGCTCACGATCATTAGAAATAGTGAAGCGAGATCCAATGCGTAGTATTCGGTACATCACTCTGATAAGTGGGGAAGACATGTCCTAGACCTTTTATTCTTGAAATCTGTTTTAGCCATTTTGTTCCTTGCTTTTAGTTAGTTGTTATTTTTTGTTCTAGTTTTCACACAATTACCATTACAAATTGTCCTAATATTGTCCGAACAAAAGCTTGGTGAAAATAAGGTTACAAACTAACATTGCTCTTTGTGGGATTCGACGCCAAATTTATTAAACCGGGTTATATTTGCAGCAACTGCTTAGTCCTGTTTATAAGGCATTGTTAGGCATGACCAGTGACATTCATAAGTGCAAAAGTAGCAGCTTCTACAAACAATTGAGAAAGTTCATAGCAATTTGTTTCACACTAAATCTCATCCAAACCTCTGTTTGGTATTTATGGGACTCGCCCCAGGGTGAGACACTTGCAAAACATCCTGAGGCTCTCGAACGGAGTTTAGATGCATGGGGCTTACGCCTCAAACGGTCGACGGTGTACCCAGAGCACGCCCAACGTTTAACGCTCGAGGCTCACCTTATAGAACCAATCTAAATGATCTTTCCAATTCCCTAATTAAGACAATTCACCCACAATTTTCTTTAAAATCAATAATACAAATTATATTCATCCATAGAGATTGAGAAATTGAGTGTAGCTCAATTAATGAGACATAATATTGCATATATTATAATTTAGAATTTCATGAGGATGAATATCATCTGTATACTTAATCTAAAAATGCATAGTCGAGTATTATATCATCATCTGTTATTGGTCTTCATACCTTATTTCTGTCATTCAAAACTGTTAAACTTCAATTATTTTTGCAATTTTATATTTATCAATGAAGAATCAATATTTTAATTATAATAGTAATAAATTTAATTGTTTATTCACTTTTAATATTAAAAGACTTTTTTTTTCATTTTTTTAAAGTTAAGGCCTTCTGTTTGTTTGTATCTCATAAAAACTGTAACATTATTCAATTTTTTATAGTTGTAAAAAATATTAGATCTTTTGTTTCTATAATTTCTTTTTCTTAAATTTTTGTTATGTATCTTTGATATTTTTTTTGCTCATCATGTTATTTATTAATTTAAAAATAATTAAAAAATAAGATTCATCGGGCTTATGCCCCATCTCTCGGGGCTTATGTCTCGCCCCGTTGTTAGTAAAACACCTCGCCGTGCGCCCCCACCTTTTAAAATATTGATCCAAACATGAAGCTATGGATGGAGTGAATGAGTATGGGAATAAGGAGAACTTTGTCCATATAATAGCTATTATATGAAGGAAATAAGTGTGTTGGATTTTAGTATTACTAGTCTCTGAATACGCGTGTTGCACGTGTACTTACGCGTGTTGCACGTGTACCCCGTATCAATTATATAAACTTTTAATATATTAAATAATTTAAATCTAAAAGTAGGTGAGTCAACTTTTACCTGTTTATTTCGATGTGTTGAATATCATGTAATTAAAACACCAAAAGTAAAAATTATAAGATGAAAACTTACACGTAAAGGCAGAAATATTAAATAAATAAACAAACCCCATATTGAAAACTCAGCTCAACTACCAAAACCTGTGTTCGCCGATCAACCGTAGTCGTTTCAGAAGCAACATGCTAACTTAGATCCTCAACTCCATTATAAAAGATATCTTACTCACTTTTCTCTCGGTAGTCTTTTCCAAGGAAAACTAATTTAAGAATAAAGCACGATGAAAAGAGAACTACGTGATAAATTATATATAGTTTTTAACAATAATATATATATATAAAGTATATAATTTTAGACAACCTAATGAAGTTATAAGCATAAAACAACATGTAAAGTGAGGTACGTATCTTTTACAAAAGATTGTATAGATATTCAACTTAGAGTAAAATTCATCCTTGCATCCAAAAATAAGACCAAAGAAACATGTTTGAGTAGAGAAAGAAAATGAACGTACACTACAAGAAAACAGACAAATAACGACGGTTTATTCGTGGCGATTTTGAATACCATCGTTAATATTACTTTTACGGTGGTTTTTGTCGGCGGTAGTATAAACTGCCACTAAGTGAAGAATTTAGCGGCATTTTCTTTTCTTCTAGCAGCGTTTTTTTTGTACATTTTGGAGTTTTGCGGCGGTTTTGTAGCACTTTACAACGATTTTTGGAATATTTTTTTAAAAAAATCATTTTTTTTGAAAGCTGGGACTTTCAAAAGTATCGTAGGAAAGTTTGCTACAGTTTTGCTACTATATATATATATATATATATATATATATATATATATATATATATATATATATATATATATAGTAGCAAAACTGTAGCAAACTTTCCTACGATACTTTTGAAAGTCCTAATCCAATCTACTTATATATATAATGGAAAAGAAATCTACTTACCATCTCAAACTTCTCCTAATCCAATCTTGTACTCTTATTAATTATGTTAAATTAAATTGAGCTAATTGAGAAAATAATTAATAAGTAAAACATGTAATTCAATTTAAAACAGAGAATAACTAATGTATCCTAATAACTATTGGCCTTTCCAATTATTTGCTCGATTTTGTACAGAATCTCATAACCATCAATAATGAATTTGAATTAGTAAAGCCTTATATTTACCCAATGCGTTGATAATCAAATTAAAAGTTAATGATCAAAAAGACAGTGCAACTATACTATATGAAGCAACTTATGAACTGACAATTATAAACGCCAAATAAATTTTTACCCAAATAAATCATACAAAAGTCTAAAACTGTACACTTGCCACAATTGTTGCCTTTCGGCTCGAGTGTTCTGAACTCATTGTTCCATGTAACATATGACATGAGAGATATAGTACTAACATTCAAATATAGCAAAATATAATTTCTAAAATTTGATTCACAGATGCATTGAATTGTATATAATTTACCAACGACACATAACTATATATAACGTGCACCATATATAAGAAAAAGAAAAACTTATTGAGCTTTATGTAGTACTATTCTTCTAGAAAGATCCCAAATACGTAAAGAAAATTCTGGAAGTAGGTTAAAGGTACATATACTTGATGGCTAGCAGCTCAATGAGGATTCAAGTGAATTTACCCTGAGGATTTGATGTAAAAAAATGCCGATCTTACCAGTTGTCACAGTTAAAGTTGATAGCAAAACAATTATCATAACTGATATTTAATTTGAATAACTGAAAGTGACAATCTCATTTAACCTATTGGTATAAAAAAGATTGTGCAGTAAAAAACTTGACAATTATACAACTTTAAAAAAAATATAAACAATATCTAGAACTTAAAAATTCTATAGATGCCTCTATAATCTAAATAAAATATAAATATAATATAACTATAAATCTCATCAAAGATTTGATGTTGAATACTGCAAATTTGTTTTGCCAATCTAAAGAACGGAGCAAAATATTTTTGGTGCTTACTCTTTCTATGATTGCTTTCAGCCGTTTGGATATATATAGCTAATGGAACCAGTGGCGTAATTTTTTATTGGTGGGGTCGAAGGCCTGATGTAGGATTGCTATAGTAAATCTAACCATTTAGCTTAAAAAATGGAAATAAAAACTGCATCTAATGGGGTTTGATCTCTAGACCTCAGAGTTGAATAAGAAGAGCTTTGACCAGCTCGCATGCTAGTTCATTTGTTCTAGTAGTTACATCTTCTTCTTTTTAACCAAATTTTCTGTTTTTGCTTATTATAATTATAAACATATTTCGCAAATATTTTCGATCCAGTGGTGTCGGACGACACCGGTGCTATATGTGTAAATCTGCCCCTGAATGGAACACACCGTTTGCTAGATGTACGGTAGAAGTATTATAGTACTAATTAACCAAAATAATTAGAAAATAATTATATTAAGTAGGGGTGTTTATCGGTCGGTTCGGTTCGGTTTTGCACCTTATCGGTTTGGACTATCGGTTTTCGATTTTTAAAAGTGCTAAACCAATAAGCTATCAGTTATCGGTTTTAGGTTCTTATCGGTTCGGTTTTCGGTTTAACCATTAAGAAACTTAGGCCTAACAAGTGTAAAAAAAAAACTCTTAAACGATTGCATCCAATACAAAATCGGCTTTATTTTCACAGCGAATTCAAATTCCTCTTATAGCATTCGCCATATTAAAAAAAGCAACCAACAATATATTTAAATATACTTCATTATTATATAAACTAATGGAGGAGGCAATGAGTGAAATAGTAAATCGGTGGTTGAAATGGATGGGGGGACTTGAAAGTTACACAAGTAAAAGAAGACTAGAATTTGATGTTTCCAAGTTCCAACTAATAGTAATTAAGTATACTACTTTTATGCACATAAGCGCAATATAGTAAATTTGAAAACTTTATTGGGTTATTGGTTTAACCAATAAGAAAATGTACAAAACAGACAACCGAACCGATAACCCAATAATTTTTTTTTGCAAACCGTTAAATAACCGATAACCCGATAACACAATATTTATAAACCATAAATTTTTATCGGTTCGGTTTATCGGTTTAAACCGAAAAATGAACAGCCCCAGTATTAAGAGTTCTTACCTAGTGCAAATAAAGAAATTATTTAATAACTTTTTGTTAGTCAATTTTAAAGTCCTTTTTATTAGGAAAATAATTAAATTACAATTTTGTCCAATATAAAATTTATTTTAAAGGATAAAAAAGTTGTGTAACATTTTACTAAGGCCTTCGTGCATTTATGATAGTATAGATTGATAGATAGATAAGGATGTTAAGTGTTTAATTTTAAAATACAGTAGTAACTAAAATGAATGATATTAAAATGGTGTTTAACATAATTTACCCAAAACAAAATTATCTCGTTAATTAAAAGAAAGTGGCATATGCACATCAATCATCTAGGTGTATATGTCTAAAAAATGGTAGGCATAACCTTTCAGATGGAAACTATATTTATGGCCTACCCGTACTTGTACTTCAGTTCCAATTTGTAGCTCATATTTTGTTTGACATGAAGTTTAAGAAATAATTTTTATTTCGAAATTGTGGTTTAAAATGAGTAATAAATATGTTTTTCATTATTATTCATATCATTAAAAAAAAAGAGAAATTGTGATGAGGAAATTGTGATATTTAAATATGTGTCATCCTTTTCTTAACCGATTGATGAGAAAATTGTGATATTTTTTTCGAAGCGAATGAAGTATACAATTCTTATTTTTAATTATTAGATTTGGAACAATCTAGTGCGAGGAGCGTGGAAACATTGGGTCCAATCAATCACAATATACTTTTATAAATCAAAAACAGACCGACTTTCCATAATTTTCTTTCACATGTTTTTTATGTAATAACAGTTTACGTTTTATGGAAAACTATATTAGAAGCAAACGTAACATGATTATGCTTTATTCCATTTTAATTCTGTATTCGTCAACTGTATACGGGCTGAGTAACCTTCAATTAATTCAAGGGCTTTTTACAAATATATACAACCCTAACAACATAAATTACAAACAATATCAATATTATATACTTTTAAAAAAATATTTTTTACATAGTATATACATTTCCAACAAAACTAAAAATTAGATTTTCTTCCTCCTTCTTCTTGCTGTCCCTTACTACTGCCACCCCAGCCGGTCGCCGCCAGTCGGCCGGCGGTGGCAAGTCACCAGATTTTTTAATTTTTTTAATCTGGAAAACAATATAACAAGCATAAAAACATTAAAAAAAAATACATATTTATACTTTAAAAAAGAGTATATTTAACCAACAAAAAATACATAAACATACATAAAATTAAAATATATAAATCATACACTTATATACACCCACAACATACAAAGACATACAAATAAATTTTTAGATAAACAAAAGACTTATTTACATACATATGAAATACACATACACTTAAATACGAGCATATACGAAAATATTGTATGGGCCTAAATCAGCTTAGGTACACAAATCGAATTTGGATTCGGATACAAGCAATTCTTCGTATCAAAGTTGAAATAACACGTCAAAAAGATGTAAAAACGAGAGAATAAACTGTAATGCAATATACGAATGTGATTACAACTTTGGGCAGCATTTCGGTACAAATTTCTGGATGCCTATAATACAAAATGAGCTACTATTTATAGGCCTAAGAGCCTTGCCCATGTTCTCCACCATCAGCAAGTGCATTCCCCACGATCTGAGCAGCAATATGGAGAAGTTAGTGGGGCAAAGTAGTGGGCTGCAAAGCCGCTGGAACCGAGGTGGTAACCGAAGCCTTGTCTCAAGGCTTCGGTTGTCTTACCTTACCGTTCGGGTAGGATGGCGTGTCACCAAAGCCCGAAGTCTAACTTGTCTTCGGTCACGCTGTTGGAAACTGACTTCGGTGACTTAATCACGAGGTCGGTTACTTCTCTTCGGAGCATCAGCTTGTTTTCCCTTCGGTCTACCATCTCGAGGTGTTGACCGAAGGCGACAATTTTCACCCAATACAGATAGTCCCCCCACTCCTCGGTAGACGTCGAAGTCGCCGAGGAGTGGAATGAATTTAAGCGGGAAATCGACGTGGCAAAACCCTATCCACGAATTTTAAAAGTCGCACATCTATCGGGTCGCCGCTCC
Source organism: Petunia secreta (assembly GCA_029990175.1). Taxonomy (NCBI): domain Eukaryota; kingdom Viridiplantae; phylum Streptophyta; class Magnoliopsida; order Solanales; family Solanaceae; genus Petunia; species Petunia secreta. The sequence goes on from JARKIP010000022.1 coordinate 35,237,312, forward strand.
GCATTACGTGGCGGCTTTTGATAGGTCTCCGAACTGTCGCGCCGTCTTTTTGTTTTCTCCAACGTTTCAGTAATCATTAGCTTTTCCCACTTACACGTGTGTGATCACTATAAATACGCCATTTTGCCTTCCTTCTCTTTACTTGAAATTTTCAGTCAGAAGAAGAAAACAAAACTTCAGAGTCGCCATTGCACCAATTGCTTCTGCATTTAACCTTTCAGTCTCTAACGTTTTCTCTCTTTAACTATCATCATGTCTGCTACTGTCTCCGCTACTAATTCTGGCCATGGCTCAAGCGACTCTGGTGAAAGGGCAGAGCGTTTCAATGCCATGGCTATGAATGATGAGGCTATAGTATCCGTGCCACCATTGCAGGTGGTTGAAGCGAGTGGTGGCGGTGAGGCCACGTCTGCCGCTCCTGCTCCCAAGAGGCGGAAGGAGAGGGCTGGCCGTGATAGGGCTGAAATGAGTCTACATGCAGGACATGACATAGGCGATGACGATCGCGAGGGGGATGAAGGTGACGTTGGAGGTGACGATGTCACCAGTGCCAAGGAGGTGGGCGGCTCGGTAGGCGTCGCCGAAGTGAGTGGGACAAGCGATCCCAGTGGCGAGACCGAGGCTGGGCCGTCAAAGAAATCGAAGAGGAAAATTCCTCTCGAGGTCGAGATCGACCCTCGATTGGTGATTCCTTCTAGTTTCAACAACGACAAGGATTTAAAGGTTCACGCTCAATCAGATGCCCAAAAGGGGAAAAAGAGGAATATTCCCGTCCACATCACACCAAGTATCATAACCGAAGAGAGGCTTGAATCGGTTCGGGCTAATTGTCGTTGGGGGCCCGAGGTGGAGATTAGGATTCCCGCGCCTGGTTCGGTGGTGTCTACGCATGTTGAAGGGTATTCTTCGGTTTTCACCTACCCTTTAACCATAGGGTTCAACTTGCCAGTACATCCTATCATCGATGTATTTTGCAGGTCTTATAATCTGTGTCTAGCCCAACTTGGGCCTGGGGTTTGGAGGGTCGTCCAAGCCCTCGAGTATTTGAGTAACAAAGCCGGTCTGCCTTTCACTTTTCAACATCTGATTTTACTCTATTATCCTTACTTTCACAAAGCCGGGGTAGTTGCTCTTCTGCCTCGAGGTTCTTATGCAATTTTGAGTAAGAGCGAGGACCATGGGGATCGAGGTTGGAACGATCGATACGTGCTCATCCCCACGAGGTTGTTGTCAACCGAACCTGGCTTTCCCGAAGTATGGAATGCCCAATGTAAGTGCCCGCTTCCGTTCTTCACTCGGTTTTTGAATTGGCATAATTGTTGCTTATCCTTTCATCTTTGGTTTGCAGCTGAAAAGGTCCCGGTTGACCCACCAAGGAACTTGCTTGAGTGGGTTACCGAGGCTATGCAAATGAAGACGCACCCAGAGCGGCAGTGGATGGTGTTGGCCGGTTTGGAAGAGAACCGATGGGCGTGCAAGAGGCATGGTGAGTCATTGATGACTTCGGTTCCTTAGACTCGCCTCGAGCCATTGGGTTCTAATTTCTCTTGGTTTGATATGTTCATGCAGGTCTTCCAAGCAAGGCTATGAGAGACGCCGACGACGAAGAAGAAGAAGAGATGGATGTCGAGGGGGGAGGAGAGGAAAGAGGCAAGAAGGAGAAGAAGAAAAAAGAGAGGGCGTTGCCCAAATGGCCACCCTAGCGAAGCGGCTCATTGATGAAAAAGCCAAGGGTTTATCTAGCCTGGGGACCTCACAAGGTGAAGAGGTTTTCTTGGGTCGGTTTTCTTGCGTTTCCACCACCACACACACTTATGTTAAACAAGTTGCTTCTCTTCCTTCCCCAGGTGCTAAAAGAAAGAGGGTCACTTCGAAGCGGGCGGCCAAAGCGAAAGGACCTCGGGTAGAAGAGGCTGTTGCTCCCGCTGCTGAAGCACTAATCACAAAGCGCCGGGGGCTTGTCGATGTACCCAGCGACGAAGAGCTCCCCCCTTTGATCCCCGAGGAAAGGCCAGAACTAGCCGCCGAATCCATTCCTGGAGCAAGGCCTGAAGTTGGTGGGACGACCGAGGTCATACATGTGGAGGAGTCTGACCAAGAGGCTGTAAAGCGAAAGGCAAGGCTAAAGTGGGTGAAGGCCTGATCAAAAGCACGGTTAAAGCTTCTCGAGCCTCGTCGAAGCCTACCAACATTGCATCTCGGGCTTTGGAGATATATCCCGATGCTAACTTGCTAGATGCCACGAAAGAGGATATCATGGCCCTTGATGGCTTACTTGGCCCTGCCGAAGCTCATGCCCTTCGGAACCTCAGCCCCATGAGTTTGATGGGCGTCTCCGCCACTTCAGCTCTTCGGGTATGTTTTAGTGTGCACTTTACATGGTTGATCTCACTATTGTGCGGGTTCTGACATCGTGTTTCAAACGCAGAGTTTGGTCCTTGCACTGCAAGCTGTTCACCTTGAGCGCGACCGAGCTAAAGAGCTTCAAGCAGCTGCTGCCGCTTGGGACGATCAGAAGAAGGTTCTCAAGGGGCAAGTTGCCGAACTAGAGACTCGATTCACAATTCTGAACAATAAGCTAGAACGCGCCAATGAAGCCTCGGCGAAAGCTGAGGCTGACCTTCGTGTGGCTGTGGAGTCTGCTGAAGCTCGTGTCCAAGTTGCGACAAGTGAATTTACTGCTGAGCGCTCGAGGTTGAGCCTTGAAAATGCCCGCCTTGAGGCCGAACTTTTCAGGGCCAAGACCGAAGTGCTTGAAGCAGGCGAGAAGTATCGTAGCAAGCTTGGGGAGTATAACGCCAAACTCGTTGAGCTGCAAAGCCAAGTGGATGAAGTGCCAGCCCTTCGGGGCAAAGTATCCAAGCTCGAAGACAGAATCGCATACCTTAATGAGCGAGCCGAGGTTAGGGAAACGAGGGCAAAGTTTGAAGAAACATGGGCCGTTGTCAAAACCAGGCTTAGCGCACTTGAACAGGTTCAGGCCGGGAAGATCGTGCTTGAGGATGAAATTGTCAAGGCAAGGGAAGCTGTTGCCGAGGCTCAAAGGATTGTGGATGAACTCCCTTCGAGCGAAGGATCAGATCATGAAGATGGCGATAGCGCCGAAGAGGGCAGTGGAGATGCCGATGGGGCGTAGCCTTTGTATTTTGGGCCTTCGTGCCTTTTTTGGACATTAGCCTTCGGGCTTTCATGCTTATATTTTGGACCTTCGGGTCATTTGTTGGATGTAAATAATCCCAGCCTTCGGGCTTTTAATGAAAGACTATCTTTGCTTTGTGAGTTTCGTGTGTTGGCTTTTCATATATACCGAACACTTTGGAAATAAATGATATTGCTTGCAAGACTTAGACTAAATTCGATCGATGCAAACTTAGGACGACGTCTCGCCCTCGAGTCGATGCGTTGTGCAGCTTCGGTGTGCAAGGTTTATATAGATAAAATGAATGAAACCCAAGTCACTTTATATGAGTGGAAACAAAGTCATTTTATTGATACTTATGAGCCTGAAAAAGGCTATTTACATTAAACCAAGTCGAAATGGACCTTGGGTAGAAAAAACAAAAACAAACTTTTAATAAAAGCAAATTAATCGCACGCCGCTATCGGGCTAATTACAATGTACTAAATCTAATCCTCGGGCATGAGTCCCCGGTTGTCGGATAGATAAGCTTCGGTTGGGAGGCTCGATGTCGACCTCGTTATCAACCCTTCTCTCTCCCCCCAGTGTTCGGTTCTGAATCTTGGTGAAGATCCGAGCACTGGAAACGGTTCGGTTCGCTTCCTGAAAAGGTCAAGCGAAAAGATGGAACGAGGAGCAAGTTAGTACATTTTTTATAAATGCCATGGGAGCGTCATTCGGCTCGGGGCTGTTTAATTGGAAAAGAACTGAAAGATATTTACCTCGGCTAAAAGTAGTATCGCTTCAGATGGGAGATGTTCCAATTCAGGGGTTCGGGTTCTCCTTGAAGAGACTCGATTTGGTAAGAGCCTTTTCCAACGATTGCTTTGACCCTATAGGGTCCTTCCCAATTTGCAATAAGCTTTCCCCCGTTATCCTCCTTTGTTGATTGGTTCACAGTTTTCAACACATAATCTCCAACCTTGAAGTCTCTAAATTTAGCTTTCCTGTTGAGGTAAGCTTCGATTTGCCTTTTTTGGGCAACAAGCCGAACCAAAGCTAATTCCCTCTTCTCTTCGAGCAAATCTAGCTCAATGCGCATTGCCTCTTGGTTAGCGTCTTCGACTGTGTGAGCATACCGAAGACTTGGTTTGCCCACTTCTACGGGGATGAGAGAGTCCATGCCGTAGGCTAGCGAGAAAGGAGTTTCACCGGTGCTGTTCTTCTCCGTAGTTCGCATGGCCCATAGTACCCCGGGCAACTCCTCGGGCCAAGGACCTTTCTTCTCGTCGAGTCTTTTCTTCAAATTTTCAATTATGATCCTGTTTGAAGACTCGGCTTGGCCATTAGCACTTGGGTGATAGGGAGTCGAGGCAATTCTTTTGATTCTCCATTGCTTGAAGAAATCAGTGATGGCTGCCCCCATGAACTGTTTACCATTGTCACAAGCAATTTCTCTTGGGATGCCGAACCTATAGATGATATTCTTTCTGATGAAGTCGACTACTTGCTTTTGCTTTACTTCGGTGAGAGCCGCTGCTTCCACCCATTTTGTAAAGTAATCGGTCAACACTAAGATGAAACGAACACCACCTTTTCCTTTGGGTAATGGTCCCACGACATCCATTCCCCATTTCATGAAGGGCCATGGTGACACCACCGAATGAAGAGGCTCGGCCTGTTGGTGGATCATCCGCCCATGGCGTTGGCATTTATCGCTTTTTTGCACGAAGGTCTTCACATCGGCACTTATTGTGGGCCAATAATATCCAGCTCTTAACAACTTACGCACTAAGGATTTTCCCCCCGAGTGGTTGCCACATTCGCCTTCGTGCACTTCAGCCATCACGTATCTAGCCTCCTCGGGACCCAAGCATTTGGCCATCGGGCCGCAGTACAACCCTTTGTACAAGTTGCCCTCGATTAAGTGATACGAGGCTACTTGAGTCCTCAACTTCCTTGCTTCTTTTTTATCTTGGGGGACAGTCCCCGAGTCGAAATAGGAGATGAACTTACTTCGCCAATCCCAACGGTTATCCATTGAGTTAACTTGCAACTTCATCTCTCTCATTTGAGCTGACAGTAACCGAACCACTGAGTCAGTCCCCGAGTGGGTTTCATCGATCGCCGAACCAAGATTCGCCAAGGCGTCAGCCTCGGTATTTTCCTCCCGAGGCACTTGTTTAATTTGCCATTCTTGGAACTGTGCTAATATCCTTTGTGCTCGATTCAAGTATAGCTGCATTCTGGGCTCCCGAGCCGTATAATCACCGAGGATCTGGTTGACTACCAATTGTGAATCACATCTCAGTTCGATTCTTTTAACCCCCATTTCTTTAGCCAACTCCAAACCTGCTAGAGCTGCCTCATATTCAGCTTCGTTGTTGGTCACCTTTTTTAACCGAACCGAATGCCTGACTTTTTCCCCGGTGGGTGCCCTCAATACAATGCCTAACCCCGAACCTTTGGAGTTCGTTGCCCCATCGGTGTATAGTACCCACAGTCCCCAAGGGGATCATTTTGCCATGGAATTTTCCCTTTCCGCCTCGGGCAAAATACCGATGCTGAAATCAGCCACGAAGTCTGCCAAGACTTGGGACTTAATGGCAGTCCGAGGTTGATAAGTAATGTCGTACTCGCTTAGTTCTACCGCCCATTTGGATAACCTCCCCGACAACTCTGGTTTGTGCAATATATTTCTCAAGGGGAAGGTTGAAACTACTGCTATTGGGTGACATTGAAAATAGGGCCGTAGTTTCCGAGCAGTAATATGTAAAGCAAGTGCTTATTTTTCCAAGTGTGGGTACCTAGTTTTAGCATCGAGGAGTGTTTTGCTCACATAATAGATGGGCTGCTGTTTGCCATCTTCCTCCCGAACCAGCACAGCACTGACTGACACCTCGGACGCCGCTAAATATACCAGCAATGTCTCTCCTTCCTTTGGCTTGGCAAGCAACGGTGCGTTAGCCAAATATTGTTTCAAATCTTTCAACGCTTGTTTACACTCTGGTGTCCACTCGAAGTGATTTTTTTTTCTCAAAATGGAGAAGAACTTGTGGCATCGCTCCGAAGACTTTGAGATGAAACGGCTCAAGGCAACGACTCGGCCAGTCAAGCGTTGAACTTCCTTTACCTCGGTTAGCTCCTCGGGGATTTTCTCAATAGCTCTGATTTTATCTGGGTTGGCTTCGATTCCTCGTTCGGAGACAATAAAACCCAAGAACTTGCCTGATCCTACGCCGAAGGCGCACTTCTCAAGTTCAATTTCATACCATATTGCCTCAATACAGCAAAAGCTTCCCTTAGATGATTCAAATGATCCTCCATTCGGATCGACTTGATGAGCATATCGTCTATGTAGACTTCCATAGACTTTCCAATGTACTCTTTAAACATGCGACACACCAACCTTTGGTATGTCGCCCCGGCGTTCTTCAAACCGAAGGGCATCACTTTGTAACAGAAGGTACCTCGGTCTGTGATGAACGAGGTCTTCTCTTCGTCCTTCGGGTCCATGAGAATTGGTTATACCCCGAGTATGCATCCAAGAAAGTCAATAGTTTGTGTCCAGCCGTGGAGTCTATCAACCTGTCAATTTGTGGTAGTGGATATGAGTCTTTAGGGCAAGCTTTGTTTAGGTCAGTGTAATCTACGAACATTCTCCACTTGCCATTCTTCTTCGGCATAACCACAACATTGGCCAGCCACTCGGGGTATTTCACTTCTCTAATGAAGCCGTTTTCTTGCAATTTGGCGGTCTCGTCCTCGATCGCCTTCTTTTTGACCCCGGCGTGAGGTCCTTTCTTCTGCTTCACCGGGGTAAATTTTGGGTCTACATTCAGTTTGTGGGTCATGATCTCCGGATCGATACCCGTCATGTCTGAATGTGACCATGCAAAACAATCATGGTTGGACTTTAAAACTTCTATGATCGCCTTTTTCGACTCCGGGTCCAACTCCGAGCCGACAAATACTTTCCTATCGGGGAAATCTTTCAATAGAGTGAAAGATTCCAACTCTTCAATAGTTGAGTCCTCGGCTTTTTACTTCCGAGGCTCTTGAATACAAGCTGGAACCTTGTCGACTTCTCCTCGGGCGTCCTCCCCGCTCGACCCCGAATCCAGTCGTTGCTATTGTTTTGGCCCAACCGGGGCGACTCCACTCTTTAGCGCAACCGAATAGCACTCCCTTGATACTCATTGCTCCCCCTTGATTGATCGAACCCCCCAAGGTGTAGGGAATTTAATCACTTGATGTAGAGTGGAAGGGACAGCCTCCATGGAGTGGATCCATGGCCTTCCGAGGGTCACATTGTAAGCTAGATCCTCGGGCATAACTTGGAACAGTGTTTCCTTAGTAACCCCCTCGGCGAATGTTTTGAGTGTGATCTCACCCAATGTTTTCTCCGTGGAGTTGTTGAAGCCAGCTAACACTGTTGACTTGGGAACAACTTCATCCTTCAACCACATCTTCTTAACAGCCCCGTAGCTAATTATGTTAACTGAGCTACCGGGGTCGATCAAGACTCTTTTGATGTCAGAGTCATTGATCCTCAACATGATAACTAGAGCGTCGTGATGGGGGAACATCATCCCATCACAGTCATCGTCGTCGAAGACAATATCATTGCCCGAGCCTCCAACTCGGGTTCTTTTCTCCATGGTGATAGAGAGCTTAGCGAACTTTTTGGCTGCGGCGAAGTTCACGTCGTTCACTTCTAACCCCCTGGTTATAACGTTCACTACTCTCTCCGTGGGTGGAGCTCGAGGTGGTTGTCCATCACCTCGGTTCTTGGAAAAGTTGTCTTTCCCTTTGTCAGTGAGGAATTCGGCCAAGACTCCCTTCTTTAGTAGGTGGGCTACCTCGAGGCGCAAAGCTTTGCAGTCCTCGGTTCTGTGGCCATAATCTGCGTGGAACTCACAATGCATATTGTGGTCTCTCTTGTCTACCGGGGTCCTCATATCTTTGGGAACCCTTACCCCGGCTGTCCCCTTGACAACATTGACCAGCTCCGAGGTCGATATGTTGAAGTTATAATCTTGGATCCGAGGAAGATCCTTTTTATGGACCGAAGCGGAGCTCGAGGGGTTTCTTTGGTTCACGTTGGGTTGAACCTTCCCCCCAAGCCTTTGGCTTATATAAAAGGCTGGGTATGAATTACCAAGGGTGTTTCCCAACCTCTGGCTAACATGCTGCCTCGTTGAAGTGTAAGGTTCATATCTCCCCTTCGAGTTACCTCGTGGCGCCTCGGCGCGATTCGAAGAGTCACCTCGGTTATGTTGATGATAACCTCGGTTCTTAAACTCCGCTTCCTCCAATCTGATTTTGGAGTAAGTGCTTCTATGCAGATCCTCCCACGTCAGGACCTGATATTGTTGTAATTCTTTATGCAATTCAGCGGCAGCGCCAGAATTGCGACTATTGATACCCTTTTCAAATGCCATGATGGCCAAGGTATCATCCATCCGAGGCAACTCCATGCGTTCAGCGTGGAATCGCTCAAGAAACTCTTCAAGTGGCTCACCGGGCCGCTGCTTCACCTCACATATATCCTCCTTCCTCTGGAGGATCTTTTGCGCCCTGGTGCGAGCCTTGACAATGGCGCTGGATATTTCTTTAAAATAGGAGATTGACCCCGCTGGCAAGCACAAATACCACCGAAGAGCCCCTTTTTCTAACGACTGACTGAATTTCTTTAAGAACATCGACTCGAGCTGCGTAGCTGTTAGGTCATTGCTCTTCACCATGGCCATGTATTCCCTTATGTGCTCCTTGGGATCAGTCGTCCCATCATACTTTTTTAGGAATATGAGTTTGAAGCCCGGGGGAGTTGGGGCTGGAGCTGCTTCGGGCTTATAGGGCTGCTCCCTGTATTGCTCGATGTCGAGGTCGTCTTCCTCCTTATTTATCCCCGGCAAGCCTTCGAGGCGCTTTTCCACGCGCGCCTCAATGCGAGCCTCGATTTCCCTACTCATTCTTTCAACGTCGACCGAGGACGTTGTTTCCGCCACGGTGGGGAACGTCCTGAAGTGTGGCGTGGCAGTTGGGTTGTTCCCCGAGCCCCCAGACATGGCCCCGTTGTGAGGTCCCCCTGTTATCGCGCCCGGAGGAACGAAGGGCGGGATGCCTCCACCAGGAGCCGAAGGCTGGGCACTGTTTGGGGCAGCGCTATTCCTCACTTCCAGTGAAGCGCGGAATTCAGCATTGATGCTAGCTTGCTCATCCTGTTTACTTTGGAGAGCTCTTAGCGTGGTGACAACATACATCTGGAATTCTTCTGTTGTCACTGGGGCGAGGGGTTATTGGTTCAACGGAACGTCAACCCGGTCGTTATTGTTACCATTGTTATCGTTATCAGCCATAACGTTGAGTCGCAAACTTTTGACAAAGAACGGATTTGGAACTTTGGAACAAAGCGTTACTGCTTATATCCCCACAGACGGTGCCAATTTGTATGGGCCTAAATAAGTTTATGTACATAAATCGAATTTGGATACGGATACAAGCAATTCTTCGTATCAAAGTTTAAATAACACGTGAAAAAGATGTAAAAACGAGAGAATAAACTGTATTGCAATATACGAATGTGATTACAAATTTGGGCAGCGTTTCAGTACAAAATTTTGGATGCCTATAATAAAAAATGAGCTACTATTTATAGGCCTAAGAGCCTTGCCCACGTTCTCCACCATCAGCAAGTGTATTCCCCACGATCTGAGCAGCAATATGGAGAAGTTAGTGGGGGCAAAGTAGTGGGTTGCAAAGCCGCTGGAACCGAGGTGGTAACCGAAGCCTTGTCTCAAGGCTTCGGTTGTCTGACCTTACCGTTGGGGTAGGATGGCGTGTCACCAAAGCCCGAAGTCTAACTTGTCTTCGGTCACGCTGTTGGAAACTGACTTCGGTGACTTAATCACGAGGTCGGTTACTTCTCTTCGGAGCATCAGCTCGTTTTCCCTTCGGTCTACCATCTCGAGGTGTTGACTGAAGGCGACAATTTTCACCCAATACAAATATACAAAGACACAACAAAAAATATTCGCAAATATACAATTGAAAATATAAAAAATACACAAATATTCAATAGTCATTCAAAAAGATTTAAAGTGTATTTAGGCACAAAAAATACACATACACTTTAATGCACAAGGTATATACGTATATACGTATATACATATTAATACACTTCCAAGACACAAAAAAAAAAAAAAAAAAGGAGAGAAGCAGATTGGCGGCAGAAGGCCGCCACCGACGAACACCAACAACACCAGATGTGGGGCGCAGCGGCGCCACTCAGAGCAGCAGCAGCAGCGCCGCCGCTCCGGCGACGAGGCCTCATCCGAAACAGTAGCAGTATCAGTAAAAAAATGGCTGCTTCACTGGAGAAATACACCGATGGTTGCCGGAGATGAGGGAAAGATGGCGGGTGGATGGGTAGGTGGGTGGGTGGAGGAGCGGAAAGAAAGAGAGAGAAATTAGAGTTTTGTGGTAGGGAGAGAAGGGAAAATAAAAAAATTGTAAGAATTGTAATATATTTAAAAGTATCGTTATATTTTGTAATTTTTTAATAATATCAATATTTTTTGTAATTTAACTGCTTGATGCGCCAATTAGCGTAAAAATTTCTTAATTCAAGCGTGTATTTCTTGCTCATGTATTCTTGAAACCAACGATTGAGTTAGAAGCTGAATAAAAAATTATTTAAAAATGAAAGAGAAGAGTAGCTCCACTCTTCCGTCTTTGTATTTATTTTTAAGAATGATTCTGCTAATAATTAGCTTCCATTAGTACTAGGAACACAAATAACATATTTAAATTTATTTGAAAGCTAAATGTACTATTTGGTTGAAATATACATAGAGCAAACCCAGAATAATAATGCTTTTAACTCAAGATGAAAATGTTTTTTTTTTTTTTTTTTTTTTTTTTTGGTTATACCACTAAGTGATGTGGTGTAGTGGATGGGACTACTCTTCCCCCGAATGGGGCCCTAACTCGGTCATCACTTTTTAAGTATGTCGTAAATGTTTTTTATCGTTGAAATTTAGTTGCATCTGAAGTATTGAACGTCGGCTTAATTTGGACGACACATTAAACTTATTTTATGGAAAGCAAAATGCACATCTTTATAGGGAAAGGATATTCACTGCCATACTGCCATTAAACCTTACTGTATAAAAAATAACACTTCAAAACATTTCTTTGAGTTTTTAAAATTAAATTTCAGTCTTTTTTCATTGAATTTCTTGTAACTTTTCTCTGTATATCGAATTAATGGGTGGTTGGCAACTTGGCCTTCAGACTGTCGAGATGCCAAGTTGGTATCTTCAATATTCACTGCCATTAAACCTTATTACTCTATTTCATTTTATGTGGTATCATTGGGGACTCAAATTATTTTCCTTTTATCGTGTTTTTCTCAAATACTTTTTAAATATGATTGAGCATTATTTATCCTGCCTTAAGAATATTTTCAAATATGTAGAAAAAAATTAAAGAACCTATATCTGAATTTACACTGAAAATTAAGTGTTTCAACCCAAACTTCCTTTACACAAAATGAAAGAAAAAGTAATACATGACTAATATGAGAAGTATAGCTCCATTAGCTCGTCAATACTAAATGACATTGTGTTTTGAATTAAACAAGTGAAGGTGGAGTTTAATAAGTTTGTTCAGTCATCAGTGTTCGAGGAGCGCACACGTAAACATATCCCAGTTTTATTAATACCACTAGGTGGGGGTGGTGCCCGTGGAAGCACGGGCCCAATATGCGGAGATAAAATTTTTTTTAGGTGATGATTATTTTTGTTTGATCCTAAATAAGAATGCGTATGTCGAAAATTAGGGTAAATAGTTAGAAAATAGTCGAGCGTTTTATGTTAAATTAGTGTTAGTATTATTCTTATATACAACTATAATATTTGTATTCTATTCTCCGTCTTTATTGCAATGTTATTTCATTACCTTGATTATCTTTAGTTTTTATGTTAGTCATTTTTCCTTTATCATGGTATTTTCATCTTATTTTTTCAAATCTATTTTCAAAAATATTTTCTTTAATCGTCTACCGAAAACAACCTCTCCACCTTGGTGAGGGTGAGGTTTGCTTATATCTCACCCTCCCCAGTAATATTTTTATTCTATTCTCTATTTTTATTGCTAATGTTATGACATTATCTTGATCATCTTTAGTTTTTATGTTAGTATTCTCTTTTCCTTTATCATGGTATTTTATCTTAGTTTTTCAAACCTGTTTTCAAAACTATTTTCTTTAGCCAATCGTCTACCGAAAACAACCTCTCCATCTTTGAGGGAGGGGGGTAAAATTTGCTTACATCTCACCTTTCCTAGACCTCACTTATGAGATAACCCTGGGTATGTTTTTGTTGTTGATTGTCATGTTTATGTGGCAATTTTTTTAGTCCATTTAACAAAAATAGTTTTCTAAAATTTATCCAATTCTAGTATTGGACGTTTTTTCATTTTTAGGTCCGGGTCAAACAAAGAATTTGTATTTTTCTTGACTTTTAAAAAAAATCTGACTTTTAAAGTGGATAGTATGTTGCAAAGATAGGCTATTCGTTAATTAGCATCTAAGAAAGTGGCTATGAGTTAAATTTTTACAGGCTATATCTTAGTTAAGATCAAAAAAAGTGGCTACGGGTCAAATTCTCAATTGGATCCTGAACCGGAGGCAGGGCACTTACGACGCTTATATATAAGTATACTAATATTGTGAGTGTATGTACAATAAGGAATGAGATGAGATAACACTTTTAAGAGGAGAAAAGGACAAATGGAAAAGTTGGATCGGAATCTTTAAGTTCCAATCAACTTCTAGTGCGAGAATTATGCAATAGAGAAAGGGAAAAACAAAACTAGCAAGAAGACAATGTAAGTGATGTTAGTCGTGCGTTCAAAAATATCAAATCTATCAATTGATCGAGTATATCTGATGCATGTTTACTACGAAAAGTTCAAAGGAAAACCTACTTATTTCGATGCAACTAATTTTTTCTTACAAATCACACAAGTCTGTTATGTATATTTTCATATTATAGTCATTCTCCATTCATGTGGGGGATTGTTGGGTTGTTTGGAATGTGAAGAGTGTTAATAGAAAATGGGTGGAAAGGTGAAAAGGCTCATTTTATAAGGGAAATGCACTTTCTCCCATCATGGTAGAGGAAAAGGCTTTTGTTGGGTTTAAATAGAGAAGTGCTTCTTCTAACTCTTAAAAGGGTTGAGAAGAAGGGGAGCCTCGCGCCGTCGTCGCTCATCTCGGCTTCGGCTTTGGATGTTTGATATGATTGATTGACTTAATTTTTGGACCAACAAAAACTAAAAATATTAAATAATATTAATATTTTAATATTCCATCAGCATTCAATCTGAATTCATTTCCTCTCCATTAATATTTTTCCGTTACTTTATTACAGCCAGCCATTAGTGTGGTCGTTTCTATAACAACCACATTTGAAAGCTGGTGTCTATTCAATTTCAGCCTTCCCTTGCTATAAATACGTGCCCTTCTTCAGACTTTTTCCTTACCAAAGAATCTGACTATCTCCTCCCTTTCTTCTGCATACAAACAGTAAGTGTCGTGTGAATTCCTCCGCTTCTTTGAGTTCGCCGAGTTCTACAGTTTGAAGTGACACTACCGTAGAATGTAATCCTGTTCCATCCTCTGAGGAATTAAACCGTTAACCTTGGGCAACAGTGAGGGGTTAGATTCCTTAAGGAGGCCCAAGAAACTTGTGGGCTCGGGATTGTCCGATATATACTGTTTATATATATATTTCCGTTTGTCGTATTTTCTGATATTTTTGAACGTATGACTAACAAGCTTAAGAAATCTAACGTTATTTATTTTCTGCATTTAAATAATATATCGTTTAAGGAGACTGATTAAGGAGACTAAAACGTTCATAGTTTTCTACTCCTATTTACTATAAATTAATCTGTTTATGGAGACTGAAAGCTTTACTGATTTTTCTACTTCGACTGTTTAAACAGTTTGTTTGTATTCGGTTTGAAGATTTAAATACTTCACCGGTTGTTGATATTATTTCTACTTGTGTCATTTTGACGGATATCACAAACAGAGTGGAACAAAATGTCCCTGTTGTGAGTGGTACTGCTACTACAGTTTCTGGTGCTGCAGGGTCTAGCCGTGCTGCTACTGCAACGGTTATGCCACCTGCGGAAAAGCCGAGGAAATTTTCTGGTGTGGACTTTATAAGGTGGCAGCAAAAGATGTTCTTTTATCTGACCACTTTAAGCCTGCAAAGGTTTATTAAGGATGATGATCCGGTCCTGTCTGATAAAACACCTGAAAATGAGCGCTTCCTTGTGATTGAGGCTTGGAAGCATTCTGACTTCCTATGCAATAATTATATTCTACGTGGCTTGGAAGATGACTTGTACAACGTTTATAGTAATGTTGAAACGTCAAAGGAACTGTGGAATGCACTGGAAAAGAAATATAAGACTGAAGACGCTGGACTGAAGAAATTTGTGGTTGCCAGATTTCTAGATTATAAGATGGTGGATAACAAATCTGTTGTATCCCAAGTCCAAGAACTTCAAGTCATTATCCATGATCTCCTTGCTGAAGGTATGATCCTGATTAATACTTATGTTAAAAGTATTAATTATATTGTTGCTAACAAACTTTTCATTGAAGGTTTGATGATTAATGAGGCATTTCAAGTTGCGGCTATGATTGAAAAGTTGCTCCATTATGGAAGGACTTTAAGAATTACTTGAAACATAAGCGCAAGGAGATGTCCCTTGAAGATTTGATTGTACGTTTAAGGATTGAAGAAGATAACAAATCTGCTGAAAAGAAGGCTCGTGGAAACGCTACAATTTGTTGAGCATAATACAAATCAGAATAAGAGAAAAAAGCCTTCTGGAGAGAAGACCAATCCTAGCAAGAAAAAGTTCAAGGGAAATTACTACAACTGTGGCAAGAGGGCATAAGTCCGCAGACTGTCGTGTTGCAAAGTAGGACAAGGACATGAAAAAGGAAAAAGGTCAAGCCAAAATGGTTGAAGAGAATAAATTGGACCAAGGAGTGCAAGGCATTGATTTGTGTGCTATGATTTCTGAATGCAACTTGGTTGGAAATCCTAAAGAATGGTGGATTGATTCTGGAGCCACCACCCATTTTTGTGCTGTGAAGGAAGCCTTTGCTTCATATGCTCCCGCTGGACCTGATGAGACACTCTCTATGGGTAACTCTGCAACAGCCAAAATTGAAAGATATGGGAAAATATGCCTCAAGATGACATCTGGCAAGGTTGTGACTCTGAACAATGTTCTTTACGTTCCAGAAATACGAAAGAACTTGGTGTCTACTGCACTTCTCGTTAAAAATGGGTTTAAGTGTGCTTTTGTTTCTGATAAAGTTATAATAACTAAGAATGAGTTGTATGTAGGAAAAGATTACCTGACTGAGGGCCTTTTCAAACTCAATGTAATGGTCGTTGACACTATGAATAAAATTTGAGCTTCTTCTTACTTACTTGAGTCAAATAATTTATGGCATTCTCGTTTGAGACATGTCAATTATAAAACCTTGCGGAAAATGATCAATTTGGAAGTATTGGCTAAATTTGAATGCGAAAAGTCAAAATGTCAAATATGTGTTGAGTCTAAATATACTAAATACCCTTACAAGTTAATTGAAAGGGATTCTGAACCATTAGACTTAATTCATACGGACATTTGTGACATGAAGTCAATACCATCTCGCGGTGGAAAGAAGTATTTCATAACTTTTATTGACGATAGCACTCGTTACTGCTATGTTTATTTACTTAGTAGTAAAGACGAAGCAATTGACGCATTCAAGCAATACAAAAATGAAGTTGAAATGCAACTTAACAAAAAGATCAAAATGATAAGAAGTGATAGGGGCGGCAAATATGAATCTCCTTTTGAACAGATATGTTTGGAATATGGCATTATTCATCAAACAATTGTCCCTTACACGCCTCAATCTAATGCGATTGCTGAAAGGAAAAATTGAACATTAAAAGAGATGATGAATGCCTTGTTAATAAGTTCGGGTTTACCCCCAGAACTTGTAGGGGGAGCTATATTCACGGCTAATCAAATACTCAATCGAGTTCCCCATAGCAAAGTACTTTCCACTCCATTATGAAAAGTGGAAAGGAAGGAAGCTCAACTTGAATTATTTCAAAAGTGTGGGGGTGTTTGGCAAAAGTGCAAGTCCCAAAACCCAAAAGGGTTAAGAGAGGACCAAAAACAGTTGATTGTGTTTTCATTGGATATGCTACAAATAGTAAAGCATATCAATTTCTGATTTATAAATCAGAAATCCTGACATTCATGTTAATACGGTGATGGAATCCGATAGTGCTGAATGTTTTGAAAATATATATCCATATAAGAAGGAATGTGAGTCAGTTGGTGAAAGATCCAAACGACCTCGGAAAGGAACTAAAGAAAGTACACCAAATGAGGAAGAACCAAGACGTAGCATGCGTCAAAGAACTTCTACTTCATTTGGACATGAATTTGTCACTTTTCTTTTGGAAAATGAGCCTCGGACGTTTAAAGCAGCCATGTCTTCTTCAGACTCTCCATTTTGGAAAGAGGTAGTCAATAGTGAAATAGAATCTATTTTGAACAACCATACTTGGGAGTTGGTTGATCTTCCTCCTGGAAACAAACCATTAGGTTCACAGTAGATTTTCAAAAGGAAAATAAAAGTTGATGGCACTATTGACAAGTACAAGGCAAGGCTTGCTATCAAAGGCTATAGGCAACAAGAAGGTCTTGACTACTTTAACACATACTCGCCGATAACCAGAATTACATCCATACGTATGTTAATAGCGTTAGCCGCTGTGTATGGTATTGAAATCCATCAAATGGATGTTAAGAAAGCATTCTTAAACGGGGATTTGGAGGAAAAAAATTTACATGGAACAACCTGAAGGGTTTGTGGTTCCGAAAAAAGAAAAGAAGGTGTGTAAACTTGTTAAGTCGCTTTATGGACTAAAACAAGCACCTAAACAATGGCATGCAAAATTTGATCATACAATGTTGTCAAATGGCTTTAAAATTAACGAGTGTGATAAATGTGTTTACATTAAAAGTACTCATAATTATGTAGTCATTGTTTGCTTATATGTGAATGACATGTTGATAATGAGTAATGACATTGCCAATATAAATGCTACAAAATGCATGCTAACTAGCAAATTTGATATGAAAGACTTAGGAGTTGCCGACTTAATTATGGGTGTTAAGATCCATAGGACTTCTCAAGGTCTGGCTTTGTCTGAATCTCATTACATCAATAGTGTGCTTGAAAAATTTAAGTATTTGGATATTAAGTTTCAAGGACTCCTATTGATGTAAACCTCGCTCTTAAAAAGAACAAAGGTCAAAGCACGTCGCAATGGGATTATGCTCGTGTTTTGCGAAGTTTGATGTACATCATAAATTGTACTCGTCCAAATATAGCTTGTGCTATAAGTAAACTAAGTCGATACACGAGTAATCCCAATCAAACTCATTGGATGGCAATGAAACGTGTTTTGGGATATTTAAAATACACCCAAGACTTTGCAGTGCATTATAACAAGTATCCAGCGGTCATTGAAGGATATTGTGATGCCAATTGGATCACCCGCACAACTGATTCTAAGTCTACAAGTTGGTATATTTTCACACTTGGTGGAGGAGCGGTATCTTGGAAATCGTCTAAACAAATGTGTATTGCCCACTCTACAATGGAAGCTTAATTCATAGTTTTAGATAAGGTCGGTGAAGAAGCTGAATGACTTCTGAATTTTTTGGAAGATATTCCGTTCTGGCCTAAGCCGTTGACACCAATTTATATACATTGTGATAGTAAATCGGCTATAGGACGAGTTAGGAATGTCATTATAACAGTAAAAATCTTCATATACGGCGAAGACATAAAACCGTTAGGGACCTACTCTCCAGAGGAATTATCACTATTGATTACGTGAAGTCAAGGGATAACGTGTCGGATTCGCTTACAAAAGGCCTAACTAGAGGCGCGGTTGAGTGTTCATCGAAGGAAATGGGACTGTGGCCAATGTGGAGATTCCAAGAACTAGGTTCAAGGAGAATACAAAGTTGTGTATGACGGTTCAACATTGTCAGATTTAAATTTTTGGTCCATTCTCGTGATGAGACAATGTTCAAGTACCAAGGATAAAATGCTAGAGGTGTTTTTTAATGATTATCTAAGTTTGATATTGTAATTATTAAATAGTGTACATCTATAGGATTACACGTTTAGAAATAACCTATGTAAGTGTGAAGTTGAAGCCGCTTCAAGGAGAATTCTGTAGGGCCAATTCTCTACGTGCTTATGAAACCAGGCGGTGTTCATGGCTGAAATGAATACAACAATGAGAACCAAAGACGGTTGTGGGTTAGTTGTGTGACTTACGTTGTCTAGGTATACACCAAAGCTCAACGGTTCAAATATATCAAATCTACCGATTGACCGAGTATATCCGATGTATGTTCACTACGGAAAGTTCAAAGGGAAACCTACTTATCCCGATGCAACTAATTCTTTCTTGCAAATTACACAAGTCTGTCATGCATATTTCCATAATATAGTCATTCCCCATTCATGTGGGGGATTGTTGTGTTTTTTGGAATTTGAAGAGTGTGAATGGAAAATAGGTAGAAAGGTGAAAAGGTTCATTTTATAAGGGAAATGCACTTTCTCCCATCATGGTAGAGGAAAAGGCTTTTGTTGGGTTTAAATAGAGAAGTGCTTCTTCTAACTCTTAAAAGGGTTGAGAAGAAGGGGAGCCTCGCGCCGTCGTCACTCGCTCGCTCGTCTCGGCTTCGGCTTCGGCTTCTGCTTTGGTCAATTGATTGACGTAATTTTTTGGACCAACAAAAACTAAAAATATTAAATAATATTATTATTTTTAATTATATTAATATTTTATTATTAATATTTAATATTTCATCAGAATTCAATCTGAATTCATTTCCTCTCTATTATGTTTTCCCGTTACTTTATTATAGCCAGTCATTAGTGTGGTCGTTTCTGTAACAGCCACATTTGAAAGGTGGTGTCTCTTCAATTTCAGCCTTTCCTTGGCTATAAATACGTGTCCTTCTTCAGACTTTTTCCTCACCAAAAAATTTGAGTATCTCCTCCCTTTCTTTTGCGTACAAACAGTAAGTGTCATGTGATTTGCTCCGCTTCTTTGAGTTCGCCGAGTTCTACAGTTTGAAATGCCACTACTGTAATCCCGTTCCATTCTGGGAGGAATTAACCCGTTAACGTTGGGCAACAGTGAAGGGGTTGGATTCCTTAAGGAGACACAAGAAACT
This sequence comes from Petunia secreta, assembly GCA_029990175.1. Classification (NCBI taxonomy): domain Eukaryota; kingdom Viridiplantae; phylum Streptophyta; class Magnoliopsida; order Solanales; family Solanaceae; genus Petunia; species Petunia secreta. The sequence goes on from JARKIP010000022.1 coordinate 35,256,801, forward strand.
TGTGGGCTTGAAATTGTCCGATATATACTGTTTATATGTATTTCTGTTTGTCGTATTTTTTGATTTTTTTTTAACGCAGGACAAACAAGTGAACGTACAGATTACTGGTAATGAAGATTTTACATTGTTAGTACAATTTCATTTATTATGATAAGTTACTTACCATGCATTTATCTGGTTATAAATCAATATTGTTAATACTACTACCTTTTAAGTGACACAATCATGTACATATTATTTCACCGCAACATGTTGATCACGTCCAATTACGCCTAGAAAAAAGGACTAAATAATTGCTGCAAATATAACCTGATTTTTAAATGCATGATCGAATCCCACAAAAAAATAATGTTAGCTTTCAATCGAATTAACTTATAAGTTATCAACTTGAACAAGATAGGCTTTTTTAAAAATAAATAACAATGACAAGAATTAAATACATGTATATAAAATAAAGCTGTAAGATAGGCTTAGTGAAAGTTGAGGAGTTAAAAGACATAATGAAACGGATCCTCAAATCATCAGCGCGCTAAATCTAGAATCAATTTGATAAATAATTGCTGTCTAATTTCACAGTTAATTACATAAACAAATTCGACGAACTATAAAAATCATTCAGCAATAATCCAACAAAAAGGTTCACCAAAACCCTAAGCATAGAATTTTAGCCTACAAACATACTACATAGCAAAATCTATGTATATTAATATGGTGGAATACATAAAAGATGAAAGTATAGGAAAAAAACTCTTCAATCTAGCGGGGAAAGTGGAGTTCGAGCACTCTTTCGAGCTTCTCCGCTCATGGTGTTCTCCTCTTTTCCAAGTCAAGATGGAGCTGAAAATAGGGTAAATTGTTGGATAAAAGTGCCTTCAGTTAAAGTTTGCATTAGAATTATTTTACCTTCACTTTGGATTCATGGCCTTATGATGACATGCCATAAATTTTAGGCTCCAACTTTTTCCTTCACGGTTGAACCATAACTTTATGATGGTTAGACCATCACTTTGGTAGCCTGTTTGGCCAAGTTTCTCAGAAGTCAAAAGTATTTTCTTTCAAGAAAAAAACGTTTTTAAAGAATTTTGAGGTGTTTGGCCAAAAGCAAAAGTACTTTTGAAAAAAGCAGAAGCAGTTTTTCTGTTTGGGGAGAAGCTACAAATTTCTACTTCTTTGGGGAGAAGCTACAAATTTCTACTTCTCCAAGAAGCAAAAGCAGAAGCAGAAGCTTTTTATTAATTTTTTAAGACAAAAATATCCTTACCAAAAATATTACTATATTTCATTATTTTAACCAATATATTTATTAAATATAAATAAAAAATTATTTTCTGCTTCCCTCTTTTGGTTTAATCTTATTTCTATTGATTAAAAATCGTAGTATGTATTTTCTTTTATATTTTATATTTAAACTAAATGAAAAAATATATTAAATTAACTCTTTTATTGAAAAAATATTTAAATTTTTGATACGTTTAAATAATATTATTCGCATAATGAATCTTAGTAATGCACTTTTTCGTAATTAGACACTCAAAAATACTTTTTGTAAAAATTATCCAAAACACAAACTGTTTAGAAAAGCACTTCTCAAATGAGTTGGCCAAACACAAACTGTTTATTCTTCGAAAGTACTTATCTGAAAAGTACTTATGAGAAAAGTACTTCTCAAAATAAGCAGTTTTTGGCAGCTTAGCCAAACAAGCTCTGTATCTCATATGAATATGTTTTAAATCTCGAAAAATTAATTATATATAGTTCAGAGTATAATATAACCTATATATACCGTTAAGTATGTACGAACTTTTATAAAGTGATAGTAGACTTGGGAGGGGCAAGTCAGTAGCAATTAAATTAAGGAATTTTTATATGGAGAGACACCCAACCCATAAAAATTATCAATATGGGCCACTTTTTTGGAACGTTACTCGACCTGTCACCCCTATTTTTTTTTCACTCATACCACCCACTATTTAAAGAAACAAAAAATCATAGCCCCCATTTTTTCTATCTTCTCCTTCTCTCCTTCCACTACCGCCGCAGCCTGCCCACCCCTTCCACCACGGACTCACCTTCATCCCCTCTCCTCAAGCCACCGTCGCCGCCGCCGTCACTGTTACGCTACCGGCGCTGTTGTTTTTTCTTCTTATTCTTCTTTTTTTTTTTTTTTTTTTTCGAATAACAATGTCGATTTTCCGATGTAAATTTCGGTCAAAGCTTCGGTGAGCGTTTGTTTATCATGTTACCTCTTGTCTTTTCATAAAATTCCGGTAAGATCTACTAATTTTTTGTTAAAACTTTTTTCTAATATTTAGATCTAGTGTTATTCTTGTATAAAATTGTATAAATCCTGTATTTTTGTTTTGCAGTCGTGTAAAAGCTATCCAAAATATTATATAATTTTTTATGAGTTTATACATTTTTATACAAGTTTATACACTTCTTTAAATATATAAAAAATTGTATATGTATATGTGTGTATACAATGAATAAACATAGTTTATACACTTTTATAAAATGTGTATAAAATTATATAAATATGTATATGCGTGTGTGACCAATGAATAAAGTTGTATAAATTTTTATATTTGTATACTATTCATGGATGTTTATATAAAATTTACGTTTTTTGTGTATATCTTTTTATTTTCTTCTTGCATATGCATTTTTCTATGTATATACACGTATAATTTATTATTTTTGATACATTTGTGTGTATAAATTATCCAAAAATAATGATTTAAACAAAACTAGCAATAATAAAGCTACGGTGATATAAAATAAGCAATCCCGATGAGAAATCAGTGGCCGGCGGTGGCGCCGATAGTAGGGTGGCCGATGACAGGTCAGTGACGGGGAGGCGGTGGCACCTAGAATTTTTTATTTTGAGGGAGAGTTTAAAAGGGGGTGCTATGCATATAAATTTTAAAATAATAGGGGTACTATGCCATATAAAAAAAAATATGACCCTTCATATATAAATTCCTTGCTTGAGGTGCTATTTCTGAAAAAAAAATTCAAGAATTAATTATAATATCGTATATCTTACCCCATAATAGGATTGGGCTATGACAAAAAAATGTTTTACATAAATATGATACTTCTTGCGCTCTGTCATAGATTTGGCCGATGTAGGAGAAGTCCTATGAATTTGATTCCCGTAAGAAAGTTCATAGCGATCGTTAGATCTTTCAATTAGCCAGACCTAGCGATCCTCAGGAGTTTTCTTATAGCGATTGCACAATCATTTCTTGACTGGGAAAAGTGTTAAGACTTTTCTTACGACGATCAAAACTATAACATCACCACATCTGGCTATCTTACGCAAAAACTTGTAAAATATAAAACAACAATAATATACCTAGTGTTATCGCACCAATGAGTCTGGAGGAGTTAAGATGTATGTAGACCTTATCCGTACATTGAGAAAGGTAGAAATGATGTTTTCGATAAATCCTTGTGTGTGCTAAAATTGTTTAGACAATACTAATTAATTTTATATGTAAGTGTCTCAAAAGCAAGCATTTGTATCAAGTTAACCTTAGTTTCTTTAAGTCACTTCTAAGAGTAGAACCAAGTAAATATTTGATTAGAGATGATAATGAAGTAAATAAGTAGTAAACGGAAACAAGTAAAGAACAAAATAAGCGTTAAGAAGATCTTATTGTTGGTCCCAAAAGGGGTTGAAGTAGTGCTTCCTTTTCTAAGGCTGCATTTTACAGAGACAATATGTAGCTAAGAATGTAATGTAAAATTGTAGTCTATAATGTGATATGATACAAGAATGGCTACAACAATATTTAGACTACTTTATAACCCGAGTGATTCCTTATAAATTTTCAACCACGTGTCCTCTCCAAAATAAAGTTTTGTTTCTTTAGGAATAATAGACGTCGTGTCAATGTACGACCAGATAATATTTCTCGTCTGGAGTAGCTGACATAACTGTTGTATTCCTATGTCTGATATCATTGTATCCAATGATGGCTTTGACATTTCCCCTATACCACTTGTGTTCGGGTATTTCTTTGGTCTAGTTAACTTCCTTCTGCTTTTGACTGAGTCTTCACTCCACCTCATCTACGTATTGTTTCTCCTTTAACACCAAATGGATGATTATGCTACTTCTGGCTAGCGCGAGTTTTACTCAATACAATCCCTGATAAAAGGAAAATATTTTCTAAAAAACATGCTTGAAAAAAGTTGAGCGGTAGAAATAAACAATGTGAAGAAAGTACAAACATAAAAAATTAAGGCTAACCAATATAAATAAAACACACTAGCGATAAGGAAAAATAATAAGATAAAAAGAATATAAACAAAAAGAGTACTACTGCTAATATGACAGACATTTCTCGGTTCCTCTGTAACCTTCTATCTTAATCCTCAACCTCAACGCTCTCATATCTAGGATCATGTCGTCAATGGTATGAAGGTGTGTCATGTAATGTCTAATCACCTCGCCCAATTATTTTTCGATCTATCTCTTTTCTTCATATACCTAACACTACCAACCCCTCGCACATCTTCACTAAGGAATCTGTGCTCCTCCTTTTCACATGTCTGAACCATCTTAGCCTTGCGTATCACATCTTGTCTTCAGTTTAGGTCACTCCAACTTTATCCCGAATAACGTCGTTCCTAATCTTATCCATCCTACTATGCCCACACATCCATCTAAGGATTCACATTTCTATTACTTTCATCTTTGAATGTGTGTTTGCTTGACTGGTCAATGCTCTAATCTATCTAACATGGATGGTCTAATGACCAGTTTATAGAACTTATCTTTAAGTTTCGATGGCACAGTCATATCGCATACGCAGCCTTTATTTCATCCACCCTTCCACAATTCGATGTATGATATCATCGTCGATCTCTCAATTTCCTTAAATATATACCCAATATTCTTGAAGCTCATTCTCTTGGGGATGACTTCTGTACCAATCTTTACTTCCCCCTCCGACTCATGCGATACATTGCGAACTTGCATTTTATGTACTATGTCTTAATCTTGTTCAACCTACAATCTTTACACTCTAGAATCTGCCCCAGATCTCTAGCATATCGTTAACTACGTCACACGTCTCATCTATCAACACTACGTTCCATGCAAATAAAATACTTCATGGTACCTTCCCTTGAATATGTTGTGTCAATTCATCTATCACAAATGTAAAAAAAAAAAAAAAAAAAAAAAAAAAGGAAATGAAAGGGGGCTAATAGCCTGTTTGGCCAAGAAAAAAAAGCGCTTTCGAAGAATTTTAAGGTGTTTGGCCAAAAGAAAAAAGTACCTTTGAGAAGAAGCAGAATCACTTTTTCTGCTGCTGGGGAGAAGCTACAAATTCTACTTCTCCCCATAAGCAGAAGCAGAAGTAGTTTATTAATTTTTATAGACAAATATATTCTTTCCAAAAATATTTATTTACCATATAATTTTTAATTATGTTAACCAATATATCTCTCAAATGTAAACAAAATTATGTTCCTCACTTCTCGCTTTTGGTTTAACATTATTCTTATTGATTAAAAATCATAGTATATATTTTTATTTTAAATTTTACACATAAATTAAATGAAGATTAAAAAATTAAATTAGGTCTTTAATAAAAAATATTTAAATTATTTACGTTTAAATAATATTAGTTGCAAGTTAAATCTTAATTCTGCACTTTCTCGTAATTTGACACACAAAAGCGCTTTTTGTAAAGATTATACTCCCTCCGTCCCACTTTGTTTGTCGTAGTTCGGATTTCGAGAGTCAAACGAGTTTATCTTTGACCGTAATTTTTATATATATCTTTTACATATTTTGAGTTGTAATTTATTGTGATTTATAGTACTTTTCATGTAGTTTTCAAATATGTAAATTTTATTTAAAAAAAGTTAAAGATATTATATCATAATCTACGGTCAAATTTAAGAAGTTTGACTCTCAAAATCCGAAATACGACAAACAAAATGGGACAGAGGGAGTATATCCAAACATATTTTGTTCAGAAAAACATTTTTCAAATGTGTTGGCCAAATACAAACTGCTTATTCTTCTAAAGTAATTAGTATTTTTCAAAATAAGCAGTTTTTGAGAATTTGGCCAAATAGGATCCAAAAGCTGATTCCTAATGCAAAAGCATCCCGACAGAGAAGTGACTCGAGTCCCGTCCTATTATTTTCACTCTTGTTTTGGCTCCACATATATGTCCTTGATGCCTAATATAAGCCACATGTACCCTTTAGACTCCAAGTATCTCCCTATAACCTTTCTTGGAATTTTTTAATTTCTCAGTCAATTTACATCGTATGAAGGTTCCATTTCTTGTATATTCCTAAACTGAACGTGTAAAATATATGTGAAATTAAAATTATTCGAGTACTGAAAATAAAGAAGTGTCCGTTTCGGTGAGATTAAAAGTGATTTGTAAACTTATTAGTAAATATTTGATAACTGAAAAATTTATAGAAGTACAAATCCTTATTTACTTTAAAAAAATTAAAAATTAAAAAATTTTAACTTCTCATAAAATTTGGCTTATAAACTACTCCCTCCGTCCCACTTTGTTTGTCGTAGTTCGGATTTCGAGAGTCAAACGAGTTTATCTTTGACCGTAATTTTTATATATATCTTTTATATATTTTGAGTTGTAATTTATTGTGACTTATAGTACTTTTCATGTAGTTTTCAAATATGTAAATTTTATTTAAAAAAAGTTAAAGATATTATATCATAATCTATGAAATTTGACCCTCGAAATCCGAACTACGACAAACAAAATGGGACAGAGGGAGTAATTAAATAAGCTCGCCCAAGCGGGCTCTAAAACTTATATTTTGCGTATTGGTCTGACATGGTCGATAACATCTATCATTGTCCCAACTTAGAGGAAAGTCGTATCTTGGATAAGTATGCGTCAATTCAAAGATCGGATGTGAGAAAATAGAATATATAAAAAAGCCGAAAAGGAAACTCTAGCATGTGGTCCAAACACCTTCAAGCATTTGTTGTAAGCATACGAGTGGCAATGCCCTGCTCTCCCTCTATATATACAGAAATCGAGGAATCCCTTGTCCCATGTGCAGAAGCTGCAGAACTTCCAAACTCCACATGCAACCCAATCATGTTATTATACACAAATCCAAGAAACTCAAAAGTTCTAGGTGAAATGATCAAACTTTACCATATACATGAACTCTCACCAAAACAATGTTCTTCTTTGCTAGTACAAACCATTGATGCACCTCTTCCCCTAGTATGGTCTCTTGTCCGAAAATTCGACAAGCCACAAAGTTACAAGAACTTCATTAGCGACTGCACTATACTTTCTGGTGATGGTGGTGTTGGAAGTATAAGGGAAGTCTCGTTAGTTTCTGGCTTTCCTGGTAAAAAAAGCATAGAAAGGTTCGATTTACTTGATGATGAAATGCATGTTAGTGTTTTTAGTGTTGTTGATGCTGACCATAGTTTCATGAACTTCAAATCTACTATCACTTTGCACGAGGATAAAGAAGAAGGAGATGATGATGGTAGTGGGAAGAATAATACCAAGACTCTGGCTATTGAGTCTTATGTTGTGGATATTCCTGAAAATAGTTGTAAAGATGACACTTGTGCAGTGACTGATAATATATTGGGATGGAACCTCAGATCTTTAGCTTGGGTTGCTGAAAATATGGCAAGGTCTGGAGTTTCTTCGTTAGACTTAGAGTTGAAGAAGACAGAAATTGCTTGTTAGATTTTGTGATCATATATTATTTTAAATATCATACCTCCTCTTGGGGTTTTGAGTCGAATATTGTGTAAGTTATTATCCTCATAATGAAGAACCAGTAAGGGGTCGTTTGGTTGGTCATGGGAATGGGTTAATACCCACATTAAATCTAGCACTAACTAATACTTTGTTTGGTTGTTGATTTGATAGATGTATAAAAACTTGCATAAGTAGTAAAATGTTTGGTTTGCTTTTGGCATATTTCATATTAATACACGTATTAAATAGTGAGGAAATTTATGTATTATTTTATGCAGGGTAGAAGGTGGAATAATAATACGTGTATTAACAGTACATGTATTAAAATTTAAAATGACAATATTAACCCTCATAATAATAAAGATAATTTTAAATTATATTTAAGGAATAATTAAATATTTTAAATTATAACATTGTACATTAATTTGTAATATATTAGTGATTCAAGAAATAATTCCTATAGCTAATATCTACATTATTAATACTCACATTGCTAATACCCGCATTAGTAATACCCACATTGCTAATACCCACATTAGTAATACCCACATTGCTAATACCCATATTGCTAATACATACATTACCCGTGTAAACTCTATCTCAACCAAACCAGGTCTAATCTTGTTTTATACATCCCCTAACATATTAATTCATGGTAAAAGTTTCGCTCGGCACTCATGAGGCTCGGATACTTGATAGTATGAAATGAGCCAATATGTGCTGGCCCAACATCAATTTCAGACGTTTAAAAGTTGATTAAAGTTGAAAGTTAGTAGAAATTTTTGAAAGGCTAAGTATACCTTAAATAGCATTAAACAAATAGTTCTTTTTATTCTGGTTACATGAGTACTTAAGTAGACTAACTGATAAAAATTAATAACTCAATATAATTAAAAGTTTTATGATAAAAATACAGTAACAGAATCAATTTGAAATTCGAAATTGAAGATGCCACATGTATTAAGGTAGAGAGAGTAATTTATATGTGCTGTGATTATAAAATTACACGTAATACCCACATGCGAACTCGTGGCAGATTAGTGACTTGCACACGGGTTATGGGTACGTGTCAATTTAATCTCGTAGAGTGTTTCAAACTGATATGGTGTTTGACAACGAGACGATAATATTTACTAGTTTATTTCCTTTGTTGTTTTTCTTAACAAGAGTAGAAACATCACTCTTTTCTTGCATAAGGTAACAGCTCCAAAAATTAGCTGTTTTATGTGGAAGAAGATCTGTTGAGATTTGAGTATTCTCTTTTACTTTTCTAATCTCTAAGCTTTCGTAAGCGTTCTACATTATTGAGAAGACGAGATCATACCTAGTACCCCCATCCTAGCATGTGCAATCTAAAGGCAAGGGAGTAAACAAAAGACTTTGCGTCCTTAAATGCGCACCCAAGGTGCCTTCACACCATAGCTATATATTTGGTTAAATAAAATTTTTGTAAAACTATCTCCTATATCAAACAACTTCCTTAATCAATGGCAAATGAATTTCTGTTAAAATTATTCATATGGTTAGATTTGTGAAGAAAATCGGTAAGTTAAGAACAGTGCAGTGTAAAACATTCGAGAAAGCTCTAGAGAGGACACTGAGAGCCGGCGAAGATATTAATTGATGAAATATCACTGTCGGTCAAGTTTAGTGAATAGGCTAATAGCAATCACTTGACTATGGTGGAAACTAAAGTTGCCCAACACCTCTCACCCTCCCCCCTAAAGTTGGAGGTGGGGCAAGAAGAACCCTCACTCGACTTGGATAACTGTTGTTAATGGGTCGGCACAGGCAAAGTCTGGATAATGTACCTGTAAGTTTCTGCCCAGTAGGTATATAGTTGTGAGAATCAAATTATCCTAATAGTTTCACACATGCATAATATGAACATAGAGCTCACCGTTTGGTCCGTTCATAAAATGCATTATTACGCGCAATGATGCTAAAGTATTATTACGCACAACGATGTGCCGTAGGTGTTTAACTTAAAAATTGAATTAATAAATTATTAATCAAATTTATTAATAAGGCTACAAGCAATATAATTGTATCGAGATTTAAATAAGGATGATGATAAGATCGTGATATTAATATAGCAATTGAAAGTAAACCAGCAGAATAACTTATCACTGTATTCAGGGATCAAAACTTTCGGTTAGAGAGCTACAGCTTTTGATATGATAAAACGCAAATGAATCAAAGTATTTCAGAAAGAGAGAAAGAGAAAATATTCTTATTACTTTTCAGTAGTACAAGTAGTAGTGATGATTGTCATATGATCAACATGAGAGAATACGGAGGTTTTATATAGCAATTGTGGGCCTTAATGCCGTACATTTAATGAGAATAAGTATTCATTTCCTTTATTCGTAACGGTCGAAACCATGATTAAGTAAGTAAATTGTGGCAATGGCAATTTCCTGATATTTTATCTTTAATGATTGCGGTGTATCTGTTTGAATTTTTTTCCTGTGCTCGGGAAAATTGTGGCCGTAGATTGTGTAAATTCAGTTGTACGCCTATTGTGATCGGGGAGTCAATCTCTAGATTCAACTTGCCCACTGACTGTGTGGGTAAAAATACCCCACCTATTGTTACGGAGATACGAGTCCAGCTGGCGAGACTAGACTTATCTTATAAGTCACTGGCACTGAAGATATACGCCCGCTCCTAGAGCCAACAACAGTTTAGGCGGTTTGGCCACAGGGTGCTGGGCACACATCCCGTCACCTAGGATTTACAGTCTCCTAGTTAGGGTTTTGTATACCACCGCCTTGAGTTGTAGGCCCATGACCCTGTCAGTACTTGTATTTTACCTTATTTAGGACCGGGTATCACTATTATAAATACTCCTCCTTACATTGTATTGTAAACAACTCACGACTCGCCATCAAATTCGGCTACTCCCAAGGAATAAGAGTTACTTTGCTTTCTCCAGTATTTCTTGCTTATTTACTTATCTTTATTTTCATCGTATTTACTTACTTTTCCGTCGTAATGTACCGTATTTCTTGTGACCTCATTCATAATTAATTTTTTGACCTAAAGGCGTAAATAGTTTGGCGCACACCATGGGGCTAGGCAATTGTAGGTAGTCTACGAAGGAAAACGCGAAATCATGTCGAACAACGGTAGCTGCGTTTCGAAGAACACCACAGACGCAGCAAACGAGTCTGCAAAGGATCTCAGCGATTCCAGCATACAACAAAAGGATCCTGTCGAGCAGCCAAAGGATTATTCTCGTGAGCCAATCCCTATTGCTAGCGATGGCGAAGGCGATCAACTGCCAGGAGGTAATTCAGAGTTCAGAGATTTCCTCCTAGATATCCTCAAAACCGCGTCCTAGCGGAACTCGAACAACATAGCTGAAGAGATGTCCCAGAGATTGGGAAGCAATGTTGGCTAGCTTGTCTCAGAGGCCATTATCCCCGCGAAGACCGACGCCTACGGACAACTCACCAGCATCAGTTTCCAATCGTAGGCTCAACCTGGATGCTGCCCCTGGAGGATCAACGACGATCAACAATCAAGACCTTAAGAGAGCCCTTGTCATTCAGGATCTCATAAAGGTGATGAAGGCCATCCATGACCAGATTGCTAATGTGCCGGGTGCTCCACCCCAAGTTACCACAGTAGATGAGTAGAAGTTCTACAACATGCTTACAAAGCAAGCGCAACGCCGCTCCACATACCAAAGCATTTCCGCTTGCCGGATAAATTGAAGTATGACGGAACGACCGATCCAGAGGAGCACATCGCGTCTTACTATACGACTGTGAAGAGTAACGAGATTACCGAAGAAGAAATCCAGTCTGCTCTGGTGAAGAGATTTGGTTCAACTCTGACCAAAGGTTCCCTTCCTTGGTACACTCAGCTACTAATGGGATCCACTGAATCATTCACTCAGATGCAAGACATATTTAAGAAAGCGCATTCTAGTGCCCGCAAGCAGGAGAAGCGCATGGAAGACATCTTCGAGATACGATGACGTGACAACGAATTGCTGAAGGATTACCTCAACAGATTTTAGAAGGAAGACATGGAGCTCCCTTCAGTCCCGGACAATATAACTGTGCTAGCCTTCGGCAAAAGCCTGAATTCAAAAGGATCTTTAGCTACCCGAGAATTGCGGTGGAGTTTGACTCAACACCCAGTATCCACATGGAGTGCGCTACATCAGAGGTATACTAAGAAACTTTGTTTGGAACCAGACCAATCTCATAACCCCGAGGGGGATGATAGAAGGATGAAGCTGAAGGTTCAAAATCAAACGGGCGCCGGTAATTATCGAACATCCGGATTCTAGGAGAAACGAACTGAACCCCAGAATTTCAGGGACATTAGTCTTCGTGTCAATGCTGTGGACCTAGTCGCCAATCACTTTGGTAAATTGGGCTCCAGGATTCGATGGCCACCTAACGCAAAAGGATCTATAGGAAGAAAAACAACGCCCTATTGCGACTTTCATCTCAGTAGGGGCCATGCAACGGTCGATTGCAAAGCCTTGATGATCGAGATTGAACACTTGCTAAAGGAAGGACATCTCAAAGAGCTGCTGGAAGAAGGGCCCCGCCATTTTAAAGGTTCAGAGTCTGAGAACCTGAAGACCATCAACGCAATCTTCATGGATAAATGGCCGGACACGGCCTTGGGGATTACAATAAAGGGGATATCGTTTGAGTCCATCTGATTCGGCCTAGAGGAACAAGGAGACCTCATTATACATGTGGAAGTATCCGACGTACATATCCAGCGGGCTCTCATCGACCAGGGAGCAGTGAATATTATCTGGGGGAAGGTGTTACACAAATTCAGCCATTATCCTCAAATATCCTCAAGTACTCGAAACATAATGAGTTCCAATGGAATCTGGGAAGCATCCACTGGAGAACTAGCTCTACCAGTTCATGTATCGGGCATGACGAGCATAACTATTTTCCAGGTGATTAATTACAATCTCCCGTATGATGTAATCCTGGGACGGCCATGGATACACGATGTCAAGGGAGTGCCCTCAACACTTCATCAGGTCTTCAAGTACCCAACTGACACGACCCGGAATCCGGTTGGGCCGTGCGGGCACCCAACATCCTCCCCTAGACCCGTCGGGCGAACCCTTACCAATTAAATCAGGAAAATAAATATAACAATTTACAATTAAGGACAAGAGTTACAATAAAAACACAGACATACTGATACCTCTGAGCTGTACAAAAGAAATTACAGCTGACTACCCAACGAGCCATGTTTAGAGTCTATCCAGACTAAGACAGTGTCTAGTAGAGTCTCGCTGATGGGTACGTAGACGTCCGTACTTATCTACGAGAGGCTATGATGGCATTTAGGAAGTTTCACTTCCTTCATTTCTGATCGTGCGTCGGTCTAGGATTCAAAAGTATTTTCGTTAATTTGTTAATTCCTTCGTGGTAATTGTGAATTCTCGTGCGACAAATCAGCAAATGGTATGAGTTCAAGACGAAGCCCCGAGAGTGTTTGATCGTGCTGACAATCTAGTTACGGAGGTCCCAGTTGTGCGAGCTCGCGATGGGCAAGGGAGTAGGGCTTTGTGGTTCCCTTGGCTCTCTACGATGCTTTTACGAGAATCTTGGCGACGCAGATACCGCAAGAACCTCTTATTCGCTAGGCAGCTTATAAGGTTGCTGCAGATGTAGACGTTCGGTCTCAGGGAGCTCCTATCCCAGTTCTTAGTATTGTCGCGGTAAATTATGTTCTAGAAGCAGCATGTGTTGTGCCTCTAGTTATTCTGGCTGGTTAGTTAGCCTGAGTAATGGCTCGGTCCGAGTTTCCGAAGAGGTTGCATTAATTTACGCAGCTGATCCTTTCGATATTCTCAAGCCATGCATCAGATAATCCCTGTGTAAGCTTTTAAAATAAAATGATGCCAGCATATTATTCAGGCTCTTGATCATATCGAGCGGTATGATTGTTGATGTGTTCGGGATACCTATATGTTCTGGCTGTATTACGTTCCTGGTTATTGAATAGTTTGCGATTCCATACGTGTTTCTAATTATTATCTGGCTCTGCCTTTTCATAATTTAAATAAGAGAAATCTGGTTTATTTGTTTCTTTTCTCCCTGGCTAGCTATCCTATTCTTTGAGGTGGCTAGTCTGCCCCACTTATTGAGTCCTTTTGACTCACCCTTGTTTGTTGTTTGTTTCTTGTCTATCTATTTCGTTTCGGCAGGTTCGCTCCAGGATTGAGTTCGCCGCGTTGTTCAGGAGCGAAGACGACTTCAGCTGTCAGGGTGAGCCAGATTTATTTCGGATGGCCACCAGTTTATTGTTCATTATTTCAGTTGCATTGTAGAATTAGAGAAACGAGAATGCGCGGTGGAAAAATGCCAGAAAATGAGAAAAGGGGCCGGAGAAAAATAAGAATATTAGACATCGCCCTAATGACGTAAATTGATAGTTTAAAGGGTCAAATGGACCCCGATAATGAAATTGATTATGTATTCGTGCTCAGTGAGTTATGGGCAACTTATAAATATAATTTATTTGGGATTTGGTTATGTGGCCTTAAACCCTGTATATAGGCCTGGCCTGCGTATTGCGTATGCGAATAGGGTATCAGGTTCCTACCTGGATTGCCCTAAGATGTGAGGAATGAAGCCTTTAGCCTTATGTGATATATTTTTCTGGTTATTGAACACAGTGGGATCGTTTGGCAATGAATCCAAAGGACAAAGCGGTTATTGAGTGGCTGTACTAACTTTGTAACAAGGTAAGTGTTTATATCCATTTCTTTGGAGGCACCTGGCCTCGTGGATTTTCTACCACGTGTTCCTTACGTGTGTAGCTGCCGATAGGCGTACTCATTACGCCTTAGCTTTGAATTTACATTGTATATTATATGTTATGTTCTGTGGTTGGTATTGCATTGAGCATATGAGCATTGCACTCTGGTTTTGAGCATTGCATATACTTCCCGGTTGGCGATGAGAGTCCCGCACCGGTGAAGGGTCATCATTGCATATACTTCCCGGTAATCGATGAGAGTCCCGAGCCGGTGAAGGGTCATTATTGCATATACTTCCCGGTAATCGATGAGAGTCCCGAACCGGTGAAGGGTCATTACTGCATATATCTCCTGGTAGACGATGAGAGTCCCGCGCCGGAGATAGGTACCAGGCATATGTGGCTGCATTGCATAGTACCACATTCATCCCATTTCATTGCACCGCATACTGACTATGGTGTGTATTGTGTTGTGTTTTATGTATGCGGTATGTATATTATGTCGTGGACATATCTCAGTTTGTCTATATATTTCTGGCTCGTATTCTGGGTTGCGGGGATCGGGTTGCACGCCGCGACAGTATAAACATATGGATCGGGTTGCACGCCGCAACGGTATAAATATATGGATCGGGTTGCACGCCGCAACAGTATGAATATATGGATCGGGTTGCACGCCGCAACAGGATGTATTTCTGATTGTCGACATGTTCAAGATATCTATATGTCCTGTCTACCTTATGTCCCTGGCTGTTTATGATTCCGTACGTGTTTTCAGTTATTATTTGGCTCTGCCTGTTTATAGTTCAAATAAGATGGATTTAGTTTATCTATTTTTCTTCTCCCTGGCTAGCTATCCTATTCTTTGAGGTGGCTAGTCTGCCCCACTTATTGAGTCCTTTTGACTCACCCTTGTTTGTTGTTTGTTTCTTGTCTATCTATTTCGTTTCGGCAGGTTTGCTCCAGGATTGAGTTCGCCGCGTTGTTCAGGAGCGAAGACGACTTCAGCTGTCAGGGTGAGCCAGATTTATTCCGGATGGCCACCAGTTTATTGTTCATTATTTCAGTTGCATTTTGCTCCCCTCAGGAGGTATCTGTCTTCTTTTGTACTCTTAGATGTCTGGTCTGGATAGCCCTAAACCTTGTATGTTGGGTAGTCAGCTGTAATTTCTTTTGTACAGCTTAGAGGTATCAGTATGTTTGTTTTTTTTCTAAGTTTTGTCCTCATTTATGAATTATTATAATTATTTTCCTAATTTATTTGGTAAGGGTTCGCCCGACGGGTCTGGGGGAGGATGTCGGGTGCCCGCACGGCCTAACCGAATTCCGGGTCGTGTCACCAACCCTGCATGGGATCGCCGACCTACGAGGTGAGCGGCTTCTCCCTGAGGAATGTCGCCTTACCTCAGACGGGATTACATCTTTCTAGTTGAGAGTTATTGAGGCCTTAGAGCGTGAGGTTATAGAGGAACTCAACGAGCTTCGAGATCAATTGGTGTTGATGGATCAACTAGTCCCGCGAGCGACCAAATTGGTATTTCGTCTCTCTTAGGTGCTACAGAATCAAGGAGGACCCCTCTAGTTGATACAATATTATTTGACAATGGCTAAGACGAACATCCAACTCCTGCAGATTCCAGTGATAACCGAGCCAGAGACAGGTGAGCACCTATTGTTATACGTTTCAATATATGAGATAGCTTGGAATGCGGTCCTTGTAAGAGAAAAGAACGACCAGTAGTTTCCCGTGAAGTATGCCAGCAGGCTGCCGCAACGCATAGACATGTTCTTGCCCTTGTAGCTCCAGTTCATACTAGACGTGGTAATGGCTACACGAGAGTTGCGCTCGTACATCCAGCAACACTCGGTCAGTATAGTGTCTTCAACACCGGTGCGAGCTATTTTGTCTAAACCTGGACTGTCGAAAGATATGGCAAAGTGGGATGAAGAATTGGGTGAGAACGACGTCACCTATCAATCCCGTACAGATGTCAAGACACAGACGTTTGAAGGTTTTACCTTATATTTTGCAGAAGAGCTGGAATAGAAGGCTGAAGAGTTCAGAAATGAAGCATTAATTGAGTACGGTCGTTGGGAAATTTGCACGGGAAAGAATCCCAATGGAGAGAAGATCGATCTATAGATCAGAACGTCGTTTGGAATGGTCTACGATCAGACCATAAAAGCTGATGACAACAAAGCAGAGTGTGAAGCCATAATTCAAGCCCTTGACTTAGCCTACACACTGAGGGCCAAGGAGCCTAGCATGTACAACAAATCTCAACTGTTGGTTAACCAACTATGAGAAATCTTCGTAGCTGAGGACATCTACAAGCCAGAATGAAAAAAGAAAATCAGGGAAATCCTGAAAAATTTTCATACGTGGGAATTCATCCACCAAGAAAAAATCTCAAGAGACGCCGAAGCAACCGAAGACCCGGACAATTGGCAGATGATAGTTGAGCTAACCCCCGCAGGCTTGATAAACCTTGAATTTCCAGATACAGGATCCTTCGTAGGGCAGCGTGATGCAATGGTTAACTATCTGAGCAAAAGCGATCATCCTAAGACAAACCAGAAAGCATTTACTTGCGGAAATAGGCGGTTCACTATTGCTTTATCGGTGAGCAGCTGTATCACAGGGTCGCCAACGACCCGAGGGATAACTTTCAAGGCTCAATGCCCTTAAACAGGGAAGCCCAACCAAATGACCCCAGGCATGTTACGGGTTTTCCTTTTGGTCATGATATTTATCAGACATGTTACGGGTTTTCACCCACAGCATCACAGGCCCCGCACTTCTCTCTACCAATAAAACTACTATCTTACTTAGTCAGTTTTATTCATTTATTTAGATCCATCTACAATCTAACTATTCATAGCCCCGACCAGACCTAAGGTTAAGTAATACACTCATTTTTTTCTACAAAAAGTAGAGTACACTACTCGCTTAGTTAGACCACATCTAACTCAGCCACCAGGCATTAATCGAGCATTGATCTCGTCAAATCAATAATATTACCTACACGCCGATTGGGACGCTTGTCCGCGTAGTGCCAGAAAGTCTTAAATACTCGGGTAACTAAGCGAAAATATTTTATCTCAAAACGCAAAATGACCGTTTCCACACGTGCTAAAGTCGTCCCATTTTGGGCGCAAACAACCATCTGCTACGGATGCAACCTAGTCGTCGTCTATCAGTGCACAACGGACGTAATTGCTCAAGGCAGGCACACTGACACACGTTCTTAAACAGGTAGAACAGTCAGGACGACCGGAAGCCATCAAATATCTAGGTGCACAAACATACTGCCTGGTTACACATTACGAAATGCGTAATAACACAAGTACGTGTGAAATATCGATGAATATTCGTTTCATTAATAACAAACAGCGTGTAGGCTTATAATATACATTTAGTTCTTCCTGAATACAATATTTATTTATAACAATTGTAGAAAAAAAAAAAGGAAAGGGGAGACTAAAAGAAAAGAGCTCATCAGGATTAACACGGCTGAAAAATCCTTCATCTGGATTGTAGCTATACGCTGTAAACAGTCCAGAGTTCTTCTTTTCTTCTGACAGCCCGAGATATATCGGCCTGAGCATTCTTTCAAGGTATACGACCACTGGTGCAGTGAAAACCTATCTGCTTGATCAAAGCAAGTGACCCCGGAAGCACCTGAGTACACGCCTGACCTTCCCCCATCTCGTCCGTTGAACTCAAAGAGAAAATAGAAGATTAACATTGAAGCTTGACCATCCGCTTCAACCTCAACTGACCAAACCGGAGTGCACAGCCCCACAGACCTTCAAGCACAGCCCCACAGACCTTCAAGCACAAACAGGAGTTCGCCGAGAGCAGAAAGGCTTGAGCTGGGAACCTACCACAGAGGAGCCTTTTACCTCGGGCATCCAAAACCAACGGCGCGACGAGGCATTGCAACACCGGCAAGACTGTACCAGCATAACCATGAGAAAGCCTAGGACCGCAGGTGTTGCACCCCGTATGTCTAAAGTGACGTATATCACTCTAAAGACATGTTAACAGTGATTTAAGTGAGTTTAAAGTCATAATATGACCATATATGATGTTTATATATTGAACATAAAGTTTTGGAAAAATCAGATTTAAGTTGCGGAAAAACCGACTAAGGAATTGCCTTGTAAGAAAGCTATTTCATCAATTAATTCCGTGTGTTATATGAGGTATTTTGGGAACATATCATATACTAAATTGAAGGTCTTGGAGCTTAATTTTGAACACTTTTGACGGTTTTTTCATACAATCTATGGATAAAAAGCTATGAGCATTTCAGGCCAGAAAAAGGGACATAAGCGCAAAAGAGGGCTAGAACTGATATGTTTCGAGTATAAAAGGAAAAAATATCATCAATTTCATTATTTCTAGAACCTACATGATAGAAAAAGTGCTTATATGAAGGTTTAAGCAACTTTTATAATTTTAAAGGAAGGACGCCAATCGTAACTCTATGCGATTAAGGTAGCGTTATGCTACCTTCAATTTCGTCTATAGCTTGAGTTTAAGAATTACTTCATGTCTAAGTAAAGTACCTAAATACTGTATTATAGCTTGTTTAAGCTTTAGAAGGTGTGGAATTCAAGGAAAACAAGGTTTAGAAGCAAGAAACAACAAAGGTATGTAAGACTAAACCTTTCTTTTGGAAAGGCATGTATCTTTTAGTTTTTGAAGCTTTTCTTAGTTCTAAACTTAGTGTTTCTTGTGAGAAACTGGTATGGTATCAAAGAAACATTGTATATACTTAATTTGGTACTAAAATCCAAGGTGAAAGACATCTGAATCAGCAAGACAAAATATTTCAAAATCTGGAAAATCTCTTTGGAAAGCTGTTAGTATATTGATCATAACTCCTTGTCGAAAATTGATATTTATATGTTTTAAGAATCCCCTGAATCCTAAGACATATATATACAACTATCATGAAGACCATGAAGTCTATAACTTTGATCTACACCCTCAAAACTATGATGCAATACAGGACAATGGTACTGTCCAGAAATTCTGTACATCCGTGGAATTGCTACGCCGTCTGGTCATCTCATCTTGTTATCCGTTTAACATGTTTATGTTATCAGTTTATCAGGGTATACATTCCCATGTATAGCATAGTGCTGGTTCTTTTTTTGCGGATCATCCAGTTTCAGGGGAAACTCTGCCGAAATTTTTATAGAAATTCAAAGGGTTAGAAATTCTATGTTTCAGGTTTTGTCTATAATTCTATCCAGAGTTTTCTTATCATTCCTTTGAGTCCATATATATTGTTGCCACATGTCTTATGCCTCATACATGCTTATGCTTATATTGTGATCATGTAATGTGTGATTTGGAGTCCCCCATAGAGGCTGGACATTGGACACACAGTCCGGTCGCGTGTGATACTACCCGTCTAGGGGATACAGCCTCTCTAGTTCAAGCAGGAGTTGAAACACCTAGTGTGACTGGGTGCCATTCACACACTCTGACCAGAGAGACTAGATATTACTGGCTGGGGGGGGGGGGTGCGACATAGCCCATAACACCCATCGGGTTTTTATATACGCGTAAATAGCCACAGTATGTACTGCATGATTATATCTGAGGCTAGTTCAAATGTTCAGCAACCCGATTTGGGGGGATATAGCCCATTACACCAGACAGGTACTAGTGCAGATGTTCAGTTACCTGATTTGGGGGGATATAGCCCATAACACCAGACAGGTACGAGTACAGATGATAGTTCAATTTTAGCTCAGTACCAGTTATCAGTTCTCAGTTATCAGTCACCAGTTCTTAATGTCAGTATCAGTTGACAGCTAGTATCAGTTGACAGCTATCAGTTCCAATTTCTAGTTACCAATTATCAGTCATATTACAGTCATTTGTTAGTACAGTTCTTCTCAGTCTTCAGATTCAGCTAGACTGCAGTTTATGTTCGGGTCATGTTCAGTACGTTCTACAGATTTCCAGCTACATTGCTATGCCCCAGCTCATATTTTCTTGTTTATATTCCAGCCTTACAGTTTCATTCAGCTATGATTTATTATATTCTCAGGCCTTACATACTTTGTACATATCGTACTCACAACCTTTTTTTTGGGGCGCTGCGTTTCATGCCGTGCAGGTACAGAGAGATCAGACCTTGAGCCTCGTTAGTAGGCTATCTACCAGCTATTGGAGTTACTCCGTCTCTTCCGGAGTATACTGCTTTTGGTATGTTATACAGATATCGAGTAGTTATGGTAGGTCCTTGTCCCATCTTTTGTATATTCATTTCATCACTCTTAGAGGCCTGTAGATATGTCCCTGTGTGGTTCTGTCAGTATGCTATGTATCTCAGCTTATGTTAGCCTTGTCAGCTTTTTTCATTGCATAATTTTTATCAGCTAGGTTTATACTTATTCCGTTTATCAGTTATATTCATGGTTAGCATATTAGCAGCAGGATTAGTAATGATCAACACTTAGTGTTGGTCATCCGTCGCGGCCCTAGGTTGGGTCGTGTCAAAAGTGGTATCAGAGCAGTTCAATCCTAGGGTGTCTACAGGCCGTGTCCATACTTTTGAACAGGAGGCTACAAGGCACTTCAGGACAGTTGTCTTTCTTTCTTCTCTAGATCGTGCAATAGAGCCATGATTATAGAATTCAGCCCTCTAACAATGGTGTTCTCAGCATAGGGATGCCGCTGAAGAAACTAATAGCTGCCCAGAAGGGCAAGGCTATTGCCGACTAGGGTACTAGTAGAGTGCCACCTGAGGTAGATGAGAGTGAGGAGTCCAGACCTGATGCTCCATCTGAGGCCTCAAATATCCCATCAGTTCAGGGTGATATTAGAGGTACTACAGCTACGATACCTCCAGCTTTTCATCCTGATAGCTAGGGGCAGGAAGTGAGGGATGCCATCAGATTATTTACTAGTCTTGTAGCTGCTCAGACTAGATGGATTAGTTCAGATGCCCAGGGAGATGTTGGATCCAGGATCAGGGATTTTATCCGACTAGAGCCTTCAGTCTTTACTGGATCCCGTACAGGAGAGGACCCTCAAGATTTCCTTATGAGGATAGCCAGGGTATTGAGGGTCATGCACGTGTCAGACAAAGAGTCAGTAGAGTTAGTTGCATTTAGATTGCATGACCTAGCAGCAGGGTGATATCAGACGTGGGAGCTACCAAAGGGCCAGATTCTGGTCCGGCAACTTGGTAGAAATTCTTGGATAGCTTCTTTCATTCGTATTTGCCTATAGAGACATAGAGAGAACATCCCGATCAGTTCCTGACCTTGAGAGATGGAAGTTTGAGCGTAGAAGAGTATAGTTATTACTTTAATTTCTTAGCAAGGTTTGCCCCTACAGGGGTAGAGAGTATGGAGGATAGAATTCACAGGTATGTAGTGGGACTTGGTCCACACTTTGCGAACGAGTGTATGACGGTTGCTATGCAGTCAGGTACGAACATATCATACATTCAGGCATTTGCTTTATCACTTGAGGAGAGGAAGCAGAAACAGAGAGCCGACAGGGATAGAGTGTTATACAAGAGGGGCAGATTTTCTAGTTCGTTTGGAGAGACGTCTGGAGCGAGTAGACAGCAGAGTGTTAGACAACCACCATTTAGTATACCTCCAGAGTCTCGTGGCCTGGGATATGATAGACCTCCTCAGTCCAAATCTAGTCACGCATCGCAGACTTTGAGATTTAAGCATCGTGGTACTTCTGTACAGGCCGGTCAGACATATCCCAGATGTTTAGATTGTGGTAGACGCCACTTGGGACAATGTAAGCTAGGAGTTGATACTCGTTATATTTTTCAAAAGGCAGGCCATTTCATCAGAGGTTGCCCGACTGGGGTGGTAGTTGTGTAGCCCAGCCAGCTAGATCAGCAGTAGCTTTCTCAGCACCAGCACGCCCTCAGGGGCAAGTTCCTCAGGCACCTGCAGAACTCAAAGAATTTGAGGTGTAACTGAAGGATTTGTTAGACAAAAGCCTCATCAAACCCAGCATTTCCCTATGGGGAGTCCCGGTATTGTTTGTGAAAAAGAAAGACGACTCTCTACGCATGTGCATAGATTACAGACAGCTGAATAAAGTCACAATCAAGAATAAATACCCTCTGCCCAGGATTGATGACTTGTTCGACCAGCTCCAAGGCGCCAAGTGCTTCTCGAAGATAGAGTTGCGATCAGGCTATCATCAGGTTAGAGTTAGAGAATTTGATATACCTAAGACTGCATTCAGGACTAGGTATGCCCATTATGAGTTTTTAGGGATGTTGTTTGGACTCACTAATGCCCCTGCAGTATTTATGGATCTGATGAACAGCGTATTCAGGCTTTATCTAGATTTGTTTGTGATTATATTTATTGATGATATTCTCATCTATTCAAAGTCTGAATCAGAGCATGCGGAGCACCTACGCACAGTATTTGGTACTCTTCGAGACCAGTAATTATATGCTAAGTTCTCAAAGTGTGAATTCTGGTTACATTCAGTGGCATTTCTTGGCCATATAGTTTCAGCAGAAGGAATTAAAGTAGATGGCCAGAAGATTGAGGCTGTGAAGAATTGGCCAGACCTACGATGCCAACTGAAGTACGTAGTTTTCTGGGTTTGGCAGGTTATTACAGAAGGTTTGTAGAGGGTTTTTTCTGTATTGCAGCTCCACTGACCAAATTGACACAAAGAATAGCTAAATTTAAGTGGTCAAATTCTTGCGAGCACAACTTCTAAGAACTAAAGAACAAGTTGATAACCGTTCCAGTACTTACACTTCTAGAGGGATCTGAGGGCTATGTCATTTACTGTGACGCTTCTCGAATTGGTCTTGGTTGTGTTTTGATGCAGCACGGAAGAGTAATTTCCTTTGCTTCCAAGCAGCTGAAAAAGCACGAGCAAAACTACCCTACCCATGATCTGGAGCTTGTAGCAGTCATTCATGCATTAAAGATTTGGAGACATTATTTATACGGTGTTCATGTTGATATTTATACAAACCACAAGAGCCTCCAGTACATATTTAAGAAAAAGAAGCTAAACCTACGACAGAGGCGGTGGCTAGAGTTGCTGAAGGACTACAACGTGGACATTCGTTATCATCTGGGTAAAGCGAATGTTGTTGCTGATACCCTTAGTCATAAGTCTATGGGTAGTCTGTCTTATTTACAGCAACAGAAAAGAGAGTTAGCTCATACACTCCACCAGTTGGCCAGCATAGGAGTCCAGATTAATAGATTCAGATGACGCATAAGTTACAGTTGAGGACGCAACCACTACTTGCCTAGTGACAGAAGTAAAATAGCGTCAGTATGAGGATCCTGTTCTACTTGAATGCAGACAAATAGCCAGAAGGAAACCAGAGTCACCATAAAGGGTTACTAGTGACGTGGTTCTCATATATAAAGATAGACTTTGTGTTCCTGATGTTGCAGATTTACGTGCATAGATTATGTCCGAGGCATATTATTCCAGATACACTGTTCATTCAGGTTCGACTAAGATGTACCACGATCTTAAGCAGATTTATTGTTGGGACGGAATGAAGCGTGACATAGCAAAATTTGTGGCTCAGTGTCCTAACTGCCAGTAGGTTAAAGTAGAGCATCAAAAACCTAGTGGCTTGGTGCAGGAAATAGAGATTCCATCAGGGAAATGGAAAGCAGTGAATATGGACTTCATTAAAGGCTTGCCCCGTATGCGGAGCAAATATGACTCTATTTGGGTTATAGTTGACAAGCTTACTAAATCAGCTCATTTCTTACCTGTTAGAACTACATATACTGCAGAGGATTATGCTAGACTTTATATCAGAGAGATAGTGCACCTACATGGCATTCCGGTATCTATCATTTTAGACAGGGGAGCACAGTTTACAGCTAATTTCTGGTGATCATTCCAGACAGGTTTAGGGACACAGGTAAATCTGAGTACAACATTTCATCCACAGACAGATAGACAGGCTGAGCGGACCATTCAGACATTAGAAGATATGCTTTGAGCTTACGTGTTAGATTTTGGAGGCAATAGGAATGATCATCAAATTTTGATAGAGTTTGCATATAATAATAGCTATCATTCTAGCATACAGATGGCGCCGTATGAAGCTTTGTATCGGCGTAAATGCAGGTCTCCTATAGGATGGTTTGAGGTTGGCGAGTATCAATTAATAGGTCCAGATTTAATCCAACAGGCAGTTGATAAAGTCAAGTTAATCAGGGAAAGATTATTAGCAGCACAGAGTAGGCAGAAGTCCTATGCAGATAACCGACGTCGAAATTTAGAATTTCAGATTGGCGATTGGGTATTCCTGAAAGTATCCCCACTGAAAGGCGTTATGAGATTCAGAAAGAAGGGCAAGCTTAGCCCTAGATTCATTGGTCCATATCAGGTTATCAGGCGAGTTGGGCGTGTTGCCTACGAATTAGACCTTCCAGCAGACCGTCAGGAGGTACATCCAGTATTCCATGTTTCCATGCTCAGAAAATGTGTCGGAGATCCTTCTAGAGTTGTACCAGTAGAGGATGTACAGATCACAGGTAGTTGACTAATAAGGAGGTGCCAGTAGCAATTTAAAGAGGCAGATTTGTCGACTAAGGACAAAAGATATTCCTTCAGTTAAGGTGCTATGGCGAAACAATAACGTAGAAGAAATCACTTGGGGAGCTAAAGAACATATTAGAGCCAAGTATCCACATATCTTCATTACTTCAAGTATGTAACAGATCGTTGGTTGATGCTTCCACATATTTCATTTAACATTCAAGGACGAATGTTCCTAACATGGAAAAATTATGTTCCTAACATGGGAAGATTGTTACACTCCGTATGTCTAAAGTGACATATATCACTCTAAAGACATGTCAAAAGTGATTTAAGTGAGTTTAAAGTCATAATATGACCATATATGATGTTCATATATTGAACATAAAGTTTTGGAAAAAACAGATTTAAGTTGCGGAAAAATCGACTAAGGAATTGCCTTGTAATGAAGTTTTTTCATTAATTAATTCCGTGTATTGCATGAGGTCTTTTGGGGACATATCATATAGAAAATTGAAGTTCTTGGAGTGTAGTTTTCAAAACTTTTAACGTTTTTTTTATAAAATCTATGGATAAAAAGATATGAGCATCAGAAATCAGGCCAAAAAAAGGGACATAAGCGCAAAAGAGGGCTAGAACTGAAATGTTTCGAGTATAAAAGGAAAAAATGTCATAATTTTCGTTATTTCCAAAACCTATATGATAGAAACAGTGCTTATATGAAGGTTTAAGCTTTTTTTTATGATTTTAAAGGAAGGACGCCAATCGTAACTCGAAATTGAAGAGAGATTTCGTCAAAACGCTCTACGCGATTATGGTAACGTTATGCTACCTTCAATTTCGTCTATAGCTTGAGTTTTTGAATTACTTCATGGCTAAGTAAAGTACCTAAATACTGTATTATAGCTTAGAAGCAAGAAACATCAAAGGTATATAAGACTAAACCTTTCTTTAGGCAAGTTATGTATCGTTTAGCTTTTGAAGCTTTTCTTAGTTCTAAACTTAGTGTTTCTTGTGAAAAACTGGTATGGTATCAAGGAAACCTTGTATATACTTAATTTGGTACTAAAATCCAAGGTGAAAGACGTCCGAATCAGCAAGACAAAACGTTTCAAAATCTGGAAAATCATTTTGATCTTTGGACAGCTGTTAGTATATTGATCATAACTCCTTGTACAAAATTGATATTTATATGTTTTAAGAATACCAAGAATCCTAAGACATATATCTACAACTTTCATGAAGACCATGAAGTCTATAATGTTGATATACACCCTCAAAACTATGATGCAATACAGGACAATAGTACTGTCCAGAAATTCTGTACATCCGTGGAATTGTTATGCCGTCTGGTCATCTCATCTTGTTATCCGTTTAACATGTTTATGTTATCATTTTATCTGGGTATCCATTCCGTGTATAGTATAGTGCTGGTTCTATTTTTGTGGATCATCCAGTTTCAGGGGAAACTCTGCCGAAATTTTTATAGAAATTCAAAGAGAGAGAGAAATTCTAAGTTTCAGGTTTTGTTTATAATTCTATCCAAATTTTTCTTATCATTCCTTTGAGTCCATTTATATTGTTTTCATATGTGTTATGCGTCATACATGCTTATGCTTATATTGTGATCATGTTATGTGTGATTTGGAGTCCCCCATAGAGGCTGGACATTGGACACACAGTCCGGTCGCGTGCGATACTACCCGTCTGGGGATACAGCCCCTCTGGTTCAGGCAGGAATTGAAACACCTAGTGTGACCAGGTGTCATTCACACACTCTGACCAGAGAGACTAGATATTACTTGCTGGGGAGACATAGCCATAACACCCACCAGGTTTGTTATATACGCGTATATAGCCACAGTATGCACTGCATGATTATATCTGAGGCTAGTTCAAATGTTCAGCTAGCTGATTTGGGGGGATATAACCCATAACATCAGACAGGTACTAGTTCAGATGTTCAGTTACCTGATTTGGGGGGATATAACCCATAACACCAGACAGGTACGAGTACAGATAATAGTTCAGTTTTAGCTCACTACCAGTTATCAATTCTCAGTTATCAGTTACAGTTCTTAATGTCAGTATCAGTTGACAGCTATCAGTTCCAGTTTCTAGTTACCAATTATCAGTCATATTACAGTCATTTATTAGTACAGTTCAGCTCAGTCTTAAAATTCAGCTAGACTTCAGTTTATATTCGGATCATGTTCAGTACGTTCTTCAGATTTCCAGCTACATTGCTATGCCCCAGCTCACATTTTCTTATTTATATTCCAGCCTAACAGTTTCATTCAGCTATGATTTATTATATGCTCAGGCCTTACATACTTTGTACATATCGTACTCATGCCCTTTTTTTTGGGGCGCTGCGT
This sequence comes from Petunia secreta, assembly GCA_029990175.1. Classification (NCBI taxonomy): domain Eukaryota; kingdom Viridiplantae; phylum Streptophyta; class Magnoliopsida; order Solanales; family Solanaceae; genus Petunia; species Petunia secreta. The sequence continues at coordinate 35,284,232 of JARKIP010000022.1, forward strand.
TTCAGACCGCGCAGGTACAGAGAGATCAGACTCTTAGCCACGTTAGTAGGCTATCTACCAGCTATTGGAGTTACTCCGTCTCTTCCGGAGTATACTGCTTTTGGTATGTTATACAGATATCTAGTAGTTATGCCGGGGCCTTGTCCCGTCCTTTGTATATTCAGTTCATCACTCTTAGAGGCCTGTAGATATGTCCCTGTGTGGTTCTGTCAGTATGCTATGTATCTCAGCTTATGTTAGCCTTGTCAGCTTTTTGCATTGCATAATTCTTATCAGCTAGGTTTATGCTTATTCCGTTTAACAGTTATATTCATGGTTAGCAGATTAGCAGCAGGATTAGTGATGATCGATACTTAGTGTTGGTCATCCGTCGCGGCCCTAGGTTGGGTCGTGACAGCAGGCGGAGTTAGAACTTGGTGATTCGGTAATCTGCTCACGACCCACAGCTCTATCTTCTTGCCTGCCATGAAACGGAGTCAGACAAGTAGGCTTCAACCCTACTGCATCAAAGAGACTGATGTTTGGCATTTTATGCCTATATTTCCTTAATATTTCCTCACGTTTTAGTACCTTATTCGCACATTTTATAGTTTATGAATGTGGTTTTACACTGATTTTATGTCGTGCGTGTGTAGGTTGTTACGCAGTGTAATTGGAGCTTTTAAGAGCATGATTGAGCAAGAAAAGATTGGATTTTGATTGAGGATTGGATCGAGCACACGAAGGCACAACACGAAACGAGAAAAGGAGAAACGAAACAGAAAAATAGCCTGGCGCTACAGGAGGCGCGCCGCGCCGCCCACAGCGCCCAGCCTCTTGCGTGTTTTTCCATGCGGCGCGGGCTTGTAGCGGACCAATTTCGACGTCTTCTGTCCATCCTCACGCGATCGTGGGCGCGGGGCGCTCGTTATAGCGCCCCTTGTGCGCGATTTTATGTCCTATTTCGTCTAGGCTTGGGTCTAACTTATTACTAGGTGTTTGTAAACTCTATAAATACTCTTTTACTTAGTTTTTCAGAGGAGTTCAGACTTTGGAGCAAATTTGAGAGCTCATAACATCAAGACAAGGGTTTTTCTTCCTTCCATTAATCTATTACATCATTATTTCATTATTACATCAATTCCTTGTGTTGTTATTATGAGTATGCGTAGCTAAATATATCGTTCTAGGGTTAGAGTATTTCATGAAGGTTGATGTTTGAAGATTGATTTCCATTAATTGAATCCCATTACGGGTTACTTATTCTTTCTTGATTTCACTTGTGTAATTGTCAGGGCCCGATTATTACGCATTATCTATGGTTTTTAGATTGAACTCGAAAGAGGGAATTTAATTACGTAATAAGAAAGAATAGGACTAGTTTGTGAACCCGGGCATCGGGGAACCAATTCGTGAGTAGGATAGACATATACTTGCTCGCCTAGTTTAACTAATTACAGAATTCGTTAATGCGTGCACGTGATTCAACCCATAGACATATAGGGACTGGAGTAGCCTGCATAGACCGTGAAGAACTGAAAGGTTTTCACGGGTACAATTAATCTGTTAGTTAGTAACCCGGGATTTAAGAAGTGGAATCAATTGGATAACTCAACTGGATTGTTCGTAACTCTGACCCTGGACCGTCTCCTTATTACTGATAACAACCAAGTTTTGCTCCATTGCTTGAATTCACTTTTACCATTTAATTACTGTTCTTTAGTTAACAAAATCATCACTATTGGAAAAAGATCCCTGAATAGTTTAAATAAATTGTTTGCTAGAACTCAGTCTGCATAGTCCTCGTGGGAACGATACTCATCTTATCACTTTATTACTTATCGACCACGTATACTTGCGTGTGCGTTTGGGAGCAACAAGTTTTTGGCGCCGTTGCCGGGGACTAATTATTGACGTATTTCTTTTTGAACAGTTTATTACTTACTATTCAGGTTTAATTTTTGTTTTGAGTTTTGTGCTGTTTCAGGTATTAGGTCCTGCTCGATCTTTACCTACAGGAATGGCAGAAGACCAAGCTTTAGCTGTGCGAGATGTTGCTCTCCCCAGCCTGGAGGGAGTAGCATCGAGCATAGTTAAGCCCGTTATCACCGGGGGATTTGAGATTAAGTCCGGCATGATTTAGTTGCTGCATGTGACTAGACAATATGGTGGATTACTTCATGAGGATCCGCAGCAACACATTCAGAACTTCCTGGAGATCAGTGATACGTATACACCAGCGGGTGTTCCTACTGATTATGTTCGCTTGACGTTGTTCCCGTTTTCACTGATTGGGGCAGCAAAGAAGTGGTTAAAGGCTGAAAAGTCTGGGTCTATCACTACTTGGGAGTATTTGGCTAAGAAGTTCTTGGCTAAATTTTATCCGTCTGCCAAGACAGCCCGGCTGAGGAGCGAAATTATGTCCTTCAGACAGTTAGAAGGAGAATCCTTGTATTCAGCCTGGGAGCGATTCAAAGCTCTATTGAGAGATTGTCCACACCACAACCAATCCAATGAGGTTGTTGCACACACTTTTGTTGAGGGGCTGAACCAACACACTAAGATCGTGGTTGATGCTGCTGCTGGAGGTCAAGTACTGGCCTTAAATTTTGATCAGATTTATGATTTACTTGACAAGTTTTCGCAGAGCAATCCTGATTGGCAGGGAGATGGTAGAGCTATTACGCAGAAACCTGCAGGGGTACTTCAGTTAGATGCAGTTTCAGAGCTAAGGGCGAGGATGGATGCTATTTCCAATCAAATTAGCAAGTTAGCTCTGCAAAAGACTCAGCAACCAGTGGCTCCAGTGCAACAACTCCAGAGCTTTTGTGAGGTTTGTGGTCAAGACCATGCTACAGAGGTTTGCTCTTCTAATCCAGAGTCAGTTTATTACGTGGGTAATCAAAACAGGCTGCAGAGTCAAAACCAGTTTGGTAATGGGTATTATCAAAGCAATACGAGAGCCCCGAATAATTACCACCCACTTCCAGCTCCACCACAGCAGGTTAGCAGTTCAGTTGAAGATATGCTAAAGCAGATAATGGCAGGCCAGCAGAGAATGATAGCTGACACTGCAGCCCATGCACAAGCCATACAAGATCTTGCCAATGCTCACAAGAACCTAGAGCACCAGTTGGGGCAGTTGGTGGGAGATATAAGCACTATGAAAAAAGAGCCTGAACAATGTCTTGCAGTGACTTTAATAGAAGGTGGAGAGCTGATGGCCAAGTCCGAGGAGAGAGCTGAAATAGAAAAAGTTGAAAAAGTGGAGAAGGTAAAGAAGAAAGAAGAGAGAAAGGAGGCACCTCTGCCACCTCCACCATTCCCGCAGAGACTATTACCATCGAAGGACCTGGCCCAGTATAAAAAATTTGTGAGTATGTTGAAAGAACTTCAAGTTAATATTCCTTTGACTGATGTGTTTGAATTGATGCCATCCTTTGTGAAGTTCTTAAAAGAAATTTTAGTGAAGAAGAAAAAGCCTCAAGAGATAGATACAGTTGATTTAGTTGAGGAGTGTAGCACAATCTTGAGTAAGCTACCTCCAAAACTTCAAGATCCTGGGAGGTTTACTATTCCTTGTACCATTGGAGGGCATAATATCACTGGTGCCTTGTGTGATTTGGGTGCGAGCATAAATCTCATGCCTCTGTCTGTTTGCAAAAGGTTAGGGCTAGGAGCAATCAAGCCCTCTTCAGTTACTCTTAAGATGGCAGATGGATCTCTCACTCACCCTGATGGTAAGTTGGAGGATGTGTTGCTAAAAGTTGGTAAGTTTGCATTCTCTGCTGATTTTGTAGTCCTAGATTATGAAGAGGACCGAGAAGCTCCAATCATTTTGGGGAGACCATTCTTAGTCACCTCGAAGGCAATTATTGACATGGAGCTGGGTGAGATGACTGTTAAAGCGCATGGAGAAAAGGTTACTTTCAAGGTTTATAATGGGAAGGAGCACATAGCTAAGGTGGAAGAGCGCTCTATGATTGAATGTGTCAAACAAGAAGATGGAAGTAAACCACATGTGAAGTTGAAGATGGGTTCTCTAAAAGAAGGGAAGAAAGTAAAAGTTCGGCGTAAGAAGAGAAGACATAAAGGCTGGAAGTGAGCTAAAAGTGTCGTCGTGCCACGACGTTAACTAAGGCGCTTCTCGGGAGGCAACCCGAGTTTGTACTTGTATTATTTCATTTATAGTGTCATGTAGTTGTTGTTTTTCCTTGGATTGCAGGTTCATGTAATGTCGAGGCTAAGTGTGGGGTGTCCTCACCCTTGCCTAATGTTGATGATCTGTTGGGGGAAGTCTGAGTACCTCATACGATATGGAAGCTTGGAGGATGCTAGCACCAAGGACTAGAATCTTCAGGGAAGTTTTCTTTACCTTGCACTTTCTTATTTTTAGCACTGAGGACAGTACTTAGTTTAAGTGTGGGGTGGGAAACTACCCTTTATCTATTTTTGAGGTTAGGGATGCATGTACCATAGGATTTTTCTTTTGTCACTTGACTTTATTTCGATTTGTTTCTTGCTTTAATATATGAAAACTTAAAAAAATTAGTAAACCAATGAAAAATTCCAAAAAGATTTTCTTTTTAGTTTTTATTAGTGGTACATGTCATCCACCCCGTGGTTTTTCTTATGGCTCGGTTCTTTTCCACGGGGAGGCCTTTGAACCGGGTAGTTTTTTTATTTTTAGGATTAGAATAGTTAGTATAGGTGACCCTAGACGAAAGACATAGGTAGAATGCTAGGTGCCTTTGATTTGTTTGATACCGGTGGACTTGGACTTGATTGCATGTGCTATTTGTGGTGTCCTTGGTTTGAATTTGATGCATGCCTAGAAAAAGGAAAAAATGGAACGACCCCCTTGAGATGCTTGAGTCCGCTTGCTTGACTTGATTGCTATCCTTTGTGCATGAGTGCTTAAATTTCCACAAGTTGCATTCTAGAAGCTTGGTTGAGAGTTGTTGATGGAGCCTTTTTGTGTAGATCATGTGCAATGTGTGTTGTGAGGCATATTCTGTTTGCTCCATGTTTGCATATTAATGTCTAGAACTTGCCCCGTGTGTGTGCAAAGCGAAATCGTAGGTTTGCTCTAGTCGGGAAATGATACGAGGCCTTCTTTGATTTGCCTACTCTTACATATATACCTTGGAAAAATTGTTGTTGTGATTTCTTTGATCCTTTTTGTTGGCACCCACACCTCGAGCCTACCCATTTGTTCTAAATTGACTCTTTTGGCCCTTACTCCTTAAGCACTTTATTGATATTGTGTAGTTGATTGGAGTTGTGGTTAGATTTTGGGAGGTTTTTGAGTGGAGCTAATGAAGAAGAATAATTGAAAAAATTTGTGAAGTAGTGAAAGGCATTGGCAAGGTTGGATGAAATTGAAATAAGAAAAGAAAAAAAAAAGAGCAAAGTTGAAAAAAAAAATTTGTGGAAAAAGAAATAAAGAGAAAAAGATATCCATTCCTTGCTAGTGTGTGCTTAAAAGAAAAAATTGCTACTTGTTGAGAAGGTGTATGTGTAGAAGTTGTTGATTTGGGTGGCTTGATGAGATTGATGATTAATTTAAATTGTGATGTATTAAAGTGCTTAGGGAGGTAGTCACTATTACCATATGTATCCCACCCGCCCCTTAGCCTACATTCCGACCTTTTTAAAGTCCTAGTTAATCCCGATTTGAGTGAGCTTACATTAGTGGAGTCCTACACTACGGGCAAGCCTATGGTACATTGCGTGTGACGTGTGAGATTTTCATGAGAGTGAGTGAGTTCATTGGTTATTGCCCCATTCTATGCGTGATATTTATTGTTGTGTGGGATATTTGGGGGGCACTCTTTTTCTTCGTATTGGTGAGGGCACGTGGTTTGCATGAAATAGGTGAAGTTGGTGGCTTCTTGGTTGAGTAGATAGGTGTGATTTTGTGGGAGCATGGTTGCATTAAGTTGAGTTTGTGCATTTGAGTTGTTTTGGGGTGGTTGTTCTCATATTTTTGGTTTTGGTAAATTGTTGGCATGTTTGTGGATCCATGGTAGTCATGTGCGCATTGGTTCAATGGTCGGTATCAACCATAGTCATAGGCAGACCTGTTTTACCTAGGTTGGGAAGTTAGTTGTGACTTGCTCGAGGGCGAGCAAGGGTTCAAGTGTGGGGTGGTGATGTTTGGCATTTTATGCCTATATTTCCTTAATATTTCCTCACGTTTTAGTACCTTATTCGCACATTTTATAGTTTATGAATGTGGTTTTACACTGATTTTATGTCGTGCGTGTGTAGGTTGTTACGCAGTGTAATTGGAGCTTTTAAGAGCATGATTGAGCAAGAAAAGATTGGATTTTGATTGAGGATTGGATCGAGCACACGAAGGCACAACACGAAACGAGAAAAGGAGAAACAAAACAGAAAAATAGCCTGGCGCTGCAGGAGGCGCGCCGCGCCGCCCACAGCGCCCAGCCTCTTGCGCATTTTTCCATGCGGCGCGGGCTTGTAGCGGACCAATTTCGACGTCTTCTGTCCATCCTCACGCGATCGTGGGCGCGGGGCGCCCGTTATAGCGCCCCTTGTGCGCGATTTTATGTCCTATTTCGTCTAGGCTTGGGTCTAACTTATTACTAGGTGTTTGTAAACTCTATAAATACTCTTTTACTTAGTTTTTCAGAGGAGTTCAGACTTTGGAGCAAATTTGAGAGCTCATAACATAAAGACAAGGGTTTTTCTTCCTTCCATTAATCTATTACATCATTATTTCATTATTACATCAATTCCTTGTGTTGTTATTATGAGTATGCGTAGCTAAATATATCGTTCTAGGGTTAGAGTATTTCATGAAGGTTGATGTTTGAAGATTGATTTCCATTAATTGAATCCCATTACGGGTTACTTATTCTTTCTTGATTTCACTTGTGTAATTGTCAGGGCCCGATTATTACGCATTATCTATGGTTTTTAGATTGAACTCGAAAGAGGGAATTTAATTACGTAATAAGAAAGAATAGGACTAGTTTGTGAACCCGGGCATCGGGAAACCAATTCGTGAGTAGGATAGACATATACTTGCTCGCCTAGTTTAACTAATTACAGAATTCGTTAATGCGTGCACGTGATTCAACCCATAGACATATAGGGACTGGAGTAGCCTGCATAGACCGTGAAGAACTGAAAGGTTTTCACGGGTACAATTAATCTGTTAGTTAGTAACCCGGGATTTAAGAAGTGGAATCAATTGGATAACTCAACTGGATTGTTCGTAACTCTGACCCTGGACCGTCTCCTTATTACTGATAACAACCAATTTTTGCTCCATTGCTTGAATTCACTTTTACCATTTAATTACTGTTCTTTAGTTAACAAAATCATCACTATTGGAAAAAGATCCCTGAATAGTTTAAATAAATTGTTTGCTAGAACTCAGTCTGCATAGTCCTCGTGGGAACGATACTCATCTTATCACTTTATTACTTGTCGACCACGTATACTTGCGTGTGCGTTTGGGAGCAACAGAGACAACCTAAAAAACAGAGATATCCTAGTGAAGAAGCCTCATGACAGCTAAAAGGGCTAAGCGTCCGGACCCCGCATGATAAGAAGAATATCACAGCAACCGTTGTGTTAGAAGATGAGCACTTCGTAATCAGTGCACGTGGAACAATGAAAAAATTCCAAAGGATATAATTAGAATTCTGATCAAACTTCATGACTCGGGGGACTTCATTCATTCCCTCATGGATGAAGAGAAAAGAGAAGATAACTACAGATGAGCTTTCTCTTTCATGCAACATCCATATGGAACAAAGAAGGTTTTCTGGGAAGATCAAACAAGGATCAAAGGAAAACATTCTTAAAGAAAAACTTCTCACTATCATAAGAAGTTGTTGAAGAAGCGAATTATTTTTTGAAGAAGAGTTGTGATTTTTCCACTGTCATGAAGTCACTATTTATAGGCAGGAAGGGATAAGGATGAGGCACGAAACGGTCACGCGTCATTATGGCTAGAGATATGAAACGATTTGGAATAGTTAATAGTAGTCCCTGAAAAGGTGCATGAGATCGGTATCAACCAATCAAAAGGAGGCACGCAAAGTTCTCGAAGAGTTCAATATCATCCTTAGTCAAAGAGACTGCGAGTCTCAAGGAGTCAGTGAGATATCTTTTCACATCACGCCGCTTTCGCTTCCTGATTACTTCCGTCAGTACTCAACAAGTGGAGGGACTAACTGTGTGGGCAAACATGCGCCACCTATTGTTACAGGGATACAAGTCTAGCTGGCGAGACTAGACTTATCTTACAAGTCACTGGGCACTGAGGATATACGCCCGCTCCTAGAGCCAACAACCATTTAGGCGGTTTGGCCACAGGGCGCAAGGCACACATCCCCTCGCCTAGGATTTACTGTCTCCTAGTTAGGGTTTAGTATACCACTGCCTTGAGTTGTAGGCCCATGGCCTATTAGTACTTGTATTTTACCTTATTTAGACTGGGTATCACTACTATAAATACCCCTCCTTAAATTGTATTGTACACAACTCATGAATCGCCATCAGCTTCGGCTACTCTCAAGGAATAAGATTTACTTTGATTTCTTCATTATTTCTTGCTTATTTACTTGTCTTTATTTTCATAGTATTTACTTACTTTTCCGTCGTAATTTACCATATTGCTTGTGGCCTCATTCATAATTAATTGTTTAACCTAGCCATACAAATTTAGGCAGAAACACTTGTTGGTCACCAAATCTTAAATGCTACATGTCGTGTTGTGGCACTGTGTAAGATTTACCCAATACAGATAGTCTTCGCATTTGCCAGCTGGATCCCGGGAACTAGTTAGGAAGTGAAAATGTTCTCTAGCAGGAAAGATGATATGACTGCCGCCGCCATTCACTTTTGAATTGGGAAATACTCCTATTATTCGCTTGCAAAGCGTTGACAGTTGTAATAATGATATTATTAACTACAAGTATCCTTGTTAAGCTCTACATGCAAAGTTTTTCACTTTGCAAACTTCTTTGAAACTATTTTTTTGTTCTACTCCAATCCCAAAATTTCTTTTACTTTTGCTACCTTTTTTACATGGCTTCTAAAACTTGCAATTCCCAAATATCTCACATTCTCCTTTCATGAATTTAGAGTCGTTTCTTTCTAGATCATCATCAACTGATTCCGAGGAGATAACAGTTGACAGTGCTCTTCTTAGAATTGTCCTCACTAAAAAAGGCAAAGGTAAGGGTAAAGCCCTTGATGAACCAACAAAAAAGCCCAAGAAGAAGAAAAAAACTGTGCAACCTAATGGCTTTTAGAAGGGAGGAGTGGCTGCCAAGTTTATTGCCAAAAAATGGTCCTGGAAGAGTGATTTTGACCAAGGTACTCAAGAAGCGAGGAAATTACCAATATTGCTTCAAGATGGGCGCATCCCTTAAGTAAAAATTGATAGTCAATGGGACGAAAATTTGGTCGTTCGTCATCCTCCGACCGAAGCTCAAATCGCTGAATCCTCAATGATCATGCTTTTTCTATTTTATAGCCAATAACATTTCTCATCCTGGCGTAGATGGCATTGAAGCCTGGATACAAAAGATTTTGGATACTTCTAATCCAGTTAGCAGTAATTTCACGGTTATCTCCTCAGATTGAAAATCGAAGCTAGCAATCATGGTAATAACACAATAAACCTTCATCCTTTGGTGCTATATCTTCCCCCTTTAACATTTAATTTTCTGCCTTAAAGTCTTCCGAAAATGGGGCCAAAAATAAAACCTTATCCTAGTCGTTGTTATGCTATTCCTAGTATCCACGTACCTATGGAACTTGCAGCTCCTGATCAAGCACCATCAATCTTAGAGGCTCAAAATAAAAAGACAAGAAACCAAGGTGCCAGATACTTACTTACCCCAAAGAAGAAATGGGTATTAAAATAGGGCTTAAAGGTGTCAATTGTTGATCACTACAGTCCCCGAGTGAGCCGTCAAAATAGGCCGGAGGTAGTAGATCTCAGGGATGATAGTAACAATAAGACTTACGTCAATAAAGATAACCATTCAGTTGAGGATATGCGAGTTGAGTTTCTTCATGATAAGGAAGTCCAAGATAAAGCCCTTCAAGATGTCAACCCTGTTGACAAAAAAATTCCTTCGGCAACTTGACTCTCGGGAAAGGAAATTAACTTGGAACATTCTTCTAATTCGTAGGAGATTTCTAAAGATGTTACCCCAACCATTGCATTTCCACCTACTTCATAGACCCTAGGTGAAGCTGAGCCTTCGTCCACTTGGAGACGAAGCGCGCTTTGTAAATATTAGTATTCCGGGAGGAATAAATTTGATGGAAATCCTCTTCCATGTTGCTTTTATGATCGACTACTTTAGAAGTCTCCCTTAACTTGTGTGGTTCAAGAGGCGAATGACTGGCGTGATTATGGACCTCTTTTCAAGTAAACAACTTATTCTTGTGCTTTTTTAAATCTCTTAATCTGTTGTTAAACTTGCTGACTCCTTCATTGTTAATCTTAGCTATTGTAGAGGCCAGAGAAAGGGCAAGAAAGGTCGACGAAACCATTTCCTATCTGGAACAGCTAACTCTGAGAAAGAAAAAGAGATTGGTAAATTTAGATCAAATTTTGGAGCTATGAGTGGAAGGACTCAAAAGGTGTCGAGTGATGCCGAGTTCTTGAAGAACTCCAACAAGACCAAAATGTTTCCTTTTGTACTGAGCAGGGTAAGATTAAAGAAGAAATTTAAAATCTCAAGAGCCTTCTTGCCCGGTCCAACGATGCTGAAACTGCTGATGTTCAGGAGTACTCTTTGCTAGAGGCTGGAATAGTCGAGCTTGAGGTACATCTGAAAGAGGCTACAGATCTTGCCTCCGCTAATGAAACTAAAAGGCTAATTTGGCAAGGATGAAGTGAAGCTGCAGAAAAGAACTTCAAGGATTTGGAATCCCAAAGCGTAGTGAACCTTGACTAGGTTGTCGTGAAGACCAGCTATGACACCATTTTAAAGGTTTAAACTAAGGAGTTTGATTGAGACCAAGAATTCAACAAGACAAAAGATCTGTTCCTAGAGTATCAAGGTTAGATTCCGGCCTTCTTACAACGCTCAATGCACATTTCTAATGAAGTATGGCATGATCGTCGTAATAATAGCCCCAAAGGTCTCGGGTCTTATCCACAAGGAGCTAGCATGCATTCTAAATTAATTTGAATAAGGTTCTAGTTCTAAAGAGTTGTTCGAGTATTCCTATATAATAGGGTTGAATTTAAATTTTAATTAAAACTAACAAGTAACATCAACAAGTAAAGGTTTTGTTGACAATTGATTAAAGGGCAATAAGATTTTCTTAATAAGGGTGTCATTATCGTCACACAAATCTCATGGGTAAAGTGTTTTTGGTCGAACCAATGCATATAACACTCAAAACTGTTAGGCATAGTGAGCTTCTACTTCATTAACCTTGTTAGAGTCGATAACAAAGCTCATAAAAGCCTAGTTAAAAGACCCGAGTAGAAATAGCCGTTTTTAGCTACTACTTTTAGATGGAGCAGGCTCGTGAGCCAAGATACCTCAAATCCTTGTTAGTTCTTATTAACACACAATATCAACCCTATTAGGGAGATGAATAACAAAGTGGGCTTTAGTCCAAGTGAGGCTTCACCTTAAACATGAATTTGGAGTATGATAAGAATAAGATAAACATTAACCCATAAGTTTTATATATCAATATCAAACACCAATTGTTAATGAATCAAGTCATTGTAACTAAACCCCTAATATGAGTTTAGCTACTAATACTAGGTTCTAACATGTAATCAAAATGGAATGAAATAATAATAATCATATGATATTAAATAAAGAAAAGTGGTTTGGATTATTACAAATGATGTTTAAACGCTTGCCTTCTTCTCCAAGTTACAATATAATAAGCTATTTCAAAAGTATGTGAACAATTAATGCCTTTGAGGGCTAATGGTCTATTTATAGTGTTGTATTTTCCAGCTAATCTAGTGTTTACAAAATTCCATTTCACTGTTATTTTGCAATTTGGCCGATTATTTGGCGGCCCCCTAGTGCATTCGGTGGCCACCGATGGCTTTCTACCGACTCCTTTCTGCTTTCCAATTTTCAGGATCGGTGGGAACCTAATCATTGGCTGAATCATCTTTACTTGAGTTATTGAGAGTTAGAGCATTCTGTAACACTCCATTGTTTAGCAGATATTTAGGTGGAAAGCCATTTAGATTTTGCCCATGGATCAGTAGAAGCCGATTGGAATGTGCGGCCCGCAGCTTCTCAACTTCTTCAGCTTAACTCCACTGTCTCCTTTGGTTGCCTGCTCTGCAATTTATCCTATAAATCGGTAGGGGTCGAAATGATTTTGCGGCTGAACTTCTCCATTATCACTTATGAATCCAATCTTCACTTTTTGTTGTTCATTTCAGATCCTTTTGGATCATCAACACTTTAAATTATCATTATCCTGAACCATGGAGAATTATGTGAGATTTGCTCAAACTTATAAGATAAAAGACTACAAAACCTATGCAAAAGAGCTAAGTATGAAGGCAAAATACCAACACATCAACTCTCCCAAACATAAGCTTTTGCTTGCTCTCAAGCAACACTAAAATCAATCTTATGTTCCATTTTAGATCAAGACTCACGTTCAGATGATAAAGTTGAAATCACAAGAGTCCATGACTTTGATCGGTACCAATATTTAGTTTCACGCATGAGAATCCAGCTAATTTATTACCATCCACAAGGTCCGAAATTACAAGCCACAACAACCAAAGCTTCTAGTGGCAGCTAGAGCATATTTAACACATTTTACGCTCACACCTGACTCTAGGCTCATGATATTTTGTCTTCTATCTTTTCAAATCGCAAGTGTCCTCACCGTAAAGAATGGGTCCCTATCTCACAATAGAATTCAAACAAGGGACCCCCCAACCAAAGAACGCTTAGTCTCACAATGAATCACAAGTAATGCATGTCATACCTGATTTTGGACTCAACTCGAGGCGAGTCGGGTTTCGGATTTGACTGGGTGAACTCGTTTGAGTTTGAATTTTGGAGTCGCCACCTAATAAATTTCCTAGGCGTATTAGGTCACCTATTGATTTCTAATCTAATTTTATAATTAACTCTGAAACTTAGTCTACAAACCAGAATTTCTAGGTAAGAGGTTCAGGTTAACTCGAGAGGAAGGGGTTAGGCACCTCTCGAGCTCCACAAATGTGGTTACCCACCAGACTTATAATTGGGATTCAAACAAGCGGCTAAGCAATTAAACTAAGCAACTAAGAATAGACAAATAATTTAAATGACTAGTAAAATATTATGGTATTAAGTAAATAGTTATGATTTTCTAATGGCTCCCTTCTTTACTCCTTGCAAAAAGATGAAAATGAATTAGTAAAATAAGAACAAATAATAATAAATACTAATAATAAGGAGAACAGATTAATGACAAAATGACTTCTCTTTGAATTGTTCTTTTCCAAAATAAATTATCGCCTTTCATCCAATTTTACCTCACAAAAATAAAGGAGATAAGGTTAGTATCAGTAATAATAAATAAGTAATTGATAATAATGATAATAAAAAAATAATAATATTACTAATAATAATGTTGATAATAATAATAATAATAATAAATATAGTAACAATAATAATAGTAATTTGAAGTAATAATGATAATAATAATAATAGCAATTTAAGATAATAATAGTGATAAATAATAATAGTGATAATAATAATAATAATATTAATAAGAGTAATAGTAATAGTAATAGTAATAATAATAACAATTTTAATAATGACAGTTTTAAAATGAAGGGAAAAAATGATTTTTAAAAGTGTCGGCTCAGGTGTGTATGAATTGGATGGAGGTTAGAGTCATCGGTACCGCTGCGAACACGCCGGCTGGTCGTGTTGCCATGCCAAGTACCGGTCTCATCACTCCATCACCGGCTCGCTTGCATTCACGGTTTATACACGTCATCATAGCCTTTTGTTTTGTTTTACAGACACGGGAATGAGGGGTTGTTCAAATGTAGTATCATGTTCAAACTAATCAAATAGGCCTCAAATAATTTATTTTCCTTGGCCGTGAATAGTTCGTCAATTCATTATATTTTCGCCAATTCCTTTTGTAGGCCTCAATATAAGTAAGAATATATTTTTTTCATTGGCCAATGTCAGCTATTGTAATAGCTTGCTCGAGTAGGATACCAAAAATGCCAAGCAAGGCTGTAGTCTCTTAAAAGGGAAACGAACACATCTGCAAAACTCAATTTAAATTAGTAGCGCAATAGATCATTAACAAACTTAATGTAAAAACAAGTCCAACAATAGTGAGTATTATCAGATCAATATTAGCTAAGGTCGAGTATAAAAATAATTTTTGAGACCAGTTAACAACCCAGTCAATGCAAGAACTCACAAAGACAACGAAATAATTCTCCCAGATAAATGAGACAAGAACAGAGAAACAGATAGGCTGGGAACGGTGGAGACAATAAACAAACAGGAGACTCAGCCACCAACAACGGGTCATCGCCAATAAGATTTCTGGTAAACGAAACTAGTAGCAATCGAGTCGACAAAAAACCAACTCAAATGTGATACAAAAGGAAACGAATACAGAGAAGTCGACGAAAAACTCCGGTGAGGATGCAAGATCAGAACCAGTCGAGACGGCGGAGGAGCGACTGCCGACCAGAACACTGGTGGCATCATTGCCACCTCTTCGCTCTTCTCCTTTCCTGTCAATTAGCACTCAAACACAAAATATCAAAAATAAGTATAGGCAGTGAAATAAATAGTTAACGACGGGTGGTATTGGTGCCGTCTCCGGCGACGCATCGCCACTATGGTGCTTCCCTATTTGCTAACCCCCTTCTCCGATGACCCCCTGTTCTGATCTACACCTCCCCAATCCCGATCTCCCATTTCCTTCTTTTTCGATCTATATTCCCTGCTTCTGTTATGGTAGGTGTGTGTGTATGTGTGATAATGGCTTTTGGGGATAAAGGTGAGGGAGTCCAGTGTATTGTTTGTATGTGTGTATGTCGATTTAAGGAAGATGGTGAGGTGAGAATGGTGTAGAGTGAAGATGATGACAAAGGGGTGTGGGGTCGGTGTCTTATGCTTTGTGAGGAAGAGGGAGTTAGTACTGTGTGTTTTTGTTTGCAGCGTGGGAGATTGAAGGAGGAAGAAGGTGGGGTTTTCCTGTGTGGTCTGCTCGTGGGATATGTATGTGTATGTATATCCTTTTATGATTTTGACTATGTGTAGATATAGGATTAAGAAAAGATAAGGGGATGATTATGAGAGAAAATTAGGGGATTGGGAGATTGATTTTAGGGATTTGGATTGGGGCCTGAAATTATGGGAGAGATTTTTTGGTAGATTTGGAGAGTGAACTTGGTATTAAAAATGGAGTAGGGACATTGGGGGATTTTGCAATGACTGTAGGGATCCGAAAATTAGAAAAGATTAGGGAGGGATTTTAGGTAGATTTGGATAATGATTTAGGAGAAGATTTGGGTGGATGAACTTGGACAGGAAGACGTATCTAGACTATTATTTGGTCTAGATTCAACGTAGAATTAGGAAGAAGGTTTGGGATTTAAAAATTCAAATAATGAGAATGTTTTGGTTAGAAAATTTGGCTAGGTTCAGAGTAAAATGTAAATAAATAAAATAAATAAAGATAAATAAAGAATTTTGGGTGGTAATTTTGAAATATGGAAGAATTGATAATAAAAAGGAATTTGGACACTTTAATTGGCCAATATTTAACTTAAAGGTGTAAAAATAAAATATAGATATACATATATTATAAAATGCACAAATAAATATTAAATAAACTCAAATAAAATTATTTAAATATATATAATCACAAATAATTACTAATTTGCAAAAATAATCACAAATTGAAACAAAGTTCACATGTAGCATAAATGACGTAATTATATAATATAGCCACTAATATTATAAATGTACTAATTTCACAAATAGTCACAGTTTTGACAAATAGCCTAAATGATGAAAAACTTACGTAATATAGCCACACTTAAGTATATAATATATAAATAGGTGATAACACACGTAAATGCATGATTTCTAATACACATTTTCCACAAATAGTCACATTGCACCCTTAAGTTGAATTATGGCCAATTTTAGAAAAAGGAGGCACAAAATTGGGTGTCAACAGCTGCCCCTCTTTGCCCGGGGATGATGAAAGAGTCTTCGGGCAAATATAGTTGACGGAGCAGCCAATTTTGTCACGACTGGTGGGCAAAAAGATTGAAAAGGGCAAATGGGAGTTTTGGAGTATTTTTGGCCGAACCCCGGTCTCTAAGTTGCCTACATATCTCAGATTTCACGAGAATCAGGCCGTGTGTAGTTCTAGAATGGCATGTCGCCTGTATGAGATGTTTATGGCGCACGATTTGGAATGTAAGGACTAAAGTAATCCAGGTATGTAAAGTTTAGATTCGTGTATGTGTTGCCTCTTCGGCGGGATAAATGATGAATGAAGTAAGGGTGCTATCGAAGATGAGATAACATCAGTATATCGAGCGTGGGAAAAGAGGCTTATAATCGTCCTAATTATGAAAATGTGGCGCGCTACACACCCATAAAGAGGAGTTTATATGTACATAGTTTCCACTTCATCTCGATAAATGAGTAATATTTCCCTAGATATTACCTTGACAGTGCTGGGAAGTATTTGAGGAGCGAGCTTTAAAATGCGCACGACTCAAGCAGATGGGCACGATTAGGCATGAAGACACGCACAATTGACGCAGATAGGTTTGGAGGGACAAGGTAGGTATTAGCTAAAAGGGAAATGCGAAATGACATCCTAATTCATAATGACGGATAATGCCGATACTTGTGAGGGCATGAAATGATGTGCTTTTGGGCATATCAGGATTAGACAGAATAGGCATTTGCAGGTAGGACAAAAGGCGTTGTCAAAGTCGAGATAACATCGATAGATCGAGTGTGGTGAAATAGACTTGTAAACGTCCTAGTTATGAAGATGTGGTGCACGACACACCCATAAAGAGGGGTTTACATGGGCACATCTTCCACTATAACTCGATAAAGGAGTCCTCTTGGCCTTAACATTGTCTCGAATGAACTGAGGAATATTGAGGAGTATAGCACGATGAGTACGCACGATTCAAACAGATAGGCACAAATAGGAAGGAATATAGAGCTGGTACCCAGTCAGTGAGGAAAGATTAGGTAGATCATTAGTGCGAGTATGGAACCGTGGCTTTGGGCGTTTTGGCATTTGGCAAAACAGGTAGCCCGTGGGTGTAGCAATAGCCATTGTCTGTAAGATTAGGCCTTTTGAATTGGGTCTTTTGGAATGATGCTTTTAGGTATATTTGAGGCTTAGCGGTTTGCATAACTGGTAGTGATTTTTGAAATAGGTGTGAGAGGGAGATGCAGGGGTTTGTCGAGAGATCGGAGAGTCCCTACAACAAGAATTAGGATAAATGCAAATCCTCTATGCAGGGTTGCCTATCGTTCTTTCATTTTGGTTGCACACCCTCTGTCATGTTGTTCTTTCAACGGGCTGTCTACCCTCTAGGCTGTCTTCCTGTTACAGTGTCAAAGTTTGCATCGGGCTATGTACCCTCCGTCGGTGCTTCGGGTTGTGTTCCCTCGACAAAATTAAATGCAAATCGATAACGGGTTGTGTACCCTCAATAGACGCTTCGAGCTGTGTACCCTCAGCTAATTTAAAATGAAAAATTGGTATCGGGCTGTGTACCCTCAACCTATGCTTTGGGCTGTGTACCCTCAGCTAATTCAAAATGACAAATCGGTATCGGGCTGTGTATCCTCAACCGACGCTTTGGGTTGTGTACCCTCAGCTAATTTAAATAAAAAATCGACATTGGATTGTGTGCTCTCAGTCTACGCTTCGGGTTGTATGCCCTCAGCTAATACAAATCGATATCGGGCTGTGTACCCTCAATCGACGCTTCGGGTTGTATGCCCTCAGCTAATATAAAATGACAAATCGGTATCGGGCTGTGTACCTTCAACCGATGGTTTGGGCTGTGTACCCTCAGCTAATTTAAATGACAAATAGACATCGGGTTGTGTGCCCTCAGTCGACGCTTCAGGTTGCATGCCCTCAGCTAATTTAAAATGACAAATCGGTATCAGGCTGTGTACCCTCAACCGACGCTTCGGGTTGTATGCCCTCAGCTAATTTAAATTTACAAATCGGTATCAGGCTGTGTACCCTCAACCGACGCTTTGTGCTGTGTACCCTCAGCTAATTAAAGTGTAAAATTCGATGTCGGGTTGTGTACCCTCAGTCGATGCATCAAGAGTAAAGTGCAACAAGTAGAATGCTATTGTATGTCATGTGATGTGCTAAGGAGGCTATCATGTTGCTGTTGTAAGGACTTTTCTTGAAATTTTTTAGGGGGCCTCAAAAATTTCTGCCCCACTGTCAAGTTTGCTTCTTTTGGGAATTTTTGAGGGGATCCTTAAAAATTCTGCCCCAGTTTATTGACAGATCACCGAGAGAAGGTGGTTGCATTGCACTGAACACCAATGTATTGGCTAAAATCTGCATTCGCCCTTTAGCGTGACGATTTGATGTATTGATGACTATGAGTATGCAAATATTTTGCGTACTCAGAATGGTGTTTGATATTAGGATTTTGCCGGATTTTGAAGATTGTCAAAATGGTATTTGTCTTAGGTTGTGCTTTCGAAAGTAATGGAGCTAACTCTGATGGGTAGGCCTTTGTAGAAAGTGGGTTTGTGGTATGGGAGTTGCAGTTTCCCTTTGTTGGTTTTTTTTTAATTGTTGTACCACCATTTTGCTTTGGGTCAGTCAGACTTTAAACTTTGTGTTTTAGTGTTGGATGTCTTGCGGTGTCATGAGTGTAGGTCTTGTTGGATCATATTTAGGAATGGGTATCCATGGAGTAATTTGTCTGCTGTCATTTGGATTGGGCTAAAAGAACGAAGCTGTGAGGTTTTTTCCTTTGGTATGTCTTTGATTGTGTTGAGCCTAATAGGGTTGTAGTTGAAAGTCTTGACAGAGGAGGGTTGTTTATTGTGCAAGTTGGGTGCAGTGTGAAGTTGTGAGTTTTGTCAACTTCGGTTGCATAGGGATTGGATTTTTTTGTCGTAACTCTCGTGTGAGGGTAATGCAGGTTGTACGGCATTGGGATGGTTCAAAGGACTTTGTAGTAGGAGAAAGTGTTTTCAGCCTGGCTTGCCGTTTCGGCTTTTCTAAATGCACATTCTTGACCGATTTCAGTGTTCAAGCGCAAGGTAACCCTAACAAAGTGGTGAAATGAATAAATGAGTGTGGGCATGTTAGCAAAGACTTGGAGCAAAAATGACACATGAGCGCTTGAATTTGGAGGTTGTGATATATCGTATAGATATCACAAGAGATTGCCTAAGTGCTTTATGCAGCAGCCAAGGCAAGGATTTTGGCCAAACGACCGACGCTTGTTTAAGCAGACGATGAGGAGTTTCATGTCAATGAAAAGTGGTAAAGGATGTTGTATAAGGAATAGATTGTGTTGTGCGACATAAAGGGATGTTGGTTTTTGTCGAATACCAGGACCTTGAGTGCATTCGTCATCCTTCCTTTCGAATTTTTCTGTCATGATGGCTATGTATCCTCGAAGAGATATTTAGCATCTTTTATACTTGTCAACCAACTGCTGCAATATAGTCCTTGCACCGAATTTCCTTGTTGGATAATATCTTATTGCTGAGCCGTTGAACTCGATGCAGGTTGGCCACGTATCATGTTCGTTCTTAGATTGCTACGTCCTTTTGTAGTGGTCATCATGAGACTTCATATCACCCATATAAAGCCTTCGACCAAGGTTGCTCCAAGAAATCTACTTGCATGTGCTTTTGTATCAACTCAACCCTTGCTATGGTAAGGGTGTCAAATAACCTTATTGTCTTGCTTTATTTTTGCTCGTGGATAAGGATATGCTTTCAAAATACTCTAGGGGTTTCCAGGTTTGTCAATAATAATCGCTTTGCCATTGTGTCTTATCCTCTCCTTTGCAAGTTGAATCGGCTTGCTTGTTTTGGTTGTTATGCACAAGAATTTGCTACACCTCTGTCTTTCCAATATTGTCTTTCGCTAGCCTTTTGAATTCTTGGAGCGAGTTGGAAAGTGCTTTGGGTCACAGTCATGCATTGTAAATGGTGTGACTGCGTAGACAGGTGCAACAAAATGATCCTTGGATGTTGGTGTCAAAAGGTTTTGAGGTGAGCTATGTGTGCCTTTGAGTTTGACCAATATTTTCCTTGCCTTGTCAATTTTCATATTGCTCGATGGAACAATTGAGGTGCTTGGGGCAATAAGCCAGTTTCTCATTTCTCGAACAATTGAGTGTGGGATTTGGCTAGTGGAGTGTAGTTTCTTTTCCTTTTTGGTTTGCATCAGGGCGAGGCCTTAGAAGGATATGGTAGTGTATTTTCGGTAGATGGATTGGATGTTTTGCTGGTATGGTGGATGATTTGGTGCTGGCAGGTGGAATATAGGTCGAGTGGGTTGATTGTTGTAAATGGGATATTTAAGTGGTATATGAGGGTAAGGATAAAATGGTAGCGGTTGAAGGTAGGGTCTTGAATGGTTGCGACAAAAGAGACTTCATCTTTCCTCTTTTGAAAAGGCTCATATTTTCAAGCTGGTTAGCCTTATTGGTAGTTTGTAGTGCAGTGAAGATAATGTAGGGATAGGAGAGGGCTAGTGGGAATTGCTGTGAAGAACTCCTTAGTTCGGAAAATCCCTGACAAGTGCACTCGCTTAACTATGTCCTTTGCCTTGGTATTCAACTCGAGCCAACCTTTTGGTAACAGACTTTTGAATGAATTAAAGACAGTTTGGACATGTGAAAGATTTAAAATACCAGGATTTGATCATCGAGTAGGGAGAGGGGGTGCTCCGGTAGGCGATTGAATTTGGAGAAAGAATTCGTTTAGAGACCTAGATCGACAGACAAATTCATGCAATGCACACATATCAAATAAGAAATGCATCCTATAATGCTAAGGACCGTTTTACGCACGATAATTTTGAAAAACGCTTCGTGCCACATGCATCATTTTGCTTGCTAACAAAATGTGAAGCATAAAAGACAATATTTCATTTATTGAACTTTTGTTACATTGGCTGATATTGAAACAGTGTAAGAGAAAGAAAACTTTGCTAGAGGGTTAGATCATGGCCAGGTGAACATCTTTATGTTGATCCTTCCCCAGAAGATTCTTCTTCTTCTTCTTCTTCTTCTTCTTCTTCTTCTTCTTCTTCTTCTTCCTCCTCGGTCGAGTCTTCCTTGGACAGGCTTGCCTCTGATAAGTATCCATGGACGATGATATTGTCTGCATCAGTTAAGAGCCGGGATATGTCAAATGTGAAGTTCTTCAACATTTCCCAAGCCTTTCTTCCTTTCTCCTCTATTCCTTTGTTTGCCACAGAGTTCATCCCCTCGCCAGCCCATACTCAAATAGACTCTATGCATTTTGTCAGGAGCTCTTCCTTGTTGCGCCATTTGCCTTTTTCTTCGTTCTTTGCTTCGACCAAGATTTGCTTCTTTGCTATTTGCCTTTGTGCCCTTGTCAGTTGTTTGCGTAACCTTTTGTACTCAGATTCTAACTCATCAGCATTCCTTTTCCTTTTTGTTGTTGAACTTGGTTGAATTGCCCTTGCTATATCCTTTCTAAGCCAGTCTGGATAGTCTTTATCATAGCCAACGTCAAACCTGTCTCGTCCAATAGTCTCAATTCCCATTCGTTGCCTTTCTTTCCAAAGTTCTATTATCTTGTCTTTGAACATTATCACTCCTCCGAGAACATTTGCTTTGAAATTTTTGATGTCTGAAATTTGGGGTAAAGTCTACTTTCTCCCTGCCTATCTAAGTGTCCTTAAAGGAGTGTATGGATAAACTTCTCTAAAGCCCACTAAGATGAGAAATGTGTCTTTTCCGGACCGTGTGATTACCCTTATGCTGGGAAAGTAATCAAACATCCATTGTATGTTTTCAGGTGTCAGTTGACAGAACATGTGGTGCCAACCATGCGCAGTTGTTGGTTGATCCCATTTCTCAAGAGCGTTGTCCATGCGGGTGGTTTGAGTCAACATGTAGTTTTCTCTTGGTATGGAATGGAAAGTTTGCTCTGTGCTATCCATCTTTCGCAAATGTTTCCTTAGCCAAATTTGTAAAAGCAAATTGCAGCATTCGAAGAAACTAGCGCCCTTCTTGCATCTTTCTAAAACTCGGTACATCTCTGCAACAATCATCGGTACCAGAGTGTAATTCCTGTTAGTGCCTTTGAGTAAGGCATCAGCAATTGTGACCATGCAAACATCAACTCGTCCTTTGTGTTGTGGAAAGACGACAATCCCTAGAAAGCTGGTGACAAAAGCAAGTACCCTCCGCTCTTGCCAATCTGCCTGGTTAATGCTGAAATAGTCTTCGGATTCTTGAAATGCCTCTCCATGCCCAAATTTGATGTAGAGGGAAGTCAAAGAAATTCCCGATTGCCTTATACTATCTGTGCATAATTCAGGCTTAAACCCTACCATTTCAAAGAACTCCTCGGGTGTAATGTTCTTAGGCATCAAGACTTCTTCACTTTCAAATGGTAATTGAGTTAACCCACCTATTTCCTCCAGTAATGGTGTTAGCTCTACATTCCCAAAGTGAAAGACTGCTCGGTCTGCATCCCAATAATGTACTGCTGCTTCTATCATCCCTTCCATTGCAGTGTGATCCATTAGAGAAATCATATTACCCATCACAATTTTGACTCGGTCTTGTTGATCTATGCTTAGGTTTCCCCACCAATCTCTGAGCAACTGAGGGGTTTCAACAACCATGTCAAATGTTCTAGTGGCCATGATCTTTTGGAAAAGGTGAAAGATGATAGGAAAAGGGAGAAGAAAAATGACTAAGATTTGCTTCACTATGAGCAAAATGATCAACGTGCGGCACAAGTTTTTGAAAACAATGCGACAGAGGAGATGTGTCGTTGCGAGTTGAGAACCCTTTAGACACTTTAGAAGGAAATTGCTAATGGACTTATGACATGCCAAGGATGTCAAGTCTTTATATAATACTTAAAGGATAAATGTGCGCTATGCGTCATCCCTTCTATCAAGCGGTTATTTCTACTAATGGAGTTAGCTAGACCGGGTTTTATTATCCTCCCAAGCGGACGGCTCGGGAGCGGGAACGTCTCGGATCAAATAGATTCCAAGTCGTTCCCCCTTAAACTCTTTTTTACGTGTAGGAAGAGGTGGTTGGAACCCCCGTATTTTCAACGCACGATTTAGAAAGTTGCTAGGAGTGGCGGAATGTATGCATGATATGCACAAGTTTTGAAATAAATGCACAAGTCAACCTCCGGAGTGGGAGTAAAACTAACACATAAAACAACAAGTCAGATAATAATTTCATATGCAAAGCAAATCAATACACATAATATGCATGCTAGGCGTCATATGATGACCTTTTTGGACGAGGTTGGCTAATGGATTTAAACTTGCCAAGGATGTTAAACCTTGCTAATTTGATTATGGTATTTAAAATTGAACGTGTGTTTTGTATCATCCCAATTGTTCTCATAACCCAAAATTTACAGAAAATAATTTTATAATTTTATTGTATAAATGTAAAAATAACATTTTGCTTTAGGTAAATAGAAATAATAATTGATCTTGCTGCATTGAAAGTAAAAGAAATTAATTTAAAATCTATGATTTTGTTTTCATAAAAGTAGAAAAAATTAATTTCGTTCATAACCCAAAAATAATTTCATAATAAATGTAGAAATAACAATTTTAGAAATAAATAATTGATTTTGTTATGAGAACACACTTTTATTTTACCAAATGGTCTACATTAGACACGTTCAATTTTAAATAAATACACACGTAGCACATTTAAACGTCCTTTAGGGTCGGAAACTCGTTTGGTTCGTTCAAATATGGTGAACTAACAGACTTAGGCCTGAGCCGAAGTCAAAATGATCTTAAATATGACATGATGCATGATTTCTAGACTAAGAGTGGGGTAATTCTAGACACGGTTGCCCAAGGCGGAGGACCAAGGAGTGGGATCATTTGAAATTCTTGGTTGTATCACGGACCAACTATATTCCAACATGTCCCTCTTAACAGGTGTTTTGGTGGTGAAGCGACCGTGGAATCCACGTAATCGCCGTGTGTGTGTAAAGTGTCGTTTCCCAAGAGTGGGGGAGGTGTGAGTGACATGAACAAATAACAATATATAATCACATAATTCAAGAATAAACACTTAAATAAAAACTAAACCTTAATCCTGCAAAAGAAAAAGAAAAAAAAAGTTGGTATCGAAATAAATGAAATTAAAGCAAGTAAAGAATCCCAATTTAAAATCCGTTATGGTTTGAACCTTGATATCCCCAGAGGAGTCGCCATTCTGTCATACCCGATTTTTGACTCAACTCGAGGAGAGTCGGGTTTCGGATTTGACTGGGTGAACTCGTTTGAGTTTGAGTTTTGGAGTGGCCACCTAATAAATTTCCTAGGCGTATTAGGTCACCTATTGATTTCTAATCTAATTTTACAATTAACTCTTAAACTTATTCTACAAACTAGAATTTCTAATTAAGAAGTTCAGGTTAACTCGAGATGAGGGGTTAGGCACCTCTCGAGCTCCACAAATGTGGTTACCGACCAGACTTATAATTGGGATTCAAACAAGTGGCTAAACAATTAAACTAAGCAACTAAGAATAGACAAATAATTTAAATGACTAGTAAAATATTATGGTATTAAGTAAATAGGTATGATTTGCTAATGACTCCCTCCTTTACTCCTTGCAAAAAGATGAAAATGAATTAGTAAAATAATAACAAATAATAAATGATAATAAAATAATAATAAATACTAATAATAAGGAGAACAGAATAATGACAAAAGGACTTCTCATTGAATTATTCTTTTCCAAAATAAATTGTCGCCTTTCATCTAATTTTACCTCGCAAAATATAAAGGAGATAAGGTTAGTATCAGTAATAATAAATAAGTAATTGATAATAATGATAATAACAATAATAATAATATTAGTAATAATAATATTAATAATAATAATAATAAATATAGTAACAATAATAATAGTAATTTGAAGTAATAATGATGATAATAATAATAATAGAAATTTAAGATAATAATGATAAATAATAATAGTGATAATAATAATAAAATTAATAGTCATGTTCAAACTAATCAAATAGGCCTCAAATAATTTATTTTCCTTGGCCGTGATTAGTCCGTCAATTCATCGTATTTTCGTCAATTCCTTGTGTAGGCCTCAATATATGTAAGAATATATATTTTTTTCATTGGCCAATGTTAGCTATTGTAATAGCTTGCTCGAATCAGATACCAAAAATGCCAAGCAAAGCGGTAGTCTCTTAAAAGGGAAACGAGCACATATTGTTGATATGTTCGGGATACCTATATGTCCTGTCTATCTTATGTTCCTAGTTGTTTATGAGTTTTTGGCTCAATACGTATTTTCAGTTATTATCTGGCTCTGTCGTTTCATAATTCAAATAAAAGGAATTTTGTTTATCTGTTTCTCCTCCCTGGATAGCTATCCTATTCGTTGAGGTGGCTAGTCAACCCCACTTATTGAGTCTTTTTAGCGAATAGATCATTAACAAACTTAATGTAAAAACAAGTCCAGCAATAGTGAGTATTATCAGATCAATATTAGCAAAGGCCGAGTATAACAATAATTTTTTAGACCAGTTAACAACCCAGTCACTGCAAGAACTCAAAAATATAGCGAAATAATTCTCCCAGATAAATGAGACAAGAACAGAAAAACAGATAGGCTGGGAACGGTGGAGACAATAAACAAACAGGAGACTCAACCACCAACAACGGGTCATCGCGGGGTCATCGCCAACCAGATTTCTGGTAAACGAAACCAGTAGCAATCGAGTCGACAAAAAACCAATTCAAATGCAATACAAAAGGAAACGAGTACAGAGAAGTCGACAAAAACTCTGGTGAGGATGGAAGATCAGAACCAGTTGAGACGGCGGAGGAGCGACTGCCGACCAGAACATCGGTGGCATCACTGCCATCTCGTCGTTCTTCTCCTTTGCTGTCAATTAGCACTCAAACACAAAATATCAAAAATAAGTATAGGCAGTGAAATAAATCGTTAATGATGGGTGGTATCGGTGCCGTCTCCGGCGACGCATCGCCACTGTGGCGCTTCCCTATTTGCTAACCCCCTTCTCCGATGACACCCTGTTCTGATCTACACCCCCAATCCCGATCTCCCCTTTCCTTCTGTTTCGATCTATATCCCCTGCTTCTGTTATGGTAGGTGTGTGTGTATATGTGATAGTGGCTTTTAGGGATAAAGGTGAGGGAGTGCAGTGTATTGTTTGTATGTGTGTATGTCCATGTAAGGAAAATGGTGAGGTGAGGACAGTGTAGAGTGAAGATGATGACAAAAGGGTGCGGGGTCGGTGTCTTATACACTGTGAGGAAGAGGGAGTTGGTACTGTGTGTTTTTTTGGAGCGTGGGAGATTGAAGGAGGAAGAAGGTGGGGTTTTCCTGTGTGGTCTGCTCGTGGGATATGTATGTGTATGTATATCCTTTTATGATTTTGACTATGTGTATATATAGGATTAAGAAAAGATAAGGGGATGATTATGAGAGAAAATTTAGGGGATTGGGAGATTGATTTTAGGGATTTGGATTGGGGCCTAAAATTATGGGTGAGATTTTTGGGTAGATTTGGAGAGTGAACTTGGTATTAAAAATGGGGAGGAACATTGGGAGATTTTGGAATGATTGTAGGGATTAGGAAATTAGAAGATATTATGGAGGGATTTTAGGTAGATTTGGATAATTATTTAGGAGAAGATTTGGATGGATGAACTTGGACAGGAAGACGTATCCAGACTATTATTTGGTCTAGATTCAAGGTAGAATTAGGAAGAAGGTTTGAGATTTAAAGATTCAAATAATGAGAATGTATTTGGTTAGGAAATTTGGCTAGGTTCAGAGTAAAATATAAATAAATAAATTAAATAAAGATAAATAAATAATTTTGGGTAGTAATTTTGAAATATGGAAGAATTGATAATAAAAAGGAACTTGGACACTTTAATTGGCCAATATTTAACTTAAAGGTGTAAAAATAAAATATAGATATACATATATTATAAAATGCACAAATAAATATTAAATAAACTCAAATAAAATTATTTAAATATATATAATCATAAATAATTACTAATTTGGAAAAATAATTACAAATTGAAACAAAGTTCACATGTAGCATAAATAACGTAATTATATAATATAGCCACTAATATTATAAATGTACTAATTTCACAAATAGTCACAGTTTTGAGAAATAGCCTAAATGATGTAGCCACACTTAAATATATAATATATAAATAGTGGATAACACACGTAAATGCATGATTTCTAATGCCTATTTTGTACAAATAGTCACATTGCACCCTTAAGTTAAATTATGGCCAATTTTAGAAAAAAGAGGGAAAAAATTGGGTGTCAACAATGCAAATGCAATTCCACAGGCTTGGCCTTTATGTTACTGATTATTTCCTTTATAGAATCCGGCGAAGGATCAAATAAGACTATTCTAAGGTTGTAAGGTAAGCTTTGAGCATATGTAGAGTACTTTTTTGGTATAATAGTGACTAACTCCCTTCTTCAGCGCTACACTAACTTTTCATTTCTTCACTTGATCTTTTCTTTTACTTTATCTTTTATTCCCCTTTTCATTCTCAATTTTCACACTTTTGCTTTGTGGTTCTTATTTTTTTATTTTCTCTTTTTTGCTTTTTCTTTCTCTTTTTTGTTAATTTTCTTGTGCTATCTTATTTTTCTTATTTTCTTCTTTTCTTTTCTGAACTTTTCTTATGGATTCCTTTTTTTTTTCCACATAGCTTTCACTATCTCACTCACTTCCCCCCAAACTTAGACTTTAGTATAAGAAAGTGTAAGTTGCATGTCTTTCAATGCTACAGCCTACAAGGGGGCTGTCGCACCCTACTTAAAAGTAAGTGCTTTTCGACTTGGGTAACTCGTTTGGAGTTGGAGTTTTAGAGTCGCCACCTAATAAATTTGCTAGGCATATTAGGTCACTTAAAAGTATTTCTAATTCAATTTGAATAATAACTCCGGGTAGGTCTACTAATCAGTGATTCGAGTAAGTATTCAAGTTAACCTAGAAGGAAGGGGTTAGGCACCTCCTAGATTCCACAAATGTGGTTCCCGGCCGGATACTGGGTATTAACATATTGCTTATAAAAGGATAAAAATTGAATAAAATAAACAAAAGGGATACATGATGCAAAATAAAGAAATAGGTAGTTTAATACATTTGCATAATTATGTTTCACAAATAGCCACAAATTAAATAATTATACAATAAGTAACTAATTAAATATTTGATTAAACAACCCTAGGTTTTATTATCCTATTCGGATGAGAACCCAGCTTTTACCGGAGGAGATAGTTTCAGAATCCACTATCATATATAGCTTGAGTATTTTTCATCATTTCTGAAGGGCTTAATTAAT
The DNA here is from genome assembly GCA_029990175.1 of Petunia secreta. Classification (NCBI taxonomy): domain Eukaryota; kingdom Viridiplantae; phylum Streptophyta; class Magnoliopsida; order Solanales; family Solanaceae; genus Petunia; species Petunia secreta. The sequence continues at coordinate 35,312,855 of JARKIP010000022.1, forward strand.
CCTTAACCCCCATACTCTCTTTAAGTGCTTAACTGAAACGCAACACTAACATTTTACGGCCTAAAGCTTGGCTAACATCCCACTTAATGTCTCGGAGGATATTGAGACTACTAATATAAATATCTAGACTCCTAAGTTTATTAATGCCTCAAGTCTAGATATCTGGGCGCCAAATAATAAAGTACGGTCATGCAAATAAACACACATAATTTGAAACATGTAACTATGATATTAACTTAAGAAAATGGACCTCCGAATTAACTTAGAAACTTTCAACTCAAGTCTACTATGCTACGCTGCAATTTCAGGACTTAAACTTTGCAGAAACAGACCTCTTTTAGAACAGTCTTGCATTTTTAGCCTTCAGCAAAAAATAAAGCGTATGCTGTGGTGTTCCAGAAAATCATGTTTGCAGAAGTAGTATGATTTTGAAATGAAACTTTAGTTTTAGCCCTTTACAAAAAACAGTGTAATTCCAGTACATAAAAATTGCACAAACAGTCCAAATTGTCATTAAACTTTAGGTTTTAAACCTGTTAACATATTGATGCAGTTTTCCAGAAAATCATTTTGCACAAATACTCTAATCATCAATCTATACTAGGATTTTGACCCTTTTAACACACGACAAGCAAAAAGAGAGTTAGAAGTGCTAAGCCAACGGGTTGCTTACAGCAACAACACACTACTACAACCTATCCTAAACAACTAGATTGCACCTTATGGTGCTCAATACAAACCAAGCAACCTAATGAATACACGATTCAATAGTTTTCAAGTTCTAATATACAAAATAGTATATTTAAAAAAATAACAGAGGGATAAGAAGAAGAGAGGACCTTTATCCCTTCATCTTTCCAAGTCCATCTTTAAACCAATATGGGCATTTTACCTGTAAACAAAATAGTACAAAGAGGTATAGCATATGCTATCCTAGATTGGTCTAAATATAGACAACAGGCTGCAGTAACAAGGGGTCAGAAGTAGGGCTTAAAACAGCCCTCAACATCACATCTAAATAGAGAAGAAACAAGCTGAACAACTAGCCATATCAAACAAATTATATACACTCAATATTATGCAAAGTCATGATATTAAAAGCCATTCAATTATTCCATAATGGTATCTTTGTGATGTCTAACTACCTGGTATACCAACAAGCAAAGCAACAGTCTCGAATAGCAACTTGAGAGTAAAAGAGAGCAGTTTCTAGTGCTTTTCAATGGAATATAAAAATGTAACACATAAAGCTTCTTCTAGGAGTATTCTCAGCATGCAAGAGGAAAAGAAGAGGTGTTTAAAAGGTGTATCCGTGTGTGGGAGTGTTTTTCAGTGTTTAGAAGTAAGAAGCTGAAGATATTGAAGGTGTATTCAGAGTATCCAAGTGTGTCTTAGGTGCTGAAAAGTAAGTCCTATTTATAGTGTAAGAGAAAGGGCTGGTTTTAATCCAAGTTATATGGAAAATCATCTAAATAAGGCAAAAGAAATAATATTTGTCGATCTGATATGAATCCTAACGACTATAAATCTGAATAAGGAAGTTTAACCACCTACTTTCAAAAGGCCTATAAATCAGCCCCAAACATGTTATCAACCAATTTTAAGGAGGGAAAGAATGTTCACAATCTCCATTTGAAATTAGAGAAGTATCCGATTCAGCAAATCAACGGAGCGAGAAAGGAAAGTATGTGTGTAAATCAATCAGCCTAAAAATGAGAAAAGGAAAGAGTTATGTGAATATAGACATGATGCAAGGAGAGGTTCGAGTCAGTATGCCCTTTTTTTAAGAAAAGATTAGCACTCTTCACACAAAAAAGAAGAAGAAAGCAAGCCAAATGGTAGACATCTAAGTTCAGGAATCCAATATAACATACAACGTGTATACATGTGCAATTAACAGGGAGCATAGACATGTTATACATTACTAGGCCGAAGCAAAAATTTCTATACAACAGCTCAATCAAACGGGCAGTCACCAATGTGAATCTTACTAATTTGAAATAGTTCGAGCAGTCAACTTCCACGAAATAGACAAAACTTTAACTAGTTAACATAATTAAACTGTTTTAATTTTAATTTTAAACATTTTAACATATAATCACGGGATAAAATCATGGATAAAATTAATAGGCACGTGATCCAAGAATAAGCATGTCATTGAGAACTTCATAAGAAACATAGAAGAAAATTAAAAGAAAAATAGAAGATGTTACCGGGTTTGGTGTCGGGTCGGGTCTGTTGCGTCTGACCCGATCAGTTTCTGTTCATTTTCAACATTTCAAGTCTGAATCATTGATTGCTTGCCTTGTTCGTGTGTAAACGTCGAAGATTTCCATAATTCATGATTTGTTTGACTCGAGATTCGTTCGATGCCTTCTCTTCCTTTTCGGTTTCCACAGAAAGCGAGAGAAGAGGGATTTACTTCCCTTTTTTCGTGTAAAAACAACAAGAGAGAGAGAGAGAGAGAGAGAGAGAGAGAGAGAGAGAGAGAGAGAGAGAGAGATAGAGGGAGGAACGAGCGGCGTTAATGGCAGAGATACGGTGGATTTTGTGTGTATTTGGACTGTTTTTTAGCGTATGAGGGGAGAGAGGAATGGGATTGGCTGGTGAGTTTAGGGGGAAAGGGGGAAAGTGATTAGGGCTTTGGATAGTTGGGGGTGTGTTTGGATATATCAAAAAGGGAAGATGCAATTCTGGCCATTGGATATGGGAGGTGGATGGCTATGATCACGCCATGTGTGCACGTCTGTGTGAGTGTACAAATTGTATGCGTGAGTGTCAGCTGATGTGAATAAGCGGAAAGTGCTTTGAGGGGGTTGTACCACACGCTTATAAGAGTTGTACATGTGTTACGAGTGTGTTTTGGTGAGGTGTAAGCTTAGGTGGAGTGTATATGGACAAAATGTGATGACGGGGACTTTGTGTAGTAGAAGTATAGTTATGAATTAGCAACTTGGCTAGTATTTAATTAAAATGCTGATAAATATGAATAATTAGTCAAATAAATATATTTAATCACAATTAAATATAGATGAACTCAAATATAATACTAATTAAATATAAAATAGCTGCATATAATCATTAGATGATATCGTAATGCATTAAATTGCGCAAATAGCATACGTATTTTGAAAAATAGCCTAAATAATGCAATCGCATAATATAGTCATAATTAAGTAATAATAATATAAATAGAGGATTAATAATAGTATTACGCACATAAATGCAGGCTATCTAATGCAATTTTATTTAAAAAATAATATTACAATTATAATTAAATATAGCCCGATTGAAAAAAATAGATGGACAAAATTGAGTGTCAACAGCTACCCCTCTTTGCCCGGGAATGATGAAAGAGTCTCTTTCCATTGACGAGTGTCCAAGTTTCTTGCTCAATATTGTCTTGTATTATGCTCGTTCAATTGATGTCTCATCCACATATGCAAACCATGTACCTTTCAAATGTTATGCCCACCGACATGGACCTTATACTTCAAATTACTGAACTATACCCACAAATGCGGACCCTACTCTGCTGCAAGTTATTGAACTATGCCCACAAATGTAGACCCTACCTTGTTGTCATTGTTGTCATGTTCACAAACGCGAACCCTATATATCCACCGACGGAGATTCTATGCTTGTCCAATGATGTCATGTCCACAGACGCGGACCCTATATATCCATTGATGTGGATTCTATGCCTGTCAAAATGATGTCATGTCCACAGACGCAGACCCTATATATCCACCGACATGGATTCTATGCCTGTCATAATGATGTCGTGTCCATAGATGCGGATCCTATATATCCACTGACATGAATTCTATGCTTGTCATAATGATGCCGTGTCCACAGACGCAGACCCTATATATCCACCGACATGGATTCTATGCTTGTCAAATTGATGTCGTGTCTACAGACGCAGACCCTATATGAAACGACATCAGTTAGTCGTTTCGGAAGTTAGGACTCCGATTGGCGTGCCGATAATTTTTTTTAAAAAAACTTCGTAATGTCCATTAGGAACTGTCTGTAAAATTTGAGCTAAATCAGACCTCATTTGGTAGGTATCGGAAGAAGGTTTCAGTTTTTATTGTCGATAAATACAAAAAAAGAGATTTTCGAGCTCAGTTTTGGTGAACGAGCTCCGATTCAAAATCCGAAAGCGCCGTTAGGTTCGTATGATTATTTGTGACTTTTGTGCTTTTTCGAAAGTAAATTTGGAGGTTGTTCGGCTAGCTTCCGCTAAAATACCGAAATTTAAATAATTTGACCTTTCACATCTCTTCACTACTACAAGTATGTAACAGATCGTTGCTTAATGCTTCTACGTACTTCATTTAACATTCGAGGACGAATGTTTCTAACGGGGGAAGATTGTTACACCCCGTATGTCCAAAGTGACATATATCATTCTAAAGACATGTTAAGAATGATTTAAGTGAGTTTAAAGTCATAATATGACCATATATGACGTTTATATGTTGAATATAAAGTTTTGGAAAAATCGGATTTAAGTTGCGGAAAAATCGACTAACAAATTGCCTTGTAATGAAGCTTTATCAGTAATTAATTTCGTGTGTTATATGAGGTTTTTTGGGGACATATCATATACCAAATTGAAGGTCTTGGAGTGTAGTTTCCAACACTTTTGACGGTTTGTTCATACAACGTATAGATAAAAAGATACGAACATCAGAAATTAGGCCAGAAGAAATGTTTCAAGTATAAAAGGAAAATTCCTTTTATATCTTGTCATTTTCCAGAAATATAAAGAGAGAAACGGTTCTCTCATTAAGTTTGAGCAAATTTTATGATTTTGAAGGATGGGCGTCAATCTTAACTCGAAATTGAAGACATATTGCGTCAAAATGCTCTACGCAATTAAGGTAACGTTATGCTACCTTCAATTTCATCTATAGCTTGAGTTTTAGAAATACTTCATGGCTAAGTAAAGTACCCAAATGCTGAATTATAACTTGTTTAAGCTTTAGATGGTGTTGAATTCAAGGGAAACAAGGTTTAGAAGCAAGAAGCATCAAAGGTATGTGAGACTAAACCTTTCTTTTGGCAAGGCATGTATCTTTTAGCTTTTGAAGCTTTTCTTAGTTCTAAACTTAGTGTTTCTTGTGAGAAACTTGTATGGCATCAAGGAAATATTGTATATACTTAATTTGGTACTGAAATCCAAGGTGAAAGACGTCCGAATCAGCAAGACAAAACGTTTCAAAATCTGAAAAATCATTTTGATCTTTGAACAGCTGTTAGTATATTGATCATAACTCCTTGTACAAAATTCATATTAAGATGCTTTAAGAATCACCAGAATCCTAAGACATATATCTACAACTTTCATGAGACCATGAAATCTATATCTTTGATCTACACTCTAAAAATTAGGTCGAAAGGCAGGACAGTGGTGCTGTCCAGACATTCTATCAGCGGATTTGTTATGTTATCCAGTCGTCTCATCTTGTTATCCATTATACATGTTTATGTTATCAGTTTATCCGGGTATCCATTCCCGTGTGTAGTATAGTGCTGGTTCTGTTTTTGCGGATCATCCAGTTTCAGGGGAAACTCTGCCGAAAATTTTATGGAAATTGAAAGAGTTGGACAAATTCTGAGTTCTAGGTTGTGTCTATAATTCTATCCAGAGTTTTCTTCTCATTCCTTTGAGTCCATATCTATTGTTGCCACATGTGTTATGCCTCATACATGCTTATGCTTATATTATGATCATGTTATTTGTGATTTGGAGTCCCATATAGAGGTTGGACATGGGACACGCAGTCTGGTCGCGTGGGTATCAGGTTCCTAACCGGATTGCCCTAAGATGTGAGGAATGAATCATTTATCTTAAATTGATATATTTTTCTGCTTATTGAATAGAGTGGGATCATTTGGCAAGGAAACCAAAGGATAAAGCGGTTGTTGATTAGCCGTACTAACTTTTGGAGGAGGTAAGTGTTTATATCCATTTCTTTGGAGGCACCTGGCCTCGTGGATTTTCTACCACGTGTTCCTTACGTGTGTAGCTGCCGATAGGCATACTGATTACACCTTAGCTTTGGATTTACATTGTATATTGTATATTATATGTTATGTCCAGTTATTGGTATTGCATTGAGGATTTGAGCATTGTACTTTGGCTATGAGTTGGCATCTACTTCCCGCCTGTCGATGAGAGTCTCACGCTGGTGAAGGGTTATTATTGCATCACATTGCATTCATATGCATTATATGTCATTCATATGCATTACATTGCATATCATATTGGGTGCAGGAATATTCCGCCCCAGGAGCAGGAGTATTCCGCTCCATTGTATCATATTGAGGGTAAGAGGACTCCGCCCCAGGAGAGTGCAGGAGTATTCCGCCTCAGCTTTACATTATATCGGGTGCAGGAGTATTCCGACCTAAGAGAGTGCAAGAGTATTCCGCCTTTGGTTTATATTATATCGGGTGCAGGAGTATTTCGCCCCAGGAGCAGGAGTATTCCGCTCCAGTTGGTTATCAGATTTGATTCCCCTCGAATGCAGGAGTATTCCGTTTCGGGATGGGATTACGGGCACATGCGACCCTTTGCATCCGATTTCATTTCATCTCATTTCATTTCATTTCATTTCATTTCATACCATTGTGTAAACTTGTGGTACATAACTATTGTCCTGCTTATATGTGCATTGCTTATTTGTTAATATATTTCTTGCTCGTATCCCTAGTTGAGTTTATGGTTTCATACGTGTTTCTGGCTATTATCTGGCTCTGCCTTTTTATAATTTAAATAAGAGGAATTTGATTTATCTGTTTCTTCTCCCTGGCTATCTATATATTGTTTGAGGTGGCTAGTCTGCCCCACTTATTGAGTCCTTTTGACTCACCCTTGTTTGTTGTTTGTTTCTTGTCTATCTATTTCGTTTCGGCAGGTTCGCTCCAGGATTGAGTTCGCCACATTGTAAAGGAGCGAAGACGACTTCAGCTGTCAGGGTGAGCCAGCTTTTATTCCGGATGGCCACCAGTTTATTGGTTGTTATTTCAGTTGCATTTTTCTCCCTTAAGGAGGTATTTGTCTTCTTTTGTACTCTTAGATCTCTAGTCTGGATAGGCCTAAACCTAGTATGTTGGGTAGTCAGCTGTAATTTATTTGGTACAGCTTAGAGGTATCAGTATGTCTGTGTATTTTTTTTAAGTCTTGTCCTTATTTGTGAATTGTTACATTTATGTTCCTGATTTAATTGGTAAGGGTTCGCCCGACGGGTCAAGAGGAGGATGTCGGGCGCCCGCACAGCCTAATCGGATTCCGGATCGTGTCACTATATATCCACCGACATGGATTCTATGCTTCTTTAATCTGATAAATATTGCTTTGAGAAAGTTGTTAGGTATGCTCGGTACCTGGGTAAACCTGCAATAAAGAAAATTTGTGAGCTTTGTAGGGGAAGTTGACTAACGCATTTGTTGTACTGCACTCAGCTGCTGCATCTTGTATAACTGTCTCCCTGTAATATCTCTCTTTTCGAGCGTCGAACCTTAGTCAAGCGGTGAGCAATAAGGATAAGGAAAGGGGATATGCATGTGTTTTGTGAAAATCATTTTAAAGAAAGAGAGATGCAAATTTGTTCCATTGAATCATAGCCTGCAACGTGTTGTCTTGACATAATCTCCTCTAAATCCATTTGCTTCTCCAAGATCATCCATTTTGAAATTTTGAGGGAAGCTCAAAATTTCTGCCCCAGTGTGTTGCTTGCATTTTCTTTGAATTTTTGAGGTCCCTCAAAAATTCTGTCCCAGTGTGTTGTGGTGTATTCTATGAATTTTTTGAGGAAAACTTAAAAAATTCTGCCCCAGTGTCTAATATAATTCTCTTATGATGTGACCGTGCCTTGAGTAGGCTGCCTATGTATCCCCTTTTTGGAATCAAGTCGCTATGTAGTTCAAATCCAATAAAGATGAATGTTGCTCGATTTGTAGTATCTCTTGATTGTATCTAAGTAAAGGATCTTGTTAATTTTATCTCGATTTGAAGAATTTAATTTTAGGATCGACTGTCTTGCTCTAACTTTCTTGGTAAACGCCTTTGTCACTCTATTGCTTGTTGTATTCATACTTCGCTATCTATGAGCGTCACTTGCTCGAGTATGCCTTTTATTCGTTTCGAATTGTCTAATTCTGCTCCTTATATGTATTTCTAATGTTTCGCCTTGAATTGTAAGTCATCTTCCTCAATATGCTCTTGCCTCAGTTGTCTGCTATAAGATTTCTACGATTGACCATAAAGTTTCTTAAATGTCCTTTTCGAATCATCATAGCCTGGCATGTACTCGTCGTTTCAGACTGTTCTCTTGCATCGAAGTCGTAGATTCAATGGAATTAAAATGATTTGGCGGAAAGCGAATGATGCATACTAAAAAAATGAAAAGTACGAAATGCTTTTATTATTGGACTTAAGAAATAGTCTTTGAAAGGAAACAACGATGCAACAAAGTTGAAAAACAAAGAAAACAAAAGCTAACGACTTGGAGTCGTATTTTATTTGAGAAAACAACTAATGTCCCAGCTCCACTAAGGTTCTCGGCGTGCTGTAGGTTAAGTTGTTTGGCATTACTCTAGTTTCAACCTTCTGGATGTTAAGGGCCCCAGTATGCTTTTCGGGAACCGCATCATATTCTTCCATGAATAACTCATTTAGACCGGTCAGCCCATCTTCTACATCATGAACACCTTCGACAATCCCTCTTCCCTCGAGAATTTTCATGTAGCTTGAAAAAATGGATGCCTGTTGTAGAGTTGGAACAAACTGCTCTAGTGAATGATAACCTCTTATATCCTTTGTAGTACTTTTCCTTTGCAAACCAAGATGTATCCCATGATAAACTTGTATTCATCAAACACTATTTTTGCTTTTATGATTGTTCCTTCAAGATTGCATTCTTCGCCGAAGTCAATCATATTCACCTTCTCATATCCATGATTGGGTAGTGGATTATTGTGCACATTTGGTGTCTTCAAATGAATGGCCTTTTCATCTATTAGGTCTTGAATATTATCTCTCAATTCAAAATATCTCTCTGTCTCATGCCCCGGTCCACCTGAGTGGTATGCATATCTTTTGCTGTAATCAAAGTGTGGTGAAAGATTGTCTGGCACCTTTTGAGGTATTAGGACAATAAGCCTATCAGCTTTTAATCTCCCGAACAATTGGGTGCAGGATTCAACTAATACAGTGTAGTTTCTTTTGGGTCTTTGGTTTGCATCAGGGTGAGGCCTAGGAGGGTATGGTGATGCATTTCGGTTGTTGGGTTGAGAGTTTTTCTGGTATGGTGGATGACTTGGTGCTGGGGTGTGGAATATAGGTCGAGTAGGCTGAGTGTTGGAAACAGAATTTTCAGATGGTACGTCAGGGTAGGGATAGAATGGTGGAGGTATTTGATAATAGTGGTTGAAAGCAGGGACTTGAGTGGCTGCAGCAAAAGAGACTTCATCTTTCTTCTTTTTGGAGAGACTCACATTTCCAGCCTGGATAGCCTTATTAGCAGCTTGTAGTGTAGCTAAGCTAATAATCTTTCTACTTTTTAAACCTTCTCCTACGTCATCTCCCATCATCACTACATCTGCAAACTTTTGGTTCTTCATATGCAAC